>OX123198.2:420990-1670990 GCA_944739405.2 Euclidia mi | reverse complement strand
ATATAACTTCCTTCAAAATAAACGTAGGCTTTAGTATCTAATAATTATGACAATTAAGTGCTTCTGGCTATATTATACTACTTTTGATTGCCTATAAAAATATTTTAATATACGCTCCATAATATTTTTGTGACTTAGAATATTTAAATCGATGTTGCACTCACATAACTATCCCCATTATATTACCCCAAATTTTATCTTATTTTTATTTATTTATAGTCTCTCGCCTGTATCCCCGAAGGGGGAGGCAGAGGTGTAAATATTATACACCCACCCCAAATATAATAATTAAATCAGGCCTGTTTTATACCTCGCTTAGAGAAACGAGGTTTATTTGATTTGCCAAGTGCAGGTGGGTTTCTAACTTTGTAGAAGTATAAGAAGCGCCTCTGTCGTCATCTACGTTTCAACTGTATGCCTACAGTGTTAGACAGCATGATAATCCTACAGATGACTTGAACTAATACTGCTTTTCCAAAGAATGCTGTCACGAGCAGGTTAGCTTGGATGTTACGTTTGTACCTACTTATTGGCTGACCTCTGATATGAATATTTATATTCCGCTGTTGATAGTAACTGATACTGTAACAGACACCTAGTGAAAATATTTTTCCCAAATTGTCAAAATGGAACATAGAAAAAGAATAAGTAAAGATAGATGCAACTTATGTAACCACATAAATAATAATCCACGCGGTGATTAAGTAACAAATCAACGATTTTATTAGCAAGCAGCAATGTTTACAAAGCAATAAGTAAGTATAACTACAAACCAGGGATGTTAAGGATATCCATATCCGTATCCGAAACTATCGGATATCCGAAATAAAAAAATATCCGTATCCGTAACCGAATCCGAAATAAATGATTCGGATAATTTCGGATAGGGGCGGAGTCTAAATGAGACACGTTACGATAAATAGTTTTTGATCCGCGCGTGTCCTTTGGATTGATTGTTTTCTTTTGTTAATCAAGTCATAAGTCTAGCCCTATCCCCTAGTCCTTCTCCCTCATCCCACTCCTCATCCTATCCCTTTTTCCAACCCCATGGGGCGGCAACGCACTTGTGACTCCTGTGGTGTTGCTTGTGTCCAAGGGCGGCGGTAATTGCTTACCATCAGGCGATCCGTCTGCTCGTTTGCCGCCTATTACCATAAAAAAGTCTAGTCAGCAATTTAATTAAATTACGAAATTACGAATACTTTAAAAAAAAAACTTTATTGGATATAAGGGATTTTTCGTAAATAAAAATGACGATGTCAATCCCATGCTTACCTTATTCTAAATTTTAACAACAATCAATTGCAGACAAAAAACATTACATAAATTTGAAGTCAAATAGCATTCTAGCTGTATCCGAGTTTGGGTTATCTAAAATACTTTGAAAGATACCCACGTTGTTTCCTACAATATCAAGCATTTTAAAAAATTGGTCTCTTTTATCAGCATATCGTACAAATTCCATAAGTACACAATTAGGTGAACTTACTTTTTCATTAAGAATCCAAAGCTTTTACCAGGAATGTCCCCGGTACGCAGTCTAAATGCGGTGACAATTTGCTTTCTGCTTAATTTAGCATTCAGAAACCACGGAACATGAAGAGGCTCACATAGAATACCTACCTTTGTACCAAATTCCTTTGAGCTTAGACCGCTGGTCAAAGTATTTCTTGAAAGAGAAATAACATTTGTATTTATATTTCGCAAAAATTTCGGACCAAACAAGAAAAATATTTGCTTCTTCATCATCTGCAATAGCTCCCTTTGCTAGTCTGTCAGCCTCTTCATTTCCTGATAGCCCTATGTGAGACGGAACCCATTGCAGTGCCACAGTTGTCCCCTTGCATTGTGCGCTCATGATCATGTCCAGTATTTTATACGCGATTGGTGTGCCTTTACTACCAGACACGCAAGAAGCGATATGAAGTATAGCACTTTGCCTGTCTATGAAGATAACTATTTTATGAAAAATTACGAATACTTTATTATGAATAAAGTATTCGTAATTTTTCATAAAATACTTTATTATGAATATTTTATTTAACCGTGTGGTTGACGGCATAGAATACAAATGTCACCACCCCCTATCTTCCCGTGGGTGTCGTAAGAGGCGACTAAGGGATAACACGATGCAAATACCATCTTTGCGTAGAGACGGAAAACTCGACATCAAACCCTATACGACTGTCTCGTTGGTCGGCATAAATGTGCGCGTGGGATCGGGACGACCCGGGTTCGATCCCTGGGTCGGGCAGTGTTATTGGGTTTTTCTGTCACAAAATTCTCAGTAGCAGCACGGAGTCTGGAAATGTGCCCGGTACGGCAATAGGCTCGCCCCTTATTACGTGGGACTAAAGTATATCTGGCGAAAAGTGGTTGTAGAAATATACCTCTGCCTACCTCTTCGGGGTTATAGACGTGAGACTATGTATGTGTATGTATGTACGGATACTTAGTTCGATAAACTGAAAACAAGTGTTGTGAAAGATTTATTTATTAGGTACTTTTGATATGCCTTAAAAATCTAATATTCCGTAACCGAAACTACCGAATAATCCGAAATAATTTCATATCCGTATCCGAAACCGAAACCGATATAAATTTTTTCCAATATCCGTATCCGTATCCATATCCGAAATTCCATATCCGTAACATCCCTGCTACAAACAAATGATAGAATAAAAGGTTAAACTAGCTCCCTCTAGTGTGAGTGTCGTCACACTATGGCGCGATGCGCACAGTCGTGACACGCGAGGCGCACGTCGACGAGTCGCACGGCGCCTAGCAGGCGCGTGAGGGGCTCCAGCGCGTCGCCCAGCGCGCCCGCCAGGGGGCGCAGTGCCGCCGCCACGCCACGCGACACGTTAGCACTAAACACAAGTAGCGGCTGCAGCAGCGCGTTGAATGTTAGCGTTAGCGCTGGCTTCAGCGCGTAGTCAGACGTGGTCTGCACTGCGCCTGTGATTGCCCCTCGCAGTAGTAGCAGTACGGTGCGCTGCGCTGCTAGTAGTACAGCAATAGGCGCAGTTATCAGTAGTGCGGGCAGCGCTAGCGCCTCGCTTAGTAGAGCACGCGCGGCACGTGCAGGGCGGCGCGCGGCGCGGCGGCACCAGGGCTCGCGCGCGGCGCCGCACGTCGCCAGCCACGCGCCCGCGCCCTGCTCGAAGTAGTACACCTCTACGCGCTCCGGCTCTGCACCAACAACAAACGGTTGTAGGTTGCTATACATTCCCTAAAGAACCTTATGTAAAAGTATCAATAATTACCATTGTCCTCTAGGTTGTCACTGCTGATGTCGCGAAATATCTTCCATGATTTGTTCTTCTTCTGTAAACATTCAATTCGAATTATTAATATTCTACTTAATCTATGAACCTCACTTTTTATAAGAAGATACTAGTCGACCAAGCCAACTAGACGAATGTCAACGTGACAAAATTCAACATAATTCAATAATTATAATCCAGAAATTCTTAGTACCGATTGCAGGGGCATTGTATGTTCACACGCCGCGTTCGCACGTTACGATAAATAATTTCTGGATTATAATTGTTGAATTATGTTGAATTTTGTCACGTTGACATTCGTCTAGTTGGCTTGGTCGACTAGTAAGTTAAATTATGCAATCAGTTATTATTATATGAGCTAGGGTCAGAACTAACTCCTAAAAGATTTAAATAAAACCACAGAATATATAATAGTACCTACGGTACAGAAGTTTCACTTCCGAGTTTAGGTATGATAAACGCAAGCATCCGGTCACCGGACTAGTCTCAATCTCAATAGGCTCATCCGCGAAACAAAAGTAAACAAAAAACTCGCCGCCCGGCCCCCCGCCGCTAGCCGACAGCCCTACCAGATTAAAGCGAAACGGCAGACAGTTATTGTACTATGAACAGTATACGCAATGCAAAAGGTTAAAATTAGGTTGTTTTCCAGAATAGTAGGTAAATATCTCGGGGATTTTGCGTCGCTTGTATGGAAGTGAGACAGGCCTGATAAAACTATGTACGTAGGTACTGTTTCGTATTAGCATTACAACGACTGCGATCGACGATACAGGAATAAAAGAAAGAGGGCCCTACAATTTGTACTTTTCTCATTTTCTATTATCAAATTACCCCTCCTAGACCATCGGCTGGAATACTTGCCCCCCCCCCCCCTCTAGACGATCAGCTGGCGACACCCGTTGATTGAAGTATAACAGTTTACTTTCACCGTCAACCGTCCTGTCACTAACAAAAGGACGTCTGAGAAAGGAAAAAGGTCAACTGTGAAAAATTGGGCAAGTGCGAGTCGGACTCGCGCATGAAGGGTTCCGTACCATAATCTATAAAAGAGAATCACGTTCGTTGTATGTATACTAAAATACTTTTTAAGTTTCTACCTGTTTATTAAGATCGAGTAACAAATTGCTTAAAAATTACGTTTGTTGTATGGGAGCCCCCCTTTATTATTTACTTTTTTTTATTTAATTATATATTTTGAAAGATAATATACAGCTACATATTCTGTGAAAATTTAAAGCGTCTACCTGTTACAGTTAGTAATTTTGAGCAAAAAATACGAAAAAAGTCACGTTTTTTGTATGGGACCCCCCTTAATTTTTTATTTTTTGTATTTGTTGTTATAGCGGCAACCGAAATACATAATTTGTGAAAATTTCAGCTCTCTAGCTATCACGGTTTATGAGATACAGCCTGGTGACAGACAGACAGACAGACGGACAGACAGACAGACAGACGGACAGACAGACAGACAGCGGAGGCTTAGTAATAGGGTCCCGTTTTTTACCTTTTAGGTACGGAACCCTAAAAATTGTACGCAGTCAAAAATCCTGCACTTGGAAGAGCCTATAGGCAAACTGTAAAGTAGGGTGCGCATCTCTAGAGGTTCGGTACGTTATCAGGCGCGGTCGCAGCCTGAAATTTTGGAGGGGGTCACTCAATACACTAATAAAAATTCGGGCAATTGCGAGTCTGACCCGCGCACTGAGGGTTCCGTACGTATTTTACTTTATTTGATAAGAACGAATTTGTTCGTACTAAATACGCTAGTCCTCTAAATCTGTATGAGCGCCCATACAACTTAGAGCACTATCTTAAATGGAGTCTACTATGTATGTATGGGGACACCCTTAAATTTTCCACTTTTTTATTTTTTGTAATGTTTCCTTTATTTGTGCTGTAGGACCCTGCTTTTGGCCAAATTTCGTGATTCTAGTTCAACGGGAACTACCATATAGGTTTTCGACCCAAAACCTATAGGGTACTTACGGTTGACCTAGAATTGTCAATTTTGGTTAAAACCAAGGTCTTACAGCACAAGTAAAGGGAAAATTCTGAAATTAAAAAAAAGTTGAAAGTTAAGGTCAATTTCGGTACTTACAAGTTTTCGCAAAAATCTTATATTGAACATATCTTTTTATCGGGTTGACCCAGGACCCTGATTTTTATACCTAATAGAAACCATAGACCTCAGTATCTGGTATAAATTTCCACCAATTTTATTTGCTAGGTGCACCCGTTCCTGAGAAAATCGGTGCTGACACACGGACAGACAGACAGACAGACAAGAAAGTGATCGTATAAGGGTTCCTTTTTTATCTTGTGAGGTAAACAGGTACGGACTCCTAAAAATAGGTCATCATCATTGTCTTGCCCTGATACCAATTTATTTAGGGTCGGCGCAGTATGGCCTTCGCTTCCATACTTCTCTATGACCTCACCAGTCATCCGATCGCTTACCCTTTTCTCTTTCATAGCCATTCATCCAGCTACATCTATACATATAAATAAAATTGAAGTGTCTGTCTGTGATTTCAAAATAACTATGTTTTTTCAAGTGCATATAGTTAGTAACACGATTCCAAGTCCAAAACAACCCTTTTTAACATTTTTGTCTGTCTGTCTGTCTGTCGGTCTGTCTGTCTGTCTGTCTGTCTTTCTGTTTGTCCGGGGTAATCTCTGGAACGGCTGAACAGATTCAAATGAAACTTTCACTGCAAGGAAGAGGACTTTATAGCGCTACATATAGGCTACAATTTGACCCGGTAGTTGGTGCTTTTGTCACGATAACAAGTCTTTATTTCTTCGACTCATCTATACATCTATACATATAAATAAAATTGAAGTGTCTGTCTGTGATTTCAAAATAACTATGTTTTTTCAAGTGCATATAGTTAGTTACACGATTCCAAGTCCAAAACAACCCTTTTTAACATTTTTGTCTGTCTGTCTGTCTGTCGGTCTGTCTGTCTGTCTGTCTTTCTGTTTGTCCGGGGTAATCTCTGGAACGGCTGAACAGATTCAAATGAGACTTTCACTGCAAGGAAGAGGACTTTATAGCGCTACATATAGGCTACAATTTGACCCGGTAGTTGGCGCTGTTGTCGCCATAACAAGTCTTTATTTCTTCGACTCATCTATACATCTATGTATACATATAAATAAAATTGAAGTGTCTGTCTGTGATTTCAAAATAACTATGTTTTTTCAAGTGCATATAGTTAGTTACACGATTCTAAGTCCAAAACAACCCTTTTAACATTTTTGCCTGTCTATCTGTCTGTCGGTCTGTCTGTCTGTCTGTCTTTCTGTTTGTCCGGGGTAATCTCTGGAATGGCTGAACAGATTCAAATGAGACTTTCACTGCAAGGAAGAGAACTTTATAGCGCTACATATAGGCTACAATTTGACCCGGTAGTTGGTGCTTTTGTCACGATAACAAGTCTTTATTTCTTCGACTCATCTATACATATAAATAAAATTGAAGTGTCTGTCTGTGATTTCAAAATAACTATGTTTTTTCAAGTGCATATAGTTAGTTACACGATTCCAAGTCCAAAAACACCCTTTTAACATTTTTGTCTGTCTGTCTGTCTGTCGGTCTGTCTGTCTGTCTGTCTGTCTTTCTGTTTGTCCGGGGTAATCTCTAGAATGGCTGAACAGATTCAAATGAGACTTTCACTGCAAGGAAGAGAACTTTATAGCGCTACATATAGGCTACAATTTGACCCGGTAGTTGGCGCTGTTGTCGCCATAACAAGTCTTTATTTCTTCGATTCATCTATACATATAAATAAAGTTGAAGTGTCTGTCTGTGATTTCAAAAAACTATGTTTTTTCAAGTGCATATAGTTAGTTACACGATTCCAAGTCCAAAACAACCCTTTTTGTCATTTTTGTCCGTCTGTCTGTCTGTCTGTCTTTCTGTTTGTCCGGGGTAATCTCTGGATCGCCTGAACCGATGAGACTTTTACTGCAAGGTAGAGGACTTTATAGCGCTACATATAGGCTCAATTTGACCCGGTAGTTTGCGCTGTTGTAACGATACCGACTCTAAGTATTATATATATCTATATGTGTATATTTTCGCTGAGACGTAGTTTATTTATTTAAGGCGTCCGCTAGGAACGAATTTTACGAAAGGGCTTGATTGAGGAGGTTGTAGGGTTCGCGCAAAGTATGAAAGTTTAAATAAAATATTATTACTTTCCGCGTGCGAAGCCGCGGGTACCAGCTAGTGAGTAGATAAAGCCGTGCCTACAGTGGCGCCAGCCAGCGAGAAATTTTGCGCGTTTTACTTCTTTGATTTGTTTTTCTTGTTCTTTAGCTCTTATTTATTACTGTAATTATTGTCATAACATTGTGTTAGTGCAAATAATTCATTCTTTCTTTCTTTTATCCTCACACAGTCCATCCATCTTTTCCTTGGCCGTCCTCTCCCTTTTCGTCCTTCTACATGCATATTCATCACTTTTTACCTACATACATCTCATCTCTCCGCTTAACATGTCCACACCAGGCCAATCGAATCCCTTTTACCTTT
Source organism: Euclidia mi (assembly GCA_944739405.2). Taxonomy (NCBI): domain Eukaryota; kingdom Metazoa; phylum Arthropoda; class Insecta; order Lepidoptera; family Erebidae; genus Euclidia; species Euclidia mi. Next base: position 1,663,160 of record OX123198.2, on the reverse strand, counting down.
TCATCAATGGGCGCCACTTTCATATAACCTCTAAATTGACCTCTAACGTAATCATTCCTAATTCTGTCCATTCTTGTCACTCCACACATCCATCGTAGCATTCTCATCTCTGCCACAATTGTTTCTCATCCATCTTCTTTGTAGCCCAACACTCAGCTCCATACAGTACGACAGGCCTTATAACCGAATTAAACATGCGGCCCTTTAATTTCACAGGCATTTTGTGGTCGCATATTGTGCCTGAGACCTGTCACCATTTCATCCATCCTGCGTTGATTCTTTGCCTAACATCCCGATCAATTCCGCCGTCATCTTGCAGGAGTGAACCTAGGTAGCGGCAATCGGAGCATACTGGTAGCGGTGTACCGCTGAGTCAGTGGCGTAGGAAGGGGGGGGGCGGTGGGGGCGGTCCGCCCCGGGTGCCACCCTTTTTGGGGTGCCACCCATCCAAAAAAAGGGGTGACACCAAAACTTAACTTTAAGAACAATGTACAAAAACATAGGCACCACTACGAGAGTTAGCACAGAATTGTCAGGTGTCGCCTAAAAAAAAAAAAAAAGGTCATCCGCCAATTACCGCCCCGGGTGCCACCCATGCTAGCTACGCCACTGCGCTGAGTGTAACCGGTATAGAACTGGAGAGACCGCCAAAGTCACAGAACATATATTCCGTTTTAGTTCTGCTTATTCTCAGGCCTACATTCTCCAATCTCTGCCGCCACTCCTCCAGCTTGCTCTGCACCTTCTGTCCACTCACTGCTACCAGAACGATGTCATCGGCAAACAGCATTCACCAGGGTGCCTCTTCCTGTATGTCTGATAATATACCTAGCATCCATAATTAACAGGAAGAGGTAGGGGCTAAGCGCCGACCCTTGGTGCAAGCCTACGGCCACATCGAATCTGGCTGTGATGCCAGCTGCGGATCGGACTTGATCGGACTTAAAAAATGGCAATAGAATTCAGATACTTTCTTGACGATAAGAACATTTTCTTCTGTATATTCAGATATCGACGCGAATTTATCGCTGTTAGGGGATAGCTAAAAATTTCCTTTTATTAGTTTTCAAAATTTTTAGATTTTTCAATTTGACCGTAGATTTTGGGGGGGGGGGGCATGTCCCCTGTGACCCCCCCCCTTCGGACCGCGCCTGTACGTTATAAGCATAAGTTAAAACCGCAAAGTTGGTACTAAGATTGTGCACCTGCGTGTCGTTGTCACAGTCAGGCGCGTCTCCGGCACCGCCCGCGCCGGGTTCCCCGTGGTCGCGCGGCGCCAAGGACGTGGCACTGCGTACGCACGTCGCCGCGTCTACCAGTGGGCCGCGACTGAAATAAAGCGATTGAAGATTCTTATATTAACAACAGACTAGGTATTAAAAGCATGGGAGGATGAGTGAGACTGCCAGCAGCACCGGGTGCGTGTGCGGCAGCGCGTGGTGCACGTAAAGGTGGATACAGACTTTGCGAGGCATGCGCTACGAACGGCGCACAACGAATGCCTCTGTTTGAGGCGTGCGTGTTGAAAAACTATACCAACATATGCTCGGGTCGAGCCAACGCGTACGAAGCAAACGCCTCGTTTGTCTGTCTTCATGTTTGTTGCGAGGCATGTGCTACGCACAGACGCGCGCGTGCGAGCCGCGCGTGTTTGCCGGCTCATTGCGAGCAGTGCGTTGCGTTTGGACGGCTGTGTCCGCGTCGCTGTGATGCGAGCACGCATTATGGACGACAAAGAAATTTTATTACAGCTTATTTCCGTATTCATAACGCAGGCGGAAGAACTTTTTAACCCACCAACGACGACGACTTTTTTCTTTCCTTTTTTTTTTTCAATAATTGAATTAATAATTATAAAAGCAGCAGCGGATACGCGCACGCGATGCAAAGCCCGAGCATGCGCTGCGCGCTGTTTGGCCCGAACAAACGCAGTCGAGGCGTTTGTGGTTATTGTACGCGGTGCACACCTCGAACGTGCATGCGCAGCACTGTCCACAACTAATGTAATGCTCGCACTGAGGCACTTTGATCTTGTAGCATTTGCCGACATTCGTTGGCTCGCACGTGCGTAGCACATGCCTCGCCACGAATATAAAGGTACACACCTTGCGAGGCATGCGCTGTGCGCCGTGCGCAGCGCATGCCTCGCAAAGTCTGTATACGGCTTAACTTACGTGTAGTAGTTGCGCGCCTGTAGCGCGTGGCACAGCGGCGAGGAACCCTGACACGCCAGCAGCACCGGGTGCGGCAGCACGTACACGCCGCGATCCACGCCGTTACCTCCGCCGTGCCCGCCCCGCTGTCGACAGACCACATACAGATAATATATCCGCATTAGAATAGAGTAATAGTACCTAGATTCGTGTAATATCGAACCACGAACACGAGCCTCGAACCAGCCGAACCAAATGGACTGGGCATTAAAGCTCGCTCTTGAATGGTTTATTAGCGTCGACGCACTTTTAGGTCTTTCAGTTCCTACTAACTTATCTACGTATAGGTAAGGTTTCGCTCGTTTAGATTAGACACAGCTTTAGATATACCACCTCGCGAAACATTATCTTGCAAACAAGTAGATTGCCACTTTGCCTTGGCCATCGTCTGCTATAAACCTATTTTATCTAAAGCTTTAAGCAAAATATGTTTAAACTGGTATGTCAGACGGCCAAACCACACATCTTCACAAGGATCAGGATGGATATAGCTCGTGTGGTGTGTAGATGTGAACCTGGTGTTGTTGGTGGGGCAAGTGCGCTAGCGGGCTGGAGGCGCTGGGCAGCCGCGGGGACGTCTGCGCCGCCGCCACCTCGCGCCGACGACGGTGCTTCTCCACCACCACCTAGCACACACAAACGCACACTCAAATACTTTGTATAGGTACTTTTGTGGCCGTGACCAGATCTGACGAACGGTGTACGAGCATCGCCTCGTCAGATTCGACACGGCCTAAAGTACGTAAGAAATTGTTAATCAATAGCAGTGGCAAATTCTTTTGAAGGTGCTCTTTTGATTTGGTACGCAAGAAAATCAGAAGCAACCATATCAACCAGGATATTTCCTGGCATCATACCGAGAGCCTGCAAACGTGATCAGTAGAAAAAAATTGCTCACTCCAATTAGATTAGTGATCGTTGATCTGATTGGCTCACATCGAGTTATACTATTTATTAGTTATAATATTTAATCTAGGAGCTGGCCAATAGGTAACTGTGCCAAAGATTCGCTGATAGAATATCTGACGGCAGGACTCCAGCTTGTACGTACATATAGCCCATGTAGTATACCTACCTACATTGTACATTTAATTGATTTGTTGCGACCTTCCTTTTCAGAACCCTCTGCTGTAACGGTGAAAAAATATTCTGTAGAAAGACGCCTGGTGGACCAAGCGACAGAGAAGATGATGACACGCCAATTGTGCCATCCGTTGACATTCAACTTAAATTATGTAAAATTTACACGTCTGGCGTACGGCGTACCACGCCACAAAAATATCGTTGGCCCTTCTCGCGTGCCGACCGCAAGAAACCGGTTTATTCTTTGATACAGCTGCAGAACTATTTAGGTACTTATCTATTTCCCTAGTAGCGAAATAGGTAACATAACATAAAGAAGAGAGAAATGCTGCCAGCACGTGCCTGCAGGTAGGAGGTGGCGTCGTCAGGCGGCAGGTCGGCTCGGCGCTCGCTCGACAGCTCGCGGTCCGCGCTGCTTTCCGCGCGGCACTGCGACGAGTTCGACAGCGTCACGTCTGCGCAAGAGGACTAATCATCACCTTCACAGCGTTAGCTCAGTTAAATCTCGGAGTCCGCTTTCTAGTCTAACCAGATTTGACTGAATATTAGCTTTACCACAGAGCAACTGCCTGTCTGCTGACCTCTGTAACCCGGGATGACTATATTCTCTGGTTTGCTAAGGAGATATTAAAAGATATAAAACTATTGTGAGAAGGGCGTTCCGGATCATAAATAGATGTATTGAAGGTTACTACACTGTTATCGCTCTGAAGAATGCTTCCGTTGTGTTGCTGAACCCGTTTCAGCGCACTCGCATGTTGTTAGCTACCCTGTAACTTGTCAGTTGTATGTGAATACTGCCTACTAGCGAATGCTATATAAGAGTAAAAAGGACTGATTCTTTCCCTTTCTCAGGTAACTTCACTGATAAGCTCCATAGTAGCTAGTATATTCATAGTATTCATACACGGATATGTAGGTAATGAGTTTCTTTTTTCGATCATAATTCCAACCCGCTGTACACTTCCGGAGATCTGTATGTCCTGTGTCTGAAAACTTTTGAATAACCCCAGTGTGGTTCAACCACCCCAGGGTAAATGAATAATCTAAGAACTAAACGTCTTGTTACCCAAGTGTGCTTGACCTATTTCAACGTCTTTAGCCTCTACGCCTCGCTGTGCTGTGCAGTTAGTATAGCTGGACACATACTTCTTTGGCGATAGAGTCATGGCAGCGCTATATCACTGTTTTATAATATTTGATTACAAGTACGCCTATAAATTATTGAGCAGCAATAATAATATTGGCATTGACGTAGTGTCAATACTGACATTTGCATGTGATACTTCGCGTCCTTAAAACAAAACGAAAGAGTTCGTATGCAAAACCTTGACTGCACGGTTGGCGTACGGCCACCTCGCCGCTTGACACTGCGCTGAGTGTTGTGGGTTCGACTCCCACACGAGACAACACTTTGTAATCCATAAATTGTTGTTTCGAGTCTGGGTGTTCATTGTGTCCGTTCGTTGTATGTTATAGTCCCCCGCGACACAGGATTTATGCTTAGTGCGGAAAGTGTCCTTAAAAAAAAAAGAAACACGGCTGGCGTAGTGGTTTAAGGCCGGCGCCGACCGACGGCACGGCATGGCACGGCGTGGCACGGCACGGCATGTTTGGGTAGAAGTATCATAAAGGCCGGCGCGCACTGACGTCGCGGCATGGCAAAGGATTTTATTACTGATCAAGTCATTTTTATTCTTATTTCAATGAGTTTAGAATTCATATTACTTTATTTCGATACAATCGTACCGCGGCACGCCGTGGCATACCGCGGGACGACGTGGCACCGATACTGCGTCATCCCGCAGTACGCTGCGACGTCGTGCGGTATGCCACGACGTAATCAGTAGGTAAATAAGTTCCTGAATTCACCATTAGAGTAAATCTTGTTCTCCATAAATAATGTACCCAGAATCGTTTTCTCTTCAACGTAGGTATCAGTTTGTATTTGTCGTGCTTCATTTTCAGCATGACGGCTCCGGCATGACGCGGCATGCCGGAGCGTCCTTCGGGCTAGGTACCGAAACATGCCGTGCCACGCCATGCAAGGCCGTGCCGTCAGTCGGCGCCGGCCTTTATCGTGAAAAAGATCTGGTTCTGCTGCTTAGAATAGTAACGCATAATAATATTTTGATTGTAATAAAATGGAATACTGTAAAGACTACCGTAAAATGGGGTGAATAGACACAGATTTCAACTTTAACATCGATTTTATTAGATATTTTGAATGAGAGTCATTAATGGAAGCATTTTGAAATCATGAGTTACGTTGTAATTTACTTAATATTTATGCTATAAAGTAGTAAAAACAGGACAGTAATTAGTAAATGACGAAAAAGTAAGCGTTTTCTATTTACCTCGAAACAGGGGTCAAAAAATGGGTGAATAGAGAAAAAACGCTAGGGCTGTCAAAATCAACTTATATTTATATTCAGTATATCAACATTGTTATTAATCAGACGACTATGTATTTTTTTAATAAACCAGATATCAACATTTACCTTTTTAATCATACAGGTAGGCACCTGCCTAAATATAAAAAATATTTTCAATGGTAATTTGACAAAAAGGTGCGTATGATGAACTAACCTCGATTGACAACCCTAAAAAACATAATTATTTCTATTGACCCCCCACTCGTATCTATTAACCTCCCACCCGTATCTATTCCACCCGTATCTATTCACCTCCAATGGCGTATCTATTGACCCTAACGGCGTATCTATTAACCCCCTTCCCGTATCTATTCACCTCGAATTCGAGCAAAATAGCCAGCATCTCAATTTTAATAGAAAAAGAATGTAAAATAATCAAACACGGACACTAATCTTCGTTTTTCTTAAAGATGAGAAATGTATGTATCGAATAATACACATCTACAGGGGGAACACAACCAATAACTTGATGTTTATAGAAAACTTATAAACAGCAAAAACTACCTACTAGTTTTCATACCTTCACTTTAACCGCTTCAATCTATATGAAATTTCAATTTGACGTAAATTTGTGGGTGGCGAGCCTATAAAAAACATGTTGCCACGTAGAAAATAATAGAGAAAAACATTAAAAGGCTAATAACAAACTACAGTCAACAATATCAAACTTCCGGACTTTTTTCTATTCACTCCACGATTTCTATTCACCCCATTTTACGGTAATAAAAATTCTGTAGCTTGTTTACCATATAAATTAGCTCTCCCATTTTTTTACTGCATCCTATTTGAACTGACGTTGGTACCTACATTTGTTTCGTAACCAATGTCATCACACTCATCACTGACCCTTGACGTTGGCTGCTAGAGGAGCTCCTCAGAAGATGTCAATGTGGACGAATAAGGCGTGGTTTTCCTCCAACTAGAGGGAGGATCCTTTGAGCAGGTTAGTGTAATCGCGTGTAACAAACCTTATTCAAATATGTATTTATTATTATTATTTTTTTTTTTTTATTAGAAAGAACCTGTCAAATTGACTTCACGCTGCCTGATGGTAAGCTGACAGTGAAGTCCTATTGGGAAGGCCACCATCCCCAATTGCTGGTTAAGCAATGTGACATGATGGCCCTCACTTTGACGGCCTTGAGAGATGCTTTTTCACGCCCCGCTTAAAGGACCCAGGATCAAGGGAGGAAGGAAACACGTGAGCTGGCAGTGAGTTCCACATTTTTATGGTACGGCAAAGGTAAGACGTACCGAACCTTTTCGTACGTGACGGTATCTGATCTACCGTATAAGGGTGGCACCTTAACCCGGCACGTGTTGTTCGGGATAGGAAAGGAGAGGGTGGGATGAGTTGAAAGAGTTCTTCTGAACACTCACCGTGATACAATCGGTAAAAGACAGCCATTGAGGCTACGTCCCTGCGTAATTGCAGAGATTCAAGGGACTTAGTAGCTTAGTAGGTCACCTATGATACGGACAGCACGCCGCTGCATCCTATCAAGGGCATCTAGCAGGTACTGAGCGGAGCCGTTCCAGAGATGAGAGCAGTATTCCACGCAGGGGCGAACCTGAGTCTTGTATAATAGACACAGCTGCTCCGGCGTGAAAAACCTCCTCACTCTGTTCAGGACTCCGAGTTTTCGAGATGCCGATTTAATGACACCCTCAATGTAGTTTCTCTGATTGAGATTGCGGCGTATGTCCATACCAAGTATATTTAGACTGTCCTGTATCGGTAGTGGAGTGTCCAGAAGAGAAGGTTGGGGAAGGAATGGAGATAACTTAGCTGAAAATGCGCACACCTGTGTCTTCTTGGCGTTGAACTCGACCATGTTTTCAGCACCCCAATTCGAGATGCTGTTCAAAACCTGGTCAAGCTCAGCGACAAGTTTTCGCCTATTTTCCTCAATGTCGGCCTGCTTAGCCGCAGGATGGCCGAGATACCGCCCATGCACGGTACTGTCATCTGCATTGCAATGTATGCTCCCGAAAGTGAGCATATCATTGATATGCAGAAGAAAAAGTGTGGGCGATAAGACGGATCCCTGGGGCACACCAGCATTTACCTGCATAAACTTTGAATTTAAGCCTTCGCAAATAACTCGAACACATCGTTCATGCAGGAAGCTAGCAACCCAGTTGCACAATCGAGGTGGCAAGCCGTAAGCCGGAAGCTTGGAAAGAAGCGCACGATGCCAGACTCTATCGAAGGCTTTGGAGATGTCGAGGCTGATAGCCAACGACTCCCCGTGCCTGTCCATAGCCTCACCCCAAAGGTGAGTGACATACGCTAGAAGGTCGCCCGTTGATCGTTTCGGTATGGTAGACGCAAGATCCCATTTGCATTTAAGCATATTGATTCACGCTGCTATCGCCAGAACCACAGATGAGATATGACCGAGCTCTTGAAGAAGAAGGCATGAAATAAAAGACAACTGTTGCTTGTGACATTTTATTAATATTACGTTCCTTTATTCATAACATCAATACATCAACTTTATATGGAATCAAAAATATAATTTACTTCAAACATTGTTTCGGATAATCAGTAACTTGTACCCATTCAATTGTATTTTTGGATTTTGCTATTTTTCAACTACTAAATTAACTAATTAATGATAGTATTAGGTCAGTTATGTATTCGAATAATAATATATTATTTTAAATATAATTTTGTCAACAACTGATCTAATACATGAACGTGTCTTAACGCTAAACAATACTAGACTCTCGTTACCTTACGTGAATCACACTCTTTGAACTTTTCAGTCATGTCAATCTAACTAACAGATTAAATACTTAAACTCTGACTACATCGCATCTCACCTGTCAACTGTTGAGCCTCAAACTAACACCAGCCGCCGGGAGCCGACACTCTTCAATATTATAACTAAGTCTATGAGCACTTGACAACTTAAATGATAAGTGCTTCTGTGAAAACATACCTAACTCCCGGATGGAATTCAAGAACTTAACCTACCTACAAGTGCGGAAGAGTTGAGTATTTCATCATTCGCCAACACCTACAACATGTCTGCTAAGCTCTACGGACAAAATTCGGTTAAGTTTATGTTAATTATATTACTTTTATTATTCGTGGAATCATGGCAAGCTAGTGGTATAATATTCTAGATAAAACGGCAGGTGTAAATGGAATCATGTGTAAGTAGAAAATAAATGCGATAAAACTAAGCATCATAAGACCGACCTCGCCGGGGGCTACCTAATATAAAAATATATCGTATCGTACAACAAAAAATAGCACTCTAATATTTTTGGCAGGCGAATCGGGTAGCGGTCCACCTTAGTTTTAAATTGTACTGATAAATGTTAATAATGACTACAAAAATAAATATAAGAGATCGTTTCAGTGTCGTGTTGGACCTCCCCTGCGCGTCTAGCTCGGGGGCGACGCGAGGAGGCTGACACTCCACCGAGGATAAACAAACATAGTTCACTACAAACACGCGACACAAAAGCACAAATAATGTCTGGGTGAGGCCGACGCGACACACGCGTGCGACACACCTGTGGTCAACGGAACGTGCGGGCCGGGGGGGGGGAGTGGGCGCTGTGGTCGTAGGGGGGCGGTGCGGGGCACTCAGTGGTCGCCGGGCGGGTGCTGGGTGGTGGGCGGTCGCTGCGTGGTCGCTCAGTGGTAGTACTCGCGGCGGTATCGCTGGCGGCGCGGCGGTCAATCCGCGCGCTCTGGGGGCGGCGCGGGCGCGGGGCTCCAGGGCGCCACGGGCGGCGTGGCGGCGCGCCCCGCACCCCCCGCACCTGCGCCGCCCGACCCGCTCACGCTGCTGCTGCCGCTACCGTCGATCGACAGGCTGTTCAGCAACATGTCAAACAGCGTGTCCTGAAATCAACAACACAGTTCAACTGTAAAAAAAATAATATTGACTCTGTTTTTTACCTGTTGCTCACATCAGTGAGAGCTCACGGACGTACACAATATAACATGCATGGTAGCACATGTTCACGTTGTAGTCGAGCACCACGTCTACATCGTCGGGGTCTGCGGCGGAGGCGGAGGGCCAGTAGTCGAGCGCGGCCAGCGACAGTAAGGAGCTAGGGTACACTACATGTAGTGTAGTGTATCACGGTACTCACGTTGTAGTCGAGCACCACGTCTACATCGTCGGGGTCTGCGGCGGAGGCCGAGGGCCAGTAGTCGAGCGCGGCCGGCGACAGTAAGGAGCTAGGGTACACTACATGTAGTGTAGTGTATCACGGTACTCACGTTGTAGTCGAGCACCACGTCTACATCGTCGGGGTCTGCGGCGGAGGCGGAGGGCCAGTAGTCGAGCGCGGCCAGCGACAGTAAGGAGCTAGGGTACACTACATGTAGTGTAGTGTATCACGGTACTCACGTTGTAGTCGAGCACCACGTCTACATCGTCGGGGTCTGCGGCGGAGGCCGAGGGCCAGTAGTCGAGCGCGGCCGGCGACAGTAAGGAGCTAGGGTACACTACATGTAGTGTAGTGTATCACGGTACTCACGTTGTAGTCGAGCACCACGTCTACATCGTCGGGGTCTGCGGCGGAGGCCGAGGGCCAGTAGTCGAGCGCGGCCGGCGACAGTAAGGAGCTAGGGTACACTACATGTAGTGTAGTGTATCACGGTACTCACGTTGTAGTCGAGCACCACGTCTACATCGTCGGGGTCTGCGGCGGAGGCCGAGGGCCAGTAGTCGAGCGCGGCCGGCGACAGTAAGGAGCTAGGGTACACTACATGTAGTGTAGTGTATCACGGTACTCACGTTGTAGTCGAGCACCACGTCTACATCGTCGGGGTCTGCGGCGGAGGCCGAGGGCCAGTAGTCGAGCGCGGCCGGCGACAGTAAGGAGCTAGGGTACACTACATGTAGTGTAGTGTATCACGGTACTCACGTTGTAGTCGAGCACCACGTCTACATCGTCGGGGTCTGCGGCGGAGGCCGAGGGCCAGTAGTCGAGCGCGGCCGGCGACAGTAAGGAGCTAGGGTACACTACATGTAGTGTAGTGTATCACGGTACTCACGTTGTAGTCGAGCACCACGTCTACATCGTCGGGGTCTGCGGCGGAGGCCGAGGGCCAGTAGTCGAGCGCGGCCGGCGACAGTAAGGAGCTAGGGTACACTACATGTAGTGTAGTGTATCACGGTACTCACGTTGTAGTCGAGCACCACGTCTACATCGTCGGGGTCTGCGGCGGAGGCCGAGGGCCAGTAGTCGAGCGCGGCCGGCGACAGTAAGGAGCTAGGGTACACTACATGTAGTGTAGTGTATCACGGTACTCACGTTGTAGTCGAGCACCACGTCTACATCGTCGGGGTCTGCGGCGGAGGCCGAGGGCCAGTAGTCGAGCGCGGCCGGCGACAGTAAGGAGCTAGGGTACACTACATGTAGTGTAGTGTATCACGGTACTCACGTTGTAGTCGAGCACCACGTCTACATCGTCGGGGTCTGCGGCGGAGGCCGAGGGCCAGTAGTCGAGCGCGGCCGGCGACAGTAAGGAGCTAGGGTACACTACATGTAGTGTAGTGTATCACGGTACTCACGTTGTAGTCGAGCACCACGTCTACATCGTCGGGGTCTGCGGCGGAGGCCGAGGGCCAGTAGTCGAGCGCGGCCGGCGACAGTAAGGAGCTAGGGTACACTACATGTAGTGTAGTGTATCACGGTACTCACGTTGTAGTCGAGCACCACGTCTACATCGTCGGGGTCTGCGGCGGAGGCCGAGGGCCAGTAGTCGAGCGCGGCCGGCGACAGTAAGGAGCTAGGGTACACTACATGTAGTGTAGTGTATCACGGTACTCACGTTGTAGTCGAGCACCACGTCTACATCGTCGGGGTCTGCGGCGGAGGCCGAGGGCCAGTAGTCGAGCGCGGCCGGCGACAGTAAGGAGCTAGGGTACACTACATGTAGTGTAGTGTAGCACGGCACTCACGTTGTAGTCGAGCACCACGTCTACATCGTCGGGGTCTGCGGCGGAGGCCGAGGGCCAGTAGTCGAGCGCGGCCGGCGACAGTGCGCCTGTGCCGCGCTCCGGCGTGCCCGGGGGCGTCGACAGGAACACCACGCCGCCACCGCCTGTAACAACACAATCAAAACTTATAATCGTCGTCACCACGAGAGGCGACTATTGAAAATTGCAATTGAAAAAAGTTAGGAAGAAATAGAAAATGTGAATAAAAGACGAACGAAAGGACGATCGAAAAGGATAACGAAATTAGTAAATTTAGAAAATTTCTAGCGGCTCGGTATAAAAGACGTTGTAAACGCGCAGAATGCCAGTTTAAGATGAGAAGTGATAATATAGTGAAGAAGAAAGAAAGAAGTCCGAAGCACCCGTAACCGGTGAACATGTAATTAATGTAGAAGAAGTGCGTGAAGTTTGTAAGGATAGAAGCAAATGGCGCTCTATTGTCTCTGCCTATCCCGACGGGAATAAAGGCGTGAATATATGTATGTATGTAAGAAGAAAGAAGTGGTGACAGAGTTACGCGCGCGGGTGCAGATCTGCATTATAATGCAGATTTCTCGCGTAGCTGCAGTTTAGTCATGTGGTTGCCTAGAGGTCACATTTTAGAGCAGCTTACGGTGGTGATATCAAAATCACGCACGATACTGTAGAACTCAGTGTGCTATACCTTACGTCTTGACCCGCATCGACGCGTGGGATGTTTCGCTGCATGTAGACGTGAGATCTACAGCACTGTGTGACTGCGTTTTTATGTGTTGTATAATGCGTATTTTCTATACAAACAACGGAAGAATAGGTATTCTCGCGTGTGCGTGATGCGGTGCACTGTGCCAATCGTCTTAAAAGGCTCAATGAAATATATGCAAAAATGTTGCTTCATGTGTTCAATAGTTTAAGTTATGTGTTCGTTTGTCAGTTAATATGAAAGGCGGTCGGTCAATTGAATTTTAGTATACGAATGTCGGTTGAGATCGTGCTAAAATAATGCAAGACATTTGTATGCATAAATGAAGTTAGTTATGTTGTTGTAGGTCCATAATTGTAGATGGTGATGCTGGGCATGATGGTGCTGTTAAATATTTTATAGGAGTCGGGTACGTACATATAATGATATAGTATAGCCGTATTTATCGAAGTTAATATTGTAGTTGTGTACACATTGACGGTGTGGTGACGGATTAAGAATACGGATTGTCACCACCCCATATCGTCCCATGGGTGTCGTAAGAGCCGACAGAGGGAGCATATTATGCAGAGAACAGCACTGTAAGAGAAGGAAAACTTGATACAAACCCTACACCAATCCGTTTGGCCAGCGTGGTATAGTAGGCTAATTCCTCCTTTCAAAGGAGAGGCCTAGTCCAGCAGTGGACTGATATAGGCTGATGATGATGATGTACACATTGCATGGAAACTAAAAGTGTGGTAATATCAGTGCGAGGTGGTGTGTTACCGTGCGAGTCCCGCGCGTGTTGCCTGTCGCGCGTGAGCTGCCCCGGCGACAGCGGCGCGGTGAGGGCGGCGGGCGCGCGGCGAGCACGCGGCGGAGGTACAGCTGCGGTGCGGCGTGGAGCGCGCACCCCCCCGCAGCCCCGCTGTCGGGCGCCCCCCGCGCCGCCGCACGCCGCGCCGTTCGGACTGCTGCTCCACTGACGCTTGCCGCCTGCTAAAACAATATATACGCAATTATAGCTAACTTATATTCTACCCTGAGTTCTAAAACATGAGTGTGTAATACACAAAAGCCTACCCCTTCAGGGCTGAAGACGTGAAGTTATGTTCTAAAACACACGCACAGACTATGTGATATGTTATTTAACTTGAGTACAATACACTATTTTCACAATACTTTGACCGCTCTTCCGTTCTTTTTACACGTAAAATCCCTAAATTGTACATCATATATTTTTTAATATCCACTTCATCATCATCATCAGCCTTTAACAGTCCACTGCTGGACGAAGCCTCTCCTTTGAAAGGAGGATTTGGCCTACTATACCACGCTGGCCAAACGAATCGGTATAGGGTTTGTATCAAGTTTTCCTTCTCTTACAGTGCTGTTCTCTGCATAGTATGGTCCCTCTGTCGGCTCTTACGACACCCATAGAATGATATGGGTTGGTAACATGCCGTATTCTTAATCCGTCACCATGTGGTGACGGACACCACTCTCCACTTAGGAATTATTAAATTAATACATCCGTTGCACATACCATACATTCTTCAAATAACCAACATTAATAAATTAATCAAATATCATTTTACTCAAATATTTACTTATATATGTATTTGACCTTAAAAGCAACTCAATGAAAATGCCGACAAACTGTTACGTATTAAATTAATTATTATCACTTAGCCTATATCTCAGAAAACATTAGGCATGAGACCGATATATCAAAACGAATCTAAAATCCGATTGCAGTCGAGTCGAATCATATCGATATTCCAATGTGAAAAACCAATTTTAGAAAACGCAAAACAATACCACGATAACGTAAACTACACAAATCCGAACCAAACGGTGCAAACGCAACCAAACTACAAAGTAAATTTAAACTTACATTTTCGATAGTTTCCATATTCATTCATTCTCTTTCACATTACCAAACGACTAGTTAGTTAGAATGAGAGAGGGAGCGAATTTCATTTCCTTTTCTTTCTAAGTTAATGATCCATTGAAAGAACGAAAGAGATAAAGCGAATTGTCGCCAAGCAAGCGAATTGTTTTGGATTTTGGTGGTTTTATGAATTGCAGATTGAATAGAAAAAATAAAACTAAATATCGAGGCGGTAATATCTAATTCAAATTGCAACTATTTAATGTTTATTTTGAAAATTGCAAATAGTTATTAGAAATTTATGTTTGGGGAGTTTTATTTGACTTGATTGGTCTCATGACAAAAAATATTCGATTGTTTACGTTTGCCATACGCTACGCTCTAATATCCGCTACTGAAATCGATTTCTAAAATCGGTTTTTAAAATCGATTTCAAAATCTGAAATCAGATTTTTATCGGTTTGCGTAAAAGTGCGAAAACGCCCATATATAATTAGTTTGCGTCACTACACATGTGACATATGTGCGTGTGTAGCGTGTACGTGTGTACGTGTGTACGTGTGTACCGTGTCTCTCGTGCTTGGGCGTGAGTCCGTTGATGCGCATGAGGTTGAGCAGCAGCATGTCGGTGTGCGCGGCGGTGGACAGCTGCGGGTCGTAGTCGGCGGCGTCACTACACATGTGACATATGTGCGTGTGTAGCGTGTACGTGTGTACGTGTGTACGTGTGTACCGTGTCTCTCGTGCTTGGGCGTGAGTCCGTTGATGCGCATGAGGTTGAGCAGCAGCATGTCGGTGTGCGCGGCGGTGGACAGCTGCGGGTCGTAGTCGGCGGCGTCACTACACATGTGACATATGTGCGTGTGTAGCGTGTACGTGTGTACGTGTGTACGTGTGTACCGTGTCTCTCGTGCTTGGGCGTGAGTCCGTTGATGCGCATGAGGTTGAGCAGCAGCATGTCGGTGTGCGCGGCGGTGGACAGCTGCGGGTCGTAGTCGGCGGCGTCACTACACATGTGACATATGTGCGTGTGTAGCGTGTACGTGTGTACGTGTGTACGTGTGTACCGTGTCTCTCGTGCTTGGGCGTGAGTCCGTTGATGCGCATGAGGTTGAGCAGCAGCATGTCGGTGTGCGCGGCGGTGGACAGCTGCGGGTCGTAGTCGGCGGCGTCACTACACATGTGACATATGTGCGTGTGTAGCGTGTACGTGTGTACGTGTGTACGTGTGTACCGTGTCTCTCGTGCTTGGGCGTGAGTCCGTTGATGCGCATGAGGTTGAGCAGCAGCATGTCGGTGTGCGCGGCGGTGGACAGCTGCGGGTCGTAGTCGGCGGCGTCACTACACATGTGACATATGTGCGTGTGTAGCGTGTACGTGTGTACGTGTGTACGTGTGTACCGTGTCTCTCGTGCTTGGGCGTGAGTCCGTTGATGCGCATGAGGTTGAGCAGCAGCATGTCGGTGTGCGCGGCGGTGGACAGCTGCGGGTCGTAGTCGGCGGCGTCACTACACATGTGACATATGTGCGTGTGTAGCGTGTACGTGTGTACGTGTGTACGTGTGTACCGTGTCTCTCGTGCTTGGGCGTGAGTCCGTTGATGCGCATGAGGTTGAGCAGCAGCATGTCGGTGTGCGCGGCGGTGGACAGCTGCGGGTCGTAGTCGGCGGCGTCACTACACATGTGACATATGTGCGTGTGTAGCGTGTACGTGTGTACGTGTGTACGTGTGTACCGTGTCTCTCGTGCTTGGGCGTGAGTCCGTTGATGCGCATGAGGTTGAGCAGCAGCATGTCGGTGTGCGCGGCGGTGGACAGCTGCGGGTCGTAGTCGGCGGCGTCACTACACATGTGACATATGTGCGTGTGTAGCGTGTACGTGTGTACGTGTGTACGTGTGTACCGTGTCTCTCGTGCTTGGGCGTGAGTCCGTTGATGCGCATGAGGTTGAGCAGCAGCATGTCGGTGTGCGCGGCGGTGGACAGCTGCGGGTCGTAGTCGGCGGCGTCACTACACATGTGACATATGTGCGTGTGTAGCGTGTACGTGTGTACGTGTGTACGTGTGTACCGTGTCTCTCGTGCTTGGGCGTGAGTCCGTTGATGCGCATGAGGTTGAGCAGCAGCATGTCGGTGTGCGCGGCGGTGGACAGCTGCGGGTCGTAGTCGGCGGCGTCACTACACATGTGACATATGTGCGTGTGTAGCGTGTACGTGTGTACGTGTGTACGTGTGTACCGTGTCTCTCGTGCTTGGGCGTGAGTCCGTTGATGCGCATGAGGTTGAGCAGCAGCATGTCGGTGTGCGCGGCGGTGGACAGCTGCGGGTCGTAGTCGGCGGCGTCACTACACATGTGACATATGTGCGTGTGTAGCGTGTAGCGTGTACGTGTGTACGTGTGTACCGTGTCTCTCGTGCTTGGGCGTGAGTCCGTTGATGCGCATGAGGTTGAGCAGCAGCATGTCGGTGTGCGCGGCGGTGGACAGCTGCGGGTCGTAGTCGGCGGCGTCACTACACATGTGACATATGTGCGTGTGTAGCGTGTACGTGTGTACGTGTGTACGTGTGTACCGTGTCTCTCGTGCTTGGGCGTGAGTCCGTTGATGCGCATGAGGTTGAGCAGCAGCATGTCGGTGTGCGCGGCGGTGGACAGCTGCGGGTCGTAGTCGGCGGCGTCACTACACATGTGACATATGTGCGTGTGTAGCGTGTACGTGTGTACGTGTGTACGTGTGTACCGTGTCTCTCGTGCTTGGGCGTGAGTCCGTTGATGCGCATGAGGTTGAGCAGCAGCATGTCGGTGTGCGCGGCGGTGGACAGCTGCGGGTCGTAGTCGGCGGCGTCACTACACATGTGACATATGTGCGTGTGTAGCGTGTACGTGTGTACGTGTGTACGTGTGTACCGTGTCTCTCGTGCTTGGGCGTGAGTCCGTTGATGCGCATGAGGTTGAGCAGCAGCATGTCGGTGTGCGCGGCGGTGGACAGCTGCGGGTCGTAGTCGGCGGCGTCACTACACATGTGACATATGTGCGTGTGTAGCGTGTACGTGTGTACGTGTGTACCGTGTCTCTCGTGCTTGGGCGTGAGTCCGTTGATGCGCATGAGGTTGAGCAGCAGCATGTCGGTGTGCGCGGCGGTGGACAGCTGCGGGTCGTAGTCGGCGGCGTCACTACACATGTGACATATGTGCGTGTGTAGCGTGTACGTGTGTACGTGTGTACGTGTGTACCGTGTCTCTCGTGCTTGGGCGTGAGTCCGTTGATGCGCATGAGGTTGAGCAGCAGCATGTCGGTGTGCGCGGCGGTGGACAGCTGCGGGTCGTAGTCGGCGGCGTCACTACACATGTGACATATGTGCGTGTGTAGCGTGTACGTGTGTACGTGTGTACGTGTGTACCGTGTCTCTCGTGCTTGGGCGTGAGTCCGTTGATGCGCATGAGGTTGAGCAGCAGCATGTCGGTGTGCGCGGCGGTGGACAGCTGCGGGTCGTAGTCGGCGGCGTCACTACACATGTGACATATGTGCGTGTGTAGCGTGTACGTGTGTACGTGTGTACCGTGTCTCTCGTGCTTGGGCGTGAGTCCGTTGATGCGCATGAGGTTGAGCAGCAGCATGTCGGTGTGCGCGGCGGTGGACAGCTGCGGGTCGTAGTCGGCGGCGTCACTACACATGTGACATATGTGCGTGTGTAGCGTGTACGTGTGTACGTGTGTACCGTGTCTCTCGTGCTTGGGCGTGAGTCCGTTGATGCGCATGAGGTTGAGCAGCAGCATGTCGGTGTGCGCGGCGGTGGACAGCTGCGGGTCGTAGTCGGCGGCGTCACTACACATGTGACATATGTGCGTGTGTAGCGTGTACGTGTGTACGTGTGTACGTGTGTACCGTGTCTCTCGTGCTTGGGCGTGAGTCCGTTGATGCGCATGAGGTTGAGCAGCAGCATGTCGGTGTGCGCGGCGGTGGACAGCTGCGGGTCGTAGTCGGCGGCGTCACTACACATGTGACATATGTGCGTGTGTAGCGTGTACGTGTGTACGTGTGTACCGTGTCTCTCGTGCTTGGGCGTGAGTCCGTTGATGCGCATGAGGTTGAGCAGCAGCATGTCGGTGTGCGCGGCGGTGGACAGCTGCGGGTCGTAGTCGGCGGCGTCACTACACATGTGACATATGTGCGTGTGTAGCGTGTACGTGTGTACGTGTGTACGTGTGTACCGTGTCTCTCGTGCTTGGGCGTGAGTCCGTTGATGCGCATGAGGTTGAGCAGCAGCATGTCGGTGTGCGCGGCGGTGGACAGCTGCGGGTCGTAGTCGGCGGCGTCACTACACATGTGACATATGTGCGTGTGTAGCGTGTACGTGTGTACGTGTGTACGTGTGTACCGTGTCTCTCGTGCTTGGGCGTGAGTCCGTTGATGCGCATGAGGTTGAGCAGCAGCATGTCGGTGTGCGCGGCGGTGGACAGCTGCGGGTCGTAGTCGGCGGCGTCACTACACATGTGACATATGTGCGTGTGTAGCGTGTACGTGTGTACGTGTGTACCGTGTCTCTCGTGCTTGGGCGTGAGTCCGTTGATGCGCATGAGGTTGAGCAGCAGCATGTCGGTGTGCGCGGCGGTGGACAGCTGCGGGTCGTAGTCGGCGGCGTCACTACACATGTGACATATGTGCGTGTGTAGCGTGTACGTGTGTACGTGTGTACCGTGTCTCTCGTGCTTGGGCGTGAGTCCGTTGATGCGCATGAGGTTGAGCAGCAGCATGTCGGTGTGCGCGGCGGTGGACAGCTGCGGGTCGTAGTCGGCGGCGTCACTACACATGTGACATATGTGCGTGTGTAGCGTGTACGTGTGTACGTGTGTACGTGTGTACCGTGTCTCTCGTGCTTGGGCGTGAGTCCGTTGATGCGCATGAGGTTGAGCAGCAGCATGTCGGTGTGCGCGGCGGTGGACAGCTGCGGGTCGTAGTCGGCGGCGTCACTACACATGTGACATATGTGCGTGTGTAGCGTGTACGTGTGTACGTGTGTACGTGTGTACCGTGTCTCTCGTGCTTGGGCGTGAGTCCGTTGATGCGCATGAGGTTGAGCAGCAGCATGTCGGTGTGCGCGGCGGTGGACAGCTGCGGGTCGTAGTCGGCGGCGTCACTACACATGTGACATATGTGCGTGTGTAGCGTGTACGTGTGTACGTGTGTACGTGTGTACCGTGTCTCTCGTGCTTGGGCGTGAGTCCGTTGATGCGCATGAGGTTGAGCAGCAGCATGTCGGTGTGCGCGGCGGTGGACAGCTGCGGGTCGTAGTCGGCGGCGTCACTACACATGTGACATATGTGCGTGTGTAGCGTGTACGTGTGTACGTGTGTACGTGTGTACCGTGTCTCTCGTGCTTGGGCGTGAGTCCGTTGATGCGCATGAGGTTGAGCAGCAGCATGTCGGTGTGCGCGGCGGTGGACAGCTGCGGGTCGTAGTCGGCGGCGTCACTACACATGTGACATATGTGCGTGTGTAGCGTGTACGTGTGTACGTGTGTACGTGTGTACCGTGTCTCTCGTGCTTGGGCGTGAGTCCGTTGATGCGCATGAGGTTGAGCAGCAGCATGTCGGTGTGCGCGGCGGTGGACAGCTGCGGGTCGTAGTCGGCGGCGTCACTACACATGTGACATATGTGCGTGTGTAGCGTGTACGTGTGTACGTGTGTACGTGTGTACCGTGTCTCTCGTGCTTGGGCGTGAGTCCGTTGATGCGCATGAGGTTGAGCAGCAGCATGTCGGTGTGCGCGGCGGTGGACAGCTGCGGGTCGTAGTCGGCGGCGTCACTACACATGTGACATATGTGCGTGTGTAGCGTGTACGTGTGTACGTGTGTACGTGTGTACCGTGTCTCTCGTGCTTGGGCGTGAGTCCGTTGATGCGCATGAGGTTGAGCAGCAGCATGTCGGTGTGCGCGGCGGTGGACAGCTGCGGGTCGTAGTCGGCGGCGTCACTACACATGTGACATATGTGCGTGTGTAGCGTGTACGTGTGTACGTGTGTACCGTGTCTCTCGTGCTTGGGCGTGAGTCCGTTGATGCGCATGAGGTTGAGCAGCAGCATGTCGGTGTGCGCGGCGGTGGACAGCTGCGGGTCGTAGTCGGCGGCGTCACTACACATGTGACATATGTGCGTGTGTAGCGTGTACGTGTGTACGTGTGTACGTGTGTACCGTGTCTCTCGTGCTTGGGCGTGAGTCCGTTGATGCGCATGAGGTTGAGCAGCAGCATGTCGGTGTGCGCGGCGGTGGACAGCTGCGGGTCGTAGTCGGCGGCGTCACTACACATGTGACATATGTGCGTGTGTAGCGTGTACGTGTGTACGTGTGTACGTGTGTACCGTGTCTCTCGTGCTTGGGCGTGAGTCCGTTGATGCGCATGAGGTTGAGCAGCAGCATGTCGGTGTGCGCGGCGGTGGACAGCTGCGGGTCGTAGTCGGCGGCGTCACTACACATGTGACATATGTGCGTGTGTAGCGTGTACGTGTGTACGTGTGTACGTGTGTACCGTGTCTCTCGTGCTTGGGCGTGAGTCCGTTGATGCGCATGAGGTTGAGCAGCAGCATGTCGGTGTGCGCGGCGGTGGACAGCTGCGGGTCGTAGTCGGCGGCGTCACTACACATGTGACATATGTGCGTGTGTAGCGTGTACGTGTGTACGTGTGTACGTGTGTACCGTGTCTCTCGTGCTTGGGCGTGAGTCCGTTGATGCGCATGAGGTTGAGCAGCAGCATGTCGGTGTGCGCGGCGGTGGACAGCTGCGGGTCGTAGTCGGCGGCGTCACTACACATGTGACATATGTGCGTGTGTAGCGTGTACGTGTGTACGTGTGTACGTGTGTACCGTGTCTCTCGTGCTTGGGCGTGAGTCCGTTGATGCGCATGAGGTTGAGCAGCAGCATGTCGGTGTGCGCGGCGGTGGACAGCTGCGGGTCGTAGTCGGCGGCGTCACTACACATGTGACATATGTGCGTGTGTAGCGTGTACGTGTGTACGTGTGTACGTGTGTACCGTGTCTCTCGTGCTTGGGCGTGAGTCCGTTGATGCGCATGAGGTTGAGCAGCAGCATGTCGGTGTGCGCGGCGGTGGACAGCTGCGGGTCGTAGTCGGCGGCGTCACTACACATGTGACATATGTGCGTGTGTAGCGTGTACGTGTGTACGTGTGTACGTGTGTACCGTGTCTCTCGTGCTTGGGCGTGAGTCCGTTGATGCGCATGAGGTTGAGCAGCAGCATGTCGGTGTGCGCGGCGGTGGACAGCTGCGGGTCGTAGTCGGCGGCGTCACTACACATGTGACATATGTGCGTGTGTAGCGTGTACGTGTGTACGTGTGTACCGTGTCTCTCGTGCTTGGGCGTGAGTCCGTTGATGCGCATGAGGTTGAGCAGCAGCATGTCGGTGTGCGCGGCGGTGGACAGCTGCGGGTCGTAGTCGGCGGCGTCACTACACATGTGACATATGTGCGTGTGTAGCGTGTACGTGTGTACGTGTGTACGTGTGTACCGTGTCTCTCGTGCTTGGGCGTGAGTCCGTTGATGCGCATGAGGTTGAGCAGCAGCATGTCGGTGTGCGCGGCGGTGGACAGCTGCGGGTCGTAGTCGGCGGCGTCACTACACATGTGACATATGTGCGTGTGTAGCGTGTACGTGTGTACGTGTGTACCGTGTCTCTCGTGCTTGGGCGTGAGTCCGTTGATGCGCATGAGGTTGAGCAGCAGCATGTCGGTGTGCGCGGCGGTGGACAGCTGCGGGTCGTAGTCGGCGGCGTCACTACACATGTGACATATGTGCGTGTGTAGCGTGTACGTGTGTACGTGTGTACGTGTGTACCGTGTCTCTCGTGCTTGGGCGTGAGTCCGTTGATGCGCATGAGGTTGAGCAGCAGCATGTCGGTGTGCGCGGCGGTGGACAGCTGCGGGTCGTAGTCGGCGGCGTCACTACACATGTGACATATGTGCGTGTGTAGCGTGTACGTGTGTACGTGTGTACCGTGTCTCTCGTGCTTGGGCGTGAGTCCGTTGATGCGCATGAGGTTGAGCAGCAGCATGTCGGTGTGCGCGGCGGTGGACAGCTGCGGGTCGTAGTCGGCGGCGTCACTACACATGTGACATATGTGCGTGTGTAGCGTGTACGTGTGTACGTGTGTACCGTGTCTCTCGTGCTTGGGCGTGAGTCCGTTGATGCGCATGAGGTTGAGCAGCAGCATGTCGGTGTGCGCGGCGGTGGACAGCTGCGGGTCGTAGTCGGCGGCGTCACTACACATGTGACATATGTGCGTGTGTAGCGTGTACGTGTGTACGTGTGTACGTGTGTACCGTGTCTCTCGTGCTTGGGCGTGAGTCCGTTGATGCGCATGAGGTTGAGCAGCAGCATGTCGGTGTGCGCGGCGGTGGACAGCTGCGGGTCGTAGTCGGCGGCGTCACTACACATGTGACATATGTGCGTGTGTAGCGTGTACGTGTGTACGTGTGTACGTGTGTACCGTGTCTCTCGTGCTTGGGCGTGAGTCCGTTGATGCGCATGAGGTTGAGCAGCAGCATGTCGGTGTGCGCGGCGGTGGACAGCTGCGGGTCGTAGTCGGCGGCGTCACTACACATGTGACATATGTGCGTGTGTAGCGTGTACGTGTGTACGTGTGTACGTGTGTACCGTGTCTCTCGTGCTTGGGCGTGAGTCCGTTGATGCGCATGAGGTTGAGCAGCAGCATGTCGGTGTGCGCGGCGGTGGACAGCTGCGGGTCGTAGTCGGCGGCGTCACTACACATGTGACATATGTGCGTGTGTAGCGTGTACGTGTGTACGTGTGTACCGTGTCTCTCGTGCTTGGGCGTGAGTCCGTTGATGCGCATGAGGTTGAGCAGCAGCATGTCGGTGTGCGCGGCGGTGGACAGCTGCGGGTCGTAGTCGGCGGCGTCACTACACATGTGACATATGTGCGTGTGTAGCGTGTACGTGTGTACGTGTGTACGTGTGTACCGTGTCTCTCGTGCTTGGGCGTGAGTCCGTTGATGCGCATGAGGTTGAGCAGCAGCATGTCGGTGTGCGCGGCGGTGGACAGCTGCGGGTCGTAGTCGGCGGCGTCACTACACATGTGACATATGTGCGTGTGTAGCGTGTACGTGTGTACGTGTGTACGTGTGTACCGTGTCTCTCGTGCTTGGGCGTGAGTCCGTTGATGCGCATGAGGTTGAGCAGCAGCATGTCGGTGTGCGCGGCGGTGGACAGCTGCGGGTCGTAGTCGGCGGCGTCACTACACATGTGACATATGTGCGTGTGTAGCGTGTACGTGTGTACGTGTGTACGTGTGTACCGTGTCTCTCGTGCTTGGGCGTGAGTCCGTTGATGCGCATGAGGTTGAGCAGCAGCATGTCGGTGTGCGCGGCGGTGGACAGCTGCGGGTCGTAGTCGGCGGCGTCACTACACATGTGACATATGTGCGTGTGTAGCGTGTACGTGTGTACGTGTGTACGTGTGTACCGTGTCTCTCGTGCTTGGGCGTGAGTCCGTTGATGCGCATGAGGTTGAGCAGCAGCATGTCGGTGTGCGCGGCGGTGGACAGCTGCGGGTCGTAGTCGGCGGCGTCACTACACATGTGACATATGTGCGTGTGTAGCGTGTACGTGTGTACGTGTGTACGTGTGTACCGTGTCTCTCGTGCTTGGGCGTGAGTCCGTTGATGCGCATGAGGTTGAGCAGCAGCATGTCGGTGTGCGCGGCGGTGGACAGCTGCGGGTCGTAGTCGGCGGCGCGCGCGGGCGCGGGCGGCGGCGGCGCCGACCCGTCCGTGCCCGCCGGCGTCACACCCCGCGACGTGTGTGCTACAGCACACACCAGGCGCCGCAGGATGTCGGCCCCGCTGCTGCCAGCTCCACTCCCACTCGCACCACCACTAGCGCCAGCGCTGCTGCTCGAGCCCAGCGCCGCCGCCGACTCGATGTCGTTCTCTCCTGGAATGCGACACACTTACGTCAATCATGTAAAACATGGACACAATGTTTGTTAATTCATAATTAACGAAAATAAAATCTTCAGTCTTCTAATTCAGTTTACCTCAAAAATACCAGTACCACCACTAAATCGAAACTACATTCGTAAAAAAATATTTTTGACATTATGAATATTGGATAAACTTCAAGAAACTTCAGCAACCAATGTCAAAACTAAACTTAATATTTAGCACTTCTTTTTGGGCAAAAGTGTTACTGGGTTTTTCCGAATACTCAGTACTCAGTCTGGTGAGCCCGGAGTCTGGTGATGTGCCCGGTAACGGCAATAGGCTCGCCCCCTATTACGTGGGACTAAAATAAATCTGGCGAAAAGTGGGTGTAGCAATATACCTCTGCCTACCTGAAGAGGTACCAAGGGGATATAGGTGTGAGGCAAACTACTCGAGCAAAATATTACTTAATTTACGGTTACTAGCTATTTGCTCTAGTATTATTTACCTTTCAATTACCTTCTAATTAGAGTTTCATAACATACTTTGACAACTACTACCGTTCAAATATCGATGACATCCATTAAATGAAAAGAAAAACCTATAAAACCAAGCTCTTTTCTTGAAAATTTAATAGTCATTTGGTCCGGCAATACCGCAAGTGACAACTCACTCCACAATATTGTGTGCTAGGCAATAAAAACTAAAAAATGTACATTTGTGTACAGCCAACCATCTAAGTGACGGGGACGGAAGATGACAAAAAGAGGCGGCTGGGATCACTCCGAAAGATTACGCAGAACCCTCCCATAATAAAAACTTTAGAATATGCAGAGAGACGTTACAATTCTACGCAGCGAAAAGGGGTCAAGCCGATTGGAAACTTCTTCATCATCAGCCTTTAACAGTCTAGTTCTGGACTAGGCCTCTCCTTTGGAAGGAGGACTTGGCCTACTATACCACGCTAGCCAAACGGGTTGGTATACTTTAGGGTTTGGATTAAATTTTCCATCTCTTACAGTGCAGCTGTTCTCTGCATAATATGCTCCCTCTGTCGGCTCTTACGACACCCATGGGATGATATGGGGTGGTGACATTCCGTATTCTTAATCCCTCACCACACGGACGAAACGTCTCAATTCGAGTCAGTCAGTCAGCAGTCGACAATTCGAGGCACTCTCCGTTGAATGCGGTTCAGAGGGAGAAGCTGGTACTAAGATGTCCCGACCAAAGATGGGAACAATAATTTTTTCACTTGAGGCCAAACCTGCGCCTTATGAAATAGTAGGCAGTGGGCCAGCATCAAATATTGCCTCGATTTGCTGAGCACGCCGACCTTCTTAGAGACTAATTTAGCCGTACTCTCTAAATGACCACGGAATTGCACTTCGCAAGAAATTTCCACGTCAAGTATCCCAATACTAGCTGAGGCGGTTATGGATATATTCTCAATACCAAGAGATACGACCAAAAGCAGTATTTTTTTAACAGCAGTATTCGGTGAATGCGTAGACTTTGTCTTTGTGGGGTTAAATTGGACAACATTTAGTCTGTCCCAATTCGAGATTCTTTTCAAAGCGATCTTTATTTCAAACACAAAGTTTATTTCGGCTCTGGCTGGTGTAGGGAGCGTCACCTGTGCTGTCGTCTGCATAACAATGAATGCCGCTAATTTGCAACATGTCATTGATATAGAAAAGGAATAGAGTAGGCGCGAGCACACAGCCTTGCGGGACACCAGACATGGGAGTGAGAGCGTGCATCGCTGACTACGACCTCAATGCTTCTGTCTGTCTTTTCTCGGGAAGGCCATTAGACGATAGCTTTGAAAAAAGCGTTTTGTGCTAAACACGATCAAAGGCCTTCGCTGTGTCCAAAATAACGTTTGTGTAAATAACGCTTTCGGTCTATAACGGTATATATATCTATATAAAAGTGTCAAGTTAACACTAAAACTCTAACTACTATAAAAACCACAGTTTGTACTCACTGAGTGCCGCAGCGCAGACCGATACTTTAAATCAAATACTCGACAGTGGGATATCAATTATTATTTATTAAACTTTATTGAATCATTAGGAGCGACTCGTACCGACGGCCGCGCCGCGGCAAGTGTTACCGAGCGATAGAATTGTGTCGAGCGAGGCGCAACAAGAGTTATATTACAGCGCCCGGTCAGCAGCAGCTAAGTTTAAATTCTATCGTTGGAGGTCGCGGGGCGGGGTCGGCACGAGTCGGTCCGGGTCGCATAGTCGTTGTAGTACAATAGGCGGAGGTGTACGAGGTAGGGTGTGTGCGGCGGGGGGGGGGGGGGCGTGTGTCGCGTGTGTCGCGTGTCTAGCGTGCGTGGTGCGCGTGGCGGTGGCGGTGCGCGCGGCGGGGCGGGCGGCGCGCGGGGGCGGGCGGGCGCGCGTAGGGCGGCGCGCGGCGCCGACACGCGCTCGCCTCGCCCAGCCCGCACCACGAACACGCCGACGACGCGCTCGAGCCCTCTGCCAACACCACACGGGGTATGGACAGGACGGACACAGGAAAGGACAGATTAAGGGTCTGGCTCTTTAAGGGTGATTTTAGGAACTTTATGCGCTCCCGCTCATATTGGTGACACACGCTTCAGACGATAGAATTTAAGAGGCTAAGCTGCTGCTGATTAAACATGTAAATACGTACGGATCGTCGCGCATCCCGCGTCGCGCCGCCAATATGAGCCGTCTTTAAAGCTTCCAGTATATGAAATTTAACCAATGCCTTTATGGAACCAATAAACTTAGAGTAAAATACGCGAGCAATGCACTCGCATGTTGGGACGTATGATTATATTTTCATATACTGGATAGTCAACTCTACTGGACATGACACTTAATGCTACACAATAAGTAAACGTATCAACACTATGTACGTTACCTGACATGGTCTCATCGTCGACGTCGTTCTCTTCGTTGGAGTTCTCGTCCACATGACTAGGCGTGTTCTCGTCCGCAAACACTTCTAGCTCGCTGAATATCAGGTCCTACAACAAACAGATAAATTGTATGCCCTTGTTTGTTCTTTTTTAAGCTATTGCATAGCTTTTATCGCAGGCTTGAGCGCGGCGACCGAATCCAGAAATTCCGTAACGAAAAAAACCTGACACCCTTCACATATTACATAATCAACTTGGCGTAAGCGCCAAGTTGATAATATGTATTATGAACTTTACTGTTTACTAATTAAGATTTAGTTTAGAATAAAATGTTTTACTTGTACAAAGGTATTTTTTTTTTTATGTGGAACATATTACAGCGGTTCATAATAGGTACTATTGTCAGTAATTATATTACAAGTGGTAGTTATGGTAGAAATTGTAGCTTTGGTAAGAATAGTAGTTTTGAGAGAAATAGTTCTTTTGACAGCATCGGCGGTTTTGGTAGAAATGGTAGTTTTAAAAAAAGTGGTAGATATGATAGTGTTAGTACGAATAGTAGTTTTGGTACATATAGTAATTTTGATAGGAATTGTATTTTCGGTAGGAATAGTAGTTTTGGTAGAAATTGTATTGTTGGCATATATGGTAGTTTTTTTTTTATGTGGAACATATTACAGCGGTTCCTAGTAGGTACTATTGTCATTAATTATATTACAAGTGGTAGTTATGGTAGAAATTGTAGCTTTGGTAAGAATAGTTCTTTTAAGAGAAATAGTTCTTTTGACAGCACCGGCGTTATTGGTAGAAATGGTAGTTTTGGAAAAAGTGGTAGATATGATAGTGTTAGTACGAATAGTAGTTTTGGTACATATAGTAATTTTGATAGGAAATGTATTTTCGGTAGAATAGTAGTACATACATACATACATACATACATACATAGACTCACGCCTGTTTCCCCGAAGGGGTAGGCAGAGGCATATTAAACGCCCACTTTTCGCCAGTGTTTTGATCCCACGTAATAGGTGGCGAGCCTATTGCCGCTTATCGGGATATTTTGTTTGCCAGAGCCTCGTCCGTTGATCGGCAGGTGCACCACTTGCAGGTGAGGTTGGCTTGGGACCCTAAGTTCTTGGTGGGAACCCTATGCACCTTACCTTAGAATAGTAGTTTTGGTAGAAATTGTATTGTTGGCATATATGGTAGTTTTTTTTATGTGGAACATATTACAGCGGTTCATAGTAAGTACTATTGTCATTAATTATATTACAAGTGGTAGTTAGGGTAGAAATTGTAGCTTTGGTAAGAATAGCAGTTTTGAGAGAAATGGTTCTTTTGACAGCACCGGCGGTTTTGGTAGTAATGGTAGTTTTGAAAAAAAGTGGTAGATATGATAGTGTTAGTACGAATAGTAGTTTTGGTACATATAGTAATTTTGATAGGAATTGTATTTTCGGTAGGAATAGTAGTTTTGGTAGAAATTATATTGTTGGCATATATGGTAGTTTTGGTAGCATGTTACTTACGATTGCTACCAAAACTACCATCTTTATCAAAAGTACCATTTCTACCAAAGTTACCATTCCTACCAAAATTAAACCAAAGTAGTTTTGGTAAAAAACTAAATAAAAAAAAATAATATCAAAGAAAAAAAAATACTGCATCAATTAAATAAATATATAATTATAATTGCATAAGTTGATAAAAAATGCTATGCAATAGCTTTACCGCGGCAGTCTCCGAGTGCCACACGTCTTTTTTTTGGGATAGGGGGCAAACGAGCAAACGGATCGCCTGATGTTAAGCGATTACTGCCGCCCATGGACACCCGCAACACCTGAGGAGTCACAAGTGCGTTGCCGGCCTTTTAAAAAGGAATACGCTCTTTTCTTGAAGGTTTGAAGGTCGTATTGGTTCGGAAAAACCGCAGGCGACAGATCATTCCACAGTTTAGATGTGCGAGGCAGAAAGTTTTTAGAGAAACGCACCGTTTTGGATTGCCAACCATCTAAATGATGAGGATGGAAATGCTGTCGCGTAGTAAATGGCGGAAAGAGGCGGCAGGGATTAATCTGAACAATTCCTCAGAGCACTCCCCATAGTAGTAGCGATAAAAGATGCATAGCGAGGCTACATCTCTACGCAGCGCCAAGGGGTCTAACCGGTTGCAAATATCTTGGCAATCGACAATTCGAGCGGCTCTCCGTTGGATGCGGTCCAGAGGGAGAAGCTGGTACTGGGGTAACAGTATTCCATATGCGGCCGGACCTGCGCCTTATAAAGGAGCAAGCGGTGGGCCGAAGTGAAATACCGTCTCGATCTATTGAGCACGCCAAGCTTCTTCGAGGCTAACTTAGCCTTACCCTCTAAGTGTCCACGGAACTGGACTTCGTTCGATATGTCGACACCAAGTATTCCAATACTGGAGGAGGCAGTTGGCAGGGTGCTCTCAAAACAAGGACATACGACCAACGGCAGATTTTTTGCGGTGAACACGCAAACTTGTGTCTTTGTGGGGTTAAATTGGACCAAATTAAGTCTTCTCCAATCTGAGACCATCTCCAAGGAGGTATCAATTTCAGACAAGTTTATTTCGGCTCTCGATGACTTTTTCCCGAGAAATGTTCGCGCGGCCGGTATATAAAGCATCGCCTGTGCTGTTATCTGCATAACAATGAATGCCACTGTCTAGCAACATATCATTGAAATGCAGGAGGAACAAAGTAGGCGATAGCACGCAGCCTTGAGGGACACCAACATTTACAAACAAGACGTCAGAGCATTCACCGTCAACTACGACCTTTATGCTTCTGTCTGTAAGAAAGCTGGTGACCCATTCGCAAAGAATCATGGGCATTTTTGTATGAGAGCTGGGCGTAAAACCAACAGAAATAAAATGTGTTGTAATTTACTTTATTGTACTTCTAAATACCCCCTATATACTTGTTAACCCCAATATCGACCGGGTAT
Organism: Euclidia mi; assembly: GCA_944739405.2. Lineage (NCBI taxonomy): Eukaryota > Metazoa > Arthropoda > Insecta > Lepidoptera > Erebidae > Euclidia > Euclidia mi. The sequence goes on along the minus strand of OX123198.2, from coordinate 1,633,071 downwards.
CACTGCAAAAAAATCCCAAATATTGGTTAAATAAAACACGCATATTTGTTAAAAACTACTATATATGTATTGATACCTTTTATTTAAATATCAATGGTTATCATCAACTATAACATCTTATAAATGTTCTGCGGGTGCAATGAAAGGCTCGTGCCGTCCTAACCCTTAAAACCACAAAACTGAAACTATGTGGGCACAACTTCCTACTATTCTTTTGCCTGTTAAGCAAGTACAGTAATGCTCAACTATCGCATTTCTACCGATTTGGTCCCTATCGATCAAAATGTAAGTATTATATGCGCGCAATCTGACATGCCGCGATTGTTAACTTTTAATTCGAAGAAACCACACATTAGTTTGCAGAATATTACCTCTATTTAAGAGGTGGATATACGCCGTTGACCTTGCTCGTACTACTGGTTAGTTGTCCACGCGCGATTTGCGAGTATCGGTGACGTAAAAATCCTTACAAAATAATAAGTACAGTTATTTGCAAAAATAAGCTGAAGGTTCCCTTGGTGTTCTTATATAAGAGGCTGATTCAATTTAAACAATCTTATGATTGAAAGATTATGAGAAAAAAGGTAATAACTACAAAAATAGAGGTTACTTTGCATATTTTATTCAGATATTTAAAATATTTTTTTAAGGATTTGGTACCGAAGAGAAAATGCTTTATATGATGTAGGTTTTAATTTACCCCTAATGACGCCCAATTCACATATGTCCTCGCCTTAAATCATCTAATGACTCCTCTCTATATAATTCAATTAAATATGAATAACGACTGATGCGCATTGTCCGGCCTGTGCGCACGCTTGTTTTTTGCGGCGCCTGAGTAAGAGAGAAGTTAGAAAGGGATGGAAATTCCGTTAGGTTACCAACCAATAGATTGATTTAATTGGCCTAGCTCTGCACAACATCGTGTCGTGTTATCTCCGTTGTATTAGCGATTGTTTTGGATTCTATAAAAAATACGTTTGAACATCACTGAATATCTCTGCTCAGCGGTTGTTTGGGTGATTGCCGTCATAGTATAAAATTAAGTAATGGTCATTAGCTTTCACATAAAATATATTTTAAATCTGTTGGTTTTACGCCCATTTTGACCGTGACTCTTTCTCGGGCAGCCCATATGAAGGGAGCTTCGAAAGAAGCGCTTTGTGCCAGACCCGATCGAACGCCTTCGCTATGTCCAAACTGACCGCTAAAGCCTCCCCCTTTGTCTCGATCACCTGTGCCCAACGATCACGTCAGGTATACTAGAAGATCACCAGGCGACCGACCCTTTCGAAAGCTGTATTGCTGGTCACTAAGCAGCTGATTATCCTCTAAAAACCGAAGAAGTTGGCAGTAATAATGAACTCCATTATCTTCGAGAGGAGGGAGGTTATGGCTATCGGTCTGTAGTTGGACGGGTTAGAGCGATCGCCTTTTTTAGGGATCGGGTGGGCCAATGCTGTCTTCCACGACGTTGGGACTACGCCAAAAGAGTAAGAGAGCCGAAAAAAGCGTGTTAAAACTGGTGCCAACTCTGGAGCGGACATCTTCAAAACAATAGGAGGAATTCCATCAGACCCACTCGACTTATGGATATCGCGGGACAGAAGTGTCATACGGACTGCGTGTTGGTGGGACTGAATATCCGGCATACCGCCCTTGAACAGCGGTATAGTAGGCGGTTCCTGTCCCCCGTCATCCAAGGTCGAGTTGGACGCAAAGAATTTGTCCAGAAGATCGGCTTTCTCCTTTGCGTCGTGGTCCAAGGAGTCATTTCCCATGTATAGCGGTGGAAAGGATGGCTTACAGAAGTTCCCTTCGATAGCTTTGGCAAGAGACCAGAACGCACGAGTTCCCGGAGGAAGGCGCTCAAGCCTCTCGCCAATTCTACCGATGTGCTTCGACTACGCACTAGCAATGTCTCTTTTGAAGGACCTGGAGGCAAAGTTATACTACTTTTTTTAATGCGCTGGTATTTTCATCCCGTGCCGCCACCGCATCAGCCCAGGCTTGGTAAGCTTCCTGCTTCCTAAGAGAAGCCTTTTTGGAAGAGGAACCAAACCAAGGCCGAAATTTGCCACCAATGGGGATCACAGAAGATGGAATGAAAAGTTCCATACCCTGTAGCACCACATCAGCAACAGAATCAGCAGCGGCGTTGGGATCATCCGGCGAGAAGCATACTTGTCCCCAAGGATAGGACGCAAAGAAGTTCCGCATCCCATCCAATCTGCTGACTTGTAGTGCCACACACGGCGACTGAGTGCAACCCGCGATCGCAGCGAGCACGTGAGAGGCACCACACTCCGTACAAGGCAATGGTCTGAGGAGCCAAGTGGAGCGCCTACGGTTACCTTGTAGCCGTCCGGATGAGAAGTCAGCAGAAGGTCCAGCAGTGAAGGATTCTGGCTTTCAACGATTCGCGTGGGCGTGGTCACCAGTTGTGTCAGGCCATAAGCCAGGGCGAAGTTGTGAACAGATCCCCGCATGATCAGTTTTACTGAAACTGAGCAAGTCGGCGTGATGGGAGTTGAAATCGAGATGCAAGATGATCTCTGCTGACGGGATCTGCTGCTGCACAAAGTCTGAAGCCATTTGGATGTGCTCAATGAGTCGGTCAGTTTCGGTATCACCGCTATGGGACCTATAAAGGCAAGAATACACGCAAGGGTGGTCGTCGCTATCTATACGTAGCCATAAGGTGGAGAGGTCCCGACCTTCAAGATTTCTAAGGCGACGAGAACTGATATCGTCTCTAACATACACGCACACTCCGGCCTTGGACAGAAAGGAGTGTTCAAGTCCATACCCAGGCTAAGTAACCCAGGAAGTGTCTGCTGGAGGCGATATGCGCGTCTCAGTCAAGAAGAGCAAGGCCGGCTTTGTTGTCTCGAGGTGGCGGTGGACAGCATTAAGGTTGGTGTGTAATCCCCTGATATTGCAGAAGTCCACGACCAGTGTGGCAGGGGGTGCCAGGATATTTTTGCTCTTTTAAAGGGAATTTTCGAGCGTAGTTTTGCCCCACCAGAGAACGAGGGGCGGCCTGGGCGTACACGCTTAGATGCGTTGTGTCCTGAACGCGGACGTCCAGAGGGGGATTCTCTAACGCTAGCGCAGTTGGTACCCTCCTGGGGTAGCAAAAAGTTTTTCAACTGCACCATCATAGGAGGGTTGGGGGATTGGGCCTCCAGTATCCTCACTCACTCGGCGAAACACAACGCAATCGTATCACTCCGATCGAGCCTGACCCATTCGTGCCGAAACATGGCTCTCCCACGGTGAAAATTGAACACAATCAGTTATGCATAAACTACTTGATTCACGTATACGACAATAAGATAAATACATGTTATAGACGCATACTGATTACGAACTCAGCACGCGTAAAAATAATATGACTTTATTAAACCTCTTGTAGTGCCGTGGATTGATGTTGCCCTACGACACCCTTGTGAGTTTAGAGATTTCAAGATTCTAAGACAAGTTCTAGAACAAAATTTATTTATAACTAGCTTTTGCCCGCGGCTTCGCTCGTGTAATTCGGGGTTCTCTAGTTGTAGTTTGTCATCTATGTTCGGAGTGACACAAATCTCCTTTATTGGGCGGATACTTCTATAATTGTCATTTTATTGCAAAAAGTATTTTCACATACTTGAAACTACTTTGTACTAAGACTTAGTAGTAAGTACTCCAAATTTTATCCGGTATCTGTGACGTTTCGCTAGAGTGGCCAATATGGCGACTGTGATTTGTCTGTCAGAACCATTAGAATTTAACAAAATACTCGACAATCCGAATTTTGCGGATATATGTTGTCGACTCGAAATCTTTATTTTTTAATGTTTTATTATTCAGGTAGGTTTCGATGTACTTCTTGACGAAATTATTAATATAAGATTTGACACTGCGATAGCAGCGGAGTCCGTCGGTTCCAATGTGAAACATTCCAAAATCCACAACTTCTTACATATAAAAAAATTAAGTAAAAAAACATTTTCCAGTGGATTAAATTGTGAATCTAAACCATTTTCAAGTCCCCTTGAACACACAAAAAATTTCATCAAGATCGGTCCAGTCGTTTAGGAGGAGTTCAGTGACATACACACGCACACAAGAAATACATATATATACATATATATAAAGATAACAAGCAAAATCACCTCATAAGAAGTTTTGCGCAGAATTACGCATAACCTTATATACAGGGTGTAAAAAGACCCTTAACGAAAACTGAAACCACATATTGTACCAATCATTTTTTGCTTCGGCATCATACCTAGGAAATTACTGGTTCAGGAGATATTGAGGCTCAAAGTTACTATGGATTTTTTGTAATTAGGTACAAAATCAATGCATTTACCCGGCCAACCTGTTCTATAGATGTCCTATGCACCTATGGATTAGTAGGTATTTCGAAAATTGCACGCGCGAATTTTTTATAGCGGCTTGAAAAAAGTTAATTCTTATAAAAAAAAGTCATTTCCCAGGTTTTATTTTTGCTTAGTATGACTTAGCATGATGTCCAAAACGAGTAGACTTCGGCTTGGTGATGGGTCTTGTGACACCCTGTATAAAGCGTCGTCGTCGGCGCAGCGCAAACAAACGATACACTTTTACACAATCGAGTCTGTTATCCACATATATTATAGGTTCTAAAAAGTGCGTCACATTTAGTCTCTGTGGTGTCCCTGCGTATTTCTGATAGCACAAATCTGTCCGATCCTTATGAAAAGCAAGCTCATCTATTATTAAAGCACGTGTACTAACGCCGGTGTCGCTGCTGGACTCGGAGGGCGCGGAGGGCGCGGAGGGCGCGGCGTGGGGCGCGGCGTGCAGCGGGCGCGCGGGCGCGTCGCCCAGCTTGGCGGCGCCGGCGTTGAGCTCCGGCGACGACATGGACGAGCACAGCACCGCCGCCGTCGCGCACCCCGACACCTCCGTCACCGGCGTCGAGCACACCGCTGACACACAACACCACACGTTACACCTCACGTTACACCACACGTTACACCTCACGCGTTACAGCTCGTCGCGCGTCGGTGACAACTTGGTCACTGTCGTAAGTGCGCGCATGTATGTAATAGACACATTACATTATTACTCCTCACGCAGTGTACACCCTTCTGAAGTAAGTCACTATGTTAAGTTTGCGTAAGTTACAATAGTCCCCACCACCCAACCCTCACAAAAGAATTCATAACACGTGCCTAAACGAACATGCTTGTTACCAATATTCGATGACTCTGTGGGATACAATACGATAAGTACCATTTCTGACCGTTTGCTTCGGAGAGTATATTAAGCCGTCCCGTCAGTCGTTATGAGGTGTCAGTACTTCTGAACTGACACTGGCCTACGCCCATCCTTTTGGGTTGCAGAGGTCAGACGGCAGTCGCTCTGTGGAAAAGTTAATATTCTGTCGAATCAGGTAAGATTAGTAAGCTCTCCTTCTCCGCTCTCAAAGCGAAGATCACACGGTCAGGTAAAGAAAGTATAGTGTATAGTTATTTGTTGTGTGTGTGTATGTGTTACCGGTGAGCGCGGCGTCCTTGCTAGGCGCGTGCTTGTCGTGCGCATGGCGCGGCAACTTGCCGGCCAACTTGCTGGGCACGCGCGCCGGCGCGTTGGCGGCGCTCAGCAACGTGTGCAGGCTCACCAGCGCCATGTTGTCCGCGCCGCCCACGTGCAGGGAGTTGGCTGACCTGCACACATACACCACTTGTTACTGTATGTACCGACCGTGACGTAACGCGTGTGTAGCGTGTAGTGTAGCGTGGCCAGGCGGTAGTCGCCGTAGCAGACCACGTACTGTATGTATGTACTGACCGCGACGTGGAGGGCAGGTTGTATGCGGCGTGCGGCGCGTGCGTGGCCAGGCGGTAGTCGCCGTAGCCGACCACGTACTGTATGTATGTACTGACCGCGACGTGGAGGGCAGGTTGTATGCGGCGTGCGGCGCGTGCGTGGCCAGGCGGTAGTCGCCGTAGCCGACCACGTACTGTATGTATGTACTGACCGCGACGTGGAGGGCAGGTTGTATGCGGCGTGCGGCGCGTGCGTGGCCAGGCGGTAGTCGCCGTAGCCGACCACGTACTGTATGTATGTACTGACCGCGACGTGGAGGGCAGGTTGTATGCGGCGTGCGGCGCGTGCGTGGCCAGGCGGTAGTCGCCGTAGCCGACCACGTACTGTATGTATGTACTGACCGCGACGTGGAGGGCAGGTTGTATGCGGCGTGCGGCGCGTGCGTGGCCAGGCGGTAGTCGCCGTAGCCGACCACGTACTGTATGTATGTACTGACCGCGACGTGGAGGGCAGGTTGTATGCGGCGTCGAGCGCGTGCGTGGCGTGTGGCGCGTGCGTAGCCAGGCGGTAGTCGCCGTAGCCGAAGGTGCCGGCGCCCACGCCTCCGACGCCTCCGGGACCCACGGCGCTCGACACGTCGTTGTTACGAGACTCGTCCACGAACATCGCCGTGTTCAGAATGCCTGTGGAACGAGATCGTTATACAAACTTAAATAACAGGCATCTATAAAAGCACTTGTATCTTTTAGAACTTCTCTCAATTCTCCTATCGCAGTCTACTGCTGGACATAGGCGTTTCGCAACACACGCCACAGTACACCGTCCTCAGCCTTTCGCATCCAGTCTATCTCAACCACCGTTTTCAGGTCATCGGGCCACCTAGCCAGGGGCCGCCCTACCTAACGCTTGCCGAGTCGTGGTCTCCACTCTAGGACACGCTTGCTCAATCGGCCATCAGTACTTCTACAAATATGACCAGCCCACCCACTGCCACTTGAGCTTACTGATTCTGTGAGCTATGTCGGTAATTTTGGTTCTTTGTCGGATAACTTCATTTCGGATTTATCCCTCAAAGAGACGCCAAGCATAGCCCGTTCCATAGCTCGCTGCGTGACTTTTAGTTAGTGGACTAGTCCTTTTTGAGAGTCCACGTCTCGGCATCGTACGTCATAACAGGTAGGACGCATTGGTTGAAGACTGAACTTCAGGCATTGCGGTAGGGGCAAAGAGAAAACTCGAAGTAGCTTGCCAAACGCTGCCCAACCAAACTGGATCCTGCGGTCGATTTCTTTCTCGTAGTTGTTTCTACCAAGCTGGACTACTTGCCCAAGGTAGATATACTCTTGAACAACTTCAAGCATCGATCCTCCGACATAAACCGGTCTGGTTGAACATAATCTTGGTTATATCCAAGTTCATGCCGAGACCGACCCGACGACAGGCTGCATTTAGGCTGTGCAGCATCTCGCTCAGCTCTTCCAGGCTATAAATCTACCACGATGACGATATCGTCGGCAAATCGAAGGTGGGATATTATGTGCTCGCCATTTATCTTTATGCCCCGTCCAGTCCAGTCCAGCGTCTTCAAGACGTCTTCGAGTGCGTTGGTAGAGAGCTTAGGGGATATTACATCCCCCTGCCTCACCCCTCGTCGCAACTCGATGGGGCTTGTTTTATGATCCTGGAGCTGGACGGTCTAGTGGTATCATACAAACATCTCAACACCTCGATGTAACGCCAATCGATGCGACACCGCTGCAGAGCATCCAGCATCGCCCAGGTTTCGATGGAGTCGAAGTCTGTATAATCTGCCGAACAGTATGGATGTGGTCTACGGTGCTGTAGTCTTTTCGAAACCCGGCTTGTTCCTGTGGCTGGAAATCGTCGAGTTTTCTGGCGAGGTGGTTTGTTAGGACTCTCAAGAACAACTTGTAGAGGTGGCTCAGGAGTAAAATGGGTCTATAGTTTTACAGCAAGGCTGACACCTTTTGTGTCTCGTGGGTTTAGGCATCCGTGAACCGTACAAGTTTTTGTACAGCTCTCAATTTTAGCGAGAATCTCGAACTTGGAGGTAACGATTTTGCCATCCGCAGTATTTAGTTTCGACAGATGGGTTCTACCAAGCTGGCGAGACAAGACTTGGCGGTGCCTCGATTCTGTTCAATCGCAGCCGCAATGGCGCGGATGTTGAAATTGAAATATCGGAGGTCACGTCGCACCAGCTTCCGGATCTTCCGGTTAAGGTTCCTTCCATCCCTCGAAGACGTCTGCGCATATGACATTTCCCTTCTTTGCCTCATCAGTTCGAGAGTCTTTAGCGAGAGTCTACTCTGCATGTTAACGCTTTTTCCGAGAAGCACCCTTCGAGACACATCCTGTAGCGTTTGACCACGGCGTCGGTTTTCTCGCCAACATTGCCATGGGTTTCTAGCAGTACGAAACGATTTTGAAGCTCCAGTTGAAACTTTTCGGATCCTACTATCTACACTAATATACTAAAGCGGAAGAGTTCGTTTGTTTGTTTAAACGCGCTTGTAGGGGTATGAGTATGTTGTGTCGTGGTAAAAGAAATAAACGAATAAAACAGAATTATATATGCTTTACTGGTACCAGTTACTAAATATAAATACAATATGTGTGTGTACGACCTAACTGAATGAGTGAAGGGAGACGACTGCTGCGCCGCGCTTACACGATATCGTGCCTTGTATATAATTTGTAGCGTCAGCAGCCGCTACACGCTAATCTCAGGAACTACCGATCGGATCTGAAAAATTCTCTTTGTATATGATAGCCAAGTTATTCCGGAAGGCTATAGGCTATATAACATAACGCTTCGACCCTTTGGGGCCGGGCAAAAGACTAAAAAGGCTAAAAGATAATGTCAGCTAATCTCAGGAACTAGCAGTTGGATTTTAAAAATTGTTATTGCCTATGATAGCCCAATTATTCAGAAAGGCTATATAAAAACTTTTGGGGGCCAGACAAAAAGAATAAAATGGTCAAACGAGAATGGGTAGGGTTGGGTCATACATACATACATACATAGAAAGGCAAAAAAAGGCTAAACGAATAGGATACAATCTATATGGGTATCGTTTTCGAGATTTTCGGGACGCTGATTAATAATATGAAATTTATTTAGTGATCCAAGATGGTGGACGGGAAATGAAAGATGGCGGATGAGAAAATTTAAAAAATTGATATAGGTATCGCCTTCGATATTTTAAGGGGTGGGGAATCGAAATACAACATCTATTTCGTGATCAAAGATGGCGGATGGGAAATCAAAGATGGCGGATGGGAAAATTTAAAAAATCAATATTGGTATCGTCTGCGATGTTAAAAGGAATGGAGAATCCAAATACAACATCTGTTTCGTGATTCAAGATGGTGGATGGGATATCAAAGATGGCAGATGGGAAAATTTTTAAAAATCAATATTGGTATCGGCTCTGATGATTTAAGGGATTTAGAATCCAAATACAACATCTATTTCGTGATCAAAGATGGCGGATAGGAAATCAAAGATGGCGGACGGGATTTTTTTTTCAGTCTCTATGGGTATCGTCACCGATATTTTAAGGAATGGGGAATTCAATATTATATATAAAAATCTATGTTTGTTTGTTCATCATTTATAGACTCTGAAATGATTAGAGATTAAGGGTCGGAACATAATATCTGACGGAAGATGCGTCGAACGTATCTTCGGTCGCGTCTATTCCGTCAAATGAATCGGTACACATCTGACGGAAAATGCGTCGAGCGTATCTGCACACATGCGCTGAAAGGGTGGCTATTATGCACACATATCAGTTTGTTCGTGCAGGGCCGACTCAACATTTTACTGTCATATTCTTTTACCTAATAATAATATTTTTCGTGTTCCCTGATGTTAGGTTGTCACTGAAGTCCTGTAGTTATTTATATTGCAATTCGAGTTTGGCTATGAAAAATATGTCGGACTTCGGAGATTTTTTGTAGTAGCCAACAAGCGTTATTTGAATATATTTCCTATATAGGTATGGAGGTTCAAAAATAAAAGACGATGATACGATTTGGTAACGGTTTTTAACAAAATTAATACAAAATAAATGATATAGAAGGGGTTACAGTTGCAGCGCATGGCACAAAATGTTTTCTATATAGGTATGTATGGAAATTGTTTCCGTGGACCTTTAGCACCTCATACCTAAAAATTGGTCCTCGATCCAAGCTAGCAAGTATGCGTACACTCATAGCATATACTAACACTATATTATTCAAGGTACACATTTTTTTCTGAAAAAATAAGTAAGGTCTGGCGGCCCTGGAATCTTACTCTGCAACGCGTCAGTCAAAATCACCGATCTGGGAATGACATGGATATGGTATGTCCAATACCTACGAATTTAGCGTGCATACCTAAGAAATTAGCGTGCATATCTACGAAACGTTGTGCAAATAAAATGGCTGCCATTTGGGTTATACTCCAGAATATAATCGATATCGATATGGAGGCGGTTAGAGGAAAATAATACATTTTTGTAGTAAGTTACTTGAGTTAGTTTAAATCTTTTGCCAGATTAGTTTATTCCATAATGCAAATGTGGGCGAACATGGCAAAGCGAAAGACGACCCAAGGGTCGTCTTTCGCTTTGATACAAGTATCAAACATGTAACAAAATATTCTCTGGTAGCCAATATCGATACTGTGTCGCTGAGAAAGTACCGGACATGAATGGCACCATACATACGGTAACGAAACACTCAGCCTGAAGCACTGATTCATCTGGTTTTTAGACATATTTATGCACAAAAACAAAATTATTATGTTCGATATACAACGATTTCACAGCAGATGTACCACAAACCTTGGCGAAAAATATGGCGACAGTGGCACGAATGACATTTCAAATAAAATATCATCATGACTAATTTATTCAGTAAACTATGGCTGTCTCTTTTTTCTGACAGAGATATCCCTCAGACAAAACGAGACATAACTTTGTTTGGTGGCTTTATGTCGATTTCGTATAATATGTGTGGTTCGGCGATACACCGAAACCGTAGGTTCTAGGCGATTTGGAAAAAATGGACTGTATCTAAAGGAAGAGGATGTAGGATTGAAATGGGAGAGATGATTGTGAGTGAGTATAGGATATTCCAAGGATGGAGGGCACTTACCTTATACGGCAATCTTCTTCGTCTCAGAAGGGCAGTCTCCTGGTGGTTTCGTGATGCAGCTGCTTAATTCACTACACTACACAAACACTTCCACTTGCGAGCGGTTTTATAAGCGGTAATAATTATAGCGTGAGCGGCGCGGTGCGATACGGTACGGCGGACGCGTATATAGCGAATCGAATGTTCTCGAAAGTTCTGGGCTGTCTCTCGCGTCGACGATCGCGGCGACCAATCCGCGAAAGGCAGTGCCCCCTTCCATGGAGTGGGATAGAGAGGGACGGAAATACAGTATCGCTCGCACTTGTATGTGGAACGATTGATGTTGATGCGATTAGTTATAGATAGGAAGGTAGATGGCACTACCAATGTGTATAATGTAATTTTTCTATATGTACTATTTGCCCTCTCCATGCATATTCCTTACTCAAAGGTCAAAAGTCACGTGGTGCGTGGTGCGCGCGATGCGATAATGCGTTGACGGAAACGGAACAGACGCTGTATGCTCGACGTACTAACGGATCATCGGTCAGGTGTGAAAGGTTGAACGTTTTTCTATACATTTGTGTGTATTGGCGTTACGCGACAGATAAAACGCGACGGATCTTCCGTCAGACATGTTCCGACCCTAAGCGCTAAGTCAATGGTAACTTTAGAAAAGGGGCTTGGAAAAAGGGGAATTAAATAAAAACTCTTAAAAAGGCGATACGGAGTTCGCTGGGTCAGCTAGTGTATATATAAATGTTCTCAATGACATTAAAATTAACAGAGGACTTCAGAAGTTTATCGCTACAATATAAGTTCGCCTAAAGTCGTCGCCAGGTAGAAGAATGCAACTAGAACTCACCAGAGATGTCAGTGGGGTAGGCAGGGCTCTGCAGCCGCTGCGTGCTGACGATGGTGTGCGGCGCGGAGAACTTCCAGTGCGCGCCGAACACGAGCGAGTCGCTGAGGCTGTTGCCGTCCACCGGGTTGTTGGCGGCGGGGTTGTCCGCCACCTCGGTCGTCGCGCCCGCGCTCGAGCTGTTCTGAGTGGCGCGCGTCGCCGCCATCGAGTTGCGAGACATCTCTAGTGACAGACGCTGGAAGGCAAACAGATTGTTGTTTATTAGTGTAGCGGCACAGAATGTATACAAGTACTAAAGTACAGAAGGATCACTTCTCAAACCAATTTATTGAAATTGCGACTCTTGCTACTGAGCAACAAAGTGCAATTCAGTTCGCATTAGTACTCAGTGCCTAGCGCGATATTCACCTAACCGTTCCCACTCTTTTCTAACACATAGCGCTGTCGCTGTCTGGCGCCGAGAGGCGCGCTAGGGTTGTCGACTTGCCGCTGCTACTATAATATTTATTGATCGTCTATCTACCTACTTGACCACGTACCTAATAATAAATAATTATCCCATAAGTATCCTAACCCACTATTTGAGCTCGTAGAACAAAAACCACAAAAAATCTGGTCGTTTACATTTTCACTATACTAATTCTTAGTTATTTCCTTAACGCGTGGACCAATTTACATGATTCAAACAGATAAAATGGTTTTTGAACTAGATCTTTAATTCGACACCATAATCGTTGCGATATCTCAAAAAACAAAAAATCTAATTTTCAAGTTGCTTTCGACACACATCCGTTCAATGAGCAATATTTTGCATCAGACTTGTGATGATACATTTTTCTTGTTAAAGGCCTTTATATAATTTGAACAATAGCGTGAGAATACGGAGCGGTCGCACTCGTTGCGTGACGTCTAATGTGAGCGGCGCGCGGCAACCCTCTAATCCAACCATGTAGTCATGGTCGGCCGAGGTACTTCTAAGTTTGTACCTAAATTGCGAAGTGCGCCAGGCCTGGTAGCGTTCGCTACGTACAACTGTCGCCATCTATAGTGTGATGACGAAGACATAACACTAACGGACACCGAGAAGCTGTAAGGACCAACAACTTAATATTTTTAAATATAGCGGTAGCTGCATACAATTGGCGCCCATCGCGAAGATATAACACTAGCGACATCTAACGGACAGGACGGACCTAGAAAGCATCACGCTATTGAAATTCTCGCTATCAATTGCTATAAGTTATATACAAGTTCAAAAGTAGATGCGTCGGTAATTTAATCGTGTGAAAATGATGAATACAATGTACTAAAATTCTAAAAACCAAGCTTTTAAGTATTTTTATAGACATGAAAAATGTAATATAGTGAGTACCTCTTTGAGATCATTAATCTGCAGGATGTGCTGGTTCTGCATGGTGATGAGCTGGTTTATGTACCACTGCTGGTCGCGGCAGCGCTGGTAGAACGTCGGCGGACGCACTTGGAACCTGACCATACAAACATACTACGTCAGGCACTCTGTCTCTGCCAAGCTGCTTGCCACCCTTCAAATTAACATGCATGATAAATATAAACATGACTTAGTGCTGAAAAGTCGAGGCCAAGTTAAATATTTGGAAGTCTCACAATGTTACAATAACTGGTTTTATTGAACCGAATAGGTATAGCATGGGAGATAAGGGACTCTTGTTAAATATAAAATGCGCATTTTTGCTACATATTGGATATCAGAAGTACATGGATCTTCAAGACCATGGAACATTTTTTTTATTAAAACAAAACTTCGACTATTCAACTGAAGAAAATTGTTTCAGTTGCCGAAATTTCGTGGGAGGTCTAGGCCTGATCTTCTCAAAGTGTGTCGTATGATAATAATATGGCGCTACGTCCCACGTGTTGTCACGTGTGTACCTGAGTATGAGCGTGTCGGAGTCGGGGTCGAGGTAGCCCTCGCTGGCGAGCAGGTCGAGCCGGAAGAAGCGGTTGTATCCCCAGCACTCGCCCACCTCGAAGTCCGACGCGAACTCGCGCACGATGTTCTTGGAGGGGTCGCGCGACACCTGGTGCAGCATCTCCACGCGGTACTCGTATCTGACGTCAAACAACGCTACGTCAAACTGCACACATGCACTATATTATTTTTTATATGCAGCCTAACCTGTCCCAAAGGCACAGGCCTCCCTATCCTCTTTGCAACTCTCTCCATCGATAGCTGTTGCTAAGTATCCACTCTTCATTATATAGTTTTAGATCATTTTGCCACATAACCCTAGGTCTGCGAGGCCTCTTTCGATCAGGACTTACTATATTATTATATCACTTTTACTTAGTCCTACCTACCAATATCGCCTGTGTAATTTCAATACAAATTAGAAAAAAAATATTTCCTGCCCAAAATATAAAAAAGAGGTGTGAAAAGAGTGGCGTGAGTTCCTACCAGATTAAGCTCATCGTCCTACTACACCGAATTTGGACGGAAAAATATTGTCTGTGTTATTTAAATATACTTTTGAATATCTTTATTACCTTCCCAAAATATATACATAGTTTTACATGGTTATTATGTCAACACTATTTAATGAACCAGAGAGAAATATAACTAACGTAGTGCCCATATTTGACTTCAAACTATCCTCCTCAATCCTAGGCATTAAGCACATACAATCTGCAACTGAGTACTTTGGTTCTGATGAGTGTTATATCAAAAATTGGGCAAGTGCGAGTCGGACTCGCGCACGAAGGGTTCCGTACCATCATGTATAAAAGAAAATCACGTTCGTTGTATGTATACTTAAATACTTTATAAGTTTCTACCTGTTTATTAAGATCGAGTAACAAATTGCTTAAAAATTACGTTTGTTGTATGGGAGCCCCCCCTTTATTATTTACTTTTTTTTAATTTAATTATTTATTTTGAAAGGTAATATACAACTACATATTCTGTAAAAATTTAAAGCGTCTACCTGTTACAGTTAGTAATTTTGAGCAAAAAATACTAAAAAAAACACGTTTTTTGTATGGGACCCCCCCCTTAATATTTTCATTTTTTTTATTTTTAGTATTTGTTGTTATAGCGGCAACCGAAATACATAATTTGTGAAAATTTCAGCTTTCTATCTATCATGGTTTATGAGATACTGCCTGGTGACAGACAGACAGACAGACAGACAGACAGACAGACAGCGGAGGCTTAGTAATAGGGTTCCGTTTTTTACCTTTTAGGTACGGAACCCTAAAAAGTATTTACAACGAAAGTTCGCTAAGGTCATCGTACTGAGACTCAAGCCCTAATCGGTGTTGTCTTAATAATTTAATAGTAAGTAGCATAACGTAGAAACCAGAACATAGATACAAAAACTAAAGGAACAGTGGACAGACGTCGAGAAGCCAGGCCGATAGTGTTGCCGGCCTTAATAACAGTACGTTGGCGAACAACACCAAGTTTTGCTACTTGTTTCAATATAAAGAATCTAAACAGAATTATCTTACTACCATGCCTCATAGCAGTATTATAATATTATTTTTTACAAATTAGTTATTTTCATTTTTTCGCTGTTATAAATGATAAAAATATGTTATTGTCTGCATTTTGAGCACCAACTGCTGGCTGAAAATACATACATACATAGACTCACGCCTGTTTCCCCGAAGGGGTAGGCAGAGGCATAATGAACGCCCACTTTTCGCCAGTGTTTTGATTCCACGTAATAGGTGGCGAACCTATTGCAGCTTATCGGAATAATTTGTTTGCCAGAGCCTCGTCCGTTGATCAGCAGGTGCACCACTTGCAGGTGAGGTTGGCTTGGGACCCTAAGTTCTTGGTGGGAACCCTATGCACCCATATGGCTGAAAATAAGGAAAATAAAAGCCATGTCTACAATAACAAATCTATACTAAATAAACATTAATATTAACGGATATAGATTTAAGTGGGTACGCGTGCATCTTGCATGCAAGCTATTTTAGGTACCTTAATTATTTATTTTTGCTATGGAATTCTTAGATTGGATGCACAGTCATCGAAATATAAGCGCCGATACTCCAATTCATCCGAAAGTATAAGTACACGCTTCTTGTGAACGAGTTTTCGCGCGTAACTTATTATTTAAGTATTTTATATGTTGTACAAAATAATACAATAATATCTCTTTGCAGAGAAAGTCTTAAGTAAACACCAGAAGGTTTTCTGCGCCTTTATTGACCTGGAAAAGGCTTACGATCGAGTGGTGAGGGATGAACTTTGGTCAACACTTTCTGTGTATGGAGTGAGCAGCAGTCTGATACGGGCACTTGAATCCTTATATAGGGATTCAAGTGCCTGTGTCAGAATAAACGGGGCCTACACGGACTGGTTTAACATTGATCGTGGTGTTAGACAGGGATGTGTAGCGTCTCCTTGGCTGTTTAATCTGTTCATGGACAGTTGTTTGACCGATCTGAAAGAGTCTGAATGTGGATTAGGAATGGGTGGGTCAGTGTTTAAGACCCTGCTATACGCTGACGATCAGGTTCTATTTGCATCGTCAGCGTTGGATTTGCAGCAGATGGTCACCACGATGAATGAAGCGTATAAGAAGAAAGGTATGAAAGTGAATGTTAACAAAACCAAAGTCATGGTCATAGAGAGGGATGATAGTGTAACTGAATGTGACGTAATGATAGGAGATGAAAAAGTGGAACAAGTGAACGAGTTTGTATATTTAGGTTCTTTGTTTACGAGAGATGGAAAATGTGAGGGAGATATTGAAAGGAGAGTGAAAGCAGGCAATTGTGTGAATGGCGCCTTACAGTCCATCATCAGCAATGATATTATCCCAAACCAAGCTCGCCTTGCTATACTGCAGGGAGTTTTGGCGCCAACACTGATGTATGGTAGTGAATCATGGGTATGGCAGAAGAAGCATGAAAGTAGAATCAATGCTGTGGAGATGAGAGCTTTAAGGAGTATGTGCGGAATAAGGCTGATTGATAAAGTGAAAAACAGTGTGATACGAGAGAAGTGTGGTCTAAAAGAAGATGTAGTGACAAAGGTTGAAAAAGGAATGTTGCGTTGGTTTGGACATTTGGAACGGATGGATGAAAGAAGGAATACGAAAGGAGTGTATCGTGCGAGAATGAATGGAAATGTCGGTAGGGGACGCCCTAGGCGGACGTACGCCGACCAAATAGGTGACGTACTGAAAAAGGGCCAAATTAAAAGTACCCATAACCGACGCGCATGCATGATGAGGTTAATGAATGTCGAGGAAGCGAAAGAAGTATGTTTGAACCGAAGCATGTGGCGTTCAATAGTCTCTGCCTACCCCAATGGGAGACAGGCGTGACGATATAGATAGATAGATATCTCTTTCCAATACTGTAATAGTACTAATATACTAAAATAATGCTGCTATGAGAGATGGTGGTAGGACGCATTTCGTATGTACAAACACAGGCTCTATACAGATCGTAGATACAGATGAGACTAGCTGCCAAGAGATGGTTATGATACAATGAAAAGCTAGCTTCTCACATATTGTTGTACAGAAGAATATATTATGCACTTGATAAGTGATAACTAAACATTTCAGACATTTTATAAAACTGTTGCCAATGAGAGTTTATACCATTTGAAGCTTGCGATATACATCCAGCGTTTTGTTCATATTTCTTAGCATACTAGGGACATCTGGGTTACAAAACTGCAACTCACGAATGTATTATATATCTTTATCATCATCATCATCATCATACCGTGGCACACTGCTGGACAAAGGCCTCTGCCCAATACCGACCAATAATGCCTCAAAATATTTATGTACTTTTATAAAGATTAATAGACAAATATTTGTTTCAAATTAATAACATGATTTTAGGGTTGTCTGTTTCAACTAGATACATACATAGAACTATCGTTTATTCTGCGCAAGTGTTTGCAATAGTAATTTTGGATGTAGTGTCAACTTATCACTTATCAAGCATGCGAACGCATATGTTTCAGCACAAAGAAGTTGACACTGGTAGAGCTCTTAGGTATTACCTACTTTGTATTGCCAAACCACTCCATTCCATGAACGACACTACAAAAAGCTAGTTGTCTATATATTTTCATTATTTATTGAACTAATCACAATCTGTCTTTTAAGAACAGTGAAGTGAAGAAATCGCTAATTTCAGGAAAATACATTGCATGTGGATAAGATTTATTGTGTTTTATGCACCTTAACATAGGAAATGAATCTGATTATTTTACAAAAAATATTACATAAACTGTTGTGTAATGTGAGTCTGAAATCAAATATTCATTTTAGACGCCATCTTATATACAGCGGCACGAACAGTAAGATACGAAATGGCAAAGCACTCATGTGAAAAAAAAGACAATTTTCAGAACTACCCGACAGTGTTTCGGGTGGGTCTTTTGTGAGAACTAAATTCTTTTAACATCTTTCTATGTACAAGAAATATAGGCTTGGTTCACATGTGTGCGGTTGTCGATCAGAGAATGAAGCGTTTAGACAACAGAGAGTAGTTGATATGCTCAAGTTAGGACATGCTAGCACATGGACGGCGACACTACAGCTAGTGAGGACACTCCCGTGGCGGCACTTACCTCTTGCCTACCCTTAACTTAGCAGTGCTTGCAATAACGAAACACTAACGTTATTCACTATCCGTACAGGACACATCACAAACAAAAACGGGGCTGTGCGGTACAAAATTATCCAACATTTCACCAAATTAAACAAATTATTCGCATATTTGAGTATGCTTATAGCCTTTCTTTTTCAATCATCCAATATCAATTTTGACTGAGGAATATTTAACCCTTGACCACTTTTGTATAAGAAAACTAGTAAGTTAATTTATTGGATATGTTTTGTTTAAAAGGATAATTGAAAAATTGAGCGTTCTGAGCTTAAGCTACGAGGCCGGGGTTAAATTATTTATTCAGTTATTATTAATTAGCAATTTTATTGCGTAAGTGCTTGGGGTAAATCAGATTGAGTTTTCACAGGCTCAGCACAGGCTAATTTCATGAGATACGGCACACTTTTGATACCAAATGCAAAGGTAACAGTTCAGTCGAATCTAGCATTGATATTTGGCACGTTTCGTAAATAATGAAGATAAAAAGAAATCAATAATCTTAATTAGTATTTAATTTCTGTTCTATTATGACAAGCTTCTTAACGTTTCTTGTTTTACTCAGATGTTTCTATGAAAAATTCATTCACTTGAAATTTTGCGTATCGAACAACTAACAATTAACATTTGATATTACACCCACTATGGGGCCCCACATTACATTTGTGAATACGGGTGTCAATGTGCATATTTCACCCACCAAAAATTTTATAATCTGTTTAGATATCGTTTTAAAAAACTTATCCTTGCAGATGTTTATGAGAATCATAAAAATTACAATTTTAAGTAAGGGACTAAGTAGCGTGTCTGATCAAGCTAGCCCGTGCTGGGACCTCGGTGGTGGTGGTGTGTAGTGATGAGTGGTGTAGGTGCTCACTTGGAGGTCTCGGGCAGGCCGGCGCTGAGCTCGAGGAACACGGAGAGGTAGTTGCCGCGCACGACGCCGTTGCCGTCGGGGTACACCTTGAGCCGCCAGCACAGCCCGTTGACGTGCAGCGGCGCCGAGTACACGGGCGCCGCCGCGTGCTGCAGCTGCGTGAAGTTCGTCAGCGGGAACGTGCTGCTGTCGTACACCGGCACGATTTCGCTGCGCACACAACAACACACTTCAATATGTCTAGCTTATATCCTTCAACTACCTACTTTACCTACTTAAGTTGGTATCTCCACTAGGCTATCGCTCCCTTTGCCTACTATGGCTATTTAATTGCTTATCCAGTTTATTCAATAATAAAATACGATATTTTATAAACTCTCTAAACTTACATCTGGAGACCATTACAACTCATAAAAATATTCTATTACTAGGTGACATAAACATTAATTTAATACATAAAGAATCTGAAACAGCACAGCAACGCAGTAATAGACTGAATTACTTAAACATACTGGCGGGCCATGGCATTTTGCCGGGACATTGTCTGCCTACAAGAGAACAAAACTGCCTCGATCATGTGCTGTTAAGGATTGACACAACTAATAAGTTAGCGTTTGTCGCTATTTTAAACACCTCTATCACTGATCACGCTATGGTTATATTAAATATAACTAATAAAATGAACAGTAACATTATGAATAGTACGAGTAGAAAATATAAGTCTGTCACAGACTTTGAGAATGCATATAAACACCTCATAAACACGGACATAACATTCTTTAATAGTAATAACAATCCTGACATCCTAGCTGAAAGACTGATAGACATGATTAAGACGTCATTAATCAGCAACACAAAAGTCAGACTAGTTTCTGGAGGTAAGAGAACTTTGAAGCCTTGGGTGTCCTTGGGGGCTTTGCGTTGTATTAAACTTCGAAATAGGTTGCAACTCCAATCAAGACAAGAGCCTTACAACATTATACTCAAAATCACCTACAGACGTTACCGTAACTTTTGCACGAATTTACTTAAAAAATTAAAAAGGCAATATCAGCGGACCCAATTAGCTGACTCTATCAAAGATCCTAAGCAACTCTGGCAAAAAATAAATGAAATCACTCAATTCAAAAAGCCCAAATCCTCAAACATTTGTCTCTTACACATTACGCCTAACCCTCTAGACGCATTAAATCGTGTGAATCAGTTTTTTGTTAATATTGGCAAAGTTTTGGCTGAGGACATTAAAGTTTGTGGCTCTGATGCACCCCTAAATAACGTCGTTACACAATCTAGTGTCTCTTCATTCGTGTTACTTCAGACTGACCCACAGGAAGTGGACGGCATACTCATGAATCTTGACTCTTTGAGCTCACCCGGTTGGGATGGTATACCCACCAGGTTTTTGAAAATGGCTAGGGATTTCCTTGTCCCACTAATAAGCCAACTAGCTAATCTATGTTTCAAAACAGGTAAATTTCCTGCTGTGTTTAAGCGATCAATAGTGACCCCTGTTCATAAGGGTGGGGATGTGAACGAAGTCAATAACTACAGACCAATTTCCGTCTTACCTAGTATTGCCAAAATTTTAGAAAAATTGATAAACAATAGGCTCATAGGATATTTAAACAAATTCGAAATACTATCAAAGTCCCAATACGGATTCAGAAGGGGTATGTCCACGCAAGATGCTGTTACAGCGCTGACTACTGAGATAACGAACAAGTTAGACAAGGGTGACAAGTGCATAACAGTCTTTTTAGATCTAAAAAAGGCCTTTGACACCGTATCCGTCCCTATCCTTCTAAACAGACTTGAACAAATTGGCATTAGAGGTAAACCACTTTCTATCTTTAAAAGCTATTTACAAAACAGGACCCAGCAAGTTAAAATTGATAACCTCACAAGCCAAGGAGAGAATGTGGTCTACGGAGTCCCACAGGGAAGTGTGCTTGGCCCGACACTGTTCCTGATATATATAAATGACCTTTGTAATATCAGGTGCAGTGGCGGACGGATCTTTTCCTACGCAGATGACACCGCAGTAGTTTTTTCAGGAGGATCATGGCCTGCTGTACAGGAGGCCGCTGAACAAGGTTTGGCTGTAATAGCTGGCTGGCTCAATACAAATTTATTAACCCTAAATGTTTGTAAAACTAATTTTATTTGTTTCTCTCTAACTTCAAGGTTACAGCCGGATGCTAGTTTCGGAGTCGTGATTCATGGGTGTGACGGTTCACTTCGTCGTGACTGTGGATGTCGAAGTATCCAACGTGTTGGTTTTGTCAGGTATTTGGGTGTTATAGTAGACCAAAGATTATCTTGGCATCCTCATATTGAACTTCTCATGTCAAGAGTCAGAAAATTAATTTGGATTTTTAAAAGCCTACGTCACGTAACATCAGCGCAGCTACTAAATAAAATTTACATTGCCCTGGCACAGTCGGTCATAACATATTGTATACCAGTATGGGGTGGGGCCACGAAAACAAAATTTTTAGAACTTGAAAGAGCTCAGAGACTTATTATTAAAATAATGTATTTTAAATCATTTAGGTACTCTACCGATAACCTTTATAAGATAAGCAATCTACTTTCTGTAAGAAAACTGTATGTTTTACATATCAGTCTATGCCTGCATAAGACTCTGTCTTACATTCCACAGAATCAGGTTACACGTCGTAAACATAATGTGGCTTTTTCTCCGAAAATTCATACTGTCTTTGCCAGTCGCCAATATACCACACAATCAACGTATATTTATAATAAAATAAATTTAAAGTTAAATATATATCCTATGCAGCACCATGACTGCAAAAGAATCATCACAGAGTGGTTAAAAACTCTGACTTATGAGGAAACAGAAAAAATCCTAGCTAGAACATACTAAATTTAAAATATGTGCAATATATTGTATTGTAAATAAGTATACACAGACACACGCGCACACACACCCACGCATTACTCACATTAAACACACATAAGGCACACACACACACACACATGCACAGACATACACAATAATACGTAAAACACACACAACATAATCATAAACTACTCTACAATCTGTAATAATTCTTAGAGCTGTCAGACACTACTTTTGTTATTATGTTCCTTTCTGATTTCATAATATGTTCACTTATTATTTTAATGTTATTTTTTACTCATATATTGTAACCTGGGAAGAAGCGAGGTAGCCTCAACACAAGTATTTTTATAACTTACTGGGGCAGCCTCATAACACTGTAACTAAAACTATGAGATTCAAAAAAAAAAAAAAAAAAAAAAAAAAAAAAAAAAAAAAAAAAAAAAAAAAAAAAATACGATATACATATCTGCTCTACAATGTTTATTGATTAATACTTGAATTATTCATCATCGTCGACCTAGCTTTATCAGGTTTGCATCCAAGAGTTTTCGTCTTGATTTTTTGCATTATTAACTAGCTGTATCAATGAAACCGACGACAAGCTTTTATAAGTTTAAGACATTCAGAGATGATTATCCTAAGGAAAATATCCCAGGTTTCGGGTTTTCCTTTCTTTTACTTCATAGGAAGACAAATGAGCAAGCAGGTAACCTGATGGTAGGTGATGACCGCCGCCCATAGGCACCTGCAATGCCCGAAGGATCACAAGTGCGTTGCCGACCAAAAGTATCCCAAAGTTCAAGAATGCGTCAAGATAGGTGTATGTGAGGTGACTCGGTACAAACGAGTGCACAGAGACTTGCCTGTGGAAATCAGCCGGTACGGGCGCAGTCACGAAGCTCGCCATGGGTTTCTTGCGTACTTGGTGAATCATCTTGGATAGTTCACTGCTCTTGGCTATCAATTCAGATCTGGAACAACATTAGTATTAAATCAGTAGTTTCAAAAGTATAAATAGATTTTGACCTGAGTTCTGAAACAATCCGATAAATCATCGACATCCGAAATAGATCTCTTTACTGCAAAATGGCTGGAAGTGGGTGTATATTGAAATGACACAACGCCATTTCTACAAGCCATACAGAAAATATATATCATATTCTCTCGTTCAGATAGTCCTAGTTGAAACCCCTGAGCATCAAAGATAACTCGATCTTGAATCTCGACTGAGCTGATGATGTAACATTACCTAGTGCTGGAGTGCATCTGGTGCTCGATCTCCTGCAGCAGATGTTCGAGCTGTTCCGTCTCCTGCGTGAGGCTGTTCTTCTGGCCCATGAGCGTGAGCAGCTTGGCCTTGAGCGCCGAGTCCAGGCGCGAGATCATCAGCTCCACGGCGTTGCGGATCTCGCGCACGCGCTCGTCCTTCGCCGCGCGTACTGACTCCACGTTGCGCTCCTGGAAACAGTTTTTCATGTTAAAAGCTAAGTGAAATAAAACCTCTTTCACAGCTGCGAGAAGTTCAGTACGGTATCGTGGGAACCTTCAAGCTAGAATCACATTTATCAGCATCGATTGCCATTATATGAATTGAAAATTGCTTTTATGTTGATACATATCAGCAATTTTCAATTCATATAATGGCAATCGATGCTGAATTCTGATGAATTCGAACATATCAAATATTACCTATTTCAAGTATTATCTAAAATGCTTATTAGTTGCGATTTTAGGGTCGGCACATATCTGACGGAAGATGCGTCGGAAGTATCTTCGGTCGCGTCTATTCCGTCAAATGAGTCGGTACACATCTGGCGGAAAATGCGTCGAGGCGTATTTACAGACTAAACAAGGCCAAAAAACGCAGCCATAGGGAACTGGTCGCGTACATATTGTAATGCTATATTTAAATCTGTGATTACAATATATACACGAATTTTGCGTACTGCTCGTGTATAGTTCGTAACGTGAATACATGCGTCCCGGACTATACTACATTAGTTACACCTGCCTGACAATACAAGAGATATAGTTTAGTGAAATAATGGGTGCATATATGAAATAATATTTGAACTTTATTAGTGGAGGATTCAATTGTATGTAATTCAAGTAACTAAATCGGTATGTTAGGTTCTCTTTTGACCCTTAACCCAAACATGTTTGTGTTAAGGGTCAACGTCAACTTAGTTTATTAAAAACTATTTAATTGGACATAATGTCTACTTACCTACATATTATATTTGTGATATAATATAATATAATGAATGCCTTACAAAATCCAGAATAATCTTTAGATCTATACACGATTAGTCCGTATGCGTACTGGCACTGTATATTATGGTATAAGCAAGTCAGTTAGATCACTACGAAGTATACTCGAGTATTTGCGAACTAATCGTGTATAGATTGGAAGAACTCAGCAAAAAAGTTATTTCCAATCTATACGCGATTAGTTTCACACCCCTGCGTTCTGGCCTTGTATATAATATACCTAAATACGCTGCGTCGAGCGTATCTACATCTGTAGCGTCTATTCCGTCAAATTAGACCTGCTACATTACGCGTCTAGTCAGTTTCTGCGTTCAGCAACTACTTCAACTTCAACTTTGATTAAAATGGCTCCATCGTTCACCGATGATTTTGCCAATGCCAGGGTGGAACAAGAGATCAAAATAAATTAATTTAAAAGTTTAAAAGAAATGACTATTGACCGGTACTAGTAGCTATGGTTTCTGCTTGGGGGTCCAAATCTCTGAAAAGGGACAACACAGATATTAGTAAATATATATGCTTAGACACTTAGACTTAGATAATACCATAATAATATACCTATTAGTAGGGAAACAAACGGAGGGAGACAACAAAGGGCAGGGGACTAGATTTTAATTTTGTTTATGGAAATGAATTTGTATAGAATTTTAATAAGGGATGTGTGAGCTAGTGACAGAAGGAAAGTTAGGTTTACGGGTCTGGGAATTTGTTCTGGGAGAAGGTCGTACAGGGGGATCACTAATTTTGGACATGAGAAAAACATGTGTTCTAAAGTGCCCTCATCCAAACCGCATTCGCAAATGGAATGGTCTCTGACGCGGATTTTAGCCAAAAATACTGGAGAACAAACAAATCCCAGGCGCATTCGGATTATAATTGATGTTGCCAATTTATTAATGTGTTTATGATTATTATACCAGGGTTTTGAAGGAATGGTGGGTTGGATGGAACCATAAAATTTACCTTTGACCAGTTTGGAGGTCTGCCACAAGTCATTCCAAGAACTAACCAACGAAAGGTGAGCCTGAGAGCGTAGGTCGCGTGAAAAGCACAGGTTATATGTTAGGCATCCAGATTCGGACGCTGCTTTAGCACAGGAGTCCGCGAACTCGTTACCCGATATGCCTGAATGGCTGGGAATCCACGCTAAGACTACTTCGGTGCCGGCCAGGTGACACCTATATAAAGTTGCTCTAGTTTGGAGAGAAATTTGGAAGGGATCGCGGGATTTAAAGGGATTTTTTAATAAAGCAGCGAGGGAGCTTTGGGAGTCGGAGAGAATGAGCGCCTTATTCAGCTTGTGAGATTCTATGTACTTGACTGCTTCCAATAAGGCGATAGACTCACCTGTAAATATAGAACTTTGCTGGGGAATCTGAAAGTTAAGGATAATACGGAATTTAGGGAGCCAAACTGCGGAACCTACGGGAGAACAATTGGTCTGTTTCGAAGCATCTGTATATAGCGTCACCCAGTCGGCCCAGTCATTAGACAAAATATTCGCTAGCTTGAGGTTGGCTTGACTACAGTTCTTGCCAATACCAAAGTCAAGGTAAATTTTAGGTTGGAAGATTAGGGATTGAAATTCTGTTAGAAAGAGGGGGTTAAGAGGAGATTGAAAAATGGGGGTAGACAAGTCCTGGAATTTTTTAAGAGAAACTATGAGGAGCGGAGGGTCCTTGCGAGACCAATAAGAGGAAGAAGAGATTAGGGGCGCTAAGGAATGAAGAATAGGGAGAAGGGGATGGGTGCTGGTTTGGAGGATGTTGAACAAAAACCTGTCCGCCAGGTATTGGCGGCGGAGGTGAAGGGGAGGGTCTAGGCATTCAACCTGCAAAGCATTAATCGGGAAGCATTTCATAGCACCAGTTATAATTCGCAAGCATTTGGACTGGATCTTTTCCAGATTGGACAGTGCAAGTTTGTTGCAAGGTTCAAGCAGGAAACCCGCGTAATCAAAATGACTGCGAACCACAGCGTTGTATAAAAGCTTTTGGCAAAAGGGGTGGGAACCCCAACGAACCCCTGAAAGGGCCCGCATGACATTCACACCCCTCTCGCCTTTCCGCTCAATGTAGTGCAGGTGATGGATGCCAGACAGTTTGGAGTCGAGGATAACACCCAAGAATTTGACGTGATCGTCAGAAGGTATTGTTTCACTTCCTACAGAAATCTGGATGTGGGGGATGTTACGTTTACGGGAAAAGACAACAGCTTTGCATTTAGGAATTGATAGGGAGAGGTTGTGATCAAAAAGCCACTGATTCAAGTAAGACAGTGCGGTGTTTATACGGGATGAAGCTTGAGTAAAGGAGGGAGAGGAAATGTAGAGAACTATGTCATCTGCATACTGGAGAATTTTACAAAAGGGGGAAACAGTAAGGTCTAGGTCGTAGGTATATAGATTATAAAGGATAGGACTTAGCACTGAGCCTTGTGGAAGACCTTTCCATAAGAGTCGAGGAGGAAGGAGGATGCCCTGATGACGAATGGATATTGAACGGCATATCAAAAGGTTGCATACAATGTTGACCAGTCTCTCGGGGATACTCAGCTGGTGCATTTTCTGCCTGAGCAGCGGAATCTGGACGTTATCATACGCTGAAGAAATGTCAAGAAACACTCCGATAACATGTTCGTTTTTGGAAAAAGCCACCCGTATTTCAGAGGTAAAGATACTTAGGCTATCCAAAGTACCTTTACCTTTTCTGAAACCGAACTGTGAATTCGACAGAATGTTTCTGTTCTCCAATATCCATTCGAGAAGATCTTTGATCAGGTTTTCCATGATTTTGGCTAGGACTGAGGAGAGGGCTATAGGTCTGTATGAAGAAGGGTCCTTAGGATTTTTGCCTGGTTTGAGGATAGGGATGATAATTTGTGATTTCCAGGATGCTGGGATTTGGCCTGAGAGGACGATGGAATTCAGTAGGTTAAGGAAAAAGGACTTGCTGGAGTTTGAGGACTTGCAAATAAAGGAGTATGGGATACCGTCTATACCAGGAGAGGAGTCGCGAAGGTGATCAAGGGCGCAGGTGAGTTCGACAAAGGAGAAAGGGGCGTTCATGGGATCTGGTGGGTGAGAAGGTAAGAGGGGTGAAGGAGAAGGAGTACACTCTAAATCAGGGACGTAGGGAGGGGCAAGATTGCAATGGAAATCATGGATAAAGGAGTCCGGATCGTTTGAAGTTATGTTTGGATCCTGGAGACTACATCGGAATGTCTTAATCCTTTTCCACACGAGGGAAAGCGGGGAGCGAGGGTTTAGGGATTCACAAAAATTTCTCCAGCCTTGGGACTTCTTTTTGGATAGGAGTCTTGATGTGGAGGCTGCAGTTTTTTTGTAGGAGAGAAAGTCGGTCATGGTGAGAGATGATTTAAACTTGTTCTTCGCCGCCTTGCGGGACCGAACACTGTCTGAGCATTCAGAATCCCACCAAGGCGGAGAAGGAACCAGTCTACGGGAGGAGGATTTGGTGGGGATAGAGGAATCGGCGGCAGATAGTAGGGCGGAGGTAAAACGATCATATAGGTCTAGGGCATTAGAAGGTTCAACAGGGGGCAGTATTCTGAGCTCAGAATCCAATAATGTCGCAAATTGATCCCAGTTTGCGAGAGGAAGACGGTATTTTAGGAGAGGTTGGATATTAGGTGACAATGGGGGAGAGGAAGATGATTGTATAAAGGAGACTAGGATTGGGAAGTGATCACTACCAAAAGAATTTGGCAGAACCAACCAGGAAAGACGGGAGACTAAGGAGGGTGAGGCGAACGATAGGTCAGGCACGCTGGAATTCTGTGTTGGGGAGACTCTTCTGGTGGGGGTGCCATCATTTAAAATGCAAAGGTCAATGCTATCAAGGAGGTCAAGTAAAGAGGAAGAGGAGGGGTCGTTACAGTGTGATCCCCACAGAGTATGTCGGCAATTGAAGTCACCTAACACGACAATGGGGGGCGGGATAGAGGAGAGAATGGAAGAGAGGTTGGAGATAATGGCAGAGTTTGGATGGGGAATGTAAACAGAGACAAAGGTAACGTCTGCCACTCTAGCAGCGACTAAATTTAAGCCCGGATCATGGGCGGGTAGGGGGATCTGGGAAAAAGTGATACATCTATTGATCAACAGTGCGCAACCCGCAAATCCGTCCTCTCTGTCGTCCCGGAGGCATAAAAAGCCTGGGACCCTAAAGTGGGATCCCGGCCTTAACCAAGTCTCCGAGACCGCAAGGACGGCTGGCTTGTAGCGGTTAATCAAGTAGATAATATCATATTTGTTGCGTCTAATGCTTCTACAATTCCATTGAAGGACTTGAAGACCCATTAGACCTATTGTTACGGGAGATAACGGTTAGTAGTTGTTCTACAGGAACTGTGAGATTGTTTGGTAGGGAGTCGGAGAACTTTGAGAGCATGTTTATTAGTGTACATATCAGTAGCTCGATCAAGTTATCATTTGGGGTAGGAAGAGGGGTGGTCTCAATGAAGGCGGGGTAAGCACAGCCATTGGCTTGGGTTGAGGTGGGAGTAGCTGTTATGGCATTGTGGGCTTGGACATCATAAGATTTCCCAAGTTCTGGTTTAGAGCGTGGGGGTAAGAATATTGTTTTTCTGTAAGAAGTAGTAGGTGTAGCAGGAGACTGGGGTAATGGGGAGAGAGGGGAAAGGTTTTGCGTTTGGGAAAATAGAGGAGGAGATTGGGGAGTGGCAGCGACATCTGCGTAGGCGCGTCTAGCTTGCGGAAATCTGACCGATGCTTCCATATAGCTGATATTCTCCTGAGACATAACCATTTTTATAGATTTCTGTCTTGAGTGCTCAGGGCATTGACTATCAATAGCTGTGTGTCTGCCCCCTCGGCAGAGGAAGCAAGACACCTCAGAGTCAGCAACAGTACAGGTCTCTCCAGAGTGGGGTTGGGCACATTTGTAGCACCGGGGCTGTGAGCGGCACTGGGCAGCTATATGGCCGAATCGGCAGCATTTTCTACATTGGATGGTAGGAAGCTGGTAGGTTGAAACAGGGAGGGAAGCATTGTAGCAATATACTTTCTCAGGGAGGAATTGACCCAAGAAAGTTAAAACTACGGAGTTGGAAGGGATCCAGGTGGTTTGGGAGTCTTTCTTTGACTTAACGTTTAAGCGCCTTGCCCTAATAACTTCTCCGCAATTAGAAGGGGTGGTAATACCGGAAACAAGTTCCTCTAGGGTCCAGTCTGTTGGGATATCTTTGACTACACCCATACGGGCGATTTGAAACTTCGGGATATGAGCACTGTATTTGTTTGTTCCCAGGAGGCTTAGATCCAGGAACCTATTGGCGTCGTTGGCTGACTTGAATTCGACGGAAATCCGGTTCCGTCCCAAGTTTTTAATTCCACCCTCTTTAATTCCGGAAATGTCGTGCGAATGCAGGAATTGTGCGAATTTTAATATTTTAAAAGAGTAGCCCGAGGAAAGATCCGGTTCTGCCCTTGAAACGTAAACCGTGAATGGGCCTTTATCTGAGTCCGAATATTTGATCTGACTATCAGTTTCGTATCCAGGTTTTACGTAAATAGATTGGATAGATTCAGCCGGGGTGCGGGTTTTTTTAAGATCCGTGGGTGTAATAACGTCGGCCGGTCTTTTTAAACATTTGTTTATATCAGGACCTCCATGTCCAATATTAGTGATCTTTAACTATTAGACTTACCACAACACGCAAGTATTAATAACAATCCACCACACAACACAACACAGCACAAACAAATAGATTTAATGCCAGAAGCAGAAACAGATCGCGTGGAAAACGAATAGATAACCTAAAAACGTGTTTCTAAGTCACTCTTCAACCACCCCTTCAGCAACTACAGTGCGGTTGCTTTGTATGACATTTAATTTTAAAACGTCGCCCAACGCGTCAGTTAAAATTCACGTGGTGCGTGGTGCGCGCGACGTCGACCGATAATGCGTTGACGGAAACGGAACAGACGCTGTACGCTCGACGTACTAACGGATCATCGGTCAGGTGTGAAAGGTTGAATGTTTTTTCTATATATTTGTATGTTTTGGCGTTACGCGACCGATAATAAGCGACGCATCTTCTGTCAGATGTGTTCCGACCCTTATACTGACTAGAGGATGCCCGCAGCTAACCGTTTCTTGCCGATCCCACGGGAAATCCCATCTTAGTGAACGTAGGTTTCTCAAAACATATCTCAACCTACATTCCAAGTGTCAGCTTCTTGCGTCCAAAAGTTTCGGCCGGCTGTGCGTTGTCAGTCAGAAACGCAAGATTTTATATATTATACAGATTCTTAATTGCAGCAACTAATATGAAATATATGGCGCCTGCATATTGAAAGCATGTCATGCATGGTGTGTCCAAAACCATCCAATGAAACTTAAATGAGTCTATGTCCCGACGCAAACAGGGGACTTGAGTTTGGCGTGTCTGTGTGTGACATCGTAGATCCTAAAAGAATGGATCTATTATGAAGCGGTGTTTTGTTTAAAAAATATCGTGATGGAGTTGGTTGATTGGTTCAGTTCAGAGGGTCTAGTACGAGTTTTACACAGTGATGATAGACTAGTCAACGGGAACAATTTTCACACATTTCCTAAATGCGCCGCCTAGCGGACTCTATCGATCGCTACCATCCGATAGGGGCTTTTAGAAAATGTATGGAAATTGTTCCCGTCGTCGACTAGTCTATCGTCACCTTGACGACCGAGTGCAAGACTCGTGGTAGACTCTCTGATCTAATAGACCTTTATAATTGCATAAAATAACTAGATGTTATAAGGTTATTGCGCCAGCCCTACACTTCCTCACGACTATTTGTTAACCATGCAATAATGGGAAACGGATAGTTCAGCGGGTGTGCTTGCGCTTGTGAACCGACGTGTTCTCGGTTCGTTTCTGACAATAAGCACACTGTAGATATTAGAGATGCGCCGAGTTACACTTTCGCCGAGTAACGAGTAACAAGTTTTACTCGGCTCAATTTTTTTTCAACCGAGTACTCGGCCGAGTAACTCGGTTCAATCAAATTCTCATTTCGCGCGCGTAAACAAGTACAAACAGGTTCGTGTTAATACACCCCTCACCCCGCCCGTCCGCGCCTTTCAACTACTAGTCGCTTGATAGTTTTCAAACAAATACTTCACGTTTCGCGTCATAGTAGATAAATCATTGAAAAAGTTTGTTAATTAACGATTGACTGTGTGTAGTACCTGATCAGTGATTGTTGACATAATGACTTCACGTAAAAGATCCCGAATTTGGGCGTTTTATACCGAGATTGTAGAAGATACAGCAAAGTGAAATGTACTTTATGCAATTCTGTAATTTCACGTAGTGGTGTTGGACGAAAAGCTTCTACGACGGCAATGTTAAAAAAAAAATAAATAAAACACACAGAGGAGTTAAAAAATTTGGAAATTGAAACTTTGCGGGAAATATATCAAAATCGTGAGTCAGTAGCATCAACGTATTCGTTGCAATCGAATACAATGAAAATACAGCAAACCCTTTTCAGCAGATAATATTCATTTTATTATTTGAGATTGTCAAAGACTTCTTAAATTAGTAATAAGTACATTTTGATTAACACTGTTGTTTTAATTATTTCTACCTTAATATATTGCTTTTCTTAAACAAAGTATACTCGGCATTCAAACCGAGTTATTCGGCCGAGTACGAGTATCAAAAAACCCGCCGAGTACGCCGAGTACCGAGTATCAAACGAGTACTCGGCCCATCTCTAGTAGATATACTTTGTGATCTGACATCATTGTCCTCGGTTCAGAGTCTTATTTCTTTTTGCAAATCTGTGTTATGCCCCGGGACAGTGCGCGAATTGTTCTAAATATATCAGTAATTAGATTATTATCAAGGTACCTCTGAATTTTCTGTGACAAAGTCAGAGAGTGCCTTAGTGATTGTCTCGAAGACTTATAAGGCATAATATTTCGCTCAGCGCGATACGCGCTAAAGCGATATATACCTAATGGCTTAAATTGAGATGTAAACCTAAACCGATTTACTAGGTAATATGACTATACATATGGGCACACAGAACATTCGAAGGCAAGACCGCACAATTGGCCGCAGAAATTAGTACAAACTCGTCACAGAACCCGGTAACAGTCAGTGAAGTGTACAATTATTTCCTTTACGAATTTGTATGTTGTTTCCGCTCCAATCAAGGTCAGCTACGGTGCTCATCGGCGACGGAGCGGGGGCGTTGTCACACGTATTAATCAATAACAATAAGTCTTTTGTTACGTGGGCCGATATGTTTACGATCACATTACACTCCCACCGAGATTGTGGAGATATTGTCAAAAAAGATTTTCTTAAGGTTTCTTATTTTAACTTCGTCTCAAGAAAACGAAATTTATGTTACGAATGCGATTAGAACTTGCCATATTCGATCCATACATGGATTTTGAGATTCGAGATTTGTGTTTGACATATTTTGTATGGAGCTTATGCCAAAAACGAATCTTAAATCTACAGATCTGTCTATAGATCAAATATTGAATTCCGTAGTTAATCGTTAGTGATCAAAGATCCGAGATTAGGTACAGCGAAAAACATTTTCGCGTAGGAAGCTCAAAAGCACTCGTAAGTCCTCCTAAAAAGTTACCTGTTCCGCACACTAAATTGATCCTTATCTTCGACGAGGTGTATAGAATAGCTGACTATCTTTTACGCAATTTCGGAAATGCCTCAGAAAAAAGTAGTGCCTAATAAGGAGTCCAACCTCTAGGAGGTTTGCATTATACTACGAATAATTATACACTTTATTAATAATAACTCACCACATCCTGCACAAGACTGATTAGTTCCATCAGCCTGCGTCTGAGCTGTGACTCCTCATCGCGGATCTGTGTGACGTGCTGCTCGTACACCTCCTCCAGGGGCTTGAAGGTGTGTCCCGAGTGGGTGCCGCCCCACAGCGCGCACTGGTGGCAGATGCAGCGCCGACACGTCCAGCAGTACACCGTCAGCTTCTCTTGGTGGGTCGGGCACCTGAGTTGCAAGCTTCATGTGTATTTATTACATCCTAACACATTGTGAATAATGCACAATATGTACAAGAGTTTGTGTGTGGTAATTATATTTATTCAAAGAGTCTTTGTATTTATAGATACAACAATAAACCTAATAAAATCATTTTTATATTTATTTTTTTATAGACTCACGTCTGTGTCCCCGAAGGGGTAGGCAGAGGTGTAATATTACACCCACATTTCGCCATGAATTTTAGGTCCCACGTAATAGCGGGTGAGCCCATTGCAGTACCGGGCACATTACCAGACTCCGAGCTGCTACTGAGAATTTCCTAACGGTAAAACCCAATAACACTTCCGACCCGGGAATCGAACCCGAGACCTCCCAATCCCACGCGCACATTTATGCCGCGAGACCAACGAGGCAGTACCAAATAAAATCTACCTAACTACAAATAGATAAGTAACCTTAAGCCATGTTCTTACAGAGGTAAGGGACTCATTTATGAGAAGAATAAGGCGCCAGCCTATTAGTACACATGGTTAAAGTCAAGCTGGACATTATCACATTAATACCATCCTTATGGTGTAGGAAATAAGTATTAAATTCGTTCTGAAACTTACAGCTTGACTTGTCACTGTAAATGTAGTGATTTCCTTTCTTAAATTCCTTCCCTTAAAAGATCACAGTCTGTTGCGGTATGCATCATCATTCATCAAGTATAATAAAATGTGTTTAGTGCAGATGAATAATGAGAAGATAAAACATATCCTGCCTTGAGTCTAAGCAGTGTTTTTGATCTGATAAGATACCAGATAGTGATCAAGAATTATTTGGGCAAATACTGGATAATATTTTTCTACAAAAAGCTATTCATTAAATGCATAATAATAATACAAACAATATTTTTAAGTAGTCTATTTGTAGAATTACAGTGATGATTTCATATAATAAAATCACAATATGCAAAATAAGCTGAGGATACAGATTATCTCAATATTCATGATTATAGGAATGTGTGGCCTATTTATTTTGTAAATAAATAGCCTACTTAAAATAGTGATAGCTTCTAAAGTATAAAGCTATGAAAGAGATCTTAACTTACAGATAAAGAAATGAATGTATTGCCTGATCTACAATAGAAACATTCAATATCAAATTGATAAGATCCAGATGTGGTTAAAGGGACTCTGTTTTCTCTATTTGATACTGACTTTTTACTAGGAGGCTAGGCTAAGAGGCCATTTTTGACATGTAATTTGTAATAAAGAAAGTACATGCTTTGTAATAAACAAAGTACATGTCAAAAATGGCCTCTTTATTCAAATTATTAACTGCTTGTATGCCAAAATACCAGATAGGGTTAAAAAGAAACTGTCCCACAGACCTATGTTCCACCACAAGGAGTTAAACATGGAGTTTTGCAACATCATTATCATTACAGTTTATTCTTTGAATCCCCATGGAACATTAACACAAAAGGTATTCTTACTTATGGACAATGTTGACCTGACCTAAAATACATGTTCCACACTGAAGCACAACAGAAACCATTATGCCCCAACAATAACCATTGTTAAGAAGCAATTGCCTGCACATTGATGGAAATAGAATAAACTTTATATTTACTAACACTTACTGATGATATTTTTGTCTAATTCTTGTTATATGTGTTGATATAAAAATAAATCATCATCACTCATCATCAGCCTTTAACAGTCCACTGCTGGACTAGGCCTCTCCTTCGAAAGGAGAATTGGCCTACTATACCACACTGGCTAAACGGGTTGGTACAGGGTTTGTATCAAGTTGTCCTTCTCTTACAGTGCTGTTCTCTGCATAATATGCTCCCTCTGTCGGCTCTTACGACACCCATGTGATGATATGGGGTAGTGACATTCCATATTCTTAATTTGTCACCTCACGGAAATATATAAAATAAAAATAAATACTTTGTTGTTATTCACCTATCTCTGAAGCTCTCTCTTTGACTAGCTGAGTTGCTCTGCTGCATGGTCTCAATTTGCTGGGTCACTTCCTCGACCCAGCGGCAGTTCACGAGCTCGTGCAGGTGCAGAGCCGCGCGGCAGTGGGGACACTGCGACCGCTGCTCCGTCAGCCATCTCCGAACACACGCATAGCAACACAGCTTCGAGCAGTGTGGGCACAGGTGTGCGTCCACCAGCTTCTCCATACAGATGAAGCAGCGGAACACCTCCGCCAACGTCTGCAATCATCCTTTCATTCATCACACTGATCAACTCAACAAAACTGTCAAATATCTAGGCCACATCGATTTACCTCTACGATCTGCTCCTCGCCATTTCCATTCCCTTTGTCTCCTCGCGAGGCCATATTTTAGGATTGCTTTTCTTGCTACGGGACCGACAAGAAGTTCACCATAATTTAGATATTTTTAACAGTTCTAAAATACCAATTGGACATGTTTCGCAATGCGAGCGTCAATACACGAAACCACTTCCGCGTTCGAATATCAATCGAATCAAAATAAAAACAAAAAAATGGTGCTTTTGTATTATAGTTAAAATTTCCCGAAAATAAAATTTGACTTATCAACCAAAACAAAAGAAAACCCAAATTTTAAGTTGCTCAGATATCACAAACGTCACAGCGGCTTTTTAGAATGCAATATTAAATTTATTTCAATGAAAACCATCGGTGCTTTTACAAATTATTTGCCATCATCACCAGCTGTTTCGCAAAATGCTCCCTGGAAAATGTGGAAATTTGCTGGTAACACCAGGTATAAATATTGCCATGCAAATAAAAAGAGATATAATTATGTTTAATCGATTCTTTGAAGGTAGGTAACAATCAAATGATCAACTCGTGCTCATTCTCCCCCGGCCACAAGTAGGTAAGATAATATGCACGTACCAAGCACGTACTGTATACTAAGGCTTAGACTATATACTATATTATCTTACTTTATGTACTAAGGTATAGGTTTCGCCAAATTTCTAGTTCCCTCTGAAGTTGCTGCGTATAGCTGCGCAGTAATCGAAAATAGGTCTAAACCTAAACGGGATGGGGGCAGGTAGCGGGGGGTACTTCACGATTTGTAGCGTGTGCGTGACGCATTCGGCTATGATTGGTTGCATTTGGATATCTTTATGTTCTATTGCATTTGAAATTTGAATTTGTGTTCGAATCTGCCGTAAAGTACAGTCACTAAGAAACGCGCCACGTTTCTTTGAATTTTGTTTAATTGTTTGCCATCCATCAAGAATACTCCTCACCTCTACCGTGACTCGATAAGGAAAATGGGGATGAATGTACGTATATAATATATGTTTCCAGTTTTCAACATCTTTTTGCCTAAATATAAGACCTTGATTCACATTTGGTTCATTACTTTGTTGTCACAATAAACTAAAAGTTAATTTATTTGACATGGTAGCAAAAATATGTACATTGAAATATATTTTTTTGTAAAGATTTTCTGTTTGACTGTACCTGCGCAAACACCTGCATGGTTCAACTTCAGAGAGCACAAGAAGTTTGGCGAAAACTATACTTCGGGGTACTAGTGTAGTATTATAATATTATCTGTGTTTCGGGTAAGCAACCATCACAGAAGAATAACTAAAGGCAATCATTGTACCCATAGGAGATTTTTGAGAATTTCTGTTGAATATAAAGTCTTGGCAACTACAGCAATATTTATTCTGCGTAAAAGAATGCTTTGAAGACACTGAATGACATTACTGATTTTAGTAGTTACACTAGTTAGGTAAGTACTACTTGTTTTCATTTCCTTCCTAGTTGTATTTTTTCGGAAGTACATTTTAGGGTCTCCTTTCCCATCCTCCTAGCGTTATCCCAGTTTCAACCAGTGGTCCACTTACTAATCTAACTGGATTTGAAGAGCTTTTCCACAGAGCCACTGCCTGTTTGATCTCCGCAACCCAAACATGGTCTATTCTAAGGCTGCGTTTCCACAGAAGCTGAGCTGCGCGGAGCTGAGCAGAAACTAAAATTGACCAATCACATTGCTCAAAATACACATCTCATCTCCGCTCCGATTCAGTGGAAACAGTGTTAATGGAGTTGAGAAGATTTACATTAAAATGTATGGTGTGGTGCGCCGTGCGCGGAGATAGTGGAGCTGTGCCGGGTGAAGCGGGGTTGCGCGGTGTAGAGCGGGGATGCGCGCGGTGGAGCGGGTTGGAGCAGGGCTGAGAGGGGTAAGGCGACGTCAGTCAAACGGTCTATCGTAAACTGGATAAAAGTGTTGGTTTAAAAATAAGTAAAGAAACATTCACAATGCAGCTGGGCTAGGTGTTAAAATTAATTATTTATACTGGCAATGACCATGAAATCCCAATCCATCCATTCCTGAATGTCAAAAAGTTACGTCACTTATGTCATATGTCGCATTCTTGATAACCTCTGAAATGTTTTCGATTTATCGTTTATATCGTAATTATTTTTTGTAGTGATAATAAGGGTGGTTTTTAGAATACTTTAAATTACTAGACTACAATACAAAATACGTGAGTTTAATTTAATCGGTTGTTACTCATGTCTTATCAATTCAACATACAACAACAATTCTGTTCATTTGAATTACAGACTTGGACTGCACTGTACGTTTCTTATCAATAATTATCCATGCTTTAATTAATTATTGTTTACTTACAAGTGCCTAAAGCTGTTGTCTGTTGAATAGGTATAGCGAAACTGGTGTATTTACTGTGTATATTTTTACTTTTCATTCGGATTTCAGAATGTTGAGATAAGGCGTGTGGCAACAAAATGTTATACAACAAAGTGATGCACTGCACATTCTGCCTGAAACATGGCACCGTCGGCATATCAGGGGTAAGTTGTAACATATTTCTTAAATCTTTCTTCACTGTGAGAGTACTACTTTGGTTACTATTATTTTTGCGTGGTCATTTACTGCGTCGTATGTTTACATTGTAGGAAGCTCTGGCGAAATTTCTTTTACATACAACATTTTAATATACTGTGAAATTTAAATAGCAGTTCTTTTTATCCCACTTCTATCTAGGGAAAAGGCTGACCCTAGGTGAAGGACTTGGATCGAGCCGGGACAGCATTAGGATGATGATGTTCTTAAGAATAGATTTTTTTAAA
Organism: Euclidia mi; assembly: GCA_944739405.2. Lineage (NCBI taxonomy): Eukaryota > Metazoa > Arthropoda > Insecta > Lepidoptera > Erebidae > Euclidia > Euclidia mi. The sequence continues at coordinate 1,594,488 of OX123198.2, read as the reverse complement.
TTTTAGAACAAGCATTATAAAAATGAGCATAATGTGTGAATTAGTAATTAATATATATAGAAAATTAGTATATATAGAAAAAATAACTTCTTTTTCTTTTTCTTAAACCTATACCCATTGATCATATTTTTTGTAAGTTCAGAAGTAAAGGCAATCGGCAAACAGTCTTACATTTGATATATTTATATTTTACTAGATTGTGTTGTGTGAATGTGGTAGAATATTATATTATTTTAATAACAGATCTTTCTTCCCTGTTTTGTTTACTTATATTATAAAATAACTTGTAATTTAATCACATGGTTTTTTATGTCAAAAAAAAGTAAAATATTTGTGTTTTTTACAAATGACAGTTTATGCATAGTAACCCATCCACATCCTAACATCCAGAATCTACACAAGTTTTTGTCAAACATGCAAACTTTTGCCTGTGTTGGAATCAAATCTCAGCTTCTGACCGAAAATCGGATAAAGCTTGCGATAATGTAAACAAACAGCTTAGATAGAGATATGACAAGTCTTTAGTCTGAAAAGGTTAAGGTGTGTTGATATAGGCAAGGTTTAAGGGGACTACAAGAGCTATTCAGTTAAGCTGTTGCTGTCACTGTTGGATTGTATACATAAGAAAGAGAAGCGCAACAACGATGGGACGTACAGAACTTTTTACAAACCATAAAATAAATAATAATTACAGAAAATGAATTGATTGGATTAAAAAAATAAAACAGTATTTCGTTAGTATGTTGCTTGTTGAATAATTTGTCAAAAAATCAGAATGATTGTATGTATTTTAATATGGTTTTTATTCGTTAAAATATTTTTTAGAGGTATCTTTGTGATTTTTTTCTATCAATTAAAGTTAGTTGTATTATGTTTTCAACACACTACTTAACTAGATTATATCCTGAAGAATATCACATATTTTTCTGATTGTGTTAACTGCATTGAATCATATACTTTAAAGCATTATAAAACTTGCATTTAGCTCTTGTAGTCCCATTAACAACATTTACAGAGATCACCATTTAGATGGGTGACCATTTGTGTCGTATTTGTATTGAAGCACCTTCAAAGTTATATCAGATATGGTCACATTCGCCACATTATCACCAAGAAATATGTGAAAACTAGTGACAAGGGCTATATGCAAATGAATTATAATTATAGACCACTTGCAACAATATGTAATCTAGTCACTTATTAGTATGTGTTTTTAGAACTGGCAGAGTTAGTATTATCTGAAGTCATTTAGAAGATAACATACTAATATGTTCATTAATTAATTTGTTGAACAAAGTAATAGATGTGTGCCTTTTTATTGTGTATTTCATTAGATTGATTAATGAATATATTTTTATAAATCAAATAACTTACATATGTCAGGCAACCCCAATTAAAATACAAAATTTACCTTGATCAACTTACATGAAAATCCTTATTGTTGTTTTTGCTGACTGGTTTGTGACTGGGTAACTTGGTTTGATTTCATTGTACTGATAAGTTACACAAAACTGAACAGGATGGTGGGTTTGTTCAATAACAGGATACATCTGTTGCTATACCCAAACATTAAAGTTACAAGAAGGTTTATCTAAATTAATAACTATGGTTATTTTCAGTATCTTCTACCTGCCCACTCAAATTATAGCTCATAGGTATGTAGCCTTGGTAGTAGAAGGCAGCGATAGCTTAGTGAAGAAACCAACTGACTAAAATGCAGAGGGTATCGGTTACAAATCTACGGCGCTCACTACTAACTTGATGAAGTTACTAGCTGTTTCCCGCAGTTTCACCCGCATCCTTAGGCAACTATTTCGCGTACCCGGTTAATTTAGAGATTAAGTTACTCCTTGTTACATCAGCTATACGCCAGTGAAAGTCCCGTCAAAATCGGTCCAGCCGTTCCAGAGACTATCGAGAACAAACAGACAGACAGACAAAAAATTTAAAAAATGTCATTTCGTTATATTTATGTACCGTGTATACATCCATATGCAGTAAAAAGCGGTTATTTTAATATTATAAACAGACACTCCAATTTTATTTATGTGTATAGATGTGCGTATTAAATTGTTTGCAGAGAGCACGTTAAAACCGTTGGTCCCCGCTGTCATGAAGATCTTTGGTAGTCGTTACGGGGATTCATACCCTCAAATAAACTGATACTGGTCTTAACCATGGAATATCGCTATCCCTTCGGGTTGCGGAGGTCTGACGGCAGTCGCTCTGTGGAAAAGCTATTCTGTATTATCTGGTTAGACTAGTAAGCGGACCCAGGCTCCTAGACGTGGTCTTGGATGTAACTGGGAAAACGCTCGGACGATGATGATGATGATGTAGCCTTGCTAAGTCCTCTATCTTTCAGTGACAATTTCATTAAAATCGGTTCAGCCATTACAGAGAATACCTACTCTTATGAGTTAGATTTTGCTTACTACGTATTTTCTTATCACACGCTGACACGCCTGCTTATTGCATTATGTAGGTATCAATCGAGGTATCAATGAATTCCTAAATTATGAAAGTTATCTCTATTGTATGCTATAAAGATTATTAATTTGTATCGTTAGAATTTACAGTGAGCCTGTTAAATCGTAAAGAATTGCTGTGCTACATTCTACAACATCTTTCTTCTAAGCGGTTGTCTCAAACCTAGGTACCTAGACAGAAAGTAGGTAGTAACAACAAGAATAACTCATTCCAACTCACAATCAGTAGTGTTTTTAAAAAGTTATCAATATTCCAAAATACTGATAAATAATGTTAAGGTTAGCAAAATTATCTTAAAAACTGTTTTTGGGGTTCCGTTTTTCGTATAACGCAAGCTTTTTATCGACTTTACATGAAATTGTCCTTTTCGAATTTTGTATTACTTGTAATAGAAATCGCATCCCTTGCTATTAAGGTAGCTATAGCCTAGTGGAGATACCAACAGACTGCCATGCAGAGGGTATCAGGTTCGAATCCACGGCGCGCTCCACTGACTTTTCGTAGTTATGTGCGATTCAACTGTTAATTATCGCTTACCCTGTGCTTCGGAGAGCACGTTAAACCGCAGGTTCCGGCTGTCATGACACTCATGACCATCTTTGACAGTCGATACAGGGAGTCAGTAGTTACCCTCAAATAAACTGATTCTGGTCTAAACCGTGGAATATCGCTATCCCTTCGGGTTGCGGAGGTCAGACGGCAGTCGCTCTGTGGAAAAGCGGACCCCGGGCTTTAAGGCGTGTAAGTCTTGGATGCAGCGGGATAACGCTAGGACGACGATGACGGCGCATTCTTTTGCTAATAAAAATAACAATACTATCTAAGTATTTCTGTATAATATATCAAATTATTATGTTACTGACTGACAGACAACGCGCAGCCGAAACTAGGTACTAGGCGCAATGAGCATTTGGCATGTACATGTAGGGAAGCAGAGGAAATCCACACCTTAAGGCTGTTTTCAGAGCGACGCGCGCGGCACGCGCCGTCGGCCAGCGCGTCTCAACAGCGCGTTTGGTGCGCGGACCACTGTGAAACGAGTTTACGTTTCTCATTGCAATGTATGCGCGCTTCGGCAGCGCGGCCGGCGCGCGCGTCTCACACGCGGCGCGTTTGAACTGCGTGACTATGAAACGCTACTACTAATCTAGTGTAATTGCAAGAGCGCGCGTGTGGCCGGTGCCGGTCAAACGCGTGACTCTGAAACCAGCCTAAGGCTGGTTTCAGAGTGACGCGCGCGGCACGCGCCGTCGGCCAGCGCGTCTCAACAGCGCGTTTGGCGCGCGGACCATTGTGAAACGAGTTCGCGTTTCTCATTGCAATGTATGAAGCTTCGGCAGCGCGGCCGGCGCGCGCGTCTCACACGCGGCGCGTTTGAACTGCGTGACTATGAAACGCTAGGCTGGTTTCAGAGTCACGCGTTTGACCGGCGCCGGCTACACGCGCGCGCTTACAATTACACTAGATTAGTAGTAGCGTTTCATAGTCACGCAGTTCAAACGCGCCGCGTGTGAGACGCGCGCGCCGGCCGCGCTGCCGAAGCTTCATACATTGCAATGAGAAACGCGAACTCGTTTCACAGTGGTCCGCGCGCCAAACGCGCTGTTGAGACGCGCTGGCCGACGGCGCGTGCCGCGCGCGTCACTCTGAAACCAGCCCTACTACTAATCCTGTGTAATTGTAAGCGCGCGCGTGTGGCCGGCGCCGGTCAAACGCGTGACTCTGAAACCAGCCTGAAGGTGTAAAATCGTCTCACGCGGTCGAACTCTACTATGTTATAAATCTATCCGATTTTTAAGAAGTGAGCTGTGGGAGTCCCATAAAAAGTAGCGGGTGGATGCTGAGGTTTCCTATGTTATTTTACCCGTTATAAGTTATGAGGGCAAAAATATGTGGCTAGAAAGGGACACAGAAAAAGTTAACAGGATACTTAGTTCACATAGTGAAAACAGGTGTTCTATTTCTAACAAAAACCACACATTCCACGGATATTGGATGCAGAGCGATAGGTATCGGGTGGAGTGTTGGAGACAGTGGCGTAGGAAGGGGGAGGCGGGGGGGCGGTCCGCCCCGGGTGTCACCCTTTTTTTTGGGGTGCCACCCATCCAAAAAAAGGGGTGACACCCAAAACTCAAGTTTAAGAACAATGTACAAAAACATATAGGGACTAGCTCAGCACTATACGGAATTGTTAGGTGTCGACTAAAAAAAAAAAGGTCATCCGCCAACTACCGCCCCGGGTGCCACCCAAGCTAGCTACGCCACTGGTTGGAGACCTTGTTAGAGATGGATAATGTCATCGCTCAAAGCGAAAGTTTGTGTGTGACCCACAAAATATTTATTCGAAACTGGGTGTTCTTTGTGGTTTCAGGTTTCAAAGCCTTTTACAAGTGTATCTAAAAGATTTATAAAGTCTCAACATCTACAACTTACGTCTCAACACGCTCTTGACGGATTTTTATCCATAACCTCACGTGATTTGTGTTTTTGATAACAGTTTTGAAAATAACGAGGGTAGGTACGGCTATCTCTCTGTTATTTTTCTTACGTAACACATTTTGCAAAATTACGATATCAGAAAGTGTATGTTTAAGTATGACCCTGATAACTTTGCTTTTTCATTAGGTATTGGAGGCAAAAGATCTGTTACCTAAGTCTTCTATTTTTGTGTTTTTCCTCTGGTAATCAAACCACTTACTTAGGTACAGTCTGCTACATAAGTCCATACACATTTACGGGCTGACATGTTACCTGAGATCGACAGATAGGAGTGCAATTAACGCTTGCGCGACAAACGGTACCTACTACGACACACCGTAGTTTGAATGCACGCTGAGTTTAGGCAAAGATTTTGAGTAGTGTAGCGACATTTGTAAGAATGCAATGTGTCACTGTGTGCTGTAAGGGACAACTAAGGGAAATTATCATCATCAGCCTTTAACAGTCCACTGCTGGACTAGGCCTCTCCTTTGAAAGGAGGAATTGGCCTACTATACCACGCTGGCTTAACGGGATGGTATAGGGTTTGTATCAAGTTTTCCTTCTCTTACAGTGCTGTTCTATGCACAATATGCTCCCTCTGTCGGCTCTTAAGACACCCATGGGATGATATGGGGTGGTGACATGCTGTATTCTTAATCCCTCACCACATGGACAGCTAAGGAAAATACATGAAGCAAATAATATATTTGTGATGAGACGGAAAAGTCGATACAAAACTCTATACCAACTGTTGCCTGCGTAGTATACCTAGTCAAATTATGCTATTGAGTCACAATGTTTTTGTGACTCAAGTCAGGAGAGCAGTAGTCTGCAAAGTCGTATATGCACTGTTTACCGCAATCTGTAACGTGTCTTTTTTTTTTTTCAAGATTTAGCTAATGTAAGTTGCGGGCACCACCTAATTGTTAGTATTTCTGTCACACATTACAGAACGGCATTCTACTTCAGCAACTGGCGAGGATATCGACATCACAAGGCTGGAGCAGCAAGCTTCCCCTGACGACGCAGACCACGGCCACAGTGAAGAGCAAGAATGTGGCGCAAGACAACCGCATGTGGAAGGAGACGCCCTCGCACGACCGCGCCAGCAACCTCGGACACTACTGCATGATGCTCTCCAAGTTCCGGCTAAGTTGTGAGTACCAACACTTCACGCGGCATACTTACACCGTATCTGAATGAACTCTGAACTTTAACAATAAACTAAAGGATGACTGCAGTTACGCCCGAACATCTTTTTTTTTTAATTTAACCGTTACTGCCCAATCCCTTGAGAATTTCGGGCAATGCCTTCTAAATGCACGCCTACAGTCCCCAAGTAATATAGGTACTTACCAAATTTCAGATACTTGCGTCCAATAGTTTCTACTGTACGTTGCCTGTCAGTCAGGCAGTAACGGAAGAATTTCATACATACAAATCACATTTATCACTTATTTGCTGTAAAAACTGGCTACCTATCAACATCCTTTTCGCCTGATTCTGCGTCTAGAATATATTAGTTCAAAACTTCCAGCTAGTGGTATCAGACTTAAGACTATCGACATCATCCCTAATTCCAGTTGCTGATACGAGTTTTGCTCCATTAAGCTGGTTATCACGAGTTTTTAGCAGCCAATTTGTCGTCACTTTAATTTTATGAACAAAAAGCAAATGATGTATAATTATGACGGCATGACCGTTGACTTGAAGGTCAGCTATGCACATTGTCTGTCGAGAAAACATAGTAATGACTACAGAGTTATATCCAAATAGAATGGTTCTGGTCATTGTTTTGCTTACATTTCATGTCTCGATGTTTGTACAAGTCTCGCTTCGCGGTACGTTACATTGAAATTTACTGACCGCGTTATGTCTTGTAATATTTTTAAGCTTGTGACGAGTTTTGCGAGGTACCTATTAATCAATCTTAAAATATATTAAAATAACTTGCTTTGTTTCATGTAACTAAAATTGATTGTGTGCCATGCTGAAAGTAACCTTATTTCATATACATTAAAGATTAAATGTAGGTATAGAAAACGTTAAATTCATGTAATTGTCTACTTTGTGGCGACAGTTAGTAAGTTATTCTTGAGGAAGTGACAGCAAGAAAACAAGACACAAATCTATTCGTGCTATTAATAATTTGAATTATATTATGTACTGGTATTACGAATAAAATAAAATAAACATAATCACGAAATAACACTATACGTATCTACGACTAGCTTTGCCCTCTTGGTTTTCCCGACAATCCTTCACCGTCTGGTCGGAAAGTGACCTTATTACATAGCCTATAATTTCCTGACTTCCAGAGCTATGGACAGTAAAAATATTCTAGCAATCCGATTATGTTGAAACAAATTCTTCAGCCTTAGGTATTATCTTAATATGGAAAGTGTTTATTTTCTGTCAACTCGTAACACGACGATGTTTACATCTATATCCACGTGCAATGTTTGTCGAATCAAACATTGTATAACATCGCTTATCGTAAACAAGGATAACTGATCCATTACATTACTCATACATTTTGCAAACACCACCTAACTGTACTGTGTGATAGATTATAATAAAGACGGCCTTCACCCCACGTGTATCATTATAGTTATTATAATAATTAATATTATTATGTTTATATATTGTTATCGTGTGCAGTACTGTCACAATGTAGCCGGTCGTTTATCCAAAACAATCTAAATGGCGAGATCATACGAGCGCATGTTATTAATGAAAATATGAAATAAACAGATAACTCGACTATGAACTAAATATTGCAATGCTTTTAATAAGGCTTCAGTTTTCGCAATATCTGATTTTAATCAAAGTTAAGCCAAATTCATGCAATTAGACCATGTGACGGCTTATGAATGTAAAAATTGCAAGTTAGCCAGGTCTATAGCTAACTTGTAATTTTTACGTTCATACTTAATGATTCTAATGTTATATTATTTATGGTCACATTCGCAATGCAAAGGTAGAACCACGAAAGACTTTCAGCCAAAAAGACAGGTGGCCATTCGTTTTCATCGCCAACATACCTAATGAACAAGCATTTTATTTTTGTAAGGCGCTGTCACTGTTGCACATTGTAAAGTACTTACTTTACCTCCCAAAAGTAAATATTGTGCTGTAATGTTTAAAAGCATAGCTGATTTGTGTGCTAAGGATAACCGCCTCGTCTGAAATGGTCGACCTCAGTTAATGATATTCAATTCAGCATAATTATGGTCATCTCTGTCTGTTATCAATGTCCTCGGATCGCCCGTGATCTCCCTGGGAGGTCTTTTGACAAAAATTACCCGTCGTCACGAACACCGACAACGGGCTATAAATGATTAATGTTCTCATAAGCAATTTCAAAATCGCGAAGTTTTTTTGGTAGCTGGTATAAATATTGTCGACAGAAAAACACCATGCACCAATAGTATATAGTGACGTTCAAGATATCCGTATCCGCGGATATCCGAGGAAGAAGAAAGATCCGTATCTGTATCCATATTCGTTACTTTTCTCGCGGATCTTTTACGGATCTTTCACCTTATTAATTTTCAACTGATAGGATAGAGGTGGTTAGGTAGAATTAAAAAACTATTAAATTCCATTCAGAGTAGTTTTAATAGAATTTCAATACAAGTCGAAACATGATCCGTCTATTGTTCCGCTGGGCGTGCGTGACGTCAACTATCGTTTTAAGGTCGCGCGCACCGACATCGATTCAGTAAGAAAATAAAGATCCGTATCCGTATCCGCGGATCTTGACACCAAAAATCAGTATTCCGATCCGTATCCGCGGATATACCTTTTTAACGATCAGGCACATCACTATAGTATATACATTTTCTCAAACTTTTGTTTTTCTTGCCAGCCTTAGTAGTAATGTCCTCGATGGCGGGGTACGCGCTGGCGCCGGCGCCGTTCGACCTGACGACGTTCGCTCTGTGCGCGGTGGGGACAGGCCTCACGTCTGCGGCCGCCAACTCCATCAACCAGTACCACGAGGTGCCCTTCGACGCGCAGATGGCGCGCACCAAGAACAGGGTGCTCGTCAAGGGACTCTTGGAGTGAGTATTTACTAAGATATACTTACTTTTTACCTGATACTCGACGGGACTATCATTGTTTCAACAAATTGCATACCGGAATGGTAGTTTAAAACGATATTAGGAAAGTCGCACACGACGACTTGCTGTAGCGTTGCAGTAGCGACGTTAACGAACGAATATAGTCATGATTCTGTGGCTGGTTATGGCTCAGTATAAAACCATACAACCTGCTGCTGTTTTTACGGATGCAACTATAAGGTTCACGCACAATAGCAGTGCCGAAATATTACCATCATTATCAGCCTTTAACAGTCCACTGCTGGACTTGGCCTCTCCTTTGAAAGGAGGAATTGGCCTACTATACCACGCTGGCCAAACGGGTTGGTATAGGGTTTGTATCAAGTTTTCCGTCTTTTACAGTGCTTTTCTATGCATAATATGCTCCCTCTTTCGGCTTTTACGACACCCGTGGGATGATATGGGGTGGTGACAATCCGTATTCTTAATCCGTCACCATACGGACGAAATATTATACTAGAAACAAATGCACATGTAACATATCCTGAAAGATAATGTAAAGCTCATGTAAGTGACCACGAAAGTTTAAATGCCGGTATGGAACACTTTGTTAGCCAAATAAGAGAAAGACGACAAAACGTCGAACTGTGCACGTTTGTAGGGATTCTATGGTGAAGCAGAAGCGCGCAAAGACAACACACTTCAGCACCGCTATCCATGCTTTGGAGACATTTGTGTTTCTATAAACTTACGTATTGATAATAAGTAAGTAGATCAATAAAAAATAAGTAAGTAGATCATTTGCAACGGTGATATCTGGAACAAATAATCTTCATACAAGGGAAAGTACCCGAGCAGGACTCGATATAATAATCATCTGACCTGAGGTCAAGTTCATTTGTTCTTATGCGCTGAATAAAAAGAAAACAATAACCATAATTCATGGACAACCAATATATATATTCATCTCAATGTGAATTGATTACAACAATGAAAATAATTAATATTGCTTGTATGATATCATTTATGTTTTTGACTCATAACAAAATTGTAAACCCTCAGCACGTGCGGTGACCCGGCCTTAGATAATTGATATTATGAACTGCACTTTCTGATTATATGTACACGTTTAGATTATTGTAGCTTGAAAGTCCATGTGTGCCTTACATTGTATGCTTAAAGTAATATCAATAAATTGTATGCGAAAACAGTTAGGCCTCGCGCGCACCAGCGATTAAAGTTGGCCGATATTTTGATCGGTCAGTCGGATCAGTACAGAGTTATATGGCAGTGCGCGCACTTAAAGATTTGATTTTTGTTTGATTTTTCGATTGCGACTGAACTATCGGCCAACTTTAATCGCTAGTGCGCGCTCGGCCTTAAGGCCAGTTTCGAGATTAAATTAATGGACAGATACAACCATACATTGCTGTAGTGTTGAATTTATCTTTTAGTTAATGCCTATTCAGAGGTTTCATGACTTCTGCATATGGAGTACACACGGCTACTGATTAAGCTATACACTTTGACCTTTGTGCCGTTCTTATGGCGTAGGGAATAAGTATCAAAATCGTACTGCAACTGTTTAGCTTGATTTGGCGTCGTGTGTACATATCGGCTAAACTAAAACTGGTCCTAAGTCTGTTAAATGTGTTGTAACAGCTGAAAAGCTTAACCTCTATAAAGGGTTTTGATTGGAATTTGCATTAATACAGGGTGTCACAAGACCCATCACCAAGCCGAAGTCTACTCGTTGTGCCAAGTTGTGATATCATGCCAAGTCATACTAACCAAAAATAATACCTGGGAAACGAATTTTTTTAAGTTTTCAAATTGTTTAAACCGCAATTAAAACCGCGCGCGTGCAATGCTCGAAATACCTACTTATCCATGGGGTCATAGGTCATCTAAGGAACATATTGGCGGGGTAAATAAATGCATCAATTTTGTATCTAATTAGAAAAAATCCTTACTAACTTTGAGCCTCAATATCTCCTGAACCAGTAATTTCCCAGGTATGGCGCCGAAGTAAAAAATGTTCGTAGTGATTGGTACAACATGGGATTTCAGTTTTCGTTAAGGGTCTTTTTACACCCTGTATAGATGGTTTCAACACCCTTTTGTAGGGTCGCTTTCTACCCTCTAATCTATCTACGAGTTCCACCAACCGAGCGCACTTTATACTGTTCTAAATGCCATGCAAATATGAAACGTAATTGTTGTATAGAAGTCTGTATTTGCGATATCACAGTAGCTATTTATAAAATGAGCTCCGACGCGCTCCCATTCATAGGAATCGTACATAATATAGGTTCCCCATGAGGACTAATAAAAAACCCCTAAGTTCAAATAAATACCAGCTGAAACCAGGGCTAACAGGGGCAAAGGGTCTAGCCCGAGTTTGATCGAATTGCGTATCGATTCTCGACGGGAAAAATTGCCATGCATTTGTTGAAAGCTATTATCTAATAGCGGAGCAAATCCGTTAGTCACAATATAATGAATTGTGTTGTTTGTCAGGCCGGTGCACGCGATGGGTTTCGCAGCGGCGACCGGGAGCGCGGGGCTGGGCCTGCTGTACTGCGTGAACCCTCTGGCCTGCGCGCTGGGCGCCGCCAACCTCGTGCTGTACACCTCCGTGTACACGCCCATGAAGAGGATGTCCATACTCAACACATGGCTCGGCTCCGTCGGTAACTATGAACACCTTTACTTCTACACGTAGCTTTTAATGTTCGCGTGTTTTTATAAAGACAACACACACACTGCAAGCTGCTTTTGCAGATGGGCCTAAATCCGCCCACTGCCCAAAAGCATCTCGGTTCTAGACGCTTTTGAAGAGTGGGCGTTTTTTTTTTGGGAGTCTGCCCGTGAAAATATTTAGTGTATCCCTTGATAAAACAGACCCTCACTAAGGTCACACTAAGCCCACCCAGCCACAACAAGCCGTTTACATTCAAAACAAAATCTGCTATTTGCTTTCAAAGTAGAATTTGTTAACCTTTTGCATCATCCATGCACGATCGGGCCATCCATATATTACGTCACCCGATTTTTTTACTCTTGTCACAGCTGATCTAATACAATATCATCGCATTCGTCATACAATGCCACACTTCATCAACATCTGTATCCGCCTCTGTGTGACGTGACTTGTGGTTGACCCGATAGTGTACGGATAATGCAAAAGGTTTACAAATTCTAACTTCCATAACTTGGTGAATATGTTTGTCGTCCAGTTGGCGCCATCCCACCGCTGATGGGTTGGGCGGGGTGCGCGGGCACATTGGGCCCGGGCGCCATCGTGCTGAGCGTGATCCTGTACTCGTGGCAGTTCCCGCACTTCAACGCGCTCTCCTGGAACCTAAGGCCCGACTACTCGCGCGCCGGATACAGGATGATGGCTGTCACTGATCCAGGTACGTGCACCTTTTGACGGCTACAGTCATGTATAGGTGACAAGCCAAAGATTACTTAAGCCCCACTGTGTCTTGGCTATACTTTGGTTTGTTACAATTTACATGCAAGGGGCGTACAAAAGCTTTAAGAAAGGCACAACCATCGACCTACTACCATTTTAAACGCGAAAGTTTGTGACGATGGTTAGATGTAGTTTTGCGTAAAACTACCGGACGGATTTGAGGGCACTGGGACAAAAGTTCTCTCAAATCTTCTGTTAATATTATGCTTTTAAACTGACGAGAACTCCTGTAAACTTTTTTTAAACAGAATATTAATTTAAATCTGTAGTCTAAATATGATGTAATGTTGTAGCTCTATGCCGGCGGGTGGCGCTGCGACACACGGGCATCATCGTGGGGACCTGCCTCGCGTCCTCCTACCTCGAGGTCACCAACATGTGGTTCGCGCTAGAATCACTACCCTTAAATGTTTATTTTATGTACTTAGGTAAGTTGCAATCAGTTCTATCACACATTATATCGATTCATTCGTTAATTTTATAATTTGAAATTACTTGGGCTCCAAAAGTCAATGTCAATTTGTAGTAATTGTTCCAGTGTCGCTGACAGCGATTAGCTAGAATTTTACTACTTTTCTTTAACTTTATAGCAAGTTGTACTTATATAAATTTGATGACCGACCTTTGTGTTCAAGTCTAGCATACAAATAATTTTGCCTCTATAAACATGTTGTTCAGAATTAAAATAGAAGTTACGAACATGCTAAACTTAAACCACAATCTACTACGTGTGGAAGTAATCAATCATAGTAACTGTTATGAAAATATTGAGTGTTTTAACTGATTAGCATATCAGTTTTTGCACTTTTAAAACAGTATTCGTCATTCAAGGTTATAAAAATATATTTCATTTACTTCCAGCATGGCAATTTTACCAGAAATCAGACAGCAACAGTTCGAGGAAGCTATTTAGGTTTTCACTAATACACTTACCGGCGCTTATGCTGTTGATGCTAGTCAATAAGAAGAATTGGTACTCGAAGAGCGAACAGGACAAGCCTGAAGCACTGAAGTGTGGCGACGTGAGCAAGCTGCCAGACTCGCGGATATCCGTACTGCCGCGCCGACCGGTGGTGGCCGCGCAGGAGACCGACCACGAGACATAAGTGGACACGCACTGGTCGACTACGACCGAATCCCACGACCATTTCTTTAAGAATTTGTCGTATAGCACATGCTTACCGCATGTTTATATAAGTATTTATAGCGTCAATTGGTCGGCAATATCCCCTACTGTCGACAAAACTCGTACGCGCACCGTTGTTTGTTAGATGCGCCGTAACGATCGTATCGTCCATGTAGAATACTGCCTATTTGCTCGGAGACACCGAGCGAATGGCCAGTGATAGGATATTGAGTTGGAGTGGGACTTCGCTTGTTGCCGACCAGTGTTCCACAGTAATCATAATATGATCTACATGGATGTAGATATAGTAATTTATGTAAATAATGTATATTGTAATTATGTGATTCACCTAGGATGACGTAAGTTAGTATATCAGTTTGACCACGTGAGATTTTGTTATATCTTGCTCACTGCAGTACAAAGATACTTTGCAATTCAATTTTGTGTACTTATTTATTATAAATTATAATAACTTGCAAAATTGTAATTAAATATTGACAATTAGGCTCTGTGGTCGTTACCATTATTGAAATAGTGTCAGTTGGTCACTAACCATTGATGACTGGAGAATAAATGAAATGAGCAAATAATAAATCCTTACATTTATTTCTTCATGTTATAATTTAAATTACAGTTTTCATTGGAATTGGAAATAAACCTACATACATACAAAAACATTCAGACCTGATTTGAACATCATACGAAGACGGACATTGGACACTGGGTGTAGTTGCGACGACACAAATGAAGTAAGAACTAGTGAAGCCGCGACCGACAACTTAAACCCGTTATTTTCTCCAAAATTATCAGTAACCACAGATTATTTCCTGAAACAAAAGAAACATATAAATTATAATTTTGTTAAAGTTTGAGGCATATACACAAACTTTAACAGAATTACAAGCTGTGTGGTTGACGGCATAGAATACAAGTGTCACCACCCCCTATCTTCCCGTGGGTGTCGTAAGAGGCGACTAAGGGATAACACGATGCAAATACCATCTTTGCGTAGAGACGGAAAACTCGACATCAAACCCTATACGACTGCCTCGTTGGTCTCGCGGCATTAATGTGCGCGTGAAATCGGGAGGTCCCGGGTTCGATTCCTGGGTCGGGCAGTGTTATTGGGTTTTTCTGTCACGAAATTCTCAGTAGCAGCACGGAGTCTGGAAATGTGCCTGGTACGGCAATAGGCTCGCCCCTTATTACGGGGGACTAAAGTATATCTGGCGAAAAGTGGGTGTAGAAATACACCTCTGCCTACCTCTTCGGGGTTATAGGCGTGAGACTATGTATGTATGTATATACACAAAAAGATATGACAGGTAAAATCGTCGGAAATCCGACTCACGATTACCGACGATTTTACCTGTACCTTCTGTATTTTTCGTAAATTTAAACTGAACAGACCACTGCTTAGACTGTATGGCTGTGCTAATGTCTCTAGTAAGCAATTGATAAAGCAATAATGATGCCCATTGGCGGCCGCGAACAGTCCGCGCGGCCGCCAATGACATTAGCAACCTCTATTTGCGACAATAGAACAGTGCATTGCCTGCGTTTTTGAGGTTAGCGGTCAAAATGCGTGGCGCGACCATCAATAAAATGTATTCTCAGTTAAAATCAATATCATCATCATCAATCTGCCGTAGTCCACTGCTGGATATAGGCCTCTCCAATGACACGTTGCGTATGAAGGGATTAAAATATCAACTACTTGAGTGAGGTAATAACTAGATAACATAAAGGGTTAAAACTTACTTAGCTTTCTTAGGGTGACGATCATGATCCCGGCTGTCGTCGCGCGATCGTTTGTGCGACTTGTCGCTCGAGTGCTTCTTGTCGTTCGACTTGTTGTGCGACTTGTCGCTCTTGTGGTCGTTGTGTGACGACTTGTGGTGCTTATCGCGGCTCTTTGATGGACTGCAAACAATTATATTTACATAGAATAAGTAAGTATAGTCATAAAGTTAGTTCAGTTTTAAATACGACTCGATATGCTGCAAGAATCGATCAAGGGGTCACAAATGAAATTAAAAAAGAAAGACACTGCTCCGGGTAATGATGGAATAACTTACTCTATGATCTATAACATTCCATATGTAGCTAAGACGTTTTTACTACAATTAATGAATAACATATACTCAACTGGCATTATTCCTAAGCAGTGGCGTACAATATCTGTTATTGCAATTCCTAAAACTACAAATGATACCATTTCAGAACCTAAACTTAGGCCAATATCTCTCATATCCTGCATGTGCAAGACTTTTCATAACATGATGTGCAAAAGAATAGAGTGGTATATTGAGAAACATAGCATACTTTCACCTTACACTGTCGGATTCAGGAGAAGTCAGTCTTGCTTGGATTGTTTATCTAGACTAGTTACATATATTCAAACAGGTTTTTCTAAGAATGCTCCAACTATAGCATGTTTTTTAGACATTACAAATGCCTATAATAATGTTTTAGCAGAGAAAATAGTTCAGACATTGGATGAATTAGGAATGGGTTCACAATTGTGCAATTATTTATATTATTTTCTATCTGAACGATATTTGAAGATAAAGAACAGTAGTGATGGGCAAATTATTGATGTCAGACATGCTAACAGAGGCTTGGCACAGGGTGATCCCATCTCACCAATGCTTTTTAATATTGTCACTTTAAAAATCTGTCAACAGATTAGAAATGTTGTAATTTCACAATATGCTGATGATTATGTGTTAATTTTTAGACATACAAATTTAGATCATGCAGAGGAGGAGTTACAAAAGGCCCTCGACTCTATGGTTGTATTACTGGACGAAATAGGACTAGAACTGTCGCCAGACAAATCTAAGATGTGCCTGTTTAGTAGGGGGAGACGAAAAAAGCAAATAAAACTTAAAATTAACCAGACTACAATTTCATCAGTAGACTGTGTGAAGCATCTGGGTGTCTGGTTAGATAGATCACTTTTGTGGTCAAAACACATAAAAAATTATGTGAAAAAGCAGCAAAATTTTTGAATGTATTTAAAGTATTGGCGGGACCTACTTGGGGTATACATCCCAAACATTTGATCTCAATGTATATCTCATTAGTTAGAAGCAGAATTGACTTTTGTTGCTTTCTTTATGATAACAGTGCAAAGAGTCATCTAAGTAAACTGGACAAAATCCAAAATCAGTATTTAAGATGTATAGGTGGCTTTATAAAAAGCACTCCGATTCATGTCATGGAAGCTGAATTGTGTATTTATCCTTTATTTATTAGAAGATTATATCTGGCTTACAAGTTCTGTTTGAAAAGCATGTCATACTCGAATAATCTAACTATTAATTTAATAAATGAGCTAGGTGATCTGTCAGTCACAAGGTATTGGAGTAATAAGAAAAAGCCCTTACTAGTGAATGTTTATAATGAATGTAAGTCTTGTAGTATACATTGTACAACTGTGTTAGATATGTTCTCACTAGATATTTGGGTTACATATATAAAAGTACATGGCAAAATTAATTTTAGTTTAGATTGTATCAAAGATGCAAAACGCAATCATGAAATTACATCACTTAAATTTGCAGTAATCAAAGAACTAAACGAAAAGTACTCTGGTTGGAAGATAATCTTTACCGATGGCTCTAAAAATGAATCTGGATGTGGTGCCGCTTATTATGATTTAAGTGATGGAAATTCAGCGTCATATAAAACTGTAATGTATGTGTGTCTATAATGACGATGTAGCTCATTGCAATCTCAAAGGCCCTAGATAACATTTGTTGCAACTATACGAACTATGTACATCAAAATGTAGTAATATGTACTGACAGCAGTAGCAGTTTAATGCATTTGGCTCGATGCGCCTCTGGATTCAGAGGTGCACCGATAGCTTATGCTATTCTTAAGCGAATTCACGAATTAAGGGATATCAACTTGAGATTGCAATGGGTCCCATCGCATATAGGCATAAAGGGAAATGCAGAAGCGGATAGATTAGCAAAAAAAGCAATTGTGGAAGGTTTACAAATAGAAATTGTTCCTGTTTATACAGATGTACTGGGCCCGTTTAAAAATCTATGTTACAATACATTTAAGGAATATTTCGATGAAAGGAGCAAAGAAAAGGGTGTCTGGTACAAGACCATACAATCGGAACCTCTTCGGATCCCTTGGTTTGGTACAAACAATATAAAAAGAGGTTATGTTGTTATGGCTCATAGATTGCGGTCTAATCATTTTCCATCCAGAAAATTTGCGCACCTTATGAAAAAGGCGGATTCGCCTAATTGTCAAGTATGTGGAAAGGTTGAAGATGTTCAACATATTCTGATCAAATGTAAAAAGAATCAAAGGGCGAGAGAGCTATTGATGCGGGACTTAAAAATTAATCCATATGATGTGGGAGCCTTTATAAAAATCCTATCCATGCCTAGTTCTGAAAACGCTGTGTTGTTGTATGAAATGGTAAATGCATCAATCACTCCCTCGGTGACAAATAGATAAGAGACAATGTTTATTTATATTATGACTAGTAGTCCATAGCTTAAGGGTACGATGAGGCTGACATACCTTTGTAAGGTAAAAGCCTCGAAATAAAGTAGAATAAAAAAAAAAAAAAAAGTAATATGGCCCTATTGCCGTTACTGGGCACATCACCAGACTTCGTGCTGCTACTGAGAATTCAGAAAAACTCAGTAACACTTTTGCCCGACCTGGGAATCGAACCCGGGACCTCCGATCAGCAATAATAAACTGAAATCCGTCACCAAAAAGCGAATAAGTATGTATGAACACGTACCTGCTACTACTATGTTTGGAGGGGCTCTTGTGGTTGCCCTTGTGGTTGGAGCTGGAGCTCTTGTGGTTCGAACTAGAACTTTTGTGGTTGGAGCTCTTGTCGTGCTTGCCCTTCTTGCCGCGGCCCTCCTCCTCGTAGTGGCGGCCGGGCGCGCCCTTGCGCTTGCGGTCGAAGTCCTCGCCGCCGCGGTCGTAGATGCGCTCCTTCTTGTCCTCCTCCGCGGCTTCCCTCTCGAGATCCGACCAGTCCTTGCCGGATTCTTCGTCTTCCTCTGTAAATTAGTAATAACATTTCTTCAACTAATTTTGATATCATCGATTTAATTGCATAATTATAATTGTTAGTTTACTCGTGATTCATATGAGTAACAGGCTGGCTGACTAGCTAGCGTTGTGACTGCTAGAAGTGTGTCGTACCTTCACTGTCGCCGGACGCGTCGGACTCGTCGGACGCCTCGGAGTCGTACTCGGAGCCGTCGTCCGAGTCCTCCTCGGTCTCCGCGTCCGTCGGCTCGTACGCGTCGTCCTCTTCCTCTGACGACTCGTCCTGAAAATATTACCACCACAATCTTGAGATACTATTGTATTTATACTCTATACTAATGTTAACAAATGGCTGAGATATCGCAAAAAATCGCTTATATATAGGCATATTGTAATTTTATTAGGCAGCTATGGACACAGTGACATGAAACTTTTCTTATTTTGTTATTTCTTTTCTTATTCAACAAGCATTCCATCAACAGCAATTTGGTTTTGGTTGTCTCCTGCAGGTATCGCACCCATAACGCTCTGTGAAGTGTGCAACAGCATGATGATCTCTTAAACAACTATGTTACTAAGTTTCAACTGGACAAAAAATTCGACTATAAATACTTCCACTATTTACAAACTTGAAAATAAAATAAAATTATTGTTATAGCTCACATTGGCAGCGTTTTCCTCGTCATAGACAAATATTTTCGCTATTTACGAATTTCAAAGTAGAATAATGTAATTGCTCACATTGGCAGCGTTCTCCTCATCAGATTCCGGGTCTAAGAAGGACCAGCCGCCGTTGTCAAAGAACCCTTCGATGTCGTCCGTGATGGTCTTCATGACCTTCGTCCAGTTCAACGACTGGATACCTTCTGAGTAGCGGATGTCGCATGAACTGGAAATTTATAAAAAAAGTTGTTAACATCTAAATCTAAAGAAAATTAATATTGGTTGAAAATCTTTTTGATTTATATTTCGGATACACAGGCTTTTGAATTAGGATACCGTCGGCGCTTGCGTATCGGCAGGTACCGGGTCGGGCCAAGTTGTTACTGGAGTTTTTCCGAATTATTTTTAAGTAGCAGCACGGAGTCTGGGCAAATGCCCGGTAACAGCCTCGCGGCTTATGACATGGGACCTACAAATTCATAAAGTGGGTTGCAGTATTACCGCTGCTTAACCCTTCGGGGATATAGGCTATATTATAAAAAAGGGTTATTTGAAAGAAACAAGTAGTACATATGTAGTTGCTAAAGTAATTCCATTATGCTCACTTTAACCACTCTTTAACATGATCCAGCATGTTCATGGGCACGGCGTTGACCATGGCGACCTTCTTGGCGTAGTCCTTGAACACGAACACCATGTCGAAGTTCTTGAGGTGGAACTGCACACGCTCGAAGTGCACCAGCTCGACGTCTTCCAGCGCGATCACGAAGGGCGGCCACTCCGTGAGGTTCACGAGCGCGCCTGACGTCGGCTGTAGGAGAACTGTGCTGCGGAATGGTGCACCAGGGAACCCAAGCTCTCTGGAAATACAAGGCAGAATACTTTGTTATAGAAGTCATTGAAATGATTTAGCACTCATGAGATTAAGAAGGTTAAGTTATTGGAGTTCCTTCAAAATAAATGTATAAATTGCAAGATAACAAGTACCATCTTAAGAGTAAGGAAGTCGTGCAACAATGCATTTTTTTGTATGTCTCAGATTAAATAAGACAGACCTAAACAAACTTGCAATGGCAGCATTATACAAGAATCAAACTTGTTATGGCAATCTTCTAAATAGCTGCAACATGTGAAGTCCGTGTTAAGACCTGTGTAGGTAGGTGAAAGTGCGATCTTTAGCGACCGTACGTAAACGTATACCATTTACGTTACTATATAGGTACGTAGGTATACGTATATATATACGAACGTAGTAGCTCTTGATAGAGTTGAATGGGCTGCTTTGCAGGAGGCCTTCACCCGTGAAGGGGTTCTTGCGACTCAACAATAATGTTATCAAACTTTGATAGAATGCCTAACACGCAAGAAATAAAAGGCTTTATTATAATAATAATTTGTTCAAACATGTGAGCTTGTGGCGCAGCTCCCGCTCGCTCTGCTCCGCCGCCAGGTCTTTATCTACCGTACGTATACGTATATCATTTACGTTACTATATACGTAGGTCACTTTCATGGGTGTACTGACCTGAAGGGCGTGTCGAACTCGACCTCCTGCTTGGTCATGTTCTCGACGCGCTCGCAGAAGCTCTTGAAGGCGACCTTGAGCTTGTGGCGCAGCTCCCGCTCGCTCTGCTCCGCCGCCAGGTCTTTATCTACCGTACGTATACGTATATCATTTACGTTACTATATACGTAGGTCACTTTCATGGGTGTACTGACCTGAAGGGCGTGTCGAACTCGACCTCCTGCTTGGTCATGTTCTCGACGCGCTCGCAGAAGCTCTTGAAGGCGACCTTGAGCTTGTGGCGCAGCTCCCGCTCGCTCTGCTCCGCCGCCAGGTCTTTATCTACCGTACGTATACGTATATCATTTACGTTACTATATACGTAGGTCACTTTCATGGGTGTACTGACCTGAAGGGCGTGTCGAACTCGACCTCCTGCTTGGTCATGTTCTCGACGCGCTCGCAGAAGCTCTTGAAGGCGACCTTGAGCTTGTGGCGCAGCTCCCGCTCGCTCTGCTCCGCCGCCAGGTCTTTATCTACCGTACGTATACGTATATCATTTACGTTACTATATACGTAGGTCACTTTCATGGGTGTACTGACCTGAAGGGCGTGTCGAACTCGACCTCCTGCTTGGTCATGTTCTCGACGCGCTCGCAGAAGCTCTTGAAGGCGACCTTGAGCTTGTGGCGCAGCTCCCGCTCGCTCTGCTCCGCCGCCAGGTCTTTATCTACCGTACGTATACGTATATCATTTACGTTACTATATACGTAGGTCACTTTCATGGGTGTACTGACCTGAAGGGCGTGTCGAACTCGACCTCCTGCTTGGTCATGTTCTCGACGCGCTCGCAGAAGCTCTTGAAGGCGACCTTGAGCTTGTGGCGCAGCTCCCGCTCGCTCTGCTCCGCCGCCAGGTCTTTATCTACCGTACGTATACGTATATCATTTACGTTACTATATACGTAGGTCACTTTCATGGGTGTACTGACCTGAAGGGCGTGTCGAACTCGACCTCCTGCTTGGTCATGTTCTCGACGCGCTCGCAGAAGCTCTTGAAGGCGACCTTGAGCTTGTGGCGCAGCTCCCGCTCGCTCTGCTCCGCCGCCAGGTCTTTATCTACCGTACGTATACGTATATCATTTACGTTACTATATACGTAGGTCACTTTCATGGGTGTACTGACCTGAAGGGCGTGTCGAACTCGACCTCCTGCTTGGTCATGTTCTCGACGCGCTCGCAGAAGCTCTTGAAGGCGACCTTGAGCTTGTGGCGCAGCTCCCGCTCGCTCTGCTCCGCCGCCAGGTCTTTATCTACCGTACGTATACGTATATCATTTACGTTACTATATACGTAGGTCACTTTCATGGGTGTACTGACCTGAAGGGCGTGTCGAACTCGACCTCCTGCTTGGTCATGTTCTCGACGCGCTCGCAGAAGCTCTTGAAGGCGACCTTGAGCTTGTGGCGCAGCTCCCGCTCGCTCTGCTCCGCCGCCAGGTCTTTATCTACCGTACGTATACGTATATCATTTACGTTACTATATACGTAGGTCACTTTCATGGGTGTACTGACCTGAAGGGCGTGTCGAACTCGACCTCCTGCTTGGTCATGTTCTCGACGCGCTCGCAGAAGCTCTTGAAGGCGACCTTGAGCTTGTGGCGCAGCTCCCGCTCGCTCTGCTCCGCCGCCAGGTCTTTATCTACCGTACGTATACGTATATCATTTACGTTACTATATACGTAGGTCACTTTCATGGGTGTACTGACCTGAAGGGCGTGTCGAACTCGACCTCCTGCTTGGTCATGTTCTCGACGCGCTCGCAGAAGCTCTTGAAGGCGACCTTGAGCTTGTGGCGCAGCTCCCGCTCGCTCTGCTCCGCCGCCAGGTCTTTATCTACCGTACGTATACGTATATCATTTACGTTACTATATACGTAGGTCACTTTCATGGGTGTACTGACCTGAAGGGCGTGTCGAACTCGACCTCCTGCTTGGTCATGTTCTCGACGCGCTCGCAGAAGCTCTTGAAGGCGACCTTGAGCTTGTGGCGCAGCTCCCGCTCGCTCTGCTCCGCCGCCAGGTCTTTATCTACCGTACGTATACGTATATCATTTACGTTACTATATACGTAGGTCACTTTCATGGGTGTACTGACCTGAAGGGCGTGTCGAACTCGACCTCCTGCTTGGTCATGTTCTCGACGCGCTCGCAGAAGCTCTTGAAGGCGACCTTGAGCTTGTGGCGCAGCTCCCGCTCGCTCTGCTCCGCCGCCAGGTCTTTATCTACCGTACGTATACGTATATCATTTACGTTACTATATACGTAGGTCACTTTCATGGGTGTACTGACCTGAAGGGCGTGTCGAACTCGACCTCCTGCTTGGTCATGTTCTCGACGCGCTCGCAGAAGCTCTTGAAGGCGACCTTGAGCTTGTGGCGCAGCTCCCGCTCGCTCTGCTCCGCCGCCAGGTCGTCGCGGTCGTGCATGTGCTGGTGCTTGCCCAGGTCCGTCGTGATCTCGCCCACCTCCGTGTAGAACTGCACGTCCACGTGCTTCTTCTTGCCTGCAAACATCCACCCAACGACCGAATATACACAACCATGCTGTCATAAAAAATGGTTACAGAGTTGAGCGATTCGGACATTTAAGTTTTATTACGAAGGTTTTAACAGTCTTGCATTAGATAACGTGTGAATCATAATTCTACCAAGTAGTCATCCAAAACAATCTGTATTATAATCATGTATCAAGCATTTTATGTATACAGTTTTTACTCACCAAACATAATAGCATGTTTTAAATGGAAATGTAATAGTATAATCATCTCTCCATCGCACGGCTGGAAGAACGCATTCTTTATATTATTGTACAAAATATCGACTTTGTCGCCTCGCACGGATGTGAACCTGAAACCGTTTGTATGTGCCTCCAACGAACCGCTCATTCTCTTTGTCACAATGTTCGGCCTTATGTACAAGTCTTTTAGTTTGGGGTTGCCTTTACTTTGTGACAGCACCAGAGTGTCCTGTTTGACCAAATCCTCTTTTTCTCTTTCTTCTGCTTCTCTGGTTTTGAACTTTTTCTGTACTTCTTTGATTAATCTAAAGCCGGTGTTTAAGTTTGATGATGGAGGCGATATCTCGCCTGGTTCTTTTGTGTTTGTACTTCGGTATGTTCTGTAAAAATCATATTTGGATTGGAATTGTTCTTAGTATTTGGTAAAGGATTTACAGACTCTTCGCGACTTAAACGGTGTGGGGATTGGGGCTAGCGACAACGGCACTTTCGGAACCGGCTCGTTCACCGCACCTGCGCTATACCACGAGTATAAGTACCGTTGCACTTCCGCCCTACACACCGCTTTGATTAAGCTCTCGATCCTAAACACTATAATGCATATCCGCTTGACCGCTAGCGCCAATTCGCCGAATTCGCTCGACCGCTCACGTTCTAAACAAAATGTCGCGCCGCCGCTCGCCAGATGGGCGCGCTAACTTAAACATTTATTGTTGATGAGTCGGTAACATGAGTAAGTTAAAATGATGTTTTTCTTCAACCTTGTGAATGACTCGTTTAAGTCGTATGAATTCTTTGTTGATATTTAGTTTCTAATTTATTATACTTAGCAGCGAACATTGACTATCGCTGAAAAAAAACTTTGTGTATTTTAAACAGGATTATTTTAAAAAGTAAATCGATGACATACATATTTTATGAGTTTTCACTGTAAAGGGGTTCTATCTACACTACACCGAATTAAATAAAAAAAAACATGTAGCATAGTATAAAAATATTTTATTACACGCATACGATTAGCACGTAATCACGGAGCGCGCAAAATAAAGAGTGGCATTTGACATTATTTTTTCGTTCCGGGTTAACGATTTTAAGACTCGCTTCGTATTTTTAGCATGAAAAAATGTTCAATGATTTAAAAAGAACAGAGAAAAATGATTTAAAACATTACGTAATAGAAAGAAACAGTAAATTCAGACCGAGTATAGCGCTGTAACCAAAAAGGGAAAATAGTCACTTGTGCGCGGTCTACGGAATTTCGAAAAAGGCAGAATAGTCACTAGTGCGCGGTCAAGCGGATACATAATATAGTATGACACAAAGCAATGGCGAAGGAAGGTCTAAAATATCTACCGTACTCACACTTCTTTAACGAAGGTAGCATCAGGTTGCGAGTAGTTGCCGCCCTCGTTGCGTCCCATGGTGGCGCCGGGGTGGAAGAAGTTGATCCTAAGGTATGTGTAGTCGCCCTCCACCGACTGCGAGATGTTCTTTATCGTCGATATGTGGAACGGGACAGGTACGCCGAATATCGGCAGGATCACCGTCTCGTATTTACGATCTGGGGACATTATGATGGATTTGTGTTAGTGCATTGTATAATCTGTAATGTCCAAATATTTAGGGCCAAATTACCGATACAATGTGGTGTAGAATATACAAGTATTTAATTAATTAATTAATTCAACGATTAATGCATGGCAAACAATTGACCAAGTATCCTGAAACCGAATATCGCGAATAGGTAGTTTTCTTATTCCATTCATAGCATTAGTCAGCCCAAGTGAATTTTTAAAATTTCTGATCAGAAAAATAAAGGTGGTGGTGTAGCATCTTACCGACATATAGTTTGAGCTCTTTCACTTCATTCTCCCGCGGCATCTGAGTCACACTCTTGTACGACACTGTGCTTTTCCTCAACTTCTCGCTGTCTTTGCCACTCGACTGTTTCGCTAACCGTTCCTTAGCCTTCTCGTTAAGTGTTATAGCCAATTCCCTTTGATGCTCTTTACGTTTCTCTTCCGATGAATGCTCCGTACGAAGTTTTGATTCGATTACTGCTGTTCTTTTACCCCTACCTGAAATAACGTTACATTTATAAAGACCATTAAACAAAAGTTATAAAATAAATAAAGCTTCGATTTTATCATGACAAATGATTATGATTATTTTCAAAATGCAATTGTGATATAAAATTGTAATGAATGTATGGTTATTAATATGTTCTGCTTATTATCTATCAACTCACCTCCGTTTTCTATACATTCCGATAGCATGTAATAAAACAAAATTAGTTAATTATAAAACATTTCTGTTCATCTTATTGCTGTTAGTGAGCGTCAAATCATTTACTGAAATCTCTTACAAAGATTATACACATAGAAAACATATTAAAATAAAATCATTTATTCGCTTTTGTACTTTTATCAATTTTAAAAGTAGCTTAGCATATTCTATAGCAAACAACTGCTTAGCAGACAGTACTGGTCTCAGCAACAGTAGCACACATTCATAAATACACATTCCATCTTTCACACAATACAAACAAACTCAGTCTTAAATGTGCTTAAGATGTTCTATATCTCTTTGAAATATACACAACAAGCGTTCAAATAATCGATTTTAAACTTTTGCGATTTGTATACATCACACAATTTTATTAAAACGGGTCTTACTTAGTCCCGCCGCGACCAAGGCCATTGTAAGACGGCCGAAACTTCGGTAAAAACAGAGGTATGTATACCTTAAATTAATTAAATATCTTGAGTAAGACCAGTTTTAATAAAATTTAACAAGCATTCAACATTCATGCAGCTCTCCCGTCGAGTGTCAGACCGTCAGCACTCACCAAGGATTTCAGTCTTATTCTCCTTTTCCTCTTCCTCCTCCTCGTCGTCATCTTTCAAGAAGATACCAACGTTCTTGATCTTCTTCTTGGACTGTGTGAGAAGAGACGCGGGCTGCTCCTCATTCACTAATACTGTGTCGCCGATGAACAGGGCATATGTCTGAAATATTCATACAACATACATTTATGACATTTAAAGGCTGTTTAAATTGTAATTGTAGGCAAAAATATCTTAAGCTCGCATTATTGTACGATTCTATTTTTTGATATCTAGGGATTATGTTGGTTTCAGTGTCAGTCACGATTGCAAGCTATCTATTAAAGAAACATAGGCGTACAAATCGGTTGCTGACACGCAATTTTATTTACATACAATGATTGCGTTTGACGACTGTAATAAGTATAATTAATTTTGCCATACTTATTCTAACCACTGTAATTTGAAAATGTGTTTAAAGCGGTTCAGGAACCACTTCATTCAAAAATAAAGACTAATATGCACAACTGTTCAACTTACCTTTCCTTCCTTCTCTGTGGCTGCACTATTTGTCAAATTTGCCAGACCTATATTTATGTTGAATACCATGCCCTTTCTGGCTATTGTTGATGTTTTGGGCCCTATCACTATTGAGCTCTCACGGAACTCTATACCCATTGCGAATCTGAAATAAATACACCCCACAATATTTATACAAAGTTTTTAGTATGAATTGGTAATACAAAGGTGTTACAATTACTTACCCAAAAGATTTTGTGAGATTATCAACCAAATTGGGCTTTTCTTTCTTTGCCAATTCTAAGCCAGCCTCGTATACAGCTGATAATTTAGCGCCGGCTACAAGTTTTTTCATGACCTCCTCTTCTATGTTCAGTAAGAAGTTATAGTTGCTCTGTATATCGTCCGTAGGATTGACCAGCAATGTTCGGACGATATTTGAGCAATACGACTTGTAGCGTGCACCGAGCGAGCACACGATAGCACCGAAATGTAAGTGGTTCTTGTCCGACACGGCGCTGAACTTGAGACTGTAGTTGCCGCCCGACTGTATGATGGGCGGGTAACACATGTCTACTTGGCTCGTGTCGACCCCTGTCACATATTTTTTGTCTGATATTGCTGCTTCCACACCCTCTGCGAGTTTTGAGTGTTTTACTTTCTGTAAAAAAATATTAAAATATTAATGTTTGTCCTGTTACAATAATGTACAACTTAATTCTTATAGCCATAAGAAATAAATCTAACGTAAGTAAGTGATTTGGTCAGATATGCTTACCTTATCAGAATCAATAATTTCCATAATCTGATCCTTCAAATATTTAGTAAACACATCAACAGTGACTAAGCAAGCTTTCTTCACAGTGATAATCTCAGAGTCTTCCTTAGGCGCCATCAGTAAAGCGATGGCTGAACTAATATCTACATTTTCGAATTTCTCTGCTTTCATGACAGCCTTCCAACTTTCACAGAATTCACCGGGGTAGTTGTCTTTAGCGAATACACCGAGGTTCTTGCCTGATTTTGATTTTTTAATCTCTTGTACTAGTTTACTGAAGTTTTCCTTATCTTTGTCATTCTATAAACAAAATGATAATAACAGAATCAACACAAGACCATGTATATTTTTATAATCGTATTTGATTTTGTTTATGTTGCTACATTACTATAAAAATACCCAAGTTAAAGATACACATGAAATATTTGTTATGATTCGCAATGTAAACAATGAGTTATATAAATAGATTATTTGAACCAAAGACATGAGTTGGTCTCGGCAATAAGCATAACATGAAGTACAAAACTTAGTACCAAAATATCAATTTAAATTTTTTTAAGCTTTTGATATTAATATCAATGTGGCGGTAGATGGCAATAGGCTCGCCCCCTATTACATTGGGACCGAAACATAACTGGCGAAGTGTGGATGTGTAATACACTTCAGCCTACCCCTTCGGGGATAAAATGCGTTATGTTTTGTAATATTTCACAAAGCTTAAAATTAATTATTATTTTTTTAATTTAATCAGTTTTAATACTACTACTATTATGGATGGATATGTATAGTCTTATAACAAGTTGAGTTCGCGATTATACCCGCGTTATTTAGTGCTACTGCTCCGCACCCGTAGCGCATAGCGTGATGTTATACAGCCTATCAGCCATCTTGAATCAATTGGTTTTCAGGTTGTTCAGGTTTTTCCAGTTGCGTGGTCTGCTTAATAATCAAACCAGATATGATAGAATATCCGCCTTTGCACAGAGACTCTACCGTCTGACCTCCACAACCCGAAGGGATAGTGATATTAGCATAAGGTCTGTATTTGAGGGTACGGATTCCCAGTAACAACTGTCAAAAGATCTCGGCAGTACCAACGGTTTACCATGCTCTCCGTTTTCCTCTATAAATAGGCTATCCAACACAAAATAAAAAATCGAGCCAATAGTACTCGAGGTTAGTCCATTGGATGCTCCTGTTACACAATATTTACATTGGAAGGCTAACTAAAGCACTTAATTTAGTAACTGCATTCATTGCTTAAGTATTATGTCTGTAACTAATTACTATTTACAAGTAATTAAGTACAATGTGTAACAGTTGCAGCTCCTTACAAAAATAAAAATATGTACCATAAATAGTGGCGATTTAAAAGAGTGGCCACGAGTTATATTGCCCGTTCTTTCTCGTGGTTCTACCTATTGCTTTGCGAACGAGGCAGTAAATGTAAATGTAGAAGCATTAAGTAATTTAATTTTAAAATTGACGTTCATAAGCGTCACCTTGTGACCTAGATGAAAAAATGATTTTGACTTTGACATTTAACCAAACAAACTTTTTCAGATTTATAATATTAGAACAGATTGATTACAATATTTGCTAGTAGTAGGTATAATCAATCATCCATATTTTCGAGGTTATGTTTGGTTTAAAGGTAAACAAAGGTAGGCATTTTATTTTTACTTACACCAAAATGTTATGCTGTGGATAGTAACCATGAAATGTACGAAACCTAAATTATAAAACTATTACTTCCTGGGTTGGAGGGTAAAATTTTTAGTTTTTGCTACAAAAGCTATAATATTTTTTTTTTATAGTAATAGGCGGCAAAATAGCAGACGGATCGCCTGATGGTAAGCAATTACCGCCGCCCATGGACACAAGCAACACCACAGGAGTCACAAGTGCGTTGCCGCCCCTAGGGTTTGGGAAAAAGGATGGAATGAGGAGTGGGATGAGGAGTGGGATGAGGGAGAAGGAATTGGGGATAGGGTCTCCAGTACTCTCACTCACTGAACGAAACGCAACAGTTTAGGTACTGTTAGTTTACATCGATTTTCTGTGAGAGGGTAGTACTTCCCCGGTTGGGCCGACCCATTCATGCTGAAATCAGCAAGGCTCTACTACCTCTGTATGTTAAAGTACCACCAAGTACCACATAAGTTGATTGCTAGTTTGGCATCCATCAAAGTTGTTCAATTGGTTGACTTCTAGTGTGCCTTTCAAACAAGTAGGCTCAAGGGCACTCTTATATCAATTTCAATTTATTTATTTAATTATATTATCTTTTATTATTGAAAGGTATAGGCCCTGTCTCATTGCTAGATGGGCCTCATCTGACAAAAGAAGAATAAGGCGATAGTCCACCACACACACTGGCCAAGTGCGGGTTGGCAGACATCACATGTCTATTGAAGACAGCAGTAGCCTAGTATAGAGACAGAGTGCTAGGTGGAGGAACCCGCAAGCAAATAACGGCGCAAACCACTGACTTTTCAAAGTTAAGTGTGTAAAAATAGTTAATCACCACTTGGTAAATTGTGAAGAAAAAGATTATCCAAAAGTATTTAGTCATTCCACAACCATGACCGGTGCAAGACGGTGGAAAGGTCGGAAACATATAGGTACTTACAATTTTAATAAATAAATTTTACTCTATTAAGACCTGTTAAATAATTTAGTGTGATGTACACAAATCTCAAAGGTTTAAAATTGATTAAGGAAAACATTATGAGGAAAGGTATGACAGCATGAATACTTACTCTGTCTCTAATAAGTAATTTAGCTGGAGGTAGTTCAGTTTCATCTTTGCCATTTTCAATTTGTCTCAGAAACTCAATCTTCTTTTTACTTGCGAGGAAACACATGCTGTGCTCTGTCAGCACTGTGATTGTGTCTGGTAGCTCGTAGCCAAACAGCCATGTCTGCAAACAAACCACAAGAAATTTTAATTTACTAAATTACTAACTAATCAATTTTAGTATAAATTTTATATGTATAAGTTTATTAAAGCAAGTATGGTAGGACCAGCTACATTTTGCTTTTTAAATTTATATCAATAAAAAAAGTTGATGTGATTGAGATAAAACAAAAATTATAAAGCTATTTTTTCTACCACATTATTTTGTCTAACCACTTTAAGAATTATTGATTTTGTCAGTATATATGTGGTTTTATCAAAAATAATACATCTGATTATAACCAACTAGTCCAGCAACTCTTTCTTTTTTGTTACTGGCAACATCTTTTAGCTCCAACCTATTTTACAACATAATGAAATATTATGCATTAAAAACTAATTTTCAGCACCACAGTGCTATAAAATATTGCTTATATAATAATAATGTTAGGCAAGACATTAAACTTGCTTAAGAAATCTGTATACTCATTACTTGAAGTGCTAATTGATTTGCCGTTTGTATTATTTATGCCCAGGTCACCATGTTTGTCTTAATCTAACATCCCTATTTATTTACTTATAACTATACTCATGGCATCAGAACTGGTTCTACCTAGTTCCAAAAGGGAATTACCCAATCTATGGACTTGCAAAAATAAAATTGGGCAGCTTGTATGTTTTACTTTACTGTAAACTGCATCTTTTGTGGGATATCTGACGTATCATGAAGAGAAACAGATCATTTGGCTAAGGTATTTTCAATTAAATCTAGTCTAACAACTGTCAAAACAGGAACAAAACAGTATTTATAAGTAGATAATTACATTGGGGTGCAATCACATTTGGGCCCTTATTAACATAAGACAAAGAAATGTTCATAACAGTGTAAAAAGGTAGCAAAAGCCTTTACAAAACATTGTCTTGTTGGGTAATTAAGATATTGCCATTCTAGTGCCATACAATTAGATGTATTGATTTCATTTTACATTTCATAGTATTGTATACAATCTTCTCTGTCACAAACACTACTATAACAACTACTAAAATTTCCAAACTTGATGTTGCACCTGGCAGTAAACAACTATGAATTCTAACACCAGCTTCCTCACAAATAATTAGGGTGTCTTATTAGATCATTTCGTCTTGAATCATTACGCTAAAAAGCAATCGACATGTTATAAATGTGAAGCTAAGCACATGGAAAGTAATAAACTCGCACAGACCTGTAGCGCTGTTGACTTGCTGTAAAGCGTGTCTTCATCTACTCCCACGCAAGAAACGAGACAATCGACCTTTGCCAAAGCATCATCTGACTTGGGATCTGCTGCAGCAGCCTGCGAAACATGCAAATAATGTAAAATAAATCCGCAAAGACATTGACATCAGTAGACGAAGAGTAACCGACCTTCCATGCTGCGTACAGCTTTTTCATTCGACGATAAAACGTGTCCTTATCAAGCGATATATTAGACATTGTGGAAATTAAAGGTGAAACTTAACTAAACAAAATATTCTACGTAATTACGCCGCAACAATCGCAAATTATTCACAACTCCACGACATTACATCGCTTTTTGACAGCAAACACAAATGGCGGGCGTCGGTGCCGCCGATTTCATATCATTGTCTATGCCAACGATTTAAATTCGTATACAAACTCTAAAATGTACTATTTATTTTTCGGCATTATCAATACACTTAAAATGAGTTTGCCATTATTGCGTAATATTGCTTCAATATAATAATGATTTGAATTTGACATAATTATTGTACTGTTCGGTACGGTGTTTGCATTTGCCAACCATCGTCTTCGAGTGTCGTAAAATAGTCTTTAAAAAAGTAAAACTCAAATAGTCTATGGTATAAACACAAACATTTTGACGTTTTTGACAACTGCAGGATTAATTTCTTGCTGGCCGGCTTATGTTATTGTCTGCTTTCCCCGGGAATTTAAAAAATACGGCTTAAATAAATTCTTTTGTTTTTATCAAATAGAAAGAATATCATAAATGCAAAAGTTAAGATCGCAGACACTTTGTCACTTATCCGACAATGTATTGAAAATACTCTCGCAAAATCGGATCGTAACTATATTGGATTTCCTTCAGGAAGATGTTACGAAGTTAGCGACTCTAACCAAATTGAATTTACCTGAAATATTAGCTATCAGAAACGATATATTTACGAAGTATTCTGCACCTTTGATAAATGGGACGACTTTATTACAAAAAGTTTTATCTACTAGACAACGTTTAAATACTGGCATAACAAGGTATGATGAATGTTTATAAAATTTTATTAGTCTTGAAACATACTTCTTCTTCTTAGCGTATCGTTGGCAAACACTTATATTTTTGAAGCTCAGAAAGCAGCCACGCTGACTGCATGGTCGGGTGCAGTTATAAGTTCTTCCTGCGTGCCAGTTTTTAGGCACGCAGGGCACGATGTAGGATGGGACATCGTTTGTTTTGCACCGCACGAACAAGTCAAACCGGTACCGTACGAGAGACTCCGTCTGAACATATTTGTTTTGCACCAGCCAACCTGAGTCCGGAGTTTATTCAACAACTTCCAGACAGACCATGGCAAGCCATGCTTAGAGTGGGAGAGTACTCTCAGCAGGTGACACAATAGAAGAAACATTGATTTCTGGTCTCATTAGTATACTCTTTACTGGTTGTCTTTATGCAATAAGTGTTGAGGGCCATTAATCTCTTGAATCCAGGAAAACAGGAATTTTTGAGGTTGTTTCAAACCCAAAATCTGGCAATTTAAGTACACTTAACAGTAAGTAGAATTTCAGGAGGACTTAAAAATCCATGTCCATTTTACATATTCTCACAGCTTGGATGAATTGATAGACAGTGGCATTCCTGTTGGCTACATAACTGAAGTATGTGGCCTTGCGGAGTCTGGCAAGACACAGCTTTCGTTTCAACTAGCTGTCAACTGTGTCAAAGGTACAGAGAACACTGTGCTGTATGTGGACACCAAAGGAGACTTCTCTGCAGTTAGGATACAAAAGATGCTAGATGCAAGAGGGTTTTCTCATAAGGTTAGTAACTCCTTTTTATAGGTGACAAACCAAAATACGCCCAACACAAAGTGGGCTAGGTTGATTTTAGCTTGTCACCTATTATAACCCTTGCCATGTGTATAATGGTAATTATTTATTTATATTTTTTTTTATAGACTCACGCCTCTATCTCTGAAGGGGTAGCCAGAGGTGTAATATTTCACCCACATTTCGCCATGAATTTTTAGGTCCCACGTAATAGGGGGCGAGCCTATTGCCGTACCGGGCACATTACCAGACTCCATGCTGCTACTGAGAATTTCCTAACGGCAAAACCCAATAACACTTTGCCCAACCTGGAAATCAAACCCGAGACCACCCAATCCCACGCGCACATTTATGCTGGGAGACCAACGAGGCTTATTTAAAATTATATTTATATAATGATTTTAGGAAATGGCTGTGATAATGTATAAAATAAGGGTAGTGCACATATGGACTATGGATGACCTAGTAGAGCTGTTCAAGAATATTAAAAACAAAATACTTGCCATAGAGAACTTGGCGTTGATTATTGTGGACTCTTTACCTTGTCTTATGCTTCAATACCTTGGTGATGATAATAAAATTGGTAAGTACAGGTTTATTTTTTTACAGCCTAGGTATGATACGTCTTGAAGTACTACTACTTAAGTCCATATTGTCCATGCCTTTCAAGAATCTTCTAAGTTTCTTTAAAAGCATGGCAATGTTTACATGCAGTACCTATTTGTCATGGTAAAGTTAACAACATGACACGTCATGTGAAGTCATGTCAGTCAGTGTAAGATATGTCATATTTTTTCTTCTTTTTTCTTTAAAAAAGGCAGCTCCCCCACTAGGACTAAATCCTGTATTGCAGGGGATTTCACAAACATATTAACACAATGAGAACCCAGACTCGAAACAACAAATTATGAATCACACAAAGTGTTGTCTCGTGTGGGAATCGAACCCACAACACCCGGCGCATAGTCAAGCGGTTAGGCGGCCGCTTAAACCACTACGCCAACTGTGCAGTTAGTAAAGTCGGTAGTCATGTAAAGTAGCAATTACTTTATTTTCCAGGTTTATCTCTTTTAAATACATTGGTTAACTACAGCAGATATATAAGTAATGAATTTAATGTGGGCATTGTCTACATAAACATACAAACCAGGTGGATAGATCCAGATGTTCCTGATTTGGAAGGTAAATAATTATTACGTATCAGAATCAGTCTTTATTCTCAAGAACATGGTTATAAATTACAGGTCTTATGTTATATAAATACATTTGATCACATGTTCTAACATTGATGGTGCGAAAATATAAGATAACTACAAAATGATTATACACAAATTTAAATAGTACAGTAAAAATTTTAGTTCTAATACAATAACAATTATATCACACAATATTTATTCAGTAATTAAATGGAATGTTAATTTGATGTCATGCTAAGATTTTATAAAGTACTAGAGGATGCCAGCAGCTACGCCTGCATTTTTTTTAATTTACCCGTTTTGGCTGATCCCGTGGGAATTTCGGTAAATCCCTTCTTAGTGCACCCCTACGGTCCCCAAGGAACATACTTGCCAAATTTCAGCTTCCTGCGCCCAATAGTTTCGGCTGTAGCGTGTCTGTCAGTCAGTCAGTAACGCAAGGATTTTATATATTAAGATGTCAAGATGTGCCTGTAATTATCACTATCATATTGTATACAATAATATAATTATAGTTTAATATAAGATGTGGCATGTTTTGTTATTAAGTAAGACAATATCATACTATCAACAATTTATCATTAGGAAACTCTTTGACATTATAATAGTTCCTTTCGGCTAACATTTTATACAATTGGCGGCGAAACAAATTAACGTAATGTAATATAGTATAACTTAATGTGACACAAAACATTGCCTGTTCTCAAGGCTCAAGCTATGTATTTATATAACAAAATCAGTTTGGGTTGCCACAAGGCTTGATGCTCTGCCCAACATGGGGTTGTTGCTCTTGCGTATCAGTTATTATCTTAAAAGCTATCAATTTCTTTATTAATATTATTTGTTCAACGGACGACGCAGCAAGAACAGGCCTCCCGTATGGTGGACCGACGATCTGGTTAAGATCGCGGGACGTGATTGGATGCGGGAGGCTCAAAATCGGTCTGTGTGGAGAACCTTGGCCGAGGCCTATGGCCAGCAGTGGACGTCTCTAGACTGGTATGATGATTATATGTTTTTTCTTGCAGAAGAGAACGGCACCACTTCAGCATTCAAGGAGACTTCATACATAGAGACAAGAAACCGTTGTTTGGGCAAATATTGGGAACAAGTACCAACTTTAGTCCTAGCTTTAGAAAAACTGGACAACCATTCCAAAGGAAGCTGTGATTCCACACTAATTAAAGTGTCTGTCATAAATGCCACTAACAGCAGTGATAATAAGCAATGTATTTTGAATCTGAGTGTAAGTGGTATCAATTAATAAATATATTTTTTATCAATTATTATTTACTTGTTTTAGTTTCAAGGACCGTTGTAATACTTTCAAGTAACTTGTACCATAACTACGTGCTTTAAGTAGCGTGCCTTAGGTACAGTACGCGTCATTAGGTGCTATTTTCTTCTCCTTAATCGTTATTCTCAGAGGTGAGTTTCTCTTGCCAATCCTCAGCATTGCATTTCTGGCGTATCTGTACCCAAAAGATGGCTCATTTCATTATCTCGGCCAAAATAGGTCTGCTGCTGGACATAGGCCGCCCCTAAGGCTACATTAAACCGTAGCGCACTGTTTATTTAACAAAGAAGTATCATCAACAGAACATATCAACATATCAGCAAAAAGTACAACGTCACAAACATTTCTAAAGTAAAAAGGTGAATCGTTTATGTAAACAAGAAACAACAGAGGTCCTAGGATGCTGCCTTGCGGCACTCCTTATTTAACCGGTAGACCTCTGGATTTTGAGCCGTTTATAATTATTGGGTTCTTTTATTAATTATAAAATCTCTAGGTTTAACGTCTTTTCGTATGTTCATCGTTTTCTGTAAATGATTATTCCTATCTAGCCTCATTGGAATGCATTAGTCATTGTTAATTTTTCGAAGTGAGTAATTCTTTTCCAAAAACTTTAACTGTGTAAAGGTTTTCTAAAAGATTTATGTGCCCTCTGTTCTACTAACAAGGCCCGAGTTTATGTGCCCTCTGTTCTACTAACAAGGCCCGAGGGTATAGCCTATATACAAAGGTACTCTGTGGGTATAGCAACATGCTATTATTATTATTAGAGACATCTAACGATTAAGTTGTGGACTTAATTACTAATCCGAATCGTTATAGTACAGCTACCCGAAACTAGATGTCAGTGCTGATAATATCTTTCATAGACCCAACTCAACTCTCTAAACATATTTGTCTATGGTTCATTCAATTCAATACCCGATGCTGCGCGCTAAAATACCAGTCAGTCACTCGCTCTACTTTCATTCACTCTTTCATTTGAGCGCACGCCGACAGGCGATGCATATTGAACTGTGATGGCTCTTTTTATCACTTTTGTAAATTTAACATTTTTATGATATTTGTGTGCTTAGTATCCTTCCTAGTGTAATTTCATTTTAATTTATATATTTCGTTTTACTTTAAAATGGCGAATCAAACCCAAAAAATCGTTTACAAACTGGTCCTCACTGGAGGTAAGAATTGTTCATATTTTTGTACTTTTCATTTTAATTTACAGTGCCGCTAAATGTAAATCTCAATAAGTACGTTTTATTTTTATATGTAGAATAGAGTATTTATCATCTCACTTTTTCAATTTGTTTTTATAATTTGATATTGGTGTCATGAAAAATGCAACACGTGGATTTTTTGATTACATATTTTTACCACGAAACCACATTGTGTTTTCAATCAGGACCGTGTGGCGGCAAAACCACCGGACAGTCACGCCTCAGCACGTTTTTCGAGAACTTAGGATGGAAGGTGAGCATTACTCTGTTAAGTTGTATAGAAAACTTGGAGCAGTACGCAATATGTTAGGTACTGTAAAGTGATCTTTATTTTATTATACCTAATACCTATTTCTCAATATGAAAGTATCCCAAAAAGTAGATGATAATGTGTAGAGTGCTTCTCTTTGCTATTTTGAAACATAATTTAATACAATTATGTAGCATATTAGTTTTCATTACATGCCAAAATTTAACTTCATATTTCCTTAATTTTTTGGAACATGATGTCCATTTGATTCGCCACTAAATCAAAATTTATAATTTAATTTGTCATTAGAAAGTGTTTAGAGTCCCCCTGTGTTGTGGTTTCTCCGTGTGGAGATCCAGTAAGACATGGTTCCACATTGTGTTTATTTCCAGGTGTTCCGGGTGCCGGAAACGGCTACCGTGCTCCTCAGGTAATTGTGACTACAACTACACAGTGCATCTCATCACATAAACTCAAGCTTTTAAATTTACATTTCAAAACAAACAATAATTTGTAGCTTGTAGGCAAATTGTATTCTAGAATCATCAAAGTAAGGTTTGTCAGTTTCAGCACATACTACTTTATAAAATATGCTGAGTTTTATTTGTATTTACTTTATTTACTTAGATGAGCTTCATTCAATAGTATATGACAAGTTAGGTACAAATTCACTTTACAATGACAAAACTTAATGTAAATTTAAAAATTGATTTTATAAACATGCACTGTGACAAAGCCTTAGTTTTTGAAATTTAAAAGCTTGTACCACATAATTAAGCAGTAGTTGTTAATTTTATATTTTTATATGGGATTGACAATTAATGCATTAATGAAATATGAGTCATATGAATTAATTAAATAATAGATACTGTATATACAATTTTCTTCACAACACATTTCTTTTACAGTGGTGGAGTCAAATTTGCAGATCTCACCCCGGATGAAGGTATGTTTATTTTTACAATTTTTATTTAAATTAATTTAAATAAATTATAAGTCCCTAATGTTCACAAAGACTGAGTCACATATCATATTAAAATTGCCTCACACATCTGTACTATGATAAATACAAGGAATTTCCTCAACATGGCGAAATAATATTATGATGATTACCATTTGTACATAAGTTATTTCATTAGATGACATGTTGTCAGTATCTAACAAATTAAATATATGTATACGCAATATCGTATTAATATACGAAAGCTTTCAGTTGGTATTCAAAGTTATTGCAATAATGGCAATTTCTCTTGCTACATTTCCATAACAAATAGAGTAGGAACACGAAAATAAATATAAAAATGGTCTAACTAGAATATTTATGCGTAAGGATGTGAACATCAGCCATCGTTTCCTAAGAATTTGTAAACAAAAATGGCTCGACGAACTCATGGTTTATTGAATTGGCGAGCAACTTAACCGGAACGGACTAACAATAGGGGTAAACAATCTCTTCGATGGCGGGCATGGCGTATTGCCGCCGTTTGTTACTTATTGCTTTGTGATACGAATCATACCATCCTCTTCTCCATTGTCTTCAGATCTGATATAATTCAAAATACGCAAAACTAATGTGTTTAAAAAAGCTGATTATTTTCGGAAAATCATAAAGCTTTGTTGAAATTGGCAAGTCTGACGGGCGGAAACCTTCAATGCCAGTCCGTTCTTATATTGTTAACACGTCGACCGCTGCCAAAAACTTATATCACAAGTTTTGCACCCCATAGCTGTACAAGTTGATCTCGTATAGCTGCTGTTGATAGAGACCTTGTCGGCGCGACCTGTTACGTCATTACAATATTCATGGCTTCGATTTCGGTCAATGACTGCACGTTTAGGCGTTTGTATATTTTACGTTACAGATGTTATGATTCTGTGGTATGCGTCTACGAAACCCATTTATGTCTATTGTTAGTTAGGAGCTAATGGTTTTTCTCTCCTTGAAGTTAATAAAACACAAACAAGGCTGAATTAACTTTCTATAAGTTGAATTAATCACGTAGATGTTGGTCTGCATGCCGGGAGGCGTGACCGCCATTGACGTAACAACCACGTGAGGTAGGTCGACAATGAACTCTTTGCCAACTCGCTACCATGATGGTTTAACATCGCGTTTGTATTTTAAATAATAAGTAAGGATGCAAATAGTACTTATTAAATATCTGTTTCGTTAGCCTAGTTATTGTGCAATTAGTCATTATATATTCATTTTGATAGAGCTCTTTAGCTTCTTTTTAACAAATAATTATACGAACATTCAATAATCTCGTCGAGAAATAGCCAACGGGAAAATAGAAAATAAACACTACATATGTACTCCTAAATAGCAATTACTCAAATGCGTATTTAGTTAGATATGACTCGCAAAATTTTTCATAGTCATTGTACAAAACGATAACCGTATTTTTACTGCAGCCGAAGATTAGATATTGAAATGACGGTTGCTTCTGTCGATTGTAATTCCTACTCCTTGCTATAATTCTCGATAGAAATAGAATGATTTACTTATGAATGAAGGCAGTTCAAATCTTAGATGTTCATGTCAATAGCAGAGCAACCTACATAAGATTCTGCATTTATTGCTTTGTAATGTCGTGTCGATCATAATTTGGATGTCTTCCACCGTAAAGGTATATAACCTCGGATGAATCATGCGAGCATTTCGTGTCCGTTTTGAGATTTTTTCGTTGTAATTATCACGTGACCGAAAATATATTCTTACGTAGTGGCTTTGTCATCACATTGGACCGAATCAAAGTTCTATCAAACATTGCCAAGTCCACCGAAGTCATCGAGATTCGCATGAAAACTGATATAAAATTAACATTGTGCAATAATTGTGTTTCGTAAGACGGAATGAAGCATGTTTGTGTTCTGTAGCGCGGTGTATTTTGGTGTTAGTAGATGGGTCACGTGCTGCGGTTATTTTTGCCCCTGAAGCTCTAGGTTGCGAGGAACAGATCCGCGAGCTCCTTAATGTGGAGCTTCTGAATTCTTGCTCGGATGCTTTTGTTGGTTATTTTAAGGCTAGCCAAAATGAACACTAAAATTTAAGCTCTATTTATATTCGTTTACTTTAACAACTACTTTCTGGCGTATATCGTAAATATTTAAATGTGTATGTACTTATTGGTTTCTGGCAAACATTGTTCCTTAAAAGTTTAAGATTAACAACCATGTAATCTTTTGAGCTACTTTCTTAGTAGCTGCTGCAGTATTCCTAATCTCATGCCTCGTAACGGGCCATAGTACAGAAACAAGAAATACAAGTTAGCTCGGTACATTTTATTGACAATTGCATTAAGCGCTCGTGTCTCTCCGGTTACGTGCTTGTAAATCTGTTTAATCCATTAAAGGCAAGGTCGGTGAAGCGTTCTCCCATTGAATAATACATTTCCTGGAGTCCTATAATCTTCTTATAAAAATAGAATTATAAATACCTCACCACGGTGAGGAAAGTTGTGTGCGGGGGCGGGGCGGGGTTGAGGCTCGTTATGAGGCTTCGCGATGCTCTCAACACGTGAACGTTAATGTGTGGCTGACGCATCAAGTATAAGCTAGTTCACGGTCACGTTCAAGGCGCGCCGGCGCTGGGCACATGTTGTGTTGCTATAGCTGCAGCATTGTTAACGGCTCAGTATTGATGACGAGACCCATTGTTCTCACACCACTCGCTACTTACATACTTGAAGAATTTCAAGTTTCCGCTTGTTATGGCTTCACCCCTCCTATGTTTTGACAATTTAGCACCATGAAACGCGATGATAATTAATTAATCCGTATCTTTAATTAACGCAAACATGTAAACCATGTCCATATCTGATGCTATTGTTCGTCATTAGTTACGCTTAACAAGTCGTCTACATATACACATACAATCTCGTTGGTGGCTAAATACTACGTCCGTAGTAAATATAGTTATCAAAATTATGACTGACTCGTTAGTAAAAATATTGACATAATATAAATTATAGTATATTATTAATGAAGTTATCATGAGCTACGAAAAACGGTGCAGTTACGTCAATGCCGCAACGAATCTTAACGTAAAATAGGAATTGATAAGAGTTGCGCATCGAGTCACCTCTGCTATAGGTTAATTGGAAAAAGTCTGTACGTGTTTTGATTATCAGTGTTTACTTCCGAAATAAATAAGCTGATTATTATGCAATATACTTTGAAAAGAATTCGATTTGTTCAAATTAAATTAGCTGTCACGTAAAACGCCGCAAATAGCAACGGATCTTTAATTTTGTCGACCCAATTACTTACTAAACACAATAATATGTTGTTGATAAGCTGCTTATGTTATACGTGTTTAAGGTGGACTGGACTGTCGTCTGTATAACGATGTCAACTGAAGTTTATCAGAACATATTGATCAGTATCATGAAACAATAAGTGATTCGTACCGTTTATTACTGGGTCGTAACCGCCGCGAATATTCTCGAAATACACACCAATACTCGATACACTTGCTCAATCT
Organism: Euclidia mi; assembly: GCA_944739405.2. Lineage (NCBI taxonomy): Eukaryota > Metazoa > Arthropoda > Insecta > Lepidoptera > Erebidae > Euclidia > Euclidia mi. Next base: position 1,552,306 of record OX123198.2, on the reverse strand, counting down.
ACATTACGAGATGTAACGGTATATTACTTAGTCAATCTGTACGATACGAATCGATAGTTTTCATTTGTCATGGTTAGGAGAGCTCGAATGCTAATGCGATATGCGGTCCCTATTGTGGCCCGGCAGGTCTTGCGTAAGCAAATCTATTTGCTCGCTATCGTTTATTGTTTACGCATGTTGGCCATTATACAGAAATAGACAACAGTAACTGGTGCCACTCAACCGCAGTTTTCTGTTTCATTGCACTCCAACGAATAATATCACTCGAACAAACTGAATAAAACTCGAAATAATTGTCCATGTTAACTTGTTAAATTCCTTTTTATTAAAATGTGACGCATGTGCCTGCGGTCGACCGCGGGGCTCGCACTGGAAAGGAAGTTAATATGTGTGCATTATGTCCCCGTGAACATACTCATTCAATTATTGGCATATTTATAGTTTGTTATCTGTTCGTGCAGATAGTAATTTATTCACTGCCAACTTTGTCTGTGCTCCGTACTTTTGATACAATATACACATGTTGCAGAAAATGAAGCAAAAAAGATGGTCATTTAAATAGTTTGAATTTCTCCGCGGCATGCTCACCAATTACTCAGATGTAACTTTGTAAGCTAACCGCTTCTACAATGTTATTTGAGGGATGGATCCGTCCATATTTCATGAAATTTAAATCGGATACATATTACAAATTCTTGTACGTGGGTGAAGACGTCGCGTGCGGTCGTGCAAAGATATTTACGGAAACAAAAGAAATCATAATATTTGTTGTCTGATACAAAGTATTAAGTACATACATTAAACATAGCTAACTTTTTGGACGACTATATTATTTTTCATCATAAGAATGTTGATACAGCTTCAGCTAAAAAATATTTTCACACACGATAACACGATAAATGTTTTGGAAGACAAATTTTCAACGAGATTTTATTTTGTCTGACAAGTGTCGGATTCTTCCGCGTCACTTGCGGCAATTATAAATACCAAGTATATTTTCGTTTGAAATCTGGTATATGAAGGAAATGTTAATGTTTCACAGGCTTTGACAAAATGCCCATTTATTATTTTGAAGTCTGACATTTTTATTCGTCGCAAATAACATGTTATCTCAATGGATTATTGCGTCTGTAGGTTTTGTTTGTGTCTAGTGTACTATTGGTGAACACATAAAACTTAGCTTTTATAGAGGGTGGTGACTTAGATTCTCCTCACCCGCCCGACCAAGGTCAGCGCGTCCTCGTAAAAGTAAATACCCTGTATTGATTGATAGCTGTCTTATTCATGAACTTCAAATGTTAGTAACCTCTAGCAGTATTCATTTTTTGTCATTACTTTTAAACAGTACCGTTAAGCCGGCCATATTCAGTTTTTTTTAATGCGAACGCTTTTTGACCTCGTACCTTTTTTGTCTTTGCGATACACGTTGAGAAATACATGTTTTGTTTAGATATTGTCCTCGTAAATTGAGTTCAATTAAATATCATTGGGAGCACGAACCATTTGTTCTGAAGTAGGACAGTTAAGGTGTAGGTAGATAAGTCGACCTACAAATATTTTCTCTTTCAATTACTTCGTCACCTTGAGGTTGTATGTCAATAATACAGTATAAAACTACAAAGGTATCATTAACGTGGCGTACGGCCACAGAAAATACATCAGAAACGCGAACTTTGAATAAATAATGATACCTTAGTAATTTATTAGTAATGATTAAATAATGGGTTGCAAGAACTGGTATTAAGATAGATAGTTCGCCTAGGGCGGATAAACATGAAGTTATGATAATAATATTGTGACAGATTCGCAGATAAGTGTTTCAGTTGTCAAGTGCGCCACCGGTTGCAAACGTTGCACGGCGGCGGCGGTGGCCCAGGCGGGTGCACGCGGCACGGGTGAGTCCTCTCGGCCACAGAGCCACAGCTGCAGGACTCACTAGCGCTATGTCACCACTCTCGAAACCATATCACATAACACGAGTGCTAGGGTCATCGATCTGTCGCTAATTGCTTGAGCTCGATCGATACGTAGCGCGTGTTCGTAGCCCTTATCAAATTAGGTAACATACTGTTTATATACTTTGTCTGTAAACAAAGATTAAGTATGTATATCAATACATAGTTGGATGCGATCTCAGTAAATACCACTGCTCTATATAAATAAAGCAAACTTTGTACATCGCGGCACGCGTCACGGAAAGTTGACGAAATTGCAAACTACCCTCAATTAACGAAGAAAGTTGGCTGCACACACATGTCTGGTATTTATAGAATCATTAGCGCAATGCGCTTTTTTCTTAATTTTCACTTGGATCATCTCGTTACCCACGTGCGCAATTATTCGTTAGGTTTTGGTCTCGTGCCAGTTACCATAATTTTAACCGCACACACTTGCCTTATTTTAAGAATTTCGTCGATTATTCTTTAACGAATTACAAATAGATTTTATCATATTACAGTGACAATGTCTTTTCTCATTGGCAATTGGTTGACTAATTTAATTACTGTCTGTTTGATACCTACCTACGTATTATGTGTGTGTGTGGTAGTGTTAATGTTTAGTTGTAGGTAGGTTTGTATATATTTTTGTATTGACGTCATCCGAGAGGCGTGTTGGTCAATGTCCACATAAACGGTGCCAAATCCACCGCGTAGAGTACTCAAATAAAACATTTGAATATTCAAACAATTTTATACATAAAACTAGATAGTAATGTTCAGCATTATCCATTCGACAGTATCTTTGTTATGATAATATAAGTTAAACGTTCCATCTAAGTAAGCAGCGGAAAATACTGTTGAGTTATAAAACAATGGTAGCGTCACCGTGCAGAACGAACGGGAGCTAACTCAAATAACGATAAATAAATGTAATTTGAATAGTGCATGAAGCTTGTCGTCAACACAAAACACGCGAAATGAACATAAATTTGTCATTTCTACGTTGTCTTTTACAAGTTTGCCCTTATAAAATAATCCAAAGCATTAATTTTTACCGACCTTTTTGTTCGTGACTTATAAACGGATGTATCGTTTATTCGTTTATTTTAGGTAGTTAGTATAAATATGTAAAGCTGATTATTTGCCCGTGTTCTGGAAACATCCGAATTAAAACAAAGTTTTTGATGATATAGTTTTTTTGTCCTGTGTTGTATCTACATACCAGTAGTCTGTGGTTGTATCTAAGACCAGGTTCCCCAACATAGTATAATTATCATCATGTTAAAGTTATCTTAGTATGTTGTGGCTGGAATGCCAGTATAATAATCTCCCTATAGTCTGATTTACAGTACTATCATGTTGTTTGTTTAGTTTTAATACCGATCCGGCGTTGGTGTGAAAGTACGAAGTACGCACCGGCGCGTAGCATTGTTAGAGCAAAATAACGGACCAGCTCGTACAGTCAACAGCAAAAGTAGATGATCAAAATCAGAAATTCAATACTAATGAACGGAGTTCGCGTCAGAACTATGTGGCGTTGAAGTGATTCAAAAGTATGTGATTGTAAATTATGCCAATCATTTACTACTAGTACAGTTGCTAAACATTCGTGATCAGTAAAATTCATCAATATTGTATTCTAAATTCAAATTTATATATTGTACGTGACAGCCGAATTACTCGATAGGTACTTGGATTTTTGCACTATTCCAACAGAACTCTTGCTAACAGTGTGACAAAAGCGCGAAGTCAATATAAATAATGCCCTAAAGATAAAATTATCAATCTACATTCCTGTTTTTATCCATATGGAAAAACTATTTATTTGTCACAGACACAGAAAAAGTGCAACATAAAAAAAAGAAACAAAACGCAAGGCATAGCATTAGCAATGAATACAGATTTACATAATAGAAGCGCATTTCTTAAGGATTTCGTGTGCCGATTCCAACTGGCGTGTTGACGGTTGTCAGTGTAGTACGTAGTTTGCGCCGTTGGCGGCGCTGGCGTCGTTCTCTGTCTCTCTTGCTCTCTGTAGTTAAGATACACAGGAGAAACTTTCGTCTCTCTTGCACTCGTAGAGTCAGCTGTCACAGCGCGACTGCCAGGCCGCCAAGCGGCAATATGGGTCACATTGGTCACAGAAAGTTTGTCTACAGAACGGCCATAAGAAATGTGCCTCTATTTAAATATCTATGCTCTATGGCATTAGTACCTATGTGACAGATAGGTACACTGTATACTGTGACAGATATATTGTAGACGACTAGGCAAAAGCAATCATTAAGTTATAATTTTGTATCGCATCAGATACTTTTGAACATTGACATAAATGCACAAACATGCAAAGATAATAATTTTCTTGAATTATCGTTTTGTATCACATCAGTTATTTTAAACATTTGACAGAAATTACAAGAAACAAAATACATGAGAGATGAAATTTCGCATAATTATATTAAATATACAAAGACTGCCTCTGTGGTCCAGTGACTGCCTCGATGGTCCAGTGGATACCATATGCGTCTGCTGATATGAAGTCTCGGGTTCGATTCCCGGGTCGGGCAAAAGTGTTACTTGGTTTTTCCAAATTCTCAGTAGCAGCACGGAGTCTGGTGATGTGCTCGGTAACGGCCTCTATTACGTGGGACCTAAAAATTCATGTCGAAATGTGAGTGTAATATTACACCTCTGCCTACCACTTCGGTAAAAAGGCGTGAGTCTATAAAAAAATTTATATTAAATATGCATTTTTTATCCAATTCAGCTGTTTTTCCGTAAAACATAACAAATTAAATTACTGGGGTAATTTAAAAATAAGTATGGATAAATTATTTGCCCCATGATGACTTTATATTTATATTTGATTGTAACTGTTGACTAGTTTTGAACATTTTTTTCACTTCTTAGTTCTGATGTGAATTAAGTTTATAACTTTTGGAGTCAAAACTGATCACGAATATATGGCAGCTGTACGAGTAGTAAATTATTGGTATCATTTACAATCACTTACTTTTGAATCACTTCGACACCACACAGTTTTGACGCGAACTCCGTTCATTAGTATTGAATTTCTGATTTTGATCATCTACTTTTGCTGTTGACTGTACAACAAATGAGTTTGTTGAAGAAAGGAAAACTTTTTGCTTGGAAGGAGGAAATTGAAATGTAGCCATTACTTCCTTATTTAACTTATTATCCTTTAGCTGATGTAAGTACTTCCGCGGTTAACTCAAATTGTGTTTTTTCTAGACCGAAGTGTAACAAAAACAATGAGGTTTTATCAAGTTCATGGCTATAGATTTCTCTTATCTGTTTATCGTAGGCACAGTATCCAAGTGTCCAATTCATCGTGTGTAATTTATTAGTGATGACAAGCTAACACAGGTATTTGAGGGGCGATCGGTATCTACTTAAAACTGCTGAAGCGTAATTTATACTCGTTTGAGACCCCTCTTTACATAATGGGAGATCTCAAACACTTGTCGCCGATATTATGGTAATTTATTATGAATTTTAATTTATTGGTCGTTAAATGATGATATTAATATTTTTCGCTTGATCGTAAATCGTGTACGCAGCTGTTGTTGTCGTCACACTTCGTACAATTTCATACAAATTTTCCGCAAGCGTGTCCCACTTCTTGTTTGATACTCTACTATTGTCCATTAATAAATTCCCGGTTGGTTATGAATGCGTTGCTGAAAACTTGAATTATCCGATGCCAGTTCATTGGTAGAGTGCTGAAAATAAAACGTTCGAGACAATCATGGCCGCGTGCGTCTCCTCGCTACCACCCGAAAATAATACATTATTTTAAATAGACAGTCCTTAGTTACGTTTTCATGTCAAATCTAATGCTTTCTTGAACCTTTAGACACAAAGGCGTCGTAACAGAAGTGTGATGGGAGCTTTGCAACAATCATATAACTTGCAAATGTACGCGTGGCCTGATTGCAATGCGGTGCGAACCGGCAGCACTTAGTGATTGCAATACTGCTCCGATACGCTCCGATTCGGGCTCATCTTACAGAAACAGGATCTGTCTCGGCAGAACACCCGCAGTTCGGTTGTAGTTAAGACCCGTTGATATCGCAACACGATGTGGCGACGTCGTGACATTGCCAACCGACACCGACATTATCTATAATTATAATAGATCTCTACGTAACAAACGTTCTGTGGCGAAATCTCGCGGAAATTGAAGCTATCGACGATTGATTTAATGGTTCAATTCATTCCGGCATTGATGTGATGTTACATTTGCTGAATTGTACATTGAGCCTGTCGTAAAAGATTGGCACTCTGAGATTGTTGTAATCTAGCAATATTTTGTTGTGATGCTTACAATAGTAGATATCTGTCTGGGTCGTTAGCAGTGATTTGTATTATATTGTTATTTATATTGTGTAGTAGCGCTCATGGCGAGACTTGGCTTGCCGTTCGTAACAGATAGGCAAAGTTAAGCAACGCTTGCACAGGTCACCACTTGGATGGGTGACCGTGTGTGGCATTTACATCTGAGCGCTACCGTGCTTCGGAGGGCACGTAAAGCTGTCGGTCCCGGTTCTTGTCTAAGGATAAGGATCGTTAGGCCATGTCGGAGGCCTTCGGGCGGCCTGAAAATTCCGACACCAGAGTTGGCCACACGCTCACACGAAAAACAAAACAAAAAAAGTGATTTGTAGGTGATAATGTGTGTTCCGCGACACGCTTCGCCGCCGTCGCCGTCAGCAGCCCCCTGTTGCGTCACACAAGACTGATTTATATTTTATATCCGACAACAACTGAAAGAAATAAAAATTTGGTTAATTTCACGCGCAATTTTATCAAGCTTTTAAATTTTTTAAATATACTATAGTGACACTTTTCTCACAGTCGTACTAATCGCCCTATCTATCTTGCGGTTAAGAACACACCGTCACATGAATCAATATTGTATCAGTATAGCTGTTTGCCTTGGCCGTGACGAGGTGAGGTGACGAACTCTTTAAACTCTATCCAATTTATGAATGCATAGAATATGATAATGTAGGCGGACGGGCGGCTCTTACAGAATTACATGTTTTATTCAATCGCCGGCGGTCCCGGTTACAATATACGTTTTACTATTAATTTTCAGTCACGTTCAATAAACGTGGCGCACAGCCTTTATCCATTTTGAGAGTGCACGTCAACGTGACGTGAGATTGGTACACGCGATACCATGTTATACTGTCGTTGGGATCTACTTAAATTGTAGTCTGATTACAGGCTGTCCAAAACATTTAGCTCGGTAATAACTTAATAACGTTTCCTGTCGTCATTTGTCATCCTTTACGTGGATTGCCAACTGGTTTATTAAAGTCTACATGATGTTAGCTAAGACAAACGACATACAGCCTGTCTGTCAGCTGGGCCTCTTTGATTTCAACTTACATTTAACTCTTTGAAATGATAGCTGTGTCGCGCATTAGCAAGTCGGATTCAATGTTAGTTTGATACCTGTTGTCTAAATATGTTTATGGAATAACCGTTTATCGCCCTAGTTCTTCTAATTAGTATTTGACGAGCAAGTTATCAATTACGCCAATTAGTGTTCGTAGTTTGATGGTGACTGCGTCAAGTCGCGTACATAAGTAGATATCTCATATAAACTTAATGTGAAATCACCTCTTCCTGCAAGTTCGATGCCCGAGCTAGGCAAAGTGTTAATGAGTGAGAAATCGAGTAAAAATATTGTAGTAGCACGGGACTTGGCAGAGTGCCCGGTAGACGTCAATAAGCTCGAGCCCCTCCGCGTGGGCCCGAGACGTGAAAGGCGAATCGTGGGAGTGATCGTTTGCCTTGCCTCTTTTGAGGTAAACAATTATATACTCGTAGCTAGCTAATACAACATCACATGAACAGGAAACCAAGAATTATATGACATGCCAAGTGACTTCTTGACGGGGGATTTACCGACCGATTTCACAATAATTGATAGGCATGATTCTGTTCGTTCATTGCTATATTTAAATTTATTTCTTTTCACACCATCTTAGGTAGCAGACACGTGTGTGTTTGGCGCACATTCAACGCGAATTTTGAGGTTATAGTTCTAGAATATGAGGCGTTGAGAAAGGATATCATCAGACAGATGGGAACTCCAGCATACATGGATAATCGTAACAGCAATACTTTAATACTTCTCTGCGTAACCGTCATGCTGACGAGTGACGCGGAATGTCTCGTCTATTAAACCAGCCAAAATAAATACATCCACTAAGTATCTTGTTATCTCGAGTACTAGCCTAGTAATTAAAATGCGCATGTGAAACAGTACTGATAAACTTATAAAAAAACTGTTCGTAACCGGTTTTCTTAATTTCAATTCACTGTTTTATCTGGCGACAATATATTATTGACAGCCTTATCTCTAGTAGCAGGCAAAGGCATGAACCTTAAACTTAAAACGTGTTCAAATTCGAATTAAGGCGCTGTTATACCTCAAAAGCCGTGAAACACCTAATTTTTCGTCGCGCTTCTAGCCATAACGGTACATATTACAAACTAGCAAAAATTAGAGCTTAAAGTCAAAAGTCTGAACAAAAGACTTTTGAAAGAATTTTTCATGTACGTAAAATAGAATCACGGTAAAAAAATTACAAAATCGAGGCAGAAAATAATCTTTCGTCTCACTGTTTGCAATATTTTGATCGTAAGCTGTCATATTTTTTTTGAGAATATTGTAGGAAATCTAATGAACTAAAGAATTACCCTATTTATTTTCATATTATACGTGTATATTTTGTAAAATTAAATAAAATCTGCCAAACATCTATGGTTTTGACGCTCGGTAGATCCCATCAATATCAAACGCTTCAGCAATATAAACCTTATTAGCATAAGCGGTGTACTGAGTGTCAGTTGCTAGTTTACGCCCCGCCCAGACCTCATCATTCGGCTATGAGCCCTGTGAGAGATAGGTCATGTCGCTTGCGTCTCCGCTGCACGAAATTTTACGTAAACCTGTTTGTTATTATAATACGCCGATTTGAGTTCGTAATTTCATGTTTTATGTTATAGACTGAATACTTTGAATCAAATAGGCTTTTCATGTAACTATGGGCACATATAATTAGGACCTAAGTTTATACTCTTGTTGCGTTTAATGTGTTATTGTTTCTGTGCTTATAATTAGAAGAATAAAATATGGACTTAGAGAAATGAAGTTCTACGAAGGATTTGTACAAGAAATAGAAATTCATCCATGGCCAAGTGATTATGAAATATGTAACATTTTTACACAAATTATTTTCATAAGAGTATTTTATGACTAACTATGTTACTTATATATTATCGATTATGCATAATATAATTATATAAATTATTCTCACAATACATAGCTGCCACAGTTTTCAATTTTTGAAAGAGTAATAACATAAAATCGAATCATTTTATGTACCTATATTTCAAATTCATTAGCTTGTCAGAGCGCCTGGAGCGCTAAGATGCCGCCACGGCGAACAATAATGATGACAGCGCTAATATGGCGCTCCGCAATCCGCACACAAGCGGTAACGAATGTTGTATTATTGTGTTTTGAACATAAACCTTTTTAGGTACATCGCACAGTGTTTTATGAAGACCATTTTTCGGACACCGTCTTTTTATTAAAGAAGCTAATAGATATATTCAATAAAAAGAAATATTTCGTATTCCCATTAAGCTAGCATCTCTAGTTTTTTAGAAAAAGTTTTTTGAAAATCTTCATATTTTAGAGCGGATATTTAGAAAAAAAGATATTCCTCTTAAACTAAGCATGATACGCAATAATAATGTTAGAAGCACCGATAGCGTCTCTTTCATTGCACATTTTACAGTTAAAATGAACCTCATAACTTAACTAGATTCAAATTTAAGCGAGATTTTGGATTTTTAGATTTTCTTACTTTTCTCGAAGATTCTACCAAATGTGGAAAAGTTATATATACAGAAATTATGCTCTTTACTTTCCTCATATATTCAATATATTTCAAACCCCAAATCCATGGAATCTAGAAGTTATTCCAAATTAACTGTTTTTGTTACGGTTTTCACATTGGGTGTTTCTATGTATAATATGTATGTATTTACAAAAAAAAAGTATATATGTATGTTTATCCATTGTCTAGTACCCATAGTACAAGCTCTGCTTAGTTTGGGACTAGATGGTGTTGTGTGAATGTGGTAGAATATTATTATTATTATTATATTTGTATTTCGGGTTTTAATGATACAATTTTTATTTGATATTGATTTTATAATTAAATTATATGTTGTAAAGAAATCAATATCGAATAAAAATTCAATCATTAAAATCCAGAATATAAATATGAAAAAACTAGCAAAAACAGTTATATGAAATAACTTCTAGATTCCATGGATTTGGGGTCTGAAATTTATTGAGTAGATGAGGAAAGTAAAGAGCATCCTTTCTGTATATATAACTTTTCCATATTTGGTAGAATCTTCGGGAAAAGTAAGAAAATCTAAAAATCCAAAATCTCGCTTAAATTTGAATCTAGTCAAGTTAAGAGGTTCATTTTTACTGTAAAATGTGCAGTGAAAGAGACGCTATCGGTGCTTGTAACATTATTATTGCGTATCATGCTTAGTTTAAGAGGAATATCTTTTTTTCTAAATATCCGCTTTAAAATATGAAGATTTTCAAAAAACTTTTTCTAAAAAACTAGAGATGCTAGCTTAATGGGGATACGAAATATTTCTTTTTATTGAATATATCTATTAGCTTCTTTAATAAAAAGACGGTGTCCGAAAAATGGTCTTCATAAAACACTGTGCATCGGGTAAAACTTTGATTATTCATAAACTATTAGGTATGTCTCAGTACATCTAATATATTTTTAATTTCTAAAATCAATCATTTATAAGTAAGAAGGTGACTTCTCTGTTTGCTATAACACAAGATATAGTATTTTTTAGGGTTCCGTACCTAAAAGGTAAAAAACGGAACCCTATTACTAAGCCTCCGTCGTCTGTCTGTCTGTCTGTCTGTCTGTCTGTCTGTCTGTCTGTCACCAGGCTGTATCTCATAAACCATGATAGCTAGATAGCTGAAATTTTCACAAATTATGTATTTCGGTTGCCGCTATAACAACAATTACTAAAAATAAAAAAAATAAAAAAATTAAGGGGGAGTCCCATACAAAAAACGTGTTTTTTTTCGTATATTTTGCTCAAAATTACTAACTGTTACAGGTAGACGCTTTAAATTTTTACAGAATATGTAGTTGTATATTACCTTTCAAAATAAATAATTAAATTTAAAAAAAGTAAATAACAAAGGGGGGCTCCCATACAACAAACGTAATTTTTAAGCAATTTGTTACTTGATCTTAATAAACAGGTAGAAACTTATAAAGTATTTAAGTATACATACAACGAACGTGATTTTCTTTTATAGATGATGGTACGGAACCCTTTGCGCGCGAGTCCGACTCGCACTTGCCCAATTTTTTTTTAATAATAAAGTACGTAACTAATTATCATTATTGTAATTACAGTGAAGTTAAAGATAACAGTTCTGCAACGTCTTACACACATTTGACTTCAGTCATTCCTAACACGATCTGTTCAAGAGCTAGCCAAGAAATGCCAAACAATTTTTTTAACAAATTTGACTCAAATTCCGTAGTGACAAGCAAAAATTACAAGAGGGATAGCATTGACTGGTTCGAATTTCGTAAGAATATGTTGACAGATTGAAATTTTTGTATAGTGGTAAAAAGAAGAGATAACAGCAGTAAAGCCAACTTAGTAAAAAATATTTTGTACAATTAAAATATTTGCAATGTAAAATCAGTTGCGCATGGAATCTAAAATGAACAACTGACTTTGCAACAACTGGCGAAGCAAGAAAATGTAACAATCGAGCCTTGTGGATTATTCGATTATTGGTGCCACGCCAGATGGATTAATAGGTCCAAACACGATTGTGGAAATTTAATGTTCTAAAGTTGCCTATAAGAATGGCCTGGAGAATAGTATAAGAGCAAATAAAATACAAATATGGAAACATGATAAAAAAGTGAACTGACTAGCCTAAACAAATATTGTAATTGTTATAACCAAATTCAGGGGCAACGCCACGTTACACGCAAACAAACGTGTTTATTTGCTGTGTGGAGTGGCGAAAGTATACAACTAAAAATATAAATTAAAGAAAGAGATGATGTTTTCTGGGAGAAGCTTGTGGCGTTTTATATGAATTGGCAGTTGCCTGAAATTGTTGATTCTCGTCAAGCTCAAGGGATGGCATTGCGAGATCACGGAGAGGAAAATGTTTCATCAGTGCTTGAAATTTCTACAATACCAAGCCGTAAAAGGTAAGTAAATGAAACTGTGCCTCGTGAACAACAGCAAATAATAAGTCTTATCACCTCACACACTGCCTTTAACATTCGATGAGAATAAAGAAAACCTGCCGGGTTGTAGCAGACAGCTAACTTTTGATGAGCTGTAAACTCTGTATTTCGTTAATAAATTATAAATGAATATAAATAAATCTCTTTTAATATTTATTTTCTTTGAAACAACACATATGTATTTGAAGCGAAAGAATTTTTTTTATATTTTTCCTTACAAACATGTATGACGAGAGCTAACGAAAAAGCAGTAACTCAAATTCTAATTCTATAATTTTCTAAGCGACATAGCAGTATCTCATGAATAAGGTATATCCACATATATTTTTGATGTTTCATCTATTTTGAAAAATAATAATGGGTTGGGTTTCGAAACGAGTCGCCTGAATTTGAGGGTATTGGTAGTGTAGGGGGCTTAAGGTAGTTCGTTTTAATCCCCTAAAAGTAATTTTGGCTGCCGGAGTCGCGTATAAATATTTTTAAAGAATTTCCAAAATTTCATAAATACTTCGGCAATTATGCAAAACGCAACATAGTTTTTATACTTTAGTACAGTTTTACAAATGTAATTTTTAGGTTTTATGTGAAACGTGAAACGAAACGCAAAACTGCCATCTTGGAATGATCGTATTGACAGCTAATGTCAAATTTGTGCGTCATTGCTTTCGAGTGCCTTGGGTTAGGTGCGACTGTAATAAGTAAATAAATAGGTTATGTTAGGTTCTCTTTTGACCCTTAATCCGAAAATAGGAGCCCTTCGCAGGGCTCCGACAACCTTAGTTTATTAAACTAGTGTGATGAATCTGGAAGTTGGCAGTGCCATACACACCGATGTTTGGAGATTTTTTTTTCAAAAGAAACCAAGTATTTCCGGTAAGTGAAAATGGTGAGGGGGGTTTCAAGACCTCCCCTGCTCCCTCTCCAATCACTCACAACCCCTAAAAACGGCGACGTATTTCGAAACCTTTGCCATAATAATTATACCTATAATAACAATAAACATCCATAAATAAATAAAAGAAATCAACTTTTACTAAACTACAATTATCTCGTAACTCGCTTTAGTTGAGATACGGCTTTTGCGCTTAGTAGAGCAGTATTGTGTTTTTTAGGGTACCGTAGCCAAAAATTGTAAAAACGGAACCCTTATAGATTCGCAATGTCTGTCTGTCTGTCCGCCCGTATGTCACAGCCAATTTATTGCAAAACAGATTTGAAAACTGGCAGGAATGGAATTAGATGTAGGTATTCTATGAACTGCTTCACTATTTTTATACAAAAACAAAACAAACATAATAATGGCCTCTCCATACATGGAACTGACTTAATTATTTTTATCATCTTACGGCACGTAGGTATTTACCTACGTCAACATTTAATACCTATAACGTCTAATGTAAACCAGTTTTGCTCATGGCTCCACTGAGAACAAAAATTGCGCTATGTCTATATTGTACAAACAGATTGATGTATGTAATATAAATTTTAATATCAGTATCTCAATTCAATACGCTAAAACGTTTTGCTTGCGATTTTGAAATATTGGAATACGGATGTCGCCAGAATACGGCCGCACGCGACGAGAATGAAGGGGGGCGCCCCGCAGTAGACGGAGCTAAGCTCCCTTCACCTCCCCTGCTTCACCCCCTCATTTACCAAAACAGTCGCTTAGGACAGCGCCTTAACAAGGCTGTGGCAATATACAAAAATATCATGTCATCAAGTTTTTTTTTCTGGCACTCGGTGCTCGTAATTTAGAATTAGAAAATATGTTTACAGGATAGTGGGTTTAATAGACTCTAACAAATGATGTTGAAGCTGCAAATACTTATGTCTTGATATGTTTAGCATGGATTACGTCTAGTCGCTCGTTTAATTTTACTGTTTACAATAATGACTACTGTCTAATTTACATAGTCCGATACGAAAGTATCTATAATTTATGATAATTAAAATGCTTTCGTTCTAAAACCATTCACTGTCTACGCGCATGCATTTTAAAAAGTAAACTCCTATGACTCACCAATTTCTGAAATAAGTATTCTTTAGCTTACTTACGCTTTTGGGATCCTTTTAGTCATTAGCATGAGTCTATAGGAGGATAAGCTTCGCGATGAGAGAGCATTGCAATATTGTACAAAGCACGAAGACTTGGAATTTCATTTGAATAGTTTTAGTTCATTAATACCCGTAAACTGATCGATATTGACCACCTGGATTATCGCATTATCATTGTTATAAGTACTTACAGACTTAACGTAAAATGCATTAATTATTTCTTACGTAATTAAATTCAAGGCCGCCCATTCGATAATTTGTTTCGCTATCGTGCTTATTATACAATAATTACGTCGACTAATGACCCGTGAGTGATTTATTTAGTCAACGATGATTATGAACATTTTGTAACTGCTTACCACGTCAAGATTAAGTCCAAAAATAAAACTGATATATTTGTAAAAAAAAATATCGTCTAGTATTTGTTATGATAATTATCATGTCCTGTGTTACACCTGGTTACACCAATCTACAGTCCGCTGAAAGTAAACTTGTCACTTCTAAATATACTTAGATTAGATGACATTATTGATGTAGAGCACGTTGCTGATCCATGAAAGAGGAGGTTCTTTGTGCTTAGTGCAAGGAATAAAAAAAAACCTAAAAGAGCTTAAGAACTTGACGAAGCAGGAACCATAACACGCTTGTTGTCTGCCATCGTGTGTATAGTACATACATACATAAGTACATAGACTCACGCCTGTTTCCCCGAAGGGGTAGGCAGAGACATATTAAACGCCCACTTTTCGCCAGTTTTGATCCCACGTAATAGGTAGGTGGCGAGCCTATTGCCGCTTATCGGGATATTTTGTTAGCCAGAGCCTCGTCCGTTGATCGGCAGGTGCACCACTTGCAGGTGAGGTTGGCTTGGGACCCTAAGTTCTTGATGGGAACCCTATGCACCCTCTGTCACATCTGTATACGTCTGTATAGTATCATTTTGGATTATATCATCATATGTATATAGGCACACGCCTGTATCCCCGAAGGGGTAGGCAGAGGTGTAATATTACACCCACATTTCGCCATAAATTTTTAGGTCCCACGTAATAGGGGGCGAGGCTATTGCCGTTACCGGGCACATCACCAGACTCCGTGCTGCTACTGAGAATTCGGAAAAACCCAGTAACACTTTTGCCCGACCCGGGAATCGAACCCGGGACCTCCGATCAGCAGTAGCATACGCTATCCACTGGACCACGGAGGCAGTCTTGGATTATATCAAAGAGTTACATTAATTACGATGAAACCCTGTCTGACTTAGCAAGTCTGAAATCCCACCCGAATGTAATTTATGAATGTAGTCATTAAAACAGAGACAATATATATATGTTCAACACAGCTAGTCATGCCTACACTTCTGCTCAAAGTTCGGGAATCCCGTTATGCAAATATCACGATTTATCGTGTCGTTATTTATGGGATCTATTTAGTTTTTGTATAATTCGTGACTCAGTCTTAGTTTTTAGGTATACGTTTAGCATAGTAACATTTTTTACACTTAATGGATTATAGTGTTACTTATCATATTGTATTTGTCACATGTATTTAGTTAAATATGTAAATGTATTAATTGAATTGTATGACACACATTGCTCATTATATGTAGTAATTTTGTTGAATTTTGTCACGTTGACATTCGTCTAGTTGGCTTGGTCGACTAGTACGAGTACATATGCATAACATGATGAAACATGCACTTTAAATGGCCGGGTCAATGAAATGCATTATGAGTCTTTTTAGTAACTTGGTAATCAGATTTAGAACATGGTTTCACTCGACATGTTGTTGTAGACAAACCATCCAAACCTAACACGGTACCAAGGTATTCTGCCCACTCTGACTGTAGAACTGTCGTTATATTATCTAATGTGACTGTATATGTTTGTTACAGCGGTAAAATTCCAGGAGAACCTTCTGAAGACCATGATTCAGATTGAGAACACTTTCTTCGAGCTGGGCAGGACTTGCCAGAGGAATTGCCTTATTATATGCGATAGGGGGGCGATGGATGCCAGTGCATGTGAGTACAAAGTCACACACATATTTTACTACCTCTAGCCTTAAGGCAGCTAATGTGTCTGGATTTACTTAGCGGAACAATAGGAAAATGATAATAGTAGCAGCGCGGCGTCTCCTTTTTTTATCCTCATGGAGTATTGGAGCGCGACCGCGCCCGACTGCGAGGGACAGTCAGATCTGTCCCTAGGGTTGCCAACCGTACTCTATGATCTATAACACTAATAGAGTACGCTAAAATACTCTTTTTTACACAATTTTTATTAAACTAGTGCCAGTCATATAATATTATGCAAAAACCCATAATCAAAACCAAAAAAAGTCGACTATTTACTGTTAATATCCGCTTGCTTGCTCCGCTCCGCAACCCACGCCGGCCCCTCTGCCCGGCCACTTGAAAGCGATAACGATCAAATGCCCGCGCGTTTTTATCGCCTCGGCGCGCGGGTCGGGTTCCACACAATCGGTCCTTGTGACTCAATTTGTTTTGAAAGGTTGTCAAGTGTTATATTATTTATGTTTGTTATGAAACTAACTATACAATGTTATCTTTGTTTATTTAGATTACGACTCTGGTGTCGAGTGATGCTCGTTTGAAATTGAGATAGCGCGTTTTAGAGCTCGCTTTGTATTTATAACTTCATACCTCAAAACTTAAAGCGGTGACATATCGTTTTTAATATTTAATTACGTTACTTATATATTAGATAATAAGATAAAAATAAAAAAGTACACTTGTTTATACATATTTATGAATTACAGGCCTCTGACTTCAAACCATTATCTGGCGCCGCACGGCGTAATTTATGTTAAATTTGATAAGGCCATATAATGCACAAATAACAGTTTTAAACATACAAATAAATAAACACTAAATAAGTAGTCTCATATTCTTTTAAAACAAAAAGAAATCATACGGATAGCATTCACCACTTCTGAGTAATATGAACATTTCTGAAACTGTTCCCATGCTCTCAGTAAAATCACTGTTGCGCGCCAAAATCTACTTAAGGTCTCGAAAAATGTCAAATCTTATATTTCATGCTGGAATTATTATATATACGTGTTAGTTATTTACATACCTTTATAAAAACAATAGATCTTAAAGAATAAAACTAAATTTAACAGAAATACAGCACAAATACACTCACACATTCCGCACATTCCGCACCGACTCAACACTCAATGACAACATTGACAACGAACGTTTTTTTTTTTTTAATTTCTCTATGGAGTCGAAACTCGACTGGGATTAGTATGACGGGAAATTTAAAGTAGAAACGAGATACATAATACAAACTAAGCCCTAGAGCGACAGAGACGAGTATATTTCACTCTTTCGACCGCGGGAGCCATGTCATATACAGTATGACACGGGCAAAGTAGACTGAGATGCGATGTTATATGCCATATAACACGGGCAATTTAGTGTTTGAATTTTGTTATATGCCATATAACACGGGCAAGCAAGCGGATATGTCGGTATCCCCAATTCCTCAAACCACATTCGGACATTCGTGAACGCAGCCACTAATGTCATTTCATTATGTCAAAGGTGTCAATGTCATGTACTCATGTCACAAGTTGTTTTGAGAAGTCTTTGAGGTTAGTTTCGGTTAGGTTAGTCCAGTCTTTTCGGTTATAAATGTGAAGTGGCGAGAAGAGAGGAACAGAGCTTCATTGAAATTAATTAAGAATGAGCTCTTGATGTTACATACATTTAGAGTTGTTTGGGCTTATACAATTATTTAAAAAACAATGAAAAATTGTAATGTGCTGCAAAAAGTACAAAAAAATACCTTTTTAAAAATATAAAATAAAAAATACTCTTTTTTTTAAGTCCATAGGTACTCTTTATTTACCTCCTTTGAAATCAGATATACTCTATTTCTTCTAAAAAAAGTTGGCAACCCTATCTGTCCCGGCGTTTCCTACGATAATTCGAGTTCCACCATAAATGTTACATTTAGTGAATAGAGTGGTGGTGGACACCAACTTTGGTGCTTCCTCCTTTTTCCACCTCTTCTACTGTCTCTGCTTTTACATAATCCACCTGCCCTCTTCCTACTGCTCCTCTACATTTTCTGACTCCAGTCGGCCTACTTTGGGTACCGTCTACTGTGTTACGTAGCTCGCCTTTTTTTAGATGTTTTATGCACCTCCTCTACTTCCTAACCACTACCCAATTCATATACCTGCTCTCTCTGATTCTGTGCCATACCCCATTTCTCTACCGTCTATCATACTTTGATCTATAATTTTCTTTTTTTAAAGACAACTCCCGCATTAGGACTAAATCCTGTGTCGCGGGGAACTTTACAAACATACAACTATCGGACACAATGAACACCCAGACTCGAAACAACAATTTATGAATCACACTTAGTGTTGTCTCGTGTGGGGATCGAACCCACAACACTTCGGCACAGTGTCAAGCGGTGAGGCGGCTGCTTAAACCACTACGCCAACCGTGCAGTCAATAATGCGTGAATAATACAGCTAGCATTGTAAGTTTATACACTACGATAGCTTATAACAATCAAGCAAGCCACATGCTTGATTATAATATTTAGAATTCCCTTCACCGTCTTCGTTACCATATCAAATAGATGCAACTGTCTCCATTATTACTCGTGGCCGGGTAAAGATGAGTCATGTCTGTTTAATCGGCCGTAGACGTGCTGACGTCGTTTAGAATTAATGCTCTACTGTGTGACGCAGCAGCGGTCACGGGATCGTTTCCCGGATTACTCACTTAGTATATGTAGCGTGTTTATAGTTTAGAATAGAACAAGTAATAACTTCTGAGCTGTAATGCTCTGTATGTTCATTTTCAGACTTGAGTCTTTACATATTACACATACATACATAACGTCACGCCCTTTATCCCCGAAGGGGTAGTCAGAGGTGTATTTCTACACCCACTTTTCGCCAGGCACATTTCCAGACTCAGTGCGGCTACTGAGAATTTCGTGACAGAAAAACCCAATAACACTGCCCGAACATCCCTGCACGCACATTTATGCCGCGATACCAACGAGGCAGTCGTATAGGGTTTGTCGTCGAGTTTTTCGTCTCTACGCAAAGATGGTATTTGCATCGTGTTATCCCTTAGTGGCCTCTTACGACACCCACGGGAAGATAGGGGGTGGTGACACTTGTATTCTATGCCGTCAACCACACGGCATACATATTAATTTACTAATATCAAACTCTTCCCTGTCTAGGTTTATTGGATTTGCCAAAAGGCTTATAAAATGGTAACTTATTATTAAATCCACTCTGGATCCTGGATGTGATTTACTTCATGCATCTCTGCCTACACCTCTATAATATACAAGCGATATGATATTATATATTAACATTCACAATTCGTTTTACTATTTCTGCCATTTAAAGCAGGCAATGTCCCGAATACATTTCTTATCACAGTATGGCAACGTAAATTAAAAACTACTGCGTTGCTTTACTTATACTTTGTACTCGTTGTTTTATATAAACACATGGTACAAAACGTGTTTATTTATATTTCGTAATATTAATAACATATTAAACATTAATAATTACCTACTCATTAATGTTTTATATGTTATAAAATAAAACATAGTCAGTATATAATTATTGATATCGGCTATTTAGTTAAAATGAAATAAACATACATTTCTTCCTACTTATACATTTTATATTACTGACAGTATACAGTTTTTACACTTTAATTTATTTTGGTAAAATGCCGCAAAACGTAAAAATTCGATAATACTTACAATGTTCGTACTTAAGTGCTACCGTAAATTGTAAAGTACTATTTATAAATTATAATATTTGAGAGGAAAGCATATTATGTTTATTATTATGTCATAGTCCTTCAAGCTGCCCAGTGTAGTTGTCAGTCTTCATCTTACATTACATAAAATCCTTGCGTTACTGACTGACTGACAGACACGCTACAGCCGAAACTTTTGGGCGCAGGAAGCTGAAATTTGGCATGTGTGTTCCTTGAGGACCCTACGGTCCTCAAGGAACATACATGCCAAATTTCGGGCAAAACAGATAAATTAAAAAAAATTGCAGGCGCTACTGCTGGCACCCTCTAGTTATTTATAAATGTAGAAGGTATATTTACAGAAATATTCGTGTTGGTACTTATTTATCGCAGTTTATTAACCGGTTAATCATTATGCTGATAACAAACCAAAACTTCGACATAATTATATTTTTCGATTTCTGTTCATCTGGTTGCGGGACAGCCCGATGACTCATACTGCTGAAACTTGGGGTAAATGTAAATAACATTAATTTAGTCAAATGTGTTACAGTAATGAAATCAGTATAAAGCAGCCTATGATTTATTTGCAGAAGTTGTATTTATAAAATATATGTAGGTAAAGAGCCTCTCTGCCAACTCCTTTGAGAATAATAAAGCAAGCGTATAAACCACAACAAAAGTCACGCGTACCCTATCAGCATAAATACATAACATTATGTAGGTACATAATTAATTTAACCTATAATTCACCACTAATGGCACTAATGGCGCGGAACAGATGATTGACGTGCACATACAGACAAACAGACGCCAGAAGGGAGGTCAACATACATACCTACATACAACAATATTCATAATTATGTCATTGTATATTATGTATAGTTAATTATTTCGTTAGCGCTTCACGTTATAATTAAACTAACAATATGGAAGATTCTAAGCCAAAGATAAAACGCGCACATGTGAACTATATAGTACATACATAATACAGCTAGACTTGTATAGACGTAGCTTTGTATGTATGTGTATGTTACAGAAATAATTAGTGTTGGTTCCATTCCTAGTTATGTCACAGATTCGCGTAATATTTTATACCGCACTGAAAAAAAACGCGTGGAATGATGAATGATTTATTCTTATATATTAATATTATGTATAAGTATGATGGCTAGTTAGTTTTGTTAATATTGTCAAACATAAAAAAATAATTTAAAAATGCCAAAAAGTCGTGTAAACTGTTGCTTTACGCAATTGGAAACTACGCACAAACAGCTTCCTGAAAGTTAAATTCTTTTGTTATATGCATGTCCTTTCGTGTCACTAATTTTAATTTCACAGTCTGTAACCTCATGAAGTCATGACAGACATAATTATTGCTCTAATGATGACGAAAATAGCCAAACGAAAAGAACAGTTTGGACTTTTCTCCCAATTACTTTCGTGACATTTCTAGGCACTTTCCCAAAACCCAATTGTCGTCATTTGTCTGCGTCATTCACACTTATACTGTATGTAAACAAACGGAGAGCTATCAAACTACATATTAGGTAGGTACATATGTCGTGTATATATGTATTTGGTGCATATATATTTGCATATGTGTTAGTGCGATGCCTCACCTCAATACGTAACTATGTAAATATAAACGACAATATTGCAGTTTCATACTGCACTGTAAAATGTCGGTATTGCTATATTGCATACAAGTAAACTATGCTGTATCTACTATTTATGTAGGTACAGTAAACATAAAAGATTAGGTACGTGTAAAATATTTAATTCTCTAAAATATGCCTCGACTTAGTAGCTATCTATACTCTCATATGAGATAGCGACAGCCCTCGACGCCCAACGAATCCTAAATTAGCTATTAGAATTTATTGTTATAAACGCGTTTCACATACATCTAACTGGGGATCGAACCCAAGACCATCGTCTCGGCAGTCCGTTACGTACACCACTGGGCTATCGCCGCTCTCGGGTTCGATCCCCAGTTACCCCGGGCACACACCTCTGACTTTTCGAAGTTAAGTGTGTATTAAAAATGTTAATTATCGCTCGCTTAATAATGTGCCCGGTAGATGGCATACACTTCTGCCTACCCCTTCGGGGATAAAAGGCGTGAAGTTATGTTACATACATCTAATAATTTCATATACTTACTAGCATATTTACTTACTAATATAAATGCGAATGTAAAAAAACAAACAGAAAACGGACCTAGGGTTCCTTTTATTATAATTAGTTTTGGCAATGTTAGCTTATTATATTTCTGCCGAAGAAACTTCCACTGTTTTAAATCTCGCACGGCTGATACATTATATTAATAGGCTTAAAAAATACTCTGACGGGTTCTGTCGGACCATACCAAATATGTACATAAAGTTTAGGTTATACTGAAAACGTAGCAAAACCAAATCGTTTTCAACCACAAGCTATAATAGTAGGTACCTACAAATAATATACTTGGAAAATTTAGGTTAAGTTAGTCATGATGATGAGCAACATTTCCATACCCCGCGAAAACATTTATCTTCATACATAAAAGTAATTGGGACCTATTGAACTATTTGTATGCGAAGACAACATTGGCTTTATATCGTCGGCGGTATAAACCTATTTCGGCTTAGTGTCCTTATTCCAAATTTTATGATAAGTTAATGGTTTTCTTACTTTATAATTCATTTTATAGTCTAAGCTGTAGGAGCTTGCCATGGCATGTCGAGTTTGGCCACAATTCTTAAGAGCCAGGTTCTTAGCTTTTCATACCTCACGGTATTGCTGGGTGTCTCTATAAATATATTTAATACGAAGATACTCAAAAGCTTTTTTTTTTACTACAACTTTACTTATCTTTTCACGGACAGCCCTTTTGTAGACTTTTTAAATTGTTTTAATAATAAAAATATACAAAAACCCTTATGATAAACAAATTAATCAACACTTCCTATTTAGATACATTTTTGTAGATTAACTGACAACACCAAATCGGTGTCGCCATCTAAAACATTAGCATTCAGGATACAATTACGTATTGATAGAATATCGCTTCGTGTAAGTATACAATTGAAAACACATTGTTAACAGCAAATATAATGGGACATAAATAGTGACACAAATAACGGCATAGCACGTCGTTAGTAATAAAGTGTAATAATATGCAACACACAGTGCTATAAAGTGGTGACGTCTGCGATATATGTGCACACACATACAAAAAACGCATGAGGAAAGTTTTGTTGCTTGGTATCTAACTGATAAAAAAGCAACATATATTTACTATAATTTTAATTTAAATATCTGTCTGTAATTTCCATAATATTGTTTCTTCGATCGCTGGTCCTTATAAAATGACTTTCAGCTCAAAAATCAAACATCTAAAAACTACTGAACCATTTCATCCAAGTCAATCGCGTAATAGATGAAATAAGATATCGAGTTTAAACATAGCTAACCACATTAGTTTACTGTGACCTAAACTCGTGATTAATAAACGGCACATTTCTGATCGTCGCAGCCGCCACCGCAGCAGCCACCTCTCATTCTATTATCATCATCACTTCACAGTAAATATATACCAATTGTCTTTGTAAATAGAGTCAAACAAAGCTTATACTACTAGTATAGTATTAAATTATCTGTGCTTGAATTAAAAATGCATTCCTTCATTAATCACTTGTAGCCACAAGTGTTTCTGCCTTGTCTTAGGTTAGGCCCGAGTTATCTGCACTCATACAAAATAAAGAAACATTTGTTTGGTACGTGCTCCATGCTAGTCATAATACAAAAACTTATCTTTGATACCGTCTAGCAACCACTTGCGATTGATAATGGCCACGGGTAAAATTCGTGAGTCCAGATTAGCACGCACGTTATTCTGCTGAGATAAGTTAGCTTTCAGCGTCATTTACGTCTATCTATCTATCGTCACGCCTGTCTCCCATTGGGGTAGGCAGAGACTATGGAACGCCAAATGCTCCGGTTCAAACACACCTCTTTCGCTTCCTCGACATTCATTAACCTCATCATACATGCTCGCCGGTTATGGGTACTTTTAATTTGGCCCTTTTTTAGTACGTCACCTATTTGGTCGGCGTACGTCCGTCTTGGGCGTCCCCTACCGACATCTCCATTCATTCTTACACCTTACTTGGGATAATTTCGTTACTGATGATGGACTGTAAGCCATTCACACTATTTCCTGCTTTCACTCTCCTTCCAATCTCCCTCACATTTGCCATCTCTCGTAAACATAGACCCTAAATACACAAACTCATTCACTTGTTCCACTTTTTCATCGCCTATCATTATGTTACATTCAGTTATACTCTCTTCCCTCTCTATGACCATGACCTTAGTCTTGCTTACATTCACTTTCATGCCCTTCTTCTTAAACGTTTATTACTTAGCTGCCAAATTTTAGCTTCAGAGGCCAAGTGGCTTGCGAGAGGTCTCGTTTAGTCAGTAAGTGGACAACCTTTTGCTTTTATACTTAGAACAAGCACAGTTTTTAATTAAAATATACTCAAAAACATGTCCCAAGGCTTTAAAATTAGGTAAATGTCTTAGCAGCAGCACCTAATGTTTAATTTGACAAACCAGGCACAGAGAGATGGATTGAGCATTCAATTGAAGCTATGAAGAAAATAACGATTAGGGCAAAAACATAACTCGTAGAAGTTGGTGCTGATCTCTGTTTCTAGAAATCTGAAAATTATGGAATATGAAGAGACATTATGCTCAATTTCCTACTCCATCTGGCCATTTTCTACGGAACGAGTAATATTTAAAAAAGTATAAGTATAACGCAGCCCATGGCTGAAACATATCATCAGCCTTTAACAGTCCACTGCTGGACTAGGCCTCTCCTTTGAAAGCAGGAATTGGCTTACTATACCACGCTGGCCAAACGGGTTGGTATAGGGTTTGTATCAAGTTTTCCTTCCCTTACAGTGCTGATCTCTGCATAATATGCTTCCTCTGTCGGCTCTTACGACACCCATGGGACGATATGGGGTGGTGACATTCCGTATTCTTAATCCATCACCACATCGACTGAAACATATGCCTTCATAATATTACATTCATTTATAATACCTCTGTCTGTCCGTTAGTAAAACTTACAACAACTTCCCCAGTATGACAAATACAATAATGTTCCTTGTTATTATGAAACTTATCTCGAATTTTTTTTATTATGTTCCAATACGTTCGATACTTCGATTCGCGGACATTTGATATAAGATATGTTTTTACAAGGTTGATTATGTTTTATAAATCGTAAAGGTATTATCAGCAGACTGTAATTGAAACTATTGAAAGGTCGCGATTACAATTGTTTGCAATCGATAAATTACATATGATTGTTGTACAGTAATAGTCGTTATTGTAAATAGGTTGGCATGCGGTTTGTATTTGTCATAATTACTTGTTGCGCAGTCTTTGTAGATCGGTTACACTTACATGTAATACAGCAATAGGTCAGATCATTTATTGTGCAGACTGTGTGGAACCTGTGTAAAGAATGTAGATAATAATAGGTAGGTACCTAAACGAGCGTCATGTATTATTTTTTAATTGCACGTTTATCTAAGACATAGATTATGTGACTTAAATGCCTTCAAGTCTATTTACTTATTTAATCAGTTGAAAATTGTGTCGGTTTGCTGAATCATGAAAATACTAAAAGGTTTCTGTCGTCATCGTTTTTGAAGAACTACGTCTATTTGTAAAATGATAGTAATTACTTACGTAGTTACACAAAATAATGCTAATTCATGTCTCAACCTTATGTGTAATTAAATAAATGCTTAGGTAATTATGGAGCTACAAAGCTTTCATGTATTACGCCCATTGGAAACATTTACTTATTATAGATTCAATGTATTGTTTGTATTGTATCAACGTATCTGGAACTACTTAGTTTTATGTTTTTAACATAGTAGGTACAAGGATTGTTCTAACCACAGAAATATCAACTTCTGTGGTTTAAACCTAATCCTGAATTTTATGGCATTTCCCACGTTTAAAGTAAGTAATTATGGATAAAGGCGTGACTTATTTGCCTTCGCTCGATTTACTGTATTAATGTACCTATTTATTTCTATCTTAAATAGGTACAATTTGTTATTTAGGCTTGTATTATCATACCAAATATCGCTAGACAAATTACAACAATGTACTGACGTACCAGCATGAGAGTCGTACTTAGATACTATAATTTGGCTCGTTGTACTTGGAAATTCTATCCTAGTAATTTATGAGAGATAATTTAAATAAGCATCGCAAGGCCGTTCAAAGTTCTGCCATCGCCGAGTTTGTTTTATTATTGGAAAGAATAATGTCAAGGGGAAGTGGGGCATGCATTTCCGTAGACAATATACAATACCCCTTGCACGTCCTCGCGCGGTAATATTGCCGACAAAAATAACAAGCTTCGGCGCTATCACCTACAGAGTAATTTATTAGTAATCTACGACCGGACGCGAGCTTCAGCGATCGCCAGTGTTGGATAAACTATTTTCTTTATTTATAATCCATCACAATATATTATTTCGAGCTCCATATTTCAGGCTGTCAATGTTTCTCATCTGTATAAATAAAACGGAGTCTGAAAGTGCTCCCGTAGATAGCTTTGACCTTGCTCTATGAAACTGAAACTTCGGTCTAAATCTGGACCCGCAGGCTGCCGTCAAACTAGTCTGGCGTAAGAAGGTTAGACATACATATTTGATATTTGTAGGCCAATATAATATATTGTAAATAATAAACATTTACTAATCGATTTAAACATTTTATTTGAAAGTAATGTGACAATTTTTTAAACAACTTTTTTGCACTCCTTTTTTCTTCAATCATAAATTAATGCAAATAGAAAGTCAAATGTCCGGTGTGTAGGTAATCAGTTTGGTACCTATTTCACGAAAATGTCAACTGTAGTGTTTTTTTGTTCATTGTCAAGTGTCGAATTTATCATATTGTCCAAATGCACGATATCTTGTGAATGGACTGTAATGAGTGTTTACATTCTTAAATGCAGTAGAACGATTTAAGAGGCACTTACTCCATTTATACTTTCATTTTGTCTACACTAGACCCAAGGAAGATAGACAGGTGCGCATAATACGAAGCTCCTCGTACGGCCTGCTATTTATTTATAAACACTTTTAAAAAGGTTTTTTTTGTCATTCCCTTGCTCTGAAAGGCGATATCTTATACCGGCGATCCTGATAATAGTTAATGTAAGGTTAACTTAATTTAAGGTTCTGAAGCTATTCAGGGAGCAAAGCTTTCCTAAACGGCACCATTGTCGCCTGCTTTCTGGGTTGACGCCGCGTAGTGGTAGTAACATTGATATTGCAATCGCTTTTATGCCACTATAACTGCTTGTTACCAGATGGATCGTGATTTGCCACCTTATAAGTCAAGACTTTGAAACAGTGTTTTATTTGAAGGTCGTGTACTTAAATCTCTTTTCATTGTTTCCGCCCAATTGAAACAAAACCTGTTTCGTGTTTCTTTACTTAAACAATATGCAGGCATATGATACATAATGTTATTTATCTAACGTCATTTTAGCTGAAAGCGTTCCAAGGAGGTCATTCGGTCTAATAGCAGAGCTAAATGTGTTTACACTCTCAATGGGGCATCGAGAGTATGCTCGCTCGCCGCCGGCACACGAGCTACGCGCTTGGACGCTTGACTTCTCATTGATAATTAATCAATCTCCACTACCATTTATGCATATACGCGGCATCTACTGAGGCTTGCCAATTTATTTCGTAGTTATGATGTTATATCTTACACAAGTCTTTGGGCTAGCTAGAGTTTATCCTCAAAAGACCTGGCAGTAGACTGTGACTTATCACTGTAAACTGTCAAACATGTCTTAAAG
This sequence comes from Euclidia mi, assembly GCA_944739405.2. Classification (NCBI taxonomy): domain Eukaryota; kingdom Metazoa; phylum Arthropoda; class Insecta; order Lepidoptera; family Erebidae; genus Euclidia; species Euclidia mi. Next base: position 1,524,241 of record OX123198.2, on the reverse strand, counting down.
GACGGTGTTCAGGCATTTATTAGGCATTGAGCAGATTCCAGTTACAATCTTGACCCATGTTGCTAGTGCATGTAACGCAAAACCTAACATTGAATCTGACGCCTCACGGTTACCGGCTACTAGGTCAGTAAAGAAATCGTGAATGAATCTAAACAATTAGGTTATGAAGATCATTTCCGTCCCGCGCTATAATCGCCAACGAATTATAAAACTACATAAATGTATGTCAGACCATTACATAAAATTGGCGGAGGGCCGAACTTTGTGTTCGTTTAACATGTGATTATTACATCTAAGATTTTATTGCTCCTAAGAAAATGTTTTATTTTTTAAACGATATAACGCGTCATCGCGCCAATAATCATCAAGGACTAGGCAGTAATCTAGAACACCCACACATATCACAAGTGTCTTCAGGTCTCACGTAGGTAAGGGTTGCCTTTCGCTATCTACAAATCTTAGCAGACCTTTGATGCAATTAAAAATTTCTCAATATTTTCCTATTTTTTTCTGCTTCCATTAAAGGGTTCGTTTTTATCAGCAATTGGGCTGAATAATGTGGGTTACACAGGGCAGTAGAGGGTACTCCAAAAATACTTCTTGATTCTGAAAGACTTGTCCCGGTTATAGTCGTACCTTGTGTCAATTTCCTCCAATTGCAGATTAGCTTCATTAGAAACCAAATAATAAATTATAAATTTGTTATTTCCAGTTATATCTAAAGAGAAATGGGAGGCTATGTGTGCTGCGAACAACTGGAACAGCGTGGAGCTGCGAGACAACCGGTACAACCATATCGTACACATGGTGTCTGCCGCCAACGGAGCCGAAGACTTTTACTCCTTGGAGGTGAGTCACACAGACTGGTCTCCTTTCTCTCATAGCCGGCCACTCGCCAACACGGTCACTCGACTAGGAAGCGACGACCAAAGCTTAGGAAAGTGGAACGCGTTCAGAATGCCCGCCAGACGACGCTCACTCTAATTTTAGTGTCGTTAGATAGTAGACAATGTTATCACACTGACGTCACACATTATACACACGCTCCTTCTATATGTCGAGGCTCATTCTTATATTTTTTGTAGATATGCTGTGCTAATATTGTAAATGGAATGTGACATCGGGAAAGTTAATTACATACTGTCAATATCACTATTGCGAAATGTTCTGAAACAGCAGCATGAGCAGCACTTTAATTTAGCTAGTTATATTGACGTTGTTAGCTTCAGTTTCAGTACATTTGCTGGCTTTTATATGAAACTTAATCCGCAAGGTTAAATAAGACTAGATAATAGCATACCGGTTAGCAACTGAACAAATCTAGTAATTGTGCAGAAACTCGTAGGTACATTAGTTAATTACTCTTATGAATATTGTTATAATGAAATGATTCGACCGTGAAAACACGCGACATTTTGAATTTGAGGAGTGACTTTAGGAGTAGATAGGCAATTAAATCACGGTTAATAACTATAATACAATTATGGGACATAATAAAACCACAGAGTAAACCAGTTTTAATTATATTTAAATAGTCTACAGATCAGTCTGTCACATTGTTTCTAATCTTGTGATTCAAGTTTAATTTGAACGAGTAATCAGTTTTATAGTACTTATTACTTTATGATGTCTGCCCTACAGGGTTAGCAGGGGTTACTTTTTAATTAATCCAACATACTTCGAGATATTTTTGTGGGATTTTATATTCACCTTTCAAAGAAGGCGTCTTCTATGGCAATTACTGTTCAACGTTAGCTACTTAGGGAACTGAAGAAATAATAAAAACTGAAATCATTTCCAAATGAGGGTGGAACTAATAAAAAAGTTGGCAGATATCTCTTACACTCATATTGCATAAGATTGCTAGATAATTCAAACAATGCCTTGAGAGCTATACAGCTATACATACATTAGTTCAGGCTTTGAATTGACACTATTTTTTTTACACTAATTGTAATTAACTGTGTATGCAGTGTATGTTCACTAGTCTTAACGAAGAAATTTACTCGTGTTACAATAATTTGTCTACTCTGTGGCCATTTCCTGATGCATAGTATATTAAAACAAAGTATGAATAGAATAGTCACAATATTTTTATTTCCATCTCTTTAATTAAATACACGCTAGCGGATGTAAGTCTACTTTCGAAAAAATAAGATAATAACATTCTAATCCAATTAATAATATCTACGTACCTTTCCAATGTCGGTACAAATCCTTCTTAAATAATCATTGTTGAGTTATTGAATGCGGTTCATAACCTTGCTCTCTCATAAGTCCGTGTTGAGATTATACCTAATGTTTATGATATAGTTTTTGTCTCCGGCTACTTCAATATCTTCGTAAATGATTCAGCTAAAGTCTGCCGCATAAAGTTCATACTGCGAGTAATCATGATGGCATCACATCTTTGCTACTAGTAGCTTGTCTCCTTTTAAATTCATTATGGGTGATAATATTGGAGCTTGGGTCTATCGAAGTGGTACTTGAACTGTTCTGTTCGGTATTATATTCAGTACTCTGCCATTTCTGATCTCTAAAGAATCTCTCTGGAATTTCTGGCCATTTTCGAAGAAAATTCTTAAATTACATACCTGACATAGGTGTAATGAACCTACCTATCTCCGCAGTGTCAACGTGATTATACTTTAATAGTGTCTGAGACAAGCTATCGTTGTAAACAAAACGTAAGCACTCCGCACTATCTTATCAATTTATCGCTATAGGTATTTAGTGGGTACTTAGTTAATTTGGTTAAGTACCTAACGTGACTGGCGTAAAGTGCTGCTATACATACATAGGTATAACTAAATAAATCTTGATTTAGATACTTGATTGAAAAATAATGAAAACAGTTTAAAAGTCTGGCCATTTCATTTCATATGCGTCTTACATGAGGCGACTAAAGCAAATACACGAATTATCTTTGAGAAGAGACGAAAACTCGACCGCAAACTATACCAATCCGTCTGGCCAGAACCGTAGGAGAGGGCTATGTTCAGCACTGGATTGTGAAAGCATAGTGAAAGTCTGTACCTATGATCAAAAATGTTGTCTTTTTCATTGTTGACAAACCCGGGGCAAAAGAGCAATATACTACTTATACCTTTTATAACAACGATTAGTTGACAGCAGTGTTTGTTTACATGATGGCTCGTTGATTTGCTAATTAGTGAGGTGCTGAAAACATCCATGTTTGCAGATATGACGCATCCGAAGTTTTCTGTGAACCTCACATCCGTAGCGTTCGATAAAAACAAACACATTTGTAAACATAGCGGCATTTTGACGTTGTTTGTTTTGGCTAAATTTGGTATACGAATATGACACAAAACATAGACAGATTGGCTTTTGCGCACACCAACATATTGATTAATGATTAGTCTTTTTTTATATTGATACCGCAATCATCACGGTTGGCGTAGTGGTTTAAGCGGCCGCCTCACCGCTTGACACTGCGCCGAAGTGTTCTGGGTTCGATCCCCACACGAGACAACACTTTGTGTGATTCATAAATTGTTGTTTCGAGTCTGGGTGTTCATTGTGTACGTTAGTTGTATGTTTGTTAAAGTCCCCCGCGACACTGGATTTAGTCCTAATGCGGGAGGTGTCTTTTGTAAAGAAAAAAAAAAATGTCCTCATCATCCGCAGCCTGACTTTGTCCACTGTTGGCTTCTCTTTGTTCTTGCCATTTCCCTCGATCTTGTGCTAATGCTAATCTAGCCCAGGCTCGGCCCGCGATTGCAGTGATATCGTCGGCCCATCTTACTAATTTTTGGTTCTATAGCGCAATACCAAAAATTCTTAGAGATTTGCAATTTCTGATGCCAAGATTGCAAATGGCGGTACCTACTCATAATAAGCAGATGTCCAGTAATGTGCAATAATTAGAGGTAATGGTCATTACTTGCCCACCATGATACAAGAATATAGAACCATCATAATCAGAAATAAACAGATGAAACAGATTATAGACGTGGTTACTGAATCGATGTTTTGTGAGATATTTTAATTTTCTCGCGTTATAAATATTTTAGGAATTCTATAGATACACACACATTTCGTACGTATCTAATTGTCTAAACAACTATGTTTACTTTAGAGATAATTTACGAGTTATTCTTATATCTCGCGTCGCTAAGATTTTCACTGCAGTACGTCATCCGATTTCACAATTTTCACGGTAAGCCTTTAATTTCAATGCCAACGTACTACGCATTTTATTTTCATTACCAAATACCTGATAAGCGCATAGGTATTTACCGCACGAATACCTACTAAATATTTAGACATGATAACCGCGCTAAGCAATTATTTAGATAATTGTAAAAGATAAGGCAGTTATAAATCAAAAACATTATTTGTAAGATGTTGACTCTGTGACCCCGCACACGCTTAACAAACCGATATGTAAATACATTATAATATAATGTTTTATTATAGGTACCTACTCTTTCAGGCACGTAGGTAAACCTATGTTTTGTATAGTCACAATTTAAACTTCCTTAGCAAACGAAAAACGTCTTCAAAGTGAGAAACGCACGTCTTGCGTTTCGGAAATTCACACGTCTATGTACCTATAGAGTAGAGTCTGCTAACCACCACTACTCTTATTGCAGGCTGTACGCTTAGGGTATAGTTTACCATTCTACCATATATCTAACTGTAGTAACATAGTGCATAGGGTTCCCACCAAGAACTAAGGGTCCCAAGCCAACCTCACCTGCAAGTGGTGCACCTGCCGATCAACGGACGAGGCTCTGGCAAACAAAATATCCCGATAAGCGGCAATAGGCTCGCCACCTATTACGTGGGATCAAAAGACTGGCGAAAAGTGGGCGCTTAATATGCCTCTGCCTACCCCTTCGGGGAAACAGGCGTGAGTCTATGTATGTATGTATTATGTATGTATGTGTAGTAACATACTATACCGCTCAGAAACAGTAGTTTATCATGTTGTTTAACGGTTCGTTTAAGTTGGAGACAGCTACGCGGTTACAAAACATGTGATATAAAACGTGACTGGTATAATAAAACGCCTCAGCATGCAGTTTCATTGTAGCACTGTGTGTATGTCCTATACTACCGGATGACGCGGCGGGACCCGCCCGTCGCTTGTCACGTGTGCAGCATATGACGGCTCTCAACTCATCACACACATCACCCGCACCTAACGGTTATTGCTAAATGCTAGCTCACAAAATTACTGTGAGTTATGGCTATGGCTTATTGTAAGGAATTCAATAGAGCAACAAATTCTATCAAATATTAAACATTGTTATTTAAAACGAAAGATAGCACTTTCTTCTAAAGTAAGTATAAGGCAAATACAATACCTACCCTGCATTCGCTTACGCGGTTGCCTCTTTAGATATTCTTCTTTATCTGAAGAAAGGTAGAGTTAACTACCTTCTTTTCGTACTATTGTGTTTTGTATAGTTGACGTCTCATCACCGATTTGGTCGTAACATACAACTAATAAATGACCATATCTAAGTAAATATTTGCTGTGGATAATTTAAATTTCTACTTTTTGGTCTAAACAATTGTATGAGTTTCAAGCAATAGCTACGTATCAAATTCATACTAATGTTCAATAGTAGGTACGGTAATACCAAAACGCAATCAAGTTGATAAAATGTATTTATGTTAATTATTGTTGGTCTCGGTGGCGTGCAATCAAGTAACAGTGGTTATTCAACAGTTACATTAACGCCGCACCGCCACCGCCACCGCCACCGGTGATATTATTGTTATGAATATGTAGAGTGATGTGACCGTGAATTGTAACGCTATGTGTAGTGTAAGTACCACGGATGAGTGGCCGCGCTCAACACAACATTCGACAACACACGAACCACGCACGTGCTACTATAATGTATACCTACGCCTTCATTCATATCGAATTGCTTGTTATGTCTAAACATTTACTATGTTTCATTAAAAAAGCAGCGATAGAGCATTTGAGATACCAACACACTGCTACGCAGAGGGTATCGGGCTAACCTCTCGGTGCGCTCCACTGACATTTCGGATTTATGTGCGTATTGAATTGTTAACTATCGCTTGCCACGTGCCTGAGAGAGCAGCGTAACCAATGCCAAGACCGGATCCTAATGTGCTTTTAAACGTACCCAGCATAAAACTTGAACCTTCCTCATGCAACGAACTCTGTGTAACAGCAAAATACCACTGATTACGTAACGCAAATAAAACTGCACAATAAAATGTTATAGTCCCCGATCCGAGTTATAAAATCGTATTATTCAAATGTGCAAATTTATTAACGACTTCGAAACATGCAGTCCCTGTTTGTTCATTCGTATGAACATTGGCGGGGTGCCATTGTAACACGTATAAGTCTAGTTGTACATCAATCGAGCAATGAATGATGCTTGACGTCATTGATAAAGACCTTTATTTTCAATTCCCAAGACTGGAGATTATGGATTATTGTGTATAAACACCGAGCCGTATCGCATATCTTGATGTATAGCTATGTGTGCGCACTTTCGTAAGCTGATTACGTGATTCCAGTGACAATCCCCGACGTATCGCATCAAAACAACTAGGTCACAAGTATTTTCGCGTATCTTTTTGTTACAATCTTGTGCGATCACCTTGAGTTGCGTCGCCACTCGCTATGCCTATTCGCACCGCGTGAGTAAATAATATAGGTACACACATATATTGATGGGTGACACAGTGGCTAATCTTATCATCTACTCATTGTTTTCCGCTATGTGTTACGTGTATAGGTATAATACTGTTTGGTACATAAACAACAGTTCTGTTTTTGGATTATTTTAGGCCCATGTAGCATAAGTCCCGCACATAATAGAGGATTAGGATACTGAAGGAGTCTTAAAATCTTTAGGGCTATCTTATTAAATAAGGAAATTATTGCAAAGAAACTAATAGGTATGCTGTTTTGTGTGTAGGACCATGCGTGCCGGTCTGAGGGCATGGAGCTGGCGCGAGAGCTGGACTACAACGCGGCGGCGGCGTGGATCGGTCACCCGTACTTCGACGTGATCGACAACTCCACCGACTTCGACAAGAAGATGAACCGGCTCATCGCGTGCGTGTGCCAGAAGATCGGCATCGACACCGGCGACCGCCTCAACGTCAACTCCAAGAAGCGCAAGTTCCTGGTGAAGACTCCACTCGCGCCGGATTCAGAGTTCCCGCCGTTCCAGGACTTCGACGTGGTGCACAACTACCTGCAGAGCGACGTGCGCAAGGCGCAGGTGCGGCTGCGCAAGCGCGGCCAGAAGGGCCACTGGTCGTACATCCACACGCTGCGCAAGTTCCACCCCGCCAACCTGCCGTCCGTGGAGGTGCGCACGCAGCTCACGCACCGCGACTACCTCAACCTGCTGCCGCAGCGCGACGACGCGCACTTCACCATCTTCAAGAAGCGCCGCTGCTTCATCTACAACAACCAGTACTACCAGCTCGACATCTACCGCCAGCCCACGCACCCCAGGTGACTATCACTACCTACCCACAGTATCCACACTCACACACACACCTCTCTATGTCTCTCACTATACACTCTTATATATATTTATTTACTATGAATAAAACTAATTTTATGTATGTTTATTTTATCATTTGTCTATATACCTCGACGCCAGCAAGCTATTGTATGTTCAGGTAAAACTTTATCTGTACATTATTAGTCCTGTAGTCAGGTAGTCAGTAGATGTGTAATGAATTAGATGCATATTCTTTGACGGGAATTATAAAAATGTGCGAATATTTCCAGGTGTCGAGGGTTGGTTCTGTTGGAGACGTATAGCGCCGCGTACGACCAGAGCGCGCTGATAGAGTCGCTGCCCAAGTTCCTCACCATCGAGAAGGAGGTGACGGGCGACCCCGCCTACTCGATGTACAACCTGTCCCTCAAGGAAGACTGGAAGACCTCCAAAAGGTACTACACCGGCCACGACGCACAGGGTAAGACAGACAACAAACGTGTGTGCTTAGCTAACTGAGTGGTGGTCGCGACTCTACTAACATTACTGCTCATTCGCGCTCGCATACCTCTGAAGTAAACTTGAGTGGCACCGCTGCGGACTTCACCGTTCAACACAATGTACCGCTCACGTTTGCTTCAGACTATTACATTTTATATTTATATCTGTCGGCCATTTCTGTATGCATGATATCTGTGATGTGAACACTGGCGTAATTGTGTCATAGTATAGCATAGAATAGATTAGACACCCCTATTAGTTCCGGTAGCATTCTTTATATTATTTCTCCAAGTAGTACCAGGTATCTACTTAATCTATGTCCAGTTATATCTGTTTAGATTTTTTTCTCATTTGGATCACACATTGATTGTATGCACTAGATGTCTACACCTCCTGCGTAAATTATTATTTATTATTGAAATTTATATTTCTTAGCCATTTATATTTTATTAAATGGACCAAGTTGCGCAGGAGGTCTGGCTCCTTATTCATGTTAGTATGTGTGGAATAGTAATTATCCTAAACTCCATACCCCTGGATATATTAAAGTCAACACGTAATTTTCCAGATCGGAAGAGATTAATTCTGGGACGTACGTACTCTCTAGGGTCTGCCGATGATCCCACTAATTCGGACTAACATTGCGATGCAAGAGTGTAGACTTTTGTTTGGTATACGAACGTTATTTAGTTGACACACGTGACTAACACAATTGCGCCAGTGTTCTGTGAGACGCGTAGATCGGGGGTTAAAGGAACATTTTCTTTTGATTTATCAGGACATAATAAATGCTTGAATGTCCACGATGACGAAAAGCCCAACGGCCAGAATGGAGTCGCCAAAATGAACGGATACGCGGCCGAGAAAGTGAACGGACACGCGACTGATAAGAGCGGACACGGTGGTGAGAAAATGAATGGACACGCGACAGACAAGGTGAACGGCCACGGGACAGATAAGATGAACGGCCACGCAGCGGACAAAGTGAACAACGGCCACGCGGCGGACAAAGTGAACAACGGCTACAGCGACAAGACGAGCGCGCGCAAGCTCAACGGGCACGTGGCGAGCGCGCATGAACTCGACACCTTCAAGAAAAGCCACAGGATGGATCTCGCAACACCAAAGATGACAAAGGTCGCTGTCAAGATATAGACCGCCTCCACTTATCTTAATTAGATTTTGACATTTTATCAAATTCCACTTTGTAACACTTCAATATACACCAAATTGTGAAATACCATTAATATTAAGATTTACTTAAAGTAACGTACTATACTTACCTATCGCCAGGCATCGTTCGTGTGGATCGTGTATTGCTCTTATATAAATATTGTATTTATTCGTACTAATTGTATAAATTGCCAAATGAACTATTTTTGTAGTATTCCTTGAATATAACAATATTTTACATAGGTAACGCATTCGACACCGCGCATATTAAGTATTGAGCGATCTGAACGGAATATTTCAGATGTACCTACTATGAAATGTTTTATATTGTTTGTGCCTTTACACGATATGATATATTGAAAACCTCTCGTGAATAATGAATGTAATACAAATACATTAAAGATAATATCATAGCACGTCTTGTAGTACTTAAAGCGTCGCAATAATATCACTTAAGTATTATTGCAGTATGATGAACATTACGGCTAGATCTTAGGTTATATTATACCTAATTCGATAGCATTTTATTTATAGACTTTTAATTTAATTATATAGAGGCGGCATTAATGTCGTGATTAGGACATTGCAGTAAATCGTTTTGATTTGTAGATGGAATCGTAAATTTTAAATTTGTCTGGATGTTGTGAGGTCAAGTAGCACGTACACACTACATACTCACTGTTTGTTTGAAGGGGTCCAATTCACAAGCGATAACGAACACCATTCGTACAAAGCAATCCTAATTGTTACTAAAATGGTCCCCTAGATTTCTATTTAGTGGCCTTTTAGCGTTGGATTTACGTATAGAATATATTTTTGATCGGATAATTAAATAAATATATTTATGTGACATAGAATAAAATTCGATGTAGAAATTGATGTCGTTGCAATGTCACTCGGTATTTTTGTTGTCGAAGGAGACTAGTACTTACGCAAAATCATAAATTAATTTTACAAAAGTATTTTTAAGCCACCGTTAAAGATATCAATGTATTGAAGATTATACGCCTACTGTATAGCGGTTTGCTAAATAGCTACGAAGCTATTGAATCGTTTGGCAAAGATCCACGGTAGCATTGATAATGGCTGTGCTATTATAATTGAGCAATTGAGAGCTCTGTTCGTGCGGAGTTACTGAGCGAGAGTTGGCGGCGAGCGTGCCAACGTTATATCTAAGAGCCGGTGCAACCAAAAAGGAAAACTAAAGCATATTTTATTGCCAGATTGCTATCAAAATGGCTTCATTGTACACTATTTATCTTCTAGACAATTGGCTTCGAATGTCGACTTAAAACTAATTTACTTGGTGCATCGTGCTGATAGCTTTTGGACGTAAAATCTCAAAATTGCATGTGTAAAATTTCTTGCATTGTTTCTTAATAAAGAAAAATGCGTCATTGAACTTTGCTATTTTTATTTCACTCCCTTACACTGTTATATCAAGGGTAAGTATCAAGTAGATATATCTAAAACTGATGTAGAAATAAATAGCAATAAAAACTTAGCTACGAAACGATTTCCCATATATGTTCAGGGGCATTAAATCTATACAGGGGCCTAGTCCGAACGTGCACACCAGTTTATCAGATTCAAGTCGACCGTATCGTCGATGGGGTCAATTTCCATCCATTTTAGCGCGCGTAGTGGATTGTAACGGTTAGTAGAGACCGCTAGGTAGCGGATAAATGTAAGTACTCTGTGGGTAGCGGGGCGCATTTCCTATGGACGCTGTAAAGACAAACTTTCTGCGACCTAAATTGCTTTCCGGCGGCGGCGTGGCAGTAGTTTCCCCCTGTGTAAGAGCAGGAGACTGTGTATCTTAACTACGAGGGCAAGAGAGTTGTGTGTGAGAACGATGCCAGCGCCGCCAACGGTGCGAATTACGAACTAAACTGGGGGACTCCTAACCCACATTCAGTGCCATAACTGCGGTTCTATGTATTGATTGAACATTTCTATGAGTGCCCCCTAGCGGATGACGCCTAAAGACTTACTAACCCCTAGCAAGAGAGAGGTGAGTTTTAGTTTTCGATTTATTTTCTTTCTTTTTTTAAAGACAACAAAATAAACACTAGGAATAAATCCTGTGTCGCGGGGGACGTTACAAACATACAACCAACGGACACAATGAACACCCAGACTCGAAACAACAATTTGTTAATCACACAAAGTGTTGTCTCGTGTGGGAATCGAACCCACGACACTCGGCGCAGTGTCAAGCGGCTGCTTAAACCACTGCGCCAACCGTGCAGTCGCTGACTAGAGTTTCCAGTTATAATATATTAGTCTATGGACTAGAGCATTTCAAACGTCCAACCTCTCTGGCCCCTAGGGCCCCTAGGCTCTTCTGATCGACCGATGACGTTGAGCATAGAGTAAATACTACAGTCCGTTCACAGTTATTTTACCTCTGACAAATGTCAGTGTTTATTTTCTTTATGTTGGAATTGTACTCTGTGATGACAGGAATGTAAAATAGGGTTACCCGTGCATAACATTTTACCCAATATTAGTGGAAATGCTTCAAAAATTCAAATGCTTAAAGCTCATGGCCGCAAAGTGGTTAGATTACCGCCATACCACTGCGAGCTAAACGCAATTGAACTTATGTGGAGTCTCATTAAAAGCAAAAATTTAGGACAAGAGGCAACCAACATTGTGAATTTAGCTGAAGAAGCTTTTCAATCTATCACTGCAGAAGACTGACAAAAACAATGCAAACATGAGCGCCACATTAAAGACAAGCTTCGTGAAACAGATGTGTCTACGGATGCTGAAATGGACAGGTTCATAATAGAATTAAATTCTGAGTCTGATACAGAATATGACGGCAGTTACGAAATGAATACCGTCAGAAAAGAAGTACCGACTTTGGGTAAACTCTTGGCGGAGTTAAAGATTGATATAAGTTTTCGTGGAGGTCGTACTACATTATGGAAAATTATCCGACATATTGAATTTCTGTTTAAAAAATGTAGATCAAAAAGGAAGTTACTTATGGAGAGGCATAATATTGTAGCTTGGAGATACAGGTACCTTACCAATTTGAAACAACATCGCGATGAATTGTGTTCCTGGATGAGACCTATATTCACGCGTCTTACACGGTGAATAAATACTGGCAAATAGAAAATGAAATGGGTGTCTTAAAAAACGATTCCGTTGGTGAACAATGGATAATTATTGTTCATGTGGGTGGTGAAATAGGGTTTATACCAAACGCTTTATTAATATTAAATCTCAGTCGAAATCGGGTGACTACCATAAAGACATGAACAAAACAAATTTCATGAAATGGTTTCAGGAAAGACTAATGCCTCATTTGCCGCCTAATATTGTAGTTGTTATGGATAATGCCCCTTATCCCACAGTCAAGTTAAACAAGGTACCAACATTAAGTTCTACTAAAGCTGAAATGCAAAACTGGATCACAAATAAGGGGTTATCTTATCTGCCTACCATGGTGAAAGCTCAACTGTATGAAATTATAAAAGACCATCCAATATATGAAACTGATCAAATGCTTGAAGCTCATGGCCGCAAAGTGGTTAGATTACCGCCATACCACTGCGAGCTAAACGCAATTGTATTTATGTGGAGTCTCATTAAAAGGCGAGTCACAAGCAAAAATTTAGGGCAAGAGGCAACCAACATTGTGAATTTAGCTGAAGAAGCTTTTCAATCTATCACTGCTGAAGACTGACAAAAACAATGCAAACATGTGCGCCACATTGAAGACAAGCTTCGTGAAACAGATGGGTCTATGGATGCTGAAATGGACAGGTTCATAATAGAATTAAATTCTGAGTCTGATTCTGTATCAGACTTACTATTCGTAACTGCTGTCAGATTCTCGGACTGCCAATGATGATTCGTAACTGCTGTCAGATTCTGATCTGACAGCAGTTACGAATCATCATAACATTGGCAGTCCACATGGATCATTCTTATAGACTCACGCTGTTTCCATGAAGGGGTAGGCAGAGGTGTAATATTACACCCACATCATTCTTATTCAAAATAAATATGAAAATTAAATTTGCTGTTTTTGAATTTGATAATTAGAACCTCACGTTGACGTAATTATGATGCGTTTACCTTTGTATATTAAATACTTATATTCATAGTTATTTATTATTATATATTACACATATGTATTGTAACTACTTATATTCATAGTTATTTCGTAAGAAAATAAATGTACTTACATGCATATAGCCATGCCAATATCAAGAGGTTTTGTTACAAACATTACTTCCAAATATTTAATACGATCTCTTCAATGTACTTATACTATACCTACAGTACATTTTTAGCAATAATGTATATTTAAAATGGGAGTATTATATACCAAATATAGCAACACAACGCCCAGGTTGGCCAATCTAACAGCTAGAGGTAAAATAAATGTGAACGGACTATACGGAAAATGTTGAATACAGAGTGGTCAAAAAGGTTTTACAGGGCAATAAGGTAGGTTAAGTAAAGTCGGTTTAGTTCACTTCATATGTGATCTTACACGCAATTCTTTTCGTTATTCATAAACACAAAGGAATCAATTATTTTAAAACTGAATAAAACATAATATCAAACAAACGCACATTTTTTATTTATAACAAATTACGGTATACATATATGGAATGGCTAAGGGAATAACATATAATTGAGGCTAAGTAACAGTAGGTAGAATGTATTGGAATCCTATTGAACCTGGCTAATAATACTAGAACACTATGTCATATTGCAAGTGATACTCGACACGCACTCGCTCGCAACTTCGTATTGCACAATCTTACAATAATTACAGTTATTGCACATCTTCGCATGTATTTATAAGTACCATATAATATGCCGGAGGTATTGCATGTGGCAAGGTTGCGTGCGAGTTGCGACTGATTCTTTAAGTTTTCTTATAAAACCAGTGATATCCATTTCAATAATGACTATTTCTGAATATAGTCATAACCTAATACTACGTAATAAGACTGTTCGATACCTAATTGAACATTCCTTAGTTTTATAACAGTCCACAGAACACAGTATTAGGACTTGTATAATATATGGGTGTCAACAACACTGATAATAATGGGGAATCTATGGGAAGCTACGTTTAGTGGAAGTCTATTTGTCAACATGATTTAAATATGTCCAGGCTGTCCTAATTGTCTATTCAAGGGTCTAGTACAATTGGTCTTGTTTTAGATACTCGTTACAGCTTGCTAATAAACATTAAAGAAGCAGGTTATTTTTTCAATACCCAATTGTACTAGACTTCGATCAATACCCAAACATCTGATCTAATTCGTAAATTCATTCCTCGCACCTCTGGCAGCAGGCTACCCCGTCGTACAAATGTTAATTAACTATCCACAATAAGGCACCGCGCAGATGAAGGGTAGGACAGGACAGAAGAGACTGTCCCCGAAAATTGGACGTACAGTATCCTATGCTATACGCGCACGTAGTACATGACAGCGGATCGTGAAGCAAGCTTCAACATGAGGCTTTGGTGGACAGGATAGAAAACCCGTAGAATCCTATGCGTTGGGAATATTGACATTCATTTTATTCTACAATACGACGATCACAATGATCGTAGTCCGTCATCTGCTCAGCGCCTAAGTACTGAGTACACATATTATATGTATGGAAAATGAACACTAATGTGTAATATTTCTATTATAATAAGTCATACAACGCATTATGTCATTATATTTGGAAGAAACACGTGGCGCTTGGACGCTGGGCGTTCGATGCCAAGAGCGTCATTGATTTACTTATCAGCCCTTATTAACAATTGTGAGTAGAAACAAAATATTATGCAGGGTGTAAAAAGACCCTTAACGAAAACTGAAATCCCATGTTGTACCAATCACTATGAACATTTTTTACTTCAGCACCATACCTGGGAAATTACTGGCTCAGGAGATATTGAGGCTCAAAGTTAGTGAGGAATTTTTATAATTAGGTACAAAATCGATGTATTTACCCCGCCAATATGCTCTTTAGATGCCCTATGACCCCATAGATAAGTGGGTATTTCGAGCATTACACTCGCCCGCTTTTAATTGCGGTTTAAAAAATGTGAAAACTCAAAAAATAAATCGTTTCTTAGGTATTATTTTTTGTTAGTATGACTTGGCATGATGTCCACAACGAGTAGACTTCGGCTTGGTGATGGGTCTTGTGACACCCTGTATAAGTAGCTATTTAACAAGGGCCGGAGTTTACGCATGTCTATTATAAAATACAATAGCCGTTGGCCAATCAACTATATTACTTTCTATAGATTGGTGGTTCACAACAATGTAGCCAGTTTCACATTATCTGCATGAGGCAAGGTACTAGTGCGCATTTCTTAGTTAGCATTTATGACTGCAATGTAACCAAACTGGATAGGACTTAAATAATCATTACTCTGTACAATCGAACAACTTCCCGCTAGACCACCATAAGGGCGAGAATCACTCAGCAAGACATCGTCCCGTTCAGCGCTACTTTACACACACATTGACACTCGTATATAAAGCCAGTTTCTAGTGTGCCTCGACCTGCCAAGGGATTTTTTTTCAAACTGGTCTACCGCCGACTTGTTTAACTGTACATGGTGTCTTTGCTAAGCATCGAGCAAAAGAATATCGCCACCATGTTCCACTAGGTATCGTCAAAGAACTTAGATTTATACCTAACAAGCACATTTCCTATGGGCGCTCTTAAGACAAACTTTCTGCGACCCAAATTGCCGCGTGGCGGCGTGACAGTCATCCTCAGTGTAAGAGCAAGAGAGACGCATGTTCCCCCAGTGTATCTTAACTCCAAAAGCTAGAGGGACGGAGAAACGACGCCAGCGCCGACAACTACAAACTAAAGTGGGGGCAGACCCCACTAGGAATCGGCACACGAAATTCTCAAGGTCCGCGGTTCTATGTAAATCTAGTTCTCTGGTACAGTCTAGATACCTAGCATGTTAAACCATATGAGCGCGTCACCAACTGAACAGTGGTAGATAAGATACTATACTCTTGCTAAAAATGCTTTAGGTAGACCAATGAGTATACAAGACTCAATACTATAGGTAGTCAATTGTTTTTCTGTATTAGTGGCTGCCAATCAATAGTTTCTTTG
Organism: Euclidia mi; assembly: GCA_944739405.2. Lineage (NCBI taxonomy): Eukaryota > Metazoa > Arthropoda > Insecta > Lepidoptera > Erebidae > Euclidia > Euclidia mi. The sequence continues at coordinate 1,507,961 of OX123198.2, read as the reverse complement.
AACACCACTTCAAAGAAAGCTCAATACAAATATTTTGTAATAATATTTGTTCTTTCAATCACCCCATACTAGTTTACCTCTGCTAGATCAATAATTGCACCAAAAAGGCAATCATATTATCTGGAACCTTCGGAGCTATTGTGCTCAAGGTTTGTCGGCAATGAACCAAGACACCGCACTTTCAACTTGTAGGCAGTTCAGTTACATTGCAGTCATATAATGCTGGTTATACTTAATTCCTATTTGCATCTTTGATTTTCTGCTCTTTATACATCTTGAGGACTTTCTTGCCTGGTACAAGCGTCTGGCTGAGCCCTGGCCTCTTTAGTTTCTTCTTATCGACCGCTCCCTCCCAGACGGAGTCGTCGGTGGGCGACACCGGGTCGAGGACGGCCAGAGGTGGTAAAGCGGACGTCATCGTCCCCACACCTTCACACACCACTGCTTTTAGTTTCTGTAATGAGAAAATATAAGACATTCAAGTCACATGTACTTTCCTTATTTAGGGATGATGAAGATCTTTACCACTTAGGATAGTGTGGTTGACTGCCGAATGTGCACATGAGAATATAAGTCCACATCAGTGGATGTCATTATGATAGTCTGGCAATATCATCAGTTTAAGGCAAAACTTTATCACCTAACCATCAGTCAATTCATTTCATAACAACACTACGAACGTAACTTCCACGGCGATGCAACCGCAGCAATCAGTGCATGCCACAACAATATGCAGATGGAGAAATAATCATCTCCTAAAGACTATCCAAAACAACAGGGCAATGTTATTACAATAGGTAGAAAATTATCTTGTTGGTTAACAGACAGCTTGCTAATATTAAATATTCAGCGTTAGCGTTATTCAGCTTTTCCACAGAGTGACTGCAGTCAGACCTCCATACACCGGGATAGCAATATTCCATAGCTTAGACCAGGGTCAGTTTTTGTGGGTACTGACTCCCCATAATGACTGTCAAAGATCTTCATGACTGTGGACTGTGGCTTAACACACTCACAGACGAATGGGGCAAGCAGTAATTAATAATAATAACTTCAAAAACTCAGTGGTGTGTGCCTTGGTTGCCAACTCATTACCCTCTAGTAGTAGTATTAGCTCCATCCAAAGAACACATTTATCTATTACAGATGAAGAACAAGCAACGCAAGTAGGTACATAAAGGTACTTTCTATTTATTTTTCTGAGTGAAAAGTATTTAGTTCCAAAAAACATAAATAAAATTTTAAACTATACAGTATATTGAAAGACAATGTGAGTTCTGATCTGACAAATATTTTGAAAGAGAAGTGCTTCTATAGCTTGGCTAATGTGTAGTCTGGAATAGTGTTCAGGTCAGAGCCCTAATGTCCTACCTTTACTGAGAAAAAGATATTATACCAGCTATCAATAAAAATAATACCTGTTTGTCTGCTTCCATCTCTTCTTGTGATTTCTGTATGTCAGTGTCGTGAGCATACTTGCAGTTATGACCGAAGCGGCAGCGGCCCTTCCTGTAGTTCCAGCATATCCGTTTGCCGTTTATCATCTGGGTGTTGTCTTTACCTGGAACCTTACAGTCATTGCCTATGTACTTGACGATTGTATGGACAACTCGATACTAAACTTTTCATACAGCTTTTAGGCATTTAAATGTATACTTCCTAATAAAGTTTAAAACTTGAAATGTAAAGAGTTTGTGTTCCCAGGTAAAAAATCATACTTCTTTGATAAGCTTAAATTCACTATGAAAACAGTGAAATTGTCTAGTGTTGCTACTTGATGTAAAATAAAACCGACTTTCATTTATGTACCTATTGAGTGATCATTTCACAATCGCATTCCTGATAGGCATCATTGAAAACAATGTCTAACATACAACGTCAACAATATAGATTGCTTTTGATAGAAAGTCAACATATACCATTTTAACGTGTTTCTCAAGTATAGCAGCCTTCGCAAGCTCAGCTTCAACAAAAGGATTGGAGAAAACTGAAGTTTGTAGGCTGCTCTCTCCGATTGTAGGCTTTGGTAGTTTTGGCTTTGCATTATCAGTTTGTGGCCTGAAAAAAGATAGTGGTGTTGAAAATGATACATCTATTGACAAATAAATTACATAGGTACCTACTTTGATAAATAATAATAATAATTACTTTTCGTTTTCAATTGAGTCTTCGTCCGAATCACTTGAAGAAGAGCCGTAATCCAAAAGAGCGTTCATATTAGTAACAGAGAAACTCTACTCTGTGCAGAGAAAATAACAAGACAGGTTAAATCTAACTGAGAATGTACAATTGTTATTACAGAACCATGCTAAAATAAAGAAGCTGAAGAAAGATACCAGAAACATATCTCTATGCCAGAAACTAAATTATTGTAGTACTACGACAACAATTTACAAATTGACACTCATTGACACTGATCAATGAACGTGAATGAAAGAAACAACATATCGTAACGTCATCTTGTTTCTCTTTCTAGCCTGTGCAATAGTGTCGCAGAGGTCTCTCTCCAGATACAGGGATGCTCGATCCAGGTGTTTTGTATCGATATTTTGGATCGCAATGGATTGTAACACAGTGTATTGATCCACTCCATTTGATACGATTCAGTGGATCAATCCAGTAGCCAATAAAGTGATACTAAAAGTCCTTTTCACATACATACATAGACTCACGAGTCACGCCTGTTTCCCAGAAGGGTAGGCAGAGACTACGGAACGCCATTTGCAACGATTCTGACATATCTTTCTTGCTTCATTCACTCTCATCAAATTTCTCATGTATGCTCTTTGTTTAAGGGTACTTCCAACCTGTCCTTTTTTTAGGATGTCTCAAATCTGCAGGCCGATTCAGAATGTCACGATAAGTAATCGTACGATATGTCAAATTATTGTCCTCGTCTTTTAGCCGCCTATCAGAGATATTTTGAACATATAGTCATTGAATTCGGTTTATTTATTAATTTACTTCATACTGAATGCATAAAATTGATAGGAAATGCGATAGTTTTGACAAAAAATGAGGCAACCCGTTTGACAATTAACGGAATCGAATGTCAAATGAGATATCGAACGATTCTGAATCGCCCCCCTGGTTAGAGAACGTCCGTCTAGGTCTACACCTTCCTCCTGTCCCATTCACACTTTACTTATATAACTTCTTGGTCAGTCTTTCGTCATCCATCCTCTCCATGTGTCCAAACCATCTTAGCATACCTTTCTCAATAGATGTCACTACATCTACTTTTGCCCCACAACACTCTCTTATCACACAATTCTTTACTCTGTCGTTCTAAGACACTCCACACATACTTCTCAGTGCTTTCATTTCTACAGTCCGTTCACAGTTATTTTACCTCTGACAGATGTCGGTGTTTATTTTCTTTATGTTGGAATTGTACTCTGTGATGACAAGGAATGTAAAATAGGGTTACCCGTGCATAACATTTTACCCAATATTAGTGGAAATGCTTCAAAACTTCAAATGCTTGAAGCTCATGGCCGCAAAGTGGTTAGATTACCATCATACCACTGCGAGCTAAACGCAATTGAACTTATGTGGAGTCTCATTAAAAGGCGAGTCACAAGCAAAAATTTAGGACATGAGGCAACCAACATTGTGAATTTAGCTGAAGAAGCTTTTTAATCTATCACTGCAGAAGACTAACAAAAACAATGCATACATGAGCGCCACATTGAAGACAAGCTTCGTGAAACACATGGGTCTACGGATGGTGAAATGGACAGGTTCATAATAGAATTAAATTCTGAGTCTGATACAGAATATGACAGCAGTTACGAATCATCATAACATTGGCAGTCCACATGGATCATTCTTATAGACTCACGCCTGTTTCCATGCAGGGGTAGGCAAGGGTGTAATATTACACCCACATCATTCTTATTCAAAATAAATATGAAAATTAAATTTGCAGTTTTTGTATTTGATAATTAGAACCTCACGTTGGCGTAATTATGATGCGTTTACCTTTATATATTAAATAGACAACATTTTTATTATAACTACTTATCTTCATAGGAAATTAGTTATTTCGTAAGAAAATAAATGAACATGCATATAGCCATGCCAATATCAAGAGGTTTTGTTACAAACATTACTTCCAAATATTTAATACGATCGCTTAGGCAATAAAAAAATAAGTACATTTTTAGCAATAATGTATATTTAAAATGGGAGTATTATATACCAAATATAGCAACACAACGCCCAGGTTGGCCAATCTAACAGCTAGAGGTAAAATAACTGTGAACGGACTATACAGCATTTATTCTACTTTCATGTATATTCTGCCATACTCAACTTTCACTACCATACATAATAGTGTAGGTAGCATCCTTTTCACCTTCAAGTTTAATAATCAAAATTTTACTTATTAGAACCAAACATAAACATAGCGTAAGTATAAAATAAACTTGTATTAAATTCTGCCATAAAATTTAATGACGAAATAATAATTTTGAAAATCTCTCCATGTCAAGTTGATATCAAGTTTCATTCAGAATCAACCACCAAAGAGAGGCTTTTACAGTTATTGATATTACAGTTAGTCGATTTCTAAAAAAGAATTAAACTTTTTACTCCAAGTTATTTGAATATGATTTTTGGTTCCGATATTTGTATCGATCCACATGTGGATCGTATAGCGATGCATTGAAACAAAAATCGAATGTATCGTTCCAGTCAAGTATCGATATGGATCAAGCATCCCTAGCGGATAAAGACGGCTCTACACTCATGGTACACTCTCACTCATGCAAGCTCTCATGTCTCATCTCATCGTCTCCCGTTGTCGTCTCGCCGAGAGAGGCAGAGAGCTCGAGTTTCACCGAGCGCGAGAATTGGCACGTTACCTGAGCCTTGCTCCTTGATCTGAGCTCTTTGACCTCGTCAGCTTTTCCAAGTCGGTTGCGATGTTGCGATGCATAGTGACAAACCACCTATCTACTCTTTATATTAACATCATTTCTTCTGTATGATTTAAGACTTTGTCCACTTTGTAAGTCCACGTAATTGAAATATCGTATGGCTGACGGCATAGAATACAAGCGTCGCCACCCCATATCTTCCCGTGGGTGTCGTAAGAGGCGACAAAAGGATACTTAATACGATGCAAATACCGTCTTTGCACGTAGAGACGGAAAACTCGACATTAAACCCTATACCAACCCGTCTGGCCAGCGTGGTATTGTAGGCCAAGCTCTCCTAATTTGTTCACAATACTATTGTGACGCAAATTAACGACTGCAAGGATGAATTGAAATATCTCTTAGCGCACAGAATAGCCGCAGCTGTGACTTGCAACGCATCCATCTTATTGGCGTTCGCAATCTTACTAAACAGCCACGAACTTGTCACGCAATCTCTCGCTCATGTGCCCTCGGCAAGACATGGTAAGAGCACTCCGTCTATACATATTAATCTATGGAGCACTCGCGCGAGAATGTTTAACTGCCTTAATATTTACTACCAATATAGCGGGCCGCGAGTCGGTAATTTGGTGCCTAAGTATGCAGTCTGTGGCTCTTCCTATACTGCCTGCGTTCGGTTCGCGTCAAGGTGTCAAGCACTTGGTCTAGCACTTCTGAAGGTATCCTGTTCTGCGACACATAATCCTTGGGAGAAGGTATATTAAAGGCCGGCGCCAGCGCCGACTGACGGCACGGCATGGCACGGCGCGGAACGGCGTGGCACGGCATGTTTCGGTAGGCCGAAGGACGCTTCGGCACGTCGCGGCATGACGCGGCATGCCGCGACATGCCGCGTCATACCGAGGCGTCCAATTGACTGGAATTTAGTATCAATAGCACTTCTTGCTGAAGATGAAGAACGACAAATACAAACTGATATGTCGAAGAGAAAACAATTCTGGATACATTATTTATGGAGAACAAGATTTACTAACGGTGAATTCAGGAACTTATTTATCTACTTATTACGTCGTGGCACACTGCAGGACGCTGTGGCATACCGCGGCGTCCCGAAGTATGCCGCGACGCGCCGCGACGTCCCGCGGTAACCGACGTGCCACGGCGGGCTGCGGTTCGATTATATCGAAATAAAGTAATATGAATTCTAAACTCATTGAAATAAGAATAAAAATGACTTGATCAGTAATAAAATCCTTTGCCATGCCGCGACGTCAGTGCGCGCCGGCCTTTAAAGTCTTAAATAAGCAAGTTAAAATGTTTTAACCACATAAAAAATAAATTTATGAACGATTAATATTCTACCAAATACTACCGCCTAATTGATGAGAGCAACATTATTCGTTGGTAGTGTGATGTTATCATGATTCGAAAATTTATCGGTACCAAATATTGAATATTTGCCTACATTTATCTCGCTGCAAAGTTCATAATATATGTTATTACTCTCACATTTGATTGTAGAATGTAAATCAAGATTTTGCATGCCGACTGGTGAAATATAGCTGAACTAAATTTACTATTGTACCATCTGACATAATATTATATGTAGGTATGTAATACCCATATTAAATTTGCGAAATAAATGATCTTTTATCTTTTTATCTTTTAACACTAAGGTAATGCTTGTGCAGACGTTAAGTTTTCCTATAATAGACTATGCTGGTATGTGTAATTTTGACCTGAATGCAAATCTTCTCAATAAATTAGACCGACATCTCAATAACTGCATTCGATTCATTTACAATCTTCGCAAGTATGACCATGTGTCTGCATATCGCACTGAACTCAACTGGCTACCCATTCGTCAACGCCGTAGTATGCGTGCTCTCACTACTCTCTTCTCTTTTCTTAACTCGCCAACCCCTCCTTCTTACTTGTCGTCCTCTCAGTCGTCCTATTTAAAGTTTTTGTGTTCAAATCACAACAGAGCGCTAGTAGCTCTTCACTTGTTTTATTTGGTACATATCGAGACTTAACAGTACCAAGTCTTCTTTCGTTAGCCTGGGGAAGGTAGCTAAGTTGTTTGTCAACTTTTAAACGTAATGTGATGCTCCAAACATTGTAAGAAAAGAATTAATTTTTGCACTTTCAAACTCAAATAACAGCCTAGGGGTTAATTGTAGACGATTCTTGTAGTAGTAAAAAATCATTAGGGCATTATTTCCCATAATAAACTAGTATAACTTTTTTCTGGCCGGCACTTTCATTTTTGGGTACCTACGAAATGAATGATGTCCTGTAGAATAGAATAGAATAGAATATTTTTTATTTGTTTCAACATGGTGAACATGATACATTGCATGCAAGATAGTTATGACACAGGTGAGTTCTAACATGTTCAGCCGCATATCGTGGCGTACAAATAGGAAGGAAGAGATGGTGCATTAACCGTAACACTATTATATAGGTGTTATGTCCATGTCTAATGCCCCAGGATGTGTTGCGATAAGAGCACATTACATTAGAATATGGTGCGGCACTGGCCGTATTCCTGTACACGTCCCATAACAATGCCAAACCTACTGCTTATTGTCCTGATAAAGAGACAGATCGCTGTAATAATTAAAAAAAAAAAATATATATATATAGGTGTTAGACATTATGTAGATATTTTTAAATCATCATTATTATTAAAGTATTATTACAAATCATAGTCAAAGTAGTAATTAAATATACAAGTCAGCAATATTGTGTATTAATGTCATTAAAATAGAGTCCACACTGTAGCATAATCATATTACAATGTCAAAAAGAAAAAATATATGTGTATACAACATCGTCATCTCAAACATTAGAAAAATTGTCCTCTTTCATAAATTCTGCTTTACTATAATATGCTCTTGCAGTTAGTAAACTCTTCAATTGTCTTTTAAGAGCAGGTATATTTATGTTTTCCATGATTTGGGCAATTTATTAAATATGGTTGGAGCCATGCAAAAGATACTCTTACGCATAAGAGTTGTCTTAGCTACGTGAACACAGAGTTTGAAATTATCACGTCTATTCCTAGGGACAGCATCAGATAAACGCGGAAATAAATGAGCGTTGGATTTAATAAACGTTACTGTTTCCAGGATATATAATGAGGGCAAAGTCAATATCTTGCGTTCTATAAAATAAGGTACACAACTATCCGTTGATTGCAGTCTAAACATCGATCGAAGGCACCTTTTCTGTGCCCGAAACGCTATTTCATTGTCCGTGCTGTTTCCCCAAAAGATGACGCCATATCTAAGAATTGATTCGGCTAATCCATACCTAGTAAGCAATAATTAGCGCATCTGTGTTGAGAACTACAGCAAGCTGTTTCAGGGCGTAGGCTGTACTACTTAATTTCTTACTTAGTGCTTCTATTTGGGGTTTCCAATTCAATTTATAATCTATTAATAGTCCCAGAAATTTTGTTGTTTCAACATTATTGATATTTGTATGATTAAATTGAATGTTAAGATTGTCGATTGGTTGTGTACTTTGTCTAAAGTGAATTATGTTAGTCTTTTTTAAATTAATTATTAAATTATTATCATTTAACCAATTTATAATAGATATTAGTGATTTGTTAATGTCATGTTCATATGTGTCAATGTTCTTACAAGCTATTGTCACAGTGCAATCGTCAGCAAAAAGTGTCAATGGTTGTTCAGTTACTTTGAGCAAGTCATTTATGTACAAAGTGAACAACTGCGGCCCCAATACACTGCCTTGAGGTACCCCGTATATTACTTCGCGATCTTCAGATCTTGAAGTTTCTTCACGTTTATTTTTTTTATTAATTGAACTAATCTCTGTAACTTGTTTATGGTTATGAAGATATGATTGTAGTAGTTCTAAAACGTTGCCTCTAATACCGTAGGCTTCAAGTTTCTCTGCCAGGGTCTTATAATGGACGCAGTCAAAGGCCTGTGTCATGTCACAAAATATCGCACAGACAGGCGTTCTCTTATCAACATTTTCCATTACATTTTCTAAAACTCATAAATAGCCAAGTTTATACTTTTATTTTTTCAAAATCCCTTTTGTTCGTCACTTAATATATTATATTTTTCTAAATAGGTATTCATTACACCATATATGTATTTTTCAAACATGATTACATTCTGAACTTCTGATAGACCTGTGAATCAAAACTGGATAAGTCTAAACTTCTGATAAACCTGTGCATCATAGGAACTTGGCAAAACAAACATGACTAGTTAAAGTCTTTGGAAGCTGGAAAATAAGGACGTTGTGATACCTTTTCAGCTGCCACTAAAAACTATTCTATGCAACTGCACCTAATATACATTAAGCTTGTCAATCAGAATGCTTGTGAGGTCCCTCAGTTCTCACGCACATTGGCTGGTGGTTAGTCCTATTAAGTAGTAATGTTAGTAATTTAGTATATTCTAATCTATGGTAATGTTATCACTTCAACCATCCCATTGAGAACTCAGGTATTTTACTTGACTAGATAGACACTTACGTACATACTTCTGTCCCGTCGTAAAAAGTTTATTTTATTTTATTTATAGTCTCACGCCTGTATCCCCGAAGGGGTAGGCAGAGGTGTAAATATTACATCCACATATCTCCATGAATTTTTAGGTCCCACGTAAAAGGGGGCGAGCCTATTGCCGTTACCGGGCACCTCACCAGACTCCGGGCTGCTACTGAGTATTCAGAAAAACTCAGTAACACTTTTGCCCGACCCGGGAATCGAACCCGGGACCTCCGATCAGCAGTCGCATACGCTATTCACTGGACCACGGAGGCAGTCGTAAAAAGTTATATTAAAGTATGAGGACATAGGCAAGGCTGTGGAGTTACAAAGCCTCCCTAGTACTACGATAAACCACCGCGATACGGGTGGCGCCGCGCGCGAAATGTAGTGGAATTTTGAATGCAAAATGCAGTATTTAATAAATCTGGTAGTTTAATAATTAGTTTTGTATTAACGCATTTGATATCTTATTATCATAGTTTTAGGTTTTCTTGGTTTTATATTCAAAAATAAAAAGAACATTTTACCAATTTGTTTTTGAAAAACCTGGTACCTACCTATACTTTGCAGGCAGAAAAAAACAAATACATTATTAATCAAAGAGGTTGGACGTTTAGACTAGAGAGAACATGCCCTATAAATTTCCTTATACCGAACGTGCAACATGTAATGTCAGTTGGTCTTAGTTGGTTAATCATAACGTCAAATTACGCGTCTCATTTAAAGAGGCATAGACTCTTTACATACTCATATCTTTGACTACATTCTCTAAATAGCCGTGCTGTGATCTGTCATCAGTGTAAAATTTGTTAGACGTTTGTGTTTACATTTTTAATAACTTTTTTGCATTTAAATAGTAAGAAAGCTTATAATAATTAAATAGTGTACTCATTAATTAATACACATCGAGTATGTGATATCGGGATGTGGATGCCGCTATTCTCGGAACGGAAATAACAGGAGAAACTTTATCTTCTAGCAGTGAGTCGGAATTTTCCAACAAATTTATTTACTTTTCTCGTATTAATGCTATAATGAGTGTTAAGTTTACACAATATCATTGTATTGCAAATCAAAAGAACAGCTTACATACGTATGTGTTATGAATTTAACTCACAAATTGTTATTTTGTACATTTATTGATTTAATAGCCTTAGTGATGGGATTTGACAGTGAAAGGAGATATCGATGTTTTTTGAATGAGGGATAAATACGGAAACTAACTATCGGACATGAATGTAAAACTGTCGCTGGAAGCGACAGCGGGTAGCCGCGTTTGCTAAGTTGGCAATAAACAAAGACGTCCAGCGGTCTAATTTTCTATCGCGCGTTTGATAGTAAGCGCAGTTTAATGTACATAATTTACTTAGATCTCTCGTACCTACCTTAAAAGTAGCGTCTATTAACCTAAAGCCAAGTGTTCCAGTGTACGTGCGTGTGTGTAGGCTTACATTTTTGCATCTATAAAATAGTAGATGGATTAGGGATGTGAGTAGCATTTTTTATTATTAAGAAGGTGTTTTTTATTACAGGTTGCCTATTAATGACGTCACAAGAAAACTTTGGATAAATGCCGTTGGACAGCCTAGTTTGATTTAGCAGAAGTACCACCGTATTTGTTCACGTCATTTTGAGAAATACTGTTTTTAAAGACAGAAAGCACCTGGCGTCGTTTAAAACCGAAAGCTCTGCCTACATTACATTTATGCCCGGACATTGCACACCCGGTAGAATTATTTATCCAAAGCTAAACAAAAAGTGTGTAATTTTAGTTGGAACATATTAATAAAATATAACAATTACAACGATTTTAATTAATCTACCTACTTCTATATTATTTATCATACTAGTACTATCCTGACTGATCAAAGACGTCTTGTCTTTTAGTCCGCTACATAATATTCTACCATAAAATATAATATTCTTTCACATTCACACAACATTATCTGGCCCCAAACTAAGCATATCTTGTACTGCGAGTACTAGACAATCGATAAACATGCATATATACTTTTCTGTAAATATATTACATATTATACATAGTACCCGTATTAACGGTGTGGGTTGCACATTTAATCATACTTCATCCAGACCAAGACAAACATCCATATTCATGCACACAAATGTTTGACTTGAGCGGGAATCAAACCCGCAAGCTTCGGCGTGGCAGTCGGATTACCTACAACTCTAAAAAAATCGAGCAGTGTCCAACGTTAGCGATAGCAAGCAACGTGATATGATGCGACGCAAACAAATTGCCAAAGCCTGCCGTGCCGCATTAGCCAGTCTGGTATAATTCGTACAATACATAATCTAAGTGACAGTTTCTTAGCATCTCATCGCCACGCATCGCTCATTAGTTTATGAATACTTTTTGTCAATAGATTTTATGGCTAAAACGAACAATTAAATACGTGAATTATTTTAATACTGTCTGTCTGGCAAGTCTTTGCAAAGCACTGTCCTGCGTCGACAGCAAAAACTACAATTTCAATATTTTAGTTGTTAACTTCTACGGCTTAAATATATCGACACATACTAAAGTTAGACATTTGACCAAAAATATTTATCGATAAATCATCACTGTTACGAACAACACTCGGTTTCCTCACTCTATGTTTTGTCCAGCGTTGCCATATATACAGATTTCTCCGTATTTATACAGATTTTCGATGTGCGATACAGATTAGCATTGGATACAGATGTTTATACAGAATTTTCACATTCTAGTGACTAAATTGCCATAATCTGCTTAAAATGGAACATATCACAATAAATAACATACCTACTCTTAAATCTCATAATATGCTGTCCTTAATTATAATATTATTAAATGTTGTCTGTAGGATTAATTTATTTTCTAAACAAACGTCGTATATTTTTTTAATATAAAATAAATAAATTTAATTTAATATAAAAAAAACTGTGGATGCACAGATTATACAATATTTTATGCTCAAAATATAGAAAATGTATCAAAGAACGGAACGCACTAACATTGTTCATACAAAACTCGTCTCTAAACGTGTGAATTAAGGTATTTTCTTGAATGTAAGAGAGCGACAACCGGTTGCCTCTTGGGGTTTGAGCAATAAATATTTGGCGCGACAACCGGTTGTCACTTAGGAGCTGAGAGTATTGAAAATTATAATCAAACTGAACTGTATGTTTCATTGTGATAAATGAAAATAAAATACATTATATTATTATAAAATTTATCCCTTGAGAAACAAGCAGAACAAAGTAACTAAGCTGCTTATGATAAGTAGGGTCTGTTTTGGTTCTTTTGGTCATACTACACAGTATCAGTACCTACAGATTTTATACAGATTTTATGATAAAAAGGCATACAGATTTAATACAGATTTTAGCAGTTCCTACTACAGATAACAGGTTCAATGCATCTGGCAACACTGGTTTTGTCTACTGTTTGCCTACCACGCGGCTGCTATAAGAGCGTGCTGCTAAACCTATCGACAGCTCTTTCTATCATACTGCATGTGCCATTAGAAAGAAGATATCAATCATAGCAACCGCTGTTGTTAATTAGTGTTACTTCTATGCCTTAGGTTATATTTCTTTGTTATTAATTAACATCACAAAGAAATTAAAGTTATGCCAATAATGACATTTTCTCATAACAACATTTAAAGTAGGTACGTAAGTACCGAAGTAATCATTTATTCAAATTATATTTTATCACATTAATCGAAAAGTAAAAAGAACACGTGTCATATTAACCAAGATTTCTTTCCTATTGGTAGAATAACTAGAGCATTAGTAGTTTATAGTAGTTTTTAGAAATGTTGATATGACCGCCCCATAATTTCTTTTTTTCCTATATTTTTGAATGTGTGTGAGTGAGACAACGATTCTCGCTAGTTTGCCGTGTAGTGACGGCGGCATCAATTTCTGAATTAATTACCATTTGTCGCAAAAACTGCGCGTCCTTTATCTTTTCTAAGCCAAAATCTCAAATCTTATTGTCGTTAGTGTTGATTAGTGATCTAAATGGCATCGGATGATGAAGTAGACGGGTCTTTTGCAGGTAAACGTTCAATTTAGCTAGCATGTCATAGGTAAGCCGCGAATAGCGGTATCATGTGTTTACTTGCGGTATAAGCAATTAAAAATTTAGAAAATTTTGGGTTCCGTAACAATTTTTTTACCTTTTTTACACCCTATCAAAGTGTAGTGCTATCAAAAGAGTGATTTTTAAGTGTGTGCAGGTTGTATTTGTTATTTTGTGGTTGTAAATATTTTTAAGTGGCAGTTTGTGACAGAAAAGAACATGCGATATCCCCTCATTACTACTTAACAAAATGGACGCCGCCAAACAAAGGGATTAGTGACCTTAGCGCGAAGAGTGTGATCGAGTAGCGAAATGCACTATCCTAAACGGATTCCGAAGTGGTCGGCAAGTGCATGGTGTGAATGACAGGTTTGACCAGTTTATTGTGAACTTGCAGGTGACGAGGACGTCGAGGAAGGTGAGGGTCAAAATGAGAACTCTGGAGAGAGTGACGAAGCTCCACCAAAGGTAACTGTATTATTCATTGATGTTTTGACTATTATGCTTATAGTGAGTGTATTTGTAAACATTTCACCTACAGCTATGTGTTATTGTTCCACTGTTCAATGCATAATCAATGCGTAATATTGCAGGAGGATGAAGATTACTCTCCAGAAGATGGTAGAAAGAAAAAGAAGGGCAAAAAAAGGAAAGCTCGAGGAGAGGAAAAGAAGGGTAGAAAGAAAAAGAAGAAGCGAAAGAATGAGAGTGAAGAAGTAAGTTTATAACGAGTTTAAGCTTTAACCATTGACTGACCATTTAATTTCATATATTCAGACATAATTAATGAATAGTTTGATTGGTCCCGGATGGCATATAACATTTAAAATGGAAATCTCAAACCTGTGAAGGCAGTTACATAATAGTACTCAATACATTTTACTCATGAATACATTATCATCTATATTATTTAGGGTATACTAAATACAACCCTTATACTATTATCTGAATTATTTCACTAAAATGTTTAAGGTGATGTTAAAGCTAGCCTATTAGTTGGTCTCCTGCAGTCGACTATACAGAACCTAAGGTATACAAAAAGGATTATACAGTTTATCACTGGCAATTAAAAGAAATACTTCATAATGAAGGCAGACAGTATTATTAATTAATGAATTATGAAGTAGCATGATATGCATAATGAGGAGACAGTAGTATTGTTTCTTAGGTCTCTTTGAAATATAACTCAAACATGATAAGACATCAAAATAATGGACATCCATTCAATGATGAAAAGTTCTGTCAATAAATTATAATGTGTACAACGTGACAAGGTTTTCCTCCATCTCTAACTTTGGCAATCACAATTACCAACATAATGATATAAAGCAGGTATAATGATACTGATAATAACAACTGTTTATCAGTTGTTTATTTTGAATATTAGTTAAAATATCTGTTTGAATCAGCTGATGGTGTAGCATAGAATATATACAAAAGGCCACATTTGTTTATATAGTTTTAAGAATTAGTAGTATAGTAAAATAACAGTTGTGTGACAGTAGATATAAAATATGAATCCTTCCTGGTATCATCAGAATGCATACAACTATACAATCAGTGATAACTTTATCATTTAGACTATGAGTCACACACTCTTTATTTATACCTAACACTTACATTAACATAGCAGTGAAAATACCTACTACTACTACTAGAGGCCTATACCAAGATGAAAATCTAAATCCAAGCAATCATAATTTCTGTCATACTTTAGGCAAGGTTGTACATACATACATAGACTCACGCCTGTTTCCCGGTGGGGTAGGCAGAGACTACGGAACACCATTTGCAACGATCCTGACATATCTCTCTTGCTTCATTCACTCCCATCAGATTCCTCATGCATGCTCTTCTGTTCAGGGTACTTCTCACCTGTCCTGTTTTTAGGATGTCTCCAATCTGGTCAGAGAACGTCCGCCTAGGTCTTCCCCTTCGTCCTGTCCCTTCCACAGTTGCCTTATATATCTGCTTGGTCAGTCTTTCGTCATCCATCCCCTCCACATGCCTAAACCATCTTAGCATACCTTTCTCGATGCTTGTCACTACATCTTCTTTTACCCCACAACACTCTCTTATCACACAATTCTTTACTCTGTCAGTCAGAGAGACACCACACATACTTCTCAGTGCTCTAATTTCTACAGCATTTATTTTACTTTCATGACTCGTCTGCCATACCCAACTATCACTACCCATACATAAGGCAAGGTTGTGTAAGGTATAAATAGATAATTCAATATCTTCATTACCAATAGTTTTTTACATGCAGATTTATCCCATAAGCATAGTCCATTGTTTGTTACCAGGGCTATTGCCAGTTTCTTTTAGCTCTTTTCTTCCAAGTTACGAAGTTTGGTCGATTGCTTTCCTTAATTTCCCTATGATAGGACTACATTTATAAACTTTAAATTTGACTTTGATCGATGCGTCGGCGGTCGGGCATCGACAAGCTCGCATCAGTCGTTTGTAGCATAGTATAAAGCGAAATTCGTACCGCGAACGGGTAGGCGAGTGAAGTCAAAATATAGAGTGCTGATGGCACTGGATATTGCGTTCATATAGTTTTATCACTAGTCATCATCATCCTAGCGCAGTCCCGGTCGCGAGTCAAGACCCCCACGTCTTGGAGCCCGGGGTAATCCCTACCTTAGTTTAGTCACCACTAGGTACCTTAGTTTAGTCACTAGCGTCGCTTAGCTATGCAGGTACCTAGTTCGTGGTATAAAAAGTGGTGAAACGATGTCCACTCGCCTCGAGATCCATAGTGCACATACATCTTGGTTGAAACTAGGTTGATGATGATGATGATGGTATGCAGAGATAGATGTTATCTTGGAGCATAACATATTTCAAAATCTAGTAAATTACCTCGTTGGTCTCGCAGCATAAATGTGCGCGTGGGATTGGGAGGTCTCGGGTTTGATTCCCGGGTCGGGCAAAGTGTTATTGGGTTTTTCCGTTAGGAAATTCTCAGTAGCAGCCCAGAGTCTGGTAATGTGCCCGGTACGGCAATAGGCTCGCCCTCTATTACGTGGGACCTATAAATTCCTGGCGAAATGTGGTTGTAATGTTACACCTCTGCCTACCCCTTCGGGGATACAGGCGTGAGTCTATAAATAAAAATAGTAAATATGTAACTTATTTCTCCGCCAGTATGTACCAAGCGTACATTAGCTTACATTATAGATAGCTAACATGAGTGATGTATGTAGGACGACGAGTACGGCGTGGAGATGGCGGCCGAGGCGGAGGGCGACAGCGACTACGCGCTGAGCGCCATGTCCTCGGGCAAGAAGTCGCGCAAGGGCCGCGCCAGCAAGCACAACACGCCCTCCACACCCGCCGCCTCCGACTCCGGCTCCGGTGAGTCCATATTCATACCTGACAAGAGCATAAACAGCATTTTGTATCATAGGTGCAGTGGTTTAAGTCACCATGTCAAAAAAGTTCGAGTACTCAAGATGGATTTTTGGGAACGATGAAACCACGGACAATGACACGCTGGCACGGGTAGTATAAATATGTATATAATATTTGCACAAAATCTTTACAAATTTTACACCTAAAACTTCCATATGAATCACTCTGTTTATTGATGAAAACCGCATAAAAATCCGTTTAGGAGTTATTGAGTTTCTCGCGAACAGACAGACATACAGACGCGGCGGAGGATATATTTTCAATACTAAGTTGCAATTCATTACGGTGTTCCAGTGACGTAAACTAAACTTTACACAAATGCGCTAGCACTATGAGGAAAATGAAAATGCCCATAACAGCGAGTCAATGACAATTAATGCATATTGCCCGCCTAAAGGCCTTGCCACATGATAAAATTTTACCACTGATCAAAGTTTCAATCGAATTGGCTTTGCCCATCTACACGACACAATCAAATCACTGATTTGCCTTCCGTCCACTCGATTGGTTAAAATCTGGTGGTACCGCCCACCCGATGAACTTGAGTTGGACGACTGGCGTCTACACGTCACGATTTCATCAACTGATTTAGTCAAGTTGGACGTAAAATCGTGTCGTGTGGATAGGCCTTAAAGGCCTTGCCACACGGCACAATTTTACCACCGATCAAATTTTCAATCGAATTGGCTTTGCCCGTCTACACGACACAATCAAATCACTGATTTGCATTCGGTCCACTCGATTGGTTAAAATCTGGTGGTACCGCCCACCCGATGAACTTGAGTTGGACGACTGGCGTCTACACGTCACGATTTCATCAAGTGATTTAGTCAAGTTGGACCTAAAACCGTGTCGTGTGGATAGGCCTTTATACTAACTGACAACTCATAGTACGAAGACGCGCTGCGTAAAACTATTGGATTCGATTTGTAATCTGATAACGATGTTGTGATTTCGATTTTTTTTGTTCGGAATAATTTACTTACTGCCGGTTGGGGTCATCCTAGTTTGAGGAATGTAATTTGAAGTCATAATTAGCTAAATTGTTATTTCGTCATCGTCATCATGCCAGCCTAGAGACGTCCACTGCTGGACATAGGCCTCCCTCGAGGTTCTCCACACAGACAAATTTTGAGCCGCCCGCATCCAATTGCTTCCCGCGATCTTAACCAGATCGTCGGTCCACCTTGCGGGAGACCTGCCCCTGCTTTAATTGTCATTTATGTGATCCAAAAACGAATCCTCGATTTGTGTCTGATGTTTCAGTTTGACGAGAAGGTACCGCTATCTAATGTGCGAAAGCATCCAAAAAATAATTAAATTTGACTACAGAATGAAATGCACTTTCACTTGGCCGAAGTAATTAGTTGAGTTAGAGGTGCAAAATAAAGATAAAACATAAAAATATCTTTGAATCTACCTGTGATTGAGTTTCTTTAGCTTTGGGGAAGTGTATGGATTATCTTGTGTGTGATTTTCTTAGGGTTACCCTCCCTTTCGTCATTTCTTTAGTTTCACCATAATTATAATGATGGCTGATGTGATTAAGTTCTTTTCAGGTTACGCATTCATGGGATCTTCTTCTTCTTCTTTCCTTCGCCTTATCCCATTATCTGGGGTCGGCTCTCCTTGTCTGCCTTCTCCATTTTGCTCTGTCTTGAGCGGTCGTAGCATCTACCCTCATGTCATTAAGGTCTTTTGTGACTGATGAGAGCCAGGTGGCAGGAGGTCTTCCGCGGCGTTGCGTCGTTGTCGGTAGATTTAGGGCCACTCGTTCGCCGTCCTGAAGATTACATGGTGATCTTCAGGACGGCGGCATACATGTCCATACCATTATAATCATAATCATAATCATTTATTGCTGAACATAGGTACATAATTTTATACATTACAAGATGTTGAGTGAATGCGCAGTTCACTATGTTCTACCACTATAGACATGCAAAGTTTTTAATAAAATTCAATCATTTCATCAATAACAATCATAAATTGCTTTTACATAGAATAAGAATTCACCAAATATAAAAAAAGAAAAATATGAGAAAAAGACATTGAAGACGTCGTTCTTTTACCTTCTCGGCAATGGGGGCAACCTTGTAGCTTCCTCTGACGTGGATGTTGCGAACTTGGTCGAGCATCGTGACACCCGCTGACCAGCGTAACATGCGCATTTCTGTCACGTGTACTTTTGACAGGTGTTGTTTATTAGAAGCCCAGCATTCTGTGCCATATAGGATGGCGGGTCTAATTGCCGTTTTATACAGTTTGCCTTTTAGTTTAATGGGCATTATTCTGTTGCACATTACGCCTGTGAGTTGTCTCCATTTCATCCAGCCCGTAGTTGGGACTAAACATAATTATTTCTGTGTATTTTACTGTCCGTAACATATATACGTATACATAGTTTAGTGGGTTTTATTAAAAATAACCTCGCAAATAGCACGCCGTATTACGTGCTCACTCGCGTCAGAATTATATACGTTTTTAATCTTCGAAAACGTTGGCCACTGCTAACAATACGGCCGACATATATTGTGTCCCTACTTCGTCAGCTACACCGCTACACGTCTAAGAATCTTGCGTTTTGCTTAAGAACTATGATCACTTTTGGGTGAAACAAGCAATTTGGCTATTGTAATGGCAGTAACATAGATATATTCCATAGTGGGGAGTAACCGCTTAGTACGAAATAATTCTCATCTTCCTTGCGTTATCCCGCAAAATAAAACTAAATTATAAAATATACCTACTTGAAATAATCCAATTACACAGCCTGTTTACCCTTCTGAGACCCAGCGATAATGCGTAACAACGTCACCCGAGCTAAGAAATAAATGGATTTATTCTCGTAGGCAAAAAAACGTGGCGGCTACCTTAGCACTATCAATAATCTTAATAGCAAATTGTACGGCCTTAGAGGCGGGGATAAATTCTAATCAAAAAACTTGTCGGTGTCATTGACCTCGCAAGCTCGCGCGTGGTGCTGTATAACCTATTTGTGCTAACTATTTTTCATCAGAGCGCGCAATGAATGTTATCACACGATTTCAGTGCACAATTCTGAACTTAGACCTTAGGTCATAGAATATGCGTAGGTGTCCTGAAATAATAGATATGAATTTCCATTTTCAATATTGGCAAATATCTTGCTTCGATTTACATTAAATTTATCATGCTCGACTGCTCGTACGATCAGTAGTCAGGGGTATATTTAGTATTTCAAATACAGAAACTTACTACTATCATAAATGAGAAAGTTTTTAAGGCTAAATGCTTATATGTTTGTTTCTCTTTCAAGCAAACACCGTGGAACGGATGTCGATGAAAGTCTGCAGTTATATATGTACATAACATATAGTTTACTTTTTGTGAATAACCGACACCCACGAGGACGAAGTCTAGCATTTAATTAACATGGGTTCGGAACCTGGATTGCTCTTAAATACATTGAGTTTTTGGAATATACTTACATTCGATTCATTTCTATGGAGCTTTGCACTTGTCAATCTTGTCATAGATGGATCATGCATTTATTATATCTTCTCAATGTTTTTCGTAATAAAGAGATCTAGCGTCTAAAGGAAAGTGGATGATGATTTGCTGTATATCAATATAATTAGAAAATACCCTGTGCAAATGTTGACTCCGTGATTTTTAAGGATGATAACATTGCACAGCCTTTTCGGCAACTGAGACTAAAACCATAGTAAAAAAAGAATAGTAAGTTAGCTAAGGCCGATCGGTGAGTTAATTGTCTACTCTTGCGTCCTTCCTACGCGCGGCGCATCCCGTACTGAGACCGCGGCGGACCGCGCCGGGCCGCGCTCGTCTGAGATTGTGTGCGTGAAAAGTCCGTGCGTACACGGCGCCGGCGACTCACGCGTACATTCAAACCAGCGGCGGCCGATTTGTATGAAGCTATCCTACTATTCTTTTTGTACTATGCTAAAACTTACTATAAAATTAAAATGTTTTTATTTAATTAAATCACCCAGATAGGTACGGCTACGGCTGTATCGTACATGAGCATCACTTCTGTCTTCTATATTTTTCATTATCAAAAAGCGAACGAATATCGTATTTGCGGATAAGTATCAAATACTTTGTGCCATCGATGAAAATAAATTATCTGTCTGTAGCGGAACCAGGATTTTCTTTTTGTTGGCGCGTCTTATTTTGGTTTGTCAGGAGAGAGTAAACCTGGTGAAGAACGATTAAATCTAGGGAAACACAAAATGTCATATTTGTCTTTTGAAGGAGGTAATCTTAAACCTCAACCTTCTTCCCAGAATCCGACCTTGATCTCTCTGAATCGTAAAGAGTTGTATTATTTATACTTTTGTTTGTATATCAGGTATGCCAACAGTGGAGGAGGTGTGTTCCTCGTTCGGTCTAAGCGACGTGGAGATCCAGTACACCGATGCCGACCTAGAGAACTTAACCTCGTACAAACTCTTCCAGCAACACGTCAGACCACTACTCGTCAAAGAGAACCCTAAGGTAAATACTTTATCTATACTCTTTAATTTAGTTTGGTTCAACGCACTAATCTCAGAAATTGCTGGTCTTATACTAGGGGACCTCCCGGTACTATAAGGGGTTTATTTGCTATTTGGTTGAACGCGCCAATCTTAGGAACTATGGGGATTACCGATTTGAATAATCATTTTTGTGTGTCATGGATTGATGAATGTCCATGTGGTGACGGATTAAGAATACGGAATGTCACCACCCCATATCATCCCATGTGTGTCGTAAGAGCCGACAGAGGGAGCATATTATGCAGAGAACAGCATTGTAAGAGAAGGAAAACTTGATACAAACCCTATACCAACCCATTTGGCCAGCGTGGTATAGTAGGCCAATTCCTCCTTTCAAAGGAGAGGCCTAGCCCAGCAGTGGACTGTTAAAGGCTGATGATGATGATGGATTGATGAATGATGATAAACTTTTTATTGAGGAAGGCTAGCTAGGCTTATAAAATATCAAACTAAGCCACAGGTGTGGCGCAGTAACCCTAAATAGTGCTGGTCTAACCGCAGGCTCAAGATTTTCCTTTATAAAAATATATATTTTACAATATGAAGCGGTTAAAACAAGGTACAATTTCGGCCCAAATATTGCGTGCCGTGCGCCAATATACCGCCTGAAATATCTGCGACAAACAGACTTCCTGACCCCAAATGGGTTATTGATTTACTTATCAAACTATAACCATCGTAGTTTACCATTTTACCCATGACTTAAGGTAGTTTAAAGTTTTGTATACGAAGTGCCGAAAATCGAGCTCAGTGGCGTGTCGCTGTGCGTTAGGCCTATATCCAGGAGTCGACTATAGCAGGCTAATGTTGATGATGAGTTTAGGCATCTGTGTTACAATTTCATGCATTTTCATTTTTTGTAGTTGAAGTATTTCCAGTAAATGTCGTTTGTTTGTTTTTCCTCTTATATAATGTTTAAACCTGAGGAAGAAATAAATAATTGTCCTTGTGTTACTTTTTCCTTATGCTTGACACTGAGGCATTCTGAGTGAAATTTTAATAGCGACTTCAAAGTCAAATTCATACTGATTTAGAAATGAGCTATCGGCATGTAGGCAGAAAAGTTTTAATTTGGGTATTTTATGTTAATTACTAACTTTATACATTGTTATTACCCGATAGCAATAAACTTACTTCAAGCAAAATTCGATGTGTAGATACGTTTATATCAGGGTAGAGTATATAATATAATATTCTGCCACATACACACATCACCATCTAGTCCCACACTAAGCAGAGCTTGTACTATGGGTACTAGACAATGAGTAAAAATACATACATACATATTATATACTTTTTTTTTGGAAATACATACATATTATACATAGAAACACCCAGACCAAGACAAACATCCATGTTCATGCACACAAATGTTTGATTTAAGCGGGAATCGAACCCGCGATCATCGGCGTAGCATTCGCTTATGACGTGCCTTTTCAATAATCATTTTTGATTCTGCGTCTTAACAGATTTCTTGTCTTACAAAAGATACAATAGGAAATAAATTGTTATGAACCACATACATAGTTCATAGGACACGGAATGGGCTGAGACGTAATCGGTTACCCGTGTTTGTGTCTCAACAGGTGCCAGTATCGAAGCTGATGATGCTGGTGGCGGCGAAGTGGCGGCTGTTCTGCGAGACCAACCCGCAGCTGGGCAGCGGCGCGGGTGTGGCGGGGGCCGGCGGAGGCGGAGGGGGAGGGGGAGGGGGAGTGGGGGGCGCGGGCTCCGAGGACAACACCAACACGTCCACCACCTCCGACTACACGCCCAAGGCCAGGCCCGCGCGCGCGCCCAAGGACAACAAGGTCATACCTTTATACTTATACACTACTGTTTTGTTTTAGAGCTCCGCCTCTGTCACACTAGAGTTTATTGAACTCTTGATATATTGGTGTGAAGTTACCCTTAGTTTCATTTCTGTCGAAGTCTTATTTTGTGTCTTGAGTATTTGTTTTTAAAATATTTTGTGAATTCTTACATGGTACATTTTATTTACCTTACAGTTATTGAGAAAATAGATTTAAATGATAGAATGAATGTTTTACCACCATTCCATTTTTTTAACATGTGTGATTTAAAAAAGTTTAACTACTAACAACAGATCTCATACATATTAACTTTAAAATCGGCGATAGAACACTATTTGTAATTGCATCATATTAGTACATTGGGCGCGCTAAAGTTACAAGTTTCATGCAGAACGAGGAGGTAGCAGAGGAACCGGAGGAGGAAGAGGAAGAGGAGGCGAGCGACGAAGGCGCGACATTACCCCGCAAGCGAGGTCGCAAGCCCAAGCACGCCGGAGGGACGGCGGGGTCGGCGTCGGGGAGCAGCACGCCGCGCGGCAAGCCCGGCCGCAAGCCCAAGGTGCCCACTCTCAAGATCAAGTTCAGCAAGCGCAAGCGGACCAGCAGCGTAAGACATAACTCTTGTATTCATTTTATGTACTAAGCCTGCAGGTTTTACGAGTTTTGAGGTGGTTACCTTTGATTTATCTGACGTTTCGACCGGCTCACGAAACGGCTCATACCAATCCCTCCGCAACCAAGACTCGAGACTAGTCTTGGTTTCGGAGGGACTGGTATGATGTATACAAATCGTGAAAGTTTATGATAGACCCTTAGGTTAGCCATGCGGATGAATCTCTCAAGGAATTCAGAAATTCTACTTATTGTTACATAATTGTGGAACACTATAATATAGTGTTCCATAAATATGGCAGGCAGTATAGTATACTGCCTGCATTTATATTAACAAAGAGACCAATTCCTCATGATCGACATATGGACCGAATCGCGAGAGAAACGCGCGGTACCTGCGAGTGCTCCTACTTGCGCACTCTTACTTGACTCCCTCAAAATTATTAACCCTGTCCCTGATCTATTTCCCATTCTCGCACAGGAGGAGGAACAAGAAGGCAGCGCGGTGAACTCAGACTCGGACGCGGAGTTCGAGCAGATGTTGGCGGAGGCGGAGGAGCCCAAGCCGTCGGGCGCCGCCGCCGACGACGAGCCCGCGCCCGCCAAGGACGAGGACCCCTCCGTGCCGGTACGTCGCTACATTCATATACACCTGCCTAGCGCTCATACACCAAACGACATGATACAAACAAAACATGAAACAAAGAAAAGGCTCACTACTGGCATGGGTGATCGCTGTGGCATGTCTATTAGCGCTACCGTGCTGTGGAGGGAGGGCACGTAAAGTCGTCATTCCCATCTCAGGACACTTATCGTTAGGTCATGTCGAAGATGTTCAGGCGTATTTATAAACCGACACCAAAGTTCGTCACACACTCATACAAAAAAGAAAGTATAAAGTTTCATTATTTTAGCTTCAATAAAAATATTTGAAGTACTTCGTATATTCGTAGGGGAGTAAATGTAAAACGGAAAGGTGTTCGAAAAGCTTTCCGCTTTAACTTCACCGATAGCGGGATCGATTCGCAACTAGACCGTGTCGTAAGTTGCTATATCCACCAACTGTGCAACATGTCAAAAGATTACAGTTATAGTTAAGCTTTCTGCTGTCTGCTAAGTTTTACTACACTGAATGTTCTTATCAGTTATATGATTGCGTTTGTGAAGTCCTCCAGAATCTAGAATATTTACGTGTATGTTTATCTTTTCATTGTAGGCTTGGGTGTTTTCGGATTTTTACGCAAACCGATAAAAATTCGATTTCAGATACTGAAATCGATTTCAAAAACCGATTTTAGAAATCAATTTCTGTAGCGGATGTCGGAGCGACGAGCGTAGTTACTAGTTTCGTAGACAAACGCAAACAATCGAATTCTTATTGTATTGTCATGCCATGCGTCCATATTCCGCTTGGTTTGCGTGACATATTGAAAAAAAAAACCTACTAACTACGTAAAACTAAGTGTTAAAAAACTCAGTCGTCAAACAAACTAAAATAACACAACACGAATTGTTTCTATTTATTTACACTTTACAATCCTAACAACGTAACAATAAAACTTTTTAAATCCTAATATTATAACTTTCACGAAAACCTAATATAGGTAGGTACTTAATTATTATTACGCGCGCACCGCACTGCACGTGTCACCTAGGTCAAGTGAACAAATAAACATCGATCAAGTCAAAACTCTCCAAACATAAATCCCTAATAACTATTAAAACTATTTGCATTTTTCAAAACAAACATTAAATACTTGCAATCTGAATTAGATCTTATCGCCTCGATGTTTAGTTTTATTTTTTCTATTCAATCTGCAATTCATAAAACCGCCAAAATCCATATCGCACGATTACGACTGGCTTGCTTGGCAACGATCGATTCGCTTCATCTCTTTTGCTCTTTAAACGGATCACTAAGTAAGAAAGAAAAGGATATGAAATTCGGTCTCTCTCATTCTAACTAAGTAGTCGTTGGGTAGAGTGAAAGAGAACGAATTAATATGAAAACTATCGAAAACGTAAGCTTTAGATTTACTTTGTAGTTTGGTTGCGCTTTCACCGTTTCCGTTTGGTTTGGATTAGATTGTTTGCGTTATGGTGGTATTGTTTTGCGTTTTCTAAAATCAGTTTTCTCATATTGGAATATCGATACGATACGATTTCTGACTGCAATCGGATTTCAGTTTCGTTTTGATATATCGGTCTCATGCCTATTTCATTGAAATAATGGCAATGCTATAAAATGCTATTTTTACGATTTCTGACGATACTTCTTGTTCTAAAACCTCAGATCGACGCTTTTTAAAAACAAAACTGAATAACACGTTATAAAGTTTTTACGCGATTGTTTATATTTCGCTTAAACGAGGTTTCTTTTACAAATCGAGAATGCCAATATCTTTAAAATTTATGTCATTACCTCTAAGACGGATTTATTTTAGCTAGGTATATTAGAACTAACAGAGAAGCTAGCCGTCTTTCATATCCGATTCAAATATCCACCTGTATTTTTACGTTTGAGTCACACGAAAGTTCGTATAATGTCATTAACTTGAAGTATTTATAGTAATGTTATCGAGTACATTAAATAGAGATGCTTATCTCTAAACATCAACATTCGGTCCGGAGGGTATTTTAACTAGAATTTATCTCGTAATCTAAGATTGTTATCAATTTGAAGTGTTTATTCTATCGGTCAGGACAGCCGTTAGACGTTCAACGTGACGTAAAGAATTGCATTTTGATATCTGCATTGATTATATCTCGCTTATTGAATATGCACATAAGTGTTCACTGTGTAATTAGGTTCCTACCTAGCTGATTTTGCTGCTTTTCAAACGGTGGAACTTATCTCTACGTATTTTCTCGAGAGGGATGATTCATCTGTCATCTTTTAATGTTATTAAATATACCTATGATGATTATTAATTGAATTTAATTATGTCGTTTCTATAGATCAATTTTTATGATATACTAAAGTATGCTTGCAGCTACGCTAGCCCATGGGAATTTCCAGAAATCCTTTTTCTTAGTGCACCTCTGCGCTACCCAAGAAACATACATGCCAAATTTCAGCTTTTTTCGCCCAGTAGTTTCGGCTGTACCTCGTCAGTCAGTCAGTAACGCAAGGATTCTATATACAGGTAGAAGTATTCGATCTGTTACGAACGTTACTTTACTAGGTACCTTGAGACAGGGTCTCAGGTAAGATGTCGGGGTTCACAGGAACACTGCTAGACTGAACAGGTTTTTTATTACGTCTCAGTACCGCTTACATACAGTATGACCTAACCAGGTAAGGACTGGCCTGAAGGCTGGAATGTAGACTCCTGCTGGTCTCCTCGGCTCGCAGGGTAGCTGCTCGTAGGCTCTCCGGTGAGCTGGCCGAAGTGCACTTTGTGTAGGCAGCTTGGTGGTGCTCGGTGCAGGCTGAGCGGAGGCTCAGGCGGTGCAGCCGATGTGGCCGAGCGGCGAGGCTCAGGTGTCCGCCGGTGCAGTCGGGCGCCAGTGCGCTGGCTGTAGCAAGCGAGCAGGCAGGACCTGATGCGTAGGCGGCGACTGGTAGCAGCTCGTAGATTGTAGCCCGTAGGAAGATGTCAGTCCGTAGGGAGAACCACAGCGGGACAGTAGATAGGGAAGTAGAAGACAGAATAATCACGAGGTGTAGCGGCAGCGTTGTGTCGTCTAGGGAAAGGGACCGATTTAGATCGCACACCCATCTTATATAGGCATAGACCAATGAGCCACAGACTGCCTGTGGCTCGGTGCATGACCATATATGGTAACAATTTCTAGCGAAGCGCAATTCGGACTAAGCTGGCTCCCCCTACTGCGTTAAGCGCCTGCGGGATATTATAACGCAGTACATAGTATTACGTTACAACCTCCTAGGCATATGTAATAGTTTATAAGAATACTAGCTACGAAAACAATTCTTGCAAAATAACTAAGGAATGAGAACCCATATTTTAAATGCATTTCTCTAAGATCCTTGAAATTAATTCAATAATATTTTCTTATAGCAACCGAAAAAGAAGGCAAAGACCAAAATCGGCAACAAGAGCAAAAAGAAGAAGAAACTGAAGACGACGAGCAAGTTTCCGGACGGCGCCGAGGGAGAACAGGAGCACCAGGACTACTGCGAGGTAACAAAAACTATTTGTGGTTTTGTTCGCAGTGAAGTATTTTTGACTCTATCTACGAATTTAAATAGACAAGATGTACATAGCTCTCGGACATTTGTCAGAGAGCTATGTACACCTTGTATAAAACTTTAAAGAATAAGGATGATTCTCAAATTGTAAATTAAGCACACTGCTTTATAATCAAATGCGTAAACTATTAAGAAATTGAAAAAACTTATTCAAGAAGTGAAATAATACATTTTCGCTGCTAAAATACTAGTTTCATGTTGAAAGTGATTTTTTAAATCATAATAATTACTGAGAGTATATTTCTTATCTAGATAACATTGAGTGTGTTATCAAGATTAAAATTCATTGTTTAAAGTAAGTGAAGTAACGTAAGTGATTTGTTTTATTGTTTCAACTCGTTAATGTATGGTTACGGTGCACTGGCGGGTTTCAGACACAACTCACTCAGTTTTTATTGATATTGAGTTTGAATTGATTATGTATAGCTAGGGTTACAGGTTATGCTGTTGCGTATGATACACTTGTAGGTTGTAGGTCACATTTCACGTTAAATGCTAATCATTCATTATTATAAACATGTTTTGCAAACTGCGATAAAATAAGTAAAGAACTCACAAAAAATAGGATTTCATTTTTCTTATTTTATAGAGGATTAAATTCAGTGTATCATTCATTATCAGGAAAATGATTTTACAGAACTCATTGTCTTTGCCAAAGAATTTTATCTAACGCCAGCCGTTATAATCCCATATAATCTATCTGTGAATTTGGAGATTACAGAATACATAGTGGACACAAGTTCCATACAAAATATGTCTGCATGTCTCATTCATGGATAGATCGGATATTGAATTCAATGTTAAGTAATATACAGGGTATCACAAGACCCATCACCAAGCCGAAGTCTACTCGTTGTGGACATCATACAAAGTCGTACCAACCAAAAATAATACCTGGGAAATGTTTTTTTTTATAAGTTTTCAAATTTTTAAACCAAAATTAAAAGCACGCGCGTGCAATGTTCGAAATACCTACTTATCCATGGGGTCATAGGGCATCTAAAGAACATATTGGCGGGGTAAATGTATCGATTTTGTACCTAATTAGAAAAATTCTACACTAACTTTGAGCCTCAATATCTCCTGAACCAGTAATTTCCCAGGTATGGTGCCGAAGTAAAAAATGTTAGTAGTGATTGGTACAACATGGGATTTCAGTTTTTGTTAAGGCTCTTTTAACACACTGTATGAACGTTGTGTGTAGGTGTGCCAGCAAGGCGGCGAGATAATCCTGTGCGACACGTGTCCGCGCGCCTACCACCTCGTGTGCCTGGAGCCCGAGCTCGAGGAGACGCCCGAGGGCCGCTGGTCGTGCCCGCACTGCGAGGCCGAGGGCAACCAGGACCAGGACGACGACGACGAGCACCAGGAGTTCTGCAGGTACACACGTCATCATCGTGTCAGCCTGGACACGTCCACTGCTGGACATGGCCTTGTCCCAAGGTTCTCCACATGCTCTGACTCCCAAGCCTTAGATTTTAGAGTATATTAACGAACCCCACGTTCCAAGGCCTGGAAGTACGGGTTTCGTGCTAAGCCCGGTTAGGCTGATGAGTTTTTGGAGTATATGCCTGATATTTACAAAAGAAAATAATACAAATTATGTAGTGAACTATGAGAAATTGTATTAATTGGTGTATACTTCGACAGAATCTGCAAGGACGGCGGCGAGCTGCTGTGCTGCGACTCCTGCCCGTCGGCGTACCATCGGTTCTGCCTCAACCCGCCGCTCGAGGAGGTGCCGGACGGGGAGTGGAAGTGTCCTCGGTGTAGTGTGAGTATTGCACTCAACACCAACATATATTGTGAGATATACGAGGAGATGATTGACTTTTCAGTGACGTGTGTGTTAAATTGTTAATTATCGCTTGCTCCATGGCTCAGAGAGTACATACAAGATAATGATGGTTTAAAAGTATTTATCTTCTGCAGTTTTGTATCAAGATTATTCCTGTACTCACAAAAACACACACATCGCTCATATTTATAAATATATTTATACATTTGCAGTGTCCACCGCTGGATGGTAAAGTGGCAAAGATCCTGACTTGGCGATGGAAGGAGCAGTCGGCCAAGTCGAAGGCGCCGCGCTCCCGCGAGTTCTTCGTCAAGTGGCACGAGCGATCCTACTGGCACTGCAGCTGGATCTCGGAGCTACAGGTTCGATTCTTACTTATTACTCGTTCGCATCTTACCGAGGCCGCGGGCATCTTTCACTTTAGTTCTGATAGGTAAACTTGACTGTCGCGGTTTAGTGGATAGCGTATGCGTCTGCTGATCGGGTTTCTATTCCCAGGTCGAAAAATAGTGTTTCTGAGTTTTCCGAAGTACCAGAAGTCTGGCAAAGTGCACGGTAACAGCAATAGGTACCACCCCCTATTACGTGGGACCTTAAAATTCATAAGATGCCGGAACTTCAGGGATACAGGCGTGAGGTTAATAGGTAGATATATGAAATGAAAAAGTAAATTTTAATGGCTTAGAGATATGGACACGCAAAAAAAGGCAAAATATGTTGAATTCAATGCAGTATTTATGCCAATTCAAGTGATGGTATCAGAACCATCTTAGTAGTACTGCCGCTCTGAGTGTATACGACATGTATGTGTGTATGTGTGTTGCAGCTGGACGTGTTCCACCCGCTGATGTACCGCTACTACATGCGCAAGTCGGACCCCGAGGAGCCGCCCAAGCTCGAGGAGCCGCTGGACGAGCGCGACGGACGGGTCAAGCGGCTCAAGGACAAGCAGGACCACGACCACGACGAGAAGATGCTCGAGGAGAAGTTCTACAGGTACACCACGCCACACCACACCACACCACTCCACACCACGCCACACAACACCACACCACACCACGCCACGCCACGCAACAACACGCCACACCAAACCACACCACACCACACCATCTACACATTGCCGTATCGACGGGATATTTTTCAGGGTGGACCTAGGTCTTAACAAAGTAATGGTGTGAAGTTTCTTTTCTTTCTGTCCAGCCCAGAATTTTGAGCCGGTAACCAAACTCTGGGGTGGGCATGGCCCACCTCCCTGCTATATACGTGTCCATTCATCACATACACACATCCACCTGGCGCATTCTGTGTAGGCCAGCTTGAAATTACTCACTATGATAAGTTCCAGCATGTACAAGTACACTGTACCTTCCGAACTCCCCATTACCAAAAGTTATATACACGTGCATTGCGCACCCGCTAGTGACTAAGGTCAGCGCAGCCGACATAGAATGCGCGAATTGTACACATAAGAAACTCATTCTGCCTTTAGTCTGTATCCCTTTGCCGTATTTTTTTATGAAAATATGAACTAAGCTTGAACTACTAGGCTGCCTTACATAAAACAAAGACAAGGACCAAATACCTATAGCTTGTGTATGTGTGGAAAAAATATTATACTTAGAACACCCTAGTTATCATACTATTAGTCCTTGTTTTGTTGTGAAGGATTGAAACTTATAAAAATTTTAAAGTTTCTTGATCTGGGCTTTAGTTTATACCTAGCTCTTGATTAATAAACTTTTTAAATGAGATCATTATTTATTTCAACGAATTTTAAAAACAATGGTTTAGCATTAGTCGAGCATAATAAATAAAAGCCTGGCGCGTGATTATACCTAACCCGGCTTTAGGGAAATTACTTAGCTCATTTGACATCAGTAGAGTTCGTATTTCTATTATTCTATCGAACATAAACACTTCATGCTATTGTTGTTTAGTAAGCAATACTCCATTAACTCCTCACAATAATCACTAGCAATAAACAAACAAAAGTATTTTTAACGCCCTACCGTTTAGAGCGCACCAATACTATTTGAGATGTAGTTATCTGGTATATCTGATGGTATCTGATGATGCGAGTAGTTATTTTTAGTAAAGTGTCAACCTTTTAGGGGGTGATTGACTACGAAACAAAAAAACATCAGCTGATCCATATAAAATTAAACTCTAACCTCAACGAAATGTATGGAACCATTGCCCTTCTCTATTCGCGTTTTCGACAATATCCAAGAACAAAATTGTTCATAATAGCGAGTACGATCGGCCCCTAAGAGGATTGCAATATAGGTACTAAGAATATTGTTGTATTAAATCAATTTTGGATTAGTTTGATTACTCCACATCCTGGCTTGTATTTTGCGTATCATCATTAGTTGACCATTCATTAGGAGCCCCATCTGAAGTGTAACGTGTTGTATTGTGTTGTGTCAGGTACGGCGTGAAGCCCGAGTGGCTGGTGGTGCACCGCGTGATCAACCACCGCACGTCGCGCGACGGCACCACGTACTACCTGGTCAAGTGGCGCGACCTCTCCTACGACCAGGCCACCTGGGAGTCCGAGCACGAGGACATCGCCGGACTCAAGAATGCCATCGAATATTACTCGGTGAGGAATACGATTTTCTTTTTGTGATGCTTAGCTCTAAAACCTGATTCAATCTGGCACCGATCGTGATAGCTTCTTCTTGGTGATCATTTTTCCATCTTTCATAAAGTAAAAACACTGTGTTAGATTTGTTAGGCTGTGTCAGTGTTAAGGGTCATTTTGTTATACAATTAACTTTTTTTGTGGATATTAGCCCTTTATAAGATCTTTACATTTTATTTCTTATTCCCAGGACATGCGCTCTTGCATCACATCTGAAGGCAAGTCAAAGGGCAGCAAAGGCAAAAAACCTGGGCGCAAAAGCAAAAATAAGGACATTATAGACGAGGACGACAGCAGCACCGGTCTCCAGATGAAGCCCAAGAAGTACAACCCGCCGCCCGACCGACCCACCACCAACCTCAACAAGAAGTATGAGGACCAACCACCCTTCGTCTACGAGACTGGCATGCAACTGCACCCCTACCAGCTGGAAGGTCTCAACTGGCTCCGGTACTCCTGGGGACAGGGTATCGATACAATCCTCGCTGACGAGATGGGTCTCGGCAAAACCATTCAAACAGTCACATTCCTTTATTCACTGTTCAAAGAAGGACATTGCAAGGGTCCTTTCCTAGTATCGGTGCCGTTGTCAACTATCATCAACTGGGAAAGAGAATTTGAATTATGGGCACCAGATCTATACTGCATTACTTACGTCGGGGACAAAGATTCGCGAGCTGTGATCAGAGAAAACGAGTTAACATTTGACGACGGCGCCAACAGAGGCGGACGACCTTCAAAGATCAAGTCACAAGTGAAATTCAACGTACTTCTCACGTCATACGAGTTGATTTCCATCGATGCCACCTGCCTCGGGTCTATCGATTGGGCCGTCCTCGTAGTAGACGAGGCGCACAGGCTGAAGAGCAATCAGTCCAAATTCTTCAGGCTCCTAGCCGGTTATCACATTAACTATAAGCTTTTGCTTACTGGTACTCCACTCCAGAATAATCTAGAAGAATTATTCCATTTGTTAAACTTCTTAAATAAGGACAAGTTTAATGATCTCGCCGCATTCCAAAATGAATTCGCTGACGTGTCTAAGGAGGAGCAGGTGAAGAGGCTGCACGAGATGTTGGGCCCTCACATGCTGCGGCGACTCAAGGCCGACGTGCTCAAGAACATGCCCACCAAGTCGGAGTTCATCGTTCGTGTTGAGTTGTCGCCCATGCAGAAGAAGTACTATAAGTACATTTTGACGAGGAACTACGAAGCTCTGAACCCCAAGAGTGGTGGCCAGACAGTGTCACTGCTCAATGTGATGATGGATCTCAAGAAGTGTTGTAATCACCCGTACCTGTTCCCTGTGGCCGCCGAGGAGGCGCCCCTCGGTCCGCACGGCAACTACGACACACAGGCTCTAATCAAGGCATCAGGTAAACTAGTGTTGATGTCTAAAATGTTGAAACAGCTCAAGGAGCAAGGACACAGAGTGCTGATTTTCTCACAGATGACAAAAATGTTGGATATTTTAGAAGATTTTCTGGAGGGCGAAGGTTATAAATATGAAAGAATTGACGGTGGTATCACCGGAACGATTCGTCAGGAGGCCATCGACAGGTTTAACGCTCCTGGAGCGCAACAGTTTGTGTTCTTACTGTCGACGAGGGCCGGCGGTCTAGGTATCAACTTGGCCACGGCCGACACTGTCATCATCTATGACTCCGACTGGAATCCCCACAACGACATCCAGGCGTTCTCGCGTGCGCATCGTATCGGTCAGGCCAACAAGGTGATGATCTATCGGTTCGTAACTCGCAACAGTGTGGAGGAGCGAGTCACGCAGGTGGCCAAGAGGAAAATGATGTTGACTCACTTGGTCGTGCGGCCCGGAATGGGCGGCAAAGGTGCTAACTTTACTAAGCAAGAGTTGGATGATATCCTGAGGTTCGGTACTGAGGAATTGTTCAAGGAGGAGGAAGGTAAAGAGGAAGCGATCCACTACGACGATCGCGCCGTCGCGGAGCTGCTCGACCGTTCCAAGGAGGGTATCGAGCAGAAGGAGTCGTGGGCCAACGAGTACCTGAGTTCGTTCAAGGTGGCGAGCTACTCGACGAAGGAGGGCGACGGCGAGGAGGAGGTGGACACGGAGATCATCAAGCAGGAGGCGGAGAACACCGACCCCGCGTACTGGATCAAGCTGCTGCGCCACCACTACGAGCAGCACCAGGAGGACCAGGCGCGCACGCTGGGCAAGGGCAAGCGCGTGCGCAAGCAGGTCAACTACAACGACGGCAGCATCGCGCAGACCGAGAACCGCGAGGACTCCACGTGGCAGGAGAACGGCTCCGACTACAACTCGGACTTCTCGCAGGGCAGCGAGGACGACAAGGAGGACGACGACTTCGACGAGAAGAACGACAACGGCGACCTCCTCAGTCGCCGCAGCAAGCGCCGCCTCGAGCGGAGGGAGGAGCGCGACCGGCCCCTCCCGCCGCTCCTGGCGCGCGTGGGCGGCAACATGGAGGTGCTGGGCTTCAACGCCCGCCAGAGGAAGTCCTTCCTCAACGCCATCATGCGCTACGGCATGCCGCCGCAGGACGCCTTCAACTCGCAGTGGCTCGTGCGCGACCTGCGCGGCAAGTCCGAGCGGAACTTCAAGGCCTACGTGTCGCTGTTCATGCGGCACCTGTGCGAGCCCGGCGCCGACAACGCCGAGACGTTCGCCGACGGCGTCCCGCGCGAGGGACTGTCCCGCCAGCACGTGCTCACGCGCATCGGCGTCATGAGCCTCATCAGGAAGAAGGTGCAGGAGTTCGAGCACATCAACGGCTACTACAGCATGCCGGAGATGATCCGCAAGCCCGTGGAGCCGGTGAAGGCGGGCGCGGGGGAGAGTGCGGCGCCCAGCCCCGCGCCCTCCACCGCCACTCCCATCACGTCGGCGGCGCCCTCGCCCGCACCTACCTCCCTCACACACACGCCTGGTCAGGCGCCGACGCCCCAGGGCTCCGACAAAGACGACAAGGAGGAACCTAAGGACGAGAAGCCGGACGTCAAGGAGGTTAAAGAAAAAGAGGAGCCGATGGACACGAGTGACGTTAAGGAGGAAGCCGTTGAGGAGAAGGAACCTGTGATCAAAACCGAGGAGAACAAGGACGCGGAGCGGCGCATGTCCGTGGACGAAGAGCCGCCCAAGGAGGACGACAAGGCTAGTGATAAGAAGGAGGAGAAGGAGACCAAGGTCAAGGAGGAGAAAGACGATGATAAGAAGGAGGACGCCAAGAGTGAGAAGGCTGAGTCTGAAGCTTCCGAGAAACCTAAAGACGAGAAGAAGGTAAAGATATATTTTTTTACTAATTTCTTAATGATTTTTTTAGTATGAGTATATTTTGGAGCTTGATGAAGTTTTGGTATCAATACGAATAATTATTATTGAAATAATGTATACACCACTATTTTTTAATTAGTACAAAAACCTTAAGAACATATTAGCGAAGACATTATTAACATACATGTGACGTAAGAATTTCAAAATATCTATAAATAGCAAAGTTATAATCATTTGTTTTTTGTAGAAAATCTCTATTTATATAAATATTTTACAATCTGTCTTTTCACTTCGTCAAAAGCGTCCAATATGCGCTGTTTTAATTGTTCGACACTAACCGGCTCACTTTTGTCACTCACAAAAAGAAGTCCACGGGTATACAGCTGCACTGGCGATTCCTCCACTCAAAAAATGCACGTTTCCTCCATTCAAACATGCTCAAGTATGCACGAAGCATAGCTACATACTCCCGTGATGTGAACTGATAAGCCATCGCGTCAGGCAAACGTAAGCAGTAACAATTAACTGTTGCAGCGAAAAAATGGATGCGCTCACTTCCGCTAGCAATTTAGCACTGTTTGTCGCATTGGGGCGCGGCGCGGGCGCAGAGGTACAGGGCGGAATTTATCAATGGAGCAGTTTACTACTACTACTACTCGCATAGTACGCGGGTCGGTCAGTCTTAGTTATGCATTTACTAATTATTATGTATTTGTGTGGACAGTTTTGAGACAGTTTTGGGACTTAAGTGTTTTTTTTTACCTACACAAATATGATCAGTTAAAGATACTTAGTGCTCCGTTAAATGTTTTGTACTAATTAAAAAATAGTGGTGTATAATTTTCTTTTGTGAAGCTTTTACATTTTGTTTATGTTTGACAAAAAAAAATAATACAGCACAATAATCTGAATCAGGACGAGGAAGACGACGACGTAGTACTAGTGAAGGAAGAAGAAGAGCTGAAGGTGGAGCGTCGCAAGTTCATGTTCAACATCGCGGACGGCGGGTTCACGGAGCTCCACACGCTGTGGCTCAACGAGGAGCGAGCGGCGGCCCCGGGGCGGGAGTACGAGATCTGGCACCGCCGGCACGACTACTGGCTCCTCGCTGGTATAGTGACGCACGGCTACGGGCGCTGGCAGGACATACAGAACGACCTGCGCTTCGCCATCATCAACGAGCCCTTCAAGATGGACGTCGGCAAGGGCAACTTCCTTGAGATTAAGAATAAGTTCTTAGCTAGGCGGTTTAAGGTGAGTAAATTACTACTTTATGTTACAAAATAATGCAATTTTGAAGGCAAGATTGACTCGGAAAACCTAACAAATCCAACTTACGATTAAAGTTTTTACGGCAGGAAAATATTTTCACAATATGTTATGCTGTCTATAAAATCTATAGAAGTTTGATTTTTTCGATCCGAGCTCCGACAATGCTAAATTTCCGTTCCAATACTTGCATATGGCATCAAACTCTGTTAAAATTTTCTAAGTAATATGTGTGTTATTTCTCCTTTCTTTTCCCTGAACACACCTGTCACAATAATCTCACCATATCCCATAGGTTGACTGGGACAAAATGCTTTTAGCATTAAGTCTGTCTTGTGCAGGCAGTTAACCTTTTCACCGCCCAGCTATACGAAACGCGATGTGTCGCTGTACGCCAACGTATAAATGTATAACAATTATATAGTACGAAAGCAGGGATGGTGGTAACGTCATATCGATAATGAAAAAAACAATGTGTAAATTAAAATTGTTACTCAAATTTACAATTAAAAATACACACTGTTAAATTATAATGGTAATTTGTTTTATTTTATGAGCATTTATAGTAAGAAAAATGGGAATCCGTTATCGGAGACAAAGATACATGCATAGACTTGCTAGAGATAATAATATAATAGGCACATCACTATTCATTTCAAAACATAGTCCGTTTACTTTATATCAAGTCGTTGGCGTTCGTAGCACGATAAATTTCATAAGAAATAGGGTTGTCTATTGTTTTCTTTCTGTGTATAGATTTTTGTTAGTCTATACTAAAAAACGCTTGAATGTTTTTAGTTTATACCTATTTGAAATCTAACATGAACGGTCAGTCAAGAAACTCAGGAACATTGTTTGAAGTGGCAAAGTAAGTGTAGTTTCGGAAAGGGATAGTAAGTGACTTTTTAATACTGATGTGCTAAACCTTTTCAGCTTATTTTTTATTTAATGCAAATGAAAATCTGGCTAGTTTGATTAACCCCTTGTATGCCGGAACGCAGATCTACGCGAGACACAATAGCTTTTTAATTGTGTCTGGCATTCCGGCATACAAGAGGTTAAGGATATTCGAATACCTAAATTCATAAAAAAATAATAAACTTAGCTATTCAAAATGATTATTATATGCTATTCTATATTATTGCCAGTATCAAATCAAAATCAAAAACATTACACTCCTTTTTTGGGCAGTCGTGTCAAAAGATAAAGGTGTGCGCGTCGCCCGGCACTATGACACAATGACCTTGACACATATGCGCTTACGACGTCACAGGTTTACTTCTATTGAAGTTGTCGGTGCTAGTGACACTGACATCTTGCCATTACGTAGACATGGGTGTAGCAATATCGAAAACCCTCGGTTCATTTTTTTTTTCACTAGCCTGTCCTGTCCCACTGCTGGGCAAAGGCCTCCCCCAAATCTTTCCATATCTTCATGTCACCTGCAGTGTCAAACCAACTCTTGTGGTAGGCGTCCAGGTCATCTCGACACCTCTTTCGGGGCCGGCCCCGGCGACGCTGTCCATCTTCTGGAACCCACAGTGTAGAGATCTTCGCCCAACGACCCTCGTGCATACGGCTGACGTGGCCCGCCCAGTTCCATTTTAGGCTAACAGCCGTTTTACCCACATCTTTGACTTTAGTTTTGGAGCGCA
Organism: Euclidia mi; assembly: GCA_944739405.2. Classification (NCBI taxonomy): domain Eukaryota; kingdom Metazoa; phylum Arthropoda; class Insecta; order Lepidoptera; family Erebidae; genus Euclidia; species Euclidia mi. Next base: position 1,469,217 of record OX123198.2, on the reverse strand, counting down.
GCTCAGTGTTTCTTATCCTATCTTTGAGTGAAATACCAAGGATGCTGCGCTCCATAGCTCAGTACATTTAATTAATTTTAATGAAGTGGTTTGATACGTACATCAACTTTAAAACGTATTATGTCATACGTTATTTACTGACGGGAACTACTTTTTAATCACAGAATCTAAGAACGATTGGAAGGAAAAAGACAAATAAATCTAAAAGATTCTTATGAATGCAACTTTCGCGTCACATCACTAGCCTACTTGATATGAAGTTGTTGGCGTGCGGGACATAAAAATATTTGGAGCCTTTTATGTTTTTATCCATTTTAACACAGATAAAAGCCTGTTTTGCCTGAGAAAATAATAAATAGGGCTTCATTCGTGTCCATCTACACAATTACAAAAGAAACAAAAGTGTTTATGTATCGTAAATGTATTTTTTTTATAGTGAACTTCTATAGAAGTCGTGGCGTGGACGGCACGAAAATCCTGAACTTCTATAGAAGTTGTTGGCGGTGAAAAGGTTAAAATAAATAAATAAACATGTGTGATGTGGTTGCAGCTGCTGGAGCAGGCGCTGGTGATCGAGGAGCAGCTCCGTCGCGCGGCGTACCTGAACCTGACGCAGGACCCCAACCACCCCGCCATGTCGCTCAACGCGCGCTTCGCCGAGGTGGAGTGCCTCGCCGAGTCGCACCAGCACCTCAGCAAGGAGTCGCTCGCCGGCAACAAGCCCGCCAACGCCGTGCTGCACAAGGTACACACTACACGCGACCTTATCACCATCTGACGCTGACGCAGGACCCCAACCACCCCGCCATGTCGCTCAACGCGCGCTTCGCCGAGGTGGAGTGCCTCGCCGAGTCGCACCAGCACCTCAGCAAGGAGTCGCTCGCCGGCAACAAGCCCGCCAACGCCGTGCTGCACAAGGTACACACTACACGCGACCTTATCACCATCTGACGCTGACGCTGACGCTGACGCAGGACCCCAACCACCCCGCCATGTCGCTCAACGCGCGCTTCGCCGAGGTGGAGTGCCTCGCCGAGTCGCACCAGCACCTCAGCAAGGAGTCGCTCGCCGGCAACAAGCCCGCCAACGCCGTGCTGCACAAGGTACACACTACACGCGACCTTATCACCATCTGACGCTGACGCTGACGCTGACGCAGGACCCCAACCACCCCGCCATGTCGCTCAACGCGCGCTTCGCCGAGGTGGAGTGCCTCGCCGAGTCGCACCAGCACCTCAGCAAGGAGTCGCTCGCCGGCAACAAGCCCGCCAACGCCGTGCTGCACAAGGTACACACTACACGCGACCTTATCACCATCTGACGCTGACGCTGACGCAGGACCCCAACCACCCCGCCATGTCGCTCAACGCGCGCTTCGCCGAGGTGGAGTGCCTCGCCGAGTCGCACCAGCACCTCAGCAAGGAGTCGCTCGCCGGCAACAAGCCCGCCAACGCCGTGCTGCACAAGGTACACACTACACGCGACCTTATCACCATCTGACGCTGACGCTGACGCAGGACCCCAACCACCCCGCCATGTCGCTCAACGCGCGCTTCGCCGAGGTGGAGTGCCTCGCCGAGTCGCACCAGCACCTCAGCAAGGAGTCGCTCGCCGGCAACAAGCCCGCCAACGCCGTGCTGCACAAGGTACACACTACACGCGACCTTATCACCATCTGACGCTGACGCAGGACCCCAACCACCCCGCCATGTCGCTCAACGCGCGCTTCGCCGAGGTGGAGTGCCTCGCCGAGTCGCACCAGCACCTCAGCAAGGAGTCGCTCGCCGGCAACAAGCCCGCCAACGCCGTGCTGCACAAGGTACACACTACACGCGACCTTATCACCATCTGACGCTGACGCAGGACCCCAACCACCCCGCCATGTCGCTCAACGCGCGCTTCGCCGAGGTGGAGTGCCTCGCCGAGTCGCACCAGCACCTCAGCAAGGAGTCGCTCGCCGGCAACAAGCCCGCCAACGCCGTGCTGCACAAGGTACACACTACACGCGACCTTATCACCATCTGACGCTGACGCTGACGCAGGACCCCAACCACCCCGCCATGTCGCTCAACGCGCGCTTCGCCGAGGTGGAGTGCCTCGCCGAGTCGCACCAGCACCTCAGCAAGGAGTCGCTCGCCGGCAACAAGCCCGCCAACGCCGTGCTGCACAAGGTACACACTACACGCGACCTTATCACCATCTGACGCTGACGCAGGACCCCAACCACCCCGCCATGTCGCTCAACGCGCGCTTCGCCGAGGTGGAGTGCCTCGCCGAGTCGCACCAGCACCTCAGCAAGGAGTCGCTCGCCGGCAACAAGCCCGCCAACGCCGTGCTGCACAAGGTACACACTACACGCGACCTTATCACCATCTGACGCTGACGCTGACGCTGACGCAGGACCCCAACCACCCCGCCATGTCGCTCAACGCGCGCTTCGCCGAGGTGGAGTGCCTCGCCGAGTCGCACCAGCACCTCAGCAAGGAGTCGCTCGCCGGCAACAAGCCCGCCAACGCCGTGCTGCACAAGGTACACACTACACGCGACCTTATCACCATCTGACGCTGACGCTGACGCTGACGCAGGACCCCAACCACCCCGCCATGTCGCTCAACGCGCGCTTCGCCGAGGTGGAGTGCCTCGCCGAGTCGCTAAATGGTATAGTATGACAGAAAATACAGTACAAAAATTGCCGTGGCTTGAGGTGATTTTTCACAATTTAAGTAAATTCTTTGCGCAACTGTAGCGCAATATTCAGTAAGCATCATTGTTCTATACATTACCGTGTATGAGCTATATAGCTCATACATGGTAATGTATGGAACAATGTACGTATAGAACAACGTCTATAACCGTGTTGTGTTTGTGTGACGCAGGTGTTGAACCAGCTGGAGGAGCTGTTATCGGACATGAAGTCGGACGTGTCCCGCCTGCCGGCCACCCTGGCGCGCATCCCGCCCGTGGCACAGCGCCTGCAGATGTCGGAGAGGTCCATACTGTCGCGCCTCGCCGCCACCGCCGGCAACCCCGTGCCCGCAGGTACCTACTTCTCACTACACACATGCACACACACTTTAGCTGCATGATCTAGACGTAGATACACGTCATCACATACTTCATCATAGTGACATAGTACAAAAAGAATAGTAGCATAGCTTCATACAAATCGACCTTGGCCGGTTTGAATGTACGCGTGAGTCTTGAGCGCCGTGTACGCACGCACTTTTCACGCACACAATCGCATAGACGAGTCGCCTCAGTACAGGATGCGCCGCGCGTCTGAGGACGCAAGAGTAGGTAATTAGGGCTCCCACACATAAACACGATACGGCGTCGTGTCGTACAACTTCTTTACGGTATGTGGGATGTAGCAACTATATTTCGAACGTGCATGACGGATTTCGTGTGTTCATCCGCAGTTGTTACTGTTTTGAAATCGATCAGTTGCTACATCCCACATACCGTAAAGAAGGCGTTATCGTGAAACGACGCCGCCGCATCGTTGCCCATAACTCGCCGATTGGCCTTAGCTAACCTACTATTCTTTTTGTACTATGGTAGTGACGGCCCATACATTACATATCATATATTATATCATTTTGATTAGCGAACAAAGTATGAGCAATAGCAATAGTAAACTAAAGGTAGAGATTATTTGTTAAATTGAAAGAAGGCCTTGTTGTATGCCACTTTAATGTGGTTATTATGTTGAATACTGACTGAACATTTTTAATTGCACGACTAGTCCATCTATTGAATTGTTTACCGTAAACCAGAAAACTACGGAACCGTGCAACTAAAGGGCCAATTTAGCCAATTTGCTTCAACTTTTACTTATTAAAAATATGACTATTTTATAAATGATGAATTTTAATATGAAAATTACTTCAATTATATCTCAGTGACACTAAAGTTTTATATGAGTTGAATGTGGTGTAGTTTTGGCTGCATCCTCCCCTCATGGTTGTGTGCGCTTGGCACTATAATAATGCTCAGACGTGGCGATGTTACTAGCGCAAATGGCGCAGTTCCCGGCGGGCTTCCAGCCGGGCGGCGCGCTCCCCGGGTTCTCTCCGGCCGCCGCCGCCGCCGCCAACTTCTCCAACTTCCGCCCGCAGTACTCCGTGCCCGGACAGCCCGCCTCCAGTGGATCATCTAATGTGAGTATCACATCTATGTCCTATGTCTGATACCTGTATTACCCTATCTTGATTTCTACTGAATTATATGTTTAAATGTTTTTAGTTTAGTCAATGTGCTCGTTTTAATTGTAGGAACTATTTGACGATTTGATGATAGAAAAGTTGCGTAAAAATTCCGCAATTCAGAAGCAGAAAGTATATTTGATACAGCAGTGATATCCATTATTATAAGGCACTTTGTTGTAGGATACTAAAATCATTGATAGTCATCTAATTTTTGGATTATTTTTTTCATGTGTAACTAATCTACATTCTTTCTTTGTTACAGAAATCATAAACTCCGTAACTTATACAACATAATTCAACTTGACAAATTTGCAGGTATTATTACATTTTAATTGCTCATAATTATGTCAATTTACAAAATTATATTTAACTCGTAATATTGAATGATAAGGTACGCGTACAGTTGTAGAGGCGCGCGTGTACGTGTGCGTGTACGTGTACGTGTGCGTGTACGTGTGCGTGTACGTGTACGTGTGTGTAGGTGAGATGCAATAACGTGTATTGTTTGTTCTAGTGAGCGGCTAATTGGTCACATAGGTGAATATTTTAGATGTAAGCTTTCCAAGATTCCTGTTCCACCTTGGGTTTGAAGTGATAATTATAGTGTATTAGTGCAGTTATGTTAGGTAACATATACAATAGTACTACGTCGTGTTGATGCAGAACTCACAATATTATTTATTTCATCCTGATCTGTATGAATCTTGTTTACTGTGTAAGTGATTGTGGACTTTTAAGAAACTTATTTTTAATTTACCAAAAATGAAAATTGAATAAATCGTACCTATAAGTGATTTGATGTATTATTTGTTAACCTTTATAATACCTAATAAGTCGTACTTTTACAAAGATGATTTGGATTACGAAGGTAGTACCTACTCTTATCAAATAAAAATATTTACAAGGATCATTTTAATTCCCTGATCCCTAATTATTACAAATATTTCTTCTATCGAGCGTTTTCGTTCTGAAAGGCGTAATGAGAAAGCCCTATTCACGTACTGTAATTATCGCACAAACAATACTGGCCCTATGGACCCGCTAAGTGTAAGAATGTATGACTCTGACATAGGCATTAGATCTTCGTTGATCACGTGACATATCGAAAGCCTATAGGCCGGCGCGCACTGACGTCGCGGCATGTTAAGAGTTAAGAATTCATATTACTTTATTCCGATACAATCGTACCGCGGCCCGCCGTGGCATACTGCGGGACGCCGTGGCATGTCGTGGCATACCGCGGGACGCCGTGGTATGCCACGGCGTCCTGCAGTGTGCCACGACGTAATCAGTAGGTAATCGGCATGCCGAAGCGTCCTTCGGGCTACCGAAACATGCTATGCCGTGCCGTGCTGTCAGTCGGTGCCGGCCTTATGTCACCTCCATATATTTCTCCTCTTAGCGAATAGCGATATCGCTCATCCTGTGTGGTGGGCGTTAAGTTCTTCCTTGATTATCGTACAGAAGTAAGCACCGAACGACGCACAAATATCACTTGCTATGCAGCAGGGTTTAGCGTGCAAAATCCATCTGTATAAATCCTGAGTGAATACGCGCATAAAGTATATTTGGGTGTGGTAGTAAAACTATAGAAAATCCTAGGCACGGTAGACGTACTGGATTTAAAATTGCCTGTCTCTTGTCATAAAAAGACGGTTGGAATGAAACTAAATTTTATCATCGTCCTAGCGTTGTACTAGTACACCCAAGACTTACACACCTTGGGAGCCTGAGGTTCCATTACCAGATATGGCAGAATATTAGCTTTTCTCTATAGCGATTGGTGTCTGACCTCTGCAACCTAAAGGAATAGCTATCCATCAGTATCAGTTTATTTGAGGGAACTGACTCTCCATAACGACTGTCAAAGATCTTTGTGACAGCCGGGACCGATAGTGAAGGTGCACTCCGAGGTACGGGACAAGCAATAATTAACAATTTAATAAACTCATAACTTCGAAATGTCAATGGTGGGAGCTGTTGATTTGAACCTGACAACTTGTGCTTGGTAGTCTGTTGGTATCTCCACTCTGCTATCGCTGCCTCAACACAGTCTAGGCCAGCATTTCCCAAACTAGGGCTAGCGACCCACTGGTTAGTCGCTAGCGAATCTTGAGTGGGTCCTGAAATGTAAGGCAATACCGTCTGACCGGAGTTTTCCTGCCTTTAACCTCACATTTATGCCCCCTTTTTTCCTAAAACTGCTTCTTGATGATCTTGAGAACCACTTCTGGGTCTCAAGATTGTAATTTTTGTTTGATGGATCGAAGCTAGGAAAACTTTGGGAACCACCGGTCTAGACTATTCATCTTGTAGCGGTAGCTACACACTGAGGCCGTCTAGCGAACGACGACGAAGTTTCAACAACAACAATACGGTGACATCTCTCGGACATGATACGACGGAATTAAAGTCCTGAACCGCGCAAGCAGAATTCGCACACGCCGAGTACAAGTTCCAAAGTACTTCAGTCGGACTGGCAGACCACCAGGTACGATCACCTAGGCTGGTTAGAGGACCCTCGAGTTGGAAGAACACCACACCTTTCTTCCTCCACAATCTTACAGAGATTTAGAGGGAGAGGTAAAGGCTATCCTTTACCTCTCCCTCCAAATCTCTGTAAGAAGATATCAAAAAGTATCTATATACTTTTTGATATCTTAGGGCCGGCTTACATATAGCGAAGCAAAGGGCAGCGCAAGCGAGCTGTGCGAGCGCACAGTGTTTTATGAAGACCATTTTTCGGACACCGTCTTTTTATTAAAGAAGCTAATAGATATATTCAATAAAAAGAAATATTTCGTATCCCCATTAAGCTAGCATCTCTAGTTTTTTAGAAAAACTTTTCTGAAAATCTTCATATTTTAAAGCGGATATTTAGAAAAAAAGATATTCCTCTTAACCTAAGCATGATACGCAATAATAATGTTACAAGCACCGATAGCGTCTCTTTCACTGCACATTTTACAGTAAAAAAGAACATCATAACTTGACTAGATTCAAATTTAAGCGAGATTTTGGATTTTTAGATTTTCTTACTTTTCTCGAAGATTCTACCAAATGTGGAACAGTTATATATACAGAAATGATGCTCTTTACTTTCCTCATATACTCAATAAATTTCAGACCCCAAATTCATGGAATCTAGAAGGTATTCCAAATTAACTGTTTTTGCTAGGGTTTTCACATTTGTAGTCCGGGTTTTAATGATAAATTTTTTATTCGATATTGATTTTATAACTAAATTATATGTTGTAAAGAAATCAATATCGAATAAAAATTTAATCATTAAAATCCAGAAAATAAATATGAAAAAACAAGCAAAAACAGTTATATGGAATAACTTCTAGATTCCATGGATTTGGGGTCTGAAATTTATTGAGTAGATGAGGAAAGTAAAGAGCATCCTTTCTGTATATATAACTTTTCCACATTTGGTAGTATCTTCGGGAATAGTAAGAAAATCTAAAAATCCAAAATCTCGCTTAAATTTGAATCTAGTCAAGTTAAGAGGTTCATTTTTACTGTAAAATGTGCAGTGAAAGAGACGCTATCGGTGCTTGTAACATTATTATTGCGTATCATTCTTAGTTTAAGAGGAATATCTTTTTTTCTAAATATCCGCTTTAAAATATGAAGATTTTCAGAAAAGTTTTTCTAAAAAACTAGAGATGCTAGCTTAATGGGGATACGAAATATTTCTTTTTATTGAATATATCTATTAGCTTCTTTAATAAAAAGACGGTGTCCGAAAAATGGTCTTCATAAAACACTGTGGAGCGGCATGAATGGCTGACGCAGTCACATCGGTCCACTCTAATCATTTGGAAAATGTCGATAACAGTTTGACAGTGGAATGAAGTCGGTTAAAAAGACGCTTCGCCTCGTGGGCGTCGTTCCTTGGTTTCTTTTTACCTTTAAAATACAATAACAGCATTACCGTCCTAGTGGTAACTCGGGTGCCCCCGACTTTCACCTTAGAGCTCAAAAGGCACACTTTCTAGTAAAATTGCAATTAGCAGGTTATTAGCTTTTCCACAGAGCGGCTGTCGTCTAACTTCCGCAGCAAAAGCATAGTGAGATGGTAAATGGCTTAGACTCGAGGGTATGTATTGACTCCCCATAACGACGGTCAAAAATTATTATTTAACTTATCGTCGAAATACAGTAACACTAACTACAAAATAAAAATACAAAGATACAAAAATACGATTTAATTCATGATCACAATATGAATGCATGTTTGAACAGTCACAGACACAAATATCACCAGGTATACGTATCATCCTCCGCGTTGTACTTCACGCTGTCGATCGACTTGACGAGGAGGGGGTCGGCAGAGCAGAAGTGCTGCAGCATCTCCTCGCTGATGCCGCAGTCCGACAGGTTCTCTTTGTTGAATGCTTTGGCGAAGTGGTTCGGCTCGTTTTCTTTAGATGACTCATCTGTAACAAATATGATATTTTACTTTCTTTTGTAAGCTGTTTCCCTTCATATTTATTAGCTTTAATAATCGAAGTTTAATTATGGTTAAGGCAAATAGACAGAAAATTGTAGTGTCTTTGGCATCTAATAAAATAATAATTATTTTATCTCCCTATTACATTGGGACCGAAACATAACTGGCGAAGTTTGGGTGTGTAACACACCTTTGCCTACCCCTTCGGGGATAAAAGGCGTGAAGTTATGTTATGTATGTTTATGTTTTCACTGGTGTTTTTTCATGCATTTTAGTTTACCAGTTGGATAGAAATACCTAACTTATTGAAGTGGATGGGCGATATTTCTGTTACTATTTGAAAGTACGAGTTAAGTGGCCATATCGGTAGCAGGCGGGCGTTCTGTGCGGACGGACGGCTAGCATTGAAATTACTACGTGAACGATGATATCCAGTGCCTTCACCGCTCTATACTTAGTTCGTCAAAGCTATTCTAAGCTTACATTGATTCTTGCTAGCTTAGTCCGTCCGTCTGTCCGTTGCCGGTATGAATTTCGCTCATTATAAGCCCGTATTTGAGGTTAACTTTATTACTTTGTAACATGAAGAGTTCAATACAAGCGCACGAACTGGCGTTTTTGTCTCTGCTACATGAGAGCGGTTAACTGTAACAGTCCGTTCAAGATCAACAGCAGCGGACGCCAGCGGCAGCAATTTCGAAGTACACGTCGCGGTCTACTCCGTCGCGCCCGATTCTGTCTCAGTAGAACCTGTCATGAATAACGAAATCGCTGCTGTTGGTCTTGAACGAATCGTAAGTGCTGTTTTAGGCTAACGTGATAGTAGTTGAGTGTGTGTACAGTCGAACAACTTGCCGCTAGATTACCATAAGGGCGAGAATCGCTCAGCAAGATATCGTTGCTTCCAGTGCTACTTTACACGCACATTGACACGTATACAAAACCAGTTTCTAGTGTGCCTCGACTTTATGAGTGAACCAAGGGATTTTTTTCAAACTGGTCCAGCGCCGACTTGTTTGATTGTACCTTGCGCGATGTGTGCGGCGGCGGCGGAGAAGGCGAGCGTGGGCGGGAGGTGCGCGAACGTGGCGCTGTAGCTCGCTCCCGAGCTCGCGCGGAGTACCCGCAGGAGGGAGGGCACCGCCGTCGGCAGCACCGGGCCTCGCAGCTCCAGCGAGTAGTACTTGCTGCTCTCCGACAGTATCGTGTTCTCGCGCACCTACACACACAAGTATAGTCAGCATTTACAGTGAGCGACAGTTGTACTGTATGTGTGTACGTACCTTCAAGCTCTGCAGCGTGCCGCCGTGGAAGGCGGTGGGCGCCAGTAGCGTGGGCGGCACCCCGGCGCAGGGCCCGGTGGCGCTGACGAGCGAGCGACAGTTGAGCAGACAGTTGTACTGTATGTATGTATGTATGTATGTATGTGTGTACGTACCTTCAAGCTCTGCAGCGTGCCGCCGTGGAAGGCGGTGGGCGCCAGTAGCGTGGGCGGCACCCCGGCGCAGGGCCCGGTGGCGCTGACGAGCGAGCGACAGTTGAGCAGACAGTTGTACTGTATGTATGTATGTATGTGTGTATGTGTGTACGTACCTTCAAGCTCTGCAGCGTGCCGCCGTGGAAGGCGGTGGGCGCCAGTAGCGTGGGCGGCACCCCGGCGCAGGGCCCGGTGGCGCTGACGAGCGAGCGACAGTTGAGCAGACAGTTGTACTGTATGTATGTATGTATGTATGTATGTGTGTACGTACCTTCAAGCTCTGCAGCGTGCCGCCGTGGAAGGCGGTGGGCGCCAGTAGCGTGGGCGGCACCCCGGCGCAGGGCCCGGTGGCGCTGACGAGCGAGCGACAGTTGAGCAGACAGTTGTACTGTATGTATGTATGTATGTATGTATGTGTGTACGTACCTTCAAGCTCTGCAGCGTGCCGCCGTGGAAGGCGGTGGGCGCCAGTAGCGTGGGCGGCACCCCGGCGCAGGGCCCGGTGGCGCTGACGAGCGAGCGACAGTTGAGCAGACAGTTGTACTGTATGTATGTATGTATGTGTGTATGTGTGTACGTACCTTCAAGCTCTGCAGCGTGCCGCCGTGGAAGGCGGTGGGCGCCAGTAGCGTGGGCGGCACCCCGGCGCAGGGCCCGGTGGCGCTGACGAGCGAGCGACAGTTGAGCAGACAGTTGTACTGTATGTATGTATGTATGTATGTATGTGTGTACGTACCTTCAAGCTCTGCAGCGTGCCGCCGTGGAAGGCGGTGGGCGCCAGTAGCGTGGGCGGCACCCCGGCGCAGGGCCCGGTGGCGCTGACGAGCGAGCGACAGTTGAGCAGACAGTTGTACTGTATGTATGTATGTATGTATGTATGTGTGTACGTACCTTCAAGCTCTGCAGCGTGCCGCCGTGGAAGGCGGTGGGCGCCAGTAGCGTGGGCGGCACCCCGGCGCAGGGCCCGGTGGCGCTGACGAGCGAGCGACAGTTGAGCAGACAGTTGTACTGTATGTATGTATGTATGTATGTATGTGTGTACGTACCTTCAAGCTCTGCAGCGTGCCGCCGTGGAAGGCGGTGGGCGCCAGTAGCGTGGGCGGCACCCCGGCGCAGGGCCCGGTGGCGCTGACGAGCGAGCGACAGTTGAGCAGACAGTTGTACTGTATGTATGTATGTATGTATGTATGTGTGTACGTACCTTCAAGCTCTGCAGCGTGCCGCCGTGGAAGGCGGTGGGCGCCAGTAGCGTGGGCGGCACCCCGGCGCAGGGCCCGGTGGCGCTGACGAGCGAGCGACAGTTGAGCAGACAGTTGTACTGTATGTATGTATGTATGTATGTATGTGTGTACGTACCTTCAAGCTCTGCAGCGTGCCGCCGTGGAAGGCGGTGGGCGCCAGTAGCGTGGGCGGCACCCCGGCGCAGGGCCCGGTGGCGCTGACGAGCGAGCGACAGTTGAGCAGACAGTTGAACAGCGCCTGCGCGTCGGCGCCGCGCACCAGCACCAGCGACTCGGCCGCGCTGTCCACGCTGCTCTCCGCGCTCGCCACCATACGCGCCTGTACACAACAACACCAATAGCGTTTATAGGTCGCGACTGCACTCCGAAAAACAGTCGTGTGGATGGTTCCTGGTGGTAAGTTAAACGGATAACCAGGCCCAACCCTGATGCAGAACGAGCGCCGCCTCGCGTTGGGTCTGGGCGTGGTCTGCATCAAACTCCAGGACCAGCCGGCAAATATGTTGATTGTCCCCTAGGATGGGACAACGACAATCTCAAAACAGGAGAAAACACACAGTCAGGGTACGCCGCAGAACCCGGCCCGTCAGAACCAGCCGCGTCGAGCTCGGCGTCTGGTCCATCGGCTGTGGTCAATTGAGACGATGAGAGCCTGCTCCTGAGTCCGGTGCGGCCGGACGACGAGATGGAGGCTGGCGACATCCTCAACAGATGAACCCTCCGATTATTAATGATCAAGACAGCTGCCTACAATTAAACCTCCACCATAGCCAAACGGCTACTGCGCAGCTTCGCAGGTGATTGGAGGTTCAACAATCAGCCATTGTGCTCATCCAGGAACCTTTGTTAAAGAGTGGTCTCATCAAAGGCCTCTCCAGCCTCGGCAGTAAGATATACTCTTCAACCGACCACACGCATTCAAGAACGTGCATAGTCCCTACCAAAAACATCAGAGCCCAAGCTTTAACGGAGTTCTGCTCAAGAGACATCACAGCAATACAAATTGAAATGACACAGCAGCCTAGGAGTGCAGCAGTCATTTTCGCATCGGTCTACATGCCCGAAGCCGAAACTCGCCTCCGTTTGACCTCACGCATCTGGTCAACCAGTGCGAGAGAACCAAGACATAGGTCGTAATAGGAACGGACTCATTGGAGTCCGTTCCTATTACGACCTCTGTCTGGTGGGCATTGGCTCACCATCGGATGTGGAACATGGATTGCAACAATAACAGAGGTAAGTCACTGGTAGAATACTTATTCACCACCAATCTTACTCTCCTAAACACAGGAACGGAGCCTTCAAGCAAGGGAACTAAGTGGGGCACCTGCCCCTACATGCCAACCAACATGCATACAGCTCAGGCTCAATGAGGTCGTGAACCAGATAGAAGCTGCTATACAGCAAAAAATATCAGTCTTGACATCTTCATCGAGATAGAAGGAGCTTTCGACAAGACCAACTTCTCCAGCATAAGCAACGCACTAGCCAGAAATGGAGTGGATCAGATGCTCATAGAGTGGAACCAAAACATGCTCAGCAGACATCCTTGATAATTAAAGGTTGCCCGCAGGGAGGCGACCTCTCCCCGCTATTGTGGAACTTAGTAATCAATGAACCCATAGACAAACTCAACGCGAGATACTTCTATACAATAGGATATGCAGAGGACATGACCATTCTCACTTCAGGTAAAGTAACTAGTAGAGTGTACGACCGTACCAAACAAGCCCTACGCATAGAGTGGAGGTGTAATGAGTACGAACTCTCAGTAAACCCGACTGAACTGTCAAGACTGAACTTGTCATGTTTATACACAAACGCGCTCTGGGTCTCTACCAGCTGCCACGGGCTGCATGAAAACCACACCTACAGCGGCACTCGAGATGTTGCTGGACCTACCTCCATTGCACCTGTTCATACAACAGATGTCCGGCTAAGAGCTCTGAAGCTCTGGAAAGACACCAATACACCGCACACCAGCTTCATCTTAAACACACTCTCCAAAGACTTGAATGCCACCAAAAACGAACAGAGGTAGGTCCTCCTCCTTAGCGTATCGCTGGCAAACACTTATATGTTTGAGGCCCAGACAGCAGCCACACTGATTGCAGAGGTCATCAGTTCCTCCCTGCGGGCTGCGTGCCCGAAAACCTGCACGCAGGGCACGATGTTAGGTGGCACATTGTTTGTCTTTCACCGCACGAACAAGCCAATTTGCCGTGTGGTTGACGGCATAGAATACAAGTGTCACCACCCCCTATCTACCCGTGGGTGTCGTAAGAGGCGACTAAGGGAGAAGAATTAACTAAATACCATCTTTGCGTAGAGACGGAAAACTCGACATCAAACCCTATACGACTGCCTCGTTGGTCTCGCGGCGCAGGTGTGCGCGTGGGATCGGGAGGTCCCGGGTTCGATTCCTGGGTCGGGCAGTGTTATTGGGTTTTTCACTCACGAAATTCTCAGTAGCAGCACGGAGTCTGGAAATGTGCCCGGTACGGCAATAGGCTCGCCCCTTATTACGTGGGACTAGAGTAATCTGGCGAAGAGTGGGTGTAGAAGTACACCTCTGCCTACCCCTTCGGGGATGAAAGGCGTGACGTTATGTATGTATGTGAACAAGCCAAATCGATACCGTCCCAGAGTCCCCATCTGAACATGTTTTCTTTGCACCGGCTGACCGGAGTCCGGGGTCTATTCAATGACTTCCAGACAGACCATGGCAAGCCATGCCTTGGTGGAGGACTCTCGGCAGATGACACGAAAGGAGATGGTAGAAAGGTTTTCTCGCCATAAGTCGCACCTTGCCTTTGATAGCTCCTGGGTCGAAGGATGGACAATTTTAACAAAGCTGCTACGGCTCTTCAGTCGTGTCTGCACTGGGATGTGACCATGCAATGGGTGGCGTGGTTCACAGTCCATCTTGGATCTTTATGCAGAGCTAGCCACGGCCCTACGAACATTCGGAGGTGCGATGCCAGCAAGCAACCCCGACCCCGGTAAAGCTTCTGCTTTACCGGGGTTGGTTTTAAGCTACAAGTTGTAACTCGGCAAATTTCGTTAAGTGCTGTATCCACTGACCTTGCATGCGCGGATTGACTCCACAGAGGGCACCCGTATTCGCCTGCAGAAAATGCCAGCGCCAGGGCAGAAGTTCGCTTTACTTGCGGTGCAGCTCCCCACTTACCAGAGTAATGAGGCGCCGCAACAGGATATTGCGAGTATGAACCTTATTTTTTAATAATTCCCAGGTCCTTCTATAGGTGAGAGCCCTATCAAGAGTAATGCCTAGGTATTTGGGATGTTGTTTGAGAACTATAGGCATACCCTGCCACTCTATATTAAGTTTACGACCCGCGTGGCTGTTACGCAGATGGAATGACATGACTCAGTTTTAGTTGGGTTGGGTTTAAGTGTAAGTGCGTTTGCCTTGTAGGTACCCAAGATGTTAAGAGCCTTAGTGAGATTTACTTCTATTGTTGATATTAGGGCAAGATCGTCTGCGCAAACTAAAGCGACAGGGCAGGAGGGTTGGTCATTTGTGTAGAGCTTGAAAAGAAGCGGGGCTAGAACACGTTCTTGGGGCAGCCCGTTCTTTTGAGATCTCTAAGGACTCCTATCACATAGAAGATGAACCTGATAGCGACGGTAGTGGTGAAACTCCTGGGGTATCATGACAAATTTGTGATCGCCGGTCATGGTTTCCACCTTCCACAACAGCCCCCCGTAGGTTCACTGTGTCGTAAGCTGCAGAGAGATCTACAAAAACGGCGCCAGTTATTTTCAAACCCATCCAGAGGTAGGTAAACTGAACAAACTAACACTGCAATGGATAAAGGGCCAGTAGCTCATGAGGGAATGACGCAGCCGATGAACTTGCCAGAAGAGGGGCCACTTTAAAGGCGGTGGGACCCGAACCCATAATTCCCCTCCCTTCTGATTTTTATCGCAATCTGGTAAGACATAGAACTAGGATCCAATACAACCAGTCCTGAATTTGTATTGAAACATATAGGCAGGCCAAGGAGGCTCTACCCGCAGCAGACGGTAAGATAACTAAACAAGTCTTCCAGCTATCCAAACAAAAACTGCGGACAGTAACAGCCACCTTCAAAGGACACGGTTCCTTTAATAAGCACCTATTTACCATAGGTGTCACCGACAGCCCGCTGTGCAGAGCCTGTATGGCAGCAGACGAGACGGCAGCTTACCTGCTCCTCCACTGTCCTGAGGTGTCACAGTATAGGCAGCAATAACTGATCAGACACAGCACCCTGAGAGAACCAGTGGGCCACATCAAGAGTCTGCTGGTCTTCCTCGAAGAGCTGGGGTGGCTCAAGTGACAACACTATTCCCACCCGTACGCAAAATACACGCTAGGTCGTGGAGTTGCAGAAACAGTCCGTGCTACCTTACCATACCACAGCATTAACAGACATGACCGCTACTAGGATCCCTACCTACACACATTTTAATGTGGAACATAATTGTTTTGGAACTGAATTACTTCATTATGACCGATTGCCGTCTATTTTGAACAAAATACTTATGTTTATGGTACGAGTGTAGCAAAGTAGTTCATCTCTACAATATTGTCGACCCATTTTTGACATACGATTGTAATTACTTCCATAAAAACCAAGATAAATATTAACATACCTGTGTAATATTAATCTTCTTGATAACTTCAGTCTCGAAGCCCATCTCTGAGAGGAACTGGTCGGCATCATCATCATCCTCCTTCTCGCCAGGGGGCGAGCCAGCGCTCTTGTCGTCCATGGTGTCGTAACAACTGTCGAACGATGCGTTGCGTCCCTCGTCTGACGTGTTCAGGCGCTTCTTGCTGTCCGGCCGGAGAGGCATCGTGAACTCTACGTCTAGAAAGTTATCAAAATGTTAATTAGCCGCTTTCAGGGATTACAACCAGTATATTGTAATCTACATTAGGGGCGCAGCTGTTGTCAGACATAGAAAACGATAGAACCATCCAAGAAAGTAGATAGCGCGCAAGTAGCAACGACAACAATTAAGAATGGTTTACAAAGCTTTAAATTCGATCTAAAATACTCGCTTTGATATTAATGTTTTATCTTGAGTTAGGTAAAGGACTTGAAATTGAATTAATTTTGTTCGCGACTACGGTTCCTTATCTTTTTTTTGTAAACGTTCTTGGATGGTAAACTGCACTAGAATATGAATGGATGAAGATAACGGATCGTCAATTCTTTTTTGTTAGCGTTCTTCGATGGAACTGCACTAGAATCTTAAGTGTGTGTGGTCGTACCTTCCTGCCGTAGCGCCTGCCGGAACCCTCGCGTGGTGGGCGCGATGAGTGCGATGGGCTCGGCGACGCCGCAGAGGCCGGCGGCGCGGAACACGCACGTGAACGTGTTGGCGCACACGTAGAAGTACGGGCAGTGCAGCGCGCGCACCAACTAACATACAACCAACAAGGTAACCACTTGTACTGCACGGTAATATACAGGCATACACTAGTTTGGGACCCTCAAAAATGCAATTACTGGAAATAAATACTAATTTATTATATAGCTGAACAGAAAAATGTATATAAAAATCTTGAGTGCTGACCCTGAATGGAATCGGTAGCCAGTACCTAGTGATCCAAGATTTTAGGGTGGGCACTAGACCATTATTCTAGCGCGGGCATGGCCCACTATCCCACCCTCTTGCTATATACGCAAAGTCGGCGGTAGACCTGTTTGAAAAAAATCCCTTGGCTCGCTCATAGACTCGAAGCACCCTAGAAACTGGCACTGGAAGCGACGATTTCTTGCTGAGCGATTCTCGCCCTTATGGTGGTCTAGCGGGAAGTTGTTCGAATGTACATATCTGTTGAAACAGAGGAGCACAAGAAGGCATGTCTGAAGTTTATAAAACATAATTTCACCTGAAACAGCGAGCGGAAGCTCTCGGTCCACTCGTGGTACAAGGCCTGCTTGACCTCCTCGTTGTTGGCCAGGAAGCTGGTGGCGGCCACCTTGCCCGAGGAGCGCGGGAACAGGTCCAGCCACGGCAGGTGCGGGTGCTGCCAGTACAGGCACGTCTGGTGGAACAGCGCGCGCGGCGACGTGTCTAGTGTTGGGGATGCCGTCGTGTCGAGGCAGCGGACGAAACTGATACACAGGGGAAGGATTTTTTTTATAAAAGACAACTCCCGCATTAGGACCAAATCCTATTTCGCGGGGGACTTCACAAACATACAACTAACGGAAACAATGGACACCCAGACGCGAAACAACAATTTATGAACCAGATAAAGTGTTGTCTCGTGTGGGGATCGAACCCGCAACACTCGCGCAGTGTCGAGCGGCGAAGCGGCCGCTTAAACCACTACGCCAACCGTGCAGTCATAAATGTATTATGAGCATATTCATCGTCATCACCCTAGCGTTGCCCCAGTAGCATCCAAGACTGGAGTCCTGAGTCCGCTTTCTAGTCTAGACTGATATGACAGAATATCAGCTTTTCCACATAGCGATACGCTTAGACCAGTATCAGTGTATTTTAAGGGTCCTAACTCCCTATAACCACTGCTAAAGATCTTTGAGAGCCGGGGCCGAGACCAACGGCTTAGCGTTCTCTCCGGGGCTCGAGGCAAGCGATAATCAACAACTCCTTTCTTCTGGTGGACAGTGTCTTGTATGTATTGCCTTAGAGCCTTTTATTTTTGTTTTAGGTATTAGTAGGGAAAGTAAAAAAAATGGGCAAGTGCGAGTCGGACTCGCTCACGAAGGGTTCCGTACCATCATCTATTAATATTATTTATCTATAAAAGAAAATTACGTTTGTTGTATGTATACTTAAATATTTTTTAAGTTACTACCTGTTTATTATGATCGAGTAACAAATTGCTTAAAAATGACGTTTGTTGTATGGGAGCCCCCCTTTATTATTAACTTTTTTTTAATTTAATTATTATTTTTTAATTTTATTTTGAAAGGTAATATACAACTACGTATGCTGTAAAAATTTTAAGCGTCTACCTTGTACCGTTAGTAATTTTGAGCAAAATACGAAAAAAAAACACGTTTATTGTATGGGAACACCTTAAATATTTACATTTTTTTTATTTTTAGTATTTGTTGTTACAGCGGCAACCGAAATACATAATTTGTGAAAATTTTCAGCTTTCTAGCTATTACGATACAGCCTGGTGACAAACAGACAGACGGACAGACAGCGGAGGCTTAGTAATAGGGTCCCGTTTTTTACCTTTTAGGTACGGAACCCTAAAAAGATAACAAGTAAAGGTTGACAGAAAGGCTTTTTATAGGTAAAGCCACACCATAAACCGGATCAGCGGATGAAACCGCATACCTATTAAATGTTACGACCTTTAATGAAGAACACACCTGAATGTGTACACTGTTAAGCAATAAATTGACTGTAATGTACTAATATTGTAGCAGATTTATTACATCCTGGATCCATTGTTGTTTACTGGGCATGGCGCCAGGCCCGCCATTTGTAGATATTTGATGTTTATCAATAAAATCGTACTGTGCTATACTTGGCCTGAAAACTAACTGGGACTTTCGGTGGCAAGCTAATTTCCAGCTTAGTTTTTATAAGAAAAGAAAAAGTTGGATTTACTTTATCGAGGAAAATAGGTACAATTAAGCAGATGGCAGTACCTACACTATCTACATTCAGATTGCATTAGGCAACTATGAAAGGTATTAGGTAGGTAGGTAGGTAGGTAGGTAGGTAGGTAGGTATCTACTGTTGCACTATCTTCTTAATATATAAAATCCTTGCGTTACTGACTGACTGACAGACACGCTACAGCCGAAACTATTGGGCGCAGGAAGCTGAAATTTGGCATGTATGTTCCTTGGGGACCGTAGGGGTGCACTAAGAAGGTATTTCTCGAAATTCCCACGGGATCGGGCAAAACGGGTAAATTAAATAATGTGCGGGCGTAGCTGCGCGCATCATCTAGTAGTCTACAATGCACATACGTGGGACACTCAGAAAGTTTAGCGACACTAAAAAAAATGTTCGATAAGTAAATATATTTTTATTACATCTTTACAAAGTTTTATGCGTCTGAACCAGTTTTCGAAACACTTTATCCAGTCCGCCGCAGACACCTCGTTTACAGCCTGCTCGAACGCTGAGAGCGCATCAATCGGCAACGAAAATTGTATCCCTTTGAGCTGATTTTTTTATTTTTGGGAAGAAGAAGAAGTCACACGGTGCTAGGTCAGGGCTCTAAGGAGAGTCACCCAGGAGTTTGATCGGTGTGCTGTCTAGGAAGTCCCTCGTTTTGATTGCGGTGTGGGCGGGCGCATTATCGTGGTGGAGCAGTAGCCCGCGGAGCCCTGTATTTGGTTGTTGCTCACAACAGAGAAAACTTCTGCCAAGCATTTGGTATTCGGCGTTAATGCTTCTTTGGTTTCGTAAAGGAATTGACATCAAGTAGCCAGTCAAATTGAAAAAGCTCGCGATCAAAATCTTTCCCCCGCTTCTAGGTCGCTTTACTGTGGTAGGCGTTGATTCGTTTTGAAACAACCAAACCGTCGACTGGCGCCTTGTTTCTGGATCGTATTGATAAATCCAGGCTTCATCACCTGTAACGATGTCGTAAACACGCCGAGACGAGCCTGCTTCAAATTTGTCTATCATATCATGGCACCATTCCACACTTGCCTACAACATCGGTGAGGTTGTGCGGCACCCAGCGTCAAACTATCCTCCGCACCCGTAGATGCACGTGTAGAATCTCATGAAGGCTTCCTGATCCAATCTGCAGTATATGCTGAATCTCTTGATATCTCGTCTATTATCTTGGATCAATTTTTTCACTGCTAGCACGTTTTCTTCCGTAATAGCCGTCTAAGGGCGACCACTTCTTTCTTCATACTCCAAAGTTAATCGACCGCGCTTAAATTCATTATACCAACGATACACGGTTGCCTTAGAAGGGCTTTCATCCATGAATGCCATTTGAAGTCTATCGTACGATTCGTCCGGTTTCAGGCGACACTTTAGAGCTGCGCGTCCACAGCATCGGAATCGGAGCGTACGGAGCGGAAGTATTTGTTGCTTTGTATTAATTTCTATGGAGCTGCGTGCACTGCATCGGCATTTCTGCGCCTGAGACCGGTATTTTTGCTGATGACGTCATCCGCAGTGAACGCATCATTCGGATTCCGAGCGTTTCAAGTTCTGACGTGTTTGCGGCATTAAACTGTAGGCAAAAATACTTATTCACGATGAACGACGATGTTTTAATTACTTTAGTAGAGTCATATGAATGTACCCAAAAATCTATGATATTCATTATTTATGATATTCATCAAATGTATAATATTCTCCGAAAATTAATCTACAACAATATCCTCGTCACTATCCTCCTGCTTTAAAAATACCTAAATTGCCGATGCTGAATCCGAATGCAGTGGACGCACCCCATCGGCATTTTAAAAATGACGACGCTCCGTCCGCTCCGATTCCGATGCGGTGGACGCGCAGCTCAAATCTTAAAAAATCAGCGCGAAAATGTTCTCTACGCAAATCCATGTTTCAATGAGACACGGTAATTTAAATTAGCTCGCAAAAATGTGGAAGGAAGTTTTGAATTTAGAACGTACCTATTTTTACTTATAAGTCATCATATTTTTAAATAAATTATAACTGGCCAGTCTCACATACATATAAACTTTATCTCGCAATACTTTCTGAGTGACCTGGTATTATCAAGGGGCTATGACCACGGAACAGAAAATATAGTGGAAGTGATAAGAAGGCGTGGCACGCGTGCCACAATTAAGCGTTGTAACGCTTAACTGATCCCAGTCGCGTTCTAACATCGCGTCGAGTTGCTCGTCTCGTGACAAATTCACATTTCCCTAGATATGCCGTATTGTTCCGCTTTGGGGTGTAAATATAATAGTAGGAGAAAAAATCTTAAAAATTAAGATGTTTCGTACCATCGCATCGCTAAGTACGATTTTCATTGTTTCCTAATTTTACTGATATTTAACGGAACGGTTAGTCAAAATTAACCTTATACGATTAAGATAAAGTTCAATTTGGATTGATTCAATCCAAAAGAACATTCTAGAAAGTTCCTCGCTACTCATTTAGTGATGTGGTCAAGACGAAAATTAAATTAATCGATTGATATCGAAACACAGAAATAAATAATTTACACAATGTTTATTTAAATTTTATTAATTGTTCATTTGGGTAGGTGATTCTATGTATAATATAATATTTATGTATTTACAAAAAAAGTGTATATGTACTTATGTTTATTCATTGTCTATTACCCATAGTACAAGCTCTGCTTAGTTTGGACTAGATGGTGTTATGTGTATTTAGTAGAATATATTATCATTTAGTATTACATAACAATACAAGTAAAAGGTCGCCTTCATCTATACACGAAATTTATTTTAAGAAGTGTATTAGGCTGAATAGATGCTTTGTAATTTTATATTTACTTGTCTGTCTGTCCGTGTGTCTAATGCTTTAAAACTTTAAAATGTACAGCTGTTTGTGTGCCAAGTAAAAAATATACTCCCAACAAGTCTTGCTTTTCGAATAATTGAACAAAATATCGCATATGTATCGACATCGATAAAGTAATTCAATGCGCTACGTGGTGCGGCCTTAAGCGAGTAGCGGATCAAATCGACCGATCACGCAAATGTCAACCATATACCTAACGCAATTAACATTATAATTGCTACAACTTAGAATACCGCCATCTATGGTCAAGTAGCGTAATTAACTCGTCAATCGAATCTAATATGATTGTAGATCGTAAATACCTTCTGCCGCTAAAGCAAAATAAATCTTATTTGTAGAACAGCAGGGTTTATATCTAAATCTGAGAAGTAGGCTAGTTTTGAATAAACGAATTGTTTCTTTGTAGTGCAATATGTGATTATAGGTTTATTTGTGTGAGTTTGGCGACATCGGTTCCTATAGTAATTTTGGTGCATATCATTTCCACTGTTTTTTCTGTTCCGAGGCTATGACATAATTTTACAAGGAATCAGATCATCAATCAGAATCCCTGATGCATTGCCTCTAACTTATATACTACCCTAGTATTCTCTGCTGGCCATATTTAGAGAGTAGATAGATCTGTAGAAACTAATCATGGCAGGTGCATATAACAGTCTGATGTTAAACAATGTACTTTCAAGTCAATAGCTAAAATGGCAATTGCACTGATAAAATCCATCATACCAAATAAGCGAGTATTCCTTGAGTTAGTCTATTATGCCTCGCATTTTCTTTCATATGAAGCATATTGAATGTGTATGAGCTTACCCAGTAATGCCTGATGCTTCTTCACTTGCCTTCAACTTGGAGGTCCAGGCGAATGGTTTGGGCGACATCAGTCTCACTTTCGTCTTCAGGGCCCAGTCAATGGGCAAATATTTGTACTTCTTTTCCGGGATCTGGCAATGTTAAAAACTTTCTTAAATCTGTATGGATAATATATTTTAATCTGAGCAAAGCCATGTATTGCTGATGACTCTGCTACTTTGTAATTCTACTGGTTGTAGTTACATTTGTAAGAAGAATTAATTTATGGGAAAATCTAGTTAATAAAAGAAATTCAAGTACAAGCATAGAAACAAGAACTCTTTTGAGTTGGGGGATGGCGGGAAGTCATATTACTAATATAACCTCAAAAAAAACCTAAAAATTAAAATGTAATATTTTTTTTATTTTTAATTGTAACAGTATTTATGGCCAGACTAAGTATAAAGATACTCACATGTTCCACAGAATGTTCTGCTGTGAACTTCTGTAACAGATTGGAGAATGTGGACAGTTTCTCAGTGTCAACATTCTGAGGCGGCTTTTCAACGACTTTAGCGGGTAAACTCAATATGGCATACAATGTCTTGTCACTGGACTCGTCTAAGTGCTCGTTCACATCTAGCTTTGGCTTCTTGGACTCTTGGATATTTCTAGAAATTATATAAAGTGTATTAGTATATTTCAATTTGTGACATTAATAATTAATGCATCTGTTACTAAATTGGAACTAATGCAATTTGTGATTCTTAATAGTATCTATTGTGTTGATTGTTAATTGTATTCTTTGGTTGTGTTTTGTTGTATCTCAATTTATACCATGTCTTGCTAACATGAATGTGCTATATCAGACACAATGTAAAAATTGTTAATGATTTAATGAAATAAAAATATGTATTTTTGTGTTGTTGAAGAGATGATATAGAGGTTTAAATAGCTATCTCTTCATTAAGCTATGTGCTCTAGGTTTTGAGTTCTATTCCCATATGAAACAACAAACATAAAATGGTGCACTAGAGCAGCTTTTCCCAAACTATTGGTTGTGAACCACTGATGAGTCATGAGCAAATATCAGTGGGTCCAGAAATGTAAGGCAACACCGACTGAGCAAAGTTCTCCCCAAATTTACACCTTTATTCTTTTGACAAAATACAGCTAAAAAGTGGGTCTCAAGATTGGAGTTTATGTTTCGGGGAGAGCTTAGACTACTTTGGGAACCAAGTATTTAAAACTTCTTGTTACTAAAATTGCTCTTATGTAACAATTTACAAAACAGATCACAAGATTTACTAGTTATAATAAGTAATATAAACATGATATAATACCTTAGCTTCCAGGTAGGCTTTAAAAACATAACATATACTTACTTATTTGGCTGTGATATCTTTTGAAGTATGTACTTTTAATAAAAAATGTAAGACATCCATATAATAATTAAATTGTTAGAAGTTACATTTACATTGTAGACAATATATCTTATGATTAAGATCAAGAACTAGTAATCAGTGTAGTATGTAGTACAAACTTACTTTGAAAACGGATTTTTCCTTTTGTCTCCCTCTAATATTCTTGAAAAATCTAAATCTATAGGTTTCTTGCTGCTTGATTCTTCAGTGTTTGATGGTAAAGGCTGTTTCATGCGTGCCTGCAATTTGTAGATATTATTTAGATATTGCAATGCATTTGTAATAATTATTCATTCATATTTTATTTAATCATTGATTCTCTTCATTTCAGAGATATTTTCAGTTACACAATCACATTTTGTTTGGGTTTAGGTTAACAAAAACAAAGCAATTACTCAATGAGTGCTAATAACCACTTTTGAACATTTGTATAACATGTCATAATCAATTAGAGCACTTTAACGTTAAATAATTGACTTTTCAAAGCTTTATCAAAAGTGGAACACCTGCCTGTAACGCTTTTTTTCGTTTTTTCAGCTTGTGCAGCTGCATTACTTCGTTTGGCCGTTTCCATGGCGATGTAGGCTCCATACTTCTACAAATAAATAATTTAATAACGGTTCCCTTGATTATCACTGGATGATTACTATAACTTTATAAAACAAAACAAATCTAGATCAAATCATTTCATTTTGTTTTGTACACACACTTGCTTGATACAACATCACATTACAGAAAAACAGTGCTACCAACTTAACGGTAAATTGACAGTTAGGTAAAAAAAAGTTGTGCTCCTGAATTCCTGATTTACCGGTTTTTAAACAATGATCTAATTTATTAACTCTGCACATACGTCATAATATATAGGTAATATGAAGCAAACGTAAGGCATGAGAATTGAAATTTACGCTTTTCATAACAAAGTGTTGTTGTAATTTGATAATATATTACTTTAATACAATTTATAATTAAATAGCTGTGTGTGAGTGTGACTCGCACTTGACTAGCTTCATTAAAGTATTTAATGCGTGGAAATGATAAAATCAGCTCTACACAGCGTTATTGGTCTTCTTGGGATTACCAGATAACCAGACACAGGTAGTGCAGCATCATTATTTTGTCTATGGTAAAATAAAATTAACGGCAATCTCGGGTTCAAGACTTTTCGAACCAATGATGCGACACGCGACCCCACGGCACTGTATTTTATGACAATATGTACTTATTGAACTGTTAAGCGACGTTTGCCGTTTCAAAGCTTGTTTTTTTGAGTGGAAGTCGGCCGAAGCGAAGCGGTGTAGCACAGAGAGAGCCGAAGTCCAAAATAACCCTCTCGCCTAACCTGGGACAACTTTGCGAGTAGTGTAGTGAAGCCATTGATTGATGATGCTTAAGTGGAACATATACCTACTTATTATAATAGAAACCTGCAATGTATTTACTCTCCTAGACTGCTTGACCTGCTGATAAGGCCATAATTTCCACAACTGCCGTCAGTTTAAACTGGTCAGCATAAGGTAGGTTTATAAACAACCGAGCGCCTTAGATATATAACGTATCTATCTAAAATATGAAAGTTTATTGATGGCGATGAAAAACACTGTGTATGTATGTAAAACACTCATCACTACATCACTCATTATTTATAACATTCCTTAAGTAATTATAATCAGACATTTTAATTATTTCTTCGCTTTCTACTAAAAATGATGATGAAATATTAAAAACTAACAAACAAACCAACTCTTCAGCTTTATCATATTAGCACCTTACCTATAGATTAAAGAACCTACGTCAACCACACATTTTTAATTCTTAAATACATCATTAATTGACAGAATATTTCAAGTAAAAGATGAGAAAAGCACCTCCAAAATTATTCGATATTATGACTGGCGTACCTCAAGGATCCGTGCTTGGGCCCATACTATATACAATTTTCTCAGCAGGACAATTAGAAAAGACGGGAATCAACATAGTAACTTACGAAGATCACAAAGCAGTTCTAGCAAATTATAACAACCCGTACATGGCCTTTTATATGGTACAAGCGAGTCTAAACGACAAAGATCGCAAATGTAGTGACTTTGACTTTCTAATAATTTTATGCTACAATAATACTAATGATATGTATGGGAATAGATCAAATTGCTAAATTTTAATACCTACCTACTGTTAAGATTAAAGTTGAATATTGCAACAATGTGTTAGGCATATAAATAGTTTAAGACCCCTAATAACACAATATTAAATTTATTTTATATTAATATTTTTAGTTACCCACTAACATTGTTGCTTTTCATTAGGTACAATACATACATACATATCGTCACGCCTTTTATCCCCGAAGGGGTAGGCAGAGGTGTATTTCTACACCCACTCTTCGCCAGATATACTTTAGTCCCACGTAATAAGGGGCGAGCCTATTGCCGTACCGGGCACATTTCCAGACTCCGTGCTGCTACTGAGAATTTCGTGCCAGAAAAACCCAATAACACTGCCCGACCCAGAAATCGAACCCGGGACCTCCCGATCCCACGCGCATTTATGCCGCGAGACCAACGAGGCAGTCGTATAGGGTTTGATGTCGAGTCTTCCGTCTCTACGCAAAGATGGTATTTGCATCGTGTTATTCCTTAGTCGCCTCTTACGACACCCACGGGAAGATAGGGGGTGGTGACGCTTGTATTCTATGCCGTCAACCACACGGCATTGCCGTCAACCACACGGCATTGCCGTCAACCACACGGCATTGCCGTCAACCACACGGCATTAGGTACAATTTATTACAATTTTAATTTCTGATGCATGCGGTATTCGCCTTTAATTAGTTATGCAGTTTTTTTGTTTTAAAGCCTGTAATATGTATAGTTTTAGTGTTGTAAATATTGTAGTAACTGTTGGTGAATTTAATAAATAAATGAATTAATGTCAGATCAACTAAATTAATATTCACCTTAAGTCAAGGAAATTGCCCGCCCTTCGAGTTGGGTGCTAAAGAACTGCCTGACAAAGACACCGTTATACTTGGCTAGCTGAGCATACATCTTGACCGTAAACTAACCTGGTGAAGTGGTGACACAATAGGTACAATTAAAAAAAGATCATGTTAACATAAAACAATAAAATCTTTCTAGGCTACTAAGTAAGTAGAAACTCGACGGTTCATGTAATACTGAAGATAGAGACTATAAGTCAGCATCCTCCTAGCGTCATCCCAATCTCAACCTGGGGACCGCTTTCTAGTCTAACAGGATTTGGCGGAATATTAGCTTTTCCACGGCGTGACTCCTTGTCAGACCTCCGCGACCCGAAGGGATAGCGATATTCCATGGTTTAGACTAGTGTCAGTTTATTTTAGAGGTACTGACGCCCTATAACGACTGTCAAAGATCTTCATGACAGCCGGGACCGACGGCTTAACGTGCTCTCCGAGGCACGAGACAAGCGATAATTAACAATTCAATACACACATAACTCCGAAAAGTCAGTGGTGCGCGCCGTGGATTCGAACCCGATACCCTCTGCATGGCAGTCCGTTGGTATCTCCACTAGGCTATCGCTGCCTAAGATAAAGACTATAAGTAATCGAAGTAATAGCTTCTTTTGTTATACGCTATGAAAAACACTTGAAAAGCATCCGAATTTCGTGGCAGCCAGTCCTGCTCATTAAACGCGCCCGAAAGGACCCGCTGTAATGGACCTAGCAATTAATAATAACAACTGAAGCGTCCATGTTTAAAAAGGAGGGGCTCTCAATGGAATTCCGCTCGAAAGCCAGCGACTTTCTTCAGCTAATCTACATATAGTATAAGGACTGATTATAGGATTAAATATACAAAACTATCGTAAAGGGTTAAACGTTATGAATAGGATTGTTTGATATGGATTGATTTATAGTGGCATAATCTAGATTGAATTTTAACAGTTCAGTTGCAGTGGATTTTAGCTCTGTTTCCAGAAATGCGCTCAAGGTAAGCCTCGCCTGTAAGGCTAAGATAATGAAATGATGTTTAACTTATACTCGACCGCATTAGCCAGGGTTTCCACCATTGAATTAAAAACTGACGGTGGTAAATGTGTTGGTATAAACAGGCCTATCATCAAAATTGTTCAAGCTATTTGGTAGAGAGAGAAGCAAGAAATAAAATGTATATTTTAATTCTGCTTTATACATTGCATAAATTGCATTTATACAATACATAATTCAAGTGTTTTTCATCGCCATCAATCGTTGGATAATCGGATTTTTAAGTGTTATTTTATTAGCCTGTTACAATGATTGCTCTACTTTCGAATATATTTTATAAGTTAATAATAAGGGTAAATTAATTATTTTCAGTTACTTACATACACGGTGAGTTCACCATTATCGCTCCATCGTACACTTAGATACGCCCACAAAATCTCGTAACGCGTGGTGATGGAGAATGCGTTGACCTATGAAATCTCAATGGTAGAGTTTTGGCGACGGAAACACGTTCGCGTACGCCGACCGCCGACCGGCCGGCACGCCGCACGCCGCGGCAGTCACATGCTGCACGCTCCGGCCCTCGCATCGCGACTCTTGGCATCACAATGGCTTGCCTCGACGCGCTCGCTATAAAGTGAATTAAAAAAAAGAAAAGGGCGCGAAAATGATTTTGATATTCGCTGTCTGTCTCGAAACTTGAAGTTAAGTTTATTTATTAGGTAGATTAGTTTGAAGTAAAAATGAAGATTACAGCTCTTGTTCGCGACAGTTTTGAATTTGTGAAGAGGTGGATTTTTTTGGTAAGTACCTTATGTAAAAATCTAATTAAGTAACTAAGTAAGTTATTTAATTACACAGTAAAAAAGTTGTAATTACATCTTGATTAAAATTGATCTCGGACTATCATCCTTAAGTTTTAATATTATGTTTGAGTTCTGCATCGGATGCTGATGGGAGATATTGCCGATTCCGAGAATCACGATGATCTCAACATCATTACAATAAATATTCTTTAGAAATATACATTACCTCATTTGTTTGCCCTATATATTAATATGCACATTCTAAGAACGCAATGTATAAGTTACAATCTGCTTTGGACGAAATAATTGCAACCGTATGTGTCCGGTGCTACAAGTTGGAAACGGTAATGAAGGTTGAATATTATTTCATAACTTCGGGATTAAAAGACACGAAGCATGACTAACAGCTTATTCAAAACGGGATTGAAACCTTGTCCTTCATTTACGGATATTATAAATATTACAAGTCTACCAATATTATTGGTCCAATAATATAACTAAAAACTAATAAGTTGTAATACTGAGCAGTTATTGATGTTTTAATCGTCCTATAATTCCTCTTCCGAATTATGTTTGCAATATTTTGTTTGTCAAACACTAACATCCAAGAATTGGCGACAAAGACGTGCAGAACAAATAAAAGTATTTGGGTCACCCGTCACCCGGTAAAGTACAACTCCAGCAGTTTAGCCTCGCGTGGTTAAATACCAAAAGACGAAATGCACTATCATAAAATACAAGACCTCTTTCTGTCTTGGTTTTGTTTCAGAGAAATATAATATAATGGAATCTATCGCTATATTTAATTGGTACGTACTTTTAAAATGAATTTATTAATATGTTGATAATAGGATTAAAGTTGTGGCCAATCGCGAGAATGTTATTATCTTCAGATTGTTAACCAACATGCCTAGTACCTAGGTTGCAACTTGGATCTATTAATAATAAATCATGACCCTAAGATCTATACAAGTCATTTGTTGCTAAAAGTGCAATAAATAAATAATGCAGCAGAAGATAGTTCTGTAATGCATGAAGTACAATAACCATATTTGCGATTATATTAAAAAAATACTAAAATATTCACGATAATTTGTCGCTGATAGAGCAATAGGAAATAAAAGAGTAACGATACGAACGGACTGATACCCACCAATTCAGTCTTCACTTATCTTTCCAATATGTTCTATCCAATATTTAATCATGAAGGATTAATTGCGGCATATATTATTAACTAAATAGTTAGGTATAGCTCTACCTACGGTAGAGCTGCATGATTTTAATAGCATAGCACTTATGGAAAGAGTCACAAATGTAATAGTTAGGATTCTCTGCTAGAAAAGAAAATGTGAAAATCTTGCTAGGAAACCTATCATGTAAGAGGCCCTAACTATTTTTAGATATCTCTACACGGTAAAGACGCAAATACTTAAAGTTTGATGTACCTATTGTTTGCACTTAGTGCGTAAACCGTTACCATAGATAAGGCTGAAACATACCTGATTGATTGATCGTACTTAATTATTTAATAAACAAGCATCAGACGGTTTTCCTTAAACCTTGATCTTGATAAAGGTTTATTTGACTAAATCTGTAGTGTTGCACACACGAAATTTATGTTAACGCGTTCAATGCCAGTTTGCCATTGTTAGTTGTAGTAATAGCTAGGTTAGTAAACTGCACTAAACTGCCTGTATGCTATTCTTTATATTATGTTGGGCAACGCTATTCTGCAAAATTGTACTTATAAAAAATGTCACTAACTTGAAAATGCTTGGGCCTGTAGATAATAATTTTTGTGATAAAAACTTACACGGAAATAAAAATCTTTGATTTAGCTATCATTGTTAAAAGTTATAAACTTAAGCAATGTAATAAACAGAAGTGTGATTTAGGAAGAACCAGTTGAAATAATACAAGCTGGGTAAATAAAATGCTTTTACTTTTAAAATTAAAACATTTCAAGCTAATCTATACTTTAACGTAACAAGTTAACGAGAAAGTTGTCCTCAATATCCTACACAAAGCCTGTAAGCTTTTATGGCCTGGAATATGCTCATACTTAATAGTATTATATTGTATAATTCATAGCTACCTCAAAATAATAGTACTTAGTTTATTGTATGGTGGACGTTGTATCCTCATTCGAAGCTGGAGCAATCGGACTGAGGAAGTACTTTCACTGTACCTACTCGTAGCGTTAGGTCGTGTTTCTACAATAACCCTAAGCATGCAGTATGCCTCTGTACTCTGCAGAACAGGTAAGCTTGACTAAGACAAACCTGTGAATCGTACGTAGCTGACCAATTATACTTACTAATCTTAAGCCAAATAGCTTTAGGGCATTGAAGTATTAAGTTGCGTCTCTACTGTCCCCCTACCCCTACCGGAAAATAATGACAACTTTTGTGTAATACTAGTATAAAAGGTACTGACGCCCTATAACGACTGTCAAAGATCATCATGGCAGCCAGGACCGACGGCTTAATGTGCTCTCCGAGGCACGGGACAAGCGATAATTGACAGCTCAATACCGACATACCTAACTCCGAAAAGTAATTGGTGCGCGCCGTGGATTCGAACCCGATAACCTCTGCATGGCAGTATGTTGGTAGTATCTTCACTTTAGACCAATTAAAAATGTAAATAGTAAAAACCGTTTACCATAAGACTGGTTGTGTACCTGAACAGTAAGAATATACACTTCCGACCAACTTTGAATAGTTGGTCGTTTAAACCTGCAAGCAGTTTGAAATCCAATGTAGGACACAGATTGTAGACACGATACAGAACTACAGGTTTAAGTAAACTAAACCATGAGTTATAAACATTTTGAGAATTCATAAAACTAGGCTTTCTTTAGATGTTGCGCCTAGATTCACTAACATTTTAATAATGGAGATTTGAGTTAGTAGAATCGCAATAGTTCTCTGACCTATAATAAAAGCCATTGAAGTTCTGAAATAGACATGTGTACTTAGGATCGTCTTGGCTAAGGCTAAGATTTTGGCAAAATAAGCCTAATTCGGTTTTTATTTGTTGGGAATCTTAGAGGAATTAACCACTTGTAAGATTAGGTAATAGACCAAATTAATTCAGTAAATTTTACGGTAAAGGGTTTCAGACATGCATCCATCTATATTCAATCATTTATATCCATTTCTTCACTATCTTTCATATCTATAATAGAAGTTAGGAAATAAATATGAGTTATTATTGGTTAACCTATATAAAACAAAATTATAAAATAAACATAACGACGAATTTAGCCATACAACGACATAAAAATATTTTTTGATTTTTCATCATTAAAAGGATAATATGAAAAGAGTGGAAATCGTGAAGTGAAAAATAATCTTGGTCGTTCAAGGAAAACAAATGGCTTGACGGAGAAAAATTTCCTAGTAATTATAATCGCCGATAATATTATCAAATATTCCAAAAGTTGGTAAGATGTACGATGATGTTTCATAATAACATATTTCCGTTTAGTAAGGGACTTGTTGACACATTATGAGTTTGATTAATACCTTTCTGAAGACAAAGCTGACCTAATTTTCCAGTAAGTAGTAATTGAAAATAAACATGGCGTAACCTTGAGACCGTTGATTTACATAGTCGACGTAATAGATAAAAGAATGATTGATATACATCAGTATATGTATAGGTATATAATTATGAAAGTGTAACCTTGTTGGAATTTCTTGTCAGGCCGCCGTTTTATCCCTTAGATATAAAAATAAAGAAAATACTATAAACCGCTATCTTAATATATAAAATCCTTGCGTTACTGACTGACTGACAGACACGCTACAGCCGAAACTATTGGGCACAGGAAGCTGAAATTTGGCATGTATGTTCCTTGGGGACCGTAGGGGTGCACTAAGAAGGGATTTCCCGAAATTCCCACGGGATCGGCCAAAACGGGTTAATTAAAAAAAAATGCAGGCGTCGCTGCTGGCGTCCTCTAGTTGCTAATATGTTTTCTTTTTTGTATCTAAGTATTTGTACACGCAGTTAGCGTGGTGCTGCGCTGTCTTCCGATGTCTCTATCGGCAAAACTATATAAAAGCACATACATATCAAAGATCGAACAATACAGTACTAAATTAACTGTTTGCTTTACGAAGGTCGGCGATTAACTACATCTTGTAATCGTATGAAACATGACAATGAGTTCGACAGTAGATCTGTCCGTGACGATCCCTTCGTCACACTCGCGGACATTACTCACTCACATATTTATTGTTTACGTGGGCTTCATGATGATTTCATTCACTGTTTGTACGAGAACTGATACAACTAGGAAAATAAATGACTCGTCATTGCGTACTAGTTTAGGTTTGTATCAAATTTCGAGCTTGGAATTTCTTGGTAGCCGTCAATTATTGGCAAAGTGACTTAAGAAAGCAACTGTCTATTGTTTTGCCTAAGGATTAATACTTGGGAATGGATTTGATGGGAATTCCTCAGTTTCGTGACGATATTTTCAGCTCAGATCAGCAGTCTATAGTGCAGATCCTATTGCATGCGGATTCTAAACTAGTGCAAATCAACGATACTTACTTTGGTTCTGTATGTTTCCGCTACAGAGAGTACGCGTAACTATAAAAATTTATATTAATGTGTTACCAATAGCGACTTATTTTCATTTACTACGGACTAACTTTGCTAAAGTCGACATGTGGTAATAATTTAAACTAAAAAGTAAAAGACATTCATGTTTCAATCAAAATAAAAATAAATCCATGGGAAAAGTGTACAAAGCGATTGCAGCTTATGGGAAACACATGTGAAACACGCCGTGAACGAGCATTGGCACGTTTCCAAAGAATAGAGAATAAGGTTTTATTTGAAATTTGAAAATGTGAGAAAGCTTGGCACTTGTGGATTCTAGTCAAACTATGTTCCGTCTGGTTCCGTCAATAGTGCGCGAGTCTTGCCTGTGGACAATTTCTATAGAATATTTATGTCAGTAACCATCAGAAACATGCAGCATTTCGAGATCTATATGACAACCGAGGAAATGAGATGGAAATGAGCACACAGAGGGTCGAATCTGTTGCCAGTCATCTTGGAGCTCAGGGTCTGTATAAGTTCTAACAAGATTTGACACTACCCACTAGAAAAGTGCCATGCATGATTTAATTTCACTTCTATTTTACTAACTCATGGTAGATAATATTGACGAGAATATTAGGGTAAGGTTGCTACTATTGGACCACTTAACTTCGGACGGTCATAAAATAAAAACTATAGCAGTATGTAGGCAATATAGAAATTGGTTAAATGAATTGTACTTTTATTGAAGTATCCGCAGTATTCATATTTTCTTTTTTAAATTAAGCATTTAGTGCCAAAAGAGCAATGAATTAATAAAATTTTATCGCCTTGTGTGGACCACTGTATCTTTGATTGGACCACTCAGTTGCTATCATTGGACTTAGACAATATTGGCCTACTGGTCCTTTCAAAGTGCCTAAGAAAAATATGTTATTTTTAGAAAACACGAAACAACGTTTTATTAATCAAAGTTTGGAAAGACAAGTACAGTTAAATCTTAAATTTATACTTCTTCTTTTGCCTGCCCTGTTCCCATATTACTTGGGGTCGGCGCAGAATGCTCTAACTAAACTCTTCCATTCTCTGCTATCAGCCGTCATCTAATTATTCACTCCCTTTTCATTCATGTCAGCCTTCACACAATATATCCATATTTTCTTTGGTCTTCCTCTTGCCTTATATCCCTCAACTCTCATATCATATTCATAAATTATTTCTACACATATTTCTTTTTGCTCTTTTTACACAAGCACACTCCTCGTGCACCCAACATTTACATGACAGTTGGTGTTACACCATATAAATATCGTTCCAATTCTAAAATGTGTTCAAGTTCTAGTTTTTTCTCCAACTCTAGAGTCAGATCTCCCGTTGAACCAACATTTGCTTGCAACCTTTGGCCTTCGTATTTTTGTCATCGTATCGTCTTTTTAGTGTCGCTTTAGGCACGCCGTAGATCTTGCTTGCCTCATTTAAGCCCACCTTACCTTTACGTAACGCTTGTAGCACTAAATCCATACTTGTCTCATTCCATGAATAATACTCTTCTCGCCATTCTAAAGGAAAATAAATAAATAATGAAATCGACAATTCGAGAAGTTGCCATGATTGAACCGGTTCAATCAAAGAGCCAGGCACTGGTTCATTGATGGCAACACACTACAACCTCATTAAAAAAATTATAAAAAAATAAATTAAATAGTTGTCAATAACTTATTTTGAAAATTAGCCACACCAATAAATGCACAACGTTATCAGATATATTATACTTAATAGAACTGTACTTACATGGAGACATATTTTGCGACGATTTTGTATCAAAAGCGCGTGCAATTAAACGACACGCATCTCTCCTCAACCAAGCCTCCGGCGACACAGGCGGTACACGAGCTGTGCCTATGGTCATAAAGCTAGCGTTTCGATGAAACAAACGATTTTAAACCAAATCGTTTGTGAGTTATTGAAGTGGTCCAATCAAAGCGCTGGTCCAATGATCGCAACCTTACCCTATAGCTCTACTACGACGAAAGGGAGAGAGAGGAGGTAGGGAGGAGTTCTGTGAAACTATGGGAAGCCATAGCTACATAGCGTAGAAAGCAAAGAGAGCCTAAAACCGGATATTACAAGGATTTGCAAAATCTATAGGCACAGTAAATTCAACTGAGGAGACAGTTTTCATTTCCCTTTGATGAGGAATCGAGAGCTTCCTTACTTTCAGGTTTCTTTATGAACGGGTTAGAAACTAGCTAATTTAAAGTTATGTTCGAATACACAAACAACATTGGATCCTTTGATAGAAATTTGAATTTTCGGATTAAGACACAAAACTTATATTCATCTGACACAATCTTGAAACTACTCAAAATATTATTAATAAGAAGGCAAGAGCACATACATACATTTTATTTTTAAAATATATGTCGTCCACCAGTTGAAATCCTGTCTAATTGCAGCGGTTATCAAGCAAAACGAAAGGCCACACAAACGAACATGCTTTCCTTTAGTACAACAAATAAAGTTCATACTAAACTACGGCACAAGAGAGCTCTTTCAATAAAAATGTGACGCCTTCATTAAAAACAGTATTTTGCTACAAAAACTACTCATTTAGCTAAGATATTTTCTAGGTGGAAGAATTGCTTCAGCTAATCTTCTCTATTTTCATTTAAATCTTACGTTTTATTGAGGATCACATTCTACTCAATTACTATATGCTTACCAGACATTTTTCTTATTTAAATAATGATGTCATAGGCCTCAGGTGGCGATTAATTCGCTGCTTAAAGGATGCAGTACTGCAAAGGTATTACATAGTTAATGTAACGTTATTTCTGCTTAATTATGCATGCCTACGGCCTGTCTGCCAAGTAATGTGTTAGACAGACATAATTAAATGTAGGTTTCTTAGCATCCGAACATGTGCTACCAATTTAATATGCAGCGATATAATTCGTAGTAATTATAATAACATGATGTAGTAGTCAACGGCAAGCGAGGCAAAAAATAATAACTCACTTTTATAATAACATATTGATTATTTGTAATGAAATCTTTGTAATCGTATTTTACCAAGGAGGAATAGGAAATTTTTGTGCCCAGGTGTACCTATAATTTTTTTTGGTTGACTAATGTTATAATCCCAGGGAGAGATTGTAATAAGCCGTAATCCTCTCTGAATTGTACTAAATGCTTGTCTAAGAGGATTTGATTGAAACCAACGAGATCTTCATGAAATCGCAAGGGGTTGTGGTCGCTTTCAATACCTGAAGTACCATACGCAGAAAGCCTTTTCAAAGTAGCACCCTTTTGAAAGGGGAGTAGTGAATTGTTAGTGTAAGTAACAAAGATCATTTTCCCTGCTGCCAATAGGTACACCAAGGTACCTTTAGAGGACTGAAAACCTGGAATAACGCTAAGAGTAAAAACTTACAACTCAAGTTTATAAGCCTGCTGTATTCTGTAAGAGATATTGTCACAATCATGGCTCTACGTATAAAACAAAATTCTAATGACTAATTTGTCTCCTAAAAATATACAGAATTGTATTACCTACAAGGTTATTAAATTTAAGGTGCTAACTTTTGTTTTATTTCCCACAGTTGTGTACATAGTTTGTGACTGGTGATACTGATTAATAATTTAGTTGCACCTGATTAAACATGGATAGCATGATGCTATTAATATGTTAATGAGGTTAGTAAAAATAAAACATCTCTGCGACTAAATTAGTAGATACATATATGGTTGCGACTCTGAGACAAAGATATTTGAAAAGGAAAGTCGATAACTAATTTTGGTTTGTTTCATTAATCATGTGTTGTAGCACCAGATTGCCGACCGATAACTTTTATTTGTTTCGCACAGGGTCTCGGATCCGAATGCACAGCGCCCAATGAGCATTCAACGTTATATGCGTATTAAATAGTTAATTATCGCTTGCTAAACGACAAAGAAAAACATCGTAAGGAACCCTGCATGTCTGAGATTTCTCCATAATATTCTCGAAAAACATGTGACGTCGGCCAACACGCAAATGGCCAACAGCAGTGGGATAGATTATGTACGGGGCTGATGATGTTTATAGAGCAAATTATGGTCTCATTAACAAGGAAGTTATGTGAAGTTGACTCTCAGGAACTTTTCATAGGATTGTCAGCTGAAGAATGTGTTGATGTTTTCTATGATATTGTTTTAAGAGTAGTACAAAAATTCCCAGAAATCTAGCCCGCGAACAACAAAGTTTCCCATCTGGATTTCAAACTCACTCATTCGTATTTTTGGGAATAAAAATGGAGCCTGGCTGAAATGGAAAATCCATAATATTGTTTCAGATTACAAACGGTTTTCCCTATCTGAATAGATTTAATGCACAGTGTAAAAATAATTATAGATGCTTCTTAATCTTAATTGTATAGAAGCAAACATTAGAAATAATGTGAAATATTTGTGTAGTTATGATTCGAATCGTACCGGCAAAGTGGGAATTCCGTCTACAATGTATTATAGGAATACGAAGAGCAATTCGCCAGTTGGAACTTTTAACTTGTTTATGGACACACTTTGTTTACGAAGCTTTTACCTTTAGTAGCGATCATTGGTCAATTCCCGAAAAACCGCGAGTGATTGCACTGATCTGACTGATGATTGATGATCTACGGCGCTGAGACGTGGTCGCTACTTAACTATGGGCCTTATCCGAAACCTCAAGGTCACTCAGAGGGCGATGGAGAGAGCTATACTCGGAATTTCTCAGAGAGATCGAATCAGAAATGCTGAAATCTGCAGGAGAACCAAAGTCAGCGGAGAGCTATGTCTCTCCGAACAGAAACATAGCTCGAAGAACCGACGGCCGTTGGAGCAGGAGGATTCTGGAGTGGCGACCAGGTAGCGGATGGCGCAGCAGGGGTAGGCCTGCCGCAAAGTGGACCGACGTGGAGAACCTTGAGGGAGGCCTATGTCCAGCAGTGGACGTCTCTAGGCTGACATGATGATGACGATTGCAGAATTTTACTATTTTTTTTTGCACTCTTCTCACGAGTATCACCTTTAATACCGAACAAGTATTTAAATCTCTAAAAGGTTTGGATACTACAAAAGGTCCTGGTCCCTGGACTGGTACCTATACCACCATATTTTTTAAACAGAGCTGCCAATAATGTCTGCTTACCATTACATATAATTGTTGTTCCATAATAAATAAATAAAACTATGCTTCTTGTTAGTTGTCCAGATTAACTCAGACCTTCAAGTAGTTTAGTAACAGATACAGCACGTAAAATTATTTAACTCTCGTAAAACATTTAAGCGTTTGCCAAAGATACAGTGATTCTTACAACTTCTAAATCGCTTTAATTTAGTTTCTTAATTGTCTGTCACTAAGCAGTTATTTTATAGATGTTTACTACGGACATGTCTTGCTGATCTTGGGACTAATTGAATTAAATAGTCCACGACTCAACGTTAATATGCAATATACTGTCAGATTGAGTAGAAGTAGTAGCTGCCTAGACAGGCATTGGATGGAAACTGGAGCTACGCTAACATAATGAAGATTAAGTAATCCATTTCGATAGGGAAGGTTTCGGTTTTTGCCTGAACTTGCCAATCTGAGAGAAAGAAGAGTCGGTGTAATAAAAGTAACTATTATATAAAAATTAATAATTCCATCACGAATTTTTTTATCGTTCCTTTGATTCCTGGACTTCCGAACTGTAGTGTTTATATCGTTACGTTATTTTTTATTTATTTATTTATTAGGTACTTATACCAACAAATGTTACAATAATACATACATTAATATGACAAATGTAGTTAAAATGACCATAATATGACCATACATCGAGTCCATCTATATCGAAAGTGCGTGAGAAGAGGATCTTGTCTATTGAAAATCAATTGACAGCGGAGTCGTGCCAATCTTAATGCTACTGCTAGACGTGAGATCTGTCATTAATTTAATAGCATATCTATTCATCCCTTTGAGATTCGAAAACACAATCCCTCGCACGTAATAAAGGCAATAATCTGGCAACTTCATTATAATAATATAATAATAATTTCATAGACTAATGATTGGTCTCGCTCAGCGAAGCGATACCAATCATTTGCCTAGGAATAATTTATTTATTTCAGGTAACTAGACCCATAAAAGTTTAACAAATTTTACACATCATAATTATAATTTAAAAATAATACAATTAAATTCCAATAATATTACATGTCATGTCATTATGTGTTTATTGGTGGTAAATAAACAACAGATTAACTTCTAAAGTCAGTTTAAATAATTTTCTTCAGCTCATCAACGTTCGTATTATTTATTGATGTTCATCATATTTGGTTGTTTTATCCGCGAAAATAACCAGAGTTTAGAAGATATATAGAGTCCAAACTTGTAAACAGTTAAATAAAATACAGTAATTATCGCCAACAATAATGAAAAATATATCATACCTACTGTGCCCGCCAGAAATAGTATTCCCTGTTGGCTTATACAGCTTAGCACAGTATTAATAACACAGGACGAACGCCCTTAGGTAGAGTTTCTATTCTTAGCTGTTGACCCAATGCCGGCAAATTACACGGCCAGATTGACTAGCTTTAATACCCTAATTAAACATAGACTGGGCTAATTATAATATTATGCTACCTAAATAAAACATAAATAGCCTGTACCAATTGACCAAGCACCGTTTACGTGTAAAAAATATGCTTCACATGCACAGACTTATAAAGTAATAAATATGTTATTATCGATAAAGAATTTTGTTAACTATTATAATAAGTGGTCTGTGGAGTTTCAGGTTCCATGTCTGTTGCTTTACTGATGACAGTTCATTTTTAGCACTATTATGCTTAGGAATAGCTTCAAAGGAAACTGCCAATCATATAACCCACTAGCTTTTGCCCGCGGCTTCGCGTGCGTTAAATTCGGGAAACATAAATCTACTTTCAGTCTCAAGTTGTGTGAAAACACTCCTGATTATTCTAAAGACTTCAGAAACTCTATAGGGTACAAAGTAGCTCGGTCAGTATTCATAACACTATATACCTACCATTATATCTACCGAAAGGTACATAATAACATCGCCTTGCATACAGTCAAATGCCAAAGCCATGTTCCAATACATGTCCAATATATATCTATAAACACTTTCGCATTTATAATATTAGTAGAGAAAATCGTTTCAGCCGTTTAAGCGTAGCGAACAATGTATGTAATCTTCGTGCACAATATGACATTATGACATGTACCTATGATGTGTCAGTATTGACAGATATACGCACATGCGTACTCAATTATTATAGCGCATGCGTTCTTACTTCCAAGAGGTAAATTTGTGCCGAACAAACTGCTAGCCTCCCTACAATCCCTCCCAGTTTAATTTTTGCATCTTATGGTAGCCTATGTCCGTCTCCATGGTCCAGTATATCTCTATATTAAATTTCAACAAAATCGGTTCAGCCGTTTTAGCGTGAAAACGGAACATACATACATACATACATACATACATTCATACACACTTTCGAATTTATAATATTAGTAGGGAAGTAGGGAAAGGGATAAAATGGAAGAAAAATGAAAAGATTACTGGTTAATATTTTTGAAACTCTTCATTTGATTCGTTTTACTCTCGCTCTAAGAAAATATATGTGTCGAGAAGGGTTTTTGTCATGAACAGAAAAGACATCCACCCAGACTAGGCACAACCATTTAGGGAAAGTGTTGTCCAGAATGCAAATTAAACCAAAAACACTGCGTAGTGACAAACAGCTAAATGCTCGCTGAAACTACTGCGCTACTCGTGCAGTCAGTTGCTATGGCAAATTTTATTTATTTTTTGGGTAAACGTGATTAGGTGCTAATCCGTGTAGTGACGGATTAAGATTACGGAATGTCACCACCCCATATCATCCAACGGGTGTCGTAAGAGCCGACAGAGGGAGCATATTATGCTGAGAACAGCACTGCAAGAGAAGGTAAACTTGATACAAACCCTATACCAACCAGCCAATTCCTCCTTTCAAAGGAGAGGCCTAATCCAGCAGTAGACGTAGTGTTAAAGGCTGATGATGATGACTAGGTGCTACATTTAAAGACTATACAGAGAGATTAAATATTTAGCAAAATACTTTGAATAATTCTTAGTTAGACATAATGGTGTACTAAAGAGATCATTGGTGTCATGACACTCACCTCTGACTTTTTCAAGTTATGATCGTATGTAAATTAATAGGTAGGTGTCATTGCGCTTTGCAGTGAAGGAAAATACTTAGAAAGGAGCAATGCGCCATGTTATTTTATCAGCTCGTTTATCTGTTTATTTAACAATAAGAAATCCTTTCCTGTGATTATTAATTATATTTTGCCTACATGGCAATTAAATAGCTATCTACTTTATCTTTCTGCTATAGTGCTGACAGGCAAGTTGGTTAGTCAGGCACTGTATTTCGCCTCGTATGAGAAATATACGAAGTTAATGGTATCTTTGGGAAGAACTAGACTTTCTCCTAAGATGGAGAAAGTCTTATAGCAACCCGTCTGACCAGCGTGGTATAGACCATATTCTCCTATTGAGTCATAATGCTATTGTGACACAAATTACGCGAGGCCTATGTCCAGCAGACTGCGAAATGCTGTGTGATGATATCAATGTGCAAGTACAGGCCCTAGCCGGTTTGGATCAGATGGCAGCAAAATATTATTTTTATTTAATTTAAGCAAGATCCTCAAAATTAGGAAATTCGAGTTCATACATCATCATCCTCCTAGCGTTATCCCAGTTGCCACCCGGGGTCCGCTTACTAGTCAAACCGCACTTGGCTGAATATTAGCTTTTCTACAGGGCGACTGCCTGTCTGACCTCCGCAACCCAAAGGAATTGGATATTCCATGGTTAAGACTAGAGTCAGTTTATTCAGGGGTACTGACTCCCTATAAGGACTGACAATAGGTCTTCATGACAATCGGGATAGACGGCTTAACGTGTTCTCCGAGACAGGGGGCAAGCGATAATTAACAATTCAAAACGCAAATAAGTAACTTCGAAAAGTCAGTGGTGCATGCCGTGGATTCGAACCCAATATCCGCTGCTTGAACGGCCTGTCTGTACGTTGTTATCTCCACTAGGCTATCGCCGTCGAAATTTGAGAACTTACCTACATAAAAATCAGAATACACTCGTCCATATAAGACTCAGGAATGCTCACTGTATAGGAATACTCAACTATATTGGTGTCATGTACCTACATGATTATGTTTATTTTGGTTCATTATTATTGCTCACGTCTAGCGCCGCTGTAGTTCCTATAAATCATCAGGTTATCAGAAAACCTCTTTAACGCCATTCATCTACGAAGCCCATTAAATATATATTTTCACCACAGCAGCTCAAACATGCCGCTTTTGCTGCGAGACAACAGTGAACAAAACGCGATTTTGATTCGAGCGTGAGGCAAAGTAGCTTTTTAATTTTTCAATCTTCAGTGCCACGAATTGACATTGTTCAGCCACAAATTTGAAACATTCGAATTTTACTGTGCTCTGTCTCTTTCACATGCATATAAAAAGTGAGTGAAAAAACAAACCCCTTCGAATTCGAAATTCGATTTTGGAATTCAACCTCAAAGAAAACACCTACGGCAACGCAAAAAAAAAGATATTTTTTTATATGTTATTGTTTACATGTTTAATTTATTATTGGATTTTAATAAAAATAAGTCTAATTAATAGTATAAAATTAGTATTTAACCAATACATTTTTATTTAGAATTACAACAATGATGCATTTGAAAAATAAACATCAGGGACGCGGTATTATCCCCCCCGTGGGATCTCCACCTTGTCGTGGTGGGGGGGCTCAGTAACCGTGGGTTAGAAGCCACCCACGGTGAAGCTAAGCGGGATCCCGGGAGGGGACGCTCCACGTGGGCTTGGTAGAGGCCTGCGTAGGATGCGTCCCATGGTGCGGGTGCGGGGGACAGTTCTGTCTGTCCCTCGCAGTCGGGTGCGGTCGCGGGAGGAGAGGCGTGTGGGTGTTGCGTTGCCCCGCGCCCTATCTCCCGCGACCAAATGGGGGCGCACCATCGTTGCGTCGCGGTGGGGCCGCAGAGGAAGAGGAGATGCGGTGTTGCGTTGCCGTCCTCCCTATCCTCTGCGGCCGCTGGGTGTTTTGGCGGCGGAGCCCAACACCTTCATCCGCCGCCAAGGGGGTTTCGTTCGTTCGGGGCCCGCCTGACCATCTGGCGGGCCAATACCCGTCGGGGGGTAGCGAGGAATGCTTTGGTGAAACCCTACCCTCCGACACATGGGTACATGTTTAAAAAAAAAAAAAAAAAAAAAAAAAAAGGGACGCGGTATTATAACGCGATTTAAAAAAGTAGCGGGAATAAAAAGTTCGCTGATGCTGATACAGTAGGTACCTATAGCGTAACGTGTTAAATTATATTAATATATAAAATAATCTAAAAAGATGAGTGAAACTAGCGATGATGACTGTACTTTAACACCAGAAGAGTTAAATCAACAAGTGATTATGCAGAATTCAATCTATTCCTGTTCATTTCTATGTCTCCTAATTAATATGTGTTCTCACTGCTGTGGTGAAAAGTTATGTGTGCTACACGAGAGCAAAGTTTTTTGTATCTCGAGCTGTTGAGTCCCTCACCACGCTCAGGATTCTAACTTTGATTCACTCGCTACGCTCGTGAATCAATCATAGAATCCTTCGCTTGCTCGGGACTCAAAATCAGCACTCGAAACAAAAAACAACTTTGCTCTCTTGTTGCACAAATAACTATTGTGAACTACTTTGGCGTGTGGCTGTGAAATAAGACTTTGTGTTTATGGTAATAGCTGTCATAGAGACAGAAAATTCACCCGAAATAACTTTTATAACTACATACCTAGTTATAAAATTTATTTTGGGTGAATTTTGAAGATGTATTACTTAGTTATTTTTCAAGGGCTCACCTCATTTTGGACTTATCCTACACTCATTCCTACTACTGTATCACCTGTGTAGCCTATGGCCATCAGTGACCATAGGACATGAGTTGTGACCTCGTGAAGGCCCAGTGAAAATCGCAGTTTCGAACTCGCAACGAATATAACCAGATATTTATTTTAGGAGTTGGAAAATATATTAAATAGGTGTAATTATTCCTACACGTAGAATAAATTTCCTGTTCTAGGAAGTCTTTGAGTCACCGTCCGCCATAATCTATGCAAAAATTGACAAAGAGAACTTTATAAAATCTTTTTGACTGATAATGTCCTTAAATTATGCCTCTGCAAAAATATGAAATGCTTATAGATGTAATATTAATTTAAATACTAGAATTAGATTTGTTTGGTTAATAACAGGTAAGTAATTAGTAAGCATCCGAATAATTACAGAACCGATACAGATTATTGTTGCATAGGCCTG
Source organism: Euclidia mi (assembly GCA_944739405.2). Taxonomy (NCBI): domain Eukaryota; kingdom Metazoa; phylum Arthropoda; class Insecta; order Lepidoptera; family Erebidae; genus Euclidia; species Euclidia mi. The sequence goes on along the minus strand of OX123198.2, from coordinate 1,424,348 downwards.
ATAAGCGATACCTACTTGGAGGTAAACATTAGGTTCACCACACAGCTATTATATTCAAATCCCAAGAGGTAAGATGATTGATAGACATCAATTCCCATTACCCCTCTAAGAGGGATTAATGCAGTGAGGAGGAAAAACCCTTCATTCGTGTAGGTGTTCCCTGTCCGTGCTTTTATACAGGGAGGTGAAGGGATCGGGAGCGCGAACGGGTTAATAGCGTTAAAACGCATATGTTATATGTGTATTTATGATGTAGAAATGAAGACGGTCACACGTACGCTATGAAAGATAAAGAAAATACATTTATTCGGCAGACAGAGTACACAAGGTGAACGTTACCAAAGCAAGTAAACACATAACTGGCATAACAGAAATATCGGTACTGATCTACGCGCTCTACTTAGTACAGGTTTTAATTTTGGATTTGGATTTTAGAGCTCTGTACTTTAATGAATAATTATTTTAGGATCTCTTTTTTGGCCCTGTCGGTCCGTCTGGACATTTCGGCTTGGAGCTCATACCTTGACTCTACGATCTCTTTCAGCTCTAAAAAAGCAAACTTATAAGTCAACGCATTTAAAAATATGACTTGTTGCTGCCGCATGGTTAGGTTAGATCAGGATTTCGTTAGGTAGTCAATAAAAGAAATTTGATAGTGTGTGTTTGGGTATCGACCCAACACAATTTTTTCAAATTATATGGATGGTCGGACTCGAACTGCTTTCGTATGAAAACAGGTAGGGTGTTCATGTTCTGCAGCATACATTTAGATTCAATTCAGAAAACATTCGGTTATTTGAATGGTATTCGAAAGAATACCGATCGTGCGAGAGAGTGCGCGACTGTTGCACAATTTTTGGTAACACCAGAAAATAGCTCTACCTAGTATCACTCACATTTTCATGATTTGATCACTGATCCGATTCCGATTATACTTAGTATGGAATTATATTGTCTGTGGTATGGAACAAAATTGAACTCGTAAAGAAGTATGGCTGTTTATTTCAACTCTTGGCATTGTACATTTGCTTCCATATGAAACCTATGTCGGTTTACAATCTGAAGAAGAAAAATAAGGGTTGTATTTAACTGTTAGTCAAAAATACTAATTTTCCACCAAAAATACTAATTGCACCACTAAGCTAAGTTGACGGAGCCCTGCTTCGCAGGGCTTCTATTTTTGGGAGCAGGGTCACAAGAGAACCTAACATAACCTATTAAGTTTTCTGAGTGGATAAGTTTCCCGAGCGGACGAAACTTTTCATATCAAATGATATTTTGTAAAAAGATCATCATATTTGGTGTACAAATAGTATTTTAGTGTGCAAGTCAGTATTTTAGTGAAATAATAAAGCTTTTTTGCGTAACTCATTTTAGTGTGTTACATAACATTTTTGATACGCTGTTAAAAATATTCCGAAAAATAATAGAAATCGATGTCCTCCGGTAACTGGAATTTAAATTAATCTACGTTGTTAACCGGAGTCCGGTTAACAACGTAGATTAATTTAAATTCACATTCGCAATAATGTGACGGGATTATATCGGTTAAGTCCGTAGAGTCGCGACAGCCTTCGATACCATATCGAGATAATCGTGTTCGGCCATATTGTCAATGGCTATTAAAATATATACATTTTCGTTATAGACCACATCTACAATGCAATTGTATAATATTTAAATTTGCCAGTTACTTTTGAATCGCATCGCAAGGCAGCGATAGCCGAGTGGATATACCAACAGACTGCCATGCAGAGGGTATCGGGTTCGAACCCATGGCGCGCACCAATGACTTTTCGGAGTTATGTGCGTATTGAATTGTTAATTATCGCTTGTCCCGTGCCTCGGAGAGCACGTTAAGCCGTCGGTCCCGGTTGTCATGAAGATCTTTGACAGTCGTTACAGGGCGTCAGTACCTTCTAAATAAACTGACACTAGTCTAAACCATGGAATATCGCTATCCCTTCGGGTTGCGGAGGGCAGACAGGCAGTCGCTCCGTGGAAAAGCTAATATTCAGCCAAATCCGGTTAGACTAGAAAGCGGAACCCAGATTGAAACTGGGATAACGCTAAGAGGATGACTTTTGAATCGCATTATATATTTCTGACACTAACTGCCAAAGGTCTATACAATAGGATAGAGCTTTTAAGAGTAAGTAGGTACCTAATTGAATTAAATGTATGGCCCTTCAGTTATAAATCTTTTATATTACGTAGAGAGATAAAAGGCTAACATCACTCTCAGCTTAAACAAGAAATACTGAAACTTATAATTACGATTTTTAAAGCCTCTGGGGTAAACGAAGATATGGTTCTAAACGACAGGTGCAATCTTACCAGCTTCAGCTATGTACAGGATGTTTGGCGCATGGACCGACACAATTTTTTGGGGGTTAGGGGAGGGCATATCCTAGTTTCCACCCCAAGAACCCCAGGTCCTAAGTGTACCTGTACTCGAGATACGATTATTTTATCATTTTTTAATTTTTTTCTGAATCATCACATTTAAAACCACATAACTTTTTATTTTGTAGTCATATTTGCACTAGATAACTTTTATTGGATGCCCTAATGCAGGGTAGGCGAACCTTTATGCATCCACGTGCCATTTTTTCTAAAAAATGTTTAATGCGGTCATTGACGTGCCATCAAATAATGTTGACTTTCTGATTATTTGGAAAATAATGAAAATAAATACTATCAAAACTCTTTATTAAATAAAGTAAACAAAAGAGATACATTTTCGAATGTTTTTATTACACGCATAAATTAAATTACTGTAAAATTAGTGTTACTTCCGTTGCTGCAAGTTAGATGACAAATAATTTATGTTAGGGTTGTAAAATGTTACTTTTAGGCAAAATGCATGCTGAACTGGATTTATCTGTCAAACGGTTTCTAACCGAGTTTTTAATGTTATTCTTCTCTGAATATCGCAGTTTTCGAACTCGCAACGAACTCGCAGGCATAGGTAGATGAAAACATTGTTAAAATAGCATGAGCTAGCTTCTTCAAACAGTTCTTTTTCATTTTAACACATGCTTTATGATCGGCGACGTGCCCAAAATATTGTGTCGCGTGCCATCAATGGCACGCGTGCCATTGGTTCGCCTACCCTGCCCTAATGTATTATTATTCTTAAAAAAAACATAAATTGTTGGGAATAAATGCAAAAAAAGTAATTGTCGAGCTTCAAAACTCTTAAAAAAGAAGTAATGAGTGCAAAATATGAAATTCTAAATTAATTATAAAAAAAACTAAAAGCTCTTTTGAACTTCGATTACTTTAGAATAATCTGTACTTAATTCCCTGTCTAACGATGTACGACATGGCCTTAAAATCTTTCAATATGTAATCACAAAACAAAAAAGACTATCTAGCCAGTGTCAGAATAATGAAATAATAGTTTAGGTTTCAAAATGTTTTTATTGAATATGGTTACAAATTTTGTTCGAACTGACTTCCTGCCACCTCTACCGATCCAAGCATTTGGACAATTGTTTTCCATGAAAAAATGATAAAATAATCGTATCTCGAGTACAGGTACACTTAGGACCTGGGGTTCTTGGGGTGGAAACTAGGATATGCCCTCCCCTAACCCCCAAAAAATTGTGTCGGTCCATGCGCCAAACAACCTGTATAAATGCGAACGTTTGTGCTAATGGATGGATATACATTTTTTAACTTTGAACTACTCTTTCACGAAAAAAATTTCAGTAATAGACCTAATACATTAGAATAGCACATGGGCTACCTCTTGTCCTGATAACAGAGTCCCGGAAGAAGCCGCGGGCAGAAGCTAATTATAAATAATGAGTAAAATCGTTTAAGATACCTGGCCTCTACCAGTATTGCAGATTGTACACAGACATAGGTAGGTTGTCTACAGATAGTTTCCCGGCGACTGGATGTTCTTTATGTCCATAACTGTCCAATGTTACTTTGTGTGTTGCACTTGTCTTCTACAAAATCTACGAACCGTGTGTTGTTGGACAAAGTAAGTTTACTTAGTGCGTGGATGAAAACTATGTTGACACATAAAGGTAAAGAACTTAGTGAGAGATTTTGGATGACGAAATTGAAGGGTTTACAGTATGTCGTACAATAATCTGAATTAAATTTCTCTGAACACAGCTAAGACGATTAAAATCACCATCATTTTGGAACATGTTTCTTGTATTGTATTCTCCAAAGAACTCCAAGCCTTCAAATACCCATTCACACACCCTCGAGACATCACAAGCAGAATGCAATCATTAGCGTACGTCGAACAAATCCCATTTAATAACATGCATGTAACATCTCAATGATATGTGAGCGTTCGGCTCGGAGTAATTAATGCGGGCGCACACTCCGGGCGTCACGCTGTCATCGGCTCCATTCACTCATTCACTCGTTCAATGGCGGTAGGCACAACACAACACGCCTGTCAAAGTCGCCGGTATAGAAAGCCGTACGCACGCCCGCTGAATAGAGTCTGAAGTGTCTAGCTATACCCACGTTTATACTTCCGACGCACGTCGACCTAAGCTTGCGTCATATAAATGCTCTTTTAAGCGCCCTAAATGTCGCGCTACTTCTCAAATATTACTAACGTTTACAGGACTGAGTTTATTTAAAACACAGAAAATATTTCAATTGACAATACTGCATTACCTTCTTTTGTAGAAGGTTGTGACTTTGTACATACCTATTAAGCGCTATAAAATCTGACAACAATCTTGCAGCTGATGTCTGATTGTAAAATGTTATTACTTATTAGTCTGTCCGTAAATCAACCTGAATGTACCTGTATTTAAAACCTGTTTTCCAGATTTCAACTGCAGATAGACTTGCAGATTATGTTAAGCATAAGAAAGTATTTAAAGTTGTAAGATAGAGCTAATAATCTTTTATTTTGTTTCAGATATTGTGGATCTCATTAGTGGTGTATCTTTTTAACGACACGTTTATTTATTACAAATTTGGACGACAATTTTATCATATAAGAAACATTTTAGGGGTAAGTAAAATCCTCAAAAGTTAGTTAAACTTATGAAATAAAAATCGACTTTAAAATTTTCAATTAACGAAGAATTCAAAATGCGAACACACGTTATTTTATAAAACGTAGTTCACATTTCTCACCTGCCAGCTCTCGTACACAGACTGCAAAAAGGTTGAATAAAACACGTTGGCGATATTTTTTTAATTTTCTGTTTTCAGTTAGGACTATGCATCTCCCGCGGCACGGCGACTGTTATAAATTTATGTTTCGCACTCGTGTTATTTCCTGTATGCAAGAAGGTTAATCAACTGCTATACAGAGTGTTATCGAGACTTTGGCCGAGATTATTCTTTTTATGGCTCGAAAAAGCGAAGAGTTTCCACATGACTGTGGCCATCACACTTCTAGTTTTTGCTGGTAAGTATACTCACACATTATAGAGGTACACTCGTACAGGTTTAGTTAGTATATTATTAGATGTATCTATTGATCTATACTAGACTAGTTTACATAATTAGATTAGATTAGATTAGATTAGATTAGATTAAAACTCTTTATTGTACACCAGAAAACAAAAAAGATACAAGAGTACAGTGATCATATTTACACAACTAAAACTAGTGGTACAAGGGCGGTCTTATCGCAAATTGCGATTTCTTCCAGACAACCAAGAATGGAATACAAGAATTAGTGACTGAGAGAATGGGTAGGTTGGTGTACTTCAAAGAATAGTGTATTCTGATCACTGATGAGCTCAACAAAACTAATAATAATACTATGTACTTACATACTAATATTACAACATACATAAATATATACTTTATAACATACATATATAAATAGATACCATAAATACATACAATAATATTAGTGCAAGTTTAAAAAAAATTATGTAATCCATAAAATTAAAATGCTCTAATAAACCAAAGGCACAACCTTGCTTCTGAGAAATAGAGAAAATTCAGAATCAACATAATTCAATAATTATGCTAAATAATAAGGCGTACTGAATTCCGTTATAACCGGCTGGATATATTTTTCTCTCTAAAATTTGTGCGTGTTTACGTAGAAAGGAATGTAATTAAAAACAGTTCGCATTTCTGAACTAAAGAGGTGTTTTATTTACGTAGTCTGGAAATATGCACAGTAAAGTATCGCAAGAACTGTTTAAAAGAAATCTTTGAACGATATTGAGCATCTGGATTCTATTTAATACTGACTACTGTATTTGTATATAATAACTTCTTGTAATATTTTTAAAAGTTCGCGTAGTGGTCGTAATTCAACCATATTTTATTAGTAGCACTAAAGCATGTCAATAGAGCAGCTACTAACGAAAATATTTTTAAATTCATAAGTACGCGAAAGTTGCTTTCAGCTGTTGCTTTTGTAGTAAGTAAAGTAGGAATGTATTATAATAATGTTGGGAGGCCTTTTTGAAACTTTAAAACACGGGCAGAACCGTAGGAAAATAAAAAAATAAACATTCGTCGATAGGTCTTCCACGTTTGAAAGTATTCACAAAGCGAATTGGGAATGGTGTTGTACTCGTTAAAGCCCTCCGTATGTAGAGCTCCATTATGTCGTTGAGACGGAGGCTAATGGTGCCAACACTGACTGTTAGGACTCCACGCTTTTGTTCTCAACTGGAACGGTACCTACGGCGAGCGGTGCCATATTCAGCCAATCTTACTCTTCTCGTTCATTTGTACCTGCATGAAAACTTCAACAACAAATTTATTGCTCTTGCAACTTTATTGCAGCTAGTGCTGTGCCGCGATATTGAATAGCAAATAAGATGTTGCTCATAACGGATGATTATTGTTGCTTTTAAGGTATTCTTAACAACTATGTTTACAGAGCAACCTGTTCATGGACAGTTGTTTGCAAGATTTGAAACATAGTGACTGTGGATTAAGGATGAATGAGTTACTTGTCAAATGCCTCCTTTATGCTGATGATCAGGTAATAGTTGCGTCTTCAGCGGAGGAGTCCCAGCAGATGCTAACAATCATGCATGGTGCTTTAGGGAGGAAAGGAATGAAAGTGAATGTGACCAAGGCGAAAGTTATGGTTTTTGAAAAGGAGGAATGTGTTACGGCTTGTAATGTTATGATCGATGGACAGCGAGTGGAGCAAGTGAATGAGTTTGTGTATTTAGGTACGCTGTTTACTAGGAATGGTAAGAATGAAGAAGATATTGACAGAAGAGTTAATGCAGGTAATAGGGTGAATGGAGCTTTGAAGGCTTTTATGAACAGTCAAAACGTGTCCAAAAAGGCACGTTTGGCTGTACATAGAGGTGCTGTGTTAGTACCTACACTTATGTATGGCGGTGATAAGAGAGTGTTGTGGGGTAAAAGAAGAAGTAGTGACAACCATTGAGATAGGTATGCTAAGATGGTTGGGACACATGGAGAGAACGAATGACGAAAGCCTGACCAAGAAGTTATATAAGGCAAGTGTGAATGAGACAGGAGGAAGGGGAAGACCTAGGCGGACGTTATCTGATCAGATTGGGGACATCCTAAAGAAGGACCAGGTTAGAAGTACCCTTAACCGAAGAGCATGCTTGAGAAATTTTATGAGAGTGAATGAAGCAAGAGAGATATGTCAGGATCGTTGCAAATGGCGTACCGTAGTCTCTGCCTACCCCTCCGGGAAACAGGCGTGAGTCTATGTATGTATGTATGTTTACAGATTGCATTATTGTTGTAGTAAGTCGTTATTATTACGCTTTGATCACGATGTTTGATATTTAATACATATGTGTGAAGTGCTATGTAGCGACTCGATAGTCGGTATAATTATGTTTCGTCCAGTAATAACAATCGTGTTTGCACAAATTGTCTGCAATAAATTCGTGCCTACAAATAACATAAAGCCACGGTAAATTGTTATTTGGGGCGCTGAAAATTCACAATATTACTGTTTTTCCACAAAAACAAATACCTTTTTAGTGTTTCTATTGATAAATTCTTTTTTCACTAGGTACAAACGGTACAAACCCCTCATTAACATAAGCCGTCCGCCCAAGTTGAAATAAGCCCCCTCCAAAATAAAAATTCTGGGTTCGCCACTGGTCAATCCTCCTCCTGACTCACAATGCTATTTTGACGCAAATTATGAGAGGCAAATATCGCTCCGACCAGGTGGTTCCACGACCTGAAAAAGTGGTCGGTACGGGCTGGATACGAAAGGCACAGAACCAGTCGTTATCGCGCATGTTACGAGAGGCCTATGTCCAGCACTGGACTACAAAAGGCTGATTGATGGCTTGATATGTCCAGTAGTTAAATGTATAAGCTTAACAAAAATAAAATTTATTGTAGTAGGTAGTAGCCTACTACTACATGCCTCGTTGGTCTGACTGCCTCGTTGGTCTCGCGGCATAAATGTGCGCGTGGAATTGGGCGGTCTCGGGTTCGATTCCCGGGTCGTGCAAAGTGTTATTGGGTTTTTCCGTTAGGAAATTCTCAGTAGCAGCACGGAGTCTGGTAATGTGCCCGGTACGGCAATAGGCTCGCTCCCTATTACGTGGGACCTAAAAATTTCCGGCGAAATGTGGTTGTAATATTACACCTCTGCCTACCCCTTCGGGGATACAGGCGTGAGTCTATAAATTAATAGTAGGTAGTATGTGGTCGTGTGGTGACGGATTAAGAATACGGAATGTCACCACCCCATATCATCCCATGGGTGTCGTGAGAGCCGACAGAGGGAGCAAATTATGTAGAGAACAGCACTGTAAGAGAAGGAAAACTTGATACAAACCCTATGCCAACCCGTTTGGCCAGCGTGGTATAGTAGGCCAATTCTTCCTTTCAAAGGAGAGGCCTAGTCCAGCAGTGGACTGATAAAGGCTGATGATGATGATGAGTATGTGGCCTAGTGCATCCACGACCGCTACACCTCTACAAACTACGTGATTGTTCACAGTGGCACATTCCGTGTCGCACTGCGTGAATCTGTGGCATTTCTCCCGAGGCTTCGACGAGCTGCACACGCAGATTAACTTCGCCAACTACAGGAATGAGGTTAGTTCACACATTCTACTTCACATACACAGAGTTTTCTTGTTACTGAACTTTGCTAACGTGTTTTGGAAGTTGTCGTAAAGAGAACCGATCACTTGGACTTTTTTTGATTACTAAGTACTTTGTCGTATTCAGGGTTCCGAAATCTAGAAATATGCTCTTCTGTAGACTTAATATGTGTGGAACGTGGTCCTGAGCTTGATGGAGAATGTGTTTGCATTTAGTCTTTATAATGAAACTTTGCCTTACCCTGTGGAAAGTGAGTGAATATTGAACACTCAGGAAAATATTGTGGATATATTTCTGAATATGCCTGTATAGAAAATACATAGCATTATTCAAATTAGGTAAGGAGAAGGAAAATAAACTGTTTTAAAATATAGATAGATAGTCAATGCACTTTTCTGCTGTAACTTCAGTAAAGTAGGTATTTCATGCGATTTAAGTGAAGTGTTAATTTCTAAGGCTATAGAGACATAACTGTGTGATGACAAAGCTATGTGAGAAAGTCAATAAGGCACATATACAACCTGCGTCTTTTGACTAACTATATAATTAAAGCTTTGAAAGCCCAGTCTTTCAAAGTCTTAGGTACCTAAGTCCACTAAAACTGCCAGCTTTCTCTTAAATCTCTACATCGTAAGTTGCGAATGGCTTTCAGCAGGTATTTAGGTATGTCAGTAAGCTGACAATTTCATTTGGTTCCACTTGGCGAAATTATTCGACAGCTAAACTAAAATCGAGTAAGAAAAAACAAAAAATATTTTCTACCCGCCGTTTTAAGCTCCCTAAGAAAATCGCTTATCTTTTTCCACAGGCGCAGGATAGAGATAGGGCAAATTATTTTTTAACAAGCATAAAATGTATGAAAGTTTAAAATGAATGAGTCATAAATAGTGGTCTCAGTATTAATCACGTCGCGTCGGGCGGAGGGCGCGAGGCAATCAGCTGTGCCCACTTCGCTCGTAACATATCTACATAGATTATTTTATTGTAACTAGTTAGCTTGTAAGTGCATACATAATATGAAATAATGATAGTTATAAAATTCAATACATTAAGCAAATTAATTTGAAGATGGCACAAAGCAACTTATGCAACAAGAAACGAATATAGAAAACTTTAACTGACAATGCAATTCTAAAAAGAAGGGGTCGGTTTCGTTATTGGCATGACGTCATAATATCAAAGTGGTTTTTGAATTATCTGCTATTTGATATCGAAAACAACACAATAACACACCATATTAGTTACGAATATGACGGATTATTTGACAGAGGTTTAATGGATTAGCCACGTTTTGTAGGTTACCTACCTATTTTTAAAAAGAGTCCTGAACAATTAACTATGTGCTTGGTGAGATTTTTAGAGCTTCCCTTTGAATAAAACCTACCCTCACCAGGGTCAAACCGACCTTCTCTCCAAACCAATATGAAGCCCTGGATCTACCATAGTCAGATCTTACAAATGGCTTTTCGTAACCCTGGTCATATTTTCCAGAGCCCATTCCGTCTTCTGGCCAGCACCGCCGGCGTGACAGGCATGACGATGCTTATCATCACGCTATGTATGGGCGTGACGTCGTTCAGAGTGGTGCGCAGGAGGATGTACAACGCATTCTGGTACACGCACCACCTGTATGTGCTGTTCATCGTTATGCTCATCATACACCCGCTAAGGTAAGCTCGTTTTTTTTTCTTTCTTTCCTCTTTATAAAAAATATTCACCGAAATGTACGCGCATATTAACTTTTAACTTCTAAATGTGTGTCCGTCTTACAAACGAATTGGATTAATCTTTCTTTTATGCGTTTCTTATGTCAGGAGTTTTACATGAAATAAAAAAAAGTACAGCCCAAAAAATTACGGTACGAAGTTCGCTGGATTAGCTAGTGTATGCAAGCCAAAGGCCAGGGGGCTCAAGTTCAAAGAAAAATCTGAATCTGCCACTGAACATCATTGTCTATCGATGGTCACTCCAATAGCCGTATTTCTTGACTTTGGGCAAGAAACGATCAGACTGGAAGCTGCTCGGACTATTTTAGATTCGAACCTGAGTTTAGGTACAGCTATCACTTGTTTAAAAGTCTGCTGCATAATGAGGGTCGATCTGTATCGTACGAAGTGTATTGAATATTGATTCGTTGTCATTTTTGAGACATTAATAATAAGAACGTGCAATTTTATTTGGCGTCGGAATGCGCTTATCATACGTACATACCACATGTGTCTCTATGTCTGTCTGTACTGCAATTCAGCGGCGTATACATTAGTTGCAATCGTTTGTTATAAAAATTAATTTATATACCACTCTTGCGTTACTGACTGACGGACAGACAGAAAGCCTAAATAACTGGGTACCAGAAGCTGTAATTTGACATATGTGTTCTTTGTAGACTGTAGGGGTGCTAAGAAGGGATTTCTCGAAATGCCCACGGGCTCGGGCAGAAATGGTTAAACAAAAAGACAAAAAAGTGAGAGCGTAGCTGTATCCTTTAGTAAGTGATAACGCTTCTTCGTGAAAGATCTGAGATTGACATAAAGGTGTTATACCTGACTATGAGCATATCAAAATGTTAAATAATTTATTTTTAAAGGTACATTGGCTAAAATAAGCACAAGAAAACACTATAATTAATCAAAAATGTACATAACTAGAATATAAATATATAAATTCTGTATACATAGCTGAAACTAATGCTATGATATCAGGTGCCATGTATCTTATATTCAACTTTTACACCCTCGCATGGTCAAAGATAAGGTATTTAAAAATACAATTAAGGTAGTAGAGCTTTGCTGATTTCAGCATGAATGGGCCGGCTCGACCGAGGAACTATTACACTCTCACAGAAAATCGACGTAAAGTAACAGTGCCTAAACTGTTGCGTTTCGTTCGGTGAGTGAGAGTGCCGGAGGCCCTATCCTCTATTCTTTCTTCCTCATCCCACTCCTCATCCTATCCCTTTTCCCAACCTCAAGGGGCGGCAACGCACTTGTGACTCCTGTGATGTTGCTTGTGTCCATGGGCGTCGATAATTGCTTACCATCAGGCGTCCGTCTGCTCGTTTGCCGCCTATTACCATTAAAAAAACATTCGTTTAAAAAGACATCTTTTATTATTTTGGCTCCTGGAAGCGAACGTAAAAAAACACTTTAGAGTCCGTTAAAATGAGGTTTAGGTAAGGTAGAGTTTAGCAATTGCTTATTATCATAAAAGTCAGTACTCCCCAGGACAACCAACCTCATAGTTATGTCAAAGCTATGAAGAATAATGACTAACTATCTGTTATTTTTTTGCCTACATCTATTTTGACTGGTCGTGTCTTTTGTAGCTACCGTTTTGTTAGCCACTTACGGTAATAGCTAATTAACTGGCACTTCATTTCAATGACTAATCAGTTAGTTAAACCTTTAAAAGTTTTGAAACGTTAGAGGCAATTACCTTTCGAGTGATGTCCATAAACTTAGTTCGGTTTTGCATAAACGTTTTTCACCAATGGCCAATTGTCATTATGCTCCTTATCTTTATTTTCGTTACGATGCAGCATTTTTACGAATGTTTTTTTAACAAAGCTATGACGGCGGCTTGCACAGATAGAACCATTAGACTTGATTGCTAGATGAAGTGGCTTAAAAGCAGTCGAGGGTTCGGACACCAGAACAACTATTCGAGTGATCTATAAAATCATAGTAATTTCGAGTATAGGTGTTCTTTGTGTACGTTGGTTTAATGTAAGTTAGGGCAATTACAAGTGGAGCTTTTGTCTTTCATCATCATCATCATCACCAGCCTTTAACAGTCCACTGCTGGACTAGGCCTCTCCTGTGAAAGGAGGAATTGGCCTACTATATCACGCTGGCCAAACGGATTGGTGTAGGGCAAGTTTTCCTTCTCTTACAGTGCTGTTCTCTGCATAATATGCTCCGTCTGTCGGCTCTTACGACACCCATGGGATGATATGGGGTGATGACAATCCGTATTCTGAATGCGTCACCACACGGACTTTTTTGTCTTTACAAAGTTTTAAATAGTAAGATGACATCATTCTAATTAATTTCTTTGAAAACTAAACAAAATATTTGCGTATTTTTTGTAACGCAGGATGTATCATTCTGTGCGTAGCAACTATGTATTACATAGTAGATACAAAGTCCAGTCGAGGGCCTGAATTTAAATGGCACGTTCAAGTTTCAAAGGATGGAATTCAATGGCGGTGGGCCATGAGTCAGGGGGACGAATGATTCACACAGACACACAAAATTACTTTTAAGCACCTAGCTTTTAAGGTGATTAAGAAGTTACATGTTATTATTTAATAAATAAAGTATTTTTTTAATCGCTGGAAACATGTCTAAAATCCATCCATTTTATCCCGTATGGATGTGTAGCCAACTCTGGTGCCGGAGTTTGTAGATCACTCAATAGCCTTCTGCTCTGAGACACGTCACAAGTAATTTCACTTATATTTTACTAGTACTAACTAGCGAGTATGTGTTGTCCGTGTGGTGACGGATTAAGAATACAGATTGTCACCACCCCATATCATGTTATGGGTGTCGTAAGAGCCGACAGAGGGAGCATATAATTCAGAGAACAGCAGTGTAAGAGAAGGAAAACTTGATACAAACCCTATACCAACCCGTTTGGCCAGCGTGGTATAGTAGGCAATTCCTCCTTTTACAGGAGAGGCCTAGTCCAGCAGTGGACTCTTAAAGGCTGATGATGAACTAGCGAGTCAACGCGAAAGGATTTTTGGAAACGCAACTTTGTAGTCCCATAACTTTTTAATTTATAGAGATGTGAGAATGGTGCTTGCATGATTTTCTGAAATGTTACTTAACACGTTCAGTGCGGAACAGGCCGATTTCGGCCTGCCGCTGTACGTACAGCCGGTGCGGACGAAGAAAACTATGTCCCTCTCGCTGGTGCGGAACGATTATTTTTGGTGTTTTTAAGGTTCTGACAGAGACAAATACATATTTCGGCTTGTAGTCAAAAATGTAGATATTCTCCATAAAAACATCACGGCAGGCCTTTTTCGGCCTGCCACGCACTAGCGGTGAAATATATCCGCTCAGTGCGGCAGGGGGTCTATTTCAGCTCATGCCGACACAACAGGCCTGCCGGTGACCCCATACCGCACAGAGCGCACACGCCGCCAGTTAGTGTTGTGCTATCTAGCTTATCGGACGTGTGCGCTATCGATAAAATTGACGATGGCAAATAATAAAAGAAAAATTGAAATTTTGGAAGATCGAGTGATTCGCCCTGCAAATAAAAGTGATAGTAATAAATAAAATAATAATAATAAAGCCTCTTTATTCCATAACTCTTATTTTAATTTTATAATAAAGTGATAGTAATAGTAGTGAGGAAATATTTCCAATGAAGAAAAATAAAAAGTATTTAACAAAACATCATGGAAAACCAAATAAAAGCGGTAAGTTTTGCTTACTATCTACACGTATATTTATAGTAGTACTTATAATATTTGGAAATGTACGGTTACCTGCGAAAGTGCAGTGATATATATGCGCTTTTTAACCCCCGACGCAAACAGAGCGGTGCTAAAACGATTTCGATCTAGTTTTTTTTGCTTGAAAGGTGATTTCAAAGCTTCGATCAAATATATATACAATAGTTGCACGATCGCAGCACAAAAAACGGCACCAATCAAACTGTGCTTTATTACAATTTTTAGCACAGCTTACCTACTCTCAGCCGCTTAACGACCGCACTAGCAGTGTGACGTACCTATTTCAAATGTTCACGATACTGATGATGATGATGAAAATAGGTGTTTAATAGGTGAAGTATCATACTTTCAGCTTTTATAACATTTTTATGGACTTTACCATGTAATAGGAACATATTAATTAAGTATAAAGTCCCGATTTTAAATAATTTTGTTTCAGTTCTATCGTGTGAAATGCGCGCCTGTCCTTTTCACTCTCCGTGTTTTGTACATAACGCACTCTCGCTCACACAGTCACGCTAACGTGGCGTGGCGGCACAGTAAAGGCCTTGCCACACGGCACAATTTTACCACTGATCAAATTTTCAATCGAATTGGTTTTGCCCGTCTACACGACACAATCTAATCACTGACTTTCATTTCGCCCACCCGATTGGTTAAAATCTGGTGGTACCGCCCACCCGATGAACTTGAGTTGGACGACTGGCGTCTACACGTCACGTTAAAAAAATATTGCAGGCAATGCAACATGCATCTTTGCGTGTCATGTTTCCAAAACATTCACAATTAAATAAACATCTTCATTTCTTTTATGTACGAAAATTCTGTATTATTATCGATATTCCTTTGTTTTGGTATGTCCCATCACTGCTAAAAATACCTTCAAGTGCGGTTCAGGTCGATATCGGCCTGCCGCTTTTCCTGGTTTATATCTCTTTTCCTATTTGGTAGATTCCGGGGCGAATCAAACCTAAGGAAGCTGGGTTCAAGGTTATTTTAACAGTCAAAAAAAAATATGTATACACTATGTTTTCGCAAAGTTATAGCATTTTAAGCTACCTAAGTGCTGGCAGGTCGAAAAAGACCTGCCACGCACTGGCGGAAAAATCATTGGGGGCACATTTCGACCTGCCACCGCACCAGATGAAGGTTTATGATTTTACTTGCCGCAGCGAACGTGTTAATTTTATAATGATCTAATAAAAAGATGGTACATTTCCTCACGGCTGGCCATATTTAGTAGTATAACAGAAGGCAGTATAATAATATGTGTTTACGTGCCAAGGTTTTGGTAAAGTCGGTCGCATAAGCTGTATAAATACTCGTGGTGAGCTTTTCTTTGCACCGCTTCGAAGATGTTTTAGTCACGGTCACGTAGTGTTTTCAATACGTAATTGGCTAATGCTTTGTTTGATTTGGATGTCAGACCGCTCCATCCTGATTCAGTTTTTGTATCTAACAGCTTTAGTAGCTCAAAAGCTGCTTGGGTTATCACGAGATTTGACAGAGAGAGACTCTCAGATTGACCTTATGTGGAAACGCTGACGGTGAAATATACAACCCGTCACATCATTGGACCTTTCAAACTTTTGTCCCATGTAAGGATTGAATTTAAAATACTCGGGACATTGATAAGCAACAAGGCTCTCTATAATTAATCTACTACGCAGTCCGTGAAACTGACAAAACAGTATTTTTGTAATTCCTATAATATATTATATTCTGTAAAAGAGATTTTGACTTTAATTTTTGTAATATCACGATCTCGCAATTACTGAAGCCATTACGTGCCTTCAAAGTGTACGAGGGACAAACTATCAAAGCCTTAAAGTCAAAGATCACGCGTATTTATGGCTCCTTACGGCTCATATTTATATTTGCTCGTAAATGCCAAACCATGTAATTATTATCTTCTCTGTAATATTTATTAAGTATGTTTTCTTTCTAACCAATTTCAGGTTAAACAGAATTTGACGCGGATTTAGTTGTTATCATATTGGAACGGATCTTAACGTGTAAGGATTTGTTTTAGCTTTGTTGTTTAATATTGAATACAGGGGACCATAGCCAACCATAGCTATGGAGCTGAGACGTTGGCTCTCACGTCCTCCCAGACTGGGTCAAAGTCAAAATCCTTTATTCATTTGGGTCACAATGTGACGCTTATGAACGTCAAAATAATTAATTTATAAAATAATTACTTAAAGACTCTACATTTACATTTACTACCACGTTCGCAAAGCAAGGGCGAAGAGGTACAACCATTGTGTTGAATCTTGTGTTTGAGGGCATTGATTTATTTGATTATGTTTCCACTGTCATTGGATTCTATGCTACTTACGAGCAGTATGTTGTGTAGCAGTATCACGCATCTCTCAAACAGTATACTGACGATTGGTTTGAGAAAAATTGCCATTCTGAGGATGTCGAACGCGGGCGGGATAGTCGATACAGGTCCTCTGTCTAGTACCCATGTTACAAGTTCTGCTTTGTTTGAGACTAGATGGTGTTGTGACTATATGGTAGAAAATTATAATAGAAAGAAAAATGTGATGTCCAGAATTTGGTCAATAGGTATATAGTTTTATTGAAATGAAAAAAAAAATTGCATTGAAAACCTATCTTTAGGAATAATTAAACTGCGCGGGTAGAGATACTCAATAGATTTGTTTTAAGGTTGAAACAGATACACGATACCCCACCCCACCCCACGCATGTTGATACTAATCAGTCCCATACATTTAGTATAGTCAGGTGCAGATATACAACACTCCACGCCACCCCACGCGTCAACATCCATTCGATCGAGATCGGCGTGTTGACGGTGGAGGGGGAACACACGCCCTCCGACGCTTGACAAGCAGTGTGTTTCTCATGTGTTTCTAGTTAACACCTGACGCCATGCGTCAGTTGAAAACATTCCTGTTATAAAGATATTCTTTCATAGCTTTCGTTTAAAGATACATCAGCTAATTGAATTAGTAAAATTCAACTTCGAATTATATGATTCGATTTCAGGCTAATACCGTCAACATTATTTTAGAAATAGTGCTTCTCTATAGATAATACATCTTCTTCAAAATTACTATTTACGTAACTATGTCTTAGTTTCGTAAATAGTGATTTTGAACGAAGCGTTTTTTAGCATCCCGTGGGGCGTTGTATATCTGCACGGTTCCCATCGGGTGTCGACACGTGGGGTGGGGTGGGGTGTTGTATATCTGTTTCCACCTTAATTTTACTACGTTAGGTTTGATAATATGATTTATATTTTAACTCATCGGTATCATAAAAAGTATATTCAGTATATATTATATTTCCCAGAATTATTGTTTATTGTAAACTTTTGTCCGCAGCGGAGTCCTGAAAGAAGAGGTTCTAGAAAACGAAACTAGTCTACATGATAGTCAATATGAAAATACTCCTAAATTCGTCCCGATCAAAAGTAAGGTAAGTGAAAAATTTTGCAAACTTAATTATACTTATGTAACGACATAATTATCAGTAAGTTTACAGATTGTGATATTTTCGAGATATTTATTTCGGCACAATCTACCCTGATCGTTATCTGTATAAACTATTAACACTAAACAGTATTATCTAGTCAACATCGAATATATTTCTCCTTTAACGAGTGCTCAAAACCGCATCAGTGCGATCCTTTTGTATCACCCTCCCTTGGGGCACTCCTGCCGAGTCCCTTACTCGACGAGTATAGTGCACTCTCACCATACGTGAACTTCCAGAGCAGAGGGTAATCTAATAAGTAATATATTAACTGTCCTTAGTAGATGGCACTTTGCCCTAATGTATTCTCAAATTATTCGTGTATGCTGGTGCAGACAATAGCTCCTGTATTGTGTCTTGTGTGTATGTGTGTCTTTGCATAAATGTTTAGTGTAATGTGACAGGACGATGAACCGAATCAATTGAAATAATGTGATCCATATCGTTTTGAAAGTATTGAGTCTTGATCAGATCATTATACTTTCGTGCATGTGTATGTCGATATTCAGACTTTAAACAGATTGATATTCAGACATTATTATGTCTGAATATCAATCTGTGTCCTAATATCGGTTTTATCTAGATATTTTTATAGAGAAAATTGCTTAAAGAGTCAGAGCAGTAAATTTTTGCATTTAGAAGTTTATGAATGGACGTTTAAAATACGCCTGCAAGTTGGTAAGCGGGCTCCAATGTATTTTATAGCTGGTTTAGATTCTGACAAGCTATATCCTTGGTCGATAGAATTACCACGCAATTCAATACCCAATCTATCCATTTTTTTTGAGTTTTTAGATTTAAACACGAATCTAAAATTTCAAAATATGTCAAACACGAATCTCGAATCTCGATAGATCGAATATTAAACCGGCCGTTAGTCATTTTATGATATTACCTTCTTAGAATAATGTTAGTGTTTTGAATATAATTATTCAAAATACTAACATTATTCTGCGATGTTAAGATTCTAACTAGCAACTCTAGCAGCGAAATTTAGAAGTTGTCTAAAAAAGACGCTATCACAGAAGGCCTAGCCAAACGGCATTCACTTCTGATATCTACTTTCGCTAACGCTTGGTTTCCATGGCAACACAAGCAATTCCTTCTTTGTTGACCACGTGATATACCGAAGGCTTATGTCAGTTCCACACATTTTTGCACGTAGCGATTAGCGACATCGTTAATCGAATGCCATTTGGCTAAGGGGGCAGATTACTGTAGGTACTACTACTTTTAACGCTTTTGACAGCTCTTAATGCAATATATACTTGCTCCTTGAATTTATGTCCTCAGATCAAGTAAAAATAAATACGTCAGGTAAGTTTTCGTCAGGGAAATATTTAACATCACCATAACCATAGAGCATAGATATTTAATAAATTTGTATTCATTGCCATAACCTCGAAGCAAACTTGTATTGAAAGCTGTCAAATGTATAGTTCTTAGACAACTTCTACGACGCCGACGCTAGAAACGCGCGGATAATCTTTGCATCGCCAATGATTGGCTGCTAGTTTCAGAAAAACACGCATATAAAACTGATAATTTAGTCATTAATAATTAATTAATGATTTAAATCGTCAATTTCAAAAGAAATTTAATAGTATATTTCTTGAGTACCTTCGCCATTCGTATAGACATCTGTTCAGGCGATAGTCTTAAGATTCCAAGGAAAGAAATATAATCATATACTAAAAATAATTAATAGAGAATTTAACCCAAATCTCAATTGACCGGCGCGGTATGAATATGCCGCGCTTCCTATTATTAGATCAATGATTTCCGACATCGTTTAATGTTTCTTTAATTCAATATTATGTTCTTTTAAACGATGGAGCAATTTTTATACTGTTTATTCATTGGTCTTGATTATCATGAAACTTAAAATTAAAAAATAGAAGAAGATACATGGTAATGGTATGTACCTATATTTTTATAGCCCTGAAACTCGGTTCATCTAAATTAGGTACATCTTTACAGCACCTTGAAAATGATGTGCAAGGCCATTATAATTATGATATTATAATCAATGCTCCGCTGAAGAGTGATTTACTTATAACTATTCGTAAACATCCTGTATGCAAATAACTGACTTTAATAATATCTAACGTTGTCCATATGCATTGGTTTAACCTTACAGTGGTGCTTATGCCTTATTGAGTGTGGAGTTCAGATGACAAACGCATCGTGGAAAACTGATAGTCATCAAAATATTGATGGACCACTACAGTAGGGTTCAGTAGAACAGGCTTGGAGTGAAACTGGGATGCACTAGAATGATGATTATTGTCTATGGACTCTGTGCATTCCCAATATTTGTCTGCTCTACAATCTTGCTACATTACTGGCGCGAGGGGATTTATTTATGTAAGTGATGGTCATCGCAAGATCGTCGTACTGACGATGGACGTAGGTATAGCAGTAAATATCTTTTAGGATGGATATTCAGTCCCTGACAGACATCTCGGTACCCTTAGTAACTAAATATTTCAATTAACTGACGAACATTATTAAATAATTCGAAGATGAATCACACGTTAATATGAATTATGAATTGAAATAAGATTACATACTGAGCTGTAAACCCAAAGAATCAACCCACAACTCGTTAACATTGGTGTATATCGTTCAATAGTAGCTACTTACCGAATTACAATCATCAATGGCTCATCTATTTCGAAGCTTATTACCCACAATACACTAGTGTGTGCATTAACTCCATTGTGGTGTCATACAAATTGATATGTTTAACAGAGGCGCACTTAATTCTCGTCGAGCAGCTGCGGCCGAACGGTCCAATACTCGAATTATAATAGATTTACGGGAATGGCCAGGTCGGGCTTGTTAAACACGACACAGATTTGTCCTTGCTCATTATTATCTGGTGTGAGAATTTGAAGGTGATTGGTTGGCAATCGTTTAAAAGTTTACTTTGACATTCGCGTAAATAACAGTTATTTTATGTACGTTGTTTCTTCTTCCAAATTCTGCTGAAGTTTATGCAGTGTTTAGTGTTATCAGGCTCTTAAGGTGTACCCCGAGTTCCAAATCCGTAGATCTTTAGTGTACATACTTCCATATTCTGGTTGCACAGTGATTCTTCTTTCTGGATGAGCATTCAGGCAAATCTATGTGCCTCTTGTCACCATGCAGGCGTGTGGTTAGCGTCCTTGTAATTTAAAATGTTTGCCATTACAATATTTTTCAAACGGGCCTCAATCGTTTTAATGTTTGAAAATGAAGCTATTTATGAAATAAAAGGTATTTCTATTTACCACGTTATCTAGGCATGGTTATATCAGCCATGGTCATGGGATGACTTAATAAGTAAGACTCAAGACTTTATCAATTTACAGCCGCATACTTTCACTATCTAATCTTCAATCAATCCATCACCATCACCATTTATTCAGTGTGTACTGTAATTCGGTCATAAAGGTTTATGTCAGTGTTACAAAGATAACAATAATATATAACTACTTGTTGTAAAACTTGCAATTGTGACTCATGAGTCTCATGACCTAATAACTTGTGGTTGAAGTCATCAACCTTTGCTTATCCAGAATGCGCACTATACCTTTTTTGTTGACAAACCTAAGAAAAATCTAGATTCTGCTGAATTCTGATATATTAGGTTAGGCTAGAAAACAGATTTTAAGCTAATAGGCGAGGCTAATGTCACAACCAATAATATATTCTAATATTCTACCACATTCACACAACACCATCTAGTCCCAAACTAAGCAGAGCTTGTACTATGGGTACTAGATAATGGATAAACATACTTATATTTTTTTTTTGTAATACATACATATTATACATAGAAACACCCAGACCAAGACAAACATTCATGTTCATGCACACAAATGTTTGACTTTAGCGGGAATCGAACCCGCGACCTTCGGCTTAGCAGTCGCTTACACTCCCGCTGCGCCAATATAAACTACAGCTTGCGAATTTTTCGCCAAGAAATGATAATTTATAAGAATATCCTAAGTGATACTAAGTTTTCAGTAAAATGGATGATCAGAGTCTGGCTGGATTTCCATGCATCACGAGTCATATCGATAGGCAACAATAAGAAAAAAATACACACTGTGTTTTAATACAGAAATAAAAAAAAATGGTAGTACCGTCATAATCAAGAGTTGTTACATCCCATCCAAGATGTCTAGACAAGTTATTCATACCTGTTTAATTCAAATTCCCGTGTACCTACCGGTATATGGATGCAAAGCGATGATGAATCAGACAGGTATTGGCGCTTAAAGCTCTGAGTTCATCTGAGTTGTTGCAAAATGGACGAGGTCGTGGACTCGTGGTAGGTCACGGGCGATCCAAGTGACTCACGAATTCCTGTTTCACTCAGGGGAAAAGTATTCAATGTTACAATTATTATTCGGCCTGCTATATTTTTGTGACTCACGGTGTTGATGCATTAAGCAATCGCATGACAAATCATTTTACGTACCTAACCGAAATTTAATGTTTTTTTTAATTTATGTTTTATATAGTTACACAACATAAACAGACGGCCTTATCTCCTAGTCGTAAAGAAGATCCAGAGAGAGAAAAAGTATGAGGATGAGATGAGAATGTTGTGATGGATGTGTGCACTGTGGTGAGAAGAAGATAGATGAGGAAAATAAATATTTTGCAGGAGGCAGTTTGAAAGTAGCACTAGTTAAATTATAGTTCGATTACAGAATTATTGAAAAGCGACTTGAAGTAATCTCTAGATTACTATTATATCGTCTACGGTATAGAATACAAGATTTATTTTTTATTTATAAAAAATAAAGATTATCAAAGCAAAAGGTATGAAAGTTAATGCAAGAAAGACGAAAGTGATGGTGTTTGAGAAGGATGAAAGTTTGACTGAGTGTAATATTACGATTGAAGATGAAAATGTGGGACAAGTTGAAAGATTTGTATATTTGGGAAGCATGTTTACAAGAGATGGAAGATGTGAAGGTGATATTGAAAGGAGAGTGATAGCGGGGAACAGTGTGAATGGAGCGCTGCCTGCCTTTATGAACGGCCAAACCGTGCCTAAAAAGGCGCGACTGGCGGTTCATAATGGAGTGCTGGTGCCCACCTTGATGTATGGAAGTGAGTGTTGGGTATGGCAGAAAAAGCATGCAAGCAGAATTAACGCAGTTGAGATGCGATCACTGCGTAGTATGTGTGGGGTGAGACTGATTGATAGAATTCCGAATGCAGTAATACGAGAGCGATGTGGCCTGAAAGAAGATGTCGTGACAAGGATTGAGAAAGGAATGCTGAAATGGTTTGGACACGTGGAGAGAATGAGTGAAGAAAGATTGACGAATCAAATATATATGGCAGAGGTGTATGGACAAGCCGGTTGCGGCAGACCTCGTAAGACGTTCGTGGACCAAATTGGGGACGTCTTGAGAAACGGAAAAGTCCGAAGCACCCGCAACCGGCGAGCATGTATGAAAAGAATAATGAATGTGGAGGAAGCACGTGAGGTTTGCAAGGATAGAAGCAAGTGGCGATCTGTTGTCTCTGCCTACCCCGACGGGAAAAAGGCGTGAGCATATGTATGTATGTATGTATGTATTTTTTATTTATTTATAGACTCACGCCTATATCCCCAAAAGGCTAGGCAGAGGTCACACATTTCGCCATGATCTTTAAGGTCCTACGTAAAAGGGGGCGAGCCTATAATACAAGATTAGTAGAAGTAATAGTTTTTCTGTAATAGTTTTTATTCTCGGACCTTTCGTTAATCTTAGAACCATTTACCGAATTATACTACGTTGGTAGTATGTCATCATCTTCGTTTAAGCGGTAACCCAGTCAGTATAACTATACATATATGTACTTATGTATGTATCTATACAATGGCAAGTAGTTAACCACCGTGTTTTTCCTGCAGGGTTGGGTGTGGATATCGCTGCCGCTGACTTGCTTCCTCCTGGATCTGCTGTGGAGGATATGCAGCAGAAACCGAGCTAAAGTTGATATTATACAAGTAAGTTTTCTCTATACCTAACTTAACATGTAGTAGTACATCCTTGCTGATTTCAGCACGAATGGGCCGGCTCGACCGGAGAAGCTCACAGAAAATCGACGTAAAGTAACAGTAAGTAATACCTAAGTACTTAAACTGTTGCGTTTCCTAAGTACTTAAACTGTTGTGTGAGAGTGCTGGAGGCCCTAGCCCCTATTCCTTTTCCCTCATCCCACTCCTCATCCTGTCCCTTTTCCCATCCCAAAGGGGCGACAACGCACTTGTGACTCCTGTGGTGTTGCTTGTGTTCATGCTTACCATCAGGCGATCCGTCTGCTCGTTTGCCGCCAATTATTATAAAAAAACCCTAATATTATCTAATAGCCATAAGTGAAGGATGGTGGACCGCATGGTGGACTGATGCGACGATCTAGGTTGATCTGTTCTGGGCGTCTTAAGATCGCTGTGTGTTTCCCAGCAGTTGCCTACGGTCTAAGGTAGGCTGATGATGTTTAATCGTTGACTATTTAGTTAGAAAACAATGCCACTACCTCGTGTGTTTCTAACATCTTTCCCTTTTCCATCGTAGTCATCTCTTACAATATTCACAATTAATTATCATTAGAGTTTACAAGAATAAAGTAAATGTAAAGGCTACGAAGTGTCCGTTTCTTATTTATTTATTATTGCAGGAAAGATTAAAAGGCCACGTTACACTTAAAAAACACTAAATCTCTGCAGTTAACAGCCGTTAAAGTTAAATGAATCATTGTTTTAAACAGCTGTTGCCTCATTGCCAAAGATATTGTAACAGTTTGTCAAATATAACCCACTGTTTATCTTACTAATAAATACCAATCTTATGTGTGATGTATATTTTTATACTATAGAGGACTAGATGATTCCCGCGGTTACACCCGCGTTATTTAAGGCTACTGCTCCGCTCCCGTCGCTCATAGCGCAATGTTATATAGCATATGGAGCCTTCCTCGATAAATGGGCTATCTAACACTGAAAGAATTTTTCAAACGGACCAGTAGTTCCTGAGATTAGCGCGTTCAACCAGCAAACAAACAAACTCTTCAACTTTAGTGTAAGATGCCCGCAGCTACGCCCACACATTTTACTTTAATTTAACTTTTTGTGTCTGATACCGTGGGAGTTTTAGGAAATCCTATCTTAGTGCACCCTAAGGTTTCTTCAGGATTTAAGGATCATACATAGGTACAAGGCAGCGATAGCCTAGTGGAGATACCAACAGACTGCCATGCAGAGGGTATCGGGTTCGGTTCCACGGCGAGCACCAATGACTTTTCAGAGTTATGTGCGTACTAAATGGTTAATTAACGTTGTCCCGTGCCTCGGAGAGCACGTTAAGCCGTCGGTCCCGGTTCTCATGAAGATCTTTGACAGTCGTTATAGGGCGTCAGTACCTCTAAAATAAACTGACACTAGTCTAAACACACAATGTCTTGCTGAGCGATTCTCGCCCTTATGGTGGTCTAGCGGGAAGTTGTTCGACTGTACATGCCGCATTTCAGCTTTTGTTGCCCTAGTTTTGGCTGTGCGTTGTCTTCAGTCAGTAACGCAAGAATTGTATATTAATTACGCGTTATTTAAGGCTACTGCTCCGCAGCCGTGGCTTATAGCGTGATGTTATATTATTATAGCCTTCCACGATCAATGAGCTATCTAACACTGAAAGGATTTTTCAAATCGGACCAGTAGTTCCCGAGATTAGCGCGTTTAAGCAAACAAAATAAACTGTTCAGCTTCATATGGCAGAATCGTTGCAGTCGAATTTATTGTTTAAAATCATCAACCATGTTTTCATTTCTCCTTGATTACGGAGACTGTACTTATCTACTCAAAGGCTTTAGACAACAGCTGCGGTGCGCAATAAATAGGTTTTCATGAAATTGGTCAATGGCGACACGTGGGACGTTTAATCCAATAACCGATCAAGCTTTGCATAATCCCCTTATCCACGTACACTTTATTGGATTCAATTGGATTTATTGCATATTTTCACATACCTACCTACCGTAATTATATATTTCTAGTGCTTTGTTCTTTGTTGGTTGTGTCTAATTGAGATACAAATATGGGCGTCGTTCTTTAAAGCTTATATTGAGTCAAAAAGGCTAGATAAAATAATAATAATATATTTATTACAGGATGAATAAAAAGCTTACAAACCACACGGCAGCTTTGTGGCGAGCTGAATGTGTGTGGCGACACTGCGGTCTCGAATGCTTCAGAGAGTCGGTCAGGGGCTCGTCTCCGGCTTGCCTTTATTGGCTGGTTGGAGTTGATGCCCAAGAGTGCCCGCAGGATTCTTAACTCTGGCTTGCCTTGGTCGGCCGGCCAGAGGGAAGTCGCAAGAGCTACTAGCTCGGGGGTGGAAGTGTCATTGTCAAGGCCGTAACTACGGAGAAACATAACCCGCTGCGGGTCTCCGTTGTCACGAGGCCCGCGATGGCGAAACCGGTGCCGCACCGCTCGACACCCCTAGCCACTCGCACCGGTGTTGCTCTCTGGCTGCCTTTATGGCAGAGTTTGTTTGCTTTGCGCGGCTGTTTAGAGAGGGCCCATCTAATGAGTTGGCGAGTCACCACATGTCATGCAAACGGATACTATTAGAGTAGAGTATCACTGGCAGGTGCCATTTTTCATCCATAGTAATCATATTACCAATCCATTAAACACCCATTCCATAACCCAATTAAACTAAATTAGTCTCCACATCATAGCAATAGTCCTACAAGTGCTGCGGCCAGTCCATAGCTGTACTCAGTAGTGCAGTTGTGGAGGCTCCGCTGCACGTGCCCCATCTCATTTTAGATTAAAACTCTCTACGGGACTCTGCACGTTGGATGCATATCCCCGTGTAAGCCTTCCAAAGGACCGGTTAATCGTCTAACACCACCAAGGGCGGATCCAGGGGGAGGGTCATGGGGGTCATGACCCCCCCCCTGGGCTGGTTCCAGAACTTAGGTGGACCACTAATTAAACATAAAGATTTTATTTAAGTATATATTTTGTCACCATACAGATTTAATGTAACTACATACCTTCAATATTTAATTAGTTTAAAATATAATAACTTTGTATGATGGCATGATATAACCATAATTTTCAATTGAAAATTCTCACGTCAATATATCAGCTTTCTTTTTAAATTGTTCGGCGTTTTGTGCAGCATGGAATCTTACGTTTTCGAGTAAATAAAGTGTTAATTTTAATAAATATCTCAAAATTGTACATTATGATTAAAAAAATCGGTCTTGAGGTTGTTTCATTTCGTTGCATTTTCTGAGAACGTTTACCTTAGTAATATATATTTTATTCACACCATCAGAAAGTAGAGATTTCAACGCACAAAACGCCGAACAAAATTTAAAAAAAAGCTGATATACTTATTGACGTGAGAATTTTCAATTGAAAATAAGGGTTTTATTTCGATTTAAGTCAAAATAAGGCGTAAAAATAAATAATTTAAATAAAAAACATAAACAGTGTGTTTGGAACATAAAAAGGCAAGTTTTCACCAAATTTCGTGTAAAAGAAAAACAATTGTAAAAGTTAAAAATAAAAAACCAAAAACTTGGTAAGATTTCGATTTTTTTACATAAATTATGACGTTGTGTGAATAAAATGTGAATACGAAAGTTGTAGATCTTTTTATTACCTACAACTTTGCAATTGACGTTTTTTCCGTAGGACTTGTAGTTTTGCTGGCAATCGAGATAAACCCTTTTTTACCCTTAAAATCGCAATCCCATCCACTTCCCGACCTCAGATCGCCCGTAATTTATTTTACCTTTAATGATCGCTATATTCTCTTCCTTCTCCAATGGGTCTCAACCTACTGTAATTTTATTTAACTTTTTACCGTTTTGTAACGTAATTTGTAATTTTGTAACTTTTTACACTTTTATTTGGAATGTTATTTACATTTTTAAATAGGAAACTCAACCTTAAAATTAAACTACTCTTCTACCTGCGTAATTATATACATTCTTATAACATGTATTACAAAAAATAAAACTACTTAAAAAACCTTAACTATCCTAAACTAACGAAAAACAAAAGAGGCAATACAACTATGAAGCGTCAAAAAATTCCTCCGCCACGCTGTCGACTGGTAGCGTGCCCAGAAGGCTGGCAGCATTGCCACGTTGTATGGCAATGCTTATTCTCTCTGCGAAATAAAAACCGCCTGGTCACGGGAAGCATCAATCAGCCTTCTGGCGATTTCTTTATATAGAGCGTGTGCACTAGGGCCCCATGGCCCCAGCGTTTCGACCCCAAACGGCTCAAAAACGTAATTACCCGCTAGGTTTCCATATTTATGCCGTTTGAGGGCCTCCGCCGATGCAGCAGCAGCGCCCGCTGATCCAGCTGTACTTGAAAGATGTGATGGCGCAAGGGTATCGACGCATGTCGCGTCTCACACCAAAGGCCTACCCATCTTCCAAGGTAATAACGTTATACCGTCTGGTCTCTTCCCATAGTCGCGTACCAAGCCATTAGGTTCAAGATGAGTTGGTACTCCGGCGGTGACAAGAGCTCGACGGAGTATGTCCGCTACAACCCTTATCAATATTACGGATGACATCAGGGCTGGTATGGAGAGCGGACAGCTCACAGTCCTTGCTCTGCTAGATTTTAGCAATGCCTTCAATACAGTGGATTTTGATATTCTACTTGGCCGTCTTTGCTCTCTTAACATATCTCCTACGGTGATTGATTGGTTTCGTAGTTACCTGTGTGGCCGCCGACAGCGTATACGAGTTGAAAATTCACTCTCTTCATGGTGTAACACGACTGTTGGCGTGCCCCAGGGCGGCGTGTTGTCTCCTTTACTCTTCGCAATTTTTATAAATTCTATATCAAACAATCTTCGCTCTTCCTATCACCTTTATGCAGATGATCTCCAAGTCTATACGCAGTCGACATTGGCTCAGATGTCACACTCTATAGGTACCATCAACAGTGATCTTGCACAGATTAGTAGCTGGAGCAAATCCTATGGACTTATAGTGAACCCCTCGAAAACGCAGGTCATTGTTGTTGGTAGTTCGAGAATGTTATCGAAGATGGACTGGTCTCAACTTCCTAATGTTATATTTAATGGCACTGTTATTCCTATACAGGATAAAGTAAAAAATCTGGGCTTAATCATTGATTCTACCCTTTCCTGGCGCTCACAGGTCCAAGAAGTGAGTCGTAAGATATTTGCTTCGGCAGGTTCATTGCGAAGACTTAGGAATTTTCTTCCTACTGCCACCAAAATTGCACTTGCAAACTGTCTTCTATTACCCATTATTGATTATGCAGATGTCAGCTATCCAGATCTCGCCGAAAACCAACTAGACAAACTTGAGCGCCTTCAAAATCTCTGTATACGATTCATATTTGGATTACGCAAATACGATCATGTTTCACAATTTCGAACACAACTCAAGTGGTTACCCGTACGATTTCGCCGGAATACTCACATACTTTCTTTACTATACAACATATTGTTTAACCCTTCAACTCCCTCCTATCTTAAAGGAAGATTCGAATTCCTACATGATACGCATAACCGTTATTTAAGGTCATCAGAAAATTTAAAGCTGAAGATGCCGGCTCATTGCACGGATTTTATTGATAAATCGTTTTGTGTCACTGCTGTTCGCCTATGGAATGCACTCCCATTACATATAAGACAGGCTCAGACGGTAACAAAGTTCAAATCCTTAGTCAAGGATCACTACTTATCACTATGATATTTCCCATTCTAATACTATTTTAAGTATTATTTATTATTTATGTATGTGTATGTATGTATGTTGTATGTATGTATGTATGCATGTATGTGTTTATGTTTGTATGTATAGGTATTTATATATGTGTAGTACATTCTTATAATATTAAATAAATGTATATATTTAAAGTATTATTTATCATCGTATTACTGGTACACTTACAACTACCCCTTCTTTCCTACCAATAATATCTCCATCCAAAGGTTGCCTGGTAGAAATCGCTGTTAGCGATAATGCCGCTCTTTGTACTTTACTTAATATAAAATTTCTATACACATGTTCTTAAAAGTGTACAATAAAGTATTAAATAAATAAATAAAAATAAATATGTCATTAATATGGGCATGTCGGGAAATACGCCCAGCACTCCTGCTGCACGATAGGCCATGGTGGCCAAGACTGTCGACGGCTTCACTGCAGTGACAGCGATGCGGAGAAACGTTAACAGCTCCCAAGCGCAAGCAAGAAGCGATGCGGAGTCTGCACTGGTCTATTACGTACATTAATTAAATACCAACTTTTTACTTGTATCTATTGTTATCAAAATTAAATTATAAGTTCTTGACTTGACCACGACTATTGTGACCCCCTCCTGGCGCCAAAGCTGGATCCGCCCTTGAACACCACATGTTAGAAGAATAGCCGTGAAAGAAGAGAAAAATAATAATAACATTCACACGACACCATCTAGTCCCAAACTAAGCAGAGCTTGTACTATGGGTAGTAGACAATGGGTAAGCATACATATATACTTTTTTTTGTTGTAAATACATACATATTATACATAGAAACACCCAGACCAAGACAAACATCCATGTTCACGCACACAAATGTTTGACTTGAGCGGGAATCGAACCCGCGTCCTTCGGCGTAGCAGTCGCTTACACTCCCGCTTCGCCAACCGGTCGTCGGCGGTCAAAATAGGCTATGTGAATCCGTGATTCAAAATCTAATCGGATAAACGTAGATACTCTGAGTACTCTGTGTTGATTATTTACTCATTATTTTGTTAATAGGGAATCTTATCAAGACTAAGCTATTGAGAGTTGTCTTATAAATACCTTTATTGTGTACCATCGTGTTTAGTTCATTATAACCCAGTTTCAAGCATATTAAAATTGTATTAAACTGTCCCCTGTTCTAGATTGAATTTACGAAAGCCCATTTTGTGCTTAGCCACACAGGTCCCAGGGGTAATTCTGTATTTATTACATTAGAGGTTAGGGATGCATAAACTTACGAAGGCCCTGCCGCTTATTATGTAAAGTTACAAGATACTAGGTAGGTACACTTATTTATGACTATAAACTTGCTGATGTTTGCGATGTTGTGACATTGTCCGAAAATATGACCAGTTGTGTATAACTTTGGGTTCTACGTAACCATGGATTGTCTCCGAGCGGTGACTGATTAAGAATACAAAATATCACTACGCTATTTCATTTCACGGGTGTAGTAAGAGGCGAATAAGAAAAATAGACCAAGAAAATAATATCTTTGCGAAGCAACGGCAAATTGGACATCAACCCATCTGGCCAGTGTGGTATAGTAGGCATAATCCTCCTATTGACACACAGTGACCCTGTGAAACAACTTAGGAGATGCTTATTTCCGGCAGTGGATTGTGAAAGGCTGTAAAGGAATCACATATTAAGTTGTATAACTACCTAAGTCATACGCTCGGGGTGAAGATAGGTGCCTCGGAGTAAAATTTATATTAGCACAGGTTATTATGAACTCCTATGGCATTTAACGGGAGGAGTCAATGACATACCTACATATTATCTTAGATACGGTCAAGAATACGAATAAAGTTGTTGGGTAGAAGATGTAACAAAACAAACACAGACGATCTTTATCCATCTATTCAACAGTTGGAGTGTATCGTGATTCCTCAAAGTGACAAAATAGCGAAGAAGAAGCTCACATAAAAATTAGCTTCAATAAATGTATCACGGAAAATCTTTTTTGGAATTGGATTGACGAGGAAACAAAGCTTGAAACAAGCCATTCAATGTATCTACGAGTGATGGTGCGCACATAAACATAGAGATTTATTTTAGTCTCTTGGCCCTTAAAAGCTATCAAAAAGATATGACTAAAAAGGTGAGAAAGAGATCCCAGCTTATACAGAAACATCCCTTATAAGCTGGTAACGCAAAGTTAAGGTCGTCACTTCGATGGGTGACCATGCTTCAGTGGGCTCGTAAAGCTGTCGTTCCCATTTTTTTACTCAGGGTTATGTTAGGCCATCTCGAAGGCCATTGGGTGGGCTGAAAACTCCAGACATCAGAGTTGGCCACACAACCACAGGAAAAAGATAGACCTTAGAAAGACAAGTTACCACATTCATTTACACATGTTTCTCTTTTTTTAGAAATCACAATTTTGTGAAGCTGTCTATGGGTCATATAAGTTTATTTAACGGGTGTTAATCGCGTATATCAACTAATTAATGGTATACATATCTATTTATGTGTTGCCAACGCGATTAACACTCGTTAAATAACCTTGAATGATGTATACAAATCGCGAAAGTTTAAAATAGTATTTACGGATGTCGCATACGGAATACGAGTACGCTTTAGGAAGTAGGCAGCAAAATGCTTCACGCGCTGTTGTTGTATTCCAGGTGAAGCACATGGCGGGCCGCACCATGAGCGTGTCGCTAAGCTGTCCGCGCGACTTCGAGTGCCGTATCGGTCAGTACGTGCTGCTGCAGTGCCTCGACGTCTCGCTCATCGAGTGGCACCCCTTCACCGTCGTTCAGGTAACTTGCATCACAGCTCTTCGCGGTTCATTGCTGGTCATAGGCCGCCTGTGCATTCTTGGAGAAATTTTCCGTAACGCTGCGCTTGACAAGTATCTCGCGATCGCACTTGTCGAAATGTTTGATACTCGACACTGTTGCTCATTTGCCATCTTTTTATTTAATTTTGTCTAGCTGTGGATGGTTTGACAACCATCTTACTTTTGATTGAGTTCGCTGGGAGAGGGGCGTTGTATCGTCAAGTCCCGCCGGGTAACTTTACATGGGGGTAGTAATCCCAGTTCACATTCTTGTGGCGACTATATTTTTCAATACTCCATGAAGTCTTTGTGACTTGAGTGTTGTGTTACTACCATCTAGAACTGTTTGTTTATTAAATGAAAGAGATCATTTAGCCAACCTTTTGGTGAGGCAAGATCGAGCATGTGACCTATCAGTTGACGATAGCTTTGATACTGAATCTGCAACCAAAACCGCCTTCACATAATTTAGCACCCAGTTGGGTAATTCCTGGGAGTCAGTACAATTTGCAGTTATAGACTAACTAAACAAACAGTGTCCCACACATTCGGACGTTACGCTGGATAGTGAATGGAGGCCATTACGGTTTATCGCTCTGAATTTAGACACGTGCGCGATACTTGATAACGCTGTGAATAATACAAAATGTGTAAAGACCAGTATCCACTAGAGCGGAGTGGGTTAAAAGTAGATGGTTTATGTTTCACCACTAGCATATCTTCTCTCAGCTACAGTGTAAATAGTTTAAACAAAGCTGCTCCAATAACCGATCCGAAAAAATGTATCTGCGATAATTGGATGACATTTGGCTGGGTTGTCGTTGTTTGCGCCCCTATAGAGCTTGCACCCCGGCTGGGATAATTACAGCACTACTTATGGGTCTAAAAACAAGCTGTAAATGTACCAGACCTACAGTCCTATATGTATGGGTGGTGTAGGTACCAAAAGTTGGACGACAAGTTCGTATATCCGTACGCACTGAGAGCTTTAATCCACACCCACGACCATAGCTGCCAATTAGTTACAATGGGAGACGGGAGTACATCCCGACATCCACAATTATAACCAATAAAGTTATACATTTTACTGGCTAACGGTATTCAAAAGAATGCTATGATATATGACCATGGCGTGGCCATGTGGGCGTAATTAACGGCTCTCCGAATATGGTAATCCTCTTATAGGCTTATGCAAATAAATCAATGACATGTCCGACATACTAGATTTATAGTGCCAATTTCTGCCTACAATAAAATCTGGTTAGTCAAAATTCGATAAATTATTTTCTGCCATGGTTTGTCAACTGTAGCTCATTACCGTGCCTTTCTTTTTAAGAGATGCTGGATATTTTTGTAAGCATCCCGGTCAAGTCACTGTTTGTCATGATCATCATCTGCTTGCTATGAGGTGACTACATTGGGTAGTCAATGCGGATACCAACGTAACTTGTAAAGGGTCCACCTATCCTTGATGGGAATGTGGAGGATGTTTTCGGACTTATTCTACCCATATTCGCATCACTGTGAAGCTAGGTTCTACGATGTTTTGATATCCGATAAGTTCGGAAAGTTAAAATGTCCGAACACGCAACTTAGTCCGCAGTATATTGAGGGAGTTGGAAAATAATTTATCCACTTCTTTTCTTTGCAATGCGGGCGAAAATACGTTTCCAATAGAGACTGTATGAAAGAGTAGGACAGAAATAACATATTTTTTTAGTCATCCTAATTGTAGCGTCTTCTGAAACACCCATCATCTATCATCTTTCTAAATGCTAGGTATTTGGTGATTGCAGGTTCCTACAAAGTACCAAAGATTGTTCGTCGTATGGATAAGAGTCAAGGGCGACTGGACTGAAGCCTTACAGAGGCTGTTGTTGGACAAGGCGCCACATGAAATCAGGTAACATATTAGTTACAAAATATACCTACCTACAAGATTATTATTAGTACTGGGTGGCGCAAAAGTAATGACCCTATTTGGTTCAACTACAACAACGTTTCTAAATTAGGAAACTAGAGTTTGTTTTTTAAATATATGTATATATTTGTGCCATGAAATTTAGTTGCATTTTGATTTAAATATTATGTCTATAAAATGTTGACCTCCAGAGTTGAAGCACATTTGAGCCCTATTTATGACATTTTCCATAATTAGCCGTAATACTTCCTGGGATATGTTTCTTATTTCTTGGTGTATGTTTTCCTTTAAAGCTGCGAGAGTCTGTCTGCATTTAGTGGATGTAAAGGTGCATAGACTAATGATTGGTCTCGCTCTGCTCTACTAGACGGAGCCCTCATACTTGTAAAATGAGACAGAAAAAACCATGCCAGCCGGCATGGTTGAGCCTGTCACACTGACAGCCTTATACCTATATCCACCATTCAGTGTTGCTGCTAGTACAAGTATCAATTTCCCCACAGTTGAGATTTTTATTATGTGAATCTATAGTTATTGTATTTCCTTATATTTTACTATTTCTTTTATCTAACCTACTTATTATATATTTTACCTTTTTCTATATTATTTTATGTTTATACTGTTACGAATGGCGATAATTGAAAATAACGCCATCAATCCGTGAAGGATAGAACTAGAAGAGATTTGATGTATCGGTGGTTTAAGGGTAATTCATCTACTCTGTACTAGATGGCGTTGCTGTATCGAGTATCGACTGTTCGCGATTATTTCGACAGTTTTGTGGAAGCGTCTAGAATGCACTAGTGATGTTATCCGGCCAGTATAAATAGCGCGCAGACGAGCGGACCGGACATAGTTACAATTGAATAGCGGGGCGATAATCATCAAGCGAACGAAAGTAAGTCGGAAGTGTTTAGTGGTGTTTCTATTAGTGTGAAATAAGTGTGGTTTTATTAGTGTTGAGAATTTAGTGTTTAAATAAAGTGCGGTTTTTCTGGCATAGTGTATATGATTTATCACCGAACCCCAGCTCGTAACAATACCTTTACAAATAAAGTGAAAATACTCCAAGAAACATGGTTTACCTAATCATATGTGTAATGAAATGTGTAAGATTATTGTTTTATTCAAAGTAGTTTTCACGGCTATTCATGTTAAATTAATAATGTCGAACTAAATTTATATGGACAAATAGAAAGTACTGTCAGAGACAAGTAAAGGGTACTGTTTTGGAAACACCTTATTTCCTCTATGGTTATTTCTAATAATAATTTGCAAAATACTTTATTTACCTACATAAAACAAACCATCATAATAAAATGAGGCCTAATCATTGGATAATATACCAACCATTTTTCTCATAAAGGAACTTATGCGGTACGCCTAACCTATACACAAACATAGTGATGCTCTTAATGAATTGTAATTTTTAAGAATTTTCTTAACTCATTTTGAGACCAATAACTTATCCACTAGACCACAGGATAAAATATTTCCTCATTTACTCGGGTAACTGTTGAGAAGCTGACAACACAATTCTTCATGCATGCGTCTTGATGTCTTGATGCCAAGGAACTTATACCTTAGGTATAAGTTCCTTGCTTGATGCTTTTGTTTGACACGCACTGTCATAAAGAGTTGCCTCATTTACGGACCTATTTTTCTTAGGCACCGCGGAGTCTAGTATAGCGAAGCGATACCAATCATTTGTCTAAGTAAAGGTGTTTGTTGAATAATGCGCGGATTTTCAATGCCCCAGAAGCGAGTATTCTGCTTATTGACATGCCCCGAGAGATGGAAATGCGCTTCGTCACTCTTAAACTATTTTGAAGAAAAATTATCCTTTTCAAGGTTGAGGTTTATGACGCGATTATTCCACGTCTTGGGGAGTAAAGGAGTCCATGATTATTTTTAGCAAAATTTTCAATATCAGAATGACAGGAGATGTCATAAATAAAAAATGTAAGGAATTTCTACACCCTTATTTTTTTATTAGTACAATAACTTTAAGGACAGACTAGCGAAGACATTATTATCATATACGTGACGTAAGAATTTCATAATATCTATAAATAGCAAAGTTATTATTATTTGTTTATTGTAGAAAATCTCACTTAAATCATAGACATTTATTTTACAATCCATTCACGAATTCATTGATAGTATTCCATCCTGCTCATTCGCATTCTCTCTGTCACACTTATGATGTAGGTAACCTTAGACAATAAAATGAAAGAAAAGAATAAGTGATGTAGTTACTTACTTTATTTAATTTTCTAAATTCTAACCTCTCCTTCATACTTCATCCGGGCTTAGGGCCGGCAAAATTAAATACGGAGGTATGTAATTAGAAAGCAAACAAATATCAAAATAAAAGAAGGTATTCTGTAATAAAAGAAAAGAGTGATTTTGGCGTATTTATGAAGTCAGAATCATTTGCTATTTACAACCATTATTTCATCATCATCATGTCAGCCTGGAGACGACGACTGCTGGACATAGGCCTACCTCAAGGTTCTCCACACAGACCGATTTTGAGCCGTCCGCATCAAATTACTATTTACTTAAGTAGGTATTATTTACTAAACTTACAAGTATTTCCATTGTCCTTCGCCATTGTGAATATACAGACGGGCATGTTTATTAAACTGTTTGTTAACGAGAGAAGTACGCTTCTGTCTTTTCACTTCGTCAAAAGTGTCCAATATGCGCTGTTTTAATTGTTCGACACTAACCGGCTCACTTTTGTACAACCACAAAAAGAAGTCCATGGGCGTGAGGTCAGGTGAACATGGAGGCAAAGCTACAGGGCCGTCTCGACCGAGCCATTGGATTCCAAACTCTTCCCTGTACAAACGCACAGTTGCACTCGCGTTTCCTCCACTCAAAAAGTATGCACGAAGCATAGCACATACTCCCGTGATGTGAACTGATAAGCCATCGCGTCGGGCAAACGTAAACAAACAATTAACTGTTACGGCGAAAAATGGATGCGCTCACTTCAGCTAACAATTTAGCACTGTTTGTCGCATCGGGGCGCGGCGCGGATGCAGAGGGACAGGGGGAATTTATCAATGGAGCAGTTTACTACTATTACTACTCATAGTACTACACATAGGACGCGGGTCGGTCATAGTTTTATTTATGCATTTACCAATTATTACGTATTTTTGTGGACAGTTTTGAGACAGTTTTGGGACTTAGTGTTTCTATTTTTGCCTACACAAATATGATCAGTTAAAGATACTAAGAGCCCCGTTAATTTTTTTGTACTAACTAAAAAATAGTGATGTATAGGGTCATTACTTTTGCACCACCCTGTATATTGTAAACCATTTAAATTAGCCTTGTTAGGGCAGGCATGTCACACGGGTTGTGGTCACAGCGGCCATTACAGAAAACCGAATAGTCCAATAAGTCTATTAAACGGCAAGAGAGCAACACCTCCCTCCGTATCTCTCGTCAGTCCGCCTCGTCCTACCTCTGACATCCAACCTGTGTGACCACCATACCCGATCTCCCCTATGAACGATTTTCGTTCTGAGGTTTTGTAGATATTTTTACAATATATTTTTTTATTATAATCAGATTATAATGTAAGTTTACGTCATTGTTCAGTATGTTGGTGGACGGCCCGTTCTCGAGTCCTCTGCAAGGCGCGCGTGACAGCGGCGTGTCGCTGTGCGTGGCGGCCGGTGTCGGCGTCACGCCTTTCGTGCCGCTGCTGCACGACATGCTGCTGTGAGTACACACACTAAAAAACACTTTGGACTCTATCATCATCAGCCAACCGTAGTCCAGAGCTAGATATAGACCTCACCTACTAGACGCCTTTCTTCTCGCGCCAGTTTCCTCAATGCTGAGGCTCGTGACCACCTCGTGGAAACAGTCTGTTGCGGACCACTCGCCGCCATCTGTTCCTATCTGCTGCCGAGCGGTGAGCATCATGAACCATGGTGTTGAAAGTGGTGCAGTACAACGCACTACACGACACTGAGCTCGATTTTAGACTCTTCGTGTCCAGCCTCTGCCACTTAGCGTACAATATCGTTACTCCACCCAGCCGATCGTTTGCCGAGCCACGTTCTCTATTCTAGAAGACAATATTTTAACACCACTGAAACTGGCGCCATGAAAAGAGCTGAATATTCCTAGAAAAGTTATTTTATATTTTCATTAAAATAAAAAAATATAGATCACATAATTTCATATTGTACGTATAACCCACCATCGACTATATATCCCAAAAGACTACCAATAATAACATCTTAACGCTTTTTCCAGAAACCCAAGAAACCGTCTTCCAGGCAGGATCCACTTACTGTGGATAGTCAGAAACGAACGCGAACTAACTTGGATCGCAGACCTGGCCAACAGGACCATACTCCAACTTCGCAACGCAAACAGACCAGACAGACTGCACGTAGAGTTTTACGTGACCAACACCAAAACAGAACCCAGTGATAAGGAACCTAGCCCTTCAGCCCTCATGGTTGTGAACGAAAAAGGACTCTCTAGAGTCCTAAAAGATGAAGAAAGAGTGACTCTGCTCACTCCGAACAAAAATAGAAATGTGACTGAAGGGAAGAGAGAGGAAGACAATAATTTTAATATAGCGAAGTGTTATCCTCTGATTGGATGTAGAGTGAGGAGGGGGAGGCCTCACTGGGATAGAGTTTTTGGATACTGGGTGCATTTATATCCAGAGTAAGTAATTTATTTAGTAATTGTTTATTGATTTAAACGTTATTGAAAAGCTGTAAGTCTTCTAAAGATGGCTATCCACGGTGAGTGGTTTTGTGACAGCTTGAAAGCTGTGGTACGTAGAAGCCAGCCTAATACATATTGACACTATATTATTGACGAGTCTGGACAATTAGGTACTGATTTGAAGAAACACTATTAAACTTGTTTGGCTGTAATCACTCATTGGGTAGAGTTACCAATAGTGCCTCCAAGAAGCAGGTCACATATTTTGTCCTTCCTGCCCGCTGTGTTCTGTCTAGTAACATTTTACTTTTATTGTTTGTGGACTGTCTGTTGTAGTCAAATATTACATCAATTTAATTGGCTGTAACAACAATGTATGATGCTATTCTGGATTAAAAATGTCATTTGAGTTATCTACACGCTAAAAACTACCTCAGCTATTCCAACCACAAATAGATTTTTGCCATTTTGCCTCTTGATTAAATGGGCGTTTTTCCAAAGGTTCTTAGACGTTTGACCATTCATAAGCCTACCTTTTGTTCCAGGGATCATCTAAACCTATACTGCTGTGGACCAAAGAAACTAGTGAGACTACTGAGAGACAAGTGCAAGCTCGCTTCTAGCAGCACCAAGACTAAGTTCACGTTCGTGCACGAGGGCTTCTCTTGAGCGGGATGTTCAGTTTTATCTGTCGTTCGTAATAAATTATTGCATTTATTGATGGATATTTGTTTTGTTTTACTGTCCCTTGGTTGTTTTGAGAAAGAAAAAACCGATATTGTGTCATAACTGGACTGGTTGGGCTAGTAGGTAAGCGGACCCCGGGCTCCAAGGCGCAAGCAGGGATGTAGCTAGAGTAGAATTTGAGGTAGGGCAACACTGGTTACAGGTAGAGCGGAAGTAAAAAAAATATCAAAATTTATCTGCTCCGAAGCGCAGGCTTCTAAATCAATCACCATGTATATCAATGCCCTACCTTAAAAGTACCAAAAACTAGGATAGAATAATTTATCTTAGTTTTTTGGTATTTTTAAGGTAGGGCATTGTGGTTTTAAGGTAGGGCAATGCCCCACAATGCCCGCCCCTAGCTACGGCCATGGGCGCAAGTCTTGGAAGCAACTGTGATAACGCTAGGACGATGATGATGATGTTTTAAGAAAGAAGCATGAGAATGTCAACACATTCTTTCATTCTCCAAATTAATTAATACAAGAAGGCTTCCAACTTAGATCCTTAATGAAAGGCTGTTCAATGCGTGTTCTACGTGATAGCATTTACGAAGGCAATAACGAATTGGTGAGTGCACATCTATACGCTGTCGCTATCGTTTAGGACCACCTTAGGTTCAACGAGTTTTGTGTGTATGTCTGTTTGGTGACACAAGATACTTAGAGTGCCGGAAGCCGTATCCCCTATTCCTTCTCCCTTATCCCAGTCCTCATCCTATCCCTTTTCCCAGCCCCAAGGGGCGGCAACGCACTTGTGACTCCTGTGGTGTTGCTTGTGTGCATGGGCGGCGGTAATAGCTTACCATCAGGCGATCCGTTTGCTCGTTTGCCGCCTATTACTATTACAAAAAAAAAATTTGCCACAACGTGTAAGAGGCGACTAAGTAAAATATACCCGTCTAAATATAATTATCATGCCCATCATTCTCTTACATACATACATAGATATCGTCACGCCTTTTATACCCGAAAGGGTAGGCAGAGATGTATTTCTACACCCACTTTTCGCCAGATATACTTACTTTAGTCCCACGTAATAAG
Organism: Euclidia mi; assembly: GCA_944739405.2. Classification (NCBI taxonomy): domain Eukaryota; kingdom Metazoa; phylum Arthropoda; class Insecta; order Lepidoptera; family Erebidae; genus Euclidia; species Euclidia mi. The sequence goes on along the minus strand of OX123198.2, from coordinate 1,383,352 downwards.
GGGCGAGCCTATTGCCGTACCGGGCACATTTCCAGACTCCGTGCTGCTACTGAGAATTTCGTGACAGAAAAATCCAATAACACTGCCCGACCCAGGAATCGAACCCGGGACCTCCCGATTCCACGCACACATTTATGCCGCGAGACCAACGAGGCAGTCATATAGGGTTTGATGTTGAGTTTTCCGTCTCTACGCAAAGATGGTATTTGCATCGTGTTATCCCTTAGTCGCCTCTTACGATACCCACTCGAAGATAGGGGGTGGTGACACTTGTATTTTATGCCGTCAACCACACGGCTATCATTCTCTTCTATATTTCTCTATCGCCAGTTATCCGATCGTTTACCCCTTTCATATCTTTCCTCACACAGCCCATCCATCTTTTCCTTGGTCGTCTTGTCCGGTTTCGTCCAATTACTTATGCATATTCGTGTCTTTTTTACCTATGTACATATGGATGTACTTACATCTCAATCTCTTCGCATAACATGTCCATACCAGGCCAAGCGACTCCCTTTTTTATCTATGGGCGCTACTTTCATAATACCTCTAACGTATTAATTCCTAATTCTGTTCATTCTAGTCACTCTACATATCCATTGTACATTCTCATCTCTGCCACGTGCAATCTCTTCTCATCCATCTTCTTTGTAGCCCAACACCCAGCCCCATACAGTACAACAGGCCTCATAACCACCTTATACTTACATGCGGTCCTGGCATTTTAGAATCGCATATTGTGCCCGAGACTTGTAGCCATTATGGAAAGAAAAAGTATACCTACGAAGCAAATAATAGTGCTCTATGTAGAGACGGTAAACTCTAAATCGAAACCCTACACCAACCCGTCTCTATAGTGGTAGGCCAAATCCTCGTGTCGATTCAAAGTACTATAATGGCGCATATTAGGAAAGACCTACATAAGTCCAGTAATGGACGATAAAAGGCTGAAATAGTAGAGTAGAGGATAGTAATAGAGAAAGACGAGTGTTATTCATATTACCTGAACTAGGTTGGTAGGGATATGCTGATGGCTGGTGTTCAGCGCATGACTTCTCGGTGGGTAGGTACCTACAGTTTTACGCGTAACAATGGATGATCTGAAGTGACTACCAGTCACATTAAAAAGCGTTGGAGAGAACAGTCTAGTGGTAAATCAGCTTAGTCCATAAAAATACTTAATTTAGCAGCTTGGAGCAGCAGCCAAAAGACTTTTAGTTTCTCTGCTTCGGCACTTAGTTAACTTTTTTGGCAACTTATATAAATACGAGTAGAAGTGTCTTATAGTCTAAGATCCCGCGACAAATTAGTGCACTCATCGAGTTTTTGCTTAAAACCAAATTTTTAAGTATATTTATGATTAGGAGAATACATAACTATCTACTAGGTTGCCTATTAAAATTAGGCCGCAAGTATGTGACCCTGTATTGATATGTTATACCGCACCTCCTCCACATATTTTTAAATTGTTGCTCGCGATTTAAAAATATGTGGAAGATTACTTGTCGAGATAGTGTAGGTGTTCGGCTCTAGGTGCCATCCGGCGTTACGGGACTTCCCCCTATAACTCTCTTTCACTCTACCTTAAATATTTACAATATTCAACAGCCGCAACCCTTATTTGCGGCCGGATTTAATTAGGCAACCATATATAATCAGAATCAGAAAAAAAATAGCTTTCATTTGATATATATATCATAAATAAACGTTATGAACGTAAAAATGTATCGAAATCCTACCTGATTACACCTGGCTGCGAGGAGGTGCTGCCAGGTGAACAATGGCAACCGTGGTTTTTCAGAATCTTTATATGTATAGCCGTGATGTAGACGATATTTTACTTATAAAACGAATTAACGAAAGTATCTTCCAAAAATCAATTAACAATCACTTAATTAAACATACTTGCGGCCAAATTTTAATAGGCAACCTAGTAGATATGTATTCTCCTAATCATAAATATACTTAAACGTTTGGTTTTAAGCAAAAACTCGATGAGTGCACTAATTTGGCGTGGGATCTCGTACTATTAGGTATGTCAGACAATGTTCCATGCATTGGCGATGTCGTTGCTTGTGGAGTAGCAAGTAGTGCAATGTATAGTCGGTGACAAGTATTACAAGTACCTACCAGCCATCGCCTCGTCAGCCGAAAGAGTGAGGCGTCACTGATCAGCTGTTGTCCGTTTAAGTACCCGCATTTCATATTACACTATAAAACGTGAGGTTAAATTAAACCTTATTGGTGATGAGTGAAGTTGCCAAGGAAAAATATGTTTCTAATTCCACTGAAATACTTTTTTAAGCCGATCTGAAAATGTGTCAAATTCCTAATGTCAAAATGGTGTCTGACAAATCAAATTATTTGTAACATGCTTTTACAATATCAATGAAATTAAATAAGCATAACATATGAGGTAACATCATGACACCGGGATTGGAGACAAAACAGAAATCATTAAAAGAAAAGAAATCTAAGAAACAAAAATCAAAAGTAGGTATGATATTATAGCTTACAATAATTTACTACAATAAATACTGCGGCTTAACTGGTCTTCTGTGACACTGTTGTTTGAATAAGTAACGTAAGTAGCGTAAGAGTATTAACTATGTGAAATATATTCTTTTTGCAGGCAAAAACTAAACGTAATCGACTCTTGAGAATAAGGTGCCCCATATGTTTCAATAATTTGGCAACAGACTGTGTTGTTTCGACAAAATGTGGTCATGTTTTTTGTAGAAACTGTCTACAGAAGGCTTTGATAATGAACCCAATGTGTCCTATGTGTCGGAAAAGATTAACAGGATATCAAGGATATCACGCCTTGTACCTAGACGAAAACATATATGAAGATTTAACAGATGACTTTGGGACATAGTAGTGCGAACAAAATTAAGCAGTTAACAAACTAAACATTAGTCTACACCAAATGTAGTGCAGGATAGAATTTTGATTAACCTACAGTAGAGTATTTATTTTTTTGGTCGTGGTCGTATTAATGCTAAAACTGTGATGTGATTGTTAGTACTAGTGCAATTATTTGGACAATTATATATTTTTTATGAGGTGTTGTTATTTATTTATTTCATTTAATCAAAATCAATACCATTTATTTAATCCAAATCAATACCATAGTTGTTTCGGAACGGTACTGTAGATATCAAATTTATTTTTTTGTGTCATTTGGAATGAAACTGTCAATAACTAAACGTCAAACTATTTTCTGTCTGTGGAACATTCGTATATACACAGAGTAGGTACATTTTTTATATCGGAGATAAACGTCATTAGAAAACTTTTCAAATTCAAAATAAAAAGCTGATTGCTCAATAAAACACAGTTTTATCAAACTATAATCAAATGAATATAAAAGCAGTTATGAGTAACGAAGCATACCAAAAGCTTTTTACAAAAATAGAAGATGCCGACGCCACGTACCAGAATTATGTTAAGAAACTGGCCAAGTATCATTTTCAAGTAAAGGCAATAATCCAGGTAACTATCAATGATAATAATACTAATACAACGTAAAAATTGGGTAAATTCATTGATATGTGTTGTATATGAGTAGATAAAAAATAAACATAAGCCTTTCTACAGAATAAGAACATCGGTAGTAAGACATTCTGTTTACCCCATTCGGTATTTGTTTTTAGTTTTACTTCTGTATTATCACTATAGACGGACGGCTCAAATACTATCCATTTTTGAGTCGTCACCTAAACTATGACAGTTGCAAACCAAATATGTGATAGTACCTTTTTAGTAAAACCTGAACAAGATAAATTAAGTGTCTTTAATTTTTAGGACATTTTAGAATGCAGAGATTCTATGGAAAGTTTAAACAAATTGAACGAAAAAGGCAGATCTACAATATCTTTACTAAGAGATGAGTTGGAAGGCTTGGAATTATATGGAAAAGATATGGGAGAGATGAAGTATGCTATGGAATTAGAGTCACAGAGGCATCAGCTGGCATGGTAAATCATCTTACACCTTATTTCAATCATCAGATTCACTAAAGTAATTAATTTTTACTGCAGTAAATGAAGACTTGCTGTTAGTACCTAGGTGTTGCCCTGTAGTAAATATCACGGCACTCCAGGCTATTGAAAACGAATCACAGAATAATTAGGCAATGTTGGAGTTCTCATTATAAGATGATTACTCTTTTACTCCTTATCTGATTTGCAATATAGATAATATATACTGCATGTATAACATAGTGGGTTATGTAGTCATCTCGCTATAAACATAGAACTGTGCCAAGAATTGTGCATATGATCACTATAGAAGACAACACTGTTTTGCAATGTGCACATTGTCATAATTCCTGTATCATAAATTTTCAGTCTGCTCAAAGAGTTCAAGGAAGCTAACATAAGAAGCATGTTTGCCATAGAGAAGGCTCAAAGAGAAGACCTACTGAAGGCAGGTGAAGGAGACAGCACTAGTCTTAGAAGTAGGAAGAACAAAGTCGATAGGGATGGATTGCTCAAAATGTCCACCGGTAAGACTTAACCTACTATTATTCTAGATTCTTTTCAGGCTAATAAAAGATATTCTGTATGACATTTTTTTATTAATACATGGATTTTATTTCATTATCATCAGGAGGCTATGTCAATAACTTTAATTTTCTGTTGGATCAGTTAATTTTGAATTCAGTCCTTCAGAGAATCTCTGAGCATAGCCCTCTCCATAGCACTCAGAGCTACCTAAGACCATACCACTTATGTACTGTACGAAACACAAGCACCAGTGTCCGTGATTGTAGCCCAACAACCATTTGGCTGTTCTTGCTTGAGGTAAGTATCATCCCCTTGAGTCTCTATGTGGCTCAAAATCATTACTATTCTTAATGCTTGACTGTGTGTGACTATGTATGTAATTCTTTTTATTAAGGACGCGTTTACAAAATTAGTAGGTACAAAATCGCGTCACTACAGCGACACGGCGGCAACAGTACGTACTACGTACGGTAACTTGCGGAAATGTAGTTCAACTAAATAACTTTGAGACTTAGAATTTTTTGTGATATGTATCTATGTGTTATAGGCCTGGCTGTGCGAATTACGTACAAATAAGTTTCTTATTTTTATATACCTAAATGGACATTATTACTTTATTTTTTCCATTATGTTGATTCAGGATATATTTCGGTATTTAGATATTATTTTGTTTCTTGCGTTGAAATCTGGTAAGATTATGAGGACTGATGGTATACCATCCCATTCAAGTGTTGCGACTGGAACTCATATAAGAGTAGACCTAGTTATGCCAGGTTGGGGCTCATTTTATTTGTTTTAGTGAGACCCTACCACTGGTACTAGTGAAGTAACCTTCCAAGGTTATTCGATGAGTCTTACTGGTACTCTTATGTGAGTAGAGCTAGGCATGCCGAGGTTGGGCTCACTTTGTTTGTACATAAGAGACCTTACCACTGGAACTTATGAAGTAACCTTCCGGGGTTATTAGATGACACTTGCTGGTACTCATATGTGAGTAGAGCTAGGCATGCCGAGTTTGGGCTCATTTTGTTTGTACATAAGAGACCCTACCACAGGAACTTATGAAGTAACCTACCAGGGTTATTCAATGACTCTTGCTGGTACTCATGTGTGAGTAGAGCTAGGCATGCCGATTTTGGGCTCATTTTGTTTGTACATAAGAGACCCTACCACTGGAACTTATGAAGTAACCTTCCAGGGTTATTCGATGACTCTTACTGGTACTCATATGTGAGTAGAGCTAGGCATGCCGAGTTTGGGCTCATTTTGTTTGTACATAAGAATCCCTACCACTGGAACTTATGAAGTAACCTGCCAGGGTTATTCAATGACTCTTGCTAGTACTCATGTGTGAGTAGAGCTAGGCATGCCGAGTTTGGGCTCATTTTGTTTGTACATAAGAGACCCTACCACTGGAACTTATGAAGTAACCTTCCAGGGTTATTCAATGACACTTGCTGGTACTCATATGTGAGTAGAGCTAGGCATGCCGAGTTTGGGCTCATTTTGTTTGTACATGAGAGACCCTACCACTGAAACTTATGAAGTAACCTTCCAGGGTTATTAGATGACTCTTGCTGGTACTCATATGTGAGTAGAGCTAGGCATGCCGAGTTTGGGCTCATTTTGTTTGTACATACGAGACCCAACCACTGCAACTTATGAAGTAACCTTCCAGGGTTATTCGATGACTCTTACTGGTACTCATATGTCAGTAGAGCTAGGCATGCCGAGTTTGGGTTCATTTTGTTTGTACATAAGTAACCCTACCACTGGAACTTATGAAACTCGGCATGCCTAGCTCTACTCACATATGAGTACCAGTAAGAGTCATCGAATAACCCTGGAAGGTTACTTCATAAGTTCCAGTGGTAGGGTCTCTTATGTACAAACAAAATGAGCCCAAACTCGGCATGCGTAGCTTTACTCACATATGAGTACCAGCAAGATTCATCGAATAACCCTGGAAGGTTACTTTATAAAATGCAGTGGTAGGGTCTCTTATGTACAAACAAAATGAGCCCAAACTCGGCATGCCTAGCTCTACTCACATATGAGTACCAGTAAGAGTCATCGAATAACCCTGGAAGGTTACTTTATAAAATGCAGTGGTAGGGTCTCTTATGTACAAACAAAATGAGCCCAAACTCGGCATGCCTAGCTCTACTCACATATGAGTACCAGCAAGAGTCATCGAATAACCCTGGAAGGTTACTTCATAAGTTCCAGTGGTAGGGTTACTTATGTACAAACAAAATGAACCCAAACTCGGCATGCCTAGCTCTACTGACATATGAGTACCAGTAAGAGTCATTGAATAACCCTGGAAGGTTACTTCATAAGTTCCAGTGGTAGGGTCTCTTATGTACAAACAAAATGAGCCCAAACGCGGCATGCCTAGCTCTACTGACATATGAGTACCAGTAAGAGTCATTGAATAACCCTGGAAGGTTACTTCATAAGTTCCAGTGGTAGGGTCACTTATATACAAACAAAATGAACCCAAACTCGGCATGCCTAGCTCTACTGACATATGAGTACCAGTAAGAGTCATTGAATAACCCTGGAAGGTTACTTCATAAGTTCCAGTGGTAGGGTCTCTTATGTACAAACAAAATGAGCCCAAACTCGGCATGCCTAGCTCTACTCACACATCAGTACCAGCAAGAGTCATTGAATAACCCTGGAAGGTTACTTCATAAGTTCCAGTGGTAGGGTCTCTTATGTACAAACAAAATGAGCCCAAACTCGGCATGCCTAGCTCTACTCACATATGAGTACCAGTAAGAGTCATCGAATAACCCTGGAAGGTTACTTCATAAGTTCCAGTGGTAGGGTCTCTTATGTACAAACAAAATGAGCCCAAACTCGGCATGCCTAGCTCTACTCACACATCAGTACCAGCAAGAGTCATCGAATAACCCTGGAAGGTTACTTCATAAGTTCCAGTGGTAGGGTCTCTTATGTACAAACAAAATGAGCCCAAACTCGGCATGCCTAGCTCTACTCACACATGAGTACTAGCAAGAGTCATTGAATAACCCTGGAAGGTTACTTCATAAGTTCCAGTGGTAGGGTCTCTTATGTACAAACAAAATGAGCCCAAACTCGGCATGCCTAGCTCTACTCACATATGAGTACCAGTAAGAGTCATCGAATAACCCTGGAAGGTTACTTCATAAGTTCCAGTGGTAGGGTCTCTTATGTACAAACAAAATGAGCCCAAACTCGGCATGCGTAGCTTTACTCACATATGAGTACCAGCAAGATTCATCGAATAACCCTGGAAGGTTACTTTATAAAATGCAGTGGTAGGGTCTCTTATGTACAAACAAAATGAGCCCAAACTCGGCATGCCTAGCTCTACTCACATATGAGTACCAGTAAGAGTCATCGAATAACCCTGGAAGGTTACTTCATAAGTTCCAGTGGTAGGGTCTCTTATGTACAAACAAAATGAGCCCAAACTCGGCATGCCTAGCTCGACTCACACATGAGTACTAGCAAGAGTCATTGAATAACCCTGGAAGGTTACTTCATAAGTTCCAGTGGTAGGGTCTCTTAAGTACAAACAAAATGAGCCCAAACTCGGCATGCCTAGCTCTACTCACATATGAGTACCAGTAAGAGTCATCGAATAACCCTGGAAGGTTACTTCATAAGTTCCAGTGGTAGGGTCTCTTATGTACAAACAAAATGAGCCCAAACTCGGCATGCGTAGCTTTACTCACATATGAGTACCAGCAAGATTCATCGAATAACCCTGGAAGGTTACTTTATAAAATGCAGTGGTAGGGTCTCTTATGTACAAACAAAATGAGCCCAAACTCGGCATGCCTAGCTCTACTCACATATGAGTACCAGTAAGAGTCATCGAATAACCCTGGAAGGTTACTTCATAAGTTCCAGTGGTAGGGTCTCTTATGTAGAAACAAAATGAGCCCAAACTCGGCATGCGTAGCTTTACTCACATATGAGTACCAGCAAGATTCATCTAATAACCTTGGAAGGTTACTTCACTAGTACCAGTGGTAGGGTCTCACCAAAACAAATAAAATGAGCCCCAACCTGGCATAACTAGGTCTACTCTTTTATGAGTTCCAGTCGCAACACTTGAACGGGCTGGTATACCATCAGTCCAGATAATCTTACCAGATTTCAACGCAAGAAACAAAATAATATCTAAATACCGAAATATATCCTGACTCAACATAACGGAGAAAATAAAGTAATAATGTCCATTTATACAAAAGAAATTTACTTGTACGTAATTCGCACAGAGTACGAGAAGTATCAAATTGATTTTAGCGAATATTTTGTATTCGTATATTGCTTTTTTCGTCTTCGGGCTGCAGCGACAAGCGACATAGAGTCCACTCCCGACGGCGCTCAAGCGCAGACTGAGATCTCATTGCAGAATTTGGATATATAAATCAAGAAAGTGGCTAAATAAAACGAACCTTATTGCCACACATTAAGACACACGTATGCGAGCAAAATAGAAGAAAAATGTAAGATGATTTTTTGCTTTTTTTGAGTCAATTTAAAATATTTTGAAAAAAAAATCAAATTGTTTTTGAGTTGACTATATTTACTACCCTATTCTATCTTTGAAAATCTAAATAAATGTTAAAATAGAGAGAAAATTGTACCCAAAAATAGCAGTATATGCCTATTTTTGATTTTAGAGGCCGTTTCGAATCGATTTTACATTAATATTAATTAAATATTTTTTATTTATTTTCAAATTGATTTATAGATAAAAAAGTAATCAATTTATCGTAATCATTAGTTTTATTAGTAATTATCTAAAATTGTCGTAAAATGTCCCGGAAATATGTGGTTTTTTGATACAAGCGTAAACGCGTCCTTAAACCTACCTGTGATATTTAACTAACTACCTAGGTGAATCCTAGACTGTAGACACTTACATAAAAGTAGATAAGCAGCATAAACTAGCATAATATATGCATCACAACATACTAGAGCTCTAATTACCATAAACTTTTGAACAACCATTTACTTAATTGGTTAAAAATAATTTTCTTCCATGGAATACCTTAAACCCCTAACTATTGTCGTTCATATAAAATCGAGAATAAACATTACTTTTAATGATTTATATTATAGCAATATGTTGTGTATTTCCAGGTGTGACAGACCAGCTGCTATCGATAAGCCGACAGCTGGCAGACACGGCGCAGCGGAGTCAAGATACTCTCGACAGCCTTGTCTCATCTAGCACTACTGTTCATGTTAGTACTTACATTCTTGTATATTAAGCCTTATTTTTACTAGCCATTAACTCAGTTGTTATACTGTTTGCTGAACAAACACAGTACAACAATCAATGATATTCGTCAGTTGGCATAAAACATGCGACGGGAATTGACATAAGGCCTATCGACGAATATAACCCTATAGCCTGCGTTAAAAATCCCTCGCACCCAACCAGCAAACTGCAGATATGCAAGAAATTCCTTCAAATAAAATCGTGAGAACGGCACGCCGACCCGTCTATAGCCTGCCTCAGTATTCGTCCGCCCTCTTCGGTGCGTAGAGCATTCATTTTTCATCCATGAATTTTCGCCTTGAGGTCCGCTTACTAGTCTAACCAGATTTGACAGAATATCAGTTTTTCTACAGAGTGACTGCCGTCAGTCACTCTCTGAAAACACTGCTAAAAATATCCTCAAGCAAATCGCAGTTAGTATGTTTTACTGCTATCAGATATATTGGAGGCCTCTGACTAAAAGTACTTACATCATTGTTACAGGGCACAAAAGCAGAGCTACAAAACACAGCCAGCACAATCTCACAGTCAGGCAAACTCCTGAAGAAGTATGGCCGAAGAGAATTCACCGATAAAGTCATTATGTTCTTTGCGTTCCTGTTCTTTCTAGCAGTGTGCCTGTACATTGTACAGAAGCGAATGTTCTAGATGTGAGCTAACTATTTATGTATAGGACAATATTTATTATCAATTACGAATTTACGATGAATGTATGAAATGAATATAATTGTATTTATTCAGTGTCAGTGGTGGTTTTATTTTTGGTTTTTGCAGTCGCGGCTCATTCAAGGACCTGGTTCATCTGTTGTTACACATTAATAACACACACACACATACTTCGATAATATGCACCTGATATGGATGTTACTCATCCGACAGAAGTTATTCTAGTCGAGAATCCTCGATAGAAATGCGCCGGATTTCTATCGTAGTCGCCTCCTGAAATTAAACATTATTAATGCGTTCCATTATTTTATTTTACATCAGCGGCATTTGCCCAGTGTTATACGTAACGGACTGCCAAGACTATGGTCTCGGGTTCGATCCCAAGGTACCCGGGCACAGTACCTCTAACTTATCGAAATTGTGTGCATTACAAATTTTAACTCTTTCGCTTAATAATGTGCCCGGTAGATGACAATAGGCTCGCCTCTGTTACATTAGAACCGAATCACCGAAACATAACTGGCGAAGTGTGGTAGTGTAATACATCTCTGCCCATCCCACCGGGGATAAAGGCGTGAAGTTATGTTAATTAATATTCGAGAAAGGGCAGAGTTTGTGCAAACATCGCTCAGTGCCATCTAGGTTTTAAAATGAGATTCAAAGTTACAATACATAATATGTGACGTATTGTGAGGTGCCATAGTTCTTGAGAAATACGCTAGATGGCGATAATATAACAAAAACCTGTCAGGAAAAGCGATTGGCAAATTTTTTAGCCTGTACAGTACTTTTCTTGCCAACCCATAATTATGCGAAATATTTTTGAACATGCAAAATTTGATATAAAATACATTTCATCCATTTATCAGATCGGTGAAGGTCCCTCTTCCACGGATCTCTGAGGTACTATTATGGAATACATCCAAATATTATCTGTTCAACCGAACCCAAGGCAGTCATTGCGTCGTAGTAGTGCAGTGACTACTGAAAGCACAACGCTATCGGTTCATTTAAACTTGATAGTAGATGGATGGATATTTGCTTCTTAGACTTTATTTTTGCTATTTGCAATAGGTATCTACAAAGTAAAATCACAGTCCAACTGAAGCCTATTGATCAGTGCCGGATTAACCAAGCGCGGGGTCTGTAGCAAATTCTGTTAAGAGGCCCTTGGTTTGCTATAGGCTCTCAAGTTAAGGGTATCAAATAAAAGAAAAATTTTATAAACCATATTTTTTGGATTTAATAAGGGCAAATTTGGAGATGACACTTTCAATATTAACTTCTAATTTAAGCAACTCAATACTCTATATTTAACAAAGTGATTAAGACGTTCCTGGCCCATAGTGTTCCTTAACTCATTTTTAATACGTTTTAACGCTGAAAAATAACGTTCGCCACTACAGTTAGTGATCATCAGGGACGTTCCGACCCAATCCAGCGCCTGTGTGCGAAATCCATGAAGCGCCTGCTGGGTGGCATTCGGAAGTTGGCGGATGACCTATTTTTTTTTAGTCGATTAACAATTTTTTTGGATGGGCACTCGGGAGCGGACCGCCAACGACGCCGCCCCTTCCTACGCCACTGCGCCCGTGTGCGAAATCTGTGAAGCGCCTTTTTGCCATCCTTTTTCGTAAATAACTTATAATTAACGCATATCTCGGCGCGCGGCGCCCCTGTCACCCTGGCGCCTGTGTGCGCCGCACACATTGCACATAGGGACGATTCGGCCCTGGTGATCATGAGAGACAAGTAAATGCAGCGCAAGGCAATTCTGCGTTTGGGAAACAGGTTAAGAGGTAAAAGACCCGTGTTAAAGGCTGTGTTAAAGACTCTTAGGGCAACCTGTTATGTTATGCGAGTCCAGCGCGGTTAAGGAGAGATGGCGCATTTATTTCCACGAGCTGCTTAATAAGTAGCACAAAGAGGTGCAGCCACCGGAACTCCCTCCAAACCAAGGACTAGTGCCGCCGGTAACGCCTGAAGAAGTCCAGAGGACACTTTGCCACATAAAGAATTGGAAAGCTGTCGGGACCGATGGAGTCCCTATTGAGGCCTGGAAGGCGATGGGCCCGCAAGGGCGCCCTTACCGAACTTTTTAACCGCGTCCTCCTGTCCGGCAAAATTCCGAAACAATGGAGCCTAGTATAATCACTTCAGGCTTCAAAGGCAAGGAGTCGATGCAGAAGTGTAGCAGCTATCGCGGTATTAAGGTGATGGCCCACACTCTAAAGCTCTTAGAGAAGGCGCATAAATGACTCCCGGATCCGACAGGAGGCTACTGTCTCGGAGTGCCAATACGAGTTTCGCCCTGGTCACGGTACCATGGACCCAGTTTTCGCCCTGGTCACGATACCATTGGACCCAGTTTTCGCCCTCAGGATTGCCATGGAGAGGTACAGGTCGAAGAATACACCTCTGCATTTACTGTTCCTGGATATGCAGAAGGCCTTCGACTGTGTGTCCCGACTGGTGATCTGGTGGGCTCTAAGATCTAGAGGGGTACCAGAGGCGTATATTGCCATTATCCGAGACATGTACTCAAATTCCGATTGCGTAATTCGGACCGCTGTAGGCGATACAAAACCTTTCCCCATTACTGTCAGAGTTCACCAGGGTTCCGTCCTCAGTCCGTATCTATGGTATTAGACGCACTATCGGACAGCATAAAAGACCCACATGAGCAACCCCAGTGGCTGCTCATGTATGCTGATGATATCGCGCTGGCGGATGCAGACCGGATACGCTTGGTGCGGCGTGTGAATGCGTGGAAAGGGTCGCTTCAGAACGGTGGTCTGAAAATAAATGTGGTAACGACCGAGTATTTGGCCTGCAATATTATAGATCCCGCGTCAATTCGCATAGGCGGAGACATTGCCGAGCGAAAGGATCGGGTTAAGTACCTGGGATCTGTACTCCACACGTCTGGTGACATTGATTTCAACGTCAAGGCACACATTTCGCAGCCTGGAGCAAATGGCGTGAGGTTGAAGGGACAGGTTTATAAATCCATCGTTAGACCTGTCCTGTTATATGGCAGTGAGACGTGGCCTGTGCTTGAGAGACACAAGCAGAGTCTGCGTGACACGGAGATGAATACGCTGTGCGGGATGTATGGAGTTACGCGGAAGGACCGCATTAAGAACTCCGTCATTCGTAGCAGTCTTCGTGTCCGTGACATTGCGGATAAACTGCACGAGTATCGCCTACGCTGGTACGTCTGGTCTTACGACAACCGGCACATTACGTGGGTAACAAATGTCTTGCCATGTTACCTCCGCCGGGCCCTGGTAAACGGAGAAGGCCAAAGAAATGGTGGCTTGACGTCGTAAGGGATAATATGCGTGCCAATCGACTTACTACCAGAGATGCCGAAGACCGAGCGAAGTGGAGAAGATTAAGCGGAAAAGCGGACCCCGGGATTCAGGACGGAGGTCTTGGGCACGACCGGGATAGCGCTAGGATGATGATGAAGTAAATGTATTTTTTTACCATATAAATTAACAAGATTTAACGTGACGAGATCTAGTCTTAGATTTTCAGGTGAGAGTGAAGCATTGTCTAGCAAAATATTTTACACTCCTAACTAAATTGATATTTTATTACGGTCAGACAGGTGTTGTACCGCGGGGCCCCTCGAGTCGCGGGGCCTGTAGCATTTGCTACTCTTGCTACGTGGCTGATCCGGCACTGCTATTGATACAACCTACTTACGAAGCACTAAAGCTCACGCAGCTTTGGTAGGGGTGGGGGCTTCAGGGACAAGATGTTCAACTAGTATGTGTTTATTGACATAGATGGTGTGTGCTATCGCCTGACGCTTGATTAGACGCCGCTCGTCTACGTAATCTGTCACCGATAGTTTGCACATTGTATACATGCTCAATTGCTCACGCCCTTGTGTGTTCAATTGTAAGGATCAAGTTACACACCTACGCTTTAATAGGCCTAAGGTTTATAGGAGGGACCTTGGGTTACGGCACTAATGTTCTAGATCAATTAAAGTCAGTGGGTTCATGTAGCACATCCGTATATTTCGATCTCACAATACTGTTCTTAGTTTAACTGTCTTAGAGCTACTCGTGAGTAAATCTAAAGTACATGGCTATATAGTGACGACATACTTAGCTTACGCTTATACAATGACAACCTTAGCATACGCTCCGTTACACCAACCCCCCCTTTAAAAAAAATAGTTAAATTTCTCATAATATTATAATTTAGACATGTGCAATTTCCGTTATACAAACCAAAATAAAATAAAATTTAGAAAATATTTGCATTTTCTTACATTATTAAAATAAGTACCTACACAATAATATCATGGTACAATACAATACAACAATACACCATATTTTATAATATTCAGTATAACACTGGTTATAACATGTAAACACAGCAGGTGTTGATACATTACCTAAGGTAAGTACTTACGTTAACTTTCTTATCACACTAAACACAGTTAAACTAGGTAGATGCACACGAACAATAATTACGCACTACATTTTTTCTAAAGCAAAATACACAAAAATACAGATTTAAAATTATATTTCGACATCCGGGGAATTCTCGTTTCCCTGACGTTTTCGTCTAAAGCTGTATCTAGCGGCTTCTAAAGCGGTCGTTTGCAGTGATTGCATCTGCTTGGACAACCACTTTCTGCTTCCAGAAAAACATTGCTTACATATCAGGTAAATCACAATGATGCCGATCAAAATAAACACGGTGGACCATTCGATCAACGTTACTTGTGCAGGTTCCTTGGCCTCGGCAGCGGCCGCGGCCACTACGATTTCGTCTTTGGCAACTGTGTTACCCATAATGAAACTGCAAATTTACCATAAATACACAATGTGCGTGCAAGACGTGCTTCCGCAATGATAACTTATAATTATAACATTATAAACTAATACTTACTCATAAATTGAATCGCACGGGCATTCTGCTGACTCGGCCGCTGCGCGTCGTGCGCGCGGCCGCGGTCTGCGTAGCGTCCGAAGAGCGATTATCGCTACTCGCTATGCTCGTGTCCACTCTATTTGAAATATCTCTACAAGACTTATTACTAGAATTACTTAACTTAGTATCTACGTGCTTAATGGGTAAATTATTTGTCTGTACCTGTTCCGTACTGGCAAAAGCGGGTTTTAACCGATCAATCGATATGTGAACTGTACGGTTGGGCAGCTGAATAAGATAAACCTTATCTTTTCTTTCTAACACTTTGAATGGACCGTCGTAAGGAGGTACTATTGATTTTTTAACGCTATCATTACGTATGAAAACATGTGAACATTTATCCAAATCCGCGTGTATAAACAATGTGCGCGCATCCCTATGTGTGGACGGCTTCGGTTTCAAATTACTTATATTGTGCCGCAAACTTTTAACATATTGACATGGATCTAAAATGCTATTACTGGAATCGCTAAAAAAATCACCTGGCAAACGTAATGTTGTACCGAAAGTCATTTCGGCGGCACTAATGCCGGTATCGTTCCTTGTAGAACTCCTAAGGCCGAGAAGAACTATGGGCAGTTCCTGGACCCAACTAGTGGAATCTAGTCTAGCCATGAGAGCGGCTTTCAGTGAGCGGTGCCATCTCTCGATCATCCCATTGGATTGCGGATGGTACGGAGTTGTCCGTTTCCTGTCAATGCCTAAAAGATTCATTAACTCTCTAAAAACACTACTTTCAAATTGTCTGCCCTGGTCGCTTGTCAGCTTAGCAGGGCAGCCAAAACGCGCTATCCATTGCTCAAGAATGACCTTTGCAACCGAATTTGCGCTTATGTCTCTTACTGGGTGGGCTTCCGGCCAACCAGTTTGGCGATCTATCATCGTTACCAAGTACCGGTATTCTTGTGGCGAAGTAGGAAGTGGCCCAACAATGTCAACATGTACATGGGAAAATCGCTCAGCTACCGCGAAAGTGCCTAATTCTGACTTATTATGCTTAGTCACTTTAACGCGCTGACATTTAACACACTCTCTGGCCCATTTACCTACATCACTATTCATATTGTCCCAAAAGAATCGGTCCTTTACTAGCTTACGCGAAGTACGGATTCCTGGGTGACTTAAGCTATGAACGGAATTAAAAGCTAACTTCCTAAATTGCTCAGGTATGTACGGTCTAATCTTATTTGTGGACGTTTCACACGTTACAGGTAGGTCGCATCCAGGCATTGTTATGTCTTTGAATATCAACTTACAATTATTATAACAACTACGAGTACGTAAGTGAACAAGTTGCTTATCGCCAGCCTGTGCTCGAGCGATTGCTGAATAATCTAAAACCGTGGGACTGGTAACTGTCTCTATGCGGGACAACGCGTCAGCTATTACGTTACGTTCACCATCAATGTGACGTATGTCAGTGGAAAATTCACTGATATATAATAATTGTCTTACGCGCCTCGGTAATTCGTTATCGCTATTAACCTTAGAAAAAGCAAACGTAAGAGGTTTATGGTCAGTAAAAATTATTAGTTCGCGACCTTCTATCATATTTCGAAAATACTTTATCGCAAGGTAAATTGCCAGAAGCTCCCGATCATAGGTACTGTAATTAACTTGAGTTGCAGACATTTTCTTTGAAAAGTAACCTAAAGGTATCCATTTAGAATCAACAAATTGTTGTAAGACTCCTGCGACGCACGTGCTGGACGCGTCACTCATGAGCGCAAACGGGGTATCGGGTAACGGGAACGATAACGTCGCCGCGCTCTGTTAGCTCGTCTTACACTGTGAGAAAGCATCGCTGGTTTTTTCCGTCCAAACTATCTTTGTTTTATCTTTTTTCTTTGAATTTTGCAAATATTGATTTAATTGTTCCTGATATTCTACTGCATGTGGCAAATGTAAGCGGTAAAAATTAATCATGCCTAGGAATCGTCTAAGCTGCTCAATAGTCTCGGGCTTAGGGTAATTAACTATGGCATCAACCTTGTCCTTGAGCGGTCGAATACCTTGTGTAGAAACTTCGAACCCTAAAAATTCAACCTTAGACTGACCGAATGTGCATTTTTCTAAGTTAATAGTGATACCGAACTCGTTCAGACGGCTGAAAACTTCTCGTAAGTGGTTTTCATGGTCGTCAAGGTCGCTAAATATTAAAATATCATCTATATAACAGTACACATAATCTAGACCTGCAAGGACGGTGTGATTCATAAACCGTTGAAAAGTCTGCGCGGCATTTCGTAAACCGAACGTCATGCGCGGAAACTCGAATAATCCGAACGGCGTTGTGATGGCGGTCTTCTCTACATCGTCGGGGTGTACACAAATACAGTGATATGCTCGGCGAATATCTAACCTTGAAAATATTGTTTTGTTAGCCAATAAGTACGTAAAGTCATGCAACCTCGGTATAGGATAGCGGTCTGCCTTTGTAATTGCATTGAGTGCTCTGTAATCGCCACAGGGACGTATTTCACCGTTTTTTTTCATAACAACATGTAGAGGACTTGCCCACGCACTTTTCGACGGTCTACAAATCCCCATTTCTTGCATTAATTTAAATTCTTCCCTTACCTTAGCGTAGCGGTGAGGTGGCAACGGTCTGACCCTCGCATGCACCGGCGGGCCGCTGGTCTCTATAAAATGGAACACAGAATGCTTCGGCGGCTCCTTAAAAGAAAGCGGTTTAGTTATCTCTGGGTACTCTGCTAAAAGGGAATGATAAGGGTGACTTACATCTACGGTCGTGATTGACGGATCGTTACTGGCTACGATAGAAGCTAAAACATTTATGTTTGTCAGTTGGTCAATCAACCTATGCTTACTTAAATCTACTAATAGCTTATATTTGGCCAAGAAATCTGCACCTAGAATTGGTTGATGAACTTCCGCTATGACAAATGTCCATCGAAATGCTCGACGTAGGCCTAAATCTAGCACTAAACTTTTCGTACCGTATGTCTTTATTCTAGTCCCATTCGCTGCATATAATGTATATTCTTGGCACTCACTGTTCCGTAGGTTTTTCGCTAGCTTGTCACGCGGTAGCACCGAAATATTTGCGCCAGTATCGACGAGAAAACGTAGTCCATTATTACGGTCTGTGACCCGAAGGCGGTTGTAGGGCGATATAGTACAGACCTCCGCCGCAGTCCGTACTCCTGCTAGTTTTCCTGCTTGCTCTTCCATGCACATGGCTCAGTGCATTTCAATGCTCTTGCACGAAAGCGATGGTGGTAAAAACATAGCCAGTCAGGACTCTCTGGTGATCTACGTGGCCTCGAAGGATCGCGACTTCGATTGCGTGAAACAGAACGTGAACGATTACCTCCCTGATTCCATTGTTGTCTGGATCTGCCAACTTTTTCTATTTCAGCTATCTTCAAGCTTAGCTTCGTTATCTCCGCCATTATCATTTCTGTGTCCTTGGACGTGTTCGGCTGCTGCTGCGCTACTTCAGTGACGTGTACTGCACGCGTGGTCTCGAAGACATTGTCGGCTATGGTCGACAAGTTGTCAAGGTCCTTTGTGTCCGAAACTGCTAGTACTGCGCGTATCGGAGAAGGTAGGTGTCCTTGCCAAAGGATTTTCAGTGTGTCATCCGGTATCTTATCCTTGGCTAGCTCTCTCATGCGACGCAGAAGTTGCGATGGTTTTTGATCGCCTAATTCCATTTCGCTGATGAGTTTCTGTAGTTGCCGATTTTTGGATTCCTCGTAAATGGTCAACAGGCGAGCCTTCAATGCTTCAAATTTTTTTGTAGACGGTGGATCGATCAGCAAATCCGTAACTTGTTGTATCGCCTCCTTGGATAGTTTGGAGACAACGATGTCGTATTTGGCCTCGTCCGCTAACTTCTGTGGCGCCAGCATTGCCTCAGTTCTTATAAACCACACGCGGGGTGAGTCTACCCAAAACTCCGGGATTTTGGAAGTTAGCGATATCGCTGCAAGGTCAACCGCGGACGACGGAGTAGTCATCTTCCTGATTTAACTGTTCGAACTATTCACTGCAAAATACTGTTTTAGAACGCGGGCGTCGGGGTCACCAAATATAGGAGGGACCTTGGGTTACGGCACTAATGTTCTAGATCAATTAAAGTCAGTGGGTTCATGTAGCACATCCGTATATTTCGATCTCACAATACTGTTCTTAGTTTAACTGTCTTAGAGCTACTCGTGAGTAAATCTAAAGTACATGGCTATATAGTGACGACATACTTAGCTTACGCTTATACAATGACAACCTTAGCATACGCTCCGTTACAGGTTTTAAATACGTAAGTCCTAAAGGCAATAGAGCAATGTGTCATTACCAAATATGTGATTCGTGTCGATGCCGAATTGTTGCTGAACTAAAAGTTTACTTTATACAAGGTTATATAGCGGGTCTTACTCGCGATAATTAATATATTTAAGGCATAAATACCTCCGTTTTTTGCCAACGTTTCGCGGGAAGCAAGTCAGCCGAAACGTTGGCAAAAAACGGAGGTATTTATGCCTTAAATATATTAATTATCGCGAGTAAGACCCGCTATATAACCTTGTATAATGTATACTAATCGCGAAAGTTTAAAATCGTTTAAAAGTTTACTTTGTTTCATCACTTTAAGTGTCAGACATAAAACACTATCTAAAATAGTATGTAGTTTTATACAGAGTTTTATGATCTGATAGATAACAAATAATCTAGGTTGTCTTTTGGGGCTGTTAGAAAATCTGATGCTCAGCTCTTTATTACGGTTAAATAATTCATAAGAAGGTGTAGCTTGACCGGAGCATTGAATCCGAAACCAAACAGCTGCAAACATAAGTACATTTTTATAAGTCACTTCCCATACGAGGTATAGAACCTGTATGGGTTGCCTGCTCCTAAAAGAACACCCAAACTCTGAGCATCAATTAGAGGATCATAATTCAGGCAAAAGACTCGAACCCACAACATTCGATGGAGTAGCAGTGAAGCGCCCGCGACAAACTCAATTAAATTCAATTGAATCAACATTCTAATCCTAGGTATTGTATCATGGTGTCCTGATTCTCCTGGCCTCGGTGCCGGCTCCCAGGGCTCCAGAGAATTCGCACGTAATGATAAATAAGACGGCTATTAATATTGATTGTGTCGGCGTGGCGTGGCAGGCGAAAGGCCACGCCGACGTAACGCATGTATGCACACGTGACATACCTATCCCTTCATAGTGCACGTATGTGGATAATGTGTGACAGTAGCCGTAAATCTTGATTAACTTTAGACTAGGTTTCAAGTTGGTAGGAGTGCTATCACTAGCTGAGCCTACGGTCACAATCGAGTTACTTAGTGCAACTTCGTCGCACTTGTGGCTCATAGTGTGATATGCTATACCACAGATAAGACAATACTTACAGTAGCTATACGGACTATCACTACCACTCAGGGGCGTCGCCAGCCGGTTGCCTAGAGGGGCAAGTTGATATGACAAATGAGAAAAGTATGAATTGTAGGCAGGGCCGAACCGTCCCTATGTGCAATGTGCGCGGCGCACACAGGCGCCACAGTGACAGGGGCGCCGCGCGCCGACATATTATGCGTTAATTATAACAGTTATTTTCGAAAAAGGATGCCAAAAAAGGCGCTTCACAGATTTCGCACACAGGCACCGCAGTGGCGTAGGGAGTGCCAAAACCGACAAAACTTGAGAGTTAGCCCGGAATTGTCGACTAAAAAAAAAAAAAAGGTCATCCGCCAAGTTCCGGGTGCCACCCAAGCTAGCCTACGCCACTGCACAGGCGCTTCATAGATTTCGCACACAGGCGCTGGATTGGGTCGGAACGGCCCTGATTGTAGGGTTTTTTGAGTCTCTAGGGGAGGGGGGGGAGTCAGCTGCCCCTCCTTGGTGACGCCGTTGCTACTACTATCATATGAGCCTTCGCTATGCCTTCCTCGTTAAATGGACTATCCAACCTCAAAATAATTATCTGTTCAAATGGAACCACTAAACTTGACTAGACCAACAGAACAGTCCGTATAACATTTTGTGCCAATTTTTCAATTTTTTTTTGTCTGTAGGTTCTCATCATAGAAAGGTAGCCTTGTCTGCACGTATAGCGTAGTTGTTTGCGCGCGTCTCGCCGTTTAGAGTAGCTAGATCGAACGTGTGTGGGTTCGATCCCCACACGAGACAACATTTAGTGTGATCCGTTGAATAGTGGTTGTGAGTCTGTTTCTAGGCGGCCATTGAATTAATGTTTGCTAAGTCCATCGCGACAGACGATGTTTTTCTAGTACAGGAGTACGTACAATTTTCTTATCTTATTTACCTATAAGCTTAAATTTTACATTTGAAAATCCTTAGTATTTCTTGGTAATAAAAATGCAAAGGTTGTATCGCACCTACAAAACCAACTATAATTATAGTTTATGATGCAAGGTTTCCCTGTTTAATCTATCGGGAGGCACCTATAGATACCTACCGATAGTATTAGCTTACGTTATCAATATCACAATCTTCTCAGAATCAATCATTTCCTAGGTTTGGCAACACAGTTAAAGGTGCTGAACCCTTGCCACGTGCTAACTCAGCTCCTCCATGTGAACATTCTCAGCAACTTTACAGTCGTGATAGGTCAACCTTATGACCATGGAGTACGGCAGACGAAGATAAGGTAAGTATTTATGAAAATGTGCCGTAAAGATGCACAGGCAGTGTTAGGCAGAAACACTCAGCCACAGATAATATAAACTCAGCTAAATTATTAACTTTTTTTATAGCATTACGGCTGTAGCAGAGGAATATTACACCCACTTTTAGCCTTATGAAGTTTAGTTAGTCTATGTAATAGAGGGCGAGCCTATTACCGTCACCGGGCACTCCGTGCTGGTACTCAGAGTTCGGAAAAACTCAGTAACACTATTGCCCGAATCGGGAATCGAACCCGGGACCTCCCGACCAGCAGACGCATACGCTATCCACTGGACCAAGGAGGCAGTTAAAGTAAATTCAAGTTTTAAATTATATCAATGTTTGCAATATTCTGTGTTTTATGGTAGTATCTGATATAATCATACATTCTATGGAGGTCTTGCGAAGTGAACATACTTACGGGGTCAGTATTGCATGTGGTTAAATATACTTTCGCTCAATAGTAAGACAAAAACAAAATTTGCTTGTGTAACCAGCGTGGGATACAATCGATTTTGGAAAGTTTATTATGTTATTGTTACCGGACAAGCGTTTCCACTTCTTATTCGTCATTTCCTAGTTCCGCGTCCACAACAATTGTAAATCTCTTGGCGGCTGCGTTATAGCACGGGAATCAAATGACTGCACGTAGAATTAATACACAAGCTCGCCTTTCTACTAACAATACTATAATACGTATAATAATAAGGCAGTGGTTGCGAAAGTTGGACGTAACTAATGATCGAGGAATTACATTTTACACTTTCTCTCTTTTCAAATCATGGGCTTTAATTTTTTTTATCGAGGACTGGCTGCGTCCAGTTTTATTTACATTGAATCACCTTTATGCTTACTATGTAAACTTACGACCTCAATAAACGAATTAAGACAATAGTATTTTATCAGTTACAAACATTACGCTTCCATGTATGTATAATAATTACGCCAAATGCTAATTACAAATATTTTTCTCAATATCTAACCATTTGTAAAGCAGTAAAAACTAACTCTATAGTCTTGTGGCGTAAAATTATGTAGGTAGGAATATAAGTGCCTCATCCGAAGAACTAGCCAGAGCCATACATGGTATTAAACCGTACATAGCCAAATATGACTCAAATATATAACAACAGTCATTTAGCTACCTGCATCTTTGGGGAATTACTGGCGCTGACTAGGTAAATGCAAAAGATATTTGAGGAAAACAAAGACACTTAAAGTACCTACAAGTCCTTTAATCCGAAGATAAGCCCCGACGAGAAACCACATAATTCCCTAATAGGTATTGTTTCTAGTATTTATACGACGATAAATTTAATTAACGCCACTACACGGTAAATAGAATAATAACATATTAGGAATACAATAAATATTATTAAAATCGTTATAAAATTCCAAGAAATTCTTCAGCTAGTGGTATTGATATGTTATTTTTACGAGTTTTTTTGCGTATTGGCCGAGGGCTTTGGTATTTGGACTTTGTGGTGATGATAAGAGGAGTTCAAGGAGTTCGGAGGAAGCTGTGCGGAGTTGGTGACGCGTGGAGACACGTGTGACGCGACTGTCGAGTCAATGAGTCAGTGTTACGCGAATATCGGACGACCTCCACCTTTATTAGGGTTGTTGCTGGTACTACAGATTAAATTAGTAGATTATGACTTCCTTTCATAATTGTTAGGTGAGGTTTGGGTAAGTTACTGTAAGTGCTTGGGGTAAGCAGGGGTTTTATGGATACGTGTATCCACCGTACCTTGTCTGGGTCTTATTTGATGTCAGACATTTGTAATTTAGTTAACTAATTGTTACAAAGAATCTAGTAGGACATTTTAGGGTACTAGGATGGTGCTGTTAATATGTGAGTTGGTTCGATTGTAACAAAATTAAGTAACTAGGAGAATCTCCTTCTCTGTATAGATAATTCTAAGCGGCTCTGAAAATGAGTTTTAGTAGCGAACTTTAGATCTATTTGATGAGAGATATTTTAGTAAGTATATGACGGGAATTAGGTTCTCAGCCCTAAATAAAAATAAAGAATGGTATCATCCATAAAAAATATAAACAATCGTCAGTATTGTGCGAGCTTGTTGTCAATACAAGTGTTTACGATAACCCTGCGGGTTGTGTCGCGACACTCGCGACATTGAGTTGCATTTACGATAATTCGTCGCAGCTGAGGTCACTCAGATTAGGCGCGAATTCGGCACATAACAGCTCTAAGGTCGTTTCGTATGATTGACAGCTAGATGCGTTTGGCAATGGGTTTGATTCCGTTACGTGCTCTTACGTGAACGTGGGCGTTCGGTGGCTGATGGTAGAAAGGTCACGGGCGGGACCGTTATGTCATTCTTAAGTGATAGTGTCGTTGGTCTTGTCTATTGTTCTGCTGAGCGTAAGGTGATATCGTTCCATTTGAATATCAACCAGAGCGCGAAGAAGCTAAAAGCTTTAGTGAGCTTAACACGTACACATATTGTGTAGAAATATGTGTGTGTGTTTGTGTGTTATACCTGGGTCACATATTTAGTTACGAACGAAGAGAGACCGGCTTTGCCATAATCAATTATGAGTAGATATAAGGGCACACAGCGCACAGGCCTTTATAACTTGACTATCTATAAATAATTCACACGATTCAATTATACAAATAATTGCCACGAATCAATTACATTGACACTTATTATATGTTTTGTGTCAATTAACAATAACATTTAAACATAAGATCAAACTTTTTGTAACAGAGTCATGCATGCTATTTATTTCGTACTTATGTGGCTGTTTATATCAGGGGAAAACTTACAGTAAATTGTCAGCTTCTGAGGTGCAAGTCCTCTACCTAGCCTGGTTAAATTGGTAACAAGAATAGTAGTCAATTTTAAGCCAGGATACCAGAAATCCTGAAATGATGCAATTTTGTGCTGACATGTAGCCGTAAGGCCTGATGCAATCAACTATATTTTACAAAAAGGTTGATGAGTGCTCTAATCCGCTTGGATGGTAAACTATTACGATAGAAAATGCCTTGACAAATTTGACAATGTCAAACTCCTCTAATGAGACGATTAGGGATTATGGGAATGGTATGGATTATAGGAAGACACCTGACTTGCAGTATCCCGCTGTATGCACCGACTTTGAGATCGCAATCCTTTGCATATGCTCACACGATCGTATTTCATACGAAAACGCGTTCAAAGTGAACGCGTGATTCAACAGACCTATTCAAAATCATTGATTATTCCGGGAACATTAGCAGGTTACTCCGTTACTTGGGAGTTAGCTAAATGTTTCAAACTTGCCGCACTCAGAGATTTCCATTAACGAGTTATATAGTTCAATATTGAAAGCACTTATAGGTGAATTAGATGAGTGGGTTGCCGACATTTTCTGTTTTGGGATTTCGGTTTTGTGTACATGTGCCTGACTGGCAGAGAATCGGAGTCTAAGGTTGGCTGTCCACCGTAGCGAGGAAAGTGTAGCTGTGTCAATGCCACTAATAGAAATGCGTATAAAAATATTATTTTATTGGTTATAAAGATATAGATCCGTTTTTTCAGCTAAGATAGACATGCAGCACAAATATTATTAAAATTTCAGTTGCAGTTCTGAATTTGGAACTATCTATATTGTTACACACATTACGGACGACTCTGTTATTATAAATAAAAATAAATTTTCTTCAATAGAGCAGCTTGCACCCCACCGATCACACGGTTAAGGCTCTATTTCTTTCTGCACGGCCCTTAAGGTCGGTAGTGCGCTGTGACATTACATTTCTAAATAATTGGGCTATTAACTTCGAAAATATATTTCGTATTCAATTAGATCCATGCCTAGGATTAGGGCGCCAAACAACCATGTAATTATATAAACAAACAAACCCTGCAGGTCTATTAAACATTTGTTATTAGAATTCTCTTTTATTGTGCCTTTATTGTATCAAACCCCACAAAAAGAAAGGACGAACATCAACCAAATAGTAATTTGGTTCATGTTTGACCTTTTTTTCTTTTCCTAATGAATAACTCATTCTTTTTTAATATTTTGCAGTACATATTAAGTCTCGTTAATATACATAAGGAGCGTGGTGTGTGCGTCTGCACGTCGCGCGTCTCGCCGCCACGCACCGGCATTGAACTTGAGTGAGGTCAGTTTAATATACGCACTCCGCCTGACTGCGCCGCACACGACGCGGGCGCGGGACATGTCGCCTGACACTCGTTTCCAAGACAGTAAAAGTAAAATATTAAAATGAAGGAAATGAGATGATTATTTTTGCATGGTATCGACGAACATTCGATACTTTCACTTGACGTAATAACAAAAAATATTTGAAAATGTTGAAGTAAAGTGAAGTATTGTTTGAAAGTATGGAGAAGGCAAACAAGGAGATCCGACTTCAGACGATGGGAAATGGCGAAGGAAAGAATTTTTAGAAAGTTTTATCATCCCATGGGTGTCGTAAGAGCCGACAGAGGGAGCATATTATGCAGAGAACAGCACTGTAAGAGAAGGAAAACTTGATACAAACCCTAAACCAACCCGATGGGCCAGCGTGGTATAGTAGGCCAATTCCTCCTTTCAAAGGAGAGGCCTAGTCTAGCAGTGGACTGTTAAAGGCTGATGATGAGTTAGAAGGGGAATCTAGGGATACGTATTAAGAACGGATGACAGTGGTAGGATTAGATAATATTCATATCTTTATGATAACACGTTAATATACACAACGAGTTCAAATATTTATTTAAAAAATAAAATCACATAAACACTTGTTATGGTGCATAGGTGGTGCATAGGGTGCCCACCAACAACTTAGGGTCCCAAGCCAACCTCACCTGCAAGTGGTGCACCTGCCGATCAACAGCTCTGGCAAACAAAATGTCCCAATAAGCGGCAATAGGCTCGCCACCTATTACGTGGGATCAAAACACTGGCGAAATATGGGCGTATAATATGCCTCTGCCTACCCCTTCGGGGAAACAGGTGTGAGTCTATGTATGTATGTATGTATGTATGTATAAACACTTGTCTTTCGAAGTAAAGTACCTTTTAAATTGTTAGTTTCCGCTTGCTAAACAGTGAAAGAAAACATTGAGAGGAAACCTATATGTAGGTATATTTGAGAGTTCTCCGAAATGTTTTAAGAGAATTGTGGAGCCTGCCAACGCGCAGTTGATCAGCTTGGTGGACTAATATTTCTCAGAGCGGGAAAAGGCGCTTGCCAAGTTATGGGACAGTTAATTTTAGAAAATTTAGAGACGGAGACGAATTTAAATATTAAAATATTTTTTTATATATTAAGACATTTTTACTATTTAAACTTGTACAGTTCCTAATAATATCCAAGGACATTTCCGGACAAAACCTCGTCAATTGACACATGGCCATCCGAGCCCAAACTAAGTAGGGCTTGTGTTGCGACAATTCAATATCTGGTAATCGTACTTTTAAAACCAAAAACACATTCATATTAATAATCGAGCTCATCAAACAAGAGTTGGCCTGCGTGGGAACCAAACTCGCAACCTTCGGCTGAGTACCTAGCCAGAGTCACTATCCACTAGACCAGTAAACAAGATGACAATATACAAGACTTGTAAATAAAACGTGAAGACTGCATAGAAATGGATGGCACGCTAACAGACCTGGGAAGTGGTTCAGTAGAGCTGTGCATTTGATAGTAAACAAGTAGTCACTCTGCTCCACATGTAGACACGCACGTGTCTGAATGTTCCCGGTTCGCGAATGCGGAAGAAGGAACCAACTCGGAGCCTTGGCAGAGGTCTACGCTAAACGTTAGCGAATGATTGATGGCACTCAAACGAATGCGATAGGGGTTAAACCAATTACAGTTAGTTGTTAAGATTCTTTTTTCTATCTCTTAGTCATGTCATACCTATTTGTGGTTGTGGACAGTGACACAATACAAATGGCCTCGATATAGACTACCTAGTACATTTCCAAAGAGAGAGAAAAATGTATTCAGTATCTATCAATTCAGATTCCGATCTATAGTGGATCAAAGCAGAGCAGAGAAAAATGTTAATGCTCATACAACTCCAAATTAAGTAAGTAAGTAATAATATTTCGGTCACTGGGTCACATTAGAGCGCACTACTTTTGTCATAGATAAAACTGGCGCTACGAATTTAAAAAACAGAGCAAAGATAA
Organism: Euclidia mi; assembly: GCA_944739405.2. Classification (NCBI taxonomy): domain Eukaryota; kingdom Metazoa; phylum Arthropoda; class Insecta; order Lepidoptera; family Erebidae; genus Euclidia; species Euclidia mi. The sequence goes on along the minus strand of OX123198.2, from coordinate 1,355,091 downwards.
ATTATTTTTAACAGTAAGATATTACGCTCTAGGAGACTAAAGAAACGTCCAGTTTTGTCCGGAAATGGTCAAGTAAATTTATTTTATGATATAATAAAAAGAGACATACACTCTTTTTATAATAAAATTATATTAATTTACATAAAATTAAGATACTCCTACTGTATAGTAAGGCGTATCCGTCCGTATTCTTTTATAAGTGGTACTAGCCGTGTACGGAGCGACCATTAAAATAATAGACAAAAGAATTCTCATTTTAATGGTTGAATTTCTGCTGTATTACATATTCATTTTTAAAATTTCTATGTAAATGTATACAGGGTTTCCTGTTAAAATGATTAAGATTTGTTTTTAAATAAAAATAAAAAGTACCTAGCAAGTATCGATGCGTAAACTTTGCCGCTGTAATCATCAAATTAATTTCGGAAACTGTTATATGTATATACCAACCTATTGATTTAAAATAGTAATTATGAAATGATATCAAATTGTTATCAACAGTTTCATATTTGTACAATCATTTTTTCGTTTCTTCTCCTTATAAGGAGCAATGTTCTCGAAAGACATGTGAAGCCTGCCAACCCGCACTTGGCCAGCGTGGTGGACTATGGCCTTACCCTTCTCATAGTGAGAAGAGGCCGGTGCCCAGCAGTGGGACAGTTTATATACAGGGCTGATGATGATGATGATGATAAGGAGCAAAGCTAAAAAGAGTAGATACTGTCTCTAGCACTCGCTCTCATCGAATGAATAGCCCTGATATTTCAAAAATGTTAGGTTCTATTGCACTGTTGCTCTATGACAGTACCTTGTGATATATTGATCGTATCTTCTTTGATTATTTATTGTATGCTCTGTTTTCACACTGTCCCACAGCTGGGCATGAGCATCTTGTCTTTATGAGAGGGGTTAGGAAGTCCACCACGTTCGCCAACTGTGTAGACTTCACATGTCGTGGTTGTACGCAGAGGGTCCCGAGTTCAAACCCAAGCGCGCCATTAATTTTTCGGACTTATGTGCGTATCAAATTGTTTTATTACATAACATAACTTGACGCCTTTTATCCGCGAAGGGATAGGCAGAGGTGTTTACGGTGGGTGTTATATGCCCACTTTTCGCCAGTTATGTTTCGGTCCCAATGTAATAGGGGGCGAGCCTATTGCCATCTACCGGGCACATTATTAAGCGAGCGATAATTAACATTTTTAATACACCCATAACTTCGAGAAGTCAGAGGTGTGTGCCCGGGGTACTTGGGAATCGAACCAGAGACCATCGTCTCACCAGTCCGTTACGTACACCACTGGGCTATCGCCGCCGCATATTTTATTATCGCTTACTAAACGGTGAAGAAAACATTTTAAAGAAATGTACATGTCTGATATTCTTCCGTAAAGTTTTATACGACACAATAATGCATGCCTAATAGACCGTTAAATGTTTAAAACACACTATACATAATTATTTGCTACTCCTTATTTGTCACGCGCATATCACGAGCCGAAATATAAATGTGGTCACACCTACCTGGATAAAATTTCCAAAATGGAAGTGCATCCGGCATTTACTTATTAATAAACCTGTAAGTGAAGAATTTATTGCGCCTCTTCAAAATGATTCGAGTACAATGCTCCCTCGATCGACTCCGCAAGGCTAGCGAGTTAATCACAGCATGTATTGAGTCTCCAAGTTTGGTAAGGAAGCTTCAACTCGTATTTGTGCTTCAAACGAAAGTAGGTTGTTAACTAGAAACATGAAACGCGAATCACACTTCCAACTATAAAATATTGCGACCACCTAATCTAAAATGGAAATTAGGAGTACATAGAGTCGTTAGAGACAGTTTGTTTTATTTGTTTTTTATTACAATCGGTGCAGGATATTCGGAAAGGCTAGTTGAGAAGGCGATTAATTTATTGAGCTGACGGCTACATTAAAAAGAGACATATTTATGTGGCGGTTGGACCCCAGAGTCTGCTTATTGGTCTAATGAGATTTGACGGAATATTAGCTTTTCTACAGCGCGACTACTATCTGACCACCGCAAACTACAGGGATAGCAATCTTGCATGGCTCAGAACTGTGCCAGTATTTATTCTAATATTCTAACTACATTCACACAACACCATCTAGTCCCAAACTAAGCAGAGCTTATACTCGTACTATGGGTACTAGATAATGGATAGACATACATATATACTTTTTTTGTAAATACATACATATTATACATAGAAACACCCAGACAAATATCCATGTTCATGCACACAAATGTTTGACTTGAGCGGGAATCGAACCCGCGACCTTCGGCGTAGCAGTCGCTTACACTCCCGCTTCGCCAACCGGTCGTCAATTTAAAAGTATTCAAAGGTTCCCCATCACTGGTTCTCCATAACGACTGACAAAAATCTTCATGATATTCGAGTCCGACGGCTTAACATACTCTCCGAGGAACGGGGCAAGCGATAAATAAAAATTGAATACACACATAACTTCAAAAAGTGATGCTCGTCATAGCAGTCTGTTACCATGTTCACTACGCTATTGCTGTTTAAATATCCAAGCACACTCCATCACCGTTCTAGCATTATGTAGCGCTTACTAGTCTAACGATATGATAGTATATGAGCTTTTCGTCAGAGCGACTGCCATTTGTCCTCCGCGTCCCAAAGGGATAGCGATATGTCATGTTTTAGACTCCGTGAAAGACTGTCAAAGGCTGGATAGCCGACGATGAGATGCAAATTTGAATAAATGCACTCATATTGTAAAAATAAATTCACAATGTCGACTCCACAGAGGTCGCTGCTGGTGTGACGGTCGTTCGTGTAATTTGTCAGCGTCGTTTGGTTTCGTTTACATAAACCGATGAGCGATGCTCTAATTGCAATTAACTCTAATTAATACAGATGCCTTGTGCCTTGTCTCAGTCTCCAATATTGTTCCAGTCTATTTTTATACCTACGGTCCGATTTATTTTTATATAGCCTTGTAAATAAAGTAAAATGTTTGTGAACAAAAAGTGAACTGGCAGCAAGGCTTTTCTAAACATAAAGCTCGCGACATTGGTACTCTTTTAACTGTGTAGAAGAAATACTTACCAACGCACGTATGTCACTGTCTCCCACCCTCTTAGCGTTATCTCAGTTGCAACACATGATGTTGCAATCCGGGGTATGTTTACTAGTCTAACAGGATTGGTCTGAATATTAGCTTTTCTATAGAGCGACTGCCTGCCTGACCTCCGCAACCCAAGGTGATAGGTGCGTCGCTGCCTCTAATACCCATAGAAATTCTACCTTTCATTAATAAAGAATCAGATCGGTGGCTTTGAACAAGACCGAAGTCCAGTATGTCTGGACCTTTTTATTATCATGGACTATGTAGCACTTCTAAATTCTCTGACCCCTTACAAACTCAAGTAGGGTGTTATTTCATTTGCGATTACGTTAATACAGCTGTGACGAGTGGGTTAAAATGCTTGATAGATTTTGAGTTTTCCGTGACCACAGATTTGTATATATAAGTTAAGAGCCAAAACTAAGAAGTACCTGTTATTTCAAATTAAAAAGGCTATATACAGGACACTACTATAAATGCCTCGTTGGTCTCGCGGCATAAATGTGCGCGTGGGTTTGGGAGGTCTCGGGTTTGATTCCCGGGTCGGGCAAAGTGTTATTAGGCTTTTCCGTTACGAAATTGTCAGTAACAGCACGGAGTCTGGTAATGTGTCCGGTACGGCAATAGGATCGCCCCCTATTACGTGGGACCTAAAAATTCATGGCGTAATGTGGGTGTAATATTACACCTCTGCCTACCCCTTCGGGGATACACGCGTGAGTCAATAAAAAAAATATTAAAAGTAAAACAAATATGTCTCCTAAACACTATCTTTTCTTGTCAATATGACTACGGACTCTGTAATCAAAATTCTTCTATATTATTAAAATAGAAGTATTTTGATTTCAGAGTACAATAACAATTCAATTCGCGTACATAGAAATACAAATATAATGTAGTACAGGCGTGTCGTGATCGCATAATTGGATTTTGCTTAGAATTATTGTAATGTAAATGTGCTTGTAAATTATAAAGTGTTCTGCATGAGAATGGGAGCGGGATTAGAACAAACTTTTGTACCTACGGAATTGTCAGGAGCTGTATTGTTTGAACAATCCAACGGATTGTAGAGCTAAAATATTATAAGCTGTTCGGTGTAAGTGTATGTAGAAAAAGGTCCTTAGGTAGGTAAAAATTTTAAAATAATTATTTAAATAATTATTTAAATCGATTACTGTATAAATACTTACACATTACTTACATATTATTAATTTCATAATTGTCTTGTCACGATCGACTCTACTTATAGCTACGATCGACCGGTTGGCCACCACTGCCATTATGCGTCCGTGTGCACACGTGTATCTTACAGTCATTTCTTTTTACAGACAACACCGCACTTTAGGTCGAAGGGTGTAGTTATTTGTTGGTTTCAATTGTTTTACCTTTATTAAAGCCCTTCCAGGGCTTTAAAAAGGCGTTTAAAATTAGCGTTTTATACGCACGTATAAGCTCGTTTTTGGAAGAGCATGTAGGCGCGTATAGGCGCGCCTTTTGGCATCCGTGTAACTCGTACGAAGGTACTCTGTACTCGTACGAGAGTTAACGCGCTTGTAAGCTCGTATAAGCGCGACCCGTCAGAATCCATGTTGACACTGACAAAATGTCACTACCGTTTCGAGCGAACACGCCGAAATATGCCCGTTTATGCGAATCCGGTTTTTTGAAGCGCGTAATGTAGCGCGCGTGTAAGCGCGTATGCTAAAACGACCTTAAACGCGCAGAAAAATACGCTAATCTGAAACTGCCCTTAGAATTGTATTCGTAGGTGAGTGAGTAGATTGGAGACGTAGACTCGTGAAGGCTTCAACGTGATCTCTCCAGCGCGTAGCTCTAGTCCCAAGCTAAGCAAAGCTTGTGTTATGCGTACTAGATAATGGATAAACATACATATATACTTTTTAGTATATATTTACATATTATACAGAGAAACACCCAGACCGAGACAAACATCCATGTTCATGCACACAAATGTTTGACTTGAGCGGGAATCGAACCCGCGACCATCGGCGTAGCAGTCGCTTACACTCCCGCTGCGCCAACCGGTCGTCTATTAATATTTACTGATATCTCTTAAAATTGTATGGATCTTGTAAGTTTGCAAGGTGTTGTAATATAGTGTCACGTATGTTACAGGAACAAGTGCAACATTGCATAAGACTTCACACATAGTAATCGTATGCAGAGCGCTGCGTGAGGTGCGTGTATACGTGTTGCTGATATAATACTTATGACCTTCTACACTTTAATTATATTACCGCGGGGATCTACTGTTTAAGCTATAAGTATTTAGGAATTACTTTTTTTTTTGTTTTGTACCATGTTCTTTACATGTTTGCAAGGGAGAAGAAGTAGGGTTATTTCTTTTAGGTAGCGCCTGCTTATGGAATCTTTAATAGGTCTCTGCTAAAACATGGCGGGACTTCTGCCCTAACGGACATTTCCATGCGTGAATGAGTTCATAGTGTTTAAGTGTTCTAATTTTTATCATTTGTATTTCTTCTGAAATAATGAGCTTTGTCAAGCCATGGTACCTGATTTCTGGACTGCCAGGTTTGATTTTGATCCTACGAGGTTAAGTAGGCTACACAAAAGAGATAATGTTTACGTTTCCAACTAATCACATTTTCGTGTTTCTGGTTTTACTCTTAGTTGATCTGACCTCTCAAATTGCCTTTTGAATTCTGATCATGCGTTAGGTACATACGTAATTATTAGTAATTATGTTTGAGACAGATCTGTTGATTTTTTACGAAAATGACTGATATTGCACTCAAAGCTAGACTTTATTTTTGAATTCTAAAATTTCAGTTACATCCATCAACTACATAAAATGTTGGACCAAACTGCCAACCTATATCCTCCCAAAGACAGTGGGACGCGCGGCTTTGTAACATTGTGAGAAAAATCTTTTGAATACATCTTTTAATGTTACAGAGCGTGCTCGCTTGCTGGCTGTGGGGGAATGGGAATCCGGTCTATGGCTTCAGGCAATACCATCAACCAACACAGGAACCATTTTGGACGATGTTGTTACTTTTCTTCGTTTAGGTGCTCCGGTTATTTTCTCAGCATCGATGTCATTGTGGAGAAGACGTCGATAGCCTCGGACACCATGGGCTATCCTGCAGCAGCAGCGCCAGCATGGCCTCCCGTGCTTGGAACATGTTATGCATTTTGATGTAAAACTCTGTCTATGCATAAGAAAGATATGTATTAAATGTAATAACTGTAAGCAAACCTAAACAAATAAATAAATAAATCTGCGGAAACCCTCAAACGGCGCAAATACAGTAATCTAGTAGCTAATTACGTATTTGAGCCGTTTGGGGTGGAAACGCTAGGCTCATGGGGTCAGAGCGCTCGTTCTTTATACCGAGATAATAATATATCTAAACGGTTAATCGACGTCTCACGTGACCAGAGGGCTGGTTTATTCTTTGCTCAAAGAATCAGCATTGCCATCCAGCGTGGCAATGCTGCCAGCCTTCTGGGCACGTTACCCGTTGATATTGATGCGGAGGCATTCTACGACGCCTAAACACACCTGTACTGTACATATATATTTTCGTTTTTTATTTTTAGGTTTATTTATTTTTATTCTTTTAAATTTTGATTATTTAAGGTAGTAATGTATATAAAATTAATAATCAGTAATGTTATTTTAAAAATTATTCGAAAATAAATATATGATATGTTGGAAGTATCTTCAACGTTCTGACTGTTAATAGTCAAAATTGGCAAAGTAAGTGCAAATGACACGTAACGTGTTTAATATCTGTATATATAAAATCTTTGCTTTACTGACTGACTGACAGACAATCTACAGCCAAGACCACTGAGCGCAAGAAGCTGAAATTTCGCATGTATGCTCCTTGCAGACCGTAGACTTGCACTAAGAAGGGATTTCTCGAAATTCCTATGTGCTAAATGCGTGCGTAGCAGCGGGCGTCCTCTAGTCATATTATAAGATTTAACACTATGTCCTGATCAGCTTCATCATCATTTTTGCAGCCAAGATGAACATAAGCCTGCCCAATGTTTCATACTTGGGGGCTTTGGTAATCACTACGATTGGCAGGCGTATTGGCGACGGCAGTGGTGGAATATTTTGAATGCTAGGTGCTGCTGCCTGTCTATCTGCTTTCTATTTACTTCTGTTTAACTTTGGATATTTTGACGACCGTTTCACTAGTTGGAAGCACAGATAGGTTAAAATAATAAGATGAGATAACCACCAGTGTGGCGTCAAGTTTCGATCACGGCTAGTGGTGGCAGCTCGCAGCAACCAGTCTATTAAAACAAAAATACGCTAATAATTCTCGATTCATTATACCATAAGACACACAGCGTGCCTACTAACTAACCCACAGCACGTTTATGATGTAAATAAACGCCTAAAGTTTGTCAGTAACTTGAACGACACTTGTATCTAAAGCACAGTACTGTGATCTAAAGTGCGACAGGTACTACTGTATACTATGTAAATCCGCGACAACTCGAACGTCGGGTATGCTGCGAAATGAGTGAGCCGTCACGAAGAGATATTAATGAAAATTTTAAAAATATCGGATTTGTGCAAGTAAAATACTTATAAGACAAAAAAATCTTGAATGTTCGTTATGATGTTAGCTTGGATATGATTTTAAAGCTCTGTCAATGCAACGCGTCAGTGTCGCTCGATTTCAGATAATAGGGTTTATTAGGTATTTTTTCACATATAGAGTAATAATATACCTAATCTTTATCAAACTGTTGTGACACTAGTAGAGTCGTTAACGGATTCGTTCAATGATTGTTAGGTTACAGAATTAATTAAATAGACAAAAAAAAAATTGCTGAAATAAATTAATATTCTATATTTTCTTTCGAGGTTGACTCTTGAAAAAGCTATGTTTATGTAGATTAGCTTTGACGCTGGATCATCAATATCATTTCGGGTTATCGGTTCAGTCATGAAAGTGAAACAAACAGACAGTCTCGACTGCCGCATTTATAATATTAGTATAGGTATAAAAACAAGTCTGAGACACAACTTGTGATCTAAATTATGTCGACAGCTGTTACTGACGACTAAACTAAATAATATCGATGGGTTTGTTCAACTGTTTGTGGTTTTGTCAGCATTCCTCTCGCGTATAAGGAAAAGGTAAAGTACACTAAAATCTGGACAGATTTTTTTTCAAAATCGTGACTAAGATTAAAGTAGGTGTGCTTGGTGCATGAATAAGACAATGGGAATGCGTGTGAAAAGAAATGGCAGAGATTACACTTATGTACTCTTTTTATTTAAGGCAGCGATAGCCTAGTGAAGATACCAACGGACTGCCATGTAGAGGGTATGGGGTTCGAATGCACGGAAACGAATAGTTAATTAGTGCTGCCCGGTGCCGGCTTTCATGAAGATCTGTGACGGTCGTTATGGGGAGTCAGTACCTCTTAATAAACTGACACTACTCTAAACTATAGAATATCGTTATATCTTCGGGTGCAGAGGAAAGAGGGCAGTCGCTCTGTAGTAAAGCTTATATAGTCGAATCCGGTAAAACCTTGGGATGAAAGTAGGGTAACGCTAGGAGGACGATTCATCTCTTCTTATTACACAAACTTCTGTCCTTGGCGTTAATTAAACTTACTAGCTGACTTTCGAAAGATTCAATTATTTCTACCATCATTAGAGTTTAAATATATTGTTGCTTATACAGGAAATACTGCAACGCCATTCAAGCATAATATAACTCATCCTTATGCAGAATTACGCGTTAAATGACGCGATAAATAATGTCATTATGGCCATAAAGTCCACACGGTTGCGTTATCGCAATAATGATGCAGGTCTTTCCGGAGTTGTCTTTGTCGCTTGCCATTATAATGATTAAATCATCGATGATATGTTTGCTGTCATAAAACCCTACGTGTCTGTATTACATGCGTATGTTACGATCTATTTGAAAGATTATATTGTAATCGTATCATCAGTGATTCAATTATTACGTGTTCAATGTTATGGTATATTAATACTTAAACATTTATTTGCATGCACGATGTAGATATGGGACTGGCAGGTTATGGAGCAGCGGCCACGTACCGGACGAGCAGCAGGTTAGGCCTCCCACAACGTAGACCGACGATCTAGGGACGCGGTTGAATATGGGCGGCTCAAGTTCGGTTTGAGTGGAGAACTTGGGGGAGGGCAATGTCCAGCAATGGACGTCTCTACGCTGAGATGATGATGTAGGCTTAGGTGGCACAACTTATTACATGGGATCATTGTTGCCCCTGTCGGGCCTATTGCCCCATTGCCGGTGTAAATGTGTGTATGTGACTGTAAAATGCGATGCGCGTTAAAGCTTTGGATCAAAATTGAATGCGTTGCTATTAAGTGCCTTATAACATTTATTAGAACATTCAACCTTAAAATACTAAACGTATGAGTACTCCACTATAAACTAGATCGTTCCTTCTGAGCTCTTTATACAACAATACTGTTACAGCTTCCAGTAGCTTTATGTTTACAGTTTTATTGTACACTGCACACTAAACATCTTATGCTATAGTAATGGATGACAATGGACAGTATTATTTATTTTCACCACAGCAGCTCAAACATGCCGCTTTTGCTGCGAGACAACAGTGAACAAAACGCGATTTTGATTCGAGCGTGAGGCAAAGTAACTTTTTAATTTTTCAATCTTCAGTGCCACGAATTGACATTGTTCAGCCACAAATTTGAAACATTCGAATTTTACTGTGCTCTGTCTCTTTCACATGCATATAAAAAGTGAGTGAAAAAACAAACCCCTTCGAATTCGAAATTCGAATTTGGTATTCGACCTCAAAGAAAACACCTACGGCAACGCACAAAAAAATATATTTGTTTTTTTTTTTTATATGTTATTGTTTACATGTTTAATTTATTATTGGATTTTAATAAAAATAAGTCTAATGAATAGTATAAAATTAGTATTTAACCAATACATTTTTTATTTAGAATTACAACAATGATGCATTTGAAAAATAAACATCAGGGACGCGGTATTAAAACGCGATTTAAAAAAGTAGCGGGAATAAAAATTTCGCTGATGCTGATACAGTAGGTACCTATAGCGTCCCCCCCTAGGATCTCCACCTTGTCGTGGTGGGGGGGCTCAGTAACCGTGGATTGGGCATCCGCGGTGAAGCTAAGAGGGATCCAGGAGGGGACGCTCCGCGTGGGCTTGGAGAGGCCTGCGCAGGATGCGTCCAACGGTGCGGGTGCGGGGGACAGTTCTGTCTGTCCCTCGCAGTCGGGTGCGGTCGCGGGAGGAGAGGCGTGTCGGTGTTGCGTTGCCGCGCGCCCTATCTCCCGCGACCAAATGGGGGCGCACCATTCGATGCGTCGCGGTGGGGCCGCAGAGGAAGAGGAGATGCGGTGTTGCGTTGCCGTCCTCCCTATCCTCTGCGGCCGCTGAGTGTTTTGGCGGCGGAGCCCAACACCTTAATCCGCCGCCAAGGGGGTTTTGTTCGGGGCCCGCCTGACCATCTGGCGGGCCAATACCCGTCGGGGGGTAGCGATGAATGCTTATGCGAATCCCTACCCTCCGACACATGGGTACATGAGGAAAACGGGTTGGTTTTTAGTCAGTAAGAGTCTGACAGTCCCCTTCGTCCTTCCCCCGGGGCGGAGGGACTCCATGAGGATTTTCCAACCCGACACCAAAAAAAAAAAAAAAAAAAAAAAGGTACCTATAGCGTAACATGTTAAATTATATTAATATATAATATAATAATCTAAAAAGATGAGTGAAACTAGCGATGATGACTGTACTTTAACACCAGAAGAGTTAAATCAACAAGTGATTATGCAGAATTCAATCTATTCCTGTTCATTTCTATGTCTCCTAAGTAATATGTGTTCTCACTGCTGTGGTGAAAAGCTATGTGTGCTACACGAGAGCAAAGTTTTTTGTATCTCGTGCTGTTGAGTCCCTCACCACGCTCAGGATTCTAACTTTGATTCACTCGCTACGCTCGTGAATCAATCATAGAATCCTTCGCTTGCTCGGGACTCAAAATAAGCACTCGAAACAAAAAACAACTTTGCTCTCTTGTTGCACAAATAACTATTTAAAACTTCACGTGTAAACTACAATGCTGAGTAAATCCTTTACAGCCATTAACAGTATACAGCTGCTGTACTTAAGCCTCGCCTAAGTTGCTACACAGTAGCACTGTGACGCAGTAGGCGGATTTGGCTTGTTCTACTATTTATACATATACACTTGGACTGCCTAGGTGGTCAAGTGGATGACTGCCTCCGTGGTCCAGTCAAGTCAAAGTCAAGTCAAAATCATTTATTCATCTAGACCACAAAGTGACGCTTATGAACGTCAAAATTTAAGTTAATTACTTAATGATTCTACATTTACTACCACGTTCGCAATGCAATAGGTAGAACCACGAGTAAGAATGCTCATGGCCATTTTTTTCAATCAAATATAATGGTTGTACATCTTATTTTGTAAGGAGCTGCAACTGTTTCACATTGTAAGATATCTACTAGTAATTTTTTTAGTAAATATTGATATCATACTCAAGCAGTAAATGATGTTCATTTGGTAAGCCTCCCAAAGCAAATATGGTGAAACAGGAGCATCCACTTACGTATTTTTAATGTAGGCAACTCGCGAACATGGTCAGAACTATGGTGGAAGTGAATGTAACAGAAAGTAACGGTATATGAAACCAAAGCAATTGATAATCTATTAGTTAGCCCATGACCGCGTGTTACCCACATTTTACAAATCAGTAGATAGCGTATGCGACTGCTGATCGGAGGTCCCGGGTTCTATTCCCGGGTCGGGCAAAAGTGTTACTGGGTTTTTCCGAATTCTCAGTAGTAATTCATGGCGAAATGTGGGTGTAATATTACGCCTCTGCATACCCCTTCGGGGATACAGGCCTGAGTCTATAAAAAAAAAAACTATACTGCGTTAACCAGACTGGTTGGTATAGGGTTTGATGTAGAATTGCCCGTCTTTACGCAAACATTTTACTTGCTTCGTGTATATTCCTTAGGCCCCTTACTACACCCACGGCATTCAATGGGGTAGTGGCATTTTGTATTCTTAATTCGTCAACACACAGAGTAAATAATAATATGTACGACTGTACTGTTTGTTTTATTATAATTTGACTAAGAATAATTTTAGTATCGCTAAAAAGGGAATAGTATGTAAAGCTCTGCGTAAAAGGCGCTACTAGAATATGTAATAAATCAACTGTCGTGGTTTAAGGTTTTTGTCAAAACCTTTTTAATTACACACCATACATATGCCAAAGCTCGTCATGTGGTCTGCCAATTCCATCTTGTAACGATATACATGCCTCACTCAAGTGGTGCACAGTTAGGTGCAATTGGATTGGATAAAAAAAGTAATGGAGAGGTAACAGGGTCAGTATATATCCAATATTTACTTATGCATCCTAAAGTCGGCAGGATAACACAGAACTTTACTGTGTTACGCAAGGTGGTCATAATGGTTATAAACACATAAATCATAAAGTAACAACATAACAGTCTGATCCATAAATATTACATCACATGGGAACATTTTTACGCGCGCAATTCGCCATAGAGAATGTGTCATGGAATGTGTGGTCACTGAAAGAGAAAGGCTAGATGGCGCCACCTGTGTAATTGTTAATGGTCAGCATGCACGTGTTTCTCACGCCGGACCGCTCTGATCGACAAGGCATTCGATTAGTTTGTTGAACTAGGCCGATGGAGCAATGATTTATTAATAGATATATTGCTATTTATAGTATAGAGAATTTAAACAGTACAGCCTTATTGTAGAGTATTGCTTCAGCGTAAATGGCCCGGTTTGGTCGAAAGTAGATACAAAGTGACTATATGACTTGATATGGGTGGCGTATTGGTGTAAGCGGCTGCCTCGCGACTTAAGGTCGGCGCAAACGGACCACCGACCACAGCCACTGGTGGACACTTTTTTCATATAATTATGTTGTATAGACGCGCCGCACACGTGTGACCGGTGGCGGCCACTCGCTACAGAAGTAAAATATATGAAAAAGTGTGTTAAGTGGCTGTCGCTGGCCACCAATGGCTGTGGTCGGTGGCCCGTTTGCGCCGACCCTTAGAATAGCGCTGAGTCTTGTGGCTTCGATCCACACACGGTTAAAACCTCAAAACGTCTTTTGCAATCCACAAATTGTCGTTTCTAGATCGGCTCTGACCTTCAATCAGTCCGATGGTTGATGTTCCTACCCACTATTCTAACAGGATTTATTAGGCAGAGTTGTCTTTAAGAGACATTCTTGTGCAGAACACTGAAGAAAGATCACTCCGTGGTTTGTTTGATGTAGGTAAGTATATGAAGCAGTCTTCCCATTCTCTCCCTCCCTTCTCACGGCAGACTGAGTCTGAATCATGTTTCATTGACGCTGGTTCTGTGATATTAAGGAAGCACGGCCTTGTTAACAACCCGAACTCGTAGGGCATGGTCTTGATTCGTTTCCTAATGTTTGCTGAAAGAAAAACAGAACATCTTCCGTCCATCCTTTTTGTTAAACATTTTATTCCATTACAGCAGATACCATTAATTTATTTTGTGATCATTTTAAACGTATTAGAATCAAAATGGCTGAGTATAAAGACATAAAAGACATAAAGACATATTTATTTCTGCATTTTGGTTGTTTACAACACTTATACATGTCAAAACCCTATTCTAGATGATGCCGGCTTTTCCTAGCTAAATGACTTCTTGAGAAGAAAGGCCGAAACAAACTCAGAGTCATTGTTTTTTTTGTCACTTCAATTTCTTTAGTCTTATCAAAGTTTAGTATATCAAAGTAACTGCACCTTTATGCAAATGCAAGATGTTGACAGAGGCGATGTAGCTGACCCATAAGAAAGGTTATTTAAATACGATAAAATAAGTTCAATATTCATTATTTTTAGCACATACCAGCACACTTTAACTAAGTGAAGCAAAGACGTTAATATTGATGACAATATATTACTTTAATTTGCCGATTTATTACCGGTAGTGATAGCCTAGCGGTGAGACTGACAGACTGCTAGGTAGAGGATCTCAGATTCGAATCTACGGCGCACAATAATAACATTTTGAAGTTAAGTCTGTGGTTAAGTGCTTATTAAATTGTTCATTAACGTTTCTGAGAGTTTTCCATAACATTCTCGAATGACATGTGAAGTCCGTCAACTCGCACATGGCTAGCGTAGTGGATTATGACGTTACCCTTCTCATAGTGTGAAGCGGCCCTTGCCCAGCTGTGGGACAGTATACATACATACACGGCTGATGATGATGATGACTATATGCATTCAGCAAGCAGAATATGATCATTACTCTCGGAAAATATTTATTTACGCTACGTCAATTTGATCAGTAATTCATTAAATTGACATCGTAAAATTTCAATTTAGCTTTTTCACCTGAAAATGCGTAAATGCATTATCGTGTTTGTGCCCTTCGAAATAACGCACATCATTCCACAGTCAGTCTAAACCACATATTTGACGTGCATTATTAATATTCTAACGTTCAAAGCTTAATATTATTCTGTCGAATCTGGTTAGACAGTGCGCCAACCTCTGGCTCTGAGCTGAAAGTGCTGGATGCAACTGGGGCAACACAAAGACAATGATGATAATGATTTGTCGAGCATCCATAGTAAACTAAACAAAAGTTTCGTCGGAGGCGAGTCTCCAACTCTGCGGTGTCAGAGATTAAAGGCTGCCTGAAGGTTTTTTTTTCTTATTAAAAACTTCTTTTTAAAAGTTTCTAACGTGGCCTGACAATTCTTGTTCCGACTCCCGGGACAAGAACCAGCCACGTCTTTACGTACTCTCCAAAGCACGGTCTGATTTTTTTTTATAGTAATAGGCGGCAAACGAGCAGACGGATCGCCTGATGGAAAGCAATTACCGCCGCCCATGGACACAAGCAACACCACAGGAGTCACAAGTGCGTTGCCGCCACTTGGGGTTAGAAAAAGGGATAGGATGAGGAGTGGGATGAGGGAGAAGGAATAGGGGATAGAGCCTCCGGCACTCTCACTCATCAAACGAAACGCAGGTAGATACTGTTACTTTTCGTCGATTTTCAGTGAGAGGGTAGTACTTCCCCGGTGAGCCAGCCCATTCATGGCGAAATCAGCAAGGCTCTACTACCTATGAATACAAAAAGCAGATACCCTTCTAAGTAATGACCTGTGCAAGCGTTGCTTGACTCTGCCGATAAATTACGCACGGCAAGCCAAGTCATTCTATGACCGCTAGTAATGTTAGTTATAGTGAACCAAAATTATTCGTTGGCTCGCCTAGCATTGCATTCGAGCCTCGGTTGCTAAACTACCGTTTGTGAACTATGGTGCAACCGTCCTATTGATTTTACAACGTGTAAAGATAGATAATAATTAAAGTGTCTGGGTTTGTTCAGGCGCTACTTATAAATTATTTAGCTATCAATTATTACAATGTGGTTTGTAAGCACGTGTTGTTTGTTTTGATACGAAACTTGCAAATTGTTATTACCTAGTTAGATTACACAAAATATTAGCTATTCGGTGAAACATAGTTAATTCATTTTTAATTTACCTTTGCCAGCGTAATTGTCCACTAATAGTGTTTATCAAATATTTTAAGAAGAATTTAATGCTGCATTTTGAAAAAGGAACCATATTTAAATAGTCAAAATTAATGTTTTATCTACAACAGAACTATCTTTTTCGCGCCAAAATATACAAACTTTATCTGTTACTTAAAAGTTATAATTTTTTTACAAAAAATAATAATCAAATTTTAATGTGTAATTTTATTAACGTTGAAATTAAATTTTAATCTACTAGCAATATACATAGTAATAGGTTTCAGCTAAAAAATTCAATGCGCGTATATTTCATCATCAACGAGAATATAATAATTTTTTATTACGTTTAGTTGATTGTTGATTTGTTTACGACAATTTAGTGGTACGTGTTGTGTTTTGTAACTGCAAGTGGCGCGTGACAGACTGACGCGGGACATTTGCGGCTTAATTGTGAATGTACCTTCACCGTCCTTGTTTGTGAGATTGATGGGCCATTTATAATGAGCCGGTTTATTATGTTGTTGTATAAACTAGTGCGGTTATTGTAAATGTTATAAATATATCATTGCATAATTAAGTTGATATACCAAGTACTTGTTTAAATATATGTAATTTTGTCCACTACGGCTAGCGCATTTGCCAAACCTAATTAATATCGATTTCGATAGCTCCCAGTTTAAGTATAGGACACGCGTTGATTACATTGAAACATTTGATTAAGTAGTTTCATTTCATAATTACAGATAAGGAATTAATATGAACATTTCAAGTTGGACTTAAATATTAAACTTGCATTTATAAAATCGAAGTAAACCAAATATTATGAAATTAAAATAAACAGGTAAATTAGATATTTTGTTATGCGTGCATGCATATTATCTACGATTATAATTATTTATCTTGAAAACATAGAGAAAAACCCGTTTAATTTGGCAGAGAGAGGTCTCATTTCAGGGTCTTGATAGAATGTTCCAGAGTAACATTGTTCCATCTTGCTACACGGTAGGTACTTTCTACCCACTGACTTTTATTTCAGTTCACGAGTGAATTTTACAGCCATTTTACTGCCGCCACGGTAAGTGATTACCTTTGTAAAGTTACACCGAAAGAACCGCAATGTTATATTCAATATTAATGTAATTATGAGAACCTTGCCAGTCAGTTTCAGAGTTATTTGAGTATGTACATGTTAAACCAGATCTTTAACTCAAGTTAATATAGAACTTTCCTTTTAATTACAAAGTGTATTGGTGTACTTAATGCCTGCATGTTCATAGAGCTAGCTTCAAAATCAGCGAATTATAAACACTTTAACACTTATGTGACTTCTATATAAAGAGCTCTTTTGGTAGATGTATGCGCCATAAAATGATCCTACTGTATAAACTTAATGCTTCGAGCTTTAGAAGTTTAGGTTCTATGACGTTTAGTCAATCAGGACAAGTGATTTTATAATTATGGTGTTGGTAATGAAGATAAAGGAAAATAAAAATATAAAAATGTGGACTTCTCCAATCACAATTTGTAGTATGCAATTATGATAATACTCGGTTGGTTTCGTCAGTTAAGCTTCTCTGTGGTTGAGCCAACATTGTCGTAAAATATAGTTTAATATTAAACATTCACGTAAACCCAAGAAAATACTATTTCAGAGAATTACTGCGTCTCAAAAAGCTCTCAAGTAGAATAATTATAAACGCATTTTATTTATCATGACCATTATTAATAATGGTCAAAGAGACGTGTATTTATTGAACACGTGTGTGTATTAAATATGAATTAAGTTCGTTGGTGAACGGTTTGTAATTGAGTCGCTCGTGCGTAGACTAAGTTAACAAGTAACCAGCGGTATATGTATGTGGTTAATGGCCATTAATTTGTGTGGTAACAAGTAATGTGGCCCTAAAATATTATCTTAAAAGTAGTCAGTTTAAGATTGGAATATTGCTTTTGTGGTACCTACACAACATTCAGCGCAATGTCAAGCGGTGAGGGGGCCGATTACATTGTGTTAAAAACGTGTTAGTAAGGGTTTAGGTTGAATGCCCGGATTAGGTAATCTATTGTTTGAATTTTGTGCAGGGATCTAAGAAACTGTTTGTACGTAGTTTATTAGCATAATCGCCGACATAGCTTGGCGGAAAATCAAGAAGAAGGGGCAAAGTGAGGTGGCAACGTGTACCGATGATCTTCTTAGTATATTGAGATGCGGTTGGATGTTGACTTGCGACGCGGTAATAAACAGGTTAAGTTATACCAATAACTAATGAGTGTAGCAATTTTGTTATTAGTGTTGGACACCTTGCCATATTCCGCTGATCAGTTAATCGAAATCTGACTGTGCTTTTTGGTAACTTCACCCTCCACGTCGGGGTCAGGGGGACGCTATTCACTTGTTCATGTTAAAATAGATTACATATGCCTACGATACCTTTTTTATAGACATCCTGTAGACCTTGCCTTGTAAGAAGTGCCAGTTATCTCCGTCTCTTGGTCTCGTGTACATGTACTTCAACATAATCGACTTTACCGTCTTATCTAACCAAATGTGACGCACAATTACTTTGGCATTGATTGTAATCTTGGACCCCGTCTATCTTAATCGTTATCATCATCATAGGTCCTGAGGGTCTAGTACGAGTTTGCACTCGATCGTCACAGTGGACGATAGCCTAGTCGACGGGAACAATTTCCATACATTTTGTAAAAGCGCCCCTAACTGAGAGTAGCGATCGATAGAGACCGGTAGGGGGCGCATTTAGAAAATGTATGGAAATTGTTCCCGTCGACTAGGCTATCGTCCACCGTGACGATCGAGTGCAAACTCGTACTAGACACTCTGTATGTAAACTGTCCTAATGCTGGACACGAGCCTCTGCTTACTATGACAAGGGTAAGGCCTCTACCGTCACGATGTTTTCCTTCACCATTTAGCAAGCGATAATTAACAATTTAATACGCACATAACTTCGAAAAGTTATTGGTGCGCGCCGTGGATTTGAACCCGAGACCCTCTGCGTAGCAGTCCGTTGGGATCTCCACTAGGCTATCGTTGTTGTCAGTCTGTTGTAGTATTTCTAAATAAGCATATATATTTATATTAGCTATAAATTCGAGAGGAGATTTTTAAGCATAATATTATAATCAAATCAATAGGTATACACTTGCCGGTATTAAAACTAATTAATTATGGTTTGTCCTAAATACATTGAAAAGAAAGGGGTTGATTCTTTGTTTACTGTATAATCAATTCAAGTGTAACTTGAGTATTTGCTAGATATTACGTAACTAAATTTATCAGCAGAATACCCTGTAATTTTAGTAGGCACTTAGGATTTTTTCTTAGCATTTTCCCTACCTTTGTGTTACCTTGATAACCGTGAAATGCTTTTAATGATATTCAAAGTTTTAAAATTCTATGCGATAATCAAATTTAACGGTCGACTAGGCAGAAAATTACCTACCTTTCACATGAAAAACCAACTCGGGCAGAGATCATTCGCGCCTAGAGTCGCGCGAGTGGTCGCGTCATCGTTGCGATGTCGCAGTCGTGCTGAATCGCGAATAACGAGTAGAGGTGAATGCACCTCGCGCGACGCGTGAACTTGACTCTGCGCTACCTTAACATTGCGCCGACATTATATAAGGAAATTATCTAATCACATGTCCTACTAAAGTTGTGCTCACTCTACCATAGACATTAGTTACTTTTTAAAAGAGAAAGTCCACTCTGTAAACTATGCCATTCATACAATTCTATTTTTAAATCTGAACTTTGAATGTAGTTTATTAGTATGTTTATAATCTTAGGTTTAACACTAAACATTATACAATTAAATAAGTAAACATACGATTTACGATGCACTTACCAATGGCCTTTTGTATTTACTGCGCCAATGAACATTTATAGCCAATTATGTAACACCATACCATGTTAGATTCGTGTTACTATATTGTTTATCGACTAGGAAATTATTCTACAAAACCCACACCGGTATGTTACTCCATAGCTTAGATATTTGCAACGTGACTCTAAACTGAGCTAGTAAACAAAGTGTCTCAGCCGAACGTTTCCTGTTTACGAAACGGTTACAAAACGTACCCTTCGAATATTCCGCAGCAATCAGTGGTCCAATGCGAGTCCAGGGTGCGGGCCGTGAACCCGCGCGCACGCACCCGTGTGTACCCGCCGTCGGATGAGCCGAGGCCGATATATAAGCCAGCGACGGAGCACCCGGCACCATTCGCGATTAAACGCCACCGGAGTGAGCTTCCGCAGACCGAGGCCGCCTGACTCTGACCGCCAATTGAATTGACACAATTGTTCGCCACCCTTCCGCGATGTCTGCCATACGACTACTTCTCGTGGCCGCGCTCCTCGTCGCCGCAGTGGACGCCGCGCCATTCTTCGACGCCATATACGATGCTATCAACGGTAATGCAAGAAGATCTTACGGTTACAGCGGCTACGGAAACTACGGTTACGGAGCCTACCCTTACCCCAATGGCTACGCCAGCCCACAAGATAGTGGCTATGCATACGGAGGCTACAACGGCTACGAGTACAAGCCGAGACACGTGAAGCAGCCGAGACAAGAGAAATCTTACAAAGACATCTGCCGAGTGCACTTCTCCGCGTCGGCAGATTTCCCGGGAAGAAACGGGATAGTGTGTCCCTACTGAGGGTCAGATCGCGTGTTCTACGCAATGGAGCGGCTGCTCCGACGACGTAACATCATGAGGATGGGTTGACCTGGTGTATATAAAGCTCCCGCTTTATATACACGTCGATCTCCTTTCGAACCCAACATCGACAAAATAAGAAGCTTTAAAAAGTGAGTGTCTTTGTGCAATAAGAAAACTTTTTTAGATCGAATGCAACTTCACGTTAAATAATATAGTGTCAAATGTGATGTCTATATTAGTGTTGAGTGGGTCGACCTATCACGAACGATAAGTTACTGTAAATTTCAAGTAGCATAGCGTGTGATACCAAGTTTATCTGTGGTGATAGCCTTGTGATAATTTCTCTATTAGTTGTTATACTTACTGTAGTTTTCTGTAAAAAACCGGACGCATAGAACACGCGATATTAATAAAATGGACAGTAAATTGTGATTGGCTACTTTGTACTTATGAAATTGTATTTTAAATGCAACAAATCTGTGTTCTTCCAAACATTTTCACCAAAGTGTTTCTTTGACTTTTGTTAGTTACAAAGTGTAATGTTCCATTATGTTTAAGTTGTAAATATATTGTAAGGTGTAGAATAAATGTGTTGAAACAAGGCCACGTGTTTGATTCTGTTTGTACAGCTATCACGGTGAGAAGTGGGTCAAATTTGGTGTGATCAATTGCAGTTGGTGCGTATGTGGGGCAAGCTCGCCGTATCAACACTAACACCGCGAGTAACTACACGTGACTCATTTGACACTTTTGACAGATGGCATTACGTTTCCTCGAACTGTCATCTGTGTTAATTGCAAAGGAATTTAGCTATTATGCCATATTTGGTGCGTCAGTGCGTCAACCTTGCACGTTTGCTATGCGTATGATTAATTCTACGTTATGCGGTTCTAAGAAGTAAGTAGAAATGAGTAAGTATGTTAATTTATTTGTGGTTTACTTCTAGTTAATTTAATATCATTGCATATGTATTTAAGTCATCATTTGTGTTTGTTTTTTACAAATGTCGTACATGATTCAGGTTTTAAGCTTTCTAAATCATCAATGGCAGGCTGGTAATTGGGTTTTTGTATGTTTTCATTACAAACAGAGCTTAGGCCATAGGTATGCTTTAGATAACTCTTTAAATGAAACAGAATTATTGTAAAAAAAAAATGTGAATTTAACTAGTTTTAACTATTAGGTAATTAACTAGCAAAGCTACAGAATGTACTTAAGTTCCATATATCTTTCTGTTCCTCTGACAACGTGATGGCAAAGTTTCGTGATGATCTGTTGACTAGTTAAGGAGTGAAAGTGCAATAAACAAACTAACGTTCACATTTACAATATTAAGCTTGTAGAGCGAGCAGATCAAACCACGATACAGTTGTCTTATTGCACAAATGTTTGTAAATAAAATCAGCGCTGCAGTTTATGGCAAATAATAAAACAAGTACGTCATAATTAGAAACATGAAGTTTTTCTCGTTTTGTGTAGCCAATTACAAAGACTGTACAAGTAATCCCTACTTAATATTATAAATTCGAAAGTGTGTATGTATGTATGTATGTATGTTCCGTTTTCACACTAAAACGGCTGAACTGTTTATAGTTATATATTGGACATGTATTAGAACATGGCTTTGACATTTAATTGTATGCAAGGTGATGTTATTATGTACCTTTCGGTAAAAAATGTCATGGATACTGACCGAGTTACTTTGTACCCTACAGAGTTTCTGAAGTCTTTAGAATAATCAGGAGTTCCTTCACACAACTTGAGACTAAAAGTACCTAGATAGATAGAAGTGTTACCCCGAGATTGACGCGCGCGAAGCGGCGGGCAAAAGCTAGTTAAACATAAAAATACATGAAAATATTGCAGCTTGCCGAGGTCGACACAACGGGACCAAACAACCGTTGGCGTGCGCACGACTACTTAACACAATTATTATGTAAATCAAGATTAATAAAGCACATAATTACATAATAGTTCGTTATAATTCAGATTATCTAGAACTTGTTGTAAGTATCTTAATCGTTTTCTTTACGATGTTTGCGAGACAATTCTGCGAGACAGTGAATGTGGTCTTGTAAGATAATTTTACAACTGCAATCGAGATCACCCAGATCTTCAATTAGTTGTCGGTGTTGCAGATGTTTGGTCCCATCTGGGTTATCAACTGCGTCACTGTGATGAAAACATATCTGTAGTACAACGTCTGCACGTATGGTGGAGTGGTTTAAACGGTAGCGTGGTCCATCGGGTTCGATTCCCACACGAGACAACACTTTGTGTTATTCATAAATTGTTGTTTCGAGTCTTGTGTCCGTTGATTGAATGTTGGTAAACTGATTTTTTTTATTGACTCACACCTGTATCCCGACGAGGTAGGCAGAGGTGTAACATTAGTAACATTACACCCCCATTTCGCCATGATGTTTTAGGTCCCACGTAATAGGGAGCGAGCCTATTGCCGTAACCGGGCACATCACCAGACTCCGTGCTGCTATTGACAATTCGGAAAAATCCAGTAACACTTTTGCCCGACCCGGGAATCGAACCCGGGACCTCCGATCAGCAGTCGCATACGCTATCCACTAGACCACGGAGGCAGTGGTAAACTTCCACACGACAATTGTCTATTTATAAAAACAAATAAACGTATTACTGAATACAATTGTATTCGTTGTATGTAGTGCCGTAGCGAGCCTTTTATGGACTCGGTGTGAGCTTAAATAACAGCGCCCTTGAAAACGTATATGAAGTAATTGGGCCGCTTAACGTCTCCCCAAGGGTCTGCGCCCTGTGCATGGTACGTACTTTTTTTCTAAATACAAAATCAATAATGCAATCATGCATTTTTTTGACGAAATGCAGTTATAGCAATAAGTTTTAATGTGTAACATTCAAGACAATTAATTGCACTAAAGTTATTGTTGTATAATAAGGAAGTAGGATGCTGATAACTATAATAAATCGAGAGAATAAAACAGTGGTTGGACGTATAATTAGTGTGTGGCATCACTTCTCACGGGTTTCGTGAGAGGCGGACAGGATTATGTCACAAGAGCTTAGGTACGTATATTTTCACGTGAACGACATGTGCTTGAAAATGTCTAAACTGCTGATAAAAGAGATGGGGAGAGAAGTTCTTAGTATTTAAAATCAATATATTTTTATATTATCCCATGGGTGTCGTAAGAGCCGACAGAGGGAGTATATTATCCAGAGAACAGCACTGTAAGAGAAGGAAAACTTGATACACACCCTATACCAACCCGTTTGGCCAGCGTGGTACAGTAGGCCAATTTCTCCTTTCAAAGGAGAGGCCTAGTCCAGCAGTGGACTGTTAAAGGCTGATGATGATGATATTTTTATATACTCAATTTAATCTCTGCTATCTATGCTAATTCGAATTTGTCTTTGTTTTAGACGCTATAACGAATTTTCAGAATCGATTTCAAAGGTTATTTGATATCTCGTGTGTTATTATTATTGTTTTATTTTTATCTTTCTCCTGTCATATCCAGTACCTACTATCATATATATTTAACACACTTACAATAACTCTACATAAGTTTTCGCTGGCAAAAATATACTTTAAGTTTGTGAGTAACTATAACAGCGATATATCAGTTGTCTCGTTTAGTTATAAGAACACCTGCGCTAACACGATCTATCAAATCTGCACTACAGTTTAATATACGACCTACTTCATCATTTAAAAGGGTTGCATTGAATTCTTCCAAGCTATAAAGCCATAATATCTTATATCGCTATTTGAACGGCGAAATATTTCATAGTAGGTATGTATGTCTTACTCAATAAGTGCATAAACGGCAGTGATTCATTTGATCGGTATCGGGAAGTACTCAGAGAGGAGCTCTTGATTTCGAATTTGAAATGCGGGCAGTGGACATTCTTGTACTTGTGGTAGCAGGTTCGAATCAAGCTCTACGTCGGCTATCGTCGTTGACACGACATCCACTCTCGCCTTGAAGTACACAACTTTATTATTAGTATAGGGCAACCCACTAAAGGGGTGATTGAATTCGTTGCTATGATCTAGATATGCTCTAGGGCATTGTCGAAATGGCAAAACAAAAATCTGCTGTTCCATACCAAATTAAACTTAGATGTTGACAAAGTATAGACCGGCGGCTTTTTGGTACCTACCACTGATTTCGGCAATGTATTTACAAAAGTTGTTCGTAATAATGAGTAATCAATCAAAATCATCCCTTACGCGATTTACGGAACTTTCTCATGTAACACGGGACTTTTACTAGGTATAGTTTTCGCCAAACTTTTAGTGCTCTCTGAAGTTGAATCATACAGGTGTTTGCGCCGGTACAGTCAAACAGAAAATCTTTACAAAAAATATATTTCAATGTACATATTTTTGTTACCATGGCAAATAAATTAACTTTTAGTTTATTGAGACAACAAAGTAAGGAACCAAATGTGAACCAAGGTCTAATATTTAGGCAAAAAAATGTTGAAGACTGTAAACATATAATTATTATCTACGTACATGCATCCCCATTTTCTTTATCAATTCACGGTAGAGGCGAGGAATATTCTCGGTGGATGAAAAAAAATAAACCAAATAGTAAGTGAATATCACAGACGTATAAGAGTATATAGGTAAGTATAACAATCAACAAATGTAACTAAAACAACAATAAGCGAATAAAAACACAAAACATATCAAATAGATAATTTAAAGTTGCGTCGCGCGTTTCTTAGTGACTGTACTTTACGGAAAATTCGAACACAAATTCAAATTTCAAACGCAATAGACCATATTATCCGAATGCAACCAATCATAGCCGAATGCGTCACGCTACGAATCGTGAAGTCCCCTCCCGCTACCCGCCCCCGTCCCGCTGACACCTAATTCTCAATTACTGCGCAGCCATACGCAGCAACTTCAGAGGGAACTAGAAATTTGGTGATACCTATACCTACTTTTAAGCCCTGTTGAAATTTTAATTATCTAATTATAATTAATTATATTAATCTAATTTTTGCGCTTATTTTAAAATAAGCAAATCCTTAAAAAGTCATCTGTCCAAAGAAAATATAACCAGATTTATAAAAGTTATCATTCATCACAACTTGCAATCTAGTTGCCCCAGTAATTTATGTAACAAGGAAATATAAAAACACCTATAATAACAAATTGTCCGTTATTTGCGTCCCGTCGGTCCCGGTACGCAGTTCAAGTTTTTGCTATTATAACATTCATAACATACACGCTTGCTGCATCCAAATGACGAATAAGTGGCCGAAATCTACGCTTTGACCTTGAAATATGCCAAATGTGGCCATTGTTTATTAAAACACCATAAAGACTTATGGGCACATTATTCAGCTTATAAAAAAGAAACCAATGTAGAAGACTATGGTAGAATATATATAGTCCTAGTTTACTAGGACGAAGGCCTCTTTAAATATCTGGCCAATGTTTTACTTTTTAGGCTTTCTAAGCCACTCACTGCATGTTGTTGGTTTTCTGTCCTGGAGCATCCTAACTAATTTTACTATTACTAGATAGTAAGCTACATTTTATTAGGTGTCGGTTCCTCTAACTTTTACAGAAGCAAGGCAAGGCGGTCCCCGGTTAGGTGGACCGACGACCTGAAAAGGGTGGCTGGGACAGACTGGATGCGGAAGGCTGAGAACCGTGTACTGTTGCGCGTGTTGGGAGAGGCCTATGTTCAGCAGTGGATGCGATAGGCTGATTGATTGATTGATTGAAATCAAGGCAGTAGGTACATGCAGATTTCTGCCCGCTTTGACGAAGAAGGAAGATGCTGAAAGGAACTTGGATTGGAGCACCAATCATCATCCTCTTAGCGTTATCCCAGTTTCAATCTGGAGTCCGTTTACTAGTCTAACCGGATTTGGCTGAATATTAGCTTTTCCACAGAGCGACTGCCTGTCTGAACTCCGCAACCTGAAGGGATAGCTATATTCCATGGTTTAGACTAGTGTCAGTTTATTAGACGGTACTGACACCCTGTAACGATTGTCAAAGATCTTCATGATAACTGGGGCCGACGGCTTAACGTGCTCGCCGAGGCACGGGACAAGCGATAATTAACAATTCAATACGCACATAACTCCGAAAAGTCATTGGTAGGCGCCGTGAATTCGAACCCGATACCCTCGGCATGGCAGTCTGTTGGTATCTCCACTAGGCTATCGCTGCCTTGGATTGGAGCACCAATGAATAATAAAAATAACTTTATAGATAGGTAGCCACTTTTGTCAAATGATTTATATGTGTTTATTACGCATTGATTCATCGTTGATAAAATGTATAAATGCCTTCATTGATTTAAAGAACATTGCTTCCATGAATAATAATTAGGTATTGTTGACACCAACACAATAGGCAGATGCATTATTTATCGCTAATGCCCAAAGTTACACATAAATATACATTCATTAATCAATTTGTACATATCTTGAAGTCTACGTGCCGTGACGGAAAATGATGTCATGCAGTCGAAATTAAAAAGAAATCCAAAACAAAGCCCATAAGGCTTCCTTAGATCACCTGTTGATTTTTCAATGTTGTATTATGAGCAGAACTATTCCTTCATGTCTGTTAATATGAGCAATGCATACAGATTTACATAGAAGCGCAGTTCTTAAGGATTTCGTGTGCCGATTCCATGTGGGGACTGTCTCCAGTTTAGTTCGTAGTTGGCGCCGTTGGCGGCGCTGGCGTCGTTCTCCGTCTCTCTTGCTCTCGTAGTTAAGATGCACAGGAGGAACGTTCGTCTTTCTTGCTTTCGTAGAAAGAGCTGTCAAAGCGTGACTGCCACGCCACCAAGCGGCAATTTGGGTCACAGAAAGTTTGTGTTCAGGGCGCCCATAGGAAATGCGCCTCTATGTAAATATCTGAGCTCTTTGATATGAGGCTCTAATCTTAATATATAAAATCCTTGCGTTACTTACTGACTGACAGACACGCTACAGCCGAAACTATTGGGCGCAGAAAGCTGAAATTTGGCATGTATGTTCCTTGTGAATCGTAGGGGTGCACTAAGAAGGGATTTGAAATTCCCACGGGATCGCACTATGGTTCGTCTAGAACAAGCTAGCTAGACAAAATTATTTTATTTGATTTTTATGTCTAGATGCGGTTAATAAGCAAAGATATAAGGTTTTTGGTACTTTTTTCAAGGCAGTTTGTCATTTGAGCTGGTGTCATGAAAAAAAAAAACATTTATCGGGCATATGTGTATAATATATTTTTTGAACATTTTATAAAGTGATTTATCCCTCGACGTCGCTATAAAATCTAATAACAGATGCATAAAATATCTAAGAACTAAATCTATTACTCATTATCATCACTATCATCAGATGAATCATCCATTGAATAGTCATGATCGTGAGGGGCAGAACTATGAAAAGTAGAAATCATATTAACATTTTGTTCCTTACAGCTAGGTGGGACAATTAAATCTAATACTTCAGTTGGAAGCGTACCTATTTTCTTCCGAGGAACTTCTCGTAAACCGTTTATTACAGGGTCAGATGTTATCAATAACATATTAAGTAAATCTCTATTCGTAGCCTCCCGTGATCGCTTTCGTGTGTTGTGCTCACGAAATCTTCTGCAGTCCTTATTCCGAGCTTCCTGTGCTTCCTCGGAAAGCTGGCCTATAGGTAGAAGGGACGATCTAATTACTTCGCCACTGTGCAAAAGTATTTTGTGGACAGTAGCGGGCATGTAATACCATGAATAGAGATTTACATAAAGTTGTCTAGTTTCTTGAGCTAAGTTAACGAATTTTTCAATATTTATATCATATCCCGATGATAAAGTGCGAAGTAGTATGCCAAATTTTTGTATTAGTGAAACATCTAACCCTGTAATATCGGCACTAGCCTCGGGATTTCCAAAAAATCTTCGCGCGGTGTTCCCGTCATTAGTGTTACCGAACCCTAGTTTTGGTTTGTCTACAATCAAGCCCATTTCGCTTTTAAATCGTTTTTTAATGTCATCTGAACGTTGTTTCACACTAGCTTTGTCTTCGGCTGTTCTTAACTGCCATTTTTTTATATTTAGTCGATAGCTAATGTGAAGCAAGCATTCAAAGCACCTTATCCAAGCGTGCAACGTAGACAAACCAAAACCAAGATTATCTTTGTCCGCAGCAAACTCTTTTGACAGATCATTCATCATTGTTGGAGTTGCCCCACAAATAAAACATTTTTGTGAGGAAGAAGTTTCGGTCAGAGCATTGCAAACTTTTCCGTCAATCATTGTTAAAAGCATAACATGTGTGACAGATACTTCGGTCTCCATCACCTTGCAGGTTGTCGGCAATAAAGCGTTTATCTCTTCTAAAACCTTATTGGTTTCCGAAATCGTAAAATCTTTCGTTTCCTTAGAAAAGATAAACTTTATTGGCCGACAATACATTGTAGAACAGGGCCGAGGATTCTGCCACACAATATTACCACTTTCATCTTTCAATTGAAGAGGAACGAAAGAAAATACAAATAAAAACTCGTCACTATCGTCACAATTAGTGAATTTTTGTTTGTACATACTATGACCGGAACTTCCATCACAACCCCATTTACTGATTAATGTGAATGACGTGCAAGGTAACAGACTATGAACAACTTCTTGTTGTGCTGAAACTAAACGTTCGGCAGTCTTATCAAGAATTGCCTGAACTTTGATTTCAGCATGCGTTTCATTGACTGTAATTTGTTCACCTGACGGGTAGCAGGCTATTTTAGCCTTTCTAACACTGTACATTGACGGAAACACCTTATGTCCAGCTTTAATACTCCACTTCCGAGTCTGCTTATAGCTATGGCTACTTGATTTACTATCAACGTAGTACGCTAAAGCTTCCTCACTTGTTAAACTCCTGGGGGCACTTTCTTCACTCGTGGTCTTGGTTATTGAAGGATCACTAGTCACATCTTTAATTTGACGTGCTACACTTCTCTGACCCGAGATTCGAGCTGACACTTCAGCGGCGTAAATTAATTCACTAGCACTTCTGGACTGTAATAGATCGTCTACACGTCGTCTCTTCGTTTTGAGACTAGAATGTTCAGAATCTTTAGTAGGTCTTCCGGGTCCCGGTTCTCCAGATGTAGTTGGCAGAGATAAATAAACGGACACATCGAAAGATATGTCAAGACCCTCCAGCCACGTCGAATACTTTTGTAGGAATCGCTCTCGATTTCTTCCACAGCTGCTCCACTTTTCAGCAAATTTCGTTGAATATCTTGAGATTAGTACTTTAATATCTCGCAGAGACTGCTCCGTAACACCATCAAAATTATATCTCAAAGATATAAACCGAAAGAGCTCCTCATTCCGCGTTTCCTTCGGGTGTTTCAGCCATTCTTCGAAAAAATCCATTCTTGAGACGGTAAAAACTGTTGAAAGAAAAAAATAAATAAAAATTAGTTGTGCAAATATATCGCAATGAATTTTTTTACGTATAACTACTAGACACTTATGAGAATCGTATATGATAGGTTCTACGGTGGGGACAAGTGGGGACATGTTATTATTTGACCGATGAATTTGAAAAAATGAGTAAAAAAGTGGGTGAAAATTCAAACATTTCATTTTATAAGACTAAAGAATGAAGTTCCCATGTTGAAAATGAAATAAAATATAACTACTTACCCTTACGTATACAATCCATCACAAAAACACTTTCACAAATTTCTTTTAGTGACATAAACAATGCTATCAAATATGATGTAAAAATGCAAATGAATGCCCTTTAAATAGTCAACATCTTATAAACATACCTTAATGACGCTCTTAATGAGGGTAGTATTGATAATTAATAGGTGTAATCCTCAATGTATAGGGGTAATGAGTTCGTAATAGTAATTAACTTCCAGGAATTTAAGAGTTGTTTTTGTCTAGCTAGCTTGTTCTAGACGAACCATAGTGGATCGGCCAAAACGGGTAAATTAAAAGAAATTGCAGGCGTAGCTGCTGGCGTCCTCTAGTCTTTGATAATAGTAACTAGGTATTACTCGTACGCGGTGCACTAATCATAATATTTCCTGATGCACGTTGTGGATTAACCACAAAACTTTCATCTGACAACTCATGTTCTCACAGACTTGAAAGCTACGTAATCCAGATGAAACAAAGCGACTAGCTTATATATCATTATTATGAAAAATAATGAATTATTAGCCTTTTTGTGTTTCTTAGCACTATTAAAATTTTACTCTAAAAATTTTGATTGTTTACAAATTTAATTTTTAATTGCACGTATGGCGTAGTCATTTCAGAGGCGAACGGCTACGCCAGTACGAAGCGTGTCTTGAGTTCAAATCTTGCTCAGTAGGTATAATAATATATAACACATTACTAAAACTGATTTTGTTCCGAGCCTTGTTTCCTTATAATGTTTGATGATTGAATTATACAAGTTATTGTAGTGGCCCTTAATCGCGTTTTCAGTAATGCCAAGATATCATCATCCTAGTGTTATCCCAGTCTCAACCTAAGATCCGCTTTCTAGTCTAACCGGATTTGGCGGAATATTAGCTTTTCCACGGAGCGACTGCCTGTCTGACCTCCGCAACCCGAAGGGATAGCGATATTCCATGGTTTAGACTAGTGTCAGTTTATTTTAGAGGTAATGACGCCCTATAACGACTGTCAAAGATCTTCAGGACAGCCGGGACCGAAGGCTTCACGTGCTCTCCGAGGCACGAGACAAGCGATAATTAACAATTCAATACGCACATAACTCCGAAAAGTCATTGGTGCGCGCCGTGGATTCGAACCCGATACCCTCTGCATGGCAGTCCGTTGGGATCTCCCCTAGGCTATCGCTGTCTTCTCATCATTCATCTCAGTAAAGTCAAGATAATAGGTGAATAAATCTTTCAAATAGTTAATGAATTTTCTCGGTCTGAATTAATGAAATCAGTATTGACATCTATCTTGGATTATCAGCCAATTATTATGCGTCCAGGCGTCCAGTTGCTAATAGATCATCAGCCTTTAAGGGTTGAGCTACATCTATTAGCACCGCGTCGCACTTTCCTATGCTTCTATCCTTTTCTGTCACGTAGGACCGTCATTTGCTAGAGCGAGAAAGAGAGAGGGAAGGCGTCAGCACGCCGCGGAATCGAAAAGTAGATCGGCAACACGGAAAAAATGCTATGAGCATGCTGAGAGGCGACGGAACGCTTACGCGCGCGTCAGCACGCTTACGCGCGCGTCAGCACGCTTACGCGCGCGAAAGGATGCTATAGCATGCTATAGCATGCTATAGCATGCTATAGCATCCTTTCGCCGCCGATCGCGTGCGAACGCGCGCTGACGCACGCTGGCACGCGCGGCGATGTGCTGCCGCGTGCTGGTGCCGATTCGTATAGATTTTTCGAATTATTTTCTTTTAACTCTTGTTATTTTGCATTTCTTGCAAAATGCACGCTATTACTACTGCTCTCTCTTCCGCTCTGCTATCCATTTCGAACTTGAAACTATACTGTGACCAAAGCAAATGTCAAAAGAACGCGGCGGAATGCTTCAGCACGCTATAGCACGCTGACGCGTGCGTTCGCATTCCGCAGCACACAAATACGATCGCACGCTATAGAGTGCTGCAGCACGCGTCAGCACACTATAGCGTGCTGAAGCACAGGCGGAACAAATGCGATTCCGTGCTGACAGATGTGTACAGTAGCTCAACCCTAACAGTCCACTGCTGTACTAGGCCTCTCCTTTGAAAGGAGGAAATGGCCTATTATACCACGCTGGCCAAACGGGTTGGTATAGGGTTTTATCAAGTTTTCCTTCTCTTACACTGCTGTTCTCTGCATAATATGCTCCCTCTGTCGGCTCCTACGACACCCATGGTATGATATGGCGTGGTGACATTCCGTATTCTTAATCCGTCACCACACGGACGGTTGCTAATAGTTTGCTATTATATTAGTCCTCGATGAATGGTTATTAGTTAATGGTTATTCGAATGATTACTTGTGCAACTATTTATATTAAAAGAATCTAGAAATATTTTTCTGTTGAGACGGAAAATAGATATCAATAACATTAGGAGTAAACCCTGTTTAAGACAGGACTATACCCTAAACAACAAGTTTTCATAGCATAAAGTGTTGTACTGTGTGGTGGTCGAACCCACAGCACCGTTAGAGTTAAGCGAATAGGTGACCACTATAGTTAATTCTACAATCTCATAAATTAATTATTCAATTTAGTGCTTATTACTGTTTAATTTTTGAACATATTCTACGCGAATATCTATACATAATATAATGGCACGTCCGTGTGGTGACGGATTAAGAATACGGATTGACATCACCCCATATCGTCCCATGGGTGTCGTAAGAGCCGACAGAGGGAGCATATTATGCAGATAACAGCACTGTAAGAGAAGGAAAACTTGATACAAACCCTATACCAACCCGTTTGGGCAGCGTGGTATAGTAGGCCAATTCCTCCTTTCAAAGGAGAGGCCTAGTCCAGCAGTGGACTGTTAAAGGCTGATGATGATGAATATAATGGCACAGGTGTTAATGTTAAGAGCTTGAATGGGTACTAAGAATTTCCAGGCTACGATAGGGCGCCGCCCTGAGAAACTAAATCTGACCCTGGCTACGTACAACGGATGGACGCTGCGCCTCGATGAGCATCTTCTTCAGCTGGAACAAGAACTGAAGTGCATAAGATGGGACGTTTTGGGTTTGTGTGCAGGCATTTTTGCGACCAGGCATAAAACCGAATTGGTTTTGTGAAATTACACTCACTTCTCTCAATCGTCGTTCAATCACTTTCTCCCATGCTTTCATACTATGTGAAATTAGCTTTATTCCTCTATAGTTATTACACTCCAGCACATCACCTTTGCTTTTATAGATGGGCACCAGCGAACTGCTACACCATTCATCAGGTATGGCTTCGTCCACCAACAACTTATTGAAGAATAAAGCGAACCACTTCCATCCGTCTACCTGTAGTATCTTCCATACTTCAAGTGGCCCCGCAGCTTTTCCATTCTTCATTCCATTTACTGCTACCCTCACTTCATCCATACTTACCATTCTTATTAGCCCCTCATTCACAGGTATATTCTCAAGCACACCACTCCAATCATTTTCTTCATTCATCAGTCTCGCAAAGTAATTCTTCCATTTATCCCTAATTTTGTCATCCGCGCAAAGTACCGTACCATTTTCATCTTTTATACACTTAATGTTACATACATCCCTTGCTTTCTTCGCTCTAGCTTTAGCTAGTCGGTAAAGTTGATTTTGGCCCGCCGGGCTCTCTAAGTTATTATATAAGCTTTCCTCGGCTGCTGCTTTTGCCAAAGCAACGGCTTTCTTAGCTTTCTTCTTTAGCTCATCATACTCTACCTTTTTTTCTTGTTTCAGGCTAACATTCAATTCATCCACACACTGCCATTCCTTGAATTTCATCTTCTTATCCTTCAAAATCTTTTGTACTTCTGTCGACCACCACCATGTATCTCTATCTATCGTACCTTTTACTTTTGATTCTCCTAAAATATCTTTCGCTGTACTCCCGATACACCCTGCCATTTCACTCCAGCATTCATTCACACTTCTACATTCCATATCGTCCATCTCTATCATTTTATTCACAACTCGCTCTCTAAATTTCCTTTCATATTCTGGCCTTTCCAAGAAGTGCTACTTAATTTTAGGGGGTGGTCTTTGTCTTTGGTGGCTCTTTGTTTTTGTTGCGTATTACTTCTATAGCAACTTCTATGATGAGGAGCCTGTGCTGCGATACTAGGTCTTCCCCGGGTATGATTTTGCAGTCTTTGACGTATTTTAGGTTGTTGAGTCTGACGAAGAAGTACTCGATTTGAGTCGTGTGATTGCCACTTTTATATGTAATTAAGTGGCTACTTTTCTTCTGGAACCATGTGTTGACAACCGCCAGGTCAAAAGCAATTGCCGATTGTAGCAGACTTACGCCCTCGTTATTGCGATTACCAAATGCCCATCCCTCGTACACTCTTTCGTAACCACTATTCATTCATTCTACATGCCCATTAAAATCGCCAGCAACATACATTTCCTCGCGCACTGGAATATTCATCAAAACACAGTCAAAATCCTCCCAAAACTTCTCTTTCACCCTTTCATCACATCCTGCCTATGGGGCATATACACTTATAATATTCAGCATTACATTTTCTAACATAAGTTTCACCACTATCAGTCTATAATTTACCCTATTAACTTCCACCACTCTTTCTTTAAAATTACTATCTAAAACAATTCCCACACCATTTCTTTTTCCATCACTGCCGCTGTAGTAAAACTTGTATCCCTCACCAATCTCTCTCGCCTTTGTGCCTTTCCACTTAGTTTCCTGTAAAACCTAACGGGCTGTGACGTCACATCGCGCTCCTGCGCCGCGAGCCTTGCTACGAGTAACGCACAGCAATGGGCCGTTCCCTCGCGCCCCTCCGCGCCGGCCCTATATATACAGCGGTCACGAGGCTTCGGCCCTTTTGCTCCGGCCAGCACCACCGAGTTGAGTACAAGACTATCTGAAGACCTGTGAAGTGCCAACGTCGACCACGCCCTGGATAATTGCCTCTTCTGTTAACCTTAATCGTCAGTTCTTTTTTTGTATCGAATAACTGGAAGTATAACGCGAGTTTAAACTTTCCTGGTGATATTTTTTATTTATTTCCCGTAAGTCAACCTAATTATCTCTCTTTAATTGCTCGGCGAGTGATCGATCCCGGCTACCCCGTGGAAATCAATCACTCGTGCGACATTGGCGCCCAATAGAATTTTTAATTATATTATATATATAATTTTTAAAACGTAAGTTGGCATTTTACAGGTGAGTGAAATAATTTATTTTTCTCTTGTATATTTTTCTCCTGTGTGTGCATATATTCTGGTGTGGTGAATTGCGTACAGGTACAGTTTCTATCTATTTTGGTTGGCCATAAGCAATTTAACTGTGTAAATAACATAACGGTGATTTAATTAACGTCGGTCTAAAATCACGTTTCCACCGCGGGCAGCGTGTTGAGCCGCCAACCGGTTCTAACCGCTTAGCCGTTGAACTAACGAGCCACGGGTTCGCGAAAGAATATTGTGATTCAACCTTTAAGATTTTTTTTCTTCCTTGACCAATCATCACACCATTGTATAATTTAGTGTATTTCAGCTTTTTTTAGCGCGGTATTCGATTTTCTGGCGATATTTTTTTTTTTTCTAGTGCCGGCGTAAATACTTAGATTTTCTATTATTGTTTTGTAATAATGGCTTACATTATAAATTTCTCATTATTAACTAAAGCGGAATTAGAATATGAGACCACAATACGCGGCGTTTCAAAGCCTGACGATCCCCGCAAACAAATCGCTAAACTTTTAGTTAAAACTGCCTCAGAGGATATATTATCTTCACCCTTCCCACCAGAGGAGGATGTGGCAGAAGTGGAAAAGTCGCTATTAAGACCAACTAAACACTTATCTATGTTGGAAGCAAACTATACTTCCGAGCTTCAACAGAAGGTCGAAACCGTGCTGCACCATTGTTTTCATCGACTGAATAGGGTGGATACCGGCAGTCTTGATATTAAAAAAATTGAGTCTGTGTGGAATAAATTTCATAATTCATAATTCATAATACTTTATTTGTGGAAAGTAGGTTAGTTACAGATCTTAACGTTATGTTATAGTACCACTACATCCTACCACATTTGCGGTGTACAAATAATATGAGATATAAAGAAAATAGTTACAATTAAATTAATATTAAGGAAATAATTAAAAATATATTATAAAAACAAAACAATGTCACCAATTCAAATAATAATTCAAAGTGATAATACAATATAATGTCATCAATTTAAATAATACTTAATTAAAATAATTTTTCAAAATTTCAAATAATAATAGGAATGTCACAAGTAATAATTGAATGTGAATAGGAATTAATTATGTCATATTACAATTACAATTATATTACATTGTTTTGTCATTAAAATATTCATCAATAGAATAATAGGCTTTATTTATAAGAAACTCTTTCAATTTGTTTTTGAATAATTTTAAACTTTCAGCAGTTTGTATACATTTAGGTAACTTATTGTATATCTTGGGGGCCATCACAAATATGCTGTTGTGATATAAGGTAGTTTTAGCTTGAACTAGATGTAGTTTACCAAGTCTACGGTTCCTAGTTATCTGTGAAAATTTGGACCAGTTTTTCTTAACAAATAACGCCGTTTCAAAGATATACATAGATGGCATTGTCAATATTTTTAACTGGATGAAGTGCGGTTTACATGAGTCAGTAGAACAGATATTACATATTGCTCTTATGCAGCGCTTTTGAGACTTAAAAACTAGTTCTTTACCAGTTGCATTGCCCCAAAATATAATTCCTTATTTCATTGTTGATGCAACCAATCGGTGATAAGCAGCAACAATTGTGTCTTGGTTAACAGTTTTACTCAGCATGTGTAGCGCATATGCATATTGATTTAATTTGCCACACACCTGTTCTATTTGTTTATTCCATTTCAGAGTACTTTCAATTTGCAAGCCTAAGAATTTTGTTACTTTAATGTCACTAATACGGTTATTGTTGTATTTGATATCTATATCCTTTGTTTTGTCCTCTTTTTGACCAAAATTCATAACAGTAGTTTTACTTAGATTAATTTTCAGATTTTGCGATTCCAACCAATCAACCAATGACACAATATTGCTTTCAATAATTGAGTTAGTGGTAAGAGGATTATCATGATTAAATACGACGGTGCTATCGTCAGCAAACATTACCATCGGAAATTTTGTAGCGGATGGAAAGTCATTAATATAGATAATGAATAGCAAAGGGCCGAGTGTACTTCCCTGTGGAACTCCGTATTTTATAGTTCTAGCATTTGACTTGTAAGAAGTTTTTGTTTTGGTTTTTAGGCATATTTTATCAATAACTGTAATCTGCTGGCGATTGCTAAGGATTGACTCTATTAGTGTAGATACATTGCCTCGGACACCATAGGCATTTAATTTATCAATTAATATTTTGTGGTTCACATAATCGAATGCCTTTGTCATGTCCATGTGTAGTGCTTGTACTGGCATTCTTTTGTCCATTCTAGAAATAATAATATTTAAAAACTCATAAATAGCTACATCAATGGATTTATTTTTTCTAAATCCTTTCTGGTTTTCTGTGAACAGATTATTTTTTTCAAAGTAGTTATTTAAGCTGTTATAAATTACTTTTTCAAAAATCTTTGAAAATATGGGTACTAAGGCAATCGGCCGATAGGATTGCATGTTTACTTTATCTTCTTTTTTAAAGAGCGGCTTTACCAGGGATATTTTCAGCTTTTCGGGGTATACACCTTGGGCGATATAGTTATTTATCATGTGGCTCAATATAGGTGAAATTGGCACCGACACCAGTTTAACTATTTCCGTACTAATGTCGTCGTATCCTGTGCTTGTTGTATTTTTTAATTCCTTTATTATATGGTATATGTCTTGGGGTATTGTAGGCTGCATAAACATAGATGTAGGTTTATTGTAGGTAGATTTAATGACTTATATGCGAAATTACAATTAATCACGAGACGTAATTCGCGGTCGGATTGCTCAGTGGCAGAGGGAAACACTTCCTATAATTACGACCGTAAGCTTTTTTCGGAATTAGGTAAATTCAAATTTAACGGTAAATCATGTGTAAGATCCTTTATTGAAAAAATTGATGAATTTATGTCCTATAGATCTATTCCTCACGACAAGATGTTGTCTTTCGCTTTTGAAATATTTTCGGGTGACGCATTAGTTTGGTATCGTTCTGTTAAAAATAATGTAAAGACTTGGTTAGAACTTTGCGAACTTTTGAAACGAGATTTTAGTCCGCATAACTACGATTATCGGCTTATGACGGAGATTCGTCAGCGCTCACAGGGCGAAAACGAATCAATAACTATCTACGTGGCAAAAATGCACGGTCTATTTTCGCGACTTAGTTCTCCTATCGCTGATTCGGAGAAGCTAGAAATTTTGCTAAATAATATTAGACCTTGTTACACTAATTGTCTGCTCACTGCAAAGGTTGTTGATGTTGATAGTCTGGTCAAAGTTTGTCGTCTTTTCGAAAATTACCAAAGTCGCAGTAAGCAATTTTCTGAACCCCCTAAAGTTTCAAAGAATACTGTAGCACCTGATCTAGCGTATAATTATCCGTTTTCTAATTTTTCTTCAAACAAAAATGTTTACAATCATAATCACTTCAATAAATATAACTCTGTCGCTGATACATCGAGATAAACTCAAACTCAAAATCATTTATTCATTTAGGCCACAAAGTGACGCTTTTGTTGATACAAGTCTGTACCACAAGTTAACGCCGTATCGAGTACTTCTAATATAAATAAATTTTTTTGCGTGCGTTGTAGATGCAATTCGCACTCATTACGTAATTGCCGTCAACCACACTACCTAATCTGTTTTAAGTGCGGTACAAAGGGTTTCAAGGTGTCAGACTACCCCAATTGTAAATCTAAGTCGACCCCTACAGTTTTAAAAAAACTAGTTAACAAGGATTGTGGAAAATCAAATTATACAACTAATTGTAATAAAACAGAGTGGAATAATTGGTTGGACTTTTTAAAAAAATTCTTTAGTAGCTATCATATATCCTCAATCCGTAATTCTAAAGTAGAATATTTACCTTACGTTACCCTAAAATTAAACGGAATACCTACCACTGGTCTTTTAGATTCTGGATCTTGCGTTACAATTTTAGGTAATAATTTGCATAACTTATTTTTGAAAGACGATGTTTTGGATAAATCGAAACCTTTAAGGTTAATAACAGCTGGCGGCGAACGATTTGAGTCTTATGGATCGGTGTTTCTACCCTTTGAGTTTCAGGATAAATTGATTAACTTAGAAGTTCATGTTGTACCTGGAATTCAAAATTCCCTTATCCTTGGCATGGATTTTTGGCGAAGCTTTGGCCTATTTCCTAACAAATTAGAGTCTGTTTTGATTGTGAACAAGTCTGACGCTCAAGTAATGGAGTTGCAGGCAGTTCCCCCTACACATCTTGTTTCTTATGATCATCTTACAGTCGACCAGAGAGCTACCGCTGACAACATTATTTCTAAATTCACCGATATTTCATACGAGAAGCGGGGTCTCGGTTGCACAAATATTATTTCTCATTCAATTGATACAGGTGATTGCCCCCCTATTCGGCAAAGATTTTATCGCATGTCTCCCGATAAACAAAGAATTTTAATAAAGGATCTTGACGACATGCTCTCAGAGGATGTTGTTGAACGATCTGAAAGCCCGTGGTCAAACCCTGTCATTTTGACCCCTAAGAAGAATGGTGAACTGCGTTTCTGTTTGGACAGTCGTAAATTAAATTCCGTTACAAAAAAAGATGCTTATAGCTTGCCTTATATTTCGGAAATTTTAGATAATCTGAGAGATGCTAAATACTTGTCTAGTTTAGATTTGTCTAAATCTTTTTGGCAAACATAATTAAAGAAGAGGACCGTTGCAAAACAGCCTTTTATATTCCTACGCGTGGCATATTTCAATTCAAAAGAATGTCCTTCGGTCTTACGAATGCGCCAGCTACTCAACAACGATTAGTTGATATTTTATTTTATGGTCCAGAATTTGAAAATAAGGTTTTCTGTTTTATCGATGACATAATCTGTATCACGTCCAGCTTCAACGAGCATATTACTCTTTTATTACGCATTCTTGATAAACTAAAAAGCGCTAATTTAACAATTAATCTCGAAAAATGTAAATTTTTTAGAGATAAACTAAAATATTTAGGCTATGTTGTCGACTCTAGTGGATTGCATCCCGATCCGGATAAAGTAAATTCAATTTTAATAGATAGTTACACTAACCGTCCATTACAAAACTTTTGTTATCCAGGAGAAAGAATGTCTTCATTAGTTAATAAGTTAAAACATGCAGAATTAAATAAACATTCTACGGTTATTATTATGTATGGTGATAGCTTACTAGTTACTAGGAGATATATACTAGCTTTATCGGATATTTAAGTTCTAAAGTGGGGTGCAATTTTATAGTCTGTGCATTTCCTTATTCTAAGACCTTATCTGATAAAGAAAACAACCAGATAAGTAAATTAAATCTATTATTATATAATAGTACATATCGTCATAATGACAAAATTTTATTCTTTGACACTAATACTTTTATTAAAAGTAATTTTATTTTAACAAAAGATACTTTGTATCTTTCTCGCTCTTTTAAACGACAACTTGCTAAATTATTAGCATTTAATTTATACAGTGACCCAAGTACTGTTAGAGTACATGACAATTCCATTATTGACATTCATAATATTAATAATTTAAATTAAATTCTGAGACAATAGAGAACACCTCTAGCTATAATAAGATTACTCGTAACTCATTGACTAATACACTTAAACATAATAATAACAGAAATTTGATTAAATTAGTACATCAGAATATTAGAAGTATGATTAATAAAGATTTAGAAATGGAATTGTTTATGAACTGTAATGCTGTTGATATATTTTGCATCACTGAACATTGGCTAAAAAGCAACCAGTTCATGTTCAATTTCAGTAATCATATAGTAGGAAGCTCGTTTAGCCGGCAGCAAGCAGTACATGGTGGCTCAATGATTTTACTTAATAAGCAACTTAAATTTAAGGAGCGTCATGATATTGTAAGTCTGTCTGTTGAGCGAACTATTGAGGTAGCCTGTGTGGAACTGAGAAGATTTATTGTAATAAGTGTATACAGGCCTCCTTCAGCATTGTATGATAGCTTCGAGCGTATTATGGATGAGATATTAAACAAAGTTGCAAAAATAAATAAAAATGTTGTTGTGTGTGGTGACTTTAATGTAAATTTATTGGAGGATAGTAGTCTTAGTACAAAATTGAAAGCGCTGTTTCTATCATATAATCTGAAGAACTTATTCTTAGAGCCCACAAGAGTTACTTCCTCTACATCTACTTGCCTAGATAATATATTTACAGATATCATAGTAAGAGACAAGCAAATTATTAGACAGTTAGACTCAGACCATTGTGGACAGCAGATCTCCTTTAATGATAACAGTAAGAATGTTTCTAGGCAAAATATAGTTGTAATACCTAAAACTGCAACTCGTTTTGCTAGGTTTCAAAGTAAACTAATGACTAGCTGGTCACTGTTAGATGATGAAGGTGACCCTAATTTGTTATATAATAGCTTTTTCAAAGCGTTTTGTACAGTCTTTAAGTCGGTTTTCACACCTAGAACGATTACAGTTGGAGGTAATGCAACCTTCTGTGAATGGGCAACAACCGGGCTTCACAAAAGTAGAAAGAGATTGTATGAGCTATATGACGAGAGAAATTTTAATTTAAGTGAACAATTTCAGGATTATGTTAGAAACTATGCTAGGATATTTCGGAAACTTTGCAAGAAAGCTAAGTCTCTTTACCTGAGTTCAAGGATTAGGAGTAGTGACGATAAAATGAAAATGACATGGAATATAATAAACAGCGAGACTGGGAAAGTTAAAAGTAAAAGTTCAAAATTTAGTTTGAACATTGATAACGACACTATTACATCAGACTCAAAAGTTGCATCGGCGTTTGAAAGTTTTTTTACTGATATCCCCGTTATTACTACTAGATCTTTGGACTCATCAACCAATGCAGCGGAATCTCTTTTAAAAGAAAACATGAGTACAACCTATAGTAATTTCTCATTTCAGTATATAAATTCAAATGATGTTATAAAAGCTTTTAATACTATAAATTTAAAGAAGACTGCAGACTTGTGGGGAAATTCCGTTACTATTACCAAGTCCATTATTGCTTTAGCTGCTAACAGATTAGCTTTAATATTTAATAAGTGCATTGACTGTGGTGTATTTCCTGATCTTATGAAAGATAGCAAGGTAATACCTTTGTACAAAGCAGGTAGCACATCAGACCCCACCAACTATAGGCCAATTTCTGTGCTGCCCACATTTAGCAAAATTTTCGAGAAATTGATACTAGACCAACTGCAAAGTTATTTTAATAACAACGAGCTTCTACACTCTAAACAATTTGGTTTTACAAAGGGGCGCTCCACGACCGATGCCGGTGTTGAGCTTGTAAAACATATCTTTGATGCCTGGGAGGATTCACATGATGCTTTAGGTGTCTTCTGTGATTTGTCCAAGGCCTTTGATTGTGTAGAACATGATACATTGATCAGGAAATTACATCACTATGGTTTAAGTAGTTCTGCTCTGCATCTTCTTACTTCATATTTGAGTAATAGGATTCAGAGAGTTGATGTCAACGGGACGCGTTCGCATGGGTCTGTAGTCAAAATGGGCGTCCCACAGGGTTCAATCCTCGGTCCTTTTTTATTTTTAGTTTATATTAATGACTTACCACACCTCGTCAATGACAAGCACGGGATAGTACTGTTTGCTGATGATACCTCACTTTTATTTAAATTAAAACGACAACAAATTGATATGGACGATGTAAGCATTGCTATCTCAAAGGTGGTTCGCTGGTTTGAGGTTAACAACCTGCTTTTAAATAGACTCAAAACTAAATGTATTCGATTTTTGATGCCTAACGTCAAACAAGTGAACACCTCAGTAAAGGTTAAGGATGATGTGTTGGATCTTGTGGATAACACCAAATTTTTAGGCATTACACTAGATTCTAAGCTGCAATGGGGACCACATATTAGTAAATTGTCGAATAGACTCAGCTCTGCAGCATACGCAGTCAGGAAAATTCGCCAGTTAACTGACATTGACACTGCCAGGCTTGTATATCATAGCTATTTTCATAGTATAATGTCATACGGTATTCTCCTGTGGGGAAATGCTGCCGACATTCAGACCATCTTTGTT
This sequence comes from Euclidia mi, assembly GCA_944739405.2. Classification (NCBI taxonomy): domain Eukaryota; kingdom Metazoa; phylum Arthropoda; class Insecta; order Lepidoptera; family Erebidae; genus Euclidia; species Euclidia mi. The sequence continues at coordinate 1,311,725 of OX123198.2, read as the reverse complement.
CTGCAGAAAAGAGCTATTCGAGCAATTTATAATTTGGATTATGGGGCTTCGTTAAGGAATAAATTCAAGGAAATAAACATTTTAACAGTTGCAAGCCAGTACATTTATTCCAACCTAATATATTTATTCCAAAACAAGGCCTCATACTCAAAGAAAAGTGATATCCACAATTTGAATACTAGAAATAAGAGTAAGCTAGTAGTGCCGGCTGCCCGGCTAGAGAAAATAAAAAAATCTTTTCAAGGCCAATGTGTGCGCTTTTACAATAAAGTGCCAAGTAATATTCAAAATTTAAGTTACAATAAATTCAAAAAGATTATAAAACGTAAACTTTGTCAAAAAGGGTACTATTCAGTGCTAGATTATATTGAAGATAAAAATGCTTGGGATTAATTTGCTCGGTCCCACAGGCTACTTATGTTTGATTAGTGTTAAGTTTCATGTGAGTGTGAGTTATTGTGTCTATATTATGCTAGTTAGTACTTTTATATTATTATTAAAAAAGCCTTATTAATTGACAACAACATTATAGACACACCAGCTCATATACCTATGAAAAATTCAATGTAGTTACTAAGTTTTTAAATTGTATAGAATCAAGACGTAGAAAAGAGTGGCCCGGAGTTTCTTGCCTGATTCTTCTCACGAGGCTCTACTTTCTGAACAGGCATTTTTTTTCAATGCTCAACTATGTTAATATGCATTTAAAGTTACTTTTTATTTTTTTTATTTGTATGACTTTCTGACGTGTCCAAAAAATTTAAACATTTTTATGGAAATAAACATATTTGAGTTTGAGTTTGAGTCAATGAAAAATTATCCCACTCCTTCTAATAGAAAAGAAGTACGTCGTTTTTTAGGCGCAGCCTCGTGGTACAGGCGTTTTATACCGAATTTTAGCTCTATTGCTGCACCCTTAAATAAGTTAACATCTCAAAGTAAAAACGCACCTCCATTCTGTTGGACGACAGAGGCTAATGAGGCGTTTAATAACCTAAAGAATTGTTTGATTTCCTCCTCGGTGTTGGCTTGTCCTGACTACTCGCAACCTTTTGAAATACACTCAGATGCTAGCGATTTTGGACTTGGCGCGATCCTCTGTCAAAGGTTAAATGGTGAGGAAAGAGTCATAGCGTACTATAGCAAATCACTCACTAAGCAAGAAAAAAATTACAGTGCCACAGAGCGCGAAGCCCTGGCTGTTCTATCTGCTATAGAACACTGGCGTTGTTATGTTGAAAATGGTAAAAAGTTTATTGTTTACACAGATCACGCTGCTTTGAAATGGTTCTTGACCTTAAATAACCCTACTGGCCGGTTAGCCAGATGGGGAGTTCGCTTATCTTCCTATAATTTCGAAATACGTTATCGTCGGGGTTCCGATAACGTTTTACCTGATTTTCTGTCTCGCTCTTTACCCGTTTCTGCTATTGCTAATGATATAAATATAGATATTAATTCTAATCAGAATTTACCAGTTTCTACTTATGATCCTTGGTATTTAAATATCTATAAAGGCTGTTTAAGTTCTCCGACTTCCTTTGTTAACTATCAAGTAATAAACAATAAATTGTATTGTTTTAAAAAAACATTAAACCCTCTCACTAGAGAATTTCAATGGAAAGAGGTTATTCCGTCTGACCAAAGAAATGACATTCTAAGGGAGAATCATTCTTCGCCCACTGCTGGACATCTGGGTATTTTTAAGACATACAAACGTCTCGCACTTAATTACTTTTGGCCTGGTATGTACACTGATGTTGTCAAGTTCGTCAGTTCATGTGAATCTTGTATCACCCATAAACACCAAAATCACCCAAATTTAGGTCTAATGGGAAAACCCAAATCATGTCAAAAGCCCTTTCAGACGATTAGTATTGATTTGATTGGTCCATTGCCTCCCAGCAGGAAACAAAACACTTTTATATTTGTGGTCAGTTGTTGTTTCTCTAAATATTGTTTACTTTTCCCCATTAAACGGGCAACTGCAGAAGTGATAACAAAAAATCTTGAGGAAAATGTATTTTAGGTGCATGGAATTCCATCTACTATTGTTTTGGATAACGGTAAACAATTTATTAGCGCAACCTTTAAAAGTATGTTGTCAAAATATAAAATTCCAAATTTGCATTTTACACCGTTGTATACTCCCCACGTTAACTCAGTTGAACGTTACAACAAAACCATTATGACAGCTATTTCAACTTTCATAGAATCTGATCATCGAATCTGGGACACTCTAATCACTAAAGTTCAATTCGCCCTTAACTGCGCAGTTAGTGAGGTTACTGGTTATTCTCCTAATTTCCTTGTTTTTGGTAGGGAGGTCATAACATGTGGTTGTCAGTATATTGATAAGGAATTTAATTCCGATATGGTGCTTGAACCACGGGACGGCTATGCCGAAACTTTAGGCTATTTATCTTCTATTTTCGAGAAGGTACATTCAGCTCTGTTGTCGGCCCACCAACGAAATTGTTCATCTTATAACCTTCGCCGTAAACAGGCAGAATTCAATGTCGGTGATATAGTTTGGCGCAGAACGTTTCTTCTTAGTGATAAGGATAAATACTTTAGCAAGAAATTGGCGCCTAAATTTATTAAATGTAAGATTGCCTCAAAAAAATCACCTCTAGTATACAAACTTAACGACATGGCTGGAAAACCTTTAGGCGAATGGCACATCAAGGATTTAAAGTTGATTAATTACAAAGAATAATAAAAGTATAAAAACAACAATAAGAATACCTTCTACCTATTCTTTGTTTAATTTTTTCAAACGAACGTTTCTAATTTATATTACCGTTTGTAGTAGTGCCTACTATAAATTGATATTTTTTGTGGTGGGTAGCAAATCTTTTTTTTCTCGTAAACAATACTATTTTTCAAATTGCTGCGCAATTGTGTACTCAAATGTTATGTTGAACATTGTTTTAAAAAATACTAACCATAAACTAAATATATTGTTTTTTTACCCTGTTGATCAGTGGTTAAAAGGTCGCTATTAGCTGAGCATACAAGTTCGATTCTCGCATGTGTATTTTCTTTCCGCAAATCTATTTGTTGAAATGCATCTTGATTGGCGTATTGTTTTTCGCCGTGCCTTGTTCTGAAGTTCTGTTGTTATTCTTAATTCTGTATAAATTCCATAATCAAATTGTTATTATAGGTACTTTATAAACGATCATGGTGATTAACCGTGCGTCGCGAGCTCGGAACAGTCGAATAGTACCTACCATTTAGATCGTACCTAGTTGTCGTTATGACGCACGCGCGTTCACTCAGCGACGTCCCGATAAATAGATGCCTAACTCACCATTGTTTACATTCAAAAGGTGGTTACTGGTCGTGTTCTAGTTATTAATTAGAGCAAAATATTTATTAATTTCTTTCCCTTGACATTGAGCGGTCCGGTCGTGTCTGCGGCTTGTATTATTTTTGTTCATCTTTACGAAAAATCTGTTGTTATACCTAACTATATTCAAAATGTTTACTTATCTAGTGGCAAAGGCCGAACCCAAGATTTATAAGTCGTAGGGCTAGATCAAGTTTCTTATATCTACAAATCATTATTACCTAATAATTACCCTAAGCGCTTCTCCATAGATTGTTATCTTTAATATTAGGCTATTACACTGGCCTCGGCATTTACATGTAGGTATGTGTGATGAATTATGAATGATAAATGTTTATGTTCAAATTCAGACTGCCGTTGTACGCGTGAAGAATGCAAGCGTGGGTCATTATTATTTAGGTATCCTAATTATTTTCCTTAGGGAAAATCCCGGCCTAACGGGGGGGGGGGGGGGGTGTGACGTCACATCGCGCTCCTGCGCCGCGAGCCTCGCTACGAGTGACGCACAGCAATGGGCCATTCCCTCGCGCCCCTCCGCGCCGGCCCTATATATACAGCGGTCACGAGGCTTCGGCCCTTTTGCTCCGGCCAGCACCACCGAGTTGAGTACAAGACCATCTGAAGACCTGTGAAGTGCCAACGTCGACCACGCCCTGGATAATTGTCTCTTCTGTTAACCTTAATCGTCAGTTCTTTTTTTGTATCGAATAACTGGAATTATAACACGAGTTTAAACTTTCCTGGTGATATTTTTTATTTATTTCCCGTAAGTTAACCTAATTATCTCTCTTTAATTGCTCGGCGAGTGATCGATCCCGGCTACCACGTGGAAATCAATCACTCGTGCGACACACGCCACATTTATCCGTGGCCTTTTAAGTACATCCGCTAACTCTCTGGCTCTTCCACTCATTGTCCCAACATACCTCATCCGCACTTGCCGGGTTAACTTCTTACGTTGCACCCACCTGCCTTGGTGCAACAACCCGTGTCCATTTCTCACCGCGGCCGGGTGTTGCCTCGGCGCGTCGCCTATGGTGTACGCCCTAGTCCCAATACGCATCATATCACTTATTCCAGCCATTCTGCATTAAAGATTTGGCAGGAATTTTACAGTCGGCCGCCTGCCTGACACCAACCCTCCTTGGGCATGCTTTTGTTGGTAGTTTACCCGCCACCGCTCGGGGTCCCAAATGTGCTGTTAGATATGCACCTGGTCCCATGTGCCTATTAGTCGCCTTCTACGACACCCGGGGAAGAGCAAAGGGGGTGATGCTATTCTTTAAGTCCGGCACCACACGGACAATCCATCCTAATATATATAAATATTAAAAGTTTGATCGCGATAATGTCAGTTTTGATAAAAAGCTGAAGTGGCAGTGGGCTGGTCACACTTGTCGCGGAACCGATAACCGTTGCAGTAGTCGTGTTCTAGAGTGGAGACCGCGCCTTGGCAAACGCAGTGTAGGACGCCCTCCGGCTAGGTGGAGTGACGATATACGCAAAGTGGCTGGCAGCGGCTGGACACGAGGAGCCAAAAATCGGGCTCAGTGGCGTGCCATTGGAGAGGCCTATATCCAGCAGTGGACTACGGCAGGCTGATGATGATGATGATGATGAAAACTCTATGAATATAGCGCGGTACAAAAAAAGTTATTAAGTCGATTTCTCTGAAAAGAGAAGCTAGGGCATCATTGGCCGGCCACAGCTGTTGAAATCAGAAAGGCTCTACTGCTCAAGTGTTCCCATATACTTAACAATATTTTCCCATTGTTGTAGGTATTTATTTGCCTGTACGGACAGCGTCCCACTTAAGTCCCACTAACAAGAATTACATAAACAAACAGTTAGCGGTACTGTGTTATACGTGGCTGTTAGCACTTAATTAAGTTTCATAATAACTAAGCGACCTAATTGCGGTTTCCTTGAAGGCATGAGAATAAATATTGTTAAAATAGATCATGAATAAATGTATTTCATATAGATACGTTGTTACTTATTTTATGTGCAAAGAATATTTAATTTTCAGGTTATGAAAACTTGCAGGCTGTAACACTGTAATTTTATTACTGACATTTATCTACGTAAGACTTCCAGAATCTGATAAATAAATAAGTAAATAGGTGTCCTCTTATTAGGAGCATGTCCGTGTGGTGACGGATTAAGAATACGGAATGTCACCATATCAATCCCATGGGTGTCGTAAGAGCCGACAGAGGGACCATATTATGCAGAGAACAGCACTGTAATAGAAGGAAAACTTGATAAAAACCCTATACCAACCCGTTTGGCCAGCGTTGTATAGTAGGCCAATTCCTCCTTTTAAAGGAGAGGCCTAGTCCAGCAGCGGACTGTTAAAAGCTGATGATGATGATGATGTATTAGGAGCATAATGATGACCTTATTAATGTCAAAAATCAAAACTATGAGTAAAATATCTACAAAGCAATAAGGGATTTAAATGTAATTGGGTATTAAACAAATTGATTGCCACTATAATTTATCGTATACAATAATTAAATGGCGGGTCAAGAGCCAAGATCGATAAATATTTTAATCGATACGTAATCACATTAAATGGTTAACCACTCCATTCAAAATACCGATTTAAAAGACCATTATTCACCTTCAAGAACATCTTAATAATTAATTATCATCATTAAAGCTAGCTTAGAAGGTAAGCTTTTTATTCTCCTCGTAATAGCATTTGGCCAACTCTGGTTTCGAAGTTTTTAAAGCTCGTAAGCTCAGCTCAAGACCTCTATCCGTATCCCGTCCGTGTGGTGACGGATTAAGAATACGGAATTTCACCACCCCATATCATCCCATGGGTGTCGTAAGAACCGACAGAGAGAGCACAGAACAGCACTGTAAGAGAAGGAAAACTTGATACAAACCCTATATCAACCCGTATGGCCAGCGTGGTATAGTAGGCTAATTCCTCCTTTCAAAGGAGAGGCCTGTTCCAGCAGTGGACTGTTAAAGGCTGATGATGATGATGTGATGATGACATCTATACCATCTAACAATTTATGTCCTGACACAAAGCGCAATTGCTCTAAAATGTATACATATGTATATGGCAACAAGCGGTCACCGAACTATGTACATATAATAACATACATATCTTCACGCCTTTTATCCCCGAAGGGGTAGGCAGAGGTGTATTACACACCCACACTTCGCCAGATATGTTTCGGTCCCAATGTAATAGGGGGCGAGCCTATTGCCATCTACCGGGCACATTATTAAGCGAGCGATAATTAACATTTTTTAATACACACATAACTTCGAAAAGTCAGAGGTGTGTGCCCGAGGTACCTGGGGATCGAACCCGAGACCATCGTCTCGGCAGTCCGTTACGTACACCACTGGGCTACCGCCGCTTTTTTTGTATTTTTATGTACATATAGTGATGTCTTTAACAATTGATTAAATATGGTGATTTATTACGAAGGGCAAATGAAGTGCCTCTATGTGTGCTATTCAAATTAGTAATTAATGAATCACTACTTAATACTTAAACTCACGCTTAATAAGTGGGCGCGCTTTGTGACCATTCATGAACAATCAAACAAGTCGGCGCTGGACCAGTTTGAAAAATAATCCCTTGGCTCGCTCATAGAGTTGAGGCACACTAGAAACTGGTTTTGTATACGAGGGTCAATGTGCGTGTAAAGTAGCACTGGAAGCGACTATGTCTTGTTTAGCGATTCTCGCCCTTATGGTGGTCGAGCTGGAAGTTGTTCGGCTGTACCTACAGAGTAATAAATATGTACCTACCATGTATCATGTTAGTACTGCATATACATATTTTAAGTAAATAAAATAAAATGTAATCAAGCAAAAAATAATGAAAACAAAGGACATAAAGACAGTGCATAATTAACAATTATGCTGCCACGTAAATGACAGACAATAGAATAATTATTTATTACACTATTTTTAAATATAAGTTACATAAAGGTACTCTGTGAGTTACATCATCATCATCTGATGATGATATTGTGACGGCCGGTGTGATGTCAAGCTGTCATCACTGCGGTTGCCAAGGACTACTGACGTCTACACGACAAACTAGCCGGTCGTCAAACACAATAATTAGCAAAGAGGTTTGAAGACTATTTTATTATTTGGAAATCACAATTTTTCGATGACGTATACACTCTGTCAAGTGTTCGCCAAATTCACCAGTCATTGACAACAAGGCGATGGCCGCGTGGAGAACACATCCCATTCACGTGCTGAGGGCGTGAGTTCAAATCCCAGTCATAACAGTTATGTGGATTTAGGTTTTTATAAAATTTGGAAAATGTTTATGAATATTTGGCAAATATTTAAAAAAAGATTATTTAAATATTTCGAATAAAAATGAGAAAATTCTAGAAAGTTCAGGAAGGAATGGAAATGTTAAAAAGAGACAGGTTATTTAAATGTTTCAAATAAAAATTTGAAAATTCTAGAAAGTTCAGGAAGGAATGGAAAGGTTAAAAAGAGACAGGAGATAGAAAAACAATTAAATTATGAAATGACAATCGAAATTAGTGGATCTAGAACATTCCTAGGGGTATATTTGACTGCACGGTTGGCGTAGTAGTTTAAGCAGCTGCCTCACCGCTTGACACTGTGCCGAAGTGTTGTGGGTTCGATCCCCACACGAGACAACACTTTGTGTGATTCATAAATTGTTGTTTCGAGTCTGGGTGTACATTGTGTCCGCTAGTTGTATGTTTGTAAAGTCCCCTGTGACACAGGATTTAGTCCTAATGCGGGAGTTTTCTTTAAAAAAATATATATATAAGGTGGTTTAGACGCGCTGAGCGCCAGTTTAAGTTGAGAAGTGGTAAAGTGGAGAAGAAAAGGAAGAAGTAAAAGGAAGAAAGAAGTAGTAGTGAAATAAAGTGAAGTGAAAGTATAGTGCAGTGCAATAGATGTTAGCGTTGGTGCTGTCCGCGTCGAAATTGAACGACGCGTCGTGTGTGTGAAGTCGAATAAAGTGTCATCAGTGCTACTCGGTGTTTCCTTCCAATCCCGTTACCCCGTCCGTAACAATATTATCAACTGAATTGTGTTATAAACTACCATGTATACAAACTGTCCCAATACTGGCCACGGGCCTCTTGTCACTATATTCTCATAGTGGGAAGAGGGAATGGACTTCTGAGTATGGTCATAGTCCACCACGCTGCTCAAGTGCGGGTTGGCAAACTTCACACGTCTTACGAGAACATTATGGAGAACTCTAAGCAGGTTTCCTCACGATGCTTCCCTACACCGTATAGCAAGCAAAAATGAACAATTTAATACGCACATAACTTCGAAAAACAGTGGTGCGCGCCGTAGATTCGAACCCGAGACCCTCTGCGTAGCAGTGTGCCGGTCTCGCTACTAGGCTATTTTTTATTTATTTATAGACTCACGCACGTATCCCCCAAGAGGTGAAATATTACCCCACATTTCGCCATGAGTTTTTAGGTCCCACGTAATACAGGGCGAGCCCATTGCCGTTACCGGGCACATCACCAGACTCCGTGCTGCTACTGAGAATTCGGAAAAACCCAGTAACACTTACCCGACACGGGAATCGAGCCCGGGACCTCTGACCAGCAGTCGCATATTTAGGTAAAAGAAGTATGTGTTTTCGGTCGTTCTGAAAAATCTATTTATTTACTTCCCATTACGAAACGTACTTAAGAGGCTACCTCGAAGGTCAAAAAATCGTGCAGAGGTCATCGCTAAGTGTTAGCTATAAAGTTGAATGTCGCACGGTTTTTGACATGGCATGCCAACACGAAACTGTCTGAAATCTTATTTTGTTCATAACTCAAGTAATAATCGTCTTAGAAAAAAATCGTAACACCAGTCCCTAATAAACTAGCTCTTCTTTCGGTGAGTAGCAATTTCAAGGCGAAAGGTTAAGTATTTTTTTAAATATCCGTAAAAATATTTACATAGAGGAAGCATGTTTTTCAAATTAAAATTCTATCGAGCGAAAATCTTCCAATCGTGTATCTGTCCGAGCAGTTCCTAGATAAAGACCTGATAAATAATATATAAAATTTACACTTTGCTGGTGTGTCTCACTGCTTCAAAATCTGTGATCAAAAAGGGCATACATTTTCGAGGTATCTTGCAAAGATAGACCTGGAAAACATAGGGACAACGAGATAGGAAATATTATAATCATCAGCAAACTTACCTTGTAGTTTATCCGTAAACACGACTTAGAAAATCAAGAAATTCAAGAAATCCTCACGCATATTCATTCTACTAAATACAACTATTTATATCCTGTTTCATATTTTAATTAAAAATCTTCCTGAGTAATTAACACAAGACAATTGTGTGGCACATGGAGCATCTTTAATAAATAACGCGTTATGGAACCGGAATATGAATTTATAAATTGTTTGAGTTGTCAACGAGGCCGACTGTCTTATGTTTATTTAAAGGAGCAAAGAAATCAGCCTTGTACAAAAATGAAGCTACTGAACGCATCTAGAATAAGGATTGGCAGGATAGTAGAGCCTTGCTGATTTCAGCATGAATGGGCCGGCTCGACCGGGAAAGTAAAAAATCTACGTAAAGTAAGAGTACCTAAACTGTTGCGTTTCGTTCGGTGAGTGAGAGTACCGGAGGCCCTATCACCTATTTCTTCTCCCTCATCCCACTCCTCATCCTATCCCTTTTCCCAACCCCAAGTGGCGGCAACGCACTTGTGACTCCTGTGGTGTTGCTTGTGTTTATGGGCGGCGGTAATTGCTTACCTTCAGGCTATCCGTCTGCTCGTTTGCCGCCAATTACTATAGAAAAATAGAGAAAGAGATCATCATCAGCCTTTTATATAAACTATCACGCTACTGGGCAATGGGCATGGCACCCACCTCTTAGTGTGAAAAGTCACATGGACAATGGGACCAAGGGTGCGCTTAGTTTTGTAGGTTCGATTCCCACACGAGACAACACGTTGTGTGAAACACACATTATTACACACACATCATGAGTGTGGATGTCCTTTGTTCTGTTGGTTAGATATTTGTAAAGCCACGCACAACTTAATCCTTGTGAGTTAACCAATTCGGTACAAAATAAATGTTATTTATTTATTACTGCACAGTAAAAGATCCAAGACAAAAATAAAAAAATCTACGAGAAGACATTACAAGAAGACGTAATGTTTGAATTCAAAATAAAGACACAGGCAAAGATTATAAACATGATACGGCCAGTATTCATATAAATAGCCGGTATTAACATTTACTCAAATACTCCCACTAAATTTAAATAATTGCATATTATTATGTACGCACGTTATTGTTTCATCTCAATCTTATCTCTACATTTATTTATCTTAATATATATAAATCTCCTGTCACGATGTTTGTTCGCGATGGATTCCTAAACTACTTAACCGATTTTAAATTAAATTGGCACACCATGAGCAGTCTGGTCCAACTTGAGAGATAGGATAGCTTAGATCTTTAATTATAGTCGCTATTTTATTTTATTGCAAATTATTTGTCTATAATTAATTGACAGTCACAATTATCTGCTCCAAAAGATTCTAACAGATGTCGATAATCTTATATTAATAATTTCGTCAAGGAATACATCGAAACCTTACCTGATATTAAAACATTAAAAAATAAAGATTTCGAGTCGACAACATATATCCGCAAAATTCGGATTGTCGAGTATTTTGTTAAATTCTAATGGTTCTGACAGACAAATCACAGTCGCCATATTGGCTCTATGATATTGGCTCAAGTCAGAGGGGTTGGACGTTGTTATATTTCTTTGGCTCAAGTTTGCTTTGTACTAAGTAGTTTGTATGTGTAAATACTTTTTACAGTTATATAGTATCCGCCCAATAAAGGAGATTTGTGTTACCCAGAATATCTATCTATACTATAATCTATACTAATATAATAAAGCGGAAGAGTGTGTTTGTTTGTTTGTTTGTTTGTTTGAACGCGCTAATCTCAGGAACTACCGGTCGGATCCGAAAAATTCTTTTTGTATACGATAGCCCAGATTCCGGAAGGCTATAGGCTATATAACATAACGCTTCGACCCTTTGGGGCCGGGCAAAAGGCTAAAAGGGCTAAAACATAATGTCGGCTAATCTCAGGATCTAGCAGTCGGATTTTAAAAATTGTTATTGCCTATGATAGCCCAATTATTCCGAAAGGCTAAAGGCTATATAAAATTACGCCACAACTTTTAGGGGCCAGACAAAAATAATAAAATGGTCAAACGAGAAGGGGGAGGGTTGAGTAAAAGGCAAAAAGACTAAACGAATAGGATACAATCTATATGGGTATCGTTTTCGAAATTTTCGGGACGCTGATTAATAATGTGAAATTTATTTAGTGATCCAAGATGGCGGACGGGAAATCAAAGATGGCGGATGAGAAAATTTTAAATATCAATATGGGTATCGCCTTCGATATTTTAAGGGTTGGAGAATCGAAATACAACATCTATTTCGTGATCAAAGATGGCGGATGGGCAATCAAATATGGCGGATGGGAAAATTAAAAAAAAATCAATATTGATATCGTCTCCGATGTTTAAAGGGGTGGGGAATCAAATACAACATCTATTTCGTGATTCAAGATGGCGGATGGGAAATCAAAAATGACGGATGGGAAAAATTTTAAAAATCAATATGGGTATCGTCTCTGATGATTTAGGGGTGGTGAATCCAAATACGACATCTATTTCGTGATCAAAGATGGCGGATAGGAAATCAAAGATGGCGGATAGGAAATCAAAGATGGCGGACGGGATCTTTTTAAAGTCGATGTTGTATTTGTATTCCCCATCCATTCAAACATCGGAGACGATACCCATATTGATTTTTTAAAATTTTCCCGTCCGCCATCTTTGATTTCCTATCCGCCATCTTTGATCACGAAATAGATGTTGTATTTGGATTCCCCATCCCTTTAAACATCGGAGACGATACCCATACTGATTTTTTAAAATTTTCCCATCCGCCATCTTTGATTTCCCATCCGCCATCTTTGATCACGAAATAGATTTTGTTTTGCGATTCCCCACCCCATAAAATATCGAAGGCGATACCCATATTGATTTTTAAAATTTTCTCATCCGCCATCTTTGATTTCCCGTCCGCCATCTTGAATCACTAAATAAATTTCATTTTATTAATCAGCGTCCCGAAAATCTCGAAAACGATACTCATATAGATTGTATCCTATTCGTTTAGCATATAACATAACGCATCGACCCTTTGAGGCCGGGCAAAAGGCTAAAAAGGCTAAAAGATAATGTCGGCTAATCTCAGGAACTAGCAGTTGGATTTAAAAAAATGTTATGCTTGTGATAGCCCAATTATTCCGAAAGGCTATAGGCTATATAAAATTACGCCACAACTTTTAGGGGCTGGACAAAAATAATAAAATGGTCACACGAGAAGGGGGAGGGTTGGGTCAAAGGCAAAAAGAGGCTAAACGAATAGGATACAATCTATATGGGTATCGTTTTCGAGATTTTCGGGACGCTAATTAATAATATGAAATTTATTTAGTGATCCAAGATGGCGGACGGGCAATCAAATATGGCGGATGTGAAAATTTTAAAAATATTGATTTTTATCGCCTATGTATGTATGGGTATCGCCTTCGATACTTTAAGGGGTGGAGAATCGAAATACAACATCTATTTCGTGATCAAAGATGGCGGATGGAAAATCAAAGATGGCGGATGGGAAAATAAAAAAAAAAGTCAATATTGGTATCGTCTCCGATGTTTAAAGGGATGGGGAATCCAAATACAACATCTATTTCGTGATTCAAGATGGTGGATGGGAAATCAAAGATGGCGGATGGAAAAAAATTAAAAAATCAATATGGGTATCGTCTCTGATGATTTAAGGCATGGTGAATCCAAATACAACATCTATTTCGTGATCAAAGATAGCGGATTGGAAATCAAAGATGGCGGACGGGATTTTTTTAAAGTCGATATGGGTATCGTCTCCGATATTTTAAGGAATCGGGAATTCAATATTAGGTATATAAAAATCTATGTTTGTTTGTTCATCATTTATAGACTCTGAAATGATAAGAGATTAAGCGCTAAGTCAATGGTAACTTTGGAAAAAGGGGCTTGGAAAAAAGGGAATTACTTAAATAAAAACTCTTAAAAAGGCGATACGAAGTTCGCTGGGTCAGCTAGTTATATATATAAATCTCCTGTCACGATGTTTGTTCGCGATGGATTCCTAAACTACTTAACCGATTTTAAATTAAATTGGCACACCGTGAGCAGTCTGCTCCAACTTGAGAGATAGGATAGCTTAGATCTTTAATTATAGTCGCAATTTTATTTTATTGAAATGAAATGAAAATGAAAATATTTTATTTGTACCTCCACACAAACTTAAGAAACACTTAAAAATAATAAACTTAACAATCAAGTAAACTTAAACTAGAGGTACACTAGAGATATAAGTAGGTACATTATTAATGGTGGCGTTACGTGGAGGACAAATAAGCCGCTGCGTCAGCTATTGTTGCAGTATAAACTACAACGCTGGTATTCTCGCAGGCCGAGTAAATAGATTAATACACATAAATAATACACACATATATATATATTTAATATATGATAAAGAACAATAAAATATATAGCAGTCTTAGTAATTAATATATAAACTACGTCAATATATATACATATATATATACCCACATACTTAATATAAATATTTATAGAAATAATATGGTATTATGTTAAAAAAAACAAAAACCGTTCGTGTTTCCGAACGCAACTCGTGGGTGTCACGTGATCGCAAGGAGTTCCATCTGTCATGACTGTCAAGAAAGCGTCTACGCCATGAAGGTATAGATAAACATGGAGGCCACAGCTGGAACAAAGCCTTGAGTCAAATACCTACATTTCTCTATCTCACTCTCTGTGGTCTGACCTCTCATTTTAGCGTGGATTTAGTATTGCTATCTTCTTATTAAAATCTCCGAGTAAGCTCTTAAAAAGAGCCGACATATTAAGCAAATCAGAAGTTTACACGGTCAATTAATGTGTATTTAAATCAAGAGTTGAAATCCAATCACTTGTTAAAACTCCCAATATTGTAGGTCTCGAACGCTTATAATCATGGTTGGCGAGACAGTGAATTATAATCCCATTTCCTAAGGATTTGGTAATGTGGCAACATTGGCCACCATATGTCAAGTAAATCTTGTCAATATGGCAGTGGTTGGTTGAAAAGAGATGGTATGACCACAGTGAGCGAGATAGCGATACATCATTTGAGCTTCAAGTAGGTATTCGGAGTGCGGTCTCCATGTTTATCTATAACTTCATGGTCTACGCTGTCCAAATGTCATAATTGCGTTGCGTACGCGCTAATAGCAAAAATAATACATACTATACACCAAAATACCACAGCAATTATATTAATTTCTAATATCTATGCATTATAATTATTACGTACAATAAGGTTATACACGTAAGCAAATATGCCCGAACTAGCCGTCTTAAAGGTATGTTAAATTACAGCAATGATTTTTGTTTGTTGATCAAAAATAACCTAAACTTATTTCTAAATGTATGCAATGTTTTCAGATTACGCATAGGGGGTGGAAGATTATTCCAACAATTCGAGGATGAGTAACGAAAACTTCCTTCGAACGCATGAGTTCTATGAATCGCTGTGACCATAATGTAAGAAGCCGCTCGTGTACCATACTGATGAACATTGCGAGACCACGTAAATTTTTTATACAAATATTCAGGTCTTTTGTGTAGAACTATGCCAAAGAGTAAAGTTGCCAGATGAAGTTGTCTGCGGGCAGTCATCTTCATAAGATTGCCACTGTTAAGGAAAGGAGTGACATGTGCACGAGGTGGGATGTTTTTGTAATTATTAATTTAATTTGTAAGTAGTTGTGGATTTTGGAATGTTTCACATTGGAACCGACGGACTGCGCTGCTATCGCAGTGTCAAATCTTATAATAATTATTTCGTCAAGGAGTACATCGAAACCTTACCTGAATAATAAAACATTCAAAAATAAAGATATCGAGTCGACAACATATATCCGCAAAATTTGGATTGTCGAGTATTTTGTTAAATTGTAATGGTTCTGACAGACAAATCACAGTCGCCATATTGGCCGATCTAGCGAAACGTCACAGATACCGGATAACACAGTCTTTACTAAGTAGTTTGTATGTGTAAATACTTTTTGCAGTTATATTTCTTAAACAGTTAAAACGACAACTATGGAAGTATCCGCCCAATAAAGGAGATTTGTATCAAATATAAAAAAAAAAATATCTTTATCTTAACTAATATAATAAAGCGGAAGAATTTGTTTGTTTGTTTGTTTGAACGTGCTAATCTCAGAAACTACCGGTCGGATCTGAAAAATTATTTTTGTATACGATAGCCCAGTTATTCCGGAAGGCTATAGGCTGTATAACATAACTCTTCGACCCTTTGGGGCCGGGCAAAAGGCTAAAAAGGCTAAAAGATAATGTCGGCTAATCTCAGGAACTAGCAGTCGGGTTTTAAAAATTGTTATTGCCTATGATAGCCCAATTATTCCGAAAGGCAATAGGCTATTATAAAATTAAGCCACAACTTTTAGGAGCCAGACAAAAATAATAAAATGGTCAAACGAGAAGGGGGAGGGTTGGGTAAAAGGCAAAAAAAGGCTAAACGAATAGGATACAATCTATAATATATGGGAATCGTTTTCGAGATTTCGGGACGCTGATTAATATAAAATTTATTTAGTGATCCAAGATGGCGGACGGGAAATCAAAGATGGCGAATGAGAAAATTTAAAAAATCAATGGGTATCGCCTTCGATATTTTAAGGGGTGGGGAATCGAAATACAACATCTATTTCGTGATCAAAGATGGCGGATCGAAATCAAAGATGGCGGATGGGAAATTATTTTAAAAAGTCAATGGTATCGTCTGCGATGTTAAAAGGGATGGGGAATCCAAATACAACATCTGTTTCGTGATTCAAGATGGTGGATGGGAAATCAAAGATGGCGGATGGGAAAATTTAAAAAATCAATATGGGTATCGTCTCTGATGATTTAAGGGATGGAGAATCCAAATACAACATCTGTTTTGTGATCAAAGATGGCGGATAGGAAATCAAAGATGGCGGACGGGATTTTTTTTTCAAGTCGATATGGGTATCGTCTCCGATATTTTAAGGAACGGGGAATTCAAAAACACCATCTATTTCGTGATCAAAGATGGCGGATGGGAAATTAAAAAAAAACAATATGGGTATCGTCTCCGATGATTTAAGGGATGGTGAATCCAAATACAACATCTATTTCGTGATTCAAGATGGTGGATGGGAAATCAGAGATGGTGGATGGAAAAATTTAAAAAATCAATATGGGTATCGTCTCTGATGATTTAAGGGATGGTGAATCCAAATACAACATCTATTTCGTGATCAAATATGGCGGGCGTGATTTTTTTTTAATGTCAATATGGGTATCGTCTCCGATATTTTAAGGAATGGGGAATTCAATATTATATAAAAATCTATGTTTGTTTGTTCAGCATTTATAGACTCTGAAATGATAAGAGATTAAGCGCTAAGTCAATGGTAACTTTGGAAAAGGGGCTTGAAAAAAGGGAAATAAATAAACACTCTTAAAAAGGCGAAACGGAGTTCGCTGGGTCAGCTAGTTTATTATAAAACAAAGTCCCCCGCCGCGTCTGTCTGTTTGTTCGCTCAAAACTCGAAAAGTACTGGACAAATTTTTATACAGTTTTCAACAACAATGAGAGTGACCCCTGAGAAAGGTTTTAGTGTATAATAAGTTTAGGTTTTGTGCAAACTGACAATATTACGACGATATTAGTTCAACGCGCCGGAAAAAATTAAGCCGATCGGGAGCTTGCCTCGAAAACGCTGCCAAAACCTTTTGAGTTATAACAAAACAATGTATCGTGGGATTGTGACTCTTTAATAGATCTACAAAAAAGTCCGCGATGGTATATGTCTATCTTCCAAGGATAACCCACAATAACCATATTTTGCTTTTACATCTTAACTTATACTAATATATAAAGCTGTAGAGTTTGTTGGTTTGCTTGGTTGAACGCGCTAATCTCAGGAACTACCGGTCCGATTTGAAAAATTCTTTCAGTGTTAGATAGGTCATTTATCGAGGAAGGCTATAGGCTACATAACATCACGCTATAAGCCAAGGAAGCGGAGCAGTAGCCTTAAATAACGCGGGTGTAACCGCGGGCATAATCTAGTACTTAATATATAAGTTGAAGAGTTTGTTTGTTTGGTTGAACGCGCTAATCTCAGGAACTACTAGACTGCTTTCAAAAATTCTTTCAGTGTTAGATAAACCATTTATCGAGGAAGGCAATAGGCTATATAACATCACGCTATGAGTCACGGGAGCGGAGCAGTAGACTTAAATAACGCAGGTGTAACCGCGGGCTCATCTAGTGATCTTATAAGGGCGTTAGGAGATGGGAGACGACACAAATATGACCAGTTGTGATAAAGACGGGAGAAGGATATAAAAGCATGCACATCTTGTAACGTAATTTTAAGATGGTCCCTTGTTTGTTAATAAGGCCTTGCAGTTTTTATAATTAGCATCTACATATGCGCTCTTAAAGCTTTTAGTAAATTGAGCCATTTATATGTGAAACAATTGCCAAGATTAATTCCAAGATGCATATTTGACAAGATTTATTTTAACGTAAAAACGTTAGGTTTTGTAATAAATCCTTAAAACCGCTTATTTTTGACGTGTTTCGAATTATTATAACCTATTTATTTATATTAAATTATAGTGTATGGCCTTGGTTTTATAAAGGTAATAATATTAGGGATTTACCCGACATTTAGTTTGACTTTAATGATATAAAGCAAGGAGATGAATTGCATAAGCAAACCACAATCTCTGTTAGAAAATGCAATCTATTATTTTGACGGTTTACATTAATATTTATGCATTGCTGCAGTTTGGGATAGAGCAGCGATAGGAGATATCAGAACAGACTGCCTTGCAGAGGTTGTCGGGTTCGTCTCCGCGGCACGCTTTTTATGTGCGTAATGAATGTTAAATTATAGCTTAGCGTCAGTCCCGGCTGTGATAAAGATTTTTGACAGTCGTTATAAGGAGTCAGTACCTATGAATAAACGAATACGACTAGTCTAAACTATGAAATATAGCTATCCCTTTGGGTTGCGGAGTTCAGACAGGCAGTCGCTCTGTGGAAGAGCTAATATTCAGCCAAGTCCAGTTAGACTAGAAAGCGAACCTGGGATGCTAACTGGGATAACGCTAGCGGGCTGATACTGAAGTTTGGGATTTGGATGGTCTGGGATTTAGGATTTTAAGACGTAATGAGTGCGGAAGAGACTGGTACCTACCAGTAATTGTTTTTTTCCGTTTCCTTTAGTTTATTAAGACCTTGGAATCGAGCCACAGAATGTATTGAAATAGGAAGTCTTTAAACATTAGGTATATCTATATTTTGTTAGTTTTTCGTGTGAGTGTGTATTTTTCAGACTGCCCGGAGGCCTCCGACATGGTCTAACGATTCATATCCTGAGACAAGAACCGGGACCGACAGCTTTACGTGCCCATACCTATGTAAAATATTATAAAGAATTTTATGAAAAGCGGCGTTTCTCTTTATAATTATTATCAAAGCCACTCTATTATACATACAGCAAACATTGTTAGGGTTCCGTACCTAAAAGGTAAAATACGGGACCCTATTACTAACTACGGAATTCAATATTCGAATTATAGATAGATCTGTAGATTTTAGATTCGTTTTTGACAGTTTTTGACATAAGCTCCATAGAAAATATGTCAAACACGAATCTAAAATCTATAGATCTATCTATAGTTCGAATATTGAAAATGGCCGTAAGCCTCCGCTGTCTGTCTGTCTGTCTGTCACCAGGCTGTATCTCATAAACCGTGACAGCTAGAAAGCTGAAATTTTCACAAATTATGTATATCGGTTGCCGCTATAACAACAAATACTAAAAAGAAAAATTAAAATATTAAGGGGGATCCCATACAAAAAACGTGTTTTTTTTTTCGTTTTTTTGCTCAAAATTACTAACTGTAACAGGTAGACGCTTTAAATTTTCACAGAATATGTAGTTGTATATTACCTTTCAAAATAAATAATTATATAAAAAAAGTAAATAATAAAGGGGGGCTCCTATACAACAAAAGTAATTTTTAAGCAATTTGTTACTCGATCTTAATAAACAGGTAGAAACGTAAACAATATTTAAGTAAACATACAACAAACGTGATTTTCTTTTGTAATATAGATGATGGTTCGGAACCCTTCGTGGGCGAGTCCGACTCGCAATTGCCCAAGTTTTTTTCGTTCGTTTCCTTTAGTTTATTGACCTTGGAATCGAGCCACAGAATGTATTGAAATAGGAAGTCTTTAAACATTAGGTATATCTATATTTTGTTAGTTTTTCGTGTGAGTGTGTATTTTTCAGACTGCCCGGAGGCCTCCGACATGGTCTAACGATTCTTATCCTGAGACAAGAACCGGGACCGACAGCTTTACGTGCCCATACCTATGTTAGGTACATACATACATACATATCGTCACGCCTTTTATCCCCGAAGGGGTAGGCAGAGGTGTATTTTTACACCCACTTTTCGCCAGATATACTTTAGTCCCACGTAATAAGGGGCGAGCCTATTGCCGTACCGGGCACATTTCCAGACTCCGTGCTGCTACTGAGAATTTCGTGACAGAAAAACCCAATAACACCGCCCGACCCAGGAATCGAACCCGGGACCTCCCGATCCCACGCGCACATTTATGCCGCGAGACCAACGAGGCAGTCGTATAGGGTTTGATGTCGAGTTTTCCGTCTCTACGCAAGGATGGTATTTGCATCGTGTTATCCCTTAGTCGCATCTTACGACACCCACGAGAAGAAAGGGGGTGGTGACACTTGTATTCTATGCCGTCTACCACACGGCTATGTTAGGTAAATGTTATAAAACGGTTAAAAGCCGTGTTACTCTTTATAATTATTATCAAAACCACTCTATTATACATAAAGCAAAAATATTTTTTTGTTGGCTGTTTCATCATCTTTACAACTATATAAATAACAGATCTGACAGACTGCTACATATCGCATAATTTCGCAGAACACAGTAGATCCATCAATCAAAACGTTCAGAGTTTATATCTGAGCACCACCCGCACTCGACGCGCTTAGAACTTTACGCTTTGAAACGAACTTAATACCTGCCGTACCATTGTTTAAAGGTAGAAGATTAATAAGAACGTTAGCATAGTGACCAATTGTAGGTGTATGTGGCATTTTGTAAAGCTGAGTTATTTAACGTGACGTGATAGTTTTACGTGACCCACTAATCCAGGTCTTGGTGATGGACTGTTGGTATATTTATAAAGTCCCTCAGGATACAGGTGTTTTCCCTATTGCAGAGATTGTCATAAAAAATTAAACAATATGATATGGCTGGCTGTCTAAGATTCTTCTGGGGCCCAATTCTCCTGAATAAATACAGTTTCGATCATAGATTTATTATATACTAACGTATAAATCTATGGTTTCGATATAATGTCAGTGTTATACTAGCTAACGTCACAAAAAGCGTATTCTTCTAAATTTTCTGATATTTGAATGAAATAGTAACGAGATCGTAATTGAAACAAGTGTCATAATATGTGTCAACGACGAACTGTTTATTTCAAATTATACGATAATGACATTAGGTTAGCAGCATACCGCTTCTGAGTACATTCAAAATATAATTTCAATGTCATATAAAAATACAAGAATTAGGCCTCTGAAGTGGAGAGGAGCATAGCTGAGTCTAATACAACGCTTGAAAATGCACTGCGGAGTTTTTAGGCCTTGGATAACTAACCAGCCTTACATAGTGTTCTATTTTATTCTCTCTTTTTTTTTTAAGACAACTCCCGCACTACGACTAAATCCTGTGTCTCGGGGGTCTTTACAGAAATACAACGAACAGACACAATGAACACCCAGACTCGAAACAACAATTTATGAATCACACAAAGTGTTGTCTCGTGTGGGGATCGAACCCACAACAAACAACTCGGCGCAGTGTCAAGCGGTGAGGCGGCCGCCTTAACCACTACGCCAACCGTGCAGTCTATGTTCTATAGAGTGTTGATAAAAAACAAGGCTATTCCAAATATTGTCACCCACCCTACATAGCTAAAAATACTTTTTGACTAGTCCTGACGTCATGAAAAGAGTTTAAACATGAACTTTTCCGAACTTGAGGCTAGTCTGTAGAGCCTTGCGAGAGAGAGAGAGAGAGAGAGAGGAGAACAAAAGAAACTTCAACGAATTGCTCAACGGTTCCACATTAACCTTTGTGTTCAATGCTAATTTATAAATTGGGTCCACAAGAACAATTATTATATTCCATAATTTTATTACAATGAAGTTGGTAAGTACTTTCAAATTTCTGTTTCAGGACTTCACAAATATTAAGCCAACGATGTGTTTGTTTCTACCGGGTCACCCGAGCTAGACCGAGATCAATAGTGTCAAATGCTTTGTTTGTTCAATGTACGTCACGAATATATTAACAACTAGCTGTTTCCCGCGGTTTTACCCGCGTCCTGAGGGAACTACTTCGCGTACCCGGTCAATTTATAGCCTAAGTCACTTCTTGGTGCATCAGCTATCCGCCAGAGAAAATCCCGTTAAAATCGGTCCAGCCGTTCCAGAGATTAGCGAGAACAAACAGACAGACAAAACTTGTAAAAATTGTCATTTCGGTATATGTATCGTGTATACATCCATATGCATTTAGTAAAAAGCGGTTATTTTAATATTAAAAACAGACACTTCAATTTTGTTTATGTGTATAGATATTCAATTTATGACATCGCCTCGTCCATCCAACGGGGCTTTTGCGGTTGTAATGTATAACGCTCGAAATACATAAAAATAATACTGATCATAACTTGTCCCTATGAAACTCACGAACTTAACTTCTAGGGATCTTTATAAGGTCAGAAGAAATTCAACAAAAAATGCTGTTTGTCTAGCAATGGCCCTTTGTAATTTATATGCACACACCATTATTATATGCGGCATTAAAATTATACATACTGCATTAATATGCGGCGTGTTAATTTTTACTACTTGTCATCCACAAGGAAGGAAAATAATTAATAAATGAAGTAATATATTAAAACGAATAAAACAATACGATAACTGGAGACGCTGTTATTCTTAATTTTAGTAAACAATTCCGTTTAATTGCATATGTTATGTTTATATTAAAATTATGTCAAGGAAAACCAGCTTTGATAAAATACTACGTTACTACGAGTAACTATATTTAACTATATTAAACTATATTAAACTGAGTAACTATATTAAACTGAGGAACTATATTTGTTACTAGTAGTTGCCCGCGGTTTCGCCCGCATTATTTTCGGTATCTTGACAACGGCACCTACTGGGTCAAATTAAAGACTATATGTAGTAAAATGTCCGTGTGGTGTTGGATTAAGAATACAGATTGTCACCACCGCATATCATCCCATGGGTGTCGTAAGAGACGACAGAGGGAGCATATTATGCAGAGAACAGCACTGTAAGAGAAAGAAAACTTGATACAAACCCTATACCAACCCGTTTGGCCAGCGTGATATAGTAGGCCAATTCCTCCTTTCAAAGGAGAGGCCTAGTCTAGCAGTGAACTGTTAAAGGCTGATGATGATGATGATGATATAGTAAAATACAGTATAGGACAAATATACGGACTCAGCTAAGTTCGCCTAGGAACAAGGAGTCCACATTTCTCGCATTTCTAGTCTAACCAGATTTGACAGAATATGCATTTGTCATAAAGCGAATACCGTCTTCAGGTAAAGAGGTGTGCAAGGGTGTGTAACAAATTTAACCCTTTGAATCAGACGGCAAATAATGAGCCTTAAAAAAACAATATTCGCGATAAAATTCTAAAGTTATTTAATTTTAAAGTGCGAAGGTAATTGATACACTTTTGTGTTCTACAGGTTGTTTCATATTGTAGCGATATTGGAAGCGGTCAACTTTAAAAGTCAGGGTTGTTAGCAACCATAAAAACAACATTGACTACGCTTTCAATTTTTTACTCTTCTATTACAAGCGACAGCTTAGTGGAGATATCAACAGATGCATTATTGGATATTAGTTTCAAATCCACGGCGTGCGCGTTAACAGTAATTGTTGATTATCGCCGAGGCACGGGAATGAATACAGATTTACATAGAAGCACAGTTCTTAAGAATTTCGTGTGCCGATTCCAAGTGGGGACTGTCTCCACTTTAGTTCCTAGTTGGCGCTGTTGGCGGTGCTGGCGTCGTTCTCTGTCTCTCTCGCTCTCGTAGTTAAGATACACTGAAGGCGAGAGAGACAGCTGCCGCAACGCAACTGCAACGCCGCCAAGCGGCAGTTAGAGTCGCAGAAAGTTTGTCTTCAAAGCGCCCATATGAAATGTGCCTCTATGTAAATATCTGAGCTCTTTGGCATAGGTCCCGAGCACGTCGGTTCCGGTTGTCATAAAGATTGACAGTCGTTATGACACTTGAATAAGCTGACACTGGCCAAAGCCATGGCATAACGGTATCGCTTTAGGTTACAGCGGTCACACTGCTGTCGCTCTATGGAACTGTCAGTCAAATCAGGTAAGCGGACCACAGGCGCCAAGTCTTGGAAGTAACCGAGATAACGCTACAATGATGATGACGCAGGTATACATTTATGGAATATGTAAGTATTTTATTAGTTGTCTAATTACCATACTACAGACTCTGCTCTCTAGGTTGGGATCAGACGGCCGTGTGTGGGTTTGTCCCCGAATATTATTTCGTTTGTGTAGCGTGTAAATCCGGACCATTGCTTAAGAATATTCAACGTTATTATTTGGTAAACTTTTTTGACTTATTGTAGCACTTTCGTGGATGATATTGGCCATTTCTCCTGCTCAATTTGACGGAAGACATATAAACCCGTTGTATCTTACCCATCTGATATATTGTATATTTGGGCGGCAGTTTAGTCAATGTGCTAGGATGATAAGATTTTTTATTTATCGTGTATGCCGAGGCAATCAATAAATATGATCTTACTTTGCTGTTTTGTCTGCTTCAGTAGTTCGTGACAAGGTTTTTGCCATAAAAGTCACTTACCTGAAAATACGCACTCGTAGTGTCGCGTCTGAGATAAACAAAGGTATGTTACTTGTTTTGGATTTCTCGTTACAGAACGATGCTCTTACTAGATATGAGTACATGGTGCCTCGGCGAATTACTTGAACAAAGCTTTAAGAATACTCTATCACCTGGCAATCTAGTTTTAGAATATTTCAAGATTAAAAGCGCGCCTAATGCCAGGCACTGACTTGGCGTCATCTCGGTTGCATCGGACACTTTTGACCTTAAACTGACTGACTGACCTGTTTACTCGTCTGAGCAGAATTTACAGAATATTAGCTTTTCGACAAAGCGACTGACATTTGACCTGTGCAACGTAGAGCGATAGCGATATTCCATGGTCTAGATTAGTTATTCGTGTGGTG
Source organism: Euclidia mi (assembly GCA_944739405.2). NCBI lineage: Eukaryota > Metazoa > Arthropoda > Insecta > Lepidoptera > Erebidae > Euclidia > Euclidia mi. The sequence goes on along the minus strand of OX123198.2, from coordinate 1,286,731 downwards.
AGGGATTAAGAATACGAAATGTCACCCATATCCTCCCATAGGTGTCGTAAGAGCCGACAGAGGGAGCATATTATGCAGAGAACAGCACTGTAATAGAAGGAAAACTTGATACAAATCCTATATCAACCCGTTTGGCCAGCGTGGTATAGTAGGCCAATTCCTTCTTTCAAAGGAGACGCCTACTCCAGTTGTGGACAGTCCACAGCTGGACTAGGCTGATGATGAGGTTAGTATCAGTATATTCAAGGGTGCTGACTCCCCATAACATCTGTCAAAGATCTTTATGGCAGGCGGGACTAATGTCTTCAGACGAGCTTTTTGAGCCACGGGGAAAGCGATAATTGACAATTAAATATGCCCATATCTGCAAAAAATGTATTTTGCGCGTCGTGAGTTTCAAAACCATATGCATCGCAGTCTCGACGGGCCTATCGTTGCCTCTAAGTAGGCTTAATGTTCGCCATTACGAATTTAGTCATAAGGGCTAGCTATTTTACCAAGACCAACAGCAAGTCTATAGCAAATTATTTGTCAGTTAACTTGCTTTCTGACAACCCTAGCATGAACTTTCGCAAACACCGTCTGTAGGTGAACTATTTGTAATTCCAATGCAGTTTTAAAAAATATCCGCTCACGTGAATGTGAGGTGAGGTAACTCGAGATAGTCGTTAGGCGAGTTTTTCCTCGGGAACTTTTTTGTGTAATATATAAATAAAGTTGTCGTAGTCGAGGCATTCAGACTAATTGCGACAAATGTTTAAAATTAACTCAGAGAACGTCACTGTGCTTAACATGTTTGTGGTCGTTGTTGTGTGGCAACTTTGTAATCTTTATAATGAGTATACCATATAACAAGGAGGCTGGGTATACATCATATGAGGCTGGGTATACATCATATGCATACCTAGCCTCATTTAACAGATTACCTGAGAGGGAATTTTAATGTTAACATTGGTAATTTACTACTTTCTCAAGTTTTTCTCGATTTGGAGTCCAGCTGTTTGCTTTAAAACACGCTGTTATGAACATTACATTCTAATTGTTTGTACAGTGCCACATATCTTCGTACCTTAGAGTTATGATTTACACAAAAATAATATATTTTTTACAAATAAGTGAAAGATATTTGCGACGTGCCCTATGTCAATATAAAAATTGCATAAGTACTTAATTAAAATATTTATACTATGTGTGATAAGCAGCTATAGCCGAGTGGAGAGATCGACAGACTGTTTCGCAGTGGGTCTCGGGTTCGAATCCACGCCACGCACCAATGATTTTTCAAAATTAAGAGCGTATTAAATTGTTAATTATCGCTTGCTTATCGGTGAAGGGAATCATCAAATTCGAATTCAAATTCAAACTCATTTATTCATATAGGTTACAAAAACAACACTTATGAACTTCAATTCTTTTTTTACAACCAGGTTCGGGATAGTAGGGCTATGAGAAGAGCCTGGAAGAAACTCATGCCAATCTTTTTAAATCAGAATCTTAATCTTACAATTTGTGGTACCATGATTGCTGACACAGCCAAAATCGTGAGGAAACCTGTAAGTCTGTGGGTGGGGAACCCTCAGACTTACAGGTTTCCTCACGATGTTTCATAATGTTCTCGATAGACATGTGAAGTCTGCCAACCCGCACTTGGCCAGCGTGGTGGTGGCCTTACCCTTCTCATAGAGAGAAGAGGCCCGTGTCAAGCAGTGGGACAGTATATAGGGCGGATGATGAGTGATTCGTTTGAGGTAATTATACCTTAACAATCAGCTACCAAAAGGCTTCATAAGTTAACGTTAGAATATATAACTTTAATTTGTATATTTTTCAGTACCTAGTGGAGCTCGAAGTTTGCCTTTTATGCGAAGAATTAAATACTTCAATACACGTGATCTTGGTTCAAATGTAACGTAACCTCAATTTGAATACAAAGTGTTGTTTTAATAATAATAATAATAATAATAATAATAATATAATAGTTTTTTATCAGGCGGCAACAGGGTGCGTGCCTATAATGGTTGGGCCATGCCAGTCCTAGCATACTCCTTCGGCATACTCAGATGGACTCAATCAGAACTGGAAGCCCTGGACAGAAGGGTCCGTTGTCTATTGACTGAATATCGGATGCATCACCCGCGGTCATCAGTAATGAGGTTGTACATCCCGCGGAAATGTGGTGGTCGTGGTTTCTTAAGTGCTAAGGACCTCCACAACCGCGAGGTGTACAATCTTAGAGAATATTTTCTTAAGGCTGATACGGGTGTGCATCGTGATATTGTTGCTGTAGACAACGGACTTACCCCGTTGGGTCTGGCAAAAGAGAGCTGGCGCAAACCTGTTGTACTTAGTACTGAAGAGCGCAGGGAAGTATGGAAAGGCAAAGAGTTGCATGGACGTTTTTATCGGGCCTTGCATGGGCCCGATGTAGACCTCATGTCATCAGTAGCCTGGCTACGGTTTGGTGATTTATTTGCAGAGACCGAAGGTTTTGTTTGTGCAATTATGGACGAAGTTGTCATGACGAACAACTACCGTAAGTATATTCTGAAGGATGGGACTGTTGACATATGTCGGGCGTGTCACCAGCCCGGCGAATCCCTCAGACATATAGTTTCCGGTTGTTCTCGTCTTGCCAACGGCGAATACTTGCACAGGCACAATCAAGTAGCCAGGATCGTCCATCAGCAGCTTGCCTTAAAATATGACCTTGTACCCTTTGAAGTACCGTACTACAGGTATGTGCCCGATCCAGTTCTCGAAAATGGTCGTGCCACTATGTACTGGGATCGATCTATCATCACCGATAGGACTATCGTGGCTAACAAGCCCGATATTGTGGTGATAGATCGATCAGAACGCCTTGCAATGATCGTTGATGTTACTATTCCCCATGACGAGAATCTCGTGAAAGCCGAAAAAGATAAGGAAATCAAGTATTTGGACCTAGCTCACGAGATTGTCGACATGTGGGATGTGGACTCGGCGATCATTGTACCGATAGTCGTGTCAGTTAATGGTCTCATTGCCAAGAGCCTCGACCACCATCTCAAGAGGCTCTCGTTAGACGGCTGGATCAAGTCCTCTATACAGAAGGCAGTATTGTTGGACACGACGCGCATAGTTCGGAGGTTCCTCTCTCTGGAGCCCTAACCACCGGTAGCTTGGTCCCTGTACCCGATACCGGTGGGTCTCCGTGGTCCTATTTTATATGGTTAAATTTTTTTTATTTATTTAAGTGTATAAAATTCTACCATGAGAAAATATGTAATAAAGAGGAATAATAATACAAACAATAGACCTGATATAATATTAACGTTAAAAGATAAAAATGTCACATATTTAATAGATATTGCGATTCCTAATTCAGAAAATATCAGAAAGAAGTACACAGAAAAGATACAAAAGTATATACCCCTTGCAGATGAAATAAGACAGATGTGGCATCAACACACAGTCAAAATTATACCTATTATCATCTCATCCACAGGACTTATTCCCAAATCACTTCACACATCATTACGAGAACTGGATTTACATAAGCTTACATACATCGCAATGCAGAAATCAGTTATAATAGATACCTGCTCCATAGTTCGGCGGTTCCTCACATCCACCACACAAACACCCACATCATTACACGATGAACCAAACCACTTGGCGTAAGCCCGTGTTAGGTTTTCATAAACCAGCGTCAGCTGAGATCGAAATAACATTGAACCATAATAATAATAATAATAATAATAAAACCCCTCTGGGGCAGCCGTTATCTCATCATGAGACTAACGCAATCTCAGAGGGCAGAGTAACAGCTTTCAAACATCACCTTCATCGTGTAATATAAACAAAAAATGTATTACAAGATGAAAAGAAAGCTTACAACCGCAGGGCAGCTTTGTGGCGAGCTGAATGTGTGTGGCGACACTGCGGTCCCGAATGCTTCAGAGGGTCGGTCAGGGCCTCGTCTCCGGCTTGCCTTTGTTGGCTGGCCGGAGTAGATTTGCAAGAGTGCCCGCAGGACTCTCAACTCTGGCTTGCCTTGGTCGGCCGGCCAGAGGGAAGCCGCAAGAGCTATTAGCTCGGGGGTGGAAGTGTCATTCTCAAGGGCGTAACTACGGGGAAACCCGCTCCGGGCCTCCGTTGTCACGAGGCCCGCGATGGCGAAACCGGTGCCGCACCGCTCGACACCCCTAGCCACTCGCACCGGTGTTGCCCTCTGGCTGCCTTTATGGCAGAGTTTGTTTGCTTTGGGCGGCTGTTTAGAGAGGGCCCATCTAGTGAGTTGGCGAGTCACCACCTGCCACGCGGACGGATGCTATAGGAGTATCACTGGCAGGTGCCGTTTTTCATCCATAGCATTAATTACCAGTTCACTAAACACCCATCCCCATAACCCGTATTCATTAGATCCACTAAAAACAATAGCCCTACACGTGATGCGGCTAGTCCATAGCCGTACTCAGTAGTGCAGTTGTGGAGGCTCCGCGGCATGTGTCCCATCCCATTTTAGATTAAAACTCTCTACGGGCCTCTGCACGTTGGATCCATATCCCCGTGTAGGCCTCCCAAAGGACCGGTTATTCTTCTAACACCAAATGTTAGAAGAATAGCCGTGAAAAAGAGAAACATAATAATAATAATAATAACCAAAACCAAATAAATGTTGACCAGAGCTAGAAAAGCAGCTGCAGCACGTTTAACACCTCCGGACTCGTCGCTCAGCTCCGCCTCACAGCCGCCGGCACCAGCAGCAGCATCGCCGGTGAGTGTTGAGGCGTCGAGCGCATCTAGCGACGAGTTTTTCTCCCCGCCGTCGTCGCCACCACCTGTCCGCCGGCGAGGGAGAGGCCGGCCACCGAATGGCTTAGGACCCCGAGGCTCATCGGTTTCGAACAGGGCCCCCGCTACCGGTGGTGATGTGCACCGCATGAGGTGGACTAGATCCATGAATGAGAATGTCATGCGGGCATATTATGTGGCTACAGAGGGGGGTACCAACCTTACGGCGTACCGTGATCGCATGCTGCCTCTGTTTCAGGACTTGGAACCGGCCGTCAACGTTTAGGCGCAGCGACTGTCGGATCAAGTGCGCGCAATCCAGCGCTGTCGTTTGCTGGATGACGATGCACTTGAGAGGCTACGCTCAGGCTTGCAAGGTAACCCTCCCATTCCTCCTTCCACACGTGAATGTGTAACGGCAGTGACAATTGACACACTAAGGCAACAAAGTGTTGAAGAAGTGAATGGTGGGGATATACAAGTAAGTGCCCAGTACATGGATAATGTAAGGAGTACTTTGGAATGTGCCATCAGGGAATATCGTTACGAGGCCTTAGTAAATAGGCCTCGTCTGCCGCGTTTGCCCACGCATGAGAAAAATTTGGCGCTGGTGTGTGCCCTGGATTCACTATTGTCTACATACCTAGACAATAGTGAAAATCTCAGTGATACACACTCAATTCTGTACTGTGCGGCTGTAGCGGCATGTCGGATAGCCAATGTCAACATACAAAGCAATATTGATATGGCTACCCGAAATAATGCTGTGCCGGCTTGGCAGTGCAGGATTGAGCGTCGTATCGCTGAGTCTAGGGCACTCATTGGCAAGCTGATCTGCTTCAGGTCGGGCAATACTCGCCCGAGAGTGATGCGTTTTGTGACCCGCGCCTTTGCAGGAACGGGTATTAGGCCACGAGAATACGCGTCGCGGGTCACAGAACGCATCGACTTCCTGAAGCAGAAGATTTATGCGTGGGCAAATCGTATCAAACGCTATAAAAAACGTATAGGCAGATATTCCCAGAATCGCACATTCCAAAAGGATGAAAGGTGGGTGTATAGAAATTGGGAGCGTCCCGGTCTAGGTGTGGATGATGGGAGTCTACCAGATAATGAAACTACAAATACGTTCTGGAGTAGCATCTGGTCGACCCCCGTTAGCCACACGGAAGATGGTTGGTTTAGGGATGTTGAGCGATCATGTGCGACAATCCCTAATATGGATGCCGTAGCTATTACAGCTACAGATGTTAGTTGTGCAGTCCGTCCGTTACCAAACTGGAAAGCGGCAGGTCCGGACGGATTGCACAACTTTTGGTTGAAGTGGCTGCGTAGTGCACATGCTCGTTTGGCGTCCCAATTCCAATCATCTCTAGAATCAGGAACGCTTCCAATTTTCTTAACAACTGGCATTACCCACCTGCTTTTTAAAACAGGAAGTACCACGGACCCAAAAAATTATAGACCTATAACCTGCCTACCGACGGTCTATAAACTTTTTACATCCATTTTGAGAACTAAACTGGCCAAACATATATATACTAATAAAATCATGTCCAGTTCTCAAAATGGATGTAAAAGTGGGTCGCGTGGTACTAAAGAGCTACTCCTTATAGACATGACCATTAGCCAACAGGTTCGCCGTAGCCGAAAGGATCTAGCGACATGCTGGATAGATTATAAGAAGGCCTACGACTCTGTGCCACATACATGGCTCTTGAGAGTGCTAGAGTTGTACAAAGTTGATTCAACTCTATGCACTTTCCTGAAGACGTGTCTGGGGCAGTGGAGTACGGTTCTTCGCTATCCAGGGTGTCGACGGACTCTCGGATGCGGCGATCCTATTAAGATTCAACGAGGGATCTTCCAAGGTGACAGTTTGAGTCCCTTGTGGTTTTGTCTAGCACTGAATCCTCTTAGCACTTTGCTCGAGAATTCAGGGCTAGGCTATCGGTTGCACAGCAGAGGTCAAGTAATATCTCACCTTCTTTTCATGGATGACTTAAAACTATTTGCCTCCACTGACCTCCAGTTGACAGAGTTAATAAAGGTAACTGAAAACTTTAGTAAGTCTATCAAGATGGAGTTCGGTGTAGATAAATGTGCGGTCTTGCATGTAAAGAAGGGCAGGGTTGTGGAATCTGATGGTATAGAACTTTCAGATTTCACACAACTTAGATCTCTCTCTGCAACCGAAACCTACAAATATCTAGGTATGTCGCAGGCACTAGGTATTGCTGAGACTGGCATGAAACAGGCGTTGCAGGAGCGCTTCTTTGGCCGTTTGAGAAAAATCTTAAATAGTTTTTTATCAGGCGGCAACAGGGTGCGCGCCTGTAACGGTTGGGCCATGCCAGTCTTAATGTACTCCTTCGGCATACTTAGGTGGTCTCAAACAGAACTTGATGCCTTGGATAGAAAAGTTCGTTGTCTGCTGACTACATACCGGATGCATCACCCGCGGTCATCAGTAATGAGATTGTACATCCCGCGGAAGTGCGGGGGTCGCGGCTTCTTAAGTGCCAAGACCCTCCATAACCGCGAGGTGTGCAATCTCAGGGAATATTTTCTCAGCACTGACGCGGGTGTCCACCGTGATGTGGTCACTGTGGACAACGGGCTTACCCCGCTGAGTCTGGCTAAGGAGAACTGGCGCAAACCTGCCGTACTTGGTGTTGAGGAGCGCAAGGAGGTATGGAAAGGTAAAGAGCTGCATGGACGTTTTTATCGGGCCCTGCATGGACCCGATGTAGACTTACCAGCTTCTGTGTCCTGGCTACGTTTTGGCGATCTTTTCGCCGAAACAGAAGGTTTTGTCTTTGCGATTATGGACGAGGTTGTCATGACGAATAACTACCGGAAGTATATCCTGAGGGATGGGACGGTTGACATATGTCGGGCATGTCACCAGCCTGGTGAATCTCTCAGACATATAGTATCTGGTTGTTCTCGTCTTGCCAACGGCGAGTATTTGCATAGACACAACCAAGTGGCCAGGATTGTCCACCAGCAACTTGCCTTAAAGTACCAACTTGTCGACTCTGAAATACCGTACTACAGGTATGTGCCCGACCCAGTTCTTGAAAATGGTCGTGCCACCATGTATTGGGATCGATCTATCATTACTGATAGAACTATTGTGGCTAACAAGCCAGACATAGTAGTGATAGATCGATCTAAGCGCCTTGCAATGATCATCGATGTCACCATTCCGCATGACGAGAATCTCGTGAAAGCCGAGAAAGATAAACAAATAAAATATTTGGATTTGGCTCACGAGATTGTCGACATGTGGGATGTGGACTCGGCGATCATTGTACCGATAGTCGTGTCAGTTAATGGTCTCATTGCCAAGAGCCTCGATCACCACCTCAAGAGGCTCGCGTTAGACGGCTGGATTAAGTCCTCTATACAGAAGGCAGTATTGCTGGCCACGGCTCGTATCGTCAGGAGGTTCCTCTCTCTGGAGCCCTAACCACCGGTAGCTTGGTCCCTGCACCCGATACCGGTGAGCCCCGTAATTTTATTTTATATTTTTATATTTGTTTTTTTCTAAATAACATAGAAATGTAAAATATTATTATGAGAAAAGGTTGAAATAAAGAGAATAATAATAATAATAATATTTTACCACATTCACACAACACCATCTAGTCCCAAACTAAGCAGAAGCTTGTACTATGGGTACTAGATAATGGATAAACATACATATATACTGTTTTTTTTTTGTAAATACATACATATTATACATAGAATGTATATTTTTAATGTTTTAAAAGTGTAAACAATATCATGCACGATAGAATTACTAAGATGAATTTTAAATGTTAATTTGTAGGTCAATTATAGGTGCTAATTAAACTGTTCATGTTGGTTGTTGAGTAGTGTTAATTATCTCGCGTGCGCACTTGTTCCAATAATCAGGACGGATTGAGGAAAATGTCTGAAGGAATATTTATAAATGTTGTTTTGAAACAAGCGTGACCTCTATCGGTTTTCAGGATTACAATGAGCTCATTTGGTTGCAGAAGTTTTAGTTTTGCTTATCGTCATATACTCATGCAAAGAAGCGTCCCAAGAGTATGAAATAAATATCACTAAAAGACAAAATAACTTGAAGCATTTTTTTTTTAAATATTCTATTATATTCACACAACGCCATCTAGTCCCAAACTAAGCATAGCTTGTACTATTACCTACTAGAAGATGTCCGCAGCTATGATAGCACATTCTTTTATTCACACAACACCATCTAGTCCCAAACGAAGCATAGCTTGTACTATTACCTACTAGAAGATGTCCTCAGCTATGCTAGCACATTCTTTTATTCACACAACACCATCTAGTCCCAAACGAAGCATAGCTTGTACTATTACCTACTAGAAGATGTCCTCAGCTATGCTAGCACATTCTTTTATTCACACAAAACCATCTAGTCCCAAACGAAGCATAGCTTGTACTATTACCTACTAGAAGATGTCCGCAGCTATGATAGCACATTCTTTTATTCACACAACACCATCTAGTCCCAAACGAAGCATACCTTGTACTATTACCTACTAGAAGATGTCCGCAGCTATGATAGCACATTCTTTTATTCATACAATACCATCTAGTCCCAAACTAAGCATAGCTTGTACTATTACCTACATTTCACCACAACCACTCTCCTTGATCATCAAACCAAGTGTCTCACTATCGATTACCTCAGTAATTTGACCCAACCAAACATTCAATGTTTCAGTTTTTCTCCTATAGCTCCGGAGGAGATCAAAAGGATCATCCGCTCCATAAAGTCAAATGCGGTGGGCTGTAATCAGATCAGTCGCCGCATGATCATGACTATCCTTGAACACCTTATCCCTGTGCTCACGCACATCATCAATTTTTCCCTTGACTCCAGTGTTTTCCCTGACTTATGGCGCAAAGCCTTTGTCTTACCTCTGCCCAAGATCCAGAATCATTCCTTACCCAATCACTTCCCTCCAATTTCCGTTCTTCCTTTTCTGTCCAAAGTACTTGAGGCCAGTGTCCATAAGCAGTTATCTCGCCATGTTCATATTAATAATCTTTTAAGTCCCATGCAGTCTGGCTTTAGGCCTGGCCACAGTACTGTTTCCGCTCTCTTTAAAGTGACTGGCGACATTAGGTCAGGCATGGAGGACACCAAAGTCACGGTGTTGGCTCTAGTTGATTTCTCTAACGCCTTTAATGTCGTCAGTCACGACATCCTGCTAGCTATCCTTTCCCACCTTATGGTCTCTTCCGAGGCTCTGGAATGGTTCTCGTCATATCTTCGTGGACGTCAGCAGTCGGTTCGCGTCGAGGAATCCTCGTCAAACTGGCGTGAGATCGGCTCTGGCGTTCCACAAGGCGGTATTCTTTCCCCACTTCTATTTTCAATTTTTATCAATCTCCTAACCCAAAATCTTTAATGCGCCTATCATCTGTATGCCGATGACTTGCAGCTTTACGCTCAAGCAAGTATTGAGAACATATCTTCTGCTGTAGCTCGTGTGAACAGTGATCTTGAATATCTGCATAGTTGGTCTAAATCTTTCGGTCTGTCAGTAAATCCCAGTAAGTGTCAAGCAATAGTTGTGGGCAGTCAAAGAATTTTGAGTAGACTTGATATGACCGCACTACCATCGATCATTTTCAATGGATCAGTTATCGAATATTGTCCAGTAGTTAGGGACCTGGGCCTACATGTAGACTCTACTCTAAATTGGCGTGCTCAGGTGACTCACGTCAGTCAAAAAGTCACCGGTACCCTGCGTGCTCTTTATCGCCTGAAAAATTTTTTACCGACCAGGACCAAGACAATGCTTGTGCATACCCTAATTTTCCCCATAATCGACTATGGTGATGTGTGTTATTTCGACCTGAATGCAGACCTTCTCAATAAACTTGACCGTCTTCTCAATAACTGCATCCGATTCGTTTTTAATCTTCGCAAGTATGACCATGTGCCTACTTATCGCTCCCGTTTGAAATGGTTACCTATCCGTCAACGCCGTAGTATGCGTGCCCTCACAACACTTTACTCTATCCTCATGTGTCCTAATCCACCTACCTATTTAATCCCTTATTTTAAGTATCTATATTGCAACCACGACAGAACGTTACGTTCTTCTAACAATCTACTTCTTCTCTGTCCGACACATAACTCTGATTTCCTTCATTCTTCTTTTCCTGTGCAATCTATTCTTTTGTGGAATGCCCTCCCTCTGGAAATCAGGATGGCTACTAGCCGACATACATTCAAATTGAAAGTGCGGCAACTACTGCAGAACGAGTTGGCAGGATCATCACAGAGTTGACATCTCTATTTAATTGTAGTTATTATTATATATTTTTCTATATATATATATATATATATATATATATATATATAATTACATTTATATTATGTATATATTTGTGTGTGTGTATGTATATGGTGTATTCTTATTTATGGATAATATTTCATCATTCATCATCAGCCTTTAACAGTCCACTGCTGGACTAGGCCTCTCCTTTGAAAGGAGGAATTGGCCTACTATACCACGCTGGCCAGACGAGTTGGCATAGGGTTTGTATCAAGTTTTCCTTCTCTTACCGTGGTATTCTCTGCATAATATGCTCCCTCTGTCGGCTCTTACGACACCCATGGGATGATATGGGGTGGTGACATTCCGTATTCTTAATCCGTCCCCACACGGACAATGAATGAATAATATTTATATGTCTATATATTTCTAGCATATTATCTTTATGTATACCTATATAATATCTTGATTAGTTTTATTCAATATAAAGAACTAGCTTTCGCCCGCGGCTTCGCCCGCATGAAAGTGAAATAAAGAGTTGCCTTTGTACTTCCCCAGGCTTCAGACTATCCATATCAAATTTCATCTCAAACGGATCTGCACATTAGCCGTGTAGCATACATATAAACAGGTCCAAACTACTTACTGTAAAAGACAAAGTTCATCTACATTAAATACTGAAGGCAATAAATCTATCAATTTAATAACTACTCCACAATGAGCATTGTAAAAAACATTTTGTTTTATGTTAAACTGTTTTATTACAATAAAAATTATGTAGTTAGAGGTTATGTACTAAAAGCTAAAAATTTATTCGGTAAGTCCTAGCTACCAGATCGCACTAATGTTCTCATCAATGTGGGGTATTGATCAGACAAATATAAAATAGTTGGGCAAGCGAAATTTCTATCATAATGTTTACTCTGGATAATATGCTACGCCCAAAACGATTTTTTTTAGTTAATTTTATTTTCAAGTTTTTGCTTTTGTTGTTAGTTGATACTTCTCATTATCTTTTCATAGTGATCCCTTTGCTACCAATCAGGCCCTGTCGTTCGATACCCATATTGAGGTATTTGTGGAATATAGGTAATTCGCCATTTTGTTGTGGCAGCCATCTTGAATTATTCATAGTGAGCTCTATTCTACCAATCGAACCCTTTCATTTGATACCCATATTGAGGTATTTGTGGAAAATAGGTAATTCGCCATTTTGTTGTGGCAGCCATCTTGGATTTTTCATAGTGAGCTATATACTACAAATCAAGCCTTTTCATTTGATACCCATATTGAACTGTTTGAGGAAAATAAGAAATCCACCATTTTGTCGCGGCGGCCATCTTGAATTTTTCATAGTGAGCTCTATTCTACGAATCAAGCCCTTTCATTTGATACCTATATTGAAGTATTTGTGAAAAATAAGTAATCCGCCATTTTGTGGCGGCGGCCATCTTGGATTTTTCATAGTGAGCTCTATTCTACCAATTAAACCCTTTCATGCGATACCCATATTGAGGTATTTGTGGAAAATATGTAATCCGCCATTTTGCGGCGACAGCCATCTTGGATTTTTCATAGTGAGCTCGATTCTACGAATCAAGCCCTTTCATTTGATACCCATATTGAACTGTTTGAGGAAAATAAGAAATCCACCATTTTGTCGCGGCGGCCATCTTGAAATTTTCATAGTGAGCTCTATTCTACGAATCAAGCCCTTTCATTTGATACCTATATTGAAGTATTTGTGGAAAATAAGTAATCCGCCATTTTGTGGCGGCGGCCATCTTGGATTTTTCATAGTGAGCTCTATTCTACCAATTAAACCCTTTCATTCGATACCCATATTGAGGTATTTGTGGAAAATATGTAATCCGCCATTTTGCGGCGACAGCCATCTTGGATTTTTCATAGTGAGCTCTATTCTACGAATCAAGCCCTTTCATTTGATACCCATATTGAACTGTTTGAGGAAAATAAGAAATCCACCATTTTGTCGCGGTGGCCATCTTGAATTTTTCATAGTGAGCTCTATTCTACGAATCAAGTCCTTTCATTTGATACCCATATTGAAGTATTTGTGGAAAATAAGTAATCCGCCATTTTGTGGCGGCGGCCATCTTGGATTTTTCATAGTGAGCTCTTTTCTACCAATCAAGCCCTTTCATTTGATACCCATATTGAGGTTGTTGTGAAGTAATATGTAATCTGCCATTTTGTATCGGCGACCATCTTGAATTTACAATCATTTAAATTCTTTTAAATCTTGATGACAATATGAGTGTATACCAAAAATCAGATCAATCTGTCATCAGGAAGGGGGTAAAATTCCAATTAATAGCTTTCAGAGCTCAGGATTTTTGCCGACTTAGTTGGTTACTTTTCCTTATATTATGGCAACATTATCCAAAAATGTTTTAAATTGTAGCCTATGTGTTATTCTGATGTATAAACTATATTACTGTAAAGTTTCATCCAAATCCGTTCAGTAGTTTTTGCGTGAAAGAGTAACAAACATCCTTACATACATCTTCACAAACTTTCACATTTATAATATTAGTAGGATTGTCCTTCTCTTCTTATAATAACTTCAATTTACACCTACTTTGTTCAATCTCTGCACCACCCAAAAGGTAGACTGGTAGAGAATGCCTTAGGCATTAAGTCCGCCTATACATATTCATTATAGTGTATGTATAAAGTTAAATAAATAAAAAATAAATAAAAAGATGTCCGCAGCTATGATAGCACATTCTTTTATTCACACAACACCATCTAGTCCCAAACGAAGCATACCTTGTACTACTACCTACTAGAAGATGTCCGCAGCTATGATAGCACATTATTTTATTCACACAACACCATCTAGTCCCAAACGAAGCATAGCTTGTACTATTACCTACTAGAAGATGTCCGCAGCTATGATAGCACATTCTTTTATTCACACAACACCATCTAGTCCCAAACGAAGCATAGCTTGTACTATTACCTACTAGAAGATGTCCGCAGCTATGATAGCACATTCTTTTATTCACACAACACCATCTAGTCCCAAACGAAGCATAGCTTGTACTATTACCTACTAGAAGATGTCCGCAGCTATGATAGCACATTCTTTTATTCACACAACGCCATCTAGTCCCAAACGAAGCATAGCTTGTACTATTACCTACTAGAAGATGTCCTCAGCTATGATAGCACATTATTTTTTAATTAAACCTTTTTTGCGCGATCTGGAAATGCAGGTTGTAGGTACTAGTGGCAAACAAATCTGACTATCAAGTAGACCACTGGCTAGGCTAATACGACGGTACCTCTTGTCACTATAAGAATGACTGACCATGACCTTCCACGCATCAAGCGTGTTATGGCCGCCTTCACATATCTCACGAGAACATATTCAGTCAGAGATTCTGAGACTGCAAATGCCAACGCATTCAGCAAATAACTTTAGTAAATCTTTTGCTATCCAGGCATTGCGCTTGTGGAATGCGTTGACGTTAAAAATTAGGCAAGTAACGTCAATAGGCATATTTAAAAAGGCATTACAACAGCACTTCTTAGCTCGTAATTAGTTATTGTCAACAGCAGAATATACTAACTGTACATCTACAATATAATATATACGCATGTATATTATATGGTTCTGTATTTACGTACTGTATGAATGTTTAGGTATTATATGTTTCTATATTTTTAAGCAAGTTGCTTCGTCGGTGGTCTCGCGGCATAAATGTGCGCGTGGGATTGGGAGGTCTCGGGTTCGATTCCCGAGTCGGGCAAAGTGTTTTTGGGTTTTTCCGTTAGGTAATTTTCAGTAGCAGCACGGAGTCTGGTGATGTGCCCGGTTCGTCAATAGGCTCGCCCCCTATTACGTGGGACCTAAAAATTCATAGCGAAATGTGGGTGTAATATTACACCTCTGCCTACCCCTTAGGGGATACAGGCGTGAGTCTATAAATAAATAAATAAAAAGAAAATTTAAGCAAGTAACTTTATTACTACACCATTTATTTTATAATTATATTTCTGTAATCTATTTCTTTCCATACAAAGGTTGCCTGAAAAATAAACTTTTAGCGATATGGCCGCCTATATGCGTGCATTTTATATGTAAATTCTTTCTATTTCTCTTTTTCTCTGTAATATGACTGTGTATGTTGTACAATAAATAATTGTCTAATCTAATCTAAACTATGTCATCCAGTCAATTACAACTTTACTTATATATCTACATTAATATTCCCACGAATCATTTCCTATCAATTATTTATTTAAAAACCGTAAGGAAATTCATTGGCGTCAATACCCTTATAAATATTTTGTTTGGCGTCGTATTAAACGAGGGTTGGTACATTTTATCACGCCGCTGACTGGAGGAAACGTGAGCTTGTTGCGAATGCCTCCCGGTCCCTCTCTGTTTATAATTTGACATCTGAACGCCAGGGTATGTCGAATTGCCGACTGTCGAGATACCTTTGTGTAGCGCCTGTTCAATATCGACGCACAAATTTTAGGTATGTAGTTTTTAGGCGTTATTGTTTTAAAGGTTTTTAACAAGATTATGCTTATAGTACACAGATCGCATTGCATATACATCTATCTATGCTATAATAAAATTCAAACGATTTGTCTGCACATTGAATATTTTGGCGAAACTTCAAGTGGAATGTATCATCATCCATCATCCTCCTAGCGTTTTCCAGTTTCAACCAGGGGTCCGCTTAGCTAATATTCAGCCAAATCCGGTTAGCTAGGCTAATCCGGTTAGCTAGCTTTTCCACGGAGCGACTGCCTGTCTGACCTCCGCAACCCGAAGGGATAGCGATATTCAATCGTTTAGACTAGTGTCCGTTTCTTTGAAGGTACTGACGCCTTATGACGACTGTGTAAGATCTTCATGACAACCGGGACCGATGGCATAACGTGCTCTCCGAGGCACGGGGCAAGCGATAATTTACAATTCAATACGCATATAACTCCAAAAAGTCATTAGTGCGCGCCGTGGATTCGAACCCGATACCCTTTGTACGGCAGTCTGATGGTATCTCCACTACGGTTAGCGTAGTGGTTTAAGCGGCCACTTCGCCGCTTGACGCTGCGCCGAGTGTTGTGGGTTCGATCCCCACACGAGACAACACTTTGTGTGATTCATAAATTGTTGTTTCGAGTCTGGGTGTTCATTGTGTCCGTTGATTGTTTGTTTGTAAAGTCCCCCGCGACACACGATTTATTCCTAGTGCAGGAATTGTCTTTGTTTTTTAAAGCAAATTAAAAACAAAGTGGAATGTATCTTACTACCGATATATAACACAAATGTAAAGGAGGGAATAAAAGATGTTGTTTGTGCAACGATTAGATAATTATATTGTGCTCAGTAAATAACAGATTACATTGCTTACTAGTCTTAACTCTACACAACACCTCCCTTAGCAGAATAAAAAAATACGAATAGGAACGTTTTTGGTAATTCTTTTTTGTTACATATTTAGTTCAGGCTTTAGAAATAAATCATCATCAGCCTTTAAGAGTCCACTGCTGGACTAGGCCTCTCCTTTGAAAGGAGGAATTGGCCTACTAGCACGCTGGCCAAACGGGTTGGTATAGGGTTTGTATCAAGTTTTCCTTCTCTTACAGTGCTGTTCTCTGCATAATAAGCTCCCTCAGTCGGCTTTTACGAGACCCATGGGATGAAATAGGGTGGTGACAATCCGTATTCTTAGTCCGTCACCACAAGGACAGGTACATTTAATTATAGAAATAAACATATGAATATTATAATTGAATTATATCTCATACATATTATTTCAATAAAACTAAACAAGCCAGTTTTAATTACTGAAGGTAAAGACATCCTGTAACTAAACAAAGTATCATCCGAGGTGGTCTTGCAATTTGACGCTTCACCATAAAAGTCATTGCTATGCAGTTAGCTGGCATTGCGTATATCGACTGTATATACTAAGATTTCAATTCGAAGAATCGTTCGATTGTTATGAAAATCGAAATCCATATTTAGAAAAGTTACGTTACGTTCGTATTATATTTATTATAGTCACACCAAAAATTATAGTTTCCACATTACACATTCCATGTTATTTAGTCACCTCTAAATACAATTATTATTTTGATTGTTTATTTCACTACTTTATAAAGTAATCTTTTTTATCATTAATCTTTAATCCAGGAATCAAGAATGTTTGGATATCTAATAAAAAAAAAAATTGAGTCTACAAATTGTGAGTTTTGTGGAACACTTGATGATGTCCAACACTTGCTGACGTTTCGCGTCAAATATCAATTTTATTTTACAGACTAGCCGTTTCCCGCAGTTTCATCCGCGTCCTGAGGGAACTACTTCGCGTACCCGAAAAGACCCAAATATCTTACGGACCCCTATTTTTTTCTAAAATAAAATATAGCCTATGTTACTCGCAGATAATGTAGCTTTCTAATGGTGAAAGAATTTTTAAAATCGATCCAGTAGTTTTTGAGTTTATCCATTACAAACAAAAATACAAATTTTTCCTCTTTATAATATTAGTATAGATGTTTAGGGAGGGCTAGTGTAAATAATAATAATAATAATAACCCCTCTGGGGCAGTCGTTATCTCACCATGAGAATAGCGCAATTTCAGAGGGCAGAGTAACAGCTTTCAAAAATCACCTTCATCTTGTGTTATAAACAAAAAATGTATTACAGGATGAATAGAAAGCTTACAAATAGACGGCAGCTATGAGGCGAGCTGAATATGTTTGACGACGCTGCGGTCCCGAATGCTTCAATGAGTCGGTCAGGGCTTCGTCTCCAGCTTGCCTTTGTTGGCTGGTTGCAGTGGATTTTCAAGAGCACCCGCAGGACTCTCTACTCTGGCTTGCCTTGGTCGGCCGGCCAGAGGGAAGCCGCAAGAGCTATTAGCTCGGGGGTGGAAGTGTTATTCTCAAGGGCAAAACTACGGGGAAACCCGCTCCGGGTCTCCGTTGTCACGAGATCCGCGATGGCGAAACCGGTGCCGCACCGCTCAATACCCCAAGCCACTCGCACCGGTGTTGCCCTCTGGCTACCTTTATGTCATGATTTTGCTTGCCTTGGTGGCTATGAAGAGAGGGCCCATCCAGTGAATGGGTGAGTCACCACCTTCCTCGCAGACGGATGCTAAAGGAGTATCAGGCAGGTGCCGTCTGTAATCCATAGTTTTTATCATACAGGTTCATTAAACACCCATCCTCATAACCTAATTCTAGTAGATTCCATATTAAAGCAATAGTCCTGCACGTGCTGCGGCTAATCCACAACTGTACTTAATAGTGCAGTTGTGGACGGCCCGCAGCATGTGTCCCATCACAATTTAGATTAAAACTCTCTAAGGGCCTCTGCGCGTTGGACCTATGTCTCCGTGTAAGCCTCCCAAAGGGCCGGGTATTGTTTTAACGCAAAAGTTAGAATAACACCCGTGATAGAGAGAAACATAATAATAATTATATAATAATAATCATCATTTATTTCAGATTACAAATACATCCATATTTGTTAGTACAACGAACTTATAAACTAACTAGTCGACGCCAGCGGCTTCGCACGCACATATTTTCGAATTGCCCGTTTCGCCCGATCCCGGGGGAATTTCGAGAAATCCCGTCTTAGTGCACCCCTACGGTGCCCAAGAAACATACATGCTAAATTTCATCTTCTTACGACCAGTAGTTTCGGCTGTAGCGTGTCTGTCAGTCAGTCAGTAACGCAAGGATTTTATATATGTATTAAGATGTTAGTAAATACTGATTGATTGCCGCATACACAAAAATTAAATTAATGGAATAATAAATAATATACCATACAATAATAAAAAGTAAAGTAAAGCTTGATCCATGGGGTTGTACCTCTTGTCCCTCGGCCGCCATCTCGGAAAGAGTGCCGGAGCAGATAGTTTTTCTTGATAATCTGGTAAACTTTTGGCCGCACAAAGACTATGTGAAGGAGATTTTTGTTGCAAATTAAATTCCCTACAACTTTGGTGTCAAAACTTTTGTCTTAAAGCAAAAAATAAAAATAAAAATTTCTTTAATATTGTTGTATTTTACCAATTTTAATATCTGCTTTCGTCCCCAGTCTTCGAGATGAGCCAAGCTTTGGCACATGGTCTGATCAAGCGCCAGTATAAAATTGTTGATAAAAATCTTTAGAGGAAAGTCGCATTTTTGTTGATAATTCATCATTTTCCTCAATAAATTTTGATATTTCCAATAATTTTCCTGCTGGTATCCCCAGAATTTTTAGACACTGCAGAACAAATTGCAGTATCCTCTGGCTGGGCAGATTATCAGTTTCAGATGCCCAGGGTCAGAATCTGTCTTTTTTTACCCAAGTTTTTGTTAATGAGTGAAATTTGGACCTCTTGGTACTGCAGAGTCTCAAGTTGGAAGACTGGGTCACGATTTGGAAGACAAAGAGTCCAAGTAAATGTATTTTTGTTATTGCTGGTGACGAAAAAATAAAACATTGAAAAGAAAATTTATAGCATTCGATTTTCGTTCGTCGTAACTTTGTTATTTTTCATTTTACGACAAAATGCTTCGGAACCTAAGTTGTAGAGAATTTAAATTGCAATTATAATTAGGCACATGTTTTGAAATTTCTCTGTACGACCAATAGTTTGCCATATAAACTAGAAAACCCTTTTGTACCACTTCTTTCAAGATGGCGGCCGCAGGACAAGGGCTGCGATCCCACAAACTTGGATTCAACATTACACTTACCCCCTCTTGACATCTATAAAATAAAATTGCGACCTCTGACTAATGCACGCTAAGCACAAAAAAAATTAACATTTCAATGGACTAAGAGTCGATAATGCGTAAATATTGTATAAATAGGTATGATACTGAATCCTTTATAAATATTTTAGGAAATCCAACCTCAGAATATGCACTTGACTTATTTGGAATACTTACGTATCAAAGGCTTTAATATATATTAAGCATAATAAGCATAATAGTATGTCACAAATTAGGGTACGATGGTACTTACAAATGAATCACACATAGGTATTTTAAATTTTATTTTGATATTTTTGTTGAATAATTTTCAAAATATTTCTAATAATCTATCACATGCAATTTCTTATTTTATTGGATGGGTTTCCAGCAAAACTTTATTTAAAGTTACGTCAGTTGGTCACTGCATCTAGCAGTAATAATTTTAACCACTCCATATATGATTCGAATTAGGTACCTGCATTCGTTTCGTTAGATTTCGCTTAAACATAATTTAGCTTAAAAGGACGTAACTTTTTAAGAGTTGATTTTTAGGGTTCCGTACCTAAAAGGTAAAAAACGGGACCCTATTACTAAGCCTCCGCTGTCTGTCTGTCTGTCTGACTGTCTCTCTGTCTGTCTGTCTGTCACCAGGCTGTATCTCATAAACCGTGATAGCTAGGAAGCTGAAATTTTCACAAATTATGTATTTCGGTTACCCATATAACAACAAATACTAAAAATGAAAATATTAAGGGGGTTCCCATACAATAAACGTGGTTTTTTTTCGTATTTTGTGCTCAAAATTACTAACGGTAACAGGTAGACGCTTAAAATTTTCACAGAATATGTAGTTGTATATTACCTTTCAAAATGAATCATGAAATAAAAATAAGTTAATAATAAAGGGGGGCTCCCATACAACAAACGTAATTTTAAGCAATTTGTTACTCGATCTTAATAAACAGGCAGAAACTTAAAAAGTATTTAAGTATATGTATATATAAAAGAAAATCACGTTTGTTGTATGTACAACAAACGTGATTTTCTTTTATAGATTATGGTACGGAACCCTTCGTGCGCGAGTCCGACTCGCACTTGCCCAATTTATACATTTTCGTAAAGCAGTATAAATATTGTGACAACAAGAGACCTCTTCTGTTGTTTGGCTTTGATGTACCTATTGGTTGTTCCGTACTGAATTACGATTACTGATCATCTTTTGAGTTCTCTTGAATGCGTTATTGTTTGTTGTTGCTTACTAAGTGTTGTTTCGTGTTTAGTATTGTTATTTGTTTGTGTGGTCGGCTATGCTATAGGTAGTTGTAAAGTTGCAGAAAATTCGAGGTCTTTACTAGAGAAAACGCATTTTATAAAGATAGACCTTGTAATATTGATAAAGCAAAATTTCAAGCCGTAAGCATCGATCGTGAAATATTAAACCGATGTTTTACCGGTTAACTTTTTATAGGTACGGCTTGAAATTTCACCTAATCAATAAGACAACATTAGTTCGTGAAATTCGACATCGCATTGAAAAAGCGGCGATAGCCCATTGGTGTACGTAATGGACTGCCGAGACGATGGTCTCGGGTTCGATCCCTAGGTACCCCGGGCACACATCTCTGACTTTTCGAAGTTATGTGTGTGTTAAAAATGTAAATTATCGCTCGCTTAATAATGTGCCCGGTAGATGGCAATAGGCTCGCCCCCTATTACATTGGGACCTAAACATAACTGGCAAAATGTGGGTGTGTAATACACCTCTGCAGACCCCTTTGGGGATAAAAGGCGTGAAGTTATGTTATGTTATGTTATGCATATGAATTCTGCTTAGGAAACGAAATAGGTACATATTATGTGAGAGAGGCAGTATGAAAAGTAAAATAATGATTATTGTTTTTGATTTTGATGTCAAACTGTTCCTTGTATTTAAATTTAATATTTTGATACTCACATTACAGAAGATTCGTAATATACGGCTGTTAATATGCCATTGATATAGGTAACCGATAATGAACAATTATAAGTATAAATTAAACGTCAAGCAGCGATGATTCCGGTGGACATTTATCATCGATTACGATCAGATCGTGCGGAAACCGACGGCGCATAATTGTCCAATAAATTGGACATTTATACCCTTTTGTACAACATTCATTACCTGTTATCATTCATAACGGGGTGTTAATCAACCCCATCAACTGATACAGTTGTTATCTGACAGAATGTTCAATATATCCGATGGTGAGAGTGCATATTTACATATTTACTCATGTTTTATTCTATACTAGCTGCTGCCCGCGACGTCGTCTGCGTGAACGCTATACAGCACCAAATTATTAATGAAGCAGCTCGTCCTGAGGACGACACCCGCTGCCCTCAGTGTCTGCCCCTGCGTCTTATTGATGGTCATCGCGAAGCAAACACTCACGGGGAACTGTACATACTTGAACGGGCACGGGAAGTTATGACGTATGAAGGGAATGCGTGGTATAAATGCCTCGCCGACGCCACAACCCGTAAGAAGTTTTGCCTCAATGGTGTGTCTGTGGAGCGAGGTGACTTTAAGGCTAAAGTTCAGTCATGAAGTTCACTTGCTGACAGGGAGTTCAGAAATTCCACGGGATAATGTGTGGCATCATCTTGCTGGACGACAGTGTTTACAAAGGTGTAGATCACTTCATTTCTCTCTATATCCGAGAGAATGCATTCGTTAATTGCTACAGCCTGATCATTTTTGGGCCTCAAAATAGCCCGCTTACACACCCAATAATTCTGCTATTACGGTTTTCAACTGATGTCCCCGTACACACAGCGAATGAGTTCTTCTAAGCTGGATACAACTCTACTGAGAGCGTCTAGAAGCACCACCTGTCCACCTTTCTCCTCCGGTAGAGTGCCTTCGCCAAGACTTAGAAGGACATCGGAGAATTGTTGAGCACGTGCATTGACGCCGAGCCGAGCTCTCAAATTAATGGTCAAGCGCAGCGTACGAACTCGTGACCACAACGAAGATCGTTTCAACGAAGCACTCACTTTGTCAGCCCTCGATTCCCGCGTCACCACGGGAAGCGTTTGTCGGAAATCGCCACTGAACAGAACTGTGACCACCCATCAAATGCTCGCTGCGGATGTCCCGCGTAGTTCTGTCCACGGCCTCAACTGCCTTCCTATTGGCCATCGTATGCTCATCCCATACGATCAGAGAGCAATCCTTGAGCACGTGCCCCTTATCACTGTTACGTGACACACCACAAAAGGACGTTTCGGCGCTCTCGAAATCGATGGGCATTTTAAACATGGCATGTGCTGTCTTGCCACCCGGAAGCAGTGTGGCAGCGATTCCCAACAACGCTACGGCAAAGGCAATTTTGCCTTCCTTCTCGACCTCTGCAAGTATGCCAGTTGTAACAAATGTTTTTCCTGTTCCACCAGGAACATCCAAGAAAAACATTTTACCCTGGCTATGCCCAACACTTTCAAAGACGGTGTCATAAATTTCGTATGGTGGTCATTTCACCCGGATCGTAAATTGTCTTAGCGTTATACTCCCAATTGCCACGGTCTTGATGCGGTGATGATTGGGAAGCTGGTAACCCATATTCGACCAGTGGATTGCCGCTGATAGAAATGACCATGTCTTGAAGTGAACTGAGATAGGTGTTCAGCACGCGTTCATCAGTTACTTCGACTTTGTCTGCAGTAGCACGCCTCAAAGCTCGAAGAAAATCTTCAGACAGAATGATGATGGCGATACTTTTTTTCAGTATTTGCGACTCTACAAAACACCAAGATGACGTCAAACAGATGACGCATGCGGGTCTCAGCCGCCCAGTCACTGACGCTCGCCTCCGCGAGGGTGTCATCCCAGTTTGGGTCACCGTCGAGAAAGCAGGCGCGGTCCGAAGGGGGGGGTCACAGGGGACATGACCCCCCCCAAAATCAAAGGTCAAATTGAAAAATCTCAAGAATTTGCCAAATAAAAGAAAATTTCTAGCTATCCCCTACACACAACAGCGATAAATTTAGTTTGCTGACTCTATCTAGTGGTGTTTTTATCAACTACGTACGATGGCCAAAATAACTTGGAAATTACATCTAGTTTAGAAACAAGGAACCGAACTACCTACGTAGTTTTGGTAATCCTAGCAAAATCGATATGCGTCGTTATGATAAAGATTGTTTAACAATATTCTAATAATGTAATTTGTAGGTTTATTGTAAAGATTCAAGATAAAGGCTGTCTACTAAGTTGTGAATTGTGATTCTTGTTGTTAAGTTTTGTGATTGAGGAGAAATTAAAATATAACTTAATTGTCGAATACTTACTACATATAATTTAATTTGAAGAACAGTGCTTCATTTAATGATAATTTTATAATAATGGTAAGTCCATTGTAAGTAATATCAACCTTTCCCGCCATTTTAGCACAACCGACAAAAACAAAATTTTACAGGAGAAGGGTTTTTTTTAATATTTTTATACAGAAATGTGCTAATAAAGTAAAATTTGATGTACATTAATGATTTTTAGACATTTACATGTATAATGAAAAAAACGACATAAATCTTAATATATAAAATCCTTGCGTTACTGACTGACTGACAGACAAGCTACAGCCAAAACTATTGGGCGCAGGAAGGTGAAATTTGGCATGTATGTTCCTTGGGGACCATAGGGGTGCACTAAGAAGGCATTTCCCGAAATACCCACGGGATCGGTAAAAACAGATAAATTTAAAAAATGTGTGGGCGTAGCTGCTGGCGTCCTCTAGTATATAATAAGTATTTTGGGTTGGATTTTAAAACGAGTCGCCTGAATTTGAGGGTATTGGTTGTGTATGGCTTAAGGGAGTTAGTCTTAGGCTCAGTTCACACCGAAATGGCAGCGGCTGGAAGCGACGCGCAGCGGCCGGCATCGAAGAGAAGGCTTGCGGCTGCCCGCGACTGCTCGCGCCCGCCCGCGCGCGACTGCTCGCGCCCGCCCTCGACTGCTCGCGGCCGCGCGCAGCTCACGTCACGGCTCAGGCTCACGCTATTCCTATGCGCAGTTTATATTCTACATATAACGAGGAAACACGTGTGTAATTAGCTGTGAAAATTAGTATTTTGGATTTAATAGTTATTGCACGTATAATTGAAGAAGAAGAAGACGAAACGCGGATTCTTGGGTACATGGCCGCCCGCGCCTTCCCGCGCCGTCCCGTGCATGCTCGTGGCCGCCCGCGCCTTCCCGCGCATGCTCGCGGCCGCCCGCGCCGTCCCGTGCATGCTCGTGGCCTCCCGCGCCTTCCCGCGTATGCTCGCGGCCGCCCGTGCTGTCCCGTACATGCTCGTGGCCGCCCGCGCCTTCCCGCGCATGCTCGCGGCCGCTCGCGCCCGCCAGAGCGGTCGCGCGCCGACGCGGCGCGGATTGTCAAGTGATTCTATGTATTATAGTCATGGTGATAAAGGCTAAAATTATATGACACTGAAACTGCTCTCCGCTTCGCTTCCGGCCGCTGCCATTTCGATGTGAACTGAGCCTTAATCCCCTCAAAGTAATTTTGGCTGCCGGAGTTGCGTCTAAATATTTTTAGACAATTTCCAAATATTCTTAAATACTATGGCAATTATGCAAAACGGAACGTAATTTTTATGCTTTAGTAGGTACAGTTTTTCAAATGTAATTTTTAGGTTTTATGATAAAAACGTGAAACGAAACGCAACCCGCCATCTTGGATGGACGATATTGACAGCTAATGTCAAATTTGTGCATTATTCCTTTATTCGAGTGCGTAGGGCCTGAAACTTTGGTTTCCTAGGAAAGCGGTGCCGTCATATAGCTATATATAATATTACGAACGCAAAAAGGCGGCCGTCTTCACGGTGACGACATGTGGAAAGTTCCACGGCCGTTTTAACATACCGTCAGTCATTTTTTAAAACAAACGTCAAACGAAAAGTATACAAGATAGAAAATCGACGATCTTGATTTAGTTTTAGTAATTTACTTGGAGGATGAACTATCATCAGAAGAGGAAAATAGTCGTATGGCGGCAGACGATTTATTTAAATCGCGTGGTACTGAAGGTGCATTTAAAATTTTAATACGTCGCCGTTTACTGAGCAATGAATACAACTTTGTATTATATTTTGTACGTTGTTCCGGTAAAAAAAACACAAAAACGTATTAAAAATAGCTTCACCGCTATCAATGAAACGTTCACGAAACCATCTGACACCGACAAGACGGCCGTCATGCAAATGGCGGCACTGCTTTTCACGTTACGGTGTCGGTTACCGCTCTCTAGGAAACCGTGCCATTTTGTTTACATAGACAACGTTCTAGTGACGTCATTCACCGCTGTATTACGGCCGCTATATGACGGCACCGCTTTCCTAGGAAACCAACGCTTAACCCTAATGTTAGGTTAGGTGTGGCCGTGTGACTGTAATTGAAGTAACTAAATAGGTTATGTTAGGTTCTCTTTTGATCCTTAATCCGAGGGGCTCCTAATTTCCGTCACCCTGGGTTTATTAAACTAGTGTGAAGAATGTGGAAGTTGGCACCACCATACACACTAATGTTTGGAGAGCATATAATTTTTATTTTTCTAAAGGAACCAAGTATTTCCGGCGGGTGAAAATGGTGAGGAAGGGACCCGAACCCTCCCCCCTACTCCCCCCAACCACTCACAATCCCTTAAAATGGCGATGTATTTCGAAATTTTTACTAGTATTTACGCTATAAATGGCGATCCAGATACCTATTTTTTATTAGTGTAGTGAGTGACCCCCTCCAAAATTTCAGGCTGCGACCGCGCCTGCGAGAAAGTGACGTACTACGCAGGCTGTGCGGTAAGTGCGATACTCCACGCCATCAAATGTCCTCAGAAAGGCGAAAGACGTTGGGCCTCGGACCGAGTGAAGTAACAACCTTAGAAAATAGCATTCGCCATTATTCGTGTGTACGGTATGAACTCTACAAAATGTGGCGTCCTTGAAACTTCCCAGAATACCTTCCACAGCACTTCCTCGTCGACGTCGGTTAAATATACCCTTTTGCCTGTCGTACGTAGGCATCTCGTCATACGTAAGAGACCTCCCAAACTGGTCGACTTCACAGAGCCTGAAAAATGCCAAGAGAGTTGTTTGGCGCGAATTTTCCAAGCGCTCAGCAACGCTGTTGGGATCAAAATATATAAAAAAATCTAGCTAGTTCCACATCTCACTAAAGTTTATAATATGCGACATGAATATACAGGGTGGCGCTACGATAGGGGCACTTTTTGAACAGAGGCATAGCGTAGAACATTCTGAAGCCTTGTACCAAAAATCAATTAAATCGGTGCAGTAGTTTAGCCACAATATCGATTTTAAGTTCAGCAATTTTCGCACATGCTTTGAATTCCACACAGCTGATACAAAACGGTCAACGACCCTACATTGTGCGCCCCGACTCGCTACGACGCGACGCCTTGACGTCATCCGAAGTTAGGCTCAGCGCAGATAAAACGGAGCGCAGTGGAGAGGATTTTATTAACGCACTTGAAAATAAACTTTATTTTTTTTACAATAAAGTGCATAAATGAACCTGACAAAAAACATTCGCGCGTCCTCGAAGATACGCGGGAATCCTCGCGCGGCGTCGAGTCGGCGCCCGCGTCGTAGCGAGTCGCAGCGCGCAATGTAGGGTCGTTGACCGTTTTGTATCAGCTCTGTGGAATTCAAAGCAAGTGCAAAAATTGCGGAACTTAAAATCGATATTGTGGCTAAACTACTGCACCGATTTAATTGATTTTTGGTACAAGGCTTCAGAATGTTGTACGCTATGCCTCTGTTCAAAAAGTGCCCCTATGGTAGCGCCACCCTGTATATTAATTAAGAAGCAATAATTACACCAATGTGGCTAAAATGTTTATGTTGTACTAAATCTACTACTATTTATTCTGTACTGTAAAAAATAAGCATCTCTTATCTTTAAGATAAATAAATAAATAGCGTACCGTTTTCGAGTTTAACTTTTGTTATAAATCTATGCAGTTCTTTTTGAGTTCGGTTTGTATTTACTTACAGACAAATTCGATGAATTTTATAAGACATAGATGAAGCAGCTTAAAATTTACATAAACACATTTTTTTAATTAAGACAATTCTGAAATCTCATCTCTGAAACGAATTAACGATACAATTTTTAAGAAGAAAATGCACAACTCCATCTATGACTTTTAAAAACAACCATTAACCCCGCCAACATGATTAAATTTAAATTATTTATATCCAAAAAGGGCATGCACATGTAATTTGACTTGATGTTTTTAAAATCTCAGAGATGGCGCTGCATTAAAATTGTCTTTATTCTACTTATATTCAATTAATTTTGTTTATCAGCCTAAGTTACTTATATTGCGTGATTTTTATAGTGTGAAGCTAGCTTATACATAATAACAACATTAAAATATGCATTGTTACATTACACGTTGTTACAGAATGCGTTGAAGAAATAAAGGTTCTCTGCTCGTTCCCTGTAGGTCATAGCGTGATAATATGTAGCCTATGTGGTGACCCGACTTTTTAATAATATTTGTGCGAAATTTGAAGTAAATCCATGCAGTACTTTTTTATGCGAGCATGTATGAAAAGAGTAATGAGTGTAGAGGAAGCGCGTGAGGTTTGTAAGGATAGGAGCAAGTGGCGTTCTGTTGTCTCTGCCTACCCCGACGGGAAAAAGGCGTGAGTATATGTATGTATGTATATATGTACTTTTTTACTTTATCCCGGATATAAGGACAAACAGATAAACAGACAAACAGACAAAAATTCTAAAAACTATATTTTTGGCTTCGGTATCGATTGTAGATCACACCGCAAGTATTCTTTTTAAAAAATATTCAATGTACAGTTTTGACTTTCCTACCATTTTATTATATGTATAGCTACTTGTCTACGCCACACAACAACGTTCGGCAGGCGCGGGCGGTTGTAGCTCGCGAACTCAGTTTTTCTATAAAATATACCTATCATTGTAACCATCTTTAATATATACTCAGTCAAGAAATATATTCTTTTAATTACATCGAAGTAGCAACAATACTATAAGACTACGGACAATATGTCACTGTTTGTTTATCCCTAATGCTACTGCTACACCTGCGTTAGCATTAACGTTAATGGCAATGACCAATAACGCGTTAGTTAACGCGTTAAAAAATTCGCGTCGGAATTTAGTATTTTAACGCGTTAATACGTTGGCCACATCTACGTAGCGCCTATATTAACGCGCTAATTAACGCGTTAAGACGCAGGTGTAGCAGGAGCATAATAAATAAATAAATATCCGAACACATATAGCATAGCACACATAGCAGACTGCCTTCAGTGGATAGCGTATGCGGCTGCTGATCAGGAGGACCCGGGTTCGATTCTCGGGTCGGGCAAAAGTGTTACTGGGTTGTCCGAATTCGCAGTAGCAGCACGGAGCTTAACAATGTGCCCGGTAACGGCAATAGGCTCGCCCCCTATTACGTGGGACCTAAAAATTCTTAACATGGCGAAATGAGGATGTGATTTTACACCTCTGCCTACCAGGATTGAGACTATATACACAATATGTATTGACCGTTCTGTAAAAAGAGATGGCGTCTGTAATTATTTACTTGCTTGCACGTAGCTAATTTACAATGTGAAACAGTTGCAGCGCCTTACAAAATAAAATGTTTGTCCATTACATTGGCGACGAAAAAGAGTGGCCATATGAGTTTGATTGCCGGTACTCCCTTACATTACAACCGTGGCATTAAATGTTTGTGTAGATATGAGAAAATATAATTTCTGTTTAAAACTGGTAAAGTAAAGTAAAGAGTAAAGTGGTAACCAAACTAACATCTAAGCCTTTCTTATTTTATATCTATTACTTTGTGTATATGTCACTGTAAGATAACAAGATCCGCAAGTTTATAAAGTTTCTAGGAAATTTATAAACTTACAGGTAGGTTGGGTTGGGTTAGTTTATAAATTGCCTAGGAAATTTAAAAACTTGCGATTTTCGTTATTTTCCGGTGACTTAAACATGGTATTATTCAACCTTGGCCAATTTTAAGAGAAATTGTAAGTTTACCTAAATGTTCATCCTAAAGAAAAATCTAATTCTAAGTCAAACATAATTCAGTTTACTAAACTCATTACTTTAGTTGTCACAAGTAACAAATTATATAATTATCATATAGTTTTATGGTATTTTTTAATTTGTACTGTGCATATTATGGTTTCAATAAACCTCTACAAACAATAACTCAATAAAAAGTGTAATTTCTCACGCGTGACTTTGAAACGCCTAAATCATATTAGTTTTCCCCCATGACTTCGCCGGTTTTCCTGATAAAAGGGATGTCCTTTGAAAAAGCGCCGTAAAATATACTGCTCCAAAATCCAAGTGATTTATCATTAGACACATATTGAACAGAGAAACTGTCCATCCGTTTGTAATTCTTTACGCATAAACGCCTATTCGCGGTACGCTGCAATTTCGTTAGCTAAATATTGCTGTCTAATGTCTATGGGCTTGGGTAGTGTATAAATCAAAGCTTATATTTGTGTATATTCGAAAGAATTCAAGCTTCGCTTTTGAATAAACAGATGTTCAGTAAGTGACGCGCAATTACTGCAGTGAAGTAGTTAGTATTTTTGTTGTGAATACAAGCATATTTTACATAGAAATACCCAGACCAAGACAAATATCCATGTTCACGCACATAAATGTTTGACTTGAGCGGGAATCAAATCCGCGATCTTCGGGTAGTTACAATTTAAAACCATCCCACTCTAGTCCATAACATGGCGAAATTACTAGAATATCTTTTAATTTACTTACGGAAGCTTAAAACAAAGCAAGAAATATTTCACCCGAAAAATATTTTGTCACACAATTTGCTTTTTTTCAAGTTTATGAGAAGCCTTGTTTATTTTTCGATGTCCAGATAGAGTCGGATATCCCAGCTAGTTAAATTACAAACAGTCGCCATATTTAAAGGCCGCTATTGCGGTGACGGGTTGCAGTGAGACAATTTTCCACTACGTTCATCCAACTATATGTCATCCTTGTTTTAGCCTGCACAGCGCTTTTTAGCGTCAAGGAAAAGATAAATAGTTTACTAGAATAGGTCACGCCCTTGTTGTAAGAAATTCAATATATAAAAATATTGTTTACCTGCTACTTGTACATTCTTTTTAAGAATATACAGTTTCACTATACGTGTTACGTGTTGTAGTAGGTGTTGTAAGAGGCGTCTAAGAAAAAATTACGTAGCAAATTGTATCTTTGAGAATAGCCGGAAACGCATATACCAGTTAGAGTCATGATGGTGAATTACTTATTATATAATATATTTGAGCATGTATGAAAAGAGTAATTAATGTAGTGGAAGCGCGTGAGGTTTGTAAGGATAGAAGCAAGTGGCGTTCCGTTATCTCTGCCTACCCCGACGGGAAAAAGGCGTGAGTATATGTATGTATGTTGTATCTTTAAAAATAGCCGGAAACGCATATACCAGTTAGAGTCATGATGGTGAATTATTTATGAGATATACGTATATCTAATTCTCAAGAATACGTCAATAGTCGCATGAAATCATTTACCCGTTGACCTGAATAAAAGTACAAGTTTTCTTCGCATTATTTGCAAAGAGCAAGGGTTGACAGACATCGCAGTCAATTTGTCCCGTCTGTGTCAACGTAAACACTCAAGTGTTTGTTCCCTGGCGCTGCCCGATAATCCTCCACCTTCCTAGTTTGTGTTTACATTTTGCAAACTTAGATAGGTAACAAATCGACTGGAAAGGTTCAGGGAAAGGACAGATAGGTATGTCTAATTTTAGAGGATTTGTGGACAATCGTCGAAGTTTGAGATGAATTTGGTTGTATTTTGAACTTAGTTGGAGAGATCATGAGGTCAATCCGTTTTGATCTATTATTGGGATTTATGAGATATACATATATAGTTAAGGAGAGTGACCTTACCGGGCAACAGCGGTGCTACGAAGATATGTTTAAAGACTATTAATACGCGCTACCACATGTAATGTTTGTTTAATAATATTTAAGCTTTTAACCTTAATCGTACACAGTACAGACGTCAATCTTGTCCGGTACAAGCATCTAAACTAAATTAAAGAGATCGTTTCAAGCGCCAACTTCTTGAAGATGTTACGGATTATGCGGTCACCATGTTACATATACAAAGTAAGCACGAATTGTAGAGTTCAGTTACAAGTCATGTCAACTATCACTCACTTATTCCTTCACGACAGAATCACGTTACTTGGCAACTTTACCTTTAGCTTACAGCTTTTAACGTACCTCACACCTCAAATAAAGTGACATATTATAACCTGGCCAGGTGTCTTCCAATTAATCTACATAATTTATTTAACCGTCGAGTATGATCAAATAAATGCGGAGTATTTAATTATTATCGGTGAAATACTTGATTCTCAAACGGACTACATCCAATCAGTGTTAACGTGTAGTTAACTTTTCTGCGAAACACCTACATTTATTAATTCACAATGGTTTGTTCAAATTTTAAAAGGGTTGCGTATAAAGGAGAGAATTTAAAAGTCGTCTATTAGCATGATGAAAAGTGGTGCTATCACGAATGCATAGGTTTTTGTGTAAAAGGATGGTGAGTGGTAATTATTTGAAGAGTGGTGTACGGACCATCGCGGTTTTATTTAGCGATTGTCAGATATATGGGCCATAGACGAAATGCTTTCTTGTACACGAGGTTTTGTGTGTTTTTATGTTTTATTTGACGAGATTTAAAAGCTGTTTCTGATGTTTGTTTGATGGCTGTCCTAAAGAGCTATGAAAGTTGGTGTGGAATGTATGAAACTTATCTAAGTCACTTGTGCAAATTGCCAAGAAAATGATATTTTAACTGTCCAAATTTGCACGTGGTTGACTCTAGTTACGAAATTTCAACTCCTAGCTGTATGGGATCAAATACGTCGACCAAGATTATGACTGTTGGATACATAATATATACAGACAACTACAATAATCGCTGCACACTTTAAAATCTTTGCCACGTCTTTTGTGAATATGATTATTCGATTATTTATTTATATTTTATAGACTCAAGCCTGTATCCCCGAAGGGGTAGGCAGAGGTGTAATATTACACCCACATTTCGCCATGAATTTTTAAGTTCCACGTAATAGGGGGCGAGCCTATTGCCGTACCGGGCACATTACCAGACTCCGTGCTGCTACTGAGAATTTCCTAACGGAAAATCCCAATTACACTTTGCCCGACCCGGGAATCGAACCCGAGACCTCCCAATCCCACGCGCACATTTATGCCGCAAGACCAACGAGGCAGTCTTATTATTCGATTAAATTATTATTGTTAATTTATAAATTATGACTTATGTAAGTTTTCTTTATGTAAAATCCGATAAGATATTGAGAATTACAACTCTTTGGTGTTATATGACCATTTAAAATTTCGTAAATGCAAATAGACTATACAAGTATACACCCATCATACTAAACTACAAGAAGGAATATTAGTAGAGTTCATTATCAGTCGAGTCTGCTTATTAGTTATTCCTAAAATTTTCTGAATAGCACAAATTATCTAAAGAGCGTACCGTTTGAACAAACGCATATTTCCACTAGTTACAGTGTTGTAACTAGTGGAAATATGCGTTTTTTTTATGGATGTGTATCCATACGACTCCAAATAGCTAAAATCTGCGTGGTTTTCGTCGAAAAGCAATCAAGTACATATACGCTGCGATCACTGAAAGGATTTTATTTGACTACGATTGTTTGTAGCTGGTCATATTCCACATACATTTCACATTCGCATGAATAATTTTGTTCGATGAATTTACAAATCCCTTGGCGTCTTGTTTTAAGTTGCTGCTAAGATCAGAGCTGACATACGAATTAGACATATTCCATACTGCTATTCGTAAAGAAATAACTTCAGCTATTCATATTAAGCTCTAATAATCCTTTAACATATCTAAAACTTAAAGAAAATGGGCTGATAATATTGCATTCTGTCGACAACAATCTAACCCAGCACAAAGTCGAGGCACTTAAGATCACATTTTTAAACCAGGATTATATCAGCTGAAACTTATTTACAGCGTGAACTCGGTCGTAGCGTCACCGTCACCACTCCCCGGTCTCATATAAGTAGTAGCAAGAAGCACCAGTGCATTTTGGGTGTTTGGGAACAACTCCGACAAAGCTTTTCAACATTTTGCTAGACTGTTTGTAAGCTTAGTCAACATTTACAACCACGTATTTACGAACTCTAATACATAATATGATGTAATTACTAGAGTATCTATTACATATAGTTTACTCACGGGAACCTAAAACCTAAGCAAGAAATATTTCACCCGAAAAATATTAACTTACACATTGTTTATTTTAAAGTTTATGAAGAGTCTTGTTTGTTTTCCGATGTTAAGAAAGAGTCGGGTATCCCAGCTAGTTAAATTACAAACAGCCGCCATATTTTAAAGACGCCATTGCGGTGTCGGGTTGCAGAGAGACAATTTTCCACTACGTTCATTCAACTATATGTCATCCTTGTTTTAGCCGCCAGCACAGCGCTTTTTAGCGTCAAGGAAAAGATAAAAAGTTTACTAGAATAGGTCACGTCCTTGTTGTAAGAAATTGAACCTATAAAAATATTGTTTACCTCCTCCTTTTATACACATTTTAAGAATATAAAGTTGACATCCACAATGAAAAAGATCGTAACTCAAATTTTGTAACTTTACGGGAGAGCGCGTCAAAGATTAAAAAAATCTCAATCAATTCTGTTAAGTTCTAGTGCCTTGAAACTTGAAAACTAAAAACTTGAGGGGATACTTTACATTTATATATGATAAGTGTGTTAGTAACTTACGTAGTTTATTAATGTTTGTGATTAACAATCATATTACACTGGGTAAACATTATAATTTGACATTGTATCTCAGGCTTACAATGCAAATTTGCATGGTATAGGTACACTTCGCAATAAAAAAAATATTGTAAGTCTGAGATACAATGGCTCAAATATTCATATTATTAATAATAGGCAAACATACTAGCGTGTGACTAAATATACCTTTTTATCATCTTCATTAGACGTCAACTTACAATTTTTTACTACTGGCTAAAATCGTAACGCGAATGAATTCTGATACAGGGATGAGTGCATAAAAAAGAGATTTTTTATTTACTATGGATATGATTGTAACTCAAATTCATCAAAAAGTGAGTTACGATATTTTTCATTGCAGGTGTCGAAGTGTCACTATACCATTCTATGCCGTAGGTGTTGTAAGAGGCGTCTAAGAAAAATTACGAAGCAAATTGTATCTTAGAGAATAACTGGCAACGCATATACCAAGTAGAGTCATGATTAATTGGTGAATTATTTATGAGATATACGTATATCTAATCCTCAAGAATACGTCAATAGTCGCGTGAAATAATTCACCCGTTGACCTGAATAAAACTCGCAGCTTTCTTCACATTATTTACAAAGACCAAGGGTTGACAGACATCGCAGTCAATTTGTCCCGTCTGTGTCAACGTAAACACTCAAGTGTTTGTTCCCTGGCACTGCCTGATAATCCTTCACCTTCCTAGTTTGTGTTTACATTTTGCAAACTTGGATAGGTAACAGATCGACTGGAAAGGTTCAGGGAAAGGACAGATATGTCTAATTTTGGAGGATTTGTGGACAACCGTC
This sequence comes from Euclidia mi, assembly GCA_944739405.2. Lineage (NCBI taxonomy): Eukaryota > Metazoa > Arthropoda > Insecta > Lepidoptera > Erebidae > Euclidia > Euclidia mi. Next base: position 1,251,145 of record OX123198.2, on the reverse strand, counting down.
GAAATTTGAGACGAATCTGGTTGTGTTAACTATACAAGTGATCTTTGAACTTAGTTACAGTACATGAGGTGAATCCGTTTTTGATCTATTATTTGGGTATATATAAAGCTAAACAGGGTGACCTTACCGGGCAACAGTGGTGCTACGAAGATATGCATAAATACACGCTACTAATTTATAAGGAGTGTTTATATTATGCAAGCTTTTAACAAACGAATATCTATTTCTAAATCTTTGCCTGTACAAGCATTTAAACTAAAGTAAAGAGATCGTTTCAAGTGCCACGTTGTTGAAGAACTATGCGGTCAGTACGTTACACATACAAAGTATGCAGGAATCGTCGAATTCATAGTTAGAAGTGTCTTGTCGACTTTCAGTCAGTTATTTTTTCACAACGAAAATCACCTTACTTGGAAATTTTAATTTTTGCTGTAGGTTACAGCTAAATTTAACCTGAAATAAAGTGGCATAATATAACCCGACCGGGTTTCTTCCAATTAATCTACGTAATTGATTTAACCGTAGAGTGTGATTAAATAAATCCGGCGTAATTAATTATTATTGGTGAAATACTTGATTCCCAAACGGACTACACCCAATGAGGTGTTTCGTAGAAAAGTTAACTAACTTTTCTACGAAACACCTACATTTATTTATTCCCAATGGTTTGTTCAAATTTTAAAAGGGTTGCGTATAAAGGAGAGATATTAAAGCGTTGTCTATTAGCATGATAAAAAGTGATGCTATCACGAATGCATAGGTTTTTGTGTGAAGGGGTGGTGAGTGGCAATTATTTGAAGAGTGGTGTACAGACAATCACGGTTTTATTTAGCGATTTTCAGATATATGGGTCGTGGATGAAATGCTTTCTTGTACACGAGGTGTTGCGTGTTTTTTATGTTTTATTTGATGAGATTTAATAGAATTTTTTTGTTGTTTGTTTGATGGCTGTCTTGAAGATCTATTAAAGTTGGTGTGGAGTGTATGACACTTAACTTGTGCAAACCGTCAAGAAAGGGATGTTTTAACTGTCCAAATTTGCACGTAGTTGACTCTAGTTACGAAAGTTCAACTCCTAGCTGTATGGGATCAAACACGTCGACCAAGATTATCACTGTTGGATACATAATATGCCATTGATCTATTAGTGTTACCTCAATGTAATATGCACAGTCAACTACAATAATCGCTGCACACTTTAAAATCTTTGCCACGTCTTTTGTGAATATGTTTATTCGATTATTTATTTATATTTTATAGTCTCACGCCTGTATCCCCAAAGGGGTAGGCAGAGGTGTAATATTACACACACATTTCGACATGAATTTTTAGGTCCCACGTAATAGGGGGCGAGCCTATTGCCGTTCCGGGCACATTACCAGACTCCGTGCTGCTACTGAGAATTTCCTAACGGAAAAACCCAATAACACTTTGCCCGACCCGGGAATCGAACCCGAGACCTCCCAATCCCACGCGCACATTTATGCCGCGAGACCAACGAGGCAGGCTTATTATTCGATTATTATTGTTAATTTATAAATTATGACTTATGTAAGTTTTCTTTATGTAAAATCCGATAAGATATTGATAATTACAACTCTTTGGTGTTATATGACCATTTAAAATTATGTAAATGTAAATAGACTATACATCCATCATACTAAACTACAAGAAGGAATATTAGTAGAGATCATTATCAGTCGAGTCTGCTTATTAGATAATGCTAAAATTTTCTGAATAGCACAAATTATCTAAAGAGCGTTCCGTTTGAACAAACGCATATTTCGACTCGTTACAACACATCCATACGACTCCAAATAGCTAAAAACTGCGTGGTTTTCGTCGAAAAGCAATCAAGTACATATGTATACGCTGCGATCACTGAAAGGATTTTATTTGACTACGATTGTTTGTAGCTGTTCATATTCCACATACATTTCCCATTCGCATGACTACTTTTTGTTCAATGAATTTACAAATTCATAGGTGTCTTGTTTTAAGTTTTTGCTAAGATCTGAGATGACATACGAATTAGACACATTCCATACTGCTATTCGTAAAGAAATAACTTCAGCTATTCATATTAAGTTCTAATAATCCTTTAACATATCTAAACCTTAAAGAAAATGAGCTAATAACATTGCATTCTGTCAACAACAATGTAACCCAGCACAAAGTCGAGGCACTTTAGAACACATTTTTAAACCAGGATTTTATCAGTGAAATTTATTTACAGCGCTTATGTGAACTCGGTCGTTGCGTCGCCGGTCAATTTTCCGGCGAGTGGATCCGAACCAGTGGACCGGCGGAACTCGAAGTGGTTGAGCCATTTGCGCCACTCGGGACAAATGCGATTGTAAATTGAAAATTGCTTTATATGCATACATCGGTGGACGGATGTAGAGACACAATGCATTTTATTCAAACTGACATTTTTATGTCCTTTCAGGACTCCTGGTTGGGATTTTTATTGGTACGTTTTCAAACATTGAATACGTTTCTAGTATAAGATACCTACCTAACGACTCCCCAGCACTCATATAGCAGCAAAAGCACCAGTGCATTTTGGGTGTTTGGAAACAACCCCGACAAAACTTTTCAACATTTTGCAAGACTGTTTGTATGCTTAGTCAACATTTACAACCACGTCTTTACGAACTTTAATACATAACATAACGTAATTACTAGAGTATCTAACTTCACTCACGGGAACCTAAAACCTAAGCAAGAAATATTTCACCCCAAAAATATTGCTTATTTTAAAGTTTATGAAGAGTCTTGTTTGTTTTCCGATGTCCAGTTAGAGTCGGGTATCCCAGCTAGTTAAATTACAAACAGCCGCCATATTTAAAGGCCGCCATTGCGTTGTCGGGTTGCAGTGAGACAATTTTCCACTACGTTCATCCAACTATATGTCATCCTTGTTTTAGCCTGCTCAGCGCTTTTTAGCGTCAAGGAAAAGATAAATAGTTTACTAGAATAGGTCACGTTCTTGTTCTTGTAAGAAATGTAATGTATAAAAATATTGTTTGACTGCCTCGTTGGTCTCGCGGCATAAATGTGCGCGTGGGATTGGGAGGTCTCGGGTTCGATGCCCGGGTCGGGCAAAGAGTTATTGAGTTTTTCCGTTAGGAAATTCTCAGTAGCAGCACGGAGTCTGGTAATGTGCCCGGTACGGCAATAGGCTCGCCCCCTATTACGTGGGACCTAAAAATTCATGGCGAAATGTGGGTGTAATATTACACCTCTGCCTACCATTTCGGGGATACAGGCGTGAGTCTATTAAAAAAAAATTGTTTAGCTACTTTTATACACATTCTTTTTAAGAAGATAAAGTGTCACTAAACCCATTTCAAGCCGTAGGTGTCGTAAGAGGGGTCTAAGAAAAATTACGAAGTAAATAGTATTATTGAGAATAGCCGGAAAACGCATATACCACGTAGAGTAATGATTAATTGGTGAATTGTTTATGAGATATACGTTTATCTAATCCTCAACAATACGTCAATAGTCACATGAAATAATTTACCCGTTGACCTGAATAAAAGTCGGAGCTTTCTTCACATTATTTACAAAGAGCAAGGGTTGACAGACATCGCAGTCAATTTGTCCCGTCTGTGTCAACGTAAACACTCAAGTGTTTGTTCCCTGGCGCTGCCTGATAATCCTCCACCTTCCTAGTTTGTGTTTACATTTTGCAAACTTGGATAGGTAACAAATCGACTGGAAAGGTTCAGGGAAAGGACAGATATGTCTAATTTTGGAGGATTTGCGGACAATCGTCGAAGTTTGAGACGAATCTGGTTGTGTTAACTATACAAGTGATCTTTGAACTTAGTTGGAGAGTACATGTGGTCAATCGGTTTTTGATCTATTATTTGGGTATATATAAAGCTAAACAGGGTGACCATACCGGGCAACAGTGGTACTACGAAGATATGCTTAAAGCCCATTAAGGGGACTACAAGAGCTAACTTCGCTGTCCTTGTCGAATTGTATACATAAGAAAGAGAAGCGCGACAACGACGGGGCGTTCAGAACTCTTTACAAACCATAAAATAAATTAATTACAGAAAATGTATTGATCGGATTAAAAAAATAAAACAGTATTTCGTTAGTATGTTGCTTGTTGAATAATTGGTCAAAAAATCAGAATGATTGTATGTATTTTAATATGGTTTTTATTCGTTAAAATATTTTTGTTAGCGGTATCTTTGTGATTTTTTTCTATTGAATAAAGTTAGTTGTATTATGTTTTCAACACAGTACTTAACTAGATTATATCCTGAAGAATATCATATATTTTTCTGATTGTGTTAACTGCATTGAATCATATACTTTAAAGCATTATAAAACTTGCGTTTAGCTCTTGTAGGCCCCTTAATACACGCTACTACTTTATAAGGAGTGTTTATATGCAAGCTTTAAAAAGAATACCCCTAAATCTTTTCCTGAACAAGCATTTAAACCAAAGTAAAGATATCGTTTCAAGCGCCACGTTGTTGAAGAAGTATCCGGTCAGATACAAAGTAAGTAGGATTCGTCCAATTCATAGTTAGAAGTCTTGTCGACTTTAAGTAAGTTCTTCCTTCACGACGAAAATCATGTTACTTGGCAATTTTAATTTTCGCTGTGGCTTGCAGCTAAATTTATAGTACCTGCCTACACCTGAAATAAAGTGACATAAAATAACCCAGCCGGGTGTCTTCCAATTAATCTACATAATTGATTTAACCACGTGCTCAAATAAATCCGGAGTAATTAATTATTATCGGTGGAATACTTGATTCCCAAACGGAATACACCCAATCAGTGTTAACGTGTAGTTAACTGTTTCTGCGAAACCCATACATTTATTTATTCCCACTGGTTTGTTCAAATTTTAAAAGGGTTGCGTATAAAGGAGAGAATTTAAAGCGTTGTCTATTAGCATGATAAAAAGTGGAGCTATCACGAATGCATAGGTTTTGTGTGAAAGAGTGGTGACTGGCAATTATTTGAAGAGTGGTGTACGGTCCATCGCGGGTTTATTTAGCGATTGTCAGATATATGGGTCGTGGGTGAACTGCTTCCTTGTACACGAGAGTTTGTGTGATTCTTATGCTTTAACTATTATGAGATTTAAGAGATCTTTTTGTTGTTTGTTTGATGGCTGTCATGAAGATCTATTAAAGTTGGTGTGGAGTGTATGACACTTATATAAATAACTTGTACAAACCGCCAAGAAAGGGATGTTTTAACTGTCCAAATTTGTACGTGGTTGGGATCAAACTGATGGGATCAAACACGTCGACCAAGATTATCACTGTTGGATACATAATATGCCATTGATCTATTAGTGTTACCTCAATGTAATATGCACAGTCAACTACAATAATCGCTGCACACTTTAAAATCTTTGCCACGTCTTTTGTGAATATGTTTATTCGATTATTTATTTATATTTTATAGTCTCACGCCTGTATCCCCAAAGGGGTAGGCAGAGTATTACACCCACATTTCGACATGAATTTTTAGGTCCGACGTAATCGGGGGCAAGCCTATTGCCGTTCCGGGCACATTACCAGACTCCGTACGGCTACTGAGAATTTCCTAACGGAAAAACCCAATAACACTTTGCCCGACCCGGGAATCGAACCCGAGACCTTCCAATCCCACGCGCACATTTATGCCGCGAGTCCAACGAGGCAGTCTTATTATTCGATTATTATTGTTAATGTATAAATTATAACTTATGTAAGTTTTATTTATGTAAAATCCGATAAGATATTGAGAATTACAACCCGTTGGAACGATATAACCATTTAAAATTACGTAAATGCAAATAGACTATACATTCTATTTTTATCAACTTCTTGACCCCTAAACTTCGATGTTCGTATCATCTTTACGCCGACGACTTGCAGTTATATTCCCAGGCGAGAGTGGAGGACGTGACATTAGCGATAGCTGATGTGAACAGAGACCTGAACACCATCCTGGCTTGGTGCAATGATTTCGGCCTTGACGTTAACCCAGCTAAATGTCAGGCTATAATAGTAGGCAGTCAGCGCATGACAAACAGATTAAACCTAACATCCCTACCGCCAGTCACATTCAATGGGTTAATGATTCCATTCAGCCCAGTCGTCAAAGACCTGGGACTGTATATAGATGCCACTCTCGACTGGAAGCCACAGGTTACCGACGTAAGTCAGAGAGTCACCGGAACCCTTCGGGCTTTATATCGTCTCAAGAATTTCCTGCCGCCCAAAACTAAGACCATGCTTGTACAGACCTTAATATTTCCCTTAATCGACTATGGTGATGTGTGTTATTATGACCTGAATGCAGAATATCTCAACAAGTATGACCGGCTTCTAAATAACTGCATTCGATTCATATACAATCTTCGTAAGTATGATCATGTATCTACTTTTCGTTCCGAATTAAAATGGTTACCTATCCGTCAGCGCCGTAGTTTGCGTGCTCTTACAACACTCTTTTCTTTTCTTCATTCTTCTTCTCCCCCTGATTACTTGACCAAATACTTTCAATATCTTTCTTCTACTCATGATAGAGCCCTTCGTTCCTCGCATAATTTACTTCTTGCGTGTCCCACTGAGACGGAGGATCTCAGGTAGGATGTCGGGGTTCAAGAGAAACACTGCTAGGCTGAACAGGTTCTTTATTATGTCTCACTACCGCTTACATACAGTATGACCGAACTAGGTAAGCACTGGCCTGAGCTGGCTGGAGTGTAGACTCCTGCTGCTCTCCGACGCTCGCAGGGTAGCTGCTCGAAGGGTCGCCGATGAGCTGGCCAAGGTGCGCTGCGCAGGCAGCTCTGTGGTCGATGTTCAGGCTGAGCGGGTCTCAGGCGGTGCAGCCGATGTGGGTCGAGCGGTCAGGCTCAGGCGTCCGTGGCCTGGCTGTAGGAGCTCGTAGGCAGGAACGGAGGCTTGAGTGGCAGCTGGCTAGTAGCGGCACGGCGCCAGCAGCTCGTGGCTTGTAGCCCGTAGGAAGAACGTCAGCCCGTAGGAGAACGTCAGGTGCAGTGAGCTCGTAGGGTGAACCCCAGCGGGACAGTAGATAGGAAGTAGAATGTAGAATAATCGCGAGGTGTAGCGGCAGCGTTCCGATGTCTAGGGAAAGTGACCATTCTACGACGCGCACCCATCTTATATAGGCATAAATCTATGACTCACAACTGCCTTTGGCTAGTGAATATGACCATATTTGGTAATATTGCGAACGATGTCTGGCTAAGCTGGCGTTAAGCGCCTGCGAGATATTATAACGCAATACGTGTAGTATTACGTTACAATACCCCGCTCTGAACAGCAGCATTTTTCGTGTCTAGACAAGAAAAATCCGTCTAACTAAGTCCTCCGAACTTCTGTAGACAGTGCTAAGTAGATAGTGACTATGAAACTCAAACTGCAGGTAGGTACAATGAAAGAATCTAGTTAGGTTAGGAATCAGTGTAGTTAATTAGTTTTAAATCTTTAATGTGCCAACTGCCAATAGATTTACCCGACGAACCGCTAATTCGTATACTAGTGGTGACTTTTTAGCAATAATAGTACACTTGGTAAACTTAGGAGCTAGTTTTTTGCCAAATGATTTGTCGTAGGTTCTTTTCCACACAGTATCATCCACGTTAACCCCAGCCGGTTTACGACGTAAGTTGTATGTGTGTGTATATAAAGTACCATTGTTTTGGTGTTTACGTGCGACACAAGTATCACACGAAGATATAAACTTAATAATGTCAGCGTGCATACCGGGCCAATAATAACGCTGTGCTAAACGTTTATACGTTTTAAAAACACATAAATGACCCGCAGCGAGTTCCGAATGGTATTCTTTAATGGCGGTAGTTCTATCCGAGGTATGTAGGACCTCTTTCCAATCGAATACTTTACGCAGTGTACATTTTGATACCATATATCTATACAATTTATCATTTTTGATTGAATAATTAGGGAAGGATGTAGGTGAGTTTTTACAGCCATTGTAGATAGTAGTATACCACTGATCCGAGGTTTGAGTAGTCTCGTTATCAGTGTTAGTATCAATAGCTGACACGGTAGCATTAACTTTATTAGGCAAGGAATTACTACGAGAGTAATTATTAGATAAAGAAACAGAGTTAATATAGTTTGGTAACAATTTAAATCTTTTCCAGAAGTCAATACCTAAAATTAACGAACTAGTGACTTCTGGAATTAAGTACGCTTTTAAATAACAAATTTTATTTTTAAAAGTGGTGGGTAGGTTGATATAGCCGATCGGTGTCAGACGATGACCACCCGCCGATCGAAAAAATATAGTAGGGTTGTCACACTTATTCAAATGGAGATTAGTTTTAGAAATAAGTTTTATATGAGAATTATTGCCCAATATAGTCACGGCAGAACCTGAGTCAAGTAAACCAGTAAGGGGTAGATTCTTAATGGTTACATTAACATAGGGTCGAAAATCAGTATTAGGTTTTTGATCTCGGGTCGCAGCCACAGAATGACTAGAAAAATACACTTTTAGAGTGTTCAGCCAATTTTTCCAGTCTTCCTTGTCAAAATATTTAGGTTTAGAAGATGTACAAACGGTAGGGTTTGTCATCTTATTTGACGAACGACGATCCGAATAAATTAGTTTTTTTGAAAATGATTTATTTTTACAGGTAGGACAATTTACGAATGTGACATCCCTAAGGCCACACTTAAAACATATCGGATAACGTTCTCGCTTGCACGTCCCTAGTGAGTGATCAGTTGAACGGCATCGCGGACAAAATACACACCTCTTATTAGTTTTTTTTTTGTAGGAACAGCTGATTTAGATATCATGTTGACATCATAGTGTTGCGGGTTAGGCACAGGTGTATCGTTCGGTTCGACATTTATAGATGCGAAAGAAGCGTAGTTTTTTAGTTTAGACGGTTTATAGTACTGTGAATTATTATAGTGAACGTGCGTGTTCTTTTTATTTATGTAAGCTAAATCAGGTGCTACTGTGTTAGACGTAGGGTAACTAGGTTCGTGAAATTGTGCACTTAAACACTGGAACCTCTCATAGTTTAGACATAGTGTTTTTAGAGTGTCTATAGTGTCTATAGCCGTAGTACATGAAGCTAGTACTGTAGAATAACACGGTCTAATATTGTGAAGCAATATATTTAATTTTTCATGTTCGGTTAGTACCGTGTTCGGTGACAATCGCGCAAAAAGTTGGAACATAATTGATAAGTAGATGATTATACCCTCAGTTTGCCCTTGAGTACGATTACGAATCTCGGCTAAAAGTTTATAATCATAGTCGTACGGTGTAAAATCAGCTGTGAGTTTACTAGCTAGTTCGTCCCATGTAGAAATGGAATTTTTAACACCGCGAAACCAGTGTAACGCATTACCAGTAAAAATTTCGGACGCGTAATCGAATAATCTATTGGCAGGTAGATTTCTAACCGTCCTAAATTCCGTCACGCGTTGTAGAAATTCACGAACGCAGCCTGTTCCGTCGAATTTGAGTTTCAATAGTTCGCCAACCCTCAAATGCTCACAGTGGACAGTTACCGGAGTCGACGCTGCCTGTGCAGGGGTTGAATCCGTGCAAGTCATCGTGGCTCCGACTTCCGCCGACGGAACATTCGAGTGTTCTATCCTAGATAGCTCTGCCGACAGCATCCGAAAGCATTCAGTCAGGTCGGATATTTTCTTGCCGTATTTAGGTTCGGATTTGTCTAATCTGCCCAATCTGTGGTAGACCTGGTTGTGCAAAGCCGTAGTTCGCTTAGCCAAGTTGTGGTCGTATAGCTCCTTAAGGGAAGAGATTCGCGAATCTAAATCGGTAACTGACAGGCTAGCTCCCTTGAAGTCGTCTGCTATGTCTAGGCCTGACTCTAGGATTTCGTCATTCGGAATCAGCTCGAGTAGTTTAGGTAGCTGCTTCCGTAAACCTAAAACAGAGGTAGCCGGCTCCTCTCCGCGAATAGCGACCTCGTAGGCCAATTCATTTTTATTAAGTAGAAAGTACTTGATAGGGTTAGTGCTCATGATGATATAAAATAAGTATGATAGAAAAGAACGTAAGTATATTACAGCCCTCCGTGTGCAATAGTTCTGCTTTACAAAGAAACTACGACGATTCGGTGTAAAAATGTAGACAATAGATAGTGACTTGCAAAAATAAAAAACGGTTATTTCAAATTGCGAACAGTTACGTAGGGAATCGGTAGTTGAAATTTGAATTAGACAATAGTAAGATAACACATAATAGGTACACAAGAATAGAAATTAAAGATAGACAGCAATACACAGATACACACAAGTTAGATATTACGTACCAGTTCGCTGATGTCTGCACCTCCTCGTTTACAAAGACTGACCTCCTAAACAAGAACAACTGCAGTAATTGGAAGTGAGACAAATAGAGTTGGGCGCCACTGAGACGGAGGATCTCAGGTAGGATGTCGGGGTTCGAGAGAAACACTGCTAGGCTGAACAGGTTCTTTATTATGTCTCACTACCGCTTACATACAGTATGGCCGAACTAGGTAAGCACTGGCCTGAGCTGGCTGGAGTGTAGACTCCTGCTGCTCTCCGACGCTCGCAGGGTAGCTGCTCGAAGGGTCGCCAATGAGCTGGCCAAGGTGCGCTGCGCAGGCAGCTCTGTGGTCGATGTTCAGGCTGAGCGGGTCTCAGGCGGAGCAGCCGATGTGGGTCGAGCGGTCAGGCTCAGGCGTCCGTGGCCTGGCTGTAGGAGCTCGTAGGCAGGAACGGAGGCTTGAGTGGCAGCTGGCTAGTAGCGGCACGGCGCCAGCAGCTCGTGGCTTGTAGCCCGTAGGAAGAACGTCAGCCCGTAGGAGAACGTCAGGTGCAGTGAGCTCGTAGGGTGAACCCCAGCGGGACAGTAGATAGGAAGTAGAATGTAGAATAATCGCTAGGTGTAGCGGCAGCGTTCTGATGTCTAGGGAAAGTGACCATTCAACGACGCGCACCCATCTTATATAGGCATAAATCTATGACTCACAACTGCCTTTGGCTAGTGAATATGACCATATTTGGTAATATTGCGAACGATGTCTGGCTAAGCTGGCGTTAAGCGCCTGCGAGATATTATAACGCAATACGTGTAGTATTACGTTACACCACACATTCTTCTGTTTTCGTTAACTCTTCTTTCATAGTACAAGCTGTACTGCTTTGGAATAGGCTCCCTCCTGAAGTCAGAATGTCCACCAACCGTTATGCATTTAAAATGAAAGTACGAGAGCTTCTCTTCGACAAATTGAAGGAATCAACCCATCATTCTCATCAAATATAGTATATTATATTTATATATGTATATATATATATATTATAATTATATGTATTTGTATATTGTATATGTTTATACACATATTTATTAGTATTTATGTACATATGTGTATGTATATTTGTTATGTACTCTTATGTAATGTAATTTTGTATTTACTTTATTTATACAATTGTTTCGCTCACTCTATATCACTTCAATTGTTTTTACGTACTCAGGTACTCTTATATTATTGTGTAATTCCCTTTTACTTTAAAAACATTTCTACACTATGTTAATTTTGTTAAATGCACCTACCACACTTATCTCTCCACCACCCAGGTTGACTGGTAGATAATGCCATAAGGCATTAAGTCCGCCTATGTACTCTTCTTTTGTGCATAAAGAAATAAAATAAATAAATAAATAAAATAAATTACAAGAAGGAATATTAGTAGAGTTCATTATCGGTCGAGTCTGCTAATTAGATAATCCTAAAATTTTCCGAATAGCACAAATTATCTAAAGAGCGTTCCGTTTGCACAAACGCATATTTCGACTCGTTACAACACATCCATACGACTCCAAATAGCTAAAAACTGCGTGGTTTTCGTCGAAAAGCAATCAAGTACATATACGCTGCGATCACTGAAAGGACTTTATTTGACTACGATTGTTTGTTGCTGGTCATATTGCACATACATTTCCCATTCACATGACTACTTTTTGTTCGATGAATTTACAAATCCATTGGTGTCTTGTTTTAAGTTGCGGATCAGAGCTAACATACGAATTAGACACATTCCATACTGCTATTCGTAAATAAATAACTTCAGCTATTCATATTAAGCTTTAATAATCATTTAACATATCTAAAACTTAAAGAAAATGGTCTGATAATATTGCATTCTGTCGACAACAATGTAACCCAGCACAAAGTCGAGGCACTTTAGAACACATTTTTAAACCAGGATTTTATCAGCTGAAACTTATTTACAGCGTGAACTCGGTCGTAGCGTCGCCGGTCAATTTTCCGGCGAGTGGATCCGAACCAGTGGACCTGCGGAACTCGAAGCGGTTGCACCATTTGCGCCACTCGGGGTCGGGACAAATGCGATTGTAAATTGAAAATTGCTTTATATGCATACATCGGTGGACGGATGTAGAGACACAATGCATTTTATTCAAACTGACATTTTTATGTCCTTTCAGGACTCCTAGTTGGGATTTTTATTGGTACGTTTTCAAACATTGAATACGTTTCTAGTATAAAATACCTACCTAACTACTCCCCAGTACTCATATAGCAGCAAAATTTTTGCTAGTTTGCTAACAACCCCGACAAAACTTTTCAACATTTTGCTATACTGTTTATCAGCTTAGTCGACATTTACAACCACGTCTTTACGAACTCTAATACATAACATGACGTAATTACTAGAGTATCTATTAGTTTACTCACGGGGACCTAAAGCCTAAGCAAGAAATATTTCACCCGAAAAATATTAACTCACACATTGCTTATTTTCAAATTTATGAAGAGTCTTGTTTGTTTTCCGATGTCCAGATAGAGTCGGGTATCCCAGCTAGTTAAATTACAAGCAGCCGCCATATTTTAAGGCCACCATTGCGGTGTCGGGTTGCAGTGAGACAATTTTCCACTACGTTCATCCAACTATACGTCATCCTTGTTTCAGGCGCCTGTACTGCGCTTTTTAGCGTCAAGGAAAAGATAAATAGTTTACTAGAATAGGTCACGTCCTTTTCGTAAGAAATTGCATGTATAAAAGTACTTATTATTTACTACATTTTATACAAATTCTTTTAAAGAATATAAAGTGTAGGAATGTTGTAAGAGGCGTCTAAGAAAAAATTCGAAGCAAATTGTATCTTTGAGGGGATCCTGTGCCGTTTTGCCGAAAAGATTTTGACAAAATTTAATTACCCAAACAAATTTTAGCAACCTTTTTTATACCATTGCAATATTTCGAATGATTTTAGTACGCATATTTTTAAGTATTTGGTCAAATTTTTACTTGGCAAAATATTACCAATTATAATGTCATTATGGCATTTGGTCTTTAATCAAATGATTTATTACAGCAAACAATCTTCAGACAATTAACGTTTGGTGATATTAGTTTATTTATGGAAGTACTTAGAGTAGGTTAATTATTAAAAAAATGGTAAGGTTAGGTTAGGTTAGGTTAAGCGCTAGTTCAGACATGCGGGAACCGCGCGTTCACGAATCGCACGGTTTGAAACCGCAAAATTGTGATGCTATTCAGACACCGGCGGTTATTATGCGATTATCGTGCGGGAATAACGTCAGTTTGCTGAAAATTGAGGTCGACGAAGAAGTGTGTTTACTGTGGTTGCTCCTTGAAAAAAAGAAAAGAAAAAGGCGGTATTGGGTGCATCCAATATTAAGTGACCGACTAGTACATGGTCAGTTCGTAACTTTATATCCCAATTTAAGAAAGTATGATAAAAAATTTTTTGACTATTTGAGAATGTCAATAAAATCTTTTGATGAACTAATTGAACTGATCTGGCAAGATATTTAAATAGTTTAATAAATAGTTCAGTATCGAAACGATCCATGGCGAACTCACGAGCTGTGACGTGCTAACCGCGCGGTATCCGCAACGCAACTGAACGCGAAGTAAAGACTCCATAGTAATAGAAACGCGCGGGAGCAGCGCGATTCTATTTTCTGGCGGTCGGGTTGCGGTAACCGCGCGGCTTGATTGACCGCGCGGTTATGTCTGAACGATTACTTAATAACTCATACAAATAAGACTCGCGCGATTTCCATGCGATTCTGAAATCGCGCGGTTCCCGCCGTGTCTGAACTAGCACTAACTCATACAAATAAGACTCGCGCGATTTCCATGCGATTCTGAAATCGCGCGGTTCCCGCCGTGTCTGAACTAGCACTAAAACTGTGACCTCCTACGTACGAGCCGAGCGAGCGAAACGAGCGGTGCCCAGAAACGACTTGCATTAATAGAAAAAAGAGATTGTTTTTAGTAGGTTAGCCGGAACTGAACTATTTGAATTAGGATAATTATTGAGTTTGCGTAAAAACCGTTATTCCAACTGAAATATTTGACTAAATAAAAAATGTTAAAAGTAATAGTTGGTAAACAAGTTATAGTTTAAACCTAAGTATCCCAAACATTAGGTTTGCGTTACAATTTTTTGTGAATAGATTTTTTGCTAAGTAATAATTTGGCAAATGAAATAAAGCAAAAATTTTTTTGGGAAGTGAAATTTTGTCAAATTCCTTTCGGTCAAACAAGGGAGACCCAGCTTTGAGAATAGCCGGCAACGCATATACCACGTAGAGTCATGATTAATTGGTGAATTATTTATGAGATATACATACATCATCAGCCTTTAATAGTCCACTGCTGGACTAGGGCTCTCCTTTGAAAGGAGGAATTGGCCTACTATACCACGCTGGCCAAGCGGGTTGGTATAGGGTTTGTATCACGTTTTCCTTCCCTTATAATGCTGTTCTCTGCATAATATGCTCCCTCTGTCGGCTTTTACGACACCCATGGGATGATATGGGGTGGTGACAATTCGTATTCTTAATCCGTCACCACACGGACAATGAATGAGATATACGTATATCTAATCCTCAAGAATACGTCAATAGTCGCATGAAATAATGTACCCTTTAGCCTGAATAAAAGTCGGAGCTTTCTTCACATTATTTACAAAGAGCAAGGGTTGACAGACATCGCAGTCAATTTGTCCCGTCTGTGTCAACGTAAACACTCAAGTGTTTGTTCCCTGGCGCTGCCTGATAATCCTCGACCTTCCTAGTTTGTGTTTACATTTTGCAAACTTGGATAGGTAACAAATCGACTGGAAAGGTTCAGGGAAAGGACAGATATGTCTAATTTTGGAGGATTTGTGGACAATCGTCGAAGTTTGAGATGAATCTGGTTGTGTTAACTATACAAGTGATCTTTGAACTTAGTTGGAGAGTACATGTGGTCAATACGTTTTTGATCTATTATTTGGGTATATATAAAGCTAAACAGGGTGAACTTACCGGGCAACAGTGGTGCTACGAAGATATGCTTAAAGCCCATTAATACACGCTACTACTTTATAAGGAGTTATGCAAGCTTTTAACAAACGAATATCTATTTCTAAATCTTTGCCTGTACCTACAAGCATTTAAACTAAAGCAAAGAAATCGTTTCAAGTGCCACGTTGTTGAAGAACTATGCGGTCAGTAGGATACACATACAAATTAAGCAGGAATCGTCGAATTCATAGTTAGAAGTCTTGTCGACTTTCAGTGAGTTATTCCTTCATAACGAAAATCACCCTACTTGGAAATTTAAATTTTCGCTGTAGTACAGCTAAATTCAACCTGAAATAAAGTGGCATAATATAAGCTGACAGGGTTTCTTCCAATTAATCCACATAATTGATTTAACCGTAGAGTGTGATTAAATAAATCCGGCGTAATTAATTATTATTGGTGAAATACTTGATTCCCAAACGGACTACACCCAATCACGTGTTTCGTAGAAAAGTTAACTAACTTTTCTACGAAACACCTACATTTATTTATTCCCATTGGTTTGTTCAAATTTTAAAAGGGTTGCGTATAAAGGAGAGAATTTAAAACGTCGCCTATTAGCATAATAAAAAGTGGTGCTATCACGAATGCATAGGTTTTTGTGTGAAAGAATGGTGAGTGGCAATTATTTGAAGAGTGGTGTACGGACAGTCGCGGTTCTATTTAGCGATTGTCAGATATATGGGTCGTGGATGAACTGCTTCCTTGTACACGAGAGTTTGTTTTATGTTTTATTTGATGAGATTTAAGAGAATTTTTTGTTGTTTGTTTGATGGCTGTCTTGAAGATCTATTAAAGTTGGTGTGGAGTGTATGACACTTAACTTGTGCAAACCGTCAAGAAAGGGATGTTTTAACTGTCCAAATTTGCACGTGGTTGACTCTAGTTACGAAAGTTCAACTCCTAGCTGTATGGGATCAAACACGTCGACCAAGATTATCACTGTTGGATACATAATATGCCATTGATCTATTAGTGTTACCTCAATGTAATATGCACAGTCAACTACAATAATCGCTGCACACTTTAAAATCTTTGCCACGTCTTTTGTGAATATGTTTATTCGATTATTTATTTATATTTTATAGTCTCACGCCTGTATCCCCAAAGGGGTAGGCAGAGGTGTAATATTACACCCACATTTCGACATGAATTTTTAGGTCCCACGTAATAGGGGACGAGCCTATTGCCGTTCCGGGCACATAACCAGACTCCGTACTGCTACTGAGAATTTCCTA
The DNA here is from genome assembly GCA_944739405.2 of Euclidia mi. NCBI lineage: Eukaryota > Metazoa > Arthropoda > Insecta > Lepidoptera > Erebidae > Euclidia > Euclidia mi. The sequence goes on along the minus strand of OX123198.2, from coordinate 1,234,522 downwards.
ACGGAAAAACCCAATAACACTTTGCCCGACCCGGGAATCAAACCCGAGACCTCCCAATCCCACGCGCACATTTATGCCGCGAGACCAACGAGGCAGGCTTATTATTCGATTATTATTGTTAATTTATAAATTATGACTTATGTAAGTTTTCTTTATGTAAAAGCCGATAAGATATTGATAATTACAACTCTTTGGTGTTATATGACCATTTAAAATTACGTAAATGCAAATAGACTAAACATCCATCATACTAAACTACAAGAAGGAATATTAGTAGAGTTCATTATCAGTCGAGTCTGCTTATTAGATAATCCTAAAATGTTCTGAATAGCACAAATTATCTAAAGAGCGTTCCGTTTGAACAAACGCATATTTCGACTAGTTACAACACATCCATACGACTCCAAATAGCTAAAATCTGCGTGGTTTTCGTCGAAAAGCAATCAAGTACATATACGCTGCAATCACTGAAAGGATTTTATTTGACTACGATTGTTGGTAGCTGTTCATATTCCACATACATTACCCATTCGCATGACTAAGTACGTTTTGTTCGATGAATTTACAAATCCATAAGTGTCTTGTTTTAAGTTGCTGCTAAGATCAGAGCTAACATACGAATTAGACACATACCATATCTACTGCTATTCGTAAAGAAATAGCTTCAGCTATTCATATTAAGCTCTAATAATCCTTTAACATATTTAAATCTCAAAGAAAATGGACAGATAATATTGCATTATGTTAACAAATTGTTGTTGTATACAATGTAACCCAGCACAAAGTCGCGGCACTTTAGAACACATTTTTAAACCAGGATTTTATCAGTGAAACTTATTTACAGCGTTTATGTGAACTCGGTCGTAGCGTCGCCGGTCAATTTTCCGGCGAGTGGATCCGAACCAGTGGACCGGCGGAACTCGAAGCGGTTGCACCATTTGCGCCACTCGGGGTCGGGACAAATGCGATTGTAAATTGAAAATTGCTTTATATGCATACATCGGTGGACGGATGTAGAGACAAAATGCATTTTATTGAATTTTCATGTCCTTTCAGGTCTCCTGACTGTGTTTTTTATTGGTAAGTTCTCAAACATTGAATACGTTTCTAATATTTTTGAGATAATAATTACTCCTCAGTAATCATATTATAGTAGGTAGTAAAAAGCACTTGTGCGTTTTGGGTGTTTGGGAACAACCCAACAAAACTTTTCAACATTTTGCGATACTGTTTGTAGGCTTAGTCAACATTTACAACCACGTCTTTAAGAACTCTAATACATAAAATGACGTAATTACTAGAGTATCTATTAGTTTACTTACAGGACCCTAAAACTAAGCAAGAAATATTTCATCCGAAAAATGTTTAGTTACCCAATTTGCTTCTTTTAAAGTTTATGACATGTCTTGTTTGTTTTCCGATGTCCAGATAGAGTCGGGTATCCTAGCTAGTTAAATTACAAACAGCCGCCATATTTTAAGGACGCCATTGCGGTGTCGGGTTGCAGTGAGACAATTTTCCACTACGTTCATCCAACTATATGTAAAAGAAAAAGAAAAGAAATATTTTATTTGTATCTCCAAAGCCTTAAAACTAAGCACGTATTATGTCTATTATCTATATAATAACAATTCGTTGGTGTAAACATTATCAAACGGATTGGAGTACAAATTGGAACCTGCGTCAGCTATGGTTGCAGATAACTGCAACGCTGGTATTCTCGCAGGACCAGATGATATACCTATAGTAATTATATGTATATACTAAAATAATATAAATATTAATATGATGGATAAAATGCTATTTAAATGTTAATTAAAATATATACGACAATATATATAATATATACGCATACATATTATATGATTTATGTAAATAAATAATATAAATACTAATAAAACTTTAGTTGACTTAGTATTGTTGTTTAATACTTCAGACAGGCAATCATAAGACATTTATAGCGCGTTTCCGAACGCTTTCGGTTCTGTCAAAAGTGTCAGCCGTCAAGCAAGCAATACCATTGCGTTAGCCCATAGACTAACGTTAGCCGGCTGAAGCCGGTAATCAATACATTCATAGAATAAAAGTGGAAACGCTGCGCTCGCGCTGTTGAGTGTACGTAATAAACAAGACTAGAAAATAAGTAACATTGACAGCCAAATGAAATTCTTTCCACCCAATGAGTGGTGTACAGGTAGGTGAAAGTGCTTAGATATGTCATGGTTATACTAAGATAGATTTTTGTGCGTTTAATAAAATTTGCTTATACTTATTTTTAAATGAATAAACCGATTTCAGGCTACGTATAGGCGGTGGGAGGTCATTCCATATTTTGGCTGCCGAAAATTTAAAACCACCTTCGAACGAGGCTGATTTGTGCTTTGAAATAACCAACAGATAAGATGCGGCTCTTGTGCTGTATTGATTTACATTCCTGGACCATGTCAACTTCTTATAGAGGTAATTCGGCTTCTGATATTTTACTATTTCAAAGAGTAAGGTTGCCAAATGTAAATGTCTACGAGCGGCCATCTTCATGAGGTTCCCACTATTTAGGTATGGAGTGACATGTGTACGTGGTGGAATATTATAGCAGAACCGAGCACATGCATTTTGTACTCGTTGAATTAGCTTCTCCGTTCTTTTTAGTAAACATGACCCGAATACAGTGTCTGCATAATTGAGTTTGGATAGGACTAGAGTTTCGCAAAGCAAAATCCGCATGTCGGTACTCAGATGCCGGCGAATTCGGTATAGCAGTTTGAGACGGTAAAAACAGTTTTTAACAGCTTCAAGTACATGCGTCTCAAAATGCAGTTCACCATCTACAACTAAGCCTAGATTGCGAGCCTCACTAACCCGGTCTATGGGACAATTATCAACCATCACTACAGGATTATGGTGTTCTATTCTTTTGATGCACTCCTTTGAGCCTAATATTAGATACTTGGATTTAGTAGGGTTTAGCACCAAGGAATTTTGTCTTGCCCAATCTGATATGTTGACTAAATCCTCATTCAATCTGCTTACAGATTCCTGACAATCATTTGGGTGAAATGATATATAAAGTTGAAGGTCATCAGCATACATGTGAAACTGGGCATTTCGGATGTGGTTGGTAACATCGGCACTGTACAATATGAAGAGGAGAGGGCCGAGAACTGATCCCTGTGGGACGCCCCGAGTCACCTGACAGCAAGAAGAATTGGCCTTATTACCCTCCCTGGCATTATCCAGTTGCACAAATTGAGATCTGTCAGTCAGATAACTATGGAACCACTTTACAGTCGCTGAGTCACACCCGTAGTAGGAAAGTTTGGCAAGAAGAAGAGAAATATTAATTGTTTCAAAAGCCCGCGAAAAATCAAGTAGGGTAAGCAAAGTAACCATGCCCTTATCCCTCGCCTCCAAAATGTCATCAACAACATCCAGGAGAGCGGTGGACGTACTATGACCTTTACGAAATCCAGATTGTCTTTGAGGTATAATGTTATAAGTTTCAAGGTATTTCCTCAACTGACTGCTTACCGCCTTCTCCAGCACCTTAGACAGACAAGGAAGTAAGCTGATGGGTCTAAGATCCTTGGCTGTTACTGGATTGGCTATTTTGGGTATGGGCTTGACAATAGCAGTTTTCCATACATCAGGAAAGGTAGAGGAGGTGATCGACTTATTTATTATAGCTGTGATGTACGGAAGGGCATGGGGAAGTGTCATCATCAGCATTTCTAGAGAAATATTGTCAATACCAAGGGCATTAGATTTAAGGCTGCTAATATGCAAGCGGACCTCTTCCTCACTAATTGGCTCTAGACTGAATGTGTTTGAGTGAAACCTGTTTGTTTCAAAATATATTAAATCTGTTAAAGTGACAGTATCATTCCCAGGTATGTTCATGAAATGTTTATTTATGTCTTCTGGATTGTTAAACATGTGAGGCAATTATAAATATGTCATCCTTGTTTTAGCCTGCTCAGCGCTTTTTAGCGTCAAGGAAAAGATAAATAGTTTACTAGAATAGGTCACGTTCTTGTTGTAAGAAATTGCTACTTTTATACACATTATTTTTAAGAATATAAAGTATCACTATACCATCTCATGCCGTAGGTGTTGTAAGAGGCGTCTAAGAAAAAATTACGAAGCAAATTGTAATTTGTATCTTTGAGAATAGATGGAAACGCATATACCAAGTAGAGTCATGATTAATTAGTGAATTATTTATGAGATATACGGATTAACTAATTCTCAACGATACTTCAATAGTCACATGAATAATTTACCCGTTGACCTGAATAAAAGTCGGAGCTTTCTTCACATTATTAACAAAGAGCAAGGGTTGACAGACATCGCAGTCAATTTGTCCCGTCTGTGTCAACGTAAACACTCAAGTGTTTGTTCCCTGGCGCTGCCTGATAATCCTCCACCTTCCTAGTTTGTGTTTACATTTTGCAAACTTGGATAGGTAACAAATCGACTGGAAAGGTTCAGGGAAAGGACAGATATGTCTAATTTTGGAGGATTTGTGGACAACCGTCGAAGTTTGAGACGAATCTGGTTGTATTAACTATACAAGTGATCTTTGAACTTAGTTGAAGAGTACATGTGATCAATCCGTTTTTGATCTATTATTGGGGTTTATGAGATATACATTTAGGGACAGTTAAGGAGAGTGACCTTAACGGGCAACAGCTGTGCTACGAAGATGTGTTTAATGCACATTAATACGCGCTACTACTTATGGGTGTGTATATGCAAGCTTTTAACAGGCAGACCTTAATATTTTCCGGTACAAGCACGTAAACTAAAATAAAGAGATCATTTCAAGCACGAAATTGTTGATGGACTATGTCGTGACTATGCGGTCTGAACATTAAACGTATAAAGTAAGCAGGAATCGACAAGTTCGCAGGTACAAGTCTTGTCGACTTTTGCCAGTACATTTCTTCGTAAAACCCACCCACGTGTTGGTACTTGGCAACCGAAGCTTTAGCTGTAGCCTACAGTTAAAAACATACTTATCGTCACCTCAAATAAAGTGACATACTATAACCCGGCCGGGTGTCTTCCAATTAATCTACATAATTGATTTAACCGACGAGTGTGATCAAAGAATTCCGGAGTAATTAATTATTATTGGTGAAATACTTGATTCCCAAACGGACTACACCCAATCAGTGTTAACGTGTAGTTAGATTTTTCTGCGAAACCCCTACATTTATTTATTCCCAATGGTTTGTTCAAATTTTAAAAGCGTTGCGTATAAAGGAGAGAATTTAGAGCGTTGTCTATTAGTATGATAAAAAGTGGTGCTATCACGAATGCATAGGTTTTGTGTGAAAGAATGGTGAGTGGTAATTATTTAAAGAGTGGTGTACGGACGATCGCGGTTATATTTAGCGATTTTCAGATATATGGTTCGTGGATGAACTGCTTTCTTGTACACGAGAGTTTGTGTGTTTTTTATGTTTTATTTGAAGAGAATTAATAGAATTTTTTGATGGCTGTCATGAAGATCTATTAAAGTTGGTGTGGAGTGTATGACACTTATATAAATCACATGTGTAAACCGCCAAGAAAGGGATGTTTTAAGTGTCCAAATTTGCACGTGGTTGACTCTAGTTACGAAAGTTCAACTCCTAGCTGTATGGGATCAAATACGTCGGCCAAGATTATGACTGTTGGATACATAATATGCACAGTCAATTACAAAAATCAATACACACTTCAAAATCTTTACCACGTCTTTTGTGAATATGATTATTCGATTATTATTGTTAATTTATAAATTATGACTTATGTAAGTTTTCTTTATGTAAAATGCGATAAGATATTGAGTATTACAACTCTTTGGAATGATATAACCATTTAAAATTACGTAAATGCAAATAGACTATACATCCATCATACTAAACTACAAGAAGGAATATTAGTAGAGTTCATTATCAGTCGAGTCTGCTTATTAGATAATCCTGAAATGTTCTGAATAGCACAAATTATCTAAAGAGCGTTCCGTTTGAATAAACTCATATTTCGACTCGTTACAACACATCCATACGACTCCAAATAGCTAAAATCTGCGTGGTTTTCGTCGAGAAGCAATCAAGTACATATACGCTGCGAGCACTGAAAGGATTTAATTTGACTAAGATTGTTTGTAGCTGGTCATATTCCACATACATTTCCCATTCGCATGACTACTTTTTGTACGATGAATTTACAAATCCATTGGTGTCTTGTTTTAAGTTGCTGCTAAGATCAGAGCTAACATACGAATTAGACACATTCCATACTGCTATTCGTAAATAAATAACTTCAGCTATTAATATTAAGCTCTAATAATCCTTTAACATATCTAAATCTTAACGAAAATGAGCTGATAATATTGCATTCTGTCAACAACAATCTAACCCAGCACAAAGTCGAGGCACTTAAGAACACATTTTTAAACCAGGATTTTATCAGCTGAAACTTATTTACAGCGTGAATTCGGTGGTAGCGTCGCCGGTCAATTTTCCGGCGAGTGGATCCGAACCAGTGGACCGGCGGAACTCGAAGCAGTTGCGCCATTTGCGCCACTCGGGGTCGGGACAAATGCGATTGTAAATAGAAAATTGCTTTATATGCATACATCGGTGGACGGATGTAGAGACACAATGCATTTTATTCAAACTGACATTTTTATGTCCTTTCAGGACTGGTTGGGATTTTTATTGGTACGTTTTCAAACATTGAACACATTTTTAGTATAAGATACCTACCTAACGACGCCCAGTACCCATACAGCAGCAAAAAGCACCAGTGTATTTTGCTTGTTTTGGAACAACCCCGACAAAACTTTTCAACATTTTGCTAGACTGTTTGTAGGCTTTCAATATTTACAACCACGTCTTTACGAACTCTAATACATAACATGACGTAATTACAAGAGTATCTATTAGTTTACTCACAGGGATCTAAAACCTAAGCAAGAAATATTTCACCCAAAAATATTAACTTACACATTGCTTCTTTTAAAGCTTATGAAGAGTCTTGTTTGTTTGCCGATCGCATAGAGTCGGGTATCCCAGCTAGTTAAATTACAAACAGCCGCCATATTTTAAGGACGCTATTGCGGTGTCGGGTTGCAGTGAGACAATTTTCCACTACGTTCATCCAACTATATGTCATCCTTGTTTCAGCCGCCTACACAGCGCTTTTTAGCGTCAAGGAAAAGATAAATAGTTTACTAGAATAGGTCACGTCCTTGTTGTAAGAAATAGAATGTATAAAAGTACTTATTATCTACAACTTTTTATACACGTTCTCTTTAAAAAGATTAACGGCCGGTTTCTGAATTGAGAATTTCAGCTTACATCAGTTGAAAATTTCTGAACTAGTTGAAGTCAACTTGAGTTTTTTCTGTTTCACAGGTTAGAGTGATATTTTTTCAAAGCACTTTCATTAGAGTTTTCTTCAAATCATGAATAAATTAAACCAAACAACACTAGTACGTTCCAATACAAGTAAAAAAAACCGGTACTAACCATAAATTCGTATTAATTAACATTTTACAAAGAAGCACACTTGTCAGTTAATTATTTTTATACGGAAACAAATAAAAAGTCGAAATAAAGTTGTATTTAAAATTATTTCAACGTTTATTTTATTTTAATGAATACTTTGTTGAATTTGTTCAATTCGGTATCTTAGTGAAAACGGAACGTGTATGTTATGTCAAAGTCAGTTTGTTTTATTTTTAATACAAAATATTTGTGGTCAGGTATATTTGAGGTATAATTCTATATACCTCCATGGTGGCCACCATGGAGGTATATAGAATTATACCTCCTTGGAGGCCACAGCGTAATTATTTGAATTAATTTAACACGGAAATCTTTCATTTATATTTTCTATCCCTTCGATTTGTTCCTAATAATGTTGTAATCTATTTGTTCCAAATATTGAATAGGCTTTGAACCTTTTTTCTATAAATTCTGTTTAACGGCCTTCTTGTTGTGTAGACGTCAGTATGACGTAGCCGCTGCTTGGCAACGGTAGTGTGGACATTTTGACATACTGGCTGTCATATTACTCGTGATCACGGGTTAAATGACCAAAGTAGTGTAATTATTTTTTTCTCAATTTATCAGTGCTAAGTGAGGTTTGACAAATGTCAAATGTTTTCAGAAACGCGAATATAGAGTTGATATGGAGTTGATCATGAATTGATCATATGTTGTGTCAAATTTAAGATTTTACAAGCACAAATACTCAAAAGGTGTCAAAACAATTTTTTGTGAAACAGAAAATTGATTAAGTGGTATATAATTAGTGTTTAAATTGTTCTCAACGCGAAATTCTCAATTCAGAAACCGGCCGTAAGTGTCACTAAACCCATTTCATGCCGTAGGTGTCGTAAGAGGGGTCTACGAAAAATTACGAAGTAAGTAAATAGTATTTTTGAGAATAGCTGGAATCGCATATACCACGTAGAGTCATGATTAATTGGTGAATTGTTTAGCAGGTAGTAGAGCCTTGCTGATTTCAGCATGAATGGGCCGGCTCGACCGGGGAAGTACTACCATCTCACAGAAAATCGACGTAAAGTAACAGTACCTAAACTGTTGCGTTTCGTTCGGTGAGTGAGAGTGCCGGAGGCCCTATCCCCTATTCCTTCTCCCTCATCCCACTCCTCATCCTATCACTTTTCCCAATCCAAAGGGGCGGCAACGCACTTGTGACTCCTGTGGTGTTGCTTGTGTCCATGGGCGGCGGTAATTGCTTACCATCAGGCAATCCGTCTGCTCGTTTGCCGCCTATTACCATAAAAAAAGAGATATATGTATATATAATCCTCAACAATACGTCAATAGTCCCATGAAATCATTTACCCGTTGACCTGAATAAAAGTCGCAGCTTTCTTCACATTATTTGCAAAGAGCAAGGGTTGACAGACATCGCAGTCAATTTGTCCCGTCTGTGTCAACGTAAACACTCAAGTGTTTGTTCCCTGGCGCTGCCTGATAATCCTCCACCTTCCTAGTTTGTGTTTACATTTTGTAAACTTGGATAGGTAACAAATCGACTGGAAAGGTTCAGGGAAAGGACAGATATGTCTAATTTTGGAGGATTTGCGGACAACCGTCGAAGTTTGAGACGAATCTGGTTGTATTAACTATACAAGTGATCTTTGAACTTAGTTGGAGAGTACATGTGGTCAATCGGTTTTTGATCTATTATTTGGGTAAATAGGGGCTAAATAGGGTGACCTTATCTTACCGGGCAACGGTGGTGCTATGAGGATATGCTTAAAGCTCATTAATACACGCTACTACTTTATAAGGTGTGTTTATATGCAAGTTTTTAACAAACGAATACCTCTAAATCTTTTCCTGTACAAGCATTTAAACTAAAGCAAAGATATCGTTTCAAGTACCACGTTGTTGAAGAAGTATGCGGTCAGTAGGTATGTTATACATACAAAGTAAGCAGGAATGGTCGAATTCATGGTAAGAAGTCTTGTCGACTTTCAGTCAGTTATTCCTTCACGACGAAAATCATGTTACTTGGCAATTTTAACTTTAGCTGTAGCAATAATCAATAAATACACACTTCAAAATTCTTGCCACGTCTTTTGTGAATTCAAACTCATCGATTATTATTGTTAATTTATAATCGATGAGTTTAAATTCACAAAAGACGTGGTAAAAAATTTGAAGTGTGTATTGATTTTTGTAGTTTACTGTGCATATTATGTATCTAACAGTCATAATCTTGATCGACGTATTTGATCCCATACAACTAGGTACACCTCTAAGGAGATAAAGTTTCGTAACTAGCGACAACCACATGAAAATTTGGCCAGTTAAATATCCCTTTCTTGGCGGTTTGCACAAGCGATTTATATATATATGTCATACACTCTACACCAACTTTCATAGATCTTTATGACAGCCATCAAACAAAAACAAAAAAATCTCTGAAATCTCATCAAATAAAACATAAAAATCACACAAACTCTCGTGTACAAGTAAGCAGTTTGTCCACGACCCATATATCTAAAAATCGCTAAATAGAACCGCGACTGTCCGTACACCACTCTTCAAATAATTGCCACTCACCACCCTTTCACACAAAAACCTATGCATTCGTGATAGCACCACTTTTTATCATGCTAATAGACAACGCTTTAAAATCTCTCCTTTATACGCAACCCTTTTAGAATCTGAACAAACCATTGGGAATAAATAAATGTAGGTGTTTCGCAGAAAAAGTTAACTACACGTTAATACTGATTGGGTGTAGTCCGTTTGGGAATCAAGTATTTCACAGATAATAATTAATTACTCCGGATTTATTTGATCACACTTGACGGTTAAATCAATTATGTAGATTAATTAGAAGACACCTGGCTGGGTTATATTGAGTCACTTTATTAGAGGTGTACAGTCGGTGCGTTATATTTAGCTGTATACCACATCTAAAGTTAAAGTTACCAAGTAACTTGACTGTGTAGGAATATCTGACCGATAGTCGACAAGACTTGTGCCTGAGAACTCGACAGTTCCTGTTTACTTTGTATATGTAACGTGCTGCCCGCATAGTTCTTCAACAACGTGGCGCTTGAAACGATCTCTATATTTTAGTTTAGATGCTAATACCGGAAAAGATTTAGGTCTGTTTGATAAAAGCGTATAACAATACACTCTTATCATAATATAGTAGCGCGTATTAATGGGCTTTAAACACACCTACATAGTACCGCTGTTGCCCGGAATGGTAAGGTCACTTACAATTGGCTATTACTTATATAATACTAGCTGACCCGGCAAACGTTGTTTTGCAATTTTTTTTTTTTTTTTGAAAAATAGATGTTGGCCGATTCTCATAGATACCGGATAAGCACAAAAAATTTCATCAAAATCGGTCAAGCCGTTTCGGAGGAGTATGGGAACGAAAACTGTGACACGAGAATTTTATATATTACATTTTTTGTCAAATTGAAATAAGCTGTTGGACCTCCAAATATAAATAAATACGAGTAGGATCTTTAGTAGAGTTTATTATCAGTTGAGTCTGTGTGTACTATGTGTCCTTAGCCTGAATGTGATACAAGTTAAGTTGACTAGAGAATCCTTTAAAACTATCTGAATAGTTAAAATCATCAAAAAACAGTTTCGCTTGATCGACCGCACATTTTGACTAGTTACAACACATCTATACATCAGTATCGACGATCGACGAATACGATAATTTTGTAGAGCTAAAAATTATCGTATTCGTCGAAAAGCAATCGAAACATACGGTACGATCTCTGAAAGGATTTAATTTGACTACGATTGTTTGTAGCTGCTCATATCAGGCCATTCACATGATTGATTTTTGTTTGATAAATTTACAAATTATTTGGTGCCTTGTTTAGACTTGCAGCTAAGATCAGTACGCAAACAAGAATAAGACACATACAATACGGTTATTCTAAAAAAAAAGCTTGAACTCTTAATATCAAGCTCTAAAAATCCATAAAAATAAATCTTAAAGAAAACAGACCAGGATATTAATACATTCTTTCAACAGCAATCTAAACTAAAAATCTAAACCGACACAAAGTCGAGGCACTTTAAAACACATTTTTAAACCAGGATTTTATCACTGAAACTTATTTACAGCGTGAACTCGGTCGTAGCATCGCCGGTCAATTTTCCGGCGAGTGGATCTGAACCAGTGGACCGGCGGAACTCGAAGTGGTTGCACCATTTGCGCCACTCGGGACAAATGCGATTGTAAATTGAAAATAGCTTTATATGCATACATCGGTGGACGAATGTACGGACACACAATATGTTTTATTCAAACTGGCATTTCTATGTTGTTACTAAACTAGGAGTAACAAAAGGGTTATTTAAAAGACGATTAAAAATGTATCTTCTACAAAATTTTATAAATAATATTGGGAATTAAATTAAATTGTAATGTCAATGTATGATCTTTTGTAAACCTACTATGTATATTGGTGGAGGGTAAGATAGGTTTAGTTTTAGTATGTAATAATAGGCTGCGTGTTTGTTAAATCACCTAAATTATTAAACGGGAGCTACAGCTGCCAACAAACTGTTTTACAGTTTGGCAGATGTATTTATATGTGAACAAATTTGTTAATATTATGAATAAAGCTTATTATTATTATGTCCTTTCAGTTCAGGTTTGGGATTTATATTAGTACGTTTTGTAATATTATATGCGTTTTGTACTTTAAACGGGATTTATGTAATATTTTATAATTCTCATATTTAAGGCTATTGCTCCACTCCTCATAGCTTAATGTTTTAATGCCTTGTCTGTAGCCTTTCTAGATAAAAGAAGAAGCTATCCAACAAAATAAAACAAATCGGACAGTAGTTTCTGAGATAAGCGTGTCATTAGCCACCAAACGAACGAATTAAACAGCTTTTTAATATTAACTATAGATTTAAAAAATTGCCGTATGGTTGACGGCATAGAATACAAGTGTAACCACCCCCTATCTTCCTGTGGGTGTCGTAAGAGGCGACTAAGGGATAACACGATGCAAATACCATCTTTGCGTAGAGGCGGAAAACTCCACATCAAACCCTATACGACTGCCTCGTTGGTCTCGCGGCATAAATGTGCGCGTGGGATCGGGAGGTCCCGGGTTCGATTCCTGGGTCGGGCAGTGTTATTGGGTTTTTCTGACACGAAATTCTCAGTAGCAGCACGGAGTCTGGCAATGTGCCCGACACGGCAATAGGCTCGCCCCTTATTACGTGGGACTAAAGTATATCTGGCGAAAAGTGGGTGTAGAAATAAACCTCTGCTTACCCCTTCGGGGATAAAAGGCGTGACGATATGTATGTATGTATGTATGTATTTAAAAATGCTTCTTTTTACAGAGGAAGACAAACAAGCAAGCGGGTCATCTGATGGTAAGTGATCATCGCCGTCCGTAGACAACTGCAATGAAGCCCTGCCCGAATGATGACCATTGCGTTGCCGATCTTTTACAACAGATCATATTTCTTTAGTAGAATCGCGTACCAATAACTTTTCCGAGTTATGTGCGAATTGAATTGTTAGTTATCCCTTATGCCGTACCTCAGAGAGCACGTTAAGCCGTCGGTCCCGGCTGCCATGAAGATCTTTGACAGTCGTGATACGGAGTACGTATCTTCTAAATAAACTGACACTAATCCAAACCATGGTATATCGCCATCCCTTCGGGTTACAGAGGTCAGACAGGCAGTCGCTCTGTGGAAGAGCTAATATTACAAGGTTAAAAACTGGGATAACGTTAGAAGGATGGTGATGCTTCTTTCAGTCTATATAAGTAAAAATAAATCACCGAAATGTTTGTATAAATCTTTATTTTATGTGTTCATTCATGTCAGGCAAAGATTTGTATAAAAAAAAGAAAATAATAATGGCGTTACGAAGATCGCCGGGTCAACAAGTTTATATAATAAAAATATAAATCTAAAACTTATTTACACTTTGTCGAAAACGCCACTCAGCCTTAGAGCGTCAGCGTTCACGTTTCAATCAAAATAAACTGCGATCAAATTAGAAAAAAGTAGTTCTAGGTGCAGTTCGTATATTTCTTGTAAAATCTTATATGACTTATGCATTCATACATACATAGACTCACGCCTGTTTCCCCGAATGGGTAGGCAGAGGCATATTAAACGCCCACTTTTGATCCCACGTAATAGGCTATAGGTATATGTAATAGTATATGACTTATGCATAAAAACATAAATATTTATATTGGGGATTCTTACATATAAAGATTTTTAGTGACGGCTATACTAAATCTAGACACTTAGTATTTTGTTATATAAACAAATTTGAAACAGGCAGCTACAACATCAGTCTTATTTAGTACCACAAAATTGGTTAGCTAACAAAATTAACTATTGTGTGTGTATTAGTTTACTTTTCTGTTTCTTCCTTCCTCATGTTAAGCAGTGCCTTAAAATGTGTTTTCTTGCCATATTACCAAGATAACGTCGTTGGCTAGCCTGGATGTGTGAACAATTCTCGCACTACAGGTAATGTAACGTAGAGCAATTGTACAACTATTGTGAACAATGCCAAGGTTACCATTTTAATCATTGCACCATTAATGTATTAGAAGGTAAATAAACTTATCATGCTCTTCACCAAAGTCTTCGAACTCGTCAGTTATCAGTTCACGTGAAAACAGCCCATATTTAGCCACGTCTTGAGTGGTCCCGTGGTAAATAAATTAACTTTACAGTACCTACTTGGTTATAATGGGGAGCGGGTTCAATCAATTCCGTTGAATATAAATTGTATTTATTATATCGATTCAACGGCAGGCCTATTTGCTGGTGACCGCTTTCTTTAGTTCGTGTTTTCAATCAGCCAGATATAATAGACTTCATTTGTAGCTAGGGTTGGGTGTTTGGTCGTCAGAGTACCTATAGTTTGTTGTCGACTGAAAGATGCCATATTAGATAGTTCGTTTATTCGAAAAAAGTATTACACTCTTGTCTTTTTGTATTGTTTTTCTTACTCACTTGCAGTCTTACCGCTGAATTCAATATTTGTTCTACCCATGGACAATGAATATAGATTTACATAGAAGAGCAGTTCTTTAGGATTTCGTGTGCCGATTCCAAGTGGGGACTGTCTCCAGTTTCGTCTGTCTCAGGCGTCTTTCTCCGTCTCTCTTGCTCTCGTAGTTAAGATACACAGGAGAAACGTTAGTCTCTCTTGCACTCGTAGAGACAGCTGTCACAGCGCGACTGCCAAGTCGCCAAGCGGCAATATGGGTCACAGAAAGTTTGTCTACAGAGCGCCCATAAGAAATGCGCCTCTATGTAAATATCTGAGCTCTTTGCCATGGATTTGGAGATTTGAGAAACATATTTGACATAAGCTCCACACAAATTATTTTAAACATGTATCTCAAATCGCAAGTATTACAACCGGCCGTTAGTACATATAGAGGTACCTCAATCTCTTACCTTAGTATGTATTCAGTCTGGTCTAATTTTAGTTTATTTGATATCTTCACATTGACATCTTAATAAAAATGACGAAGTCTAAGCCGCGAGGCCAGCTAATGCTTGCATAATTTATAACATTCACCTTATATATCCATACGCTGTGTAAAACAATGGTTGTGTGTCAGAAAAGCGGCATTTTTTGCGTGTCTGAATATTTTATCACCTGTTTTGCGTGTATCTTGTGCCTATCTGCGGTCCCAAATACATTTATCTCCGTCGTACGTTGCATGGTGCGGTTGGCTAACATGGAGTGCTGGTAAGGGAATTTCTTTTAAAGTTAGAAGGTTTTTGAAGCTGTTGTTTATTTTTGTAAAGGTATTTCGGCGAGAATGTGCAAAGCGTAAGTTTTATCTAAATTATATAGAGCCAATATATTATCGTTTGAATTTCGATTGGGCCAGAATGCTATTGAGCGTAGGTATATGAGTAAGAAATAGTCTTAAAATATTCCTTTTTATTTTTTATACAGAGAATATTTTATATGACGTTATTGGAATACACGTCATATTAAACGTCTTATTTGGTCTGAGTATAGATTATTTTTTGCACACTATCACACGCTTTCTTTTTAATTGCTTGACGGAGGTATTTTGCACCAAATAGACATGAGTTACTTATAAAATAATAGACCACCATATATCATCTGTCTATAATATATTTCCGTATCACTAAACTGGAAACCGTTTTAATAGTAGACATTGAGTTTATCAGATAATAAACTATGCACCTACATATGGAATTCGACGTGGAGCATGATATCTCGACTACTAGTTTTAAGTTGTAATCAATTTGCTCTAAAACGATTGAGCCAGATTACAAAATAAAGTCCCTTATTTAGCCTTCGTTAAAACTTGACAGACTCTATGGGGAACCAATACCTTCGAATATACTGATACTGCTATGAACCACGGAATATCGCTACCCCTTTGGGTTACGGAGGTCAAACGCCAGTCACTCAGTGGAAAAGCTGATGTGAACAATATAATGGAGTCGGTTGTGTCAGTGAGAATTGATGGCTTAATAGCAACTCTGAAGAAACTATTTAAATACAAACAATCTTTAAAACATAACTCCCTGCTTCAGAGATCAGAGCTACAACTTATAAATTAATAAGACCTATTGGAATAAGTATTCAGGTATTAACGTTCTTCAACTCCCAGCAGGCCTCCTCGGACTTATTATAAAATTAAAATTGTGTTTTAAAATTCCATTACTCTTTAAACAACACTGAAGCTGGCTATATTTTACGATAACTATAACGTAATTATATGTATTTCGAGAGCTATTATATTAGAGGGAAAGGGCCCCAGGGGTGAAATAAAATGAACGAGAGGCAATTTATCCGGATTTAAAGATGTACCGGTGTATTTTAGGACACATTATCTTTTAAATCTTCAGCTTTACAGGAAGTGTACCTCATTTTATACGGAATAATTATAAAGTTTGATTTATTTTGAAGTATCATAGCTCACGTATGGTGCACAAACATTGTCTTTGACTGCTCAACAGAGGTCCGCACTCGAGGTTTGCTAGCGAGCAAAGGAGCGTAGTATCCTAGGAGTCCGTTTAACAGACCACGTAAAAAATACAATACTACGCTCCAAAACGAAAATCGCCGATGTCATCCATAAAGCTTGCAAACTCACATGGGACTGGGCAGGCTACGTTTGCCGCATGCCGGAAGAGCTTTGGGCCAAAATCGCCACTAATTGGGTCCTCGAAGCACTGAATACAGATTTACATAGAAGCGCATTTCTTAAGGATTTCGCGTGCCGATTCCAAGTAGCAACTGTCGCCAGTGTAGTTCGTAGTTGGCGCCGTTGGCGGCGCTGGCGTCGTTCTCCATCTATCTTGCTCTCGTAGTTAAGATACACAGGAGGAACGTTCGTCTCTCTTGCACTCGTAGAGACGCTGTCACAGCGCAACTGCCACGCCGCTTCGGTCACGGAAATGTTGTCTACAGAGCAAAGAAATGCGTCTCTATGTAAATATCTGAGCTCTTTGCCCGAAGGCGCTAGGTGACAGCGTGGAAAGCCGAGACGAAGATGGCGAGACGAACTGGACTCGTACAGGAAGGACTGGCCTGTGCTGGCACAAAATAGAGACCTGTGGAAAAAGGAGAGGGAGGCCTTTGCCCTAGAGTGGGAGGCTAAAGGCTGAAAATAAAACAAAATAGGTACAGTTTCGTAGAACCCTCACATGAACAGTTAAACAACATAAATGAGTTATTAAACAAACCAAATCTTCCACAGGAGTGGCGGAATCGTTTAGTTTGTGTCTCTACGTTGTGGTGTAGGGTTGATTGCTATGTATAACCCTCAGGTGCTTTCAACAGAACGCCACTACGTACCTCGAATGGTTAGGGAGGCTATTGAAATTAAAAAGTTCTAAAATTTCAATAGAGGGAATGGGTTTCAACTGTCGAGTATCTGGCATCCAGTGGTCCGTCTTTGTAAAACCCGTAAAACGAAAAGACTCAAACCGCGAGCTGACGTAGTGAGTGTAGTATGTCGTGATCGGGTACAGTGATATAGTGATAACAGTGATAGTGGTGTTGTACGCAAAAAACGGGTAAGAAAGCGGGTAGACCGTTTTACTTGCTCGTAACATTCATCCACCAGCAATACCCTCAGTACATCCGTGAACATGGCGCTTGCAACAGTGCTGAAATACCTATCGGTTACTCCAAACAAAGGTACGTGGTATATATCCCGAAAGACAATTTAAAATAAGTTGATTGCTAATGGTTTTTAAAATATTTGTCGCTGCTGGCGTCTTTCCAATAAGAGAGGGGTCAGGTAATCTGTATATAAATAAATATGATTCTCAGAGCTTAAATAATTTGAATATAAATATGTACCTTCATTACGTATAGAGAAGTACGTTTATTGGTCGGAAAGGTTTGCCTACCAATAAGTGTGCACTGGAAAATTCATTGACATACCCCTCATTATAAAACGGAAAATTCTGAACTTCATCATGTACATAAAGTATATGGTATTAGAGTGTGCAGCAATATGAAAGAAAGAAAGAAAAAGAAAATACATTTATTGGATTCAAAATGAGTATCACAAATAGGTTGGTACAAACATAGAATGTTATAAAATATCGTTGATAAATTGTGAGCGCAAAGCAAGGACTGTGCGCTTTTTGATACATTTGATTTGTTGTCAGTTTCTAGCTGCTTTTTTATTTACTCTGAATCGCTGCAGTAATACATATTATGTAGGTATATATTTCTGTCCAAGTTAGTAAACGCAAACAATCATTCATTGTACACTTCTAAAACAAATAATCCTGCCACATCTAGCATTTTATGATTATTTTATATCTTCGCAAGCAATCTGTTAGAGCAACATGTTGTAAGTCTTGTTTGTTTTGCGCAGGCATCGAGCCGCGATCAAGTGTGATGACCGGCGGAAATATGGCTAATCATCTGTTCCGCCAACGATGTTGGTATTCCTGATTATGTTGGTATAGACTATTACTTATGACCTATTTGTTGTATGGAAATATCTTGCCGTCATTTTAGTCTGCGTATGTACATTTGCGAGTTCGACTCTTTTTTTATCCCCAACGACATATTAAAAGATTGATACTTTTACTTTTCAGTTCATTTTGTCGCATTTTAATTTGACTGGTCTGTTTCGTATATTTTAGTTTGGATTTGTTTCAGCAAGGCAAAGAACCTTTATAAGCAATACAAATAAGTTTGCTATTATTGAAGAAATTGGCCGAAGAGCCCGATATATTAGTGTTTCGAGTGTCTAACAAGAACTCCACTTGGAAATAATCAAGTTGATCTTATAACAACCGAGAAAGCACTTCGTTTATTTGTTTTATTTACTTAAAACTGTATTTACAATACATAGGAGTGGCTACAGTGTCGGAAACAGTTTAAGTTAAATTAAAAGGAGTATCTATATGGTATGTCCTGTCCTGGTGGATTCATTGCTTTGTTATGGCTTGGCCAGCTACGGTCTTACATTTAAAACTTACCTGGATAGATTGAAATCTATACAAATAAGGTTTATGAAATTATTAGTAAATAAGGATATTAAAAATAAATGTAAGGCTAGTGATTATGAAGAGCTGTTTGTGGAATGTAACATGCTGCCAGTTCATGATAAGGTCAAATTAATGATTGCACTTGAACATTACTGTAATGATGAATTTAAAATCTATACAAAATGTACCAGATCGTGCAGAAATCATAATAACACTTTAGAAGTTCCCTCTTGTAACAACTACTTTGGTCAAAGGACTAGGAAATATCTTGTTCCAAAAGTGTTTAATGAAATACCAGATCGAATAAAAAATGATAGTAAGACAAAATACTCTTTTAAAAATAAAATGCACAAGTTGTTACTAGAAAACTTTACAAAATCAATATCACACAAAACTTAATTCATTAACTTCAAACATTTACTTCATTTAATATGTGTGTAGACTGGATAATGTGTAAAAGCAATCCAATTTTAATAAAAATGTTAACCTCTTTTATTTAAGGGCCTACGTCCAGCAAAGGACTGCAATAGGCTAATTAGTTACTTATGTGGTACGCTAATAAATTGCCCATAATTTTATAAATGATATGCTGAATATATATATTATGTTATTAAGTTATTATATATATTATTATATAGGTACATATGTGTGAAAACGGGGACTACATCTGCCAACAAACTGTTATACAGTTTGGTAGGGTAAACTATTTTGTTAAAAAAATTATCTACCTACCTGAATAAAGGCCTGTTCAGACCTACGCGGTATTCGCTGCCGTCTGCGGCAGAGAAAACCCAGTGGGTATGCGGTAATATTACTGTTCAGACCTAAGCGGTATTCGCTATCTTTGTGGGTAGAATAACGCGCGGTAGTCGAGTTTCGCTCAGAGAGGTAAGAACTAGCCGCGGTACTGGATACCAAATACCTGAACGAAACCCGCGCGGTATGTACCTCTACCCACAGCGGCAGCGAATATCGCTCAGGTCGCTCTAGCCGCGGTACTTGATACTAAATACCTGAGCGAAACCCGCGCGGTATGTGCCTCTACCCACAGAGGCAGCGAATATCGCTCAGGTTTGAATAGGCCTTAAACGATTTTATTATTATTATTATCTAATACTTCTCTTCTCTTGCAGAGTCTTGTCCCAAGTCAAGTAGGGTCGCGTCTCGGAATAATCTTACGCTATGACATTCTATCTAGAATTTTCGAGTAGGTAAGTTTTCTTTGTACCCAGTCTTCCTCCCGTACGGCGTCTTTGGTCGGTGTTGGTAGTGGTAACACCACATACCACACATACGCTCTCATTTACCCAAGATCCGGAGATCCGAATTGATTTTCCTTAAAAAAGGTAAGTTTTCTTGTTGAAATTTTCACGTTTTTGTGACAACTGACCCTAGGTATTTCAAGTTGGTCACCATAGGTACCGGTTTCACGTGAGCATAGTACACAGATGCGGGATGTCATCTTCTCTTGCTGAACTTGAACGGTACTAACATAAATAAAGTATTTGTAACCCAAAAAAATTTTTGAAGTATTAAGCTTTGCCTTGTTTAAACATACATACATACATACATAGACTCACGCCTGTTTTCCGGAGGGGTAGGCAGAGACTACGGAACGCCATTTGCAACGATCCTGACATACCTCTCTTGCTTCATTCACTCCCATCAAGTTTCTCATGCATGCTCTTCTGTTAAGGGTACTTCTGACGTGTCCTTTTTTCAGAATGTCTCCAATCTGGTCAGAGAACGTCCGCCTAGGTCTTCCCCTTTGTCCTATCCCATTCACACTTGCCTTATATATCTTCTTTGTCGTATCGTGATCCATCCTCTCCATGTGCCCAAACCATCTTAACATGCCTTTCTCAATGCTTGTCACTACATCTTCTTTTACCCCACAACACTCTCTTATCTCACAATTCTTTACTGTGTCGGTCAAAGATACACCACACATACTTCTCAGTGCTCTCATTAAACAGCATTTATTCTACTTTCATGACTCTTCTGCCTTATTTATTTATACTGGAAATTGGCCAATATGTAAAACAAAATCATAATATGTTCAAACAAGCCAGAGATGTAACAAAGAGAACTCATATTAGGAACCCCAAAAGACTAGTTTGACTTGGTTTCAAAAACAAGTAAATTGCAAAACAATTCCTATGTTATATGTAAAACGGTATACAATAAGATACCTGAAGAATTAAAACAATTACCATTAAAGCAATTCTTACATGCTTTGAAAAAACTACTTTTAGATAAAACTTTTTATTCTGTTAAAGAGTTTTTAGAATACAAAAACTAAAGGCAAAGTGTTAGATTGTTAGACTAGTTTTCATTAATACTTTTGGTATTGTCTTTACTGTGAATAAATTATAAAAATAATGCTAACGCTGCATGTAACGATGATAAAATAAGCATAATATGTTAATATGTTTTAAGGAACCACTTATTTGCATGCTATTAATAAGATAGTTAATATGGCCTGTTCATGGCCTGTTCTGTTAAATTTTATCGCAACAGCTATGTAAAAAACCATGTTTACTGCGAATAAAGATTATTTGTATTTGTATTTGAACTCCAAGTGTACGGTTTTCAATCATCATCAACATCATCAGCCCTGTATATAATTATACTAGAGGACGCCAGCAGCTACGCCTGCATATTTTTTTAAATTTGCCCGTTTTGGCCGATCCCGTGGGAATTTCGGGAAATCCCTTCTTAGTGCACACCTACAGTCCCCAAGGAACATACATGCCAAATTTCAGCTTCCTGCGCCCAATAGTTTCGGCTGTAGTGTGTCTGTCAGTCAGTCAGTAACACAAGGATTTTATATATTAAGATAATGTCATATATATATAAGTAATATCCACAAATATAAAGTGCAGCGTTTTCGTGTTCATCCGGTATATCTCAAATATAATTTGAGCCGCTTGTATGGCAACAGTAGTTTACTTTGAGGGTGCAAATCCACATTGATTTGGTGTTATTGCTACGAGACGGTTGCGCCATATTTACTACAATTGGTAACACCATCTTTACCTTTTGCAACCATTAGTTTGGTATATTTAAAGTATATTTTTTTAGTATAAGATTTTAAGTGTAATACACCTCTGCCTACCCCTTCAGGGATAAAAGGAGTGAGCCTTATATAGTATAAGATTAAAGAGTCAGGTTAGCCATTCTATGCCGGTCGTTCTGTCCAGGCATTAGGTATATTAATATCAGACTTCTGCAATTCCTACAGTCCCATGATTTTGTAATTCTTCATTATTCTCCGTTCTTGTACTAGGTCAAGGATTGTTAGACCATGTTGAGGCCTTCGAGTAGCAGCCGCAAATACACATGGAAGTGAAAACAGAAGAATATTTTATACAAGTATTAAGGAGTATGTGCGGAGTAAGAATGACAGATTAAGTGAGAAATAGTGTTATTCGAGAAAGGTGTGGTTTGAAAGAACATGTAGTGACAAAGATTGAGAAAGTTATGTTGCGATAATAATATTCTACCACATACACACAACACCATCTAGTCCCAAACTAAGAAGAGCTTGTGTTATGGGTACTACATAGTGGATAAACATACATATATACTTTTTTTTTGTAAATACATACATATTAGGTATACATAAAAACACCCAGACCAAGACAAACATCCATGTTCATGCATACAAATGTTTGACTTGAGCGGGAATCGAACACGCGACCTTCGGCGTAGCAGTCGCTTACACTTCCGCGGCGCCAACCGGTCGGCAATGGTTTGGACATTAGGAACGGATGGATGAAAGAAGATTTACGAAAGAAGTGTATCGGTATGAATGAGTGGAGATGTCGGTAGAGGACGCTCAAGACGGACTTACACCGACCAAATTAATGAGGTACTGCGGAAGGGCCAAATCAAAAGTACCCATAACCGACGAGCATGGATCACGAGGTTAATGAATGTGGAGGAAGTGAAAGAGGTATGTTTGAACCGGAGCATTTGGCTTTCCATAGTCTCTGCCTAACCCAATGGGAGACAGGCGTGATGTTTAGATAGATTGATAGTTAGAAGTATCTTTGGTGTTCCTTGGCAGATTACTCTCTAAGGATCTAACCAACCATAGTAATTTGCACTAAGAGTCAGTATAGTTTAATTTGAATTTAAATAACTAATTTAAATATTTTCTGAGACTTTCAACTTGCTTTTAACCACTATCTTCGATTAAGTACTTACGTCAATTTACCAGTCCCATGAAAATGTAGTCTATATTTAGCCACGTCTTGAGTGGTCCCGTGGTAAATAAATCAACTTTACAATACTTGGTAATAATGGGGAGCGGGTTCAATCAATTCCGTTGAATATAAATTGTATTATTATATCGATTCAACGGCTGGCCTATTTGCTGGTGACCGCTTTCTTTAGTTCGTGTTTTCAATCAGCCAGATATAATAGACTTCATTTGTAGATACGGTTGGTTGTTTGGTCGTCAAAGTACCTATAGTTTTTTGTCGACTGAAACATGCCATATTAGTTAGTTGGTTTATAAAAAAAAAGTATTACACACTTGTCTTTTTGTATTGTTTTCTTACTCACTTTTGTCTTACCGCTAAATTCAATGTTCGTTCTACCCATGGACAATGAATACAGATTTACATATAAGCGCAGTTCTTAAGGATTTCGTGTGCCGATTCCAAGTGGGCACTGTCTCCAGTTCGTAGTTGGCGCCGTTGGCGGCGCTGTCGTCGTTCTCCGTGTCTCTTGCTCTCGTAGTTAAGATACACACGAGGAACGTTCGTCTCTCTTGCTCTCGTAGAGACAGCTGTCACAGCGCGACTGCCACGCCGCCAAGCGGCAATTTGGGTCACAGAAAGTTTGTCTTCAGAGCGCCCATAGGAAATGCGCCTCTATGTAAATATCTGAGCTCTTTGCCATGGATTTGGAGATTTAAGATACATATTTAATATTAGTACATAAAAAAAGGTATTACTGGCTAGCAATTTACTATTGTCTTCAACTTTCTGTTACTTCTATGCTCAAGTTAAGCCGTGGTTTGGGATATGTTTTGTTGGGATTGATTCGCTTATTACCAAGATTAGACGTGTTTATGAGATAACGCTGAAATTATCGATTTTGAACTTTCGCGATTTGTATACGTCATACAATATATTAAAGCGGGTCATTCTAACGATATTTAATTAATTTTCAATAATATTGTATGATGTATACCGCTGAAGATCAGTTGGGTTTTTGGCTCGCTTGGATGAATGCACAATTCTCCACCGTCTTCACAATCTTCTTCTTCTTGATGTGCCTCTCCATAACTGAAGGTCGGCGGTCAGTTTTTTTAACTTTTCTCTGTTCATTGCAAGTCGGAACAGTTCTTCCACAGACTTAATGCCAGTCCACTCCACGTCACCATTTTCACGTCACCATAACGTCTGTGTACCCTGCATGACTCGCAAGTACTTAGTTGTGCTGCTTTTGACTACAATTCCAAGGTTACCATTTTAATCATTGCGCCATAAACATATTAGAAGGTAAATACCGAACATGCTTTCAACCACTGGCTTCGATTACGTCAATTTACCAGTTCCCGTGAAAATGTAGCCTATATTTAGCCAAGTCTTGAGTGGTCCCGTAATAAATAAATCAACTTTACAATAATCGGTAATAATAGGGAGCGGGTTCAATCAATTCCGTTGAATATAAATTGTATTATTATATCGATTCAACGGCTGGCCTATTTGCTGGTGACCGCTTTCTTTAGTTTGTGTTTTCAATCAGCCAGATATAATAGACTTCATTTGTAGCTAAGGTTGGTTGTTTGGTCGTCAGAGTACCTATAGTTTGTTGTCGACTGAAAGATGCCATATTAGTTAGTTCGTTTATTAAAAAAAAGTATTACACACTTGTATTTTTGTATCGTTTTTCTTACTCACTTGCAGTCTTACAGCTAAATTCAATATTCGTTCTACCCATGGACTATGAATACAGATTTACATAGAAGCGCAGTTCTTAAGGATTTTGTGTGCCGATTCCAAGTGGGAACTGTCTCCAGTTTCGTCTGTCTCAGGCGTCTTTCTCCGTCTCTCTTGCTCTCGTAGTTAAGATACACAGGAAGAACGTTCGTCTCTCTTGCTTTCGTAGAGACAGCTGTCACAGCGCGACTGCCACGCCCCCAAGCGGCAATTTGGGTCACAGAAAGTTTGTCTTCAGAGCGCCCATAGGAAATGCGCCTCTATGTAAATATCTGAGCTCTTTGCCATGGATTTGGAGATTTGAGATACATATTTGACATAAGCTCCATACAAATTATGTTCAATATCATGTAATTCACATCGCAAATATTAAAACCAGCCGTTTGTATAATATAGAGGTATCGCATTCTCTTACCTTAGTATGTATTATTCAGTCTGATCTAGTTTTAGATTATTTGATATGAGTATCTTTAGATTGGTTGGCCGTGTGGTTGACGGCATAGAATACAAGTATCACCACCCCCTATCTTCTCGTGGGTGTCGTAAGAGGCGACTAAGGGATAACACGATGCAAATACCATCTTTGCGTAGAAACGGAAAACTCGACATCAAACCCTATACGACTGCCTCGTTGGTCTCGCGGCATAAATGTGCGCGTGGCATCGGGAGGTCCCGGGTTCGATTCCTGGGTCGGGCAGTGTTATTGGGTTTTTCTGGCACGAAATTCTCAGTAGCAGCACGGAGTCTGGAAATATGCCCGGTACGGCAATAGGCTCGCCCCTTATTACGTGGGACTAAAGTATATCTGGCGAAAAGTGGGTGTAGAAATACACCTCTGCCTACCCCTTCGGGGATAAAAGGCGTGACGATATGTATGTATGTATGTATGTATCTTTACATTGACACCTCATTAAGAAATATGACGCAGTCTAAGCCGCCAAGCCAGCTAATTCTTGCATAATTTATAACATTCACCTTATATATCCATACGCTGTATAAAACAATGGCTGTGTGCCAGAAAAGCGGCATTTTTTGCGTCTCTGAATATTTTATCACCTGTTTTAATTGTATCTTGTGCCTATCTGCGGTCCCAAATACATTTATCTACGTCGTACGTTGCATGGTGCGGTTGGCTAACATGGAGTGCTGGTATTAGAGAATTTCTTTTAACGTGAGAAGGTTTTGAAGCTGTTGTTTACTTTTGTAAAGGTATTTCGGCGAGAATGTACAAAGCGTAAGTTTTATCAAAATAATAGTAAAGTATATAGAGGCAACTTATTTTCGACGTTTGGATTTTGATTTGGCCAGAATGCTATTGAGCGTATTAGAGAAAGATATATTCTTGAAAATATATTTATTTATTATTCAGGGAATATTTTAGATGACATTATTGGAATACACGTAATATTAAATATCTTATTTGGTCTGAGTGTAGATTATTGTTTGCACACTTTCACACGCTTTCTTTTTAATTGCTTGACGAAGGTATTTAGCACCAAATAGACGTGATTTGCGATAATAGATCACCTTATATATTTTCGTATCTCCAAACTGGAAACCGTTTTAATAGCAGACATTGAATTGACCAGATAATGAACTTTGACTGTTCGTATTGAATTTGACGTAACTTTATTGAGCATGATATCTCGACGACTAGATTTAAGTTGTTCTGAGTAATTTGCTGTTATACGACGGAAACAGGTCTCAAAATTAAATATAGAGCGTCATTTTGAGCCTTCTTAAAAAATAAACAGTCTTTGGGAGTCAACTCTCTTGAATATACCGATACTGCTATAAACCTTGGAATACCGCTATCGCTTCGCCTCTGGGTTACGGAGGTCAGTCGCCAGTCACTCAGTAGAAAAGCTGATGTATGAACATTATAATGGAGTCGGTTGTGTCAGTGAGAACTGATTGCTTAATAGCAACTCTGAAGAAACTATTTAAATACAAACAATCTTTGAAACATAATTAACTCCCTTTTCCAGAGATCAGAGCTACAACTTATAAATTAATAAGACCTATTGGAATAAGTATACAGTTATTAACATTCTTCAACTCCCAGAAAGTTCCATCGGACTTACTATAAAATGAAAATGATGTTAAACACCATTTTTATTTTATAAATTCCAGTATCTACTCTTTAAACAAGATTGGAGGCTATATTTTACGATAACTATAACGTTATTATATGTATTTCGAGGGCTATTATATTAGAGGGAAGGGCCCCTGGGGTGAAATAAAATGAACGAGGGGCAATTTATCCGGATTTAAAGATGTACCGGTGTATTTTAGGACACATTATCTTTTAAATTTTCAGGTTTACAGGAAGTGTATCTCATTTTATACGGAATAATTATAAAGTTTGATTTATTTCGAAGCATTATAGCTCACGTATGGTGCACAAACATGGTCTTTAACCGACTTCAAAAAAAGGAGGAGGTTCTCAATTCGTCGGAATCTTTGTTTTTTTATGTATGTTCCCCGATTTCTCTAAGACGCCTGGACCAATTTCAAAATTTATTGTTTTGATTTAAAGAGTATACCTCCTAATTGGTCCCATGATCATCAGGTCAGGATTTGATCATGGAATCCTGAAAAAATCGGAGGAACTTTTCAAATTTTACAAGCACATTTGAAGCGATTTGACGATAACAACCCAATGCCGTCGAGTTTGGGCTCGTTTGAGTCGTCTTTACATAGACTTTGATGCTGGATGATTTCTATGGTCTGATGATAGAGCTGGAAGGTAACCAAGAGATCTTTGTGATACAACAACCCAATCTCATCGAGTTTAGTGTCGTTTGATTCGTCTTTACATGGACTTTGGTACTGGATATTTTTCAGGGTCTGATGATGGAGCAGGAAGTTGGCCTTGGGATCTTTTTAATACAAAGACGCAATCCCATTGAACTTGGGCTCGTTTGATTTGTCTTTACTGAATGTTTACCAAACTCTGATGATGGAGCAGGAAGGTGGCCTATAAGGGAACTAAAACGAACGTGTTTAGGCTAGTAAGTTGAAAACAAAAAAAATACTTGAAATTGCCAGAAAGGTACAGGTCTACATTTCAGAATTGAGGCACGTAAGGAAGGCCTCCACATCATGTACAGTCAGCATCAAAAGTCGATGACCACATTCAGATTTTCAAAATCAATGAACATAATATCACCCATAAATCGCTCAACAACTAGGGCGCCAGTATTGAATGAACATCATTAAAGTTCAAAACTAACTGAACACTACTTGTCAAAGGTCACTGAACACCATTTTGTCAAAAATTGCTGACCGTTATAATATCCGAAAACATTTAGAATCATCAGTTTGAATTTATACCATCGACGTAATTATAGATTTTTTAGTTCGATTGAATTGTAACCTTATTCGTAAAGTAATAAGACTTATTTTCAAAAATCACGCAGATTCCGTTCAAATTCATACCGTCGACTTAGTCATTAGTTTATGATTTTTATAGTTACGACTGAATTAGAACCCAATGCGAGGGTCTAGTACGAAATTTACTCGGTGATGATAGGCTAGTCGACGGGAACAATTTTCATCATCATTCTCTTAGCGTTATCCCAGTTTCAATCTGGGGTCCGCTTACTAGTCTAACCGGATTTGGCCGAATATTGGCTTTTCCACAGAGCGATTGCCTGTCTGACCTCCGCAACCCGAAGGGATAGCGATATTCCATGGTTTAGACCAGTGTCAGTTTATTTAGAAGGTACTGACGCCCTGTAACGGCAAAGATCTTCATGACAACCGGGACCGACGGCTTAACGTGCTCTCCGAGGCACGGGACAAGCGATAATTAACAATTCAATACGCACATAACTCCGAAAAGTCATTGGTGCGCGCCGTGGATTTGAACCCGAAACCCTCTGCATGGCAGTCTGTTGGTATCTCCACTCGGCTATCGCTGCCTTTTGACGGGAACAATTTTCATACATTTCCTTAATGCGCCCTCTATCGATCGCTACTATCCGATAAGGGCGCTTAAAGAAAATCTATGGAAATAGGGTTGTTTCCAACTAGTCAAATCAAGCACTTTTAATTAAATGTCAAAAACGACCTTTGTCAAGGGTTTTGTATAAAATATGATATAGTGACGTCATAGTGTTTTGCTGTCAAGTAGAATACTTATTATCAATAAATTGACGATAAAAAAATGTTAAATTAAGTTTTAACATTAATTGATGTATCAAACTACTATTATTTTGACATGTTTCACTAGATAAAAATACTTGTATAATTTATTTCACATGCAGGAAACTTCCGTGACGATCGCGTGCAAAACTCGTGGTTTGTTTGAAAAACATACTCTTGGTAGACCTCCTATATACCTACATATAAGACTCATTTTCAAAATTCACACAAATTCTGTTTTAATTCAATTCTTTGTAAAACTGTTTACCCTTGAATGTAAAATAATATTTCTACTTAATTATCATTTTCTATCGAATGTAGACCGTTGCGGTTGCAATTATTTATCATCTATAAAATATTGTATTAGCTTAAAAGACTATAGTATTATATAAAATTATTTACTTCATAATACTTTAATAATAATTTATTTAATCACATTAGTTTATCAAATGTAACAACCTCCTTTATTTAGTTCTCGGACGTCACTGGCCGTACTGGCCGAATGACTGGTGACGTGGTGTTATGCTTTTTTTACCATAACTTTGTTTAGCTACTTTTGAAAAGTCATGGTCACCTACTTATGCCCTTTGAAGATAATCATTCATTTCTGGCGCTTGTCATGTTGAGCAATTTAGGTATATTATGGTGTACAGCGATATTGAAAATCTAAATGTGGTCATCAACTTTTGATGCTGACTGTACCACCTACACCATCCTATAGAGCTACTTACCACCTATTACTATTTTTTTATTAGTTTACCACTAAAAAGCAAAAAATAAAAATTATTTTTAAATAAAAAAGAAAACCGACTTCAAAAATCACTAAGGAACTAAAAAGCAAAAAATAATTGGTTATGGAGCAAAACTTTTTGGAGTCGGTGCCAAGCCCTTACGCAAAAAGTTACTAAACTACTAACTACCTATTCAATCAACAACGAAAGTTATATAAAAAAGTGCAGAAGTTTTATAGTCAGATCAGAAATACTTGGCTTGGCACCGACTCCAAAAAGTTTTGCTCCATAACCAATTATTTTTTGCTTTTTAGTTCCTTAGTGATTTTTGAAGTCGGTTTTCTTTTTTATTTAAAAATAATTTTTATTGACTGCTCAACAGAGGTCCGCACTCGAGGTCTACCAGCGAGCAATGAAGCGTAGTATCCTAGGAGTCCGTTTAACAGAGCGAGCGCGTAAAAATACAATACTACGCTCCAAAACGAAAATCGCCGATATCATCCACAAAGCTAGCAAACTCACATGGAACTGGGCAGGCCACGTTTGCCGCATGCCGCTATTTGCTGTAAACAGAAAAAATAAACAGTTACTCAACATTAATGAGTTATTAAACAGACTAAATCTTCCACAGGAGTGGCGCAATCGTTTAGTTGTTGTCTCTACGTTGTGGTGTAGTGTTGATTGCTATGTTTATAAAATATTTGTCCGCTGGTGGCGTCTTTCTAATAAGAGAAGGGTAAGACCAATAGTCTGTATATGAGTAAATTTGATTCTCAGAGCTTAAATAATTTGAATATAATTATGTATCTTCATTATGTATAGAGAAGTACGCTTATTGGTCGGCAAGGTTTCCCTACCAATAAGTGTGCACTGGAAAATCCATTGACATACCCCTCATTATAAAAAGGAAAATCCTGAACTTCATCATGTAGATAAAGTATATGGTATTAGAGTGTGCAGCAATATGAAAGAAAGAAAGAAGAAAGAAAATACATTTATTGGATTCAAAATGAGTATCACAAAAAGGTTGATACAAACATAGAATGTTATAAAATATCGTTGATAAATTGTGAGCGCAAAGCAAGGATTGTACGATGGCAGCTGGAGAGTTATTCATTCAATTTAAGACCCTTAGCGATGGGTCACGTGCAGCGAAGCACTGGATGTGACTATAGGTTTTCAACTTTGCCGGCGGTAACTATGGTGACACGTCCACTGTGGTAATAGAAAACCTGTGTGCTCGTAAAATGCCTATGGTTACGACTCGATTTTTTTTACAACCTATTTTGTCAATATTATAAGTTGGAGACACTGTCACAATTACTCTTTGGAACTAGGATTTAGATTTTTATTTTATTGAACAGTGACATCTGTATATATAAAATTCTTGCGTTACTGAGTGATAGATACTGGGCGTAAGCTAATAATATGTTCCTTGGCGAGTGTAGGAGAGCACCAAAAGAGGATTTTTGAAAATTCCCACCCTAAGGCGGTAAAACGCACGCAGTTAGAGCCTAGTATTCAACTGAAAGCCATGCAATAAAATTGTGCGCCTTTTGACACATATGATTTTTGTCAGTTTCTAGCTGCTTTTTCATTTACTCTGAATCGCTGCAGCAATAGATATGTTGGTATATATTTCTGTCCAAGTAAGTAAACGCAAACAATATTTCATTGTACACTTCTAAAACACATAATCCTGCCACATCTAGCATTTTATGATTATTTTATATCTTCGCAAGCAATCTGTTAGAGCAACATGTTGTAAGTCTTGTTTGTTTTGTGCAGGCATCGAACCGCGATCAAGTGTGATGACCGGCGGAAATATGGCCAATCATCTGTTCCGCCAACGATGTTGGTATTCCTGATTATGTTGGTCGTGTAGTCGATTATGTATGACCTATTTGGGTGTTAGACTTCTAATAAATGTACACATTGGCAGAATCCTCACCCCTAATCATATACAAGGACCAGTGACACTAGACATATATATTTTTTAATTTCTGTTTTGTTTTTCGCATTTTAAATTGATTGGTCAGTTTAGGATATTTGGTTTGTTTCAATAAGGCGTAGATCTTTATAAGCAATGTGAATTAGTAACGGGTTTTAAGAAAATTTTCTTCTATGTCTTATACTGCAGATAGTGCAGATGCAGACTGCATATATTATGACTATGATAATTCTCGCTGATTACTTTATAAGTAACTGGATATTGCTATTATTGAAGTAGTTGCTCAAAGAGCCCGAGATATTGCTTTTTTGAGTGTCTAACAAGAACTCCCCTTGAAAATAATCAAGTTGCTCCTCAGCGTAACCACTACAACAACCAGGAAAGTGCTTTGTTTATTTGTTTTATCAACTTAAAACTTTATTTACAATACATAGGAGGGGATACAGTTTAAGGAAAATTAAAATGAGTATACAATACTCCTTTTCTTTTGCTGAGTTCTTGTTCCAAGTCACGTAGAGTTTGGTCTCCTTAGCGCTATAACGGTCTGTCTACAGTTGTCAAGTAGGTAAGTGTTTTTGTTTCAGGTTTTACGTTTTTGTGACCACTGACCCAAGGTAATTAAAGTTGGTCACCATAGGTACGGGGTTGATGTGAGCACAGTACACAGATGCGTGATGTCTTCTCTTGCTGAATTTGAACTCCAAGTGTACGGTTTCTAACTAAAAAGTTGATTTTCCTAGAGCATTTACCCGCAAGTGAACAGAGTTCTACATCTTATGGGTGGCTTCAGTCATCAGCATGATATTGTCTGAATTCAGAATATATCTGGGCGTCGAGCCCTGTATGTCTTTTGGGACAAAGTCAATCTGCAAATTAAAATGGAGGGAGCCAAATGCTGAGTTTTGAAGAACATCTGGGTAGATATATACACCGCTATTTTTCAATTAGTACAAAAAATTTAACAGAGCACTAAGTATCTTTAACTGATCATATTTATGTAGTTAAAAATAAAAACACTAAGTCCCAAAACTGTCTCAAAACTGTCCACAAAAATACGTGATAATTGGTAAATGCATAACTAATACTATGACCGACCCGCGTCTATCATAGTAAAATGACCCATTGATAAATTAAACCTCTCCGCCCCTCTGCGCCTGCGCCACGCCCCGACGATGCGACAAACAGTGCTAAATTACTAGCGAAAGTGAGCGTATCTAATTTCGTTGTAAAAGTTAATTGTTTGTCTACGTTTGCCCAACGCGATGGCCTATCATATCAGTTCATATCACGGGAGTACGTAGCTATGCTTCGTGCGTACTTTTTGAGTGGAAAAATCGCGAGTGCAGCTATGTACCCATGGACATCTTATTGTGAGTGTACAAAAGTGTGCCGATCTGTGTCAAACAATTAAAACAGTGCATATTGGATGCTTTTGACAACGGTGGTAGACATTTCGAAGGACAATGGAAATACTTGTAAGTTTAGTATATAATACGTACTTAAGTAAATAATAATTTGATGCGGGCGGCTCAAAATCAGTCTGTGTTCTCCACACACCTTGAGGAAGGCCTATGTCCAGCAGTGGACGTCTCTAGGCTGACATGATGATGATAAAATAATATTTGTAAATAGCAGATGATTCTAACTTCATAAATACGCCAAAATTACTCGTTTCTTTTAGTCCTGAACACCTTCTTTTATTTTGATATTTGTTTGCTTTCTAATTACATACCTCCGTATTAAATTACTTGTTAAACAATAAATTTTACCGGTACTAAGCCCGAATGAAGTATGAAGGAGAGGGTAGAATTAACAAAATTAAAAAATAACTACCTACATTTATTATTTTTCTTCATTTTATTTTCTATGGCTACCTACATCATAAGTGCGACAGAGAGAATGCGAATGAGCAGGATGGAATATTATCAATGAATTAGTGAATGGATTGTAAAATATGACTATGATTTAAGTTTTATTGATATTATGAAATTCTTACGTCACATATATGATAATAATATCTTCGCTAATCTGTCCTTAAAGATTTTGTACTAATTAAAAAATAGTGGTGTATACAGGTTGTCACAAGACCCATCACCAAGCCGAGGTCTACTCGTTGTGGACATCATGCCAAGTCATACTAACCAAAAATAATACTTAGGAAACGATTTATTTTTTAGGTTTTCATCTTTTTTAAACCGCAATCAAAAGCGCGCTCGTGCAATGCTCGAAATACCTACTTATCCATGGGGTTATAAGGCATCTAAATAACATATTGGCGGGGTAAATGCATCGATTTTATACCTAATTAGAAAAAAATCATACTAACTTTGAGCCTCAATATCTCCTGAACCAGTAATTTCCCAGTTATGGTGCCCAAGTAAAAAATGTTCGTAGTGATTGGTACAACATGGTATTTCAGTTTCCGTTAAGGGTCCTTTTACACCCTGTATAATAAGGGAATATAATAAGGGATATATAATAAGGGTTTATTTAACTACTTAAGATCTGCTGACTTAAGTAGGTACAGACGTTATGATACATTTCCGAAACAATTGTAATAAATTTGAGATAGATGTCGTCTCGGTGTATGCCAAACTAGTCTACACGTCGTCGTAGTCGTATAGGATGAAAGTATCTATTTTATATCAAAATCGTCAATGGGTTGGTAAAGAAATTCCAGTCCAGGTAAAAAAAAATTGCCAACCGCTTTTTCTTGAAGTAGCGGTAATTTTACCGCTACTTCAAGACGATTTTGATATAAAATAGATACTTTTCATCCAATAAACAGATCGGTGAAGGTCGCTCTTGTACGGATCTCAGACTATTAGGTATATACTTTATATAAAAAGCTTTCGACTGGATGCCGTGTAGACTAGTTTGGCATACACCGAGACGACATCTATCTCAAATTTATTACAATTGTTTCGGAAATGTATTAGAACGTCTGTACCTACTTAAGTCAGCAGATCTTAAGTAGTTAAATAAACCCTTATTATTATATCCCTTATTTTTTATTATTATTATTATTATTTAATACTTTATTGTACACTATAAAGAACATTTACAGGAATTTTTTAATAAATAAAGTACAAAGGGTGGCCTTATCGCTAACAGCGATTTCTACCAGGCAACGTTTGGATGGAGATATTATTGGTAGGAATTAAATGGTAGTTGTAAGTGTACCAGTAATAGGATGATAAATACTTTAAATATATACATTTATGTAATATTATAACAATATACTACACATATATAAATAATTATACATACATACACACATACATAAATAATACTTAAAATTATATTAGAACAGGAAATATCATAGTGATAGGTAGTGATCCTTGACTAAGGATTTGAACCTTTTTACCGTCTGAGCCTGTCTTATATGTAACGGGAGTGCATTCCATAGGCGAACAGCAGTTACACTAAACGATTTATCATAAAAATCCGTGCAATGTGCCGGCATCTTCGGCTTTAAGTTTTCTGATGACCTTAAATAACGATTATGCGTATCATGAAGGAATTCGAATCTTCCTTTAAGATA
The DNA here is from genome assembly GCA_944739405.2 of Euclidia mi. NCBI lineage: Eukaryota > Metazoa > Arthropoda > Insecta > Lepidoptera > Erebidae > Euclidia > Euclidia mi. The sequence goes on along the minus strand of OX123198.2, from coordinate 1,199,153 downwards.
GGAGGGAGTAGAAGGGTTAAACAATATATTGTATAGTAAAGAAAGTATGTTCCGGCGAAATCGTATTGGTAACCACTTGAGTTGTTTGCGAAATTGTGACACATGATCGTATTTGCGTAAGCCAAATATGAATCGTATACAGAGATTTTGAAGGCGCTCAAGTTTGTCAAGCTGGTTTTCGGCGAGATCTGGATAGCTGACATCTGCATAATCAGTAATGGGTAATAGAAGACAGTTTGCAAGTGCAATTTTGGTGGCAGTAGGAAGTAAATTCCTAAGTCTTCGCAATGAACCTGCTGAAGCAAATATCTTACGACTCACTTCTTGGACCTGCGAGCGCCAGGAAAGGGTAGAATCGATGGTTAGGCCCAGATTTTTAACTTTATCCTGTATAGGAATTACAGTGCCATTAAATATAACGTCAGGAAGTTGAGACCAGTCGATCTTCGATAACATTCTCGAACTACCGACAACAATGACCTGTGTTTTCGAAGGGTTCACCATAAGTCCATAGGATTTACTCCAGCAACTAATCTGTTCAAGATCACTGTTGATCGTATCTATAGAATATGACATCTGAGCCAGTGGCGACTGCGAATATATTTGGAGATCATCTGCATAAAGGTGGTAGGAAGAGCGAAGATTGTTTGATATAGAATTTATAAAAATTGCGAAGAGTAAAGGAGACAGCACGCCACCCTGGGGCACGCCAACAGTCGTGTTACACCTTGAAGAAAGTGAATTTTCAATTCGTATACGCTGTCGGCGGCCACACAGGTAACTTCGAAACCAATCAATCACCGTAGGAGATATGTTAAGAGAGCAAAGTCGGCCAAGTAGAATGTCGAAATCCACTGTAGTGAAGGCGTTGCTAAAATCTAGCAGAGCAAGGACTGTGAGCTGTCCGTCTTCCATACCAGGCGGCTTTTTCTTGAAGTAGCGGTAATTTTACCTAATAATAAGATTTGTCTATTAAAAAAATGATAAATATAACTCGTATCAACTTAAGTGTCGCAGTGTTTATACCTGGCAACCCTACCAAATCCGCCTGGAAATATTGACAACCTTATGTTAACGTACCCTTTAGGCATAGTACAAAAAGAATAGTAGGATAGCTTCATACAAATCGGTCGCCGCCGCTCGTTTGAATGTACGCGTGAGTCGCCGGCGCCGTGTACGCACGCACTTTTAACGCAAAAAATCTCATAGACGAGGACGGCCCGGCGCGGCCTCAGTACGTGATGCACCGCGCGTCTGAGGACGCAAGAGTAGGTAATTAATTCGCCGATCGGCCTTAGCTAACCTTTTTTGTTTTTTTTTTTTTTTTGTTTTACGAGGTGGAAATTCCCTTCGGATCTCCGACTCTTAGGGGAAATAAGAGCCGGAGTATGTGGTGTTTCCACTAAAAACCATTTCGACTTCCTCCATGTACCCGTGTGTCGGAGGGTAGGGTTTCACCGAAGCATTCTTCGCTACCCCCCGACGGGTATTGGCCCGCCAGATGGTTAGGCGGGCCCCGAACGAAACCCCCTTGGCGGCGGATGAAGGTGTTGGGCTCCGCCGCCAAAACACCTAGCGGCCGCAGAGGATAGGGAGGACGGCAACGCAACACCGCATCTCCTCTTCCTCTGCGGCCCCCCCACGACGTAACGATGGTGCGCCCCCATTTGGTCGCGGGCGATAGGGCGCGCGGCAACGCAACACCGACACGCCTCTCCCCCCGCGACCGCGCCCGACTGCGAGGGACAGACAGAACTGTCCCTCGCACCAGCACCGTTGGACGCGTCCTGCGCAGGCCCCTCCAAGCCCACGCGGAGCGTCCCCTTCTGGATCCCTCTTAGCTTCACCGCGGGTGACCAATCCACGGTTACTGAGCCCCCCCACCACGACAAGGTGGAGATCCCACGGGGAGGGGGCCTTAGCTAACCTACTATTCTTTTTTTACTATGCTTTAGGGTTCATACATTCGGTTAGTACTAAAACTATTCATTAAACGTGTATAATAATTATGCAATGTTAAATAAAAAGCCAAATACATATTTTTTTCTACTTTGCCTAGTCGGGACTGGATTTTGTTTGCCAACCCATTCGCGATATATATTTTGTCATGTAAAATTTGATATAAAGAAATATCCGCAAATATAAAGTCTAGGCCTTTCGTGTTCATCCGGTATATCTCAAATATAATTTGAGCCGCTTGTATGGCAACAGTAGTTGACTTTGAGGGTGCAAATCCACATTGATTTGGAGTTATTGCTGCGAGAGGGTTGCGCCATAGTTACTACAATCGGTAACACCAACTTTTTTTGGAATCATTGGTTTGGTATATTTTTAATCATAAGATTAAAGAGTCGAATTAGCCATTCGATGCCGGTCGTTCTGTCTAGGCATTATATTAATATCAGACTTCACGGTAGTATAGCCTTGATGATTTTAGCATGAATGGGCCGGCTCGACCGGGGTAGAACTACCCTCTCAAAGAAAATCGACGTAAAGTAACAGTACCTACCTAAACTGTTGCGTTTCGTTCGGTGAGTGAGAGTGTTGGAGGCCCTATCCCCTATTCCTTCTCCCTCATCCCACTCCTTGTCCTATCCCTTTTCCCTTGACCAAAGGGCGGCAACGCACTTGTGACTCCTGTGGTGTTGCTCGTGTCCATGGGCGGCGGTAATTGCTTACCATCAGGCGATCCGTCTGCTCGTTTGCCGCCTACTACTACAAAAAAAACCTTCTGCAATTCAAAATAACTGCTTTATTAAAAAAATTGGCTCAGCAATAGGCTCGCCCCCTACTAAGTGGGACCTAAAAAATCATGGCGAAATGTGGGTGGGACGGGTGTGAGTTTATATAAATAATAAATTATTTATCTGTTACATAGTTGCCATATTAAAATCTAAGTTTGAGATCAGATGACGCATGTAAGGAGTCCCAGTTTATATGTGTCTCTGTTACACAGCTATTCTTCAAACATTTAGTGTTAAAAGAATAACCAGACATTTGGGAGGCTTACACGGCGAAATGGATCCAACGTGCAGAGGCCCGTAGAGAGCTTTAATCTAAAGTGGGATGGGACACATGCAGCGGAGCCGCCACAACTGCACTACTGAGTACAGCTATGGACTAGCCGCAACACATGTGAGACTATTGTAATATGTGGAGCCTTTTTTAATTGGTTTATGGGATTGGGTGTTTGATAGACTTGTAATTATTATGATTCTATGGATGAAAAACGAGTAGTCAGCCAGTAATACTCTAATAGTATCCGTCCGCATGGCAGGTGGTGACTCGCCAACTCACTGGATGGGCCCTCTCTTAACACGTTCAGTGCGGAACAGGCCGATTTCGGCCTGCCGCTGTACGTACAGCCGGTGCGGACGAAGAAAACTATGTCCCTCTCGCTGGTGCGGAACGATTATTTTTGGTGTTTTTAAGGTTCTGACAGAGACAAATACATATTTCGGCTTGTAGTCAAAAATGTAGGTATTCGCCATAAAAACATCACGGCAGGCCTTTTTCGGCCTGCCACGCACTAGCGATGAAATATATCCGCTCAGTGCGGCAGGGGTCTATTTCAGCCTGCCGACCCAACAGGCCTGCCGGCGACCCGATACCGCACAGAGCGCACACGCCGCCAGTTAGTGTTGTGCTATCTAGCTTATCGATAAAATTGACGATGGCAAATAATAAAAGAAAAATTAAAATTTTGGAAGATCGAGTGATTCGCCCTGCAAATAAAAGTGATAGTGATAGTAGTGAGGAAATATTTCCAATGAAGAAAAATAAAAAGTATTTAACAAAACATCATGGAAAACCAAATAAAAGCGGTAAGTTTTGCTTACTATCTACACGTATATTTATAGTAGTACTTATAATATTTGGAAATGTACGGTTAAGATTTAATCACAAAATATTAAAAAGAAATTATAATTTCAGAAAATGAAGTAAAACCGAAGGACAATTTAATGGATCATGTGCTTGAGATGGGCGCTAAGCGGAGAAATTGTGCAGGGTGCTACGAGCGACTGCGAAGAACCGTCAGTAGCGACGAAGCAAAAAACGAGTAAAAAAATTAAAAAATATTGCAGGCAATGCAACATGCATCTTTGCGTGTCATGTTTCCAAAACATTCACAATTAAATAAACATCTTCATTTCTTTTATGTACGAAAATTCTGTTTTATTATCGATTTTCCTATATTTTGGTATGTCCCATCACTGCTAAAAATACCTTGTAGTGCGGTTCAGGTCGATATCGGCCTGCCGCTTTTCCTGGTTTATATCTCTTTTCCTATTTGGTAGATCCCGGGGCGAATCAAACCTATGGAAGCTGGGTTCAAGGTTATTCTAACAGTAAAAAAATAAATATGTATAGACTATGTTTTCGCAAAGTTATAGCATTTTAAGCTACCCTAGTGCTGGCAGGTCGAAAAAGACCTGCCACGCACTGGCGGAAAAATCGTTGGGGGCACATTTCGACCTGCCACCGCACCAGATGAAGGTTTATGATTTTACTTGCCGCAGCGAACGTGTTAACAGCCGCCCAAAGCAAACAAACTCTGCCATAGAGGCAGCCAGAGGGCAACACCGGTGCGAGTGGCTAGGGTTGTCGAGCGGTGCGGCACCGGTTTCGCCATCGCGGGTCTCGTGATAACGGAGCCCCGGAGCGGGTTTCCCCCTAGTAACGCCCTTGAGAATGACACTTCCACCCCCGAGCTAGTAGCTCTTGCGGCTTCCCTCTGGCCTGCCGACCAAGGCAAGCCAGAGTTGAGAGTCCTGCGGGCGCTCTTGGAAATCCACTCCGACCAGCCAATAAAGGCAAGCTAGAGAGCCGGTCAGGGCCTCACCGACTCTCTGAAGCATTCGGGACCGCAGTGTCGCCACACACATTCAGCTCGCCACAAAGCTGCCCTGCGGTTGTAAGCTTTCTTTTCATCTTGTAATACATTTTTTGTTTATATTACTCGATGAAGGTGATGTTTAAAAGCTGTTACTCTGCTCTCTGAGATTGCGTTAGTCTCGTGGTGAGGTAACGACTGCCCCAGAGGGGTTAATATTATTATTGTTATTGTACGTTCATTATAACAGGACATCCATAATTTATTTTTAAGCAAATTTAATCTATTCTAAGCTCGAAAATTTCATATATCACTTTTTTATTGAGCTGTATAAAAATAATCCGTACATTAATAAAATCATAACAATTGCAAGTTATAACTTAAATTACTTACAAAAACCATAAGTTAAATGTCAAGTGGCATTTAAATTATTCATTAAATCTCAAAATCTCAAAGTTATTTAAATACTCAATGTTTTGTGAACCTTCATAATAATAGAACAATAGAGTAAGATTTAATTGAAACAAATTATGAAAAGAGAGGCCACTTATAGCTGTATAAGCCTTTCGTAACGATCGACAAAGTTAAGCACATTCACAAAAGTCACCATTGGATGGGTTGACGACTTTTGTGGTATTTACAGCAGAGTGCTAACGTGCTTTAGAGGTCACGCAAAAATGTCGGTTCTGGTTCTTGTTTCAGGATCAGAATCTTTAGGCCATATCGGATGTCTTCGGGTAGTCTATGAACGTGGACACAAGAGGTGGCCAAAGTAATAATAATATTTAACAGACAAACTAAAGCATATTTTATAGTTGAGTAGAGGATGATTTGACACACATTTTATGTTTATTTAACCGTTTCTGCTTCATCTTGTGGGAATTTCGGGAAATCCCTAGTGTACCTACTTTTTGGTTCACCCCTAAGGCCTCAAGGAACATACATGTCACACATTTCAGCTTCGTGCGCCCAATAGGTTCGGCTGTGCGTTGTCTGTCAGTCAGTAATTTAAGAATTTTATATAATAACTGGAGGATAACCGCGGCTTCGCCCGCACAATTTTTTTATTTACCTGTTTTGCGTGGATTAAACCATTTTCAAGTCGTCTTGAACACACACAAAAAAAATCATCAAAATTGGTCCAGTCGCTTAGGAGGAGTTCAGTGACATACACACGCATACAAGAATATATATATATATATATATATATATATATATATATATATATATATATATATATATATATATATATATATATATATATATAATTATATAAAGATAAACAGATTTGGTCTTGTGCAATGGCGGGTTAAATCAAGATGGTTGATATGGACAATTCAATTAGATCAGTCTGTTAATGGAGGAGCTGATAACAATTATCTGCAGTTGATCTTGATAATTACTAGATAAATCGCGGATATCTTCGCATAACTGTACCATTTAAGATGAACTAGCTTTAATTATATCTGGTTTGACCGAGTTAGAAGTTATATTTTTTTCATTTTTTTTATTTCTGCTGAACAAATTGACTCCATGCTGCCTGATGTTAAGCGGCCAGTGAAGTCCCATAGTGATGGCCATCATGGCATTATGGCATGATGGCCCTCACCTTGAAGGCCTTGACAGAAGCTTTTTCACGCCCCGCTTAAAGGACCCAGTATCATAAGTGGAGGGAAACACGTGGGCTGGTAATGAGTTCCACATCTTAATGTTACGGCAGAGATAAGAGGCGCCGAACCGTTTGGTGCGTAACGGTATCTGTTCTACCGTGTAAGAGTGGCACCTTAAGCCAGCACGTGTCGTTCGGGATAGAAAAGGAGAGGGTGGGATTAGTTGAAAGAGCTCTTCGGAGTAATCACCGTGGTCAGGCCACTTCTGTGCGTAATTGCAATGAGTCAAGAGTCTTAGTGGCCTCTGGATCCCTAATAATACGGACAGCACGCCGTTGCAACCTATCGAGGGCGTCCAATAAGTACTCAGCGGAGCCATTCCAAAGGTGAGAGCAGTATTCCACGCAGGAGCGAACCTGGGTCTTGTATAACAGACACAACTGCTCCGGCGTGAAAATCCTCCTCACCTTGTTCAGGACTCCGAGTTTCCGAGATGCGGATTTGATGACATCCTCGATGTAGTTTTTCTGGTTGAGATTTCTGCGTATGTCCATACCCAGGATATTGAGGCTGTCTTGAATCAGTAGTGGAGTGTCCAGAAGAGAGGGGATGGGGAAGGAATGGAGATACCTTAGCTGAGAATGCGCACACCTGTGTTTTCTTGGCGTTGAACTCGACCAGGTTCTCATCACCCCAATGCGAGATGCAATTCAGAACCCAGTCAAGCTCAGCAACAAGTCTTCGCCTATACTCCTCAGTATCGGCTTGCTTAGCCGCAGGATGTTCTAGATATCGCCCATGTACAGTACTGTCATCTGCATAGCAATGTATGCCCTCAAAAGTGAGCATATCATTGATATGCAGAAGAAAAAGCGTGGGCGATAGAGATAGAAGTATGTGAACTGATGTGTACATAGCCGAAATGAATTTACAAAATGTCTATAAAATAATATTCCTTTTTCAAATCCTTTTTTTTGTCTGTCGGTATCTGGCTATGTCCGTCACTTATAATAAAATAATTGTATGCTAGTACAATTTTGTAAAATAACGTCTTTCAAGACACTCCTCAAATCCAATACCTAATTATTACGAACAATTAATTTAATATAGTGAAAATAACACACGACGTCTATTTGCTGACAAGCTACATTTCACGTTGCTAAAAATAAAGAAAGTAACTGGCTGAATAACGCTGAACAAGTATCTTTATTGTTATGTTGGCAATCGTCAGCTGTCTCGTTAATGTGGCACCCCTGTCAGTTTGGCACGAACCGGGCCCGCGAACGTTATTCCAAAGATCGTACCATTGTTCCTGTAACCGAAGACGTGTTTTTTATCGACTTTATTTTTTGACATTAGGTCCATTGCATTCAATAATTATATTTTCTTCAACATTAAGTTCACTGGAGCTATTGTATTATTACCCAATCAGAGGCATGGTACATACATTGGGAATTATGCTATATTTGCCAACTTTCGTAATTTGTACACATACTAAAATTATTATGGTACTCTACACTGTTCAATCTACTAGTGACGTTATATAGAATTTACAACACTCCGCCTAATGGAAATAGCGAGGCAAAAACCAGTGCGTCCAATATCTAGAGCGCATGATCAAAGCTCTCCGTGAAAAACGAGTTATCCATATTTTGGATGAATTCTTTTAAAATAGGCGTATGGTAATGGAAATGAAATGAAAATGAAAAATTATTTATTGCTGCCACAACCAGACACAAGTACATACATATTAAAATAAAAGAAGGTAAGTACCTACATAAAACAAAAAATTAAAAATAATAAATATCGTTAACATTTATACAGATAGGTAGGTAAGACCAGGTACTTGCGGCTGCACTCATTTTTTAACAAACTTTTGCCTGTGGCTTACCGTATGTATCTTTTATATATCTGACAATGAATAAGCTTTCATGATGAATGCGAGAGTAGTACAGGGGTGAAATAATATCCAGCCAAAGAAACAAATTTATTGTTCAATGTAAAAAGTATATTCATAGTTTTATACAAAAAGTCTCAACTCCTAATTTAGCTTAAGAAGAATGTTTCTCAGTGCCATTAGGTTTAGCTTTTACACAGATAATGTGGGGCTTTCTGCCAAAAGAGTAACATTAAATATAATGGATAATAGTGAGTGTTCACAAGAAAGGCGGGAGCGGTGGTAACCATGTCGGGTTTATCAGATGGCACTGCGCCGGCCGCTTACACACATTATACTTGAGCTAGGATTTCTTCTACGTGAAGAACGCCGCGGTTATGTGCTCACTCTTTTTATTTTTGAGTGGATAGATGCTAGTGGTTCAAGATGGGGAGCCTTGGGGGAGGCCTATCTCTAGCAGTGGACGTCTTTAGACTAATTGATGATGATGATATTCGGGCTGATAATGGATGTGGTGATGGATAAAAAATATAAAGTGTCACTACCTTATTTCTCTTCGGGGGTGTCGTAAGATGCGACTAAGGAAATTACATGAAGCATGGCATCTGCTGGGAAGAACAGAAAAAGGCGAAACATTTGACATAAAACCCTATGACGCATCTAATTAGTTTTTATTAGGATTTAATAAATTCTATGCGGTTTGTTAAGAACATCACGAAAACTGCAGCAAACTTACTGTGTTGCTCTACAAAATATTCAAACATAAACGCATAAAACAAAACCGTGCTTTACGTGAAACATTATAAGAGATTGTATTTCGGTGAATGTTTATGTGACCTCTGAACGTGATTTCAAAACGAAATTGAACATAATTGTATGTGAGAGTGTGTGCAATTCACACACGTTAGAAGTGAAATATTAGAAAAGTATAGGTTACGAGGGATTGAAATGAAAACTAGGAGTAGGATGATTGTTTTTTTTTTATAGGCCCACGCCTATAGGTATATCCGAAGGGGTAGCCGGAGGAGTAATATTACACCCACATTTCGCCACGAATTTTTAGGTCCCACGTAATAGAGGGCGAGCCTATTGCCGTTACTGGGCACATCACCAGACTCCGTGCTGCTACTAAGAATTCGGAAAAACCCAGAAACACTTTTGCCCGACCCGGGAATCGAACCCGGGACCTTCGATCCGCATTCGCATACGCTATCCACTGGACCACGGAGCAGGATGATTGTAAGGTCGTATTAAATTGACGGAAATGGAAAATTTATCAATTTTAATGGACGAAATCTACTTAGTATCCTTATAGTGGCAATCGTCCGTAGTTAATAAATTAACACGCTATAATAACAAATATAACAGATAAATGCATGTAAATAAAACTAACTAAACTATAGGTGGGCAAGATAATACCTAAGAATCTTGGTCACTACTTAATCTGCGAGAAACATAAAAAATGCTGACTAAGTACGAATCGAAGGTTCACTAAGATTCCGTACAATCTTTCAACATGATTATACCACTTTGGTCAGTTCCAAACTTTAAATTCATCATACCGTGGTCCCTTTTCTGGTCTAACACTTCTAACAGATTAGACAGAATACTATATTTTCCACAGAGCGACTGCCATTAGACCTCCACAACTTCTTAACAATTTGAGACACGCATTAATCCGAAGTCAAGGTATTAAATTCTATGATACGCGTTGTGGTTTCGAGCTCGTTACCCTTTGCCTAATCTGTTGGTATCTGCACTCGACAAATTTCCGAAAATTATACGCACTCGGAGAAACGTAACGTTCCTCTCTCTACTTGTTACTACGAGTAGTTATTACGTCGCAGAAGGTACAGTCGACTGACAAACAAACGGACAAAATGACAACTAAGCAGCTGTAGATATTAAAACGGTAAAAACGTTTTCATTGGTTTCAGATACGTAACCCTAAAACAGTACATGAATAGAGCCTTTTTCTAGTATAAAAGTAAGTTATAGTCTCGTGTGTACCGCTTTAAAATACTTATTGTTGCATATAATATTTTTCTGGAATACTAGAATTTATTTGTATTACGGTTTATTTCAGAAAATTTACTAGTTGTAGCACAATAGAAAGTATATAAGACCACGACACGTTTAAAATGTAGTTATAATAAAACAAAAATATCTTTATCGTAAGGACTCCATATAAAGAGAAAGAAAAATGATTAGATTTGGAAAGGAAGGTAGATACTTAGAAAACTCTTATTTTAAAGTACAGAGCACTGTTTGAAGGACATGTGTGCGAGCCATGCCTTAAATTTTAATTTTTTTCAAAGTCTGTCTGTCCCTATGTATCATCATCATCAGCCTTCAACAGTCCACTGCTGGACTAAGCCTCTCCTTTGAAAAGAGGAATTGGCCTACTATACCACGCTGGCCAAACGGGTTGGTATAGGGTCAAGTTTTCCATCTCTTACAGTGCTGTTCTCTGCATAATATGCTCCCTCTGTCGGCTCTTACGACACCCATGGGATGATATGGGGTGGCGATAATCCGTATTCTTAATCCGTCATCACACGGACGTCCCTATGAATGCTTAAATCTTAAAAACTACGCAACGGATTTTAATGCGTTTTTTTAATAGATAGAATGATTCAAGAGGAAGGTTTATATGTATAAGACGTTGCTCCTATCGCCTTTAAACCATAGGTTTTATAGATACTCTAAAGTAAATAAACTCAGATATTCTAAAGTCGTAAGAATATAATATGTCCCCCGCGACACAGGATTAATTCCTAGTGCGGGAGATGTCTTTTTGAAGAAAAGCAAAGAAAAAATATATTTCTTGTAGGAAATGCTGAAATATCCTTAGTAAAGTATACAACCTAATGTATTATCAAGTAGGTAAATATTCAGTCGACAACTAACTGTCTCTATCCTTTTAATTAGATTTTTTCTACTTTGTAAAAATGTAGAAGTACCCTAAACAGAAGAGCATGCATGAGAAACTTGATGGGAGTGAATGAAGCAAGAGAGGTATGTCAGGATCGTTGCAAATGGCGTTCCGTAGTCTCTGCCTACCCCTCCGGGAAACAGGCGTGAGTCTATGTATGTATGTAAAAATGTAAAGCAAACGGTCCGAATCAATAGCAATCAGACACTTGATGGACATAATTAAACCATCTTTAAATACGATTCATACACAGAAGCAATAATTGTGATCATCACACAAAGATATGTCCTGGGTGGGCGTCGAACCCAAGTCCACCGGTATAGCAGTCCAGGGCACCAACCCTGAAACCATCAGGCTAGTCAGATAAAAATAAATAAAATGTAATAAATGTGAACATGTTTTACGAGTCATTACTGAGAATGTTTCAGCTTGTATTTAGATTACATTTGTGCTACAATGTCTCCAAATGATCGCCATAGCAATCAAAGTACCTTAATTGCGCTTTTTAACATATATTTGTTTGATTGCAGTTTTTAATATGTTATACACGTGTTATTTTGGTATCATTAAGCAAAACTAATAAGTTTTATTTGAACTTTTGGGGCATAACTTTCATTTTAGACAAGTACTGACCGAAGTAATAGATACATATGTATATAGTAGTGGTTTTCTCCCAGTTCTCCCCTTGGGACGTCTTTGGTCGCCCAAAGACGTCCCAAGGGAAGAACGCGAGTTCGGGCTGGGTTTTAGTGATTACACCATATGTGAAATTAGAGCCAGAGTATGCTCTGGCTCTAATTTCCCATAGATCCGTAGATCGGAAGGGATTTTCTACCTCGTGCCTATGTAGTGGAAAGGTACGAAGTTTGAAAATAGCATGGAAACCATGTCTTGCTAAACTAGTGAAAGTGGCATCGTAACATTTTAAGTAGGAAGATTATAAAGGTTTACTTAACAAATTTGCCATATGATATACGTCGTAAACATGTGAAAGGAATACAAAATCTAATGATCAAAGAAATGCCGAGATCATTATTGTTTCATCACATACGTCACGTACTTTATAAGCTTATGAAGCCAGCATAAAATATGATGGGAACGTAGTAGGTACTGAACTAGCCCGCGCCTACTTATTGCCCAAACCAAGACATTATACAGAATAAATTTACTTTTGCGATATATTAGGGTATAACAATAATTGAGGAATGACTTTTCAAAAGTGCTTATTTCCTCATTAACAATATTGTCTGAAAATGAAAAATCTATTCTGAAAATAAAAGATTCAATGGATGAAAACGATATGGATATAAGCACTTTTGACGTGAATGTCTCTTTTTATAGTCGATTTTATAGGGGGAAAAGGTGTTTTCAATCAAACTTTAATTGAAAAATATTAAGAGCATGGTATCAGAAATCAGAAATGAATTGCATAAAACCATTTTGAATAGTCACTCCTCAATTGAAGTCGACATACGAGATCTCAAAATATAACTTACTAGCTGCTGCCCGCGACGTCGTCTGCGTGAACGCTATACAGCACCTAACTATTAAATAAATACCTACCATTATACCTTTTAAAATAACATTTATTTACCCGTTTCTTCTTTATATTTCATACCTGCAGAAAATGTTATAACAGAGGGAGACTGTCTTTTGTAAAATTTACCTTCAAAAAGTGCTGATTTTCAGCCTGCTTTGAATAAATAACTTTATGGTGATTCTGCTGAATTAAGTCATAAGTTGTGACTGAAGCAGATGGAGAAAATAAGCAATACATAATAGGGTAAAATATATACTTATAGGACTTCTCGATACACAACATTAGTGGTTTGGCTCTCCGCAGCCAAAATGTAAAGAGTCAGGACTGGTGACGCGGAAGAAAGCGACGTACAGGACACCCGCTGCCCTCAGTGTCTGCCTCTGCGACTTTTTGGTGGTCATCGCGAAGCAAACACTCACGGGGAACTGTATGCCCTTGAACGGGAACCGGAAGTTATGAGGTATGAGCGGAATGCGTGGTATAAATACTGCGTCGCTGACGCCACAACCCGTAAGAATTTCCGCCTAAATGGTGTGTCTGTGGAGCGAGATGACTTTCAGGTTCAGGTCACGTTACACAAATTCGGAGGAGATAAGTTCCGAAGAAGCATACTCGGGACACCGACCTTCAGCTTGATGGTATGCGCTGGAAGTTAACTTGCTGACAGGGAGTTCAGAAATTCCACGGGATAATGTGTGGTGTTTTCTTGCTCGACGACAGTGTTTATAGAGGTGTAGACCACTTCATTCCCCTCAATTTCCGAGAGAATGCATTCGTCAATTGCTACAGCCAGATTATTTTTGGGTGTCAAAATAGGCTGGTTCTAAGCTGGATACAACTCTACTGAGAGACTCTGGAAGCACCACCTGTCCACCTCTCTCCTCTGGTAGAGTGACATAATCAAGACATCTTAGAATTGTTGAGCACGTGCATTGACGCCAAGCTGAGCTCTCATATTAATGGTCAAGCGCATCATACGAACTCGTGACCACAACAAAGATAATTTCAACGAAGCACTCACCTTGTCCGTGTGGTAACGGATTAAGAATACGGAATGTCACCACCCCATATCATCCCATGGGTGTCGTAAGAGCCGACAGAGGGAGCATATTATGCAGAGAACAGCACTGTAAGAGAAGGAAAACTTGATACAAACCCTATACCAACCCGTTTGGCCAGCGTGGTATAGTAGGCCGATTCCTCCTTTCAAAGGAGGGGCCTAGTCCAGCAGTGGACTGTTAAAGGCTGATGATGATGATGATGATGACTCACCTCGTCAGCCCTCGATCTCCGCGTCACCACGGGAAGCGTTTGTCGGGAATCGTCACTGAACAGAACTGTGACCACCCATTAAATGCTCGTTCCTGCGGATGTCCTGCAGGGTTCTGTCCATGGCCTCAACTGCCTTCCTATTGGCCATCGTACGCTCATCCCATACGATCAGAGAGCAATCCTTGAGCACGTGTCCCTTATCACTGTTACGTGACACACCACAAACGGGTGTTACGGCGCTCTCTAAATCGATGGGCAATTTAAACATGGTATGTGCTGTCTTGCCACCCAGAAGCAGTGTGGCAGCGATTGCCGGCGACGCTACAGCAATGACAATTTTGCCTTGCCTGCTGACCTCTGCAAGTATGCCAGTAGTAACAAATGTTTTTCCTGTTCCACCAGGTGCATCCAAGAAAAACATTTTAGCCTGGCTTTGCCCAACGCTTCAAGGACGGTGTCATAAAATTCGTAAGGTAGTCATTTCAAATTGTCTCATCATTATACTCCCAATCTTCACGATCTTGATGCGGTGATGATTGTGAAGCTGGTAACAAATATTTGACCAGTGGATTGCCGCCGATAGAAATAACCACGTCTTGAAGTGAACTGAGACAGGTGTTCAGCACGCGATCATCAGTTACTTCGACTTCGTCTCCAGTAGCACGCCTCAAAGCTCGTAGAAAATCTTCAGACAGATAATGGGGATACTTCTCCCAGAAAACTACCGGGTTCGCGACTCCACAAAACACCAAAATGACGTCAAACAGATGACGCATGCGGCTGGGACTGTCACTGACGCTCGCCTCCCCGAGGGTGTCATCCCAGTATTGGTCACCGTCGAGAAAGTGACGTACTACGCAGGCTGTGCGGTAAGTGGGATACTCCACGGCATCAAATGTCCTCAGAAAGGCGAAATACGTTGGGCCTCGGACTTTGTGAAGTAACAACCGCAGAAAATAGCATTCGACATTATTTGTGTGTATAAACTCTACAAAATGCGGTGTCCTTGAAACTTCCCGGAAAACCTTCCACAGCACCTCCTCGTCAACGTCGGTTAAATACATCCTTTTGCTTGTCGTACGTGTTATATGAAGGCATCTCGTCATACGTAAGGGACTTCCCAAACTGGTCGATTTTACAGAGCCTGAAAAACGCCAAGAGACTTATTTGACGCGGATTTTCCAAGTGCTAAGCAACGCTGTCGGGATCAAAATATATGCGCTGACCGTTCTCTAGATGGACGTGTAAATGCATGACGGTAGGATGCTTCTCATGTATAGAGAACACCAGTATCCGCCAAACCGCTTCAGACGTAACAATAAATAAATGGCTGTGTGTGAGTAAATAAGATTTAGCTAGTTCCACATCTTACTGATGTTTATATATAGTTAATCCAAACAAAGGTACGTGGTATATGTATATCCCGAAAGACAATTTAAAGCAAGTTTATATGCGACATGTAAATATATTAATTAAGAAGACATAATTACACCAATGTGACCAAAATGTATTTTTTTTTGTACTAAATCTATTACTATTTATTCTGACAGAAATTATGTAAGCAATCAAGTTTGGCGATGGTGTAGTATAGTTAATTAATTAAATAACTTCAACTTAAAGGCTTGCTCATCTCTGCAACGAATTAAAAATACAATTTTAAGAAGAAAATGTACAACTCCATCTATGACTTTTAAAAAGAACTATTAACGTCGCCAACATGTTCAAATTAAATTATTTATATCCAAAAAGGGCTTACAGATGCAATTCGACTTGATGTTTTTGAACTCTCTTAGATAGCGCTGCATTAAAATTGTCTTGATTCTACTTATATTCAATTAATTATGTTTATCAGCCTAAGTTACTTATATTGCGTGATTTTTATAGTGTGAAGCTAGATTATAGCATAGTTAACATAATAACAACATTAAAATATGCATTGTTACATTAAACGTTGTTACAGAATACGTTCAAGAAATAAAGGTTCTCTGCTCGTTCCCCGTAGGTGATAGCGTAATAATATGTAGCCTATATGGTGACCCGACTTTTTAATAATATTTGTGCCAAATTTGATGTGAATCCATGCAGTACTTTTTGAGATTAGCCCTGACATAAGGACAAACAGATAAACAGACAAACAGACAAAAATTCTAAAAACTATATTTTTGGCTTCGGTATCGATTGTAGATCACACCCCAAGTATTCTTTAAAAAAATATTCAATGTACAGTTTTGACTTTCCTACCATTTTATTATATGTATAGATATACCTATAGATTTATAGAAGAACCATGAACCCTTAAACATTACACTCCTTTTTTGGCAAGCATGTATGAATGTCAGTTATGAATGTAGAGGAAGCGCGTGAGGTTTGCAAGGATAGAAGCAAGTGGTGTTCAGTTCTCTCTGCCTACCCCGACGGGAAAAAGGCGTGAGCATATGTATGTATGTATGTAGATTTATAGGTTTAACTAGAGAATGCTCGCAGCTAGGCTCGCACATTTTCTCTTTTAATTTGTCTGTTTCTGCCAAATCCTGTGGGAATTTCAGAAAATGCCTTCTTAGTGCACTCCGACAGTCCCCAAGGATTATACATATGTATGTACATGAGCAATTTCAGCTGCCTAAGTACGTCTAGTAGGCTGTGCGTTGTCTGTCAGTCAGTCAGTCAGTAATGCAGAATTATATACATAGTAGCTGACCCGGCGCACTTCGTACCGCCATATATGTATTATACATATAAAACTACCTCTTGAATCATTCTATCTATTAAAATTACCGCATTAAAATCCGTTGCGTGGTTTTAAAGATTTAAGCATACATAGGGACAGGCAGACAGAAAGCTGACTTTGTTTTATAATATGTAGTGATATACAGATATACGAGATCACAAAATATAACTTGCAATTCTATATATACACATGAACGATTCTATGATTAATGTATTTACAATATGAGCTTACCTAACTAAGTATATAAGCAATAATAGAGTCCTAGTCTATTCAGCGTTATTGAGGACTTGAGCTGCCAAATTGATGTCATAATTATTATTAAACAGTCATTAGAATATGATAAAAATACTTTAACCTCGTTCTTCGAATTTATATGACGTGTCCGTCTGCCATTTTTCAGAATAAATAGTCGTTGTCGCATTTTCCCTTTGATAAAACAATATAAATTAATATACTATAGAGAGGAAAAGCTTAATAGTAATTTATTTTACTTTAAAACTTTATGCACATAATAGTACAAAGGTGGACTTAATGCCGAAGGCATTTTCTACCAGTCAACCTTTGGGTGATGCAGAGAAATATGTAATAGGTGCAGTTTTTAAATTAAAATGAAAAACAAAAGACAAACCTACTCATTAATATAAAATATAAAATGATATACATTATAGAACTGATATACGTACTTACATACATACCATAACTATATATATATATATTAATAGACGCCTAAATATATATTCTATAATTCTAATAAATATATACATAAGTATATAAAATAATTAAACGATAAATAACTTATGACGATTCAGTTAATGCATTTAGATAATTCTGCCGAACTCTAGTTTTAAACGTAAAACGGTTAGTGGACATCCTGATATCAAGAGGGAGAGCATTCCACAAAAGGATAGATTGTATGATAAAGGATGAATGTACTAGGGTGGAATTGTGAGAAGGACAAAGAAGCAGAAGATTATTAGAGGAACGAAGATTTTTCTCATGTGTATTACACAGAAATTGAAGATGGGAAGTTAAATAGACGGGCGCACAAGGAGAGTGCAGTAAAGAATGAAGAGTACAAAAAGTACGCAAGCTACGCCGTTGACGAATAGGTAACCATCGTAACTTTAATCGGTACTCAGAAATGTGGTCAAATTTGCGGAGATTAAAAACGAATCTAATGCAATTATTGAGAAGGCGATCGAGCTTATTGAGGAGATCTGCATTAAGGTCGAGATAGCACACGTCACCATAGTCGATGATGGGAAATATTAAAGTCTATTTATAGCTTTAATAGCACTCTTATAAAAAAAATATGTGTTAGTTATAAATACCTTAATGTGTATATAAATAAGAAAATAAGAAGTGTCCGGCGTATAATACTGATTAATATGGTGTAAGCTGTTCTTAATCATTAAAAGAAACCAGACGATTTCTTTTAATGATTATATTATCAGAGCAGATCCCGGTGTTACGAAGGTAAATATCTGATTCATCTGTGCTTGGTTCAGGTGGCATGCTGATTACAATGCCTACTTTATAAAATTTATTTTATTATGTTGCAACTTCAGTCTTCGTTTCAAGAGACGTTTTAAGTTATAGATTCGTGTAGAAAAGTGTTAATACTAAAATCTGTATGTATGATGAGTTATGCGTGATTGTAGGCAAAATCCTGATTTAACTGTGCCTGATTCGTATGGTCTGGTATGGATGGTAAAACACCATATTATTATTATCATATGACTAGTGAGTTATACACGGGAAAAATCAAACAGGGAGAATATTATTATTATAGCTATTGAGTATACAAATTGTTTTACCTAAAAGAATTGATTGTATTACAAATATTAGCAAAAGTTATCGATTTTTATGTTATATTACAATATTCACGCTTGCCCAAAAAAATACAACTTTTTAGAGTTTCAAAAGTGTTTTTTTACGAGATATGATCACTGATAATTGTTTTTATAATAAAAGATTATTGTAATTGTTAAAATATGATTGTTTTATTTATAAAGTTTTTGATTTTCATTTCTGTTTCTGATTCATCTGGGCACAAAATATTTGAAATTCGATATTTTGTAAACTACTTTATAAAAACGCGTCACTCATTCAAATATAATGTTCTTTGGTATACCTATTTTCATATGAACATGCATTACAGAGCTGAAAGTGAAATTATGAATCAGTCGAAGAATAAAATTTCGAAGAACTACCCTTGTCTCGTGTTGTAATCAAAATCACTACACCCGGTGCACGTCTTTACAGCGGGGCGTCCACTTAAAACCACTGCACTGTATAGGTATGCAACATAGACAACAACAGCATAACCTATGTCAACGTTTTTTCCAGTACCTTGACGTATTTTAATGTTAGGGAAAGACCGCACATTGGCTAGTTTCCCTGACGTTCGTAATTTTGAGTTCCGGTCAGTAACTACGAATAAAACAGTATTGTTCTAATGTCGTGACGCTAGTAAACAAAAAATGCATTTGACTACGAATTTGCTGCGTGGGCTTACAAAGCAGTCGTTTAAAATAGATTGAAACAGAAATAAATCCAGCGCGTATATACAGGGTGTAAAAAGACCCTTGGGGGAGGCCTATGTCCAGCTGTGGACGTCTCTAGGCTGACATGAAAAAGACCCTTAACGAAAATTAAACCCCATATTGTACCAATTATTACGAACATTTTTTACTTCGGAACCATACCTGGGAAATTACTGGTTGAGAAGATATTGAGGCTCAAAGTTACTATGAAATTTTTGTAATTAGGTACAAAATCGATGCATTTATCCCGCCAACCTGTTCTATAGATGTCCTATACATCCATGAATAAGTAGGTATTTCGAAAACTGCACGCGCGCTCTTTTTATTGTGGATTAAAAAATGTTTCTCCTTAAAAAAATATCGATTCCCAGGTTTTATTTTTGCTTAGTATGACTTGGCATGATGTCCAAAACGAGTAGACTTCGACTTGGTGATGGGTCTTGTGATACCCTGTATGAGGAACGGTGAAATGAAAGCTATTTGAAAGAAATTATATGGATGCAAAAGTGAGATAGACGGGGCTGGTCAGGCGAGGCTGGCCAACACAGGCACGAGTTCACGGATATGTCGTACTAACCTAGTTCCCATGACCCGGACATTCATGATGGGTAAGACATACCGTGGTGATTTTCATGACTTGGAGAATGCACATGAACAACGCTACTTAGGAAATCTCACAGTCCTAAGTCCCTTCCACCGCGCCCGGGACCGCACAACAGAGTTTCCACCGTGAAAAGAAAATAAGAAGGACGTCTGAATGATATTTTCCACTTATTCATGAAGAGTGTTGATTGGCGTGTACATTGCGCGCGTTGCTCTTCCATGTCAATTTGGTAAACCTTTAGGCCTCCCTCACATTGTTTATGAGCGTTCCTCGAGCGTACGCTCGGCGTCCGTTCGGCGTGCGCTCGAGGAACGCTATCGCCCAATGTGAGATCGGCCTTAAGCCATTAGCCAACACCTGAAAAATCAATAAAAAGTGTATGAGTTGATTGGCTGTGCGTGAAAAGTTGGCAACGTTAAGCAACGTTTGCATAGTTCACACTTTGTAATTATGTTATATATAGTTTTCAATTTGTTACGGCATGTATGAACACCATTGTGCTTCGGAGGACACGCATAGCCATTCACGTTCTTCAAACGTTCCCGCGAGATTTTGAATAATTTCCTACAAACAATCGCATCAACACTCATCATCAGCCATTAACAGTCCACTGCTGGACTAGGCCTCTCCTTTGAAAGGAGGAATTGGTCTACTATACCACGCTGGCCAAACGAGTTGGTATAGGGTTTGTATCAAGTTTTCCTTCTCTTACAGTGCTGTTCTCTGCATAATATGCACCTTCGGTCGGCTCTTACGACACCCATGGGATGATATGGGGTGGTGACAATCCGTATTCTCAATCCGTCACCACACGGACATCAACAATAGCTGGGTACAAATCGCACCTAGTGCGTTTCGTCCATGACGGAATCCCGGAATTTGGTGGCCATGACCTAAGACCTTGATTTTACAAGACTGTGTCATCGGAATATCCGTAACTAATAAAAAATGGCTGCCATTCGAAGGTAACAGAGAAACCAGCGTGATACGAGCTATAGCTGCCACGTCATCGTTACCACGGCTAATTATTTAAGTATTGTTTAATATCTGAGATTGTCATTAGGTTTTTATTGAAGTTTGAGACTTCCGTATTAGGTTAGCTCCATGTGGCGAGTAAAATTAGTCTCAAAAATACCTAATATAATTATCATTATAAAAACTCGTTGCTTTGGAAATTAATCTGCAGATAGTGAAATTAGTTTCTTTTTTGTTATATTTATCTTTTGTATATTTTTTTCATTGCCACATGATTGAAATTATAACTAAATCGTTTAGTTGCATTCAGCACTTAGAAAAATCTAGTAGACCCTTTGGGTTACCGTAGATTTATCTGGGTAGTGTGTATTCTTCAATAAAGAGGCAGAAATCCCGAAGATTCAATTTTGTCACAATTAATAAAACCGTTTGCACACAGATATTTCAAGGTAAACATTTGTTTAGCTCTTGTTTAAGAAGTAGATTATAAACCTTGAAATTACCGACGTGGTTGAAAAGACGCCTAGAGTCTCTAGTTGTTACATATTTGTAAACTTTCGGTATATTTCAGTCACATACAGGTAACACATGATTGCCAAAGAATACACGCAACCGCGTTAAAATAATATACCTCAGAATAACCAATGCAAAATCGCCATATACTTACAGCATGAAAAATTGATCACCCACCTTAAACGTTCTCAGGATTATCAGTCACTAAACTATTAATTTTTTTTCACTACGTTAGCACTATATTTTCTCTACCCACTACCAAATGCTTGTGACTTGTTAAAATTAAAATGTTGTGCAATACTTACCATTAGAATTTACTTAAACTTGATGAGCAGATTTCTAAAATACTTGATTATGGTCACGCCTTGACAAAAAGCAGTGGAAGCCTGGTGGAGAATCTGACAGGCTTCCAATTTTTTACATAAACTTAAGTTTTTAATGAGTCTAAGTCATGTAAATCTAAATTATCTCAGATGACCTTGTGGATTGAGTTGACATATTACACAGGGTAAGTTTATAACTTTGACTCATCACGTGTAGTTATTAACAACAAATATTCCTATTGAATCACTTTAATCAACTGTAGTAAATACTTTTATTACAAATTACATGTCATTAAATCTTTAATATTTTATTTGCGTCGTATAAACACAGATCATAAACCCGCATCATGTCTTAAAAAACATTGTGCAAGAACAAAATAAATGTCAGCTAAGATTAATTATACTTTTTTACCAGACTACAGCAAAGCCAAAAGGAAGGGTAATGTTTTTATACTGTAGTTCAAAGGGGAACGGAAAGAAAAGTTGTGTATTGTAGAAGATACTTTCGTGTAAAAAGTTTTGGTGGGCGGAGTTTATTCGCGCATGCGCTGTTCTGTCGCCGAAGACGTGCTTGAACGGCATCGTCGACGGCCGCCGGCCACGCAAGCAGTTGCCGCGCTACCTTTGTGCTATGCGGACGCGACCGGATGCACCTCTGCACAACTTAACATTATAATATCGTAGTGAAACTAACAAAAGTACTGTTACGTCGAACAGAGACAACATAACACTTTACCACATAAGTTATACAACTTTTAAAGTTCGGAAAAGTTTCGCGAAGTATTAAAAGTTGTTTGTTTAATGGAAATTCGTCTTGCGAGTGTAGGTAATTAATTTTACGAGTTTTATTTAACTATTGAATAACTTTATTGTAAGTAATTATCAAAATAATTGCGTTGATATGAACATATTGAAAAACTACACATATGTAATAAACATACATTAAAATTACTGTAAGTTGATTTACAACAGCAAAAACAAATAAATTTCAAAGTTTATCCAAGTTTCGTTACATTATACAACACACCTGTAAGTATTTTATATTTATATATATTTCTTTACAATAATAAACACTATATCAAACATAATATAAAAAACAAATAAAATCCAATCGTGGCTATTTTCAACAATATTTTTATTGACTCAGTAAAAGTAGGGAAGGTAATTAAAATGTTTGCAACACAAAATCAGCCAGTACAGCAGTGATCCAAACCTCATTAACCCTAAAAACAGCTTAGTAAGTTAACCCTTGACGCGGTACCTACTCGACGCCGAATGCCGTCGGAACAGGAACCCTAATAATGTGAACTAAGCGGAACCCGGCGAAAATAAGCGATGATAATGCGACGTGAAATTAAGAATAGACAATAAGTCAAAATAGATGTCTATTTCTTTTATGACGCAGGCAAATAAAACTGCAGAATTCTCTTTGAGATTTTTAGGTATGTTTCATCTAATCACAAACACATAAATTGCCAATATTTTTTATTTATTTACAATTTTAAGTACTATAGAACTGGAAACATTATTAAAAATATCCATAGAGATCATCGACGAATTCTACATTTGACAATTTCAGTTACAAAGGACTTACCATTTGATATCTTAACGCGCAATTTTACAAACAAAACAAAAAGGGGATTATTCAATCCGATTGGATGGTGAAAATATACCTTATGTCAATATTGCTACGTAGGTACGATATATTAGAATTTCACGAATTCAAATTTACCGTTGAAATAAAAGCTTCAAAGAATAAACAATATTCAGAATGTAAATAGAATTCAATAAATTAAGAGAATCCCTAATATTTACATACATACATACATAGACTCACGCCTGTTTCCCGGAGAGGTAGGCAGAGACTACGGAACGCCATTTGCAACGATTCTGACATACCTCTCTTGTTTCATTCACTCCCATCAAGTTTCTCATGCATGCTCTTCTGTTTAGGGTACTTCTGACCTGTCCTTTTTTTAGGAGGTATCCAATCTGGTCAGAGAACGTCCGCCTAGGTCTTCCCCTTCGTCCTGTCCCATTCACACTTGCTTTATATTATCTTCTTTGTCAGTCTTTCGTCATCCATCCTCACCATGTGCCAAAACCATCTTCACATGCCTTTCTCGATGCTTGTCACTTCTGTCATCTTCTTTTACACCACTCTCGTATCACACAATTCTTTACTCTGTCGGTCAAAGACACACCACACATACTTCTCAGTGCTCTCATTTCTACAGCATTTATTCTACTTTCGAGTCTCTTCTGCCATACCCAACTTTCACTACTATACATAAGGGCAGGCACTAACACCCCTAATATTTAATACAATCAAAATTTATATTTGCAGCGGTTCCAGTATAATTGCTACAGAAATGGCTGCAAATATCAATTTATAATTGAGTAAAAATAAAACATGCGTAACATATTGTTAAATCTGGCATAACATTGCTTGACGCTATATTTTTGCCTAGAAAAATATTTATTAATCGTGAATTACAAATTAACTACTCATTGCTCGGTATAAAGTTTGATTTCGTTTTAGACCCCTTAAACAAATCCTATCAATATTTATCGAAATAATATCCTCGCGTTCACTAAAATATTAAAATGAAACACTAACAAATGATTAAATATTAACATCCATTTCACTTTTCCGATGGCACCTCTTTTCTCCTGTTTAAATATTAAATGGTTTATTTCATTTAATTCTTTATAAGCCTGTAAATATTGATAGGCCTATAACCTAATGTCACCAAAATTTTACCTTTGAGGATTTATTTAAAAGGACATGCTTATATGTTAGGAGTAGGTAGGTACATCTTGTATAATATGCGTAGAATAAGAACTCTTCTTCCATACCCTGTTCAAAAGACAAACCTTTTCAAACAACCAGTTGAAATGTCTAGTTCACCATATCGCTCTTCAGTAAACAGTTTAAATTTATAGCAAATAAAAAACATGGTATCCAGTGTATAAGTTTATTAAAGAAGCGCGTTGCTTTTCCGTTTAAATAATGTGTAAAGAAGACTATAATATAGTACGCTAGTCGTTACAAATTAAATACATAACAGACCAATTATCTCTACTTGTATTTGCCCAGGAAACGCAATTTCAGAACTGTAACGCAAACAATCATGTAACTTTCACATTTACGAGCTTTGCAAAATTTTCACAATTATGTGTGTAGTTTATACAAAACGCTAAACTAAATTGCAAGCCGTAAAAATATGTTGTTACTCTTCAACAGGGTTGCAATATGCAACTACAAACATATAATAAAAAGCAACGAAGAATTACAGTCTAAACTTTGTTACAATATCACTATACGGGCACTGGCGAATTCCCGCAGCTACGCCCGCAAATGATTCGTTCCTGCCCGATCCCGTGGAAGTTTTGGGAAATCCCTTCTTAGTGCATCTCTACGGTCCCCTAGGAATCATCATCATTAGCCTTTAACAATCCACTGCTGGACTAGGCCTCTCCTTTGAAAGGAGGAATTGGCCTACTATACCACGCTGGCCAAACGGGTTGGTGCTGTTCTCTGCATAATATGCTCTCTCTGTCGGCTCTTACGACACCCATGGGATGATATGGGATGGTGACATTCCGTATTCTTTATCCGTCACCACACGGACCCCCCAAGGAATATATATGCCAAATTTATTTCTGCACCCAATAGTTTTTGATGTGCGTTGTCTGTTAGTCCGTCAGTAACGCCAGAATTTTATATATTATACCGACTGCGATTATTTTATGCCTGAGCACTGGCCTCCTCTCAAAACGAGAAGGAATACTAAATGACTACCAGGCGAATTTTATGCTAAAATAGTTTATTTTGCTCTGCACATAATTTTATCATATTAGAGTTCTGTTTTTCATACAAATCTAGTTGAGATGGCCGTCTCACAATATTCGTACAGACAGACAGTTTCTCGAGAGGCATGTTGTGACGTCACGTAAATTTGATTACTTTCTACCAATCGATGTCTGATTGTATGACGAAATTAGGGTGGGAAGGTTGTGTTTATGTTTAAAAATAAACGCCGTACGAATTTTATTGCCACGATTCCAGTGACGTTTTGATTATGATATTTTTCCTGTCTCTAAGACGAAGAAGTTAGAGTACGTTTAACTTGGCTGTTCTGCATAATATGGTCCTTAATTAATTTTAATAAATTTAAAATTAATTAAGGAATTATATAAATTAGTTGCGTGACAAGTTTTTTGACTTCCTAGTGTTATCCTGCTTACATCCCAAGACTTTTCGTCTCGGATATTAACTTTTTCACTGAGCGACAGCAGTTTGTTCTCTGCTCTCTGCTCTGATATTCTATGGTTTAGAGTGTTTAGACCACTGTCTTATGCCCAAGGGTACCGACTCCCCATAACGAAATGACACGGAAACACAGCAGCGTAATCTAGGACTAATTAGACTACGACCAAAACAAGTTATCCGTCAATGAATTTAGGATACATATTAATTCATATAAATTAATTGAAGAAGTTCTAGGGCAAATATATTCGCTTCAATTTAAAATAATAAAGACACGCACGATTAAAAGTTTATAGGTAATAGGGGTATTAGTGCCTACTCTTATGTACGGTAGTGAAAACTGGGTATGGCAGAAAAGACTTGAAAGTAGAGTAAATGCTGTAGAAATGAGAGCATTGAGAAGTATGTGTGGTGTGTCTTTGACTGACAGAGTAAAGAATTAAGTGATAAGAGAGTGTTGTGGGGTAAAATAAGATTTCGTAACAAGCATCGAGAAAGGTATGCTAAGATGGTTTGGGCACATGGAGAGCATGTATGACGAAAGACTGACCCAGAAGATATATAAGGCAAGTGTGAATGGGACAGGACGAAGGGGAATATCTAGGCGGACGTTCAGTGAGCAAATTGGAGACATCCTAAAAAGGACAGATTAGAAGTACCCTAAACAGAAGAGCATGCATAAGAAACTTGATGGGAGTGAATGAAGCAAGAGATATGTCAGGATCGTTGTAAATGGCGTTCCGTTGTCTATGTATGTTTGTAAATGTTTATATTTGTATTAAAGACTAGAGGATGCCCACAGCTACGCCCGTACCTTTCCTTTTAATTTAACTGTTTCTGACCGATCCCGTGGGAATTTGAGTAAATCCCTTCTTACTGCACCCATACGATCCCCACAGAACATACATGTCAAATATCAGCTCCTTGCGGCTCATGATTTTGGCTGTAGCTTGTCTGTCAGTCACTCAGTAACGCATAGATTTTATATATACAGAAGATGAAAAGTTTAGCGCAATGCGTATTTCTATTAATGACAATAATAAAGTAATTTACGTCAATATGTTTTAGGTCACAAAATTCTTACAGTCCGTAGGCAGTGTTTGGGTTTATGAAACTTAATTTATTCCTGTCTTTTCTGACCGTCTCACGGTTTTCATCTCGACATTGCAACTGAAGAGTTAAAACTTGCCATCGTTATAAATTTTGTATCAAAATATTGTTTTCACATTTATTTATTATATTGTAAGGGGTACAGATAGATAGGTCTTTCAAAAGCATTAGAGGTTTGCTTAAACATTAGATAAATCAATGATCAATTTTCTCCGTCGATCATCGACTAAAATGCAACATTTTGGTGTCCCTAAAGTATTCAAATTGAAGTATATATAATGCTGTACGAAAAATTAAAACAGCTTTGTAGGCTTCACATTATAGAAAAGTATAGTCAACAGTAACTAACATAAATGCAGTTTGCGATAAAATAAATATGATGATTGTTCATCATCAGCCTTTAATAGTCCACTGCTGGACTAGGCCTCTCCTTTGAAAGGAGGAATTGGCCTACTATACCACGCTGGCCAAACGGGTTGGTATAGGGTTTGTGTCAAGTTTTCCTTCACTTACAGTGCTGTTCTATGCATAATGTGCTCCCTCTGTCGACTCTTACGACACCCATGGGATGATATGGAGTGGTGACAATCCGTATTCTTAATCCGTCACCACACGGACAATAATGATTGAGTTGAATATATGGGTCATAAACAAATGTTAGGAGTAAAAAAAAATAGTTAAAAGAAGTCTCATTTTTTCTTCTAAATCAGCATACATTATAAAAATAACAAAAGTATTAACTTAAAAATAATATCAGAGATCAATGACTTGTTTTCTGGCAAATATGTGACTTTTTAATTTTTTTGTGTCCACAGAAAAGGCTACAAAGTCTACAGAAAAGATAATTATGAAAGTTTTAATTAACAAAAGTATTAACAAAACCTTCGAAAGCTTAACTAAAATATCAATTGTGTTGTACTTCACTGATTAGTAATAAACTATAAATTTAAATACAAGCAAATCACGTGCAAAAAATATTCTTTTTGATCTACAGAAGGGACTTCCCTTCTGTTGACAAAATGATGATATGCAATAAAAAATAAATAGAAACAAGAATAGTACAAAACAGTGGATCCATTAACTTGTATCCCTTTACAATATGGATGCATCACATTCACTTTCTGTATTTGGATTAATATATTATGTTTTTTATGCTGTTGTGGACAAATAATAAAGTCGTCTACATCTGCACTAGACAGTGAAGAAGAAGAAGATTTTACTGTATGATCGACAAATAATTTTTTAACATGTTTCGGTGATGAAATAGTATTATCAGAAACAGAAAGGAGTCTCAATCAAACCTACTCAATCGTACCCTTCACGTCCTCACAAGACTGTGAAGACGTGAAGGGTACCTACGATTGAGAAGGTTTGTCTTCTGAAGTAGTTGGACTTATAAGGTATAATCTAAAAGATACAGTAGATAGTAGTTGTCAACATAGTTTTATTTAATTGCGGTATTGCGTGGTTGGTCCATCGCTTCTTACATGAAAATGTGTAATATTCGGTGATAATTCTTCGGATAATTCATCTTCAGATCTGGTGCTGTTGTCGCGGTGTGTACTGACTGATCAATAGTCTTGACTAAACCCTACGCCTTCTTTTTATGTTACCTTTCTCGGTATTTTCTTTTTCTTTCTTCAATCGCTGCGTCATTCAATCTTGCCCGAGAAGGGCACATACTTTGATTTTTCTGTTCGCCGCGCCTTCTCCTTTTTTCCTTTTCTGTCTTTTTTTTCTTTGAGGTATGTTTGCTAAACAAGATAAGCTACATGCAATATATGCGTCCGAAACCAAAAACAAGACAAAAGGCACATACAAACAAACAATCTGAGACTATAGTCATTTTGTAGCGTGGTGCACTTTAAATCAACACGTTTAGTCGTTACTCAAGTTCTCAAGTCTAAAGTGAGGGCCTTACGGGCCAGATTAGAACAACACTTAAAAGAACAAAACCGACCGACGTAAGTAAACTTAGCAATAGGTTATAAAGAGGTTTCTGAAAAAAAACATAAGCAAAATCACCAACACAATGCCATTATTATCCATTCTGTTGACCAATGTCCCTTCGGTGGACTCAGAAGCACAGAAAAGAATTCCACAGAAGGGATGGTCCTGTATAAAATCCCAAATAAAGTCTTCATATTTTAGGTTGGAAAAACAACAATATAAAATTCTTAAAAAAGTTCATTCGACTCATTAGAATAGAGCTTTTCGTAAAAATTTAGTGTTTACATACCAAAATATTTGATAGCAAGGAAAGACACACGATCTTTGACGAAAACTTGGAGATTAAATTTTTTTAATCTATAAAACACGTGGATCATTCACTTCATGTCGGCACAATGACAAGTGACAGCCACATATAATTGCCAGTGTCAAAATAAATAGAATCGACTAGTCTTGTGTGATATTCAATTTTAGCGTCCGGTTTTTTAGGACCACAGAATGGATACAAATTTTAGTAACGAACTGTTTAATCAATTTTTTTATAATAAATAATTTACATACATTTTGTTAATTTGAAGAAAATAAAAGCTCAACATGTTACTAATAATTATAATATTAATAGTCTGATTATGCCAGGAAGCGTATTTTATTTTTAATATCCATGCAGAGTTCCAAACTCCTAGTGGTAACAAGTCCACAGAAGGGGACTTTATTATACTGTGTGCATTAAAAAAATGACATTTAATGAAAATAACTAGAACATTCTTTATTGTACGTTTAGGTTAGTGCTGAATCCATATTCATATTAAAAATATATTTACTAAGTCTCATAAATTTTGAGAAATTTGGTGGTAACATTTTTTTCGCTGGTTTTGATTATGACCCATATTGAATATAATGATTGAGTCCTTTTAAAATTGCGTCCTGCCTCAAATTTTTAGCAAACGTTTCCTTCCTCTTTCAATCCTGATCTCAGATGTAGGTATAAAAGATGTTGCAAAATCAGCGATTAGGACAAAGAGGCTATTAGATTTTATTGCTTATCATCAGATAGATTGGCGTGTATTTGACAGATAGGAATAGAAAGTTGGCGATAAACTTTATAGCTTAACTATCAGTATATGGATACCTCTTCTGATCCAAAAGTTTATAGCTTAGTATTTGCAGATACCGGGACAGAGATTTTTAGTAAAATATCCAAGTATTTCTAAGGTACCTTTAATTTCGCTGATAGAAGCATTTTCTTGATCTTTTTAGTGAAATAAGTGATTCTCCTCTGAGCTAAAGTATGCATTTTATGGATTGTAGGGATATCTATGGTTATTTTTCAAGCTGGACCTGGATATAATCTTAATATATAAAATCCTTGCGTTACTGACTGACTGACAGACACGCTACAGCCGAAACTATTGGGCGCAGGAAGCTGAAATTTGGTATGTATGTTCCTTAAAAACTTGGTACGTAATGAATTCAAAAGTACGTACACATACCTATCTTTCACGGATGGTATATACGCATATATCTAAGGCTAAGCATTGCTTTCGATGTGAAAGACACTGAGAACCATACTCCTAAATAAAATGTTTCGGTAGTCATTCGACTTAGATACTTACGCACTTAACAGTAAGCCTTAAAATCAAGCCATCAATTTGTTCAGTTTCAAATATAACGAATTCATAATCATTTAGTAATTTAGGTTATAATGTAATACTTATAAACGTCAAAATATATTTTATTTTACATAGAAGTAGTTATAACCTTAAATATAATATATGAAGATATTTATATTTATTATACAAAATATCCTTATAAATACTATGTCTTGCTTAAACATATAATATCATGAATCCTGCATTGCGTGGACTACATAAACCGTAGTTTCGTGGAATCCTTTTTTCCTAAACACTGGCTATATCCGTGTATGATTTAGTCACATGTGTGTGAAACTTCGACCAGGATTTAATACGAGCATTTTAAACAATGATGTCATTTATCATTCAGTTTATCATTGACATCATTTAATTATTAATGAGTGATGTGTCAAATACGGTACGTAATTGAAACTCAATGTAATTTCGTAATAGGTTTGAAATATTTCGTGATAAATTGGTATACCTATTAGTAGGTTTTGTTTAAAGTAGAATTTATGGGTTTTTAGAAGCTTGTACAGAGGTGCCATGAAAAAAAAAACGTAATGGCACGTCATTTAGCCCGTTAATGTCTTGCATTGTAACCTTTTTACACATTTAGCGTAATACACTGTGACATCATTGTGGCTTATCTCTAAATACCACAGCTTGGGCTGTGCCCTATTGTAAAAGGTTGTTTTTAAACGCAAACATTGAGTCAGTGTAGCCACTGGGCACATTGCCAAGCTAGGGCACTTACTGAAAACTTTGTAGCAGACAGAGAAACGAAACGTATAAGCGCGATTTATTTCATTGAAAAAACGATACAGTTTATTTATTTCTTTCTATAAAGGGCTAGATGGGCCCGCGGTTACACTCGCGTTACACAGTAATGCTAAATAGCCTTGATAAATGGGCTGACCAACATAAAAATAACTATCCAAATAGGACCAGTAATTTCTAAGATTAGAGCGTTCAACCAAAACAAACTGTTCACCCTTATTTTATTGATTGGTATAGACAATATGCAGTTAGTACAACTCCTGTTTCGCGGCAGACTTTACAAAAATACAATCAACGGAACCAAGGAGCACTCGAAACAACAATTTGTGGAACACATAAAATGTTGTCCCGTAATCAAACTCATAGCGCTCGCCGCGGTGTTTAACGGAGAGACGGCTGCTTAAACCAATTCACACCACACCATCCACGCAGTCGTGCGATACATTGGGAGGACGTGGATACATTCATCATCATCAGCCCTTTATACTTACTGTCCCACTACTGGGCACGTGCCTCTTCTCACTATGAGAAAGGTAAGGCCATAGTCTGCTGGCCAAGTGCGGGTTGGCAGACTGCACATGTCTTTTGAGAACATTATGGAGAACTCTTAGACATGCAGGTTTCCTCACGCTGTTTTCCTTCAACGATTAGAAAGCGATAATTAACAATTTACAGCAACGCACTTGTGACTCCTTTGGTGTTCCTTGTGTTCATGGGCGGTGGTAATTGCTTACCATCAGGCGATTCGTCTGCTCGTTTGGCGCCAATTACTATAAAGAAAAAAAGGGCGGCGTGGCAGACTTCACCTGTCTTTCGAGAAAATTATGGAGAACTTTCAGACATGAAGGTTTCCAAATGCAAAAAGTGATAATTAGTAATTTAATCACATAGCTTCAGGGAGTCATACCTAGTGCGCGCTACTCGTTTGAAACTCAGACTCGCGGCACGGCAGTCTGTTAGTTTCCCCACTAGACAGCCCCTAATCAAAGATCTGTATTCACTGCCCTAATCTTGTGACTTGTATATATAAAATTCTTGGACTACTATCTGACTGACAAACAAGCAATGGCCCCAACGATAAGACGCAAGAAGCTGAAAGGCATATACAGTGTGTAAAAAGACCCTTAACGAAAACTGATATCCCATGTTGTACCAATCACTACGAACATTTTTTACTTCGGCACCATACCTGGGAAATTACTGGTTCAGGAGATATTGAGGCTCAAAGTTAGTATATAATTTTTCTAATTAGGTACAAAATTGATGCATTTACCCCGCCAATATGTTCTATAGATGCCCTATAACCCCATGGATAAGTAGTTATTTCGAGCATAGCACGCGCTCGCTTTTAATTGCGGTTCAAAAAATGTGAAAACTTAACAAAAAAATCATTTCCCAGGTATTATTTTTGGTTAGTATGACTTGGCATGATGTCCACAACGAGTAGACTTCGGCATGGTGATGGGTCTTGTGACACCCTGTATGTTCATTTGGAGCCGTAGCGGTGCCTTAAGAAGAGATTTTCCGGGTTTTGTATATTATGTATATAGGAGATAATGCTTATACATTTAAAACGGTAGATACGAGTCCGGAACAGGCACTCGAGGAAGTATAGAGTAACTGTTTTTATTGAGCAAAGAATAACGAACGTAATGACTTTGGTAATGAGCCTCCGGGTTATTTCGATGCGTCATCACCACTGATTGTAATATATCCTAAATTATGTGGTAATTGGGCTCTATGATATCTTCACTTCCGTGGTCCATAGTGAAATTTAAGAGGTAGTTGTGTGCATTTATGGCGCAGTGGTTTGAACGGTCGCCACGCTCTTAGAACTGCGGCCAGTGTTGTGGGCTAGACTGCCAAATGAGACAAGACCTTGTTTAATTGACGCAAATGTCGTACGGCAAATGGATGAAATGACGCACATATTAAATAACATAATCATCACAAGTTACTTAAGTTCTAACTGATATTTCTTTGGACAAGTCCCCTACGCTCTTTTGATCCCAAACCAGGAAGAGCCGGTTCTATCATAATGGTAACCAGTAATGTAAATATTAGTAGTATAGTATTTATTATGTTCCAATACCTGCATACTATAGATCAATTATACTAGGTGTAAGGGACGGTGTACCGATAACTGATACCAGTGATTCAGTACATTATACTAAGACACTTGGCGGTCGAATTTTCGGGAAAAATCTAAGAACTCGACAATTTTCCAAAAAATTGCGATGCGAATAGGAACACGCAAACTTGCACTATCAGCTGTTACGGGCCTACAGCGGCGGGTGGTAGCGGCAGTGATTACGATGTACTGGTGCGCTTACTGTGCTGCGGCCGATGTCACATCAGAGGAAACGCGCCATGTACATGTTTAATTCTTAGAATTTTACAAAAATATTAATGCGGGTCGACTAAAGTTACTATTTAATTACAATATATAGCAAAAAATGCAAAAGAAAAATCGTGAATTTTTTCCGGAAAATTCGACCGCCAATGACCTCAGTATCATGTACTGAATCACTGGTATCGGTTTTCGGTACACCGTCCCTTACACCCTGTATACATACGCTGAACAAATAATTGTGCTCATCACACAAAGATTTGTCCTGTTTGAGGATCGAACCTCCACCTTAGTAGACAGAGTCAATAATCGATATACCAACTGGAAAGACAATTATAATTGCAAGCTTTCGTCATAGGTGACGGATTAAGAATACGGATTGTCACCACCCCATATCATCCCATGGGTGTCGTAAGAGCCGAGAGAGGGAGCATATTATGCAGAGAACACCACTGTAATAGAAGGAAAACTTTAAACAAACCCTGTACCAACCCGTATGGCTAGCGTGGTATAGTAGGCCAATTCCTCGCTTCAATGGAGAGGCCTAGTCCAGCAGGGGACTGTAAGGGGCTGATGATGAATATTATTTAAATGTTTAGTTTTATTTTCGTTAGACTTCTAATTGACCATTCGTTTCAATGCTTCTTAGCTGAGAGTTCCGTGACAAATTATCATATGAAAGGCTACCTGACGGTGCAGATTCGTCAAGTACGCTTAAAGGCGGAAACGCCGCGTTTTCATATAGAAATCGTAAAAAACCTACCTATCAATTTGATTTTCTTATTAATAGATAGAGTATATAGCTTACTTCTAGCTTTGTGTACAAAGGCGAGCTTAACTAAACGCTGAAATTTCTACCGTAAAGCCTTTGAGATATGTAGATATTATTGGAAAGAGAGTACCTAGTAAATTGCTATGTACTATATATATTGCCAAAGGTTTCTAAAGTAATATACTATATTTTTTGTGTTATAAACATTACAATCTATAAATAAAAATCTATTATTAAGAACCTGATCAAATTAAACATATTTTGATAAGTGTACGAAACATAATAATTATAAGGCTTCTGTAACAATAGAATATCGGTTAACGTTTTAACTTCTTGTTTGGTGTAGCATATTTATTATTAGTAAATTATTAATAGAAGACGTTCCGTGAATATATTATGGATATAATTATTTTTATACACGCTTCTTTCTCTAGGGGAAGAAGAGACTATAGATTTTTTTAAATGTAAATAATAAACGTAAATTGGTAGACCGAGTCCTAATATACTAAAATATAATTTTAATATTTCACTTATAGTCATTTTACTGTCATTTTACATTTTTAAAAGAAGCTCTCTATTCTTTTGAGAATGTAAAATGAAATAAAATATAAGACTACATGCAAGCTATAATCGATTTTAAACTTTCGCGATTTGTATACATCATACAATATTATTTAGCGGGTCTTAGTCGCGATAATTTATTTATTTCAAGGCATAAATACCTCTGTTATTCTCCTACGTTTCTACCGGCTTGCAACGGTTGTGACCACAACCGTATTTATGCCTTGAAATAAATAAATTATCGCGACTAAGACCCGCTAAATAATATTGTATGATACATGCAAGCTACTTACAAAGCTACTTACCTGATATAAAAAATATAGTTATTATACAAACTGGAACGAAGGGCAACATCATTTCGAGATATTCAAAAATACCTGACTCGTAGCGCCATAACCGTTAAAGAAAATGAAAAGATTATTTCTGCAAATAAGGTCTTACTTTTCTTGACGATTACACTATTTGCGAATAACATATTTTTATATAAACTAGAGTATGCTGTGGTATTGTTATATTATACTGGAGGCTACCCACAGCTACGCCCGCACATTTTACTTATTTAACAGTTTCTACCCAATTACGTAAGAATTTCGGGTAATCCCGTCTTAGTACACCAACAAGAGCCAAGGCATACCTTACCTGGGGGTCTAGCACGAGTTTGCACTCGATCGTCACGGTGTACGGTAGCCTAGTCGACGGGAACAATTTCCATACATTTTCTAACTGCGCCCCTAACGGAGAGTAGCGATCGATAGAGTCCGCTAGGGAGCGCATTACGAGTGCAAACTCGTACTAGACCCTCTGGACATATCCAAGGAACATACCTGCCAAATGTCAGCTTCCTGTGCCTAGTAGTTTTGGCTGTGCGTTGTCTGTCTGTCAGTAACGCAATAATTGTATAAATAAGTTAAGTACAGTAGATAATTTGCTGTGGTATTGTTATAGGTATTATGGAGCAACTATCTATTAATAGATAAAGGGTTAAACCGGCGTAGTTCGCTTTTGCTAACTTGTGGTTGACCGCGCTGTCAATTAAAAGTTTTAGTTGGTGCTATTTTGGGATCTTCTTTGGTCGCCTACCATAAGTTTTCTACAATGCCCTCGTGCTCACTAAATTTGCTTCCTGAGTTAGGTAAAACAATGTTTGATTGTTTCCTATAAAGATATTCTAAAATTCAGAAAATAAAGAGAAGTTTGGTATGAATTGGGAGGATTTCGAGTTGTATTTATCTTGCAAGGCTCCCATTATATAGCTATTTGTAATAGTTTAATTTCACTTTAATAAAATAGAAAAATATAACCTGTATATTTTGGACGTAAATTTGAATAATAATTGATCAAAGTCTAATAATAATACTAATAGACCAATGGTTAATGAAATTGTTCCTATTAAATGAACTCAGGGCTTATTTGGTACAGATCAAACAGAACAGTATTCTAAAAGAGAGTGGTATAAAATGCAAGTATTTTTAAGTTACAACTGTAATTAATAAGTGTGACTGTAGCATGGAGGTACTTTTAAACAAATCAAAAATGTATTTTTTTTTGTTAAATATTAAATATAAAATAGAAACATCTGTAAACACTTCTTCCCCTACCTATTTCTAGCTACTGTTAAATTTCTAATTGTAACTTTACTATTCCGCGGTGACCCCTCGGAGTAGTAAAGTTACACTTAGAAATTTGTAGGGATTGTAGGGCCACAATACAGCATTTATATATAATCAACTAAAAACCCTACTTTAGGCCAAGCCAATACGAACTTCAGTACGTATTTCATCATCATAATTTAAAGACTCGTCTTTAACGCACTGCGCATATTTATCCAGCGACAAGTAGGAAGTAGGTACATTAAATACAGCTAGAATATAAAGGCACATTTAGATTGGTCTGTGTACCTAGCTCAATATTAAGATATGATTCGAACATTTTTTCAAGGGTACATAAAAGTGAGAGTAGAAATAAAATAGTGTCAACTCGGCACAAACTGCTGGGCGATCGTAAAATAACTTTGTTTCTTGTTATAACGAATTAGTTACGTGCTACAGGACTTTACGCAGTGCGTGGCCAGACTTATACTTCGACAGATATTGTGTTTAGAAATAGGAGGTGTTGAGTTTATGATCGCTCATTTTTTTGGTTTAAATTTTGGATGTAAAATAAAATTGGATGCTCATGTTTATTTTAAAATAAGTTTTCTTTTATTGTTTCCGCCTTCGTGATTTGAAGCTATTTTTTAATCTTAGGATTGTTGAAACTGTTGCCAGTAGTTTTGAAATCAGCTTACTGTGGCCTAATTTGTTTTCAAAATTTTCAAATGCAATAAACCAATTTATATTCAAGGATGCTTCTATGCTTAATCAAAAAATAAATAAAAGAAAAGTTAAGCTGAAACAAATTAAAACTTACACAAACTATCAGTAGGTAAAATTGTTACGTAGCGGCGGCTATAAGGTGTTGTGCAAAATAATTAAAATAATGATAAGATAAATATGAATGTGTAAGTATTATTTTGCGCCTTCGATACTACCTTCTGATATGTTCGCTAATAATGCACAAGATTTTGGTACTGGTTTCAAAGCAAATGTATAGAGTATGTGTTACAAAATGCATGATCATTGTCAAGGGAGGCAAGTTCCAGGCTGTATTTAATATTGAGCGAAGGAAACTTGGTTAAGTGTCGCACGCCTGATTAGTTCGCACGATTGCCGCGGGGCGGCGTTCCTTGACGCAGGCAGAATATAGTTCATCATATCAAACGATAAATTATGAATGCGAAAATACTTGTATGTATTTGTATATACGTATTTCTGTCTGTGTATCTGTTACATTTTTTGGTTGGATCTTACACATACATACATACACTCACGCCTTTTTCCCGTCGGGGTAGGCAGAGACAACAGAACGCCACTTGCTTCTATCCTTACAAACCTTCCTCTTCCGCTTCCTCTACACTCATTACTCATTTCATACATGCTCGCCGGTTTCGGGTACTTCGGACCTGGCCGTTTTTTAGGACGTCTCCAATTTGATCGACGAATGTCCGACGAGGTCTGCCGCGACCGACTTGCCCACACACATTTGCCTTATAAATCTTATTCGTCATTCTTTCTGGTTGGATCTTGAGATGAAATTATAGGTATAGAGCGCCAGGAAAGGACAATTTAAAATTTCGTGTTCGGAGTACTATAATTTTTATGGTTGATGATAATAATATGAATTTAATTTTGATAACGTAGTGCTCAAAATTCTTAATAACGTACATAAGCAGCTTTTGTAGGCATTTCCACGCGATCGCTTTGTGTAAACAGTGTTTAAATAAATGTTATATCTACCAACATCATTATGAATTCATACGACACAGACTGTAATACAATTTTACTCTGATTTTCACTTTAAATATTTGAAGAGATCTGACGCATATTACATAGTTACTGGACAAGATTACCTTTCGAAACGATTACGTTTATTTTTATGGTTCATACGAATATAAAATATTTATATTTTGACCCCGAATGCTGTTAAACCTGACTAAGGCTCTCGTTTTCACGATTCTATGCTTTAATATGAGCAAAAAGTAATTTAAAATAGTTGAATAATATATTGTGTATGTCGGTACTACAAATATAAATTCAATATTATTTTCATATTTTGGAAAGACTCGTGCTGGATTTCACTTCTGCATAACGTTTCAGAAGGATTATTTACATATAGGTATGGTGATACTGCATTTGGATGGCTGATTATCATAATTTGACTTGACTGCCTCCGTAGTCCAGTGGATAGCGTATGCGACTGCTGATCGGAGGTCCTGGGTTCGATTCCCGGGTCGGGCAAAACTGTTACTGGGTTTTTGCGAATTCTCAGTAGCAGCACGGAGTCTGGTAATGTGCCCGGTAACGGCAATAGGCTCGCCTATTACGCGGGACCTAAAAACTCATGGTGAAATGTGGATGTAATATTTACACCTCTGTCTACCCCACCGGGGATACAGGCGTGAGACTATAAATAAATAAAAATAAACATCACAAGTTATATTCTACATATCAATCTGATTTCATCAGCCTATCGCTGTCCAGTGCTGGACAAAGAATTCGCCACTAGAATCGCTTTACTGTTGTAGCCATCCAACCACTACCAGCCATCCTCCTCAAGACGTCGTCGGTCAATTTGGACAAGGGGTGTCCAACACACTTGTCTATATTTAAAAATTACTTTCAAACAGACCTTACCGGGATTCATACAGCGTGTCACAAGACCCATCACCAAGCCGAAGTCTATTCGTTGTGGACATCATGTCAAGTCATACCTACTAAACAAAAATAATACCCGGGAAAAGTATTTTTAAAGATTTCACATTTTTTAACCGCAATTAAAATTGCACGCGTGCTATGCTCGAAATACCTACTTATCAATGGGGTCATAGGGCTATCTAAAGAAAATATTGGCGGGGTAAATGAATCGATTTTGTACCTAACTAATTAGAAAAATTCCATACTAACTTTGAGCCTCACTATCTCCTGAACCAGTAATTTCCCAGGCATGGTGCCGAAGGCTAAAATGTTCGTAGTGATTGGTACAACATGGGATTTCAATTTTCTTTAAGGGTATTTTTACACCCTGTATATTGATCGTTACATCAAGTTGTACGCTTACAGAAAAAGGCGCATAATTCTCAGACTACTTTCAAATGGAGATTTTACAGTGACGACCTTTCTTTCCCCAAGGAGCTCCTGTAGCCTGCAACGTTTCAATCCCAATGATCCCGCGGTCGTTTTTTATCCTCTCAAGATCCGGGTTAACGCCAACACACGTGTTTCTAAAATATGCCCTTATATTTATTTATTCTGACGACGTACTTGGTATATGCCGCCGTCGCAAGCATGGAACGTATTAGTTTTATTTATGACAGTGGGAGAATAATTGACAGCTTGTTTACACGCATGTTTGTACGTAATTATTGTACATACATACATACATAGACTCACGCCTGTATCTCCGAAGGGGTAGGCAGAGGTGTTATATTACACCCTTATTTCGCCATGAATTTTTTGGTCCCACGTGGCGAGTCTATTGCCGTTACAGGGCACATCACCAGACTCCGAGCTGCTACTGAGAATTTGCAAAACCCAGTAACACTTTTACCCGACCCGGGAATCGAACCCGGGACCTCCGGTCAGCAGTCGCATGCGCTATCCACTGGACCACGGAGGCACGTAATTATTGTCTGTCTATTCATCATGTTTGACAGGCTATTTGGAAGTTGGATATATTGGCGTTATTGCTGATTAGTTTTCTTAATCATATTTATTTGATGTGTTATTTGTGGTGATTGATCAGTTTACCTTGAAGTTGTATAACTTGCATGGTTATTCCGTGAGACTTATATCATAATAATATTTCGCACATATTATGCCGCGAGTCCATAAACATCAATATAATATTTTTCATATGCGTCCATTTGATCCTAAACTACGTAGAACATATTTAGAAACTTAAAGAGTTTATAAATAAAAGCACCAGATTTACAAAAAAAATCTGGAAAATAATGAATCCAGATCCTTTGGTTTAGTTTATAACTATATCTAATGTGTGCGATTGCCCATGATCGATTACAAAATCGATATAAATATTCTATTCATAAATATGTTGTTGCCATATGCACAGTGACGGATTAACCCTTAATCAAATTAAGCAATTGCCTGAGGCATCACGTCTGAGGGGGGCACCAGAAGAAGCACAAAAACACTCACGTCACCAAAAACCACACCAAAAAAGTTTCTAGGACTAATTTGAAAATTTGCGCGTTTTATGTTGACATAGAGTCATAATCCCACTCCCACTTGCCCACTCGCTGCTCATTCTCATTCTTGAATAAAATGCCCGATGTCGATAAAATTATGTGTCCCGATCAAACTGCAGAATACAGTCACCACAGTAGGTACAAATCTAGTAAACACATATCCAGAAGACCTTAACACCGAATTAATTACAGAAATTCAACAGTTTCAATCATAAGTCATAAGTAAAATAAGCTCTAGACCCAGTGATTCGGCTCGCACAAGTTTACATCAAACTCACGCACAATTGTATAAAATAATACATGATGATAATTGAATCAGCTATCCCTAATGTGGAAACAGCCCTGCGTATATTTTTATCGCTTATGATTACAAATTACTCAGTTCTTTTTCAAAATTAAAAATATTAAAAAGCAACAAAGATGATACAAGAAATGCTCGATAATTTATCGATATTGTACATAATG
The DNA here is from genome assembly GCA_944739405.2 of Euclidia mi. NCBI lineage: Eukaryota > Metazoa > Arthropoda > Insecta > Lepidoptera > Erebidae > Euclidia > Euclidia mi. Next base: position 1,157,681 of record OX123198.2, on the reverse strand, counting down.
TCCGATATGTTAAAAACCTTAAGGCCTTGCCACACGGCACATTTTTACGTCCAACTTGACTAAATCACTTGATGAAATCGTGACGTGTAGATGCCAGTCGTCCAACTCAAGTTCATCGGGTGGGCGGTACCACCAGATTTTAACCAATCGGGTGGACGGAATGAAAGTCAGTGATTTGATTGTGTCGTGTAGACGGGCAAAGCCAATTCGATTGAAAATTTGATCAGTGGTAAAATTGTGCCGTGTGGCAAGGCCTTTAGACGTTAATACCTACTATCTTGCGTGAATTCAATGCTCGGAAAAGCCACAAGGCGCATTTCAATAAATAAATAAATTATGCTTTGGTTTTTATTGTTGTTACTTTGTTTTACTGGCGAAAAGTGGGCGTTCAATATGCCTCTGCCTACCCCTTCGGGGAAACAGGCGTGAGTCTATGTATGTATGTATGTTTTATTGTTGACGCACCTACTCCACTTATAAAGTACATTACATCTCATCAACTTATTTTACAAAAATCTAATGTTTTAGGCGGTAAAGGTTTAAAGACCGATTCTAGTTGACATACGGATAGAGAGGCCCACAGGCATGGATTGTTTAGGGCATCAAGTAGTCTTAATCCGTCACTGCATATGCATGCAATATACCGCATTGTTTTAGGCTGCCAAAATATCTAAAAGAAAAATGGAGTCATAAGTACAAGAAATTAAAACAAAATTTGTATTCAATACAGGCAACTTTGAATGACTTAAGACTTCAAGCTCGTGATATTAACTGTCGGTAATTTAAATAGCCTGCCTCCGTGATCCAATGTATAGCGTATGCGACTGCTGATCGGAGGTCCCAAGTTCGATTCACGGGTCGGACAAAAGTGTTACCTACTGTGTTTTTCGGAATACTCAGTAGCAGCCCGGAGTCTGATGTGCCCGGTAACGATAATAGGTTCGCCCCCTATTACGTGGGACCTAAAAATTCATGGCGAAATGTGTGTGTAATATTTACCTCTGCCTACCCCTTCGAGGATACATGCGTGAGACACAGATAAAAATAAAACAAAATATCTGAGACCATCGTGCTTGTAACAGTACTAAAGTATTGGATACCTACTCGAAGAGACGAAGATAATTTAAAATTATGTTAATGATCACGAAAGTTTACATGTCAGAATTATCAATCGTCGAACTGACAAAACGTTAATAGTACCTACACATTTGGCTATAACTACCAGTTTATGTATTGCTTTCATAAAATGAAAATAAAATATTGAAAAACAGAATCGACAAATTATCTCAATTAATGAGACTTATTAGCTTTCTTTGGCAAACCTAAGTGGACAGTAGGCAGCTTAATGTTTATTAACTTATTTTAAATTATGGTATGTTGTATAATATCTACCATATGTATATCATGTAAAATTATTTCAGTAAAACAATAAATAACAGATTCAGGTTGACACGCCAAGCCCAAGAGATCGCCTGTCCCGAGGTGAATCACACATTTTTTTGTGTCACCAGAACACGTATGAACGTAATAAGAAATTCATACGTCTTGCATTTTATAAAGAAACTACATATTAAATATTCACATAGTACTTTAGTTATTATAACAGTCGAGGAGTATGTAGAGATATGAAACATTGTCTGTCTAAGATTTTCTACCTCTTTATTACCGAAGGATATCGATAAAATACTAGAAGAATGTAATGTTTTTTTTGACGTGACAACGTCTTATAAATTGGTTTGCCGGGTGACACTTCAAGAAACTGCGTTACGCTCCGCTCACGTTATGCGCTCACAATGAGAGCGAGTGAGAGGCACGCGTCCCGCCTAAGAGCGAGAGAGACAGACATAAAAAGTGAAAGGCACGCGTCTTTCATCCTTCTTCCTACTATACGAATGAATATTCACATTAAAATTATTTTACCACTCAAAGTCGTTGTCACGTAAAACTTTCGCCCGTATACCGACTTTACAGGCAACCAATTTTTTTTCATTAGATTCCTCTAGTATTTTATCGATATTCTTTGAGATTGTTAGCTGATTTTAATTTTGCCGTTTGCTATTTTTATACTCGGTTCTATTTTTATAACATTGTTTTTTTATTTGATTTTGTAACAAAATTATATGGTGGTGTGCACAGTGGCTACCGATATAAGAAGTTAGTTAGATATAAAAAGAGTATTGGGTTTCATACACCTATCAAATTATCATAGCAAAAGGTGACTTAGCATTTGATAGGTAATTTATTGACTTTTGTGTTTTCTTCGACGTGGAAATTCGGGTCGCGGGTCAAAGATGTTTCTATGATATCCCGAAAACCGAAAGATTTCGACCAAAATTATAAGTGCTTCGTGTAACCACACAATAACGAAAACACTAAATTCCAATCAATACAGCAGATAAGTATGATTTGATAAAAGTTTGTCGAGATAAGGACAAGTTGAACAGCTCTTCGCGGCCTCTTTGACGGAACTTTCCGTTGGCCTATTATGACGGGCCGCTTTGTTTTATCCCAAACAATTCCTTTGGAAAATATTGCTCCAAATATTTTTCACAATTTCCTTTTTGTAAACGTTTAAATAGTAGTTAAGGAAATAACTTATTTTTTCTGATGATTCAGTTCTTTTTCAAACTGGGACACGTCCTAAATAACCAGCTCCGTTTCGATAAGTCTTCATTTTTGAATCCAATTTTCAAGCAAACATTTAATGTTCCGCAGTAGCTGGCAGCTTTGTGAACAAAGATTCATTGTTGGAATGGAATTGTAACTAAATAACGTAGCAGAATGCTGCTAAGTGAACTAAACGTTAAGTGCAAGAGTTTGCGCCGTGAGCTCCGCGCTGACTTGTTGATTCACAAGTCGCTGAACCGCCGCAACCAAGTTTAACATTAAAATACCGTAACACTCTGTTACATCACTTTACGATGCTCCCACGTTTCTTGAAACTTTGTTTAATTTAGTACGGTTTGTTCCACCGTGCGAGCACATATAAATTAAGAAAATTATAGCTTCACACGTTAGTGAATTTTAGGTTTGAAGTGCTTGTACTGGTTTTATTTCGATGAATCGCGGGGATTGTTTGTTCTCTGAATGTATTGGATTTCATTGAATCGAACGAGACTAACTAACTCACGCACAATTGTATAAAATAATACATGATGATAATTGAATCAGCTATCCCTAATGTGGAAACAGCCCTGCGTATATTTTTATCGCTTATGATTACAAATTACTCAGTTCTTTTTCAAAATTAAAAATATTAAAAAGCAACAAAGATGATACAAGAAATGCTCGATAATTTATCGATATTGTACATAATGTCCGATATGTTAAAAACCTTAAGGCCTTGCCACACGGCACAATTTTACGTCCAACTTGACTAAATCACTTGATGAAATCGTGACGTGTAGATGCCAGTCGTCCAACTCAAGTTCATCGGGTGGGCGGTACCACCAGATTTTAACCAATCGGGTGGACGGAATGAAAGTCAGTGATTTGATTGTGTCGTGTAGACGGGCAAAGCCAATTCGATTGAAAATTTGATCAGTGGTAAAATTGTGCCGTGTGGCAAGGCCTTTAGACGTTAATACCTACTATCTTGCGTGAATTCAATGCTCGGAAAAGCCACAAGGCGCATTTCAATAAATAAATAAATTATGCTTTGGTTTTTATTGTTGTTACTTTGTTTTACTGGCGAAAAGTGGGCGTTCAATATGCCTCTGCCTACCCCTTCGGGGAAACAGGCGTGAGTCTATGTATGTATGTATGTTTTATTGTTGACGCACCTACTCCACTTATAAAGTACATTACATCTCATCAACTTATTTTACAAAAATCTAATGTTTTAGGCGGTAAAGGTTTAAAGACCGATTCTAGTTGACATACGGATAGAGGGGCCCACAGGCATGGATTGCTTAGGGCATCAAGTAGTCTTAATCCGTCACTGCATATGCATGCAATATACCGCATTGTTTTAGGCTGCCAAAATATCTAAAAGAAAAATGGAGTCATAAGTACAAGAAATTAAAACAACATTTGTATTCAATACAGGCAACTTTGAATGACTTAAGACTTCAAGCTCGTGATATCTTTTAACTGTCGGTAATTTAAATAGCCTGCCTCCGTGATCCAATGTATAGCGTATGCGACTGCTGATCGGAGGTCCCAAGTTCGATTCACGGGTCGGACAAAAGTGTTACCTACTGTGTTTTTCGGAATACTCAGTAGCAGCCCGGAGTCCGGTGATGTGCCCGGTAACGATAATAGGTTCGCCCCCTATTAGAAAGAAAGAAAGAAAGAAAAATAAATTTATTTCGGCCACACACACACACACACAACAATCAGTACACAGTAAGAAGAAAAACAAAAAATAACTTAACAATAAACTTAAAATAAGCTTAAAATAACTTAAATAAACTTAAACTTTAACATAAATATGTGTGCCATGGCGAAATGGGTCACCAGCTCAGCATAAGCTGGGCACCCCAAATGAGGAGTAGCCAGCGCTGATTTTCAGTTGGCAACCCCAAAAGTGCAGCACGGACGGCGGCAGGCAGAAATGCAAAGTTTCAATTATAATAAATATATACGGAAGGGTATATGAATACACATAAACAAATAATAATACTGAGGTGGCTAGAGGCAAAAATAATTGTTTCCTTGTGAGCAGGTCGCAGTATGACAAAAAGTTATAGTAGAGGATTAGAATTTAGGTTAGGGTTAGTTACTCCTAGTGTGTCAAAAAATTAAGATTAAAACTAATGAATTTTAGAGATAATTAGCAGCTTTTGTGAAAATGTCAGGTAAGTTTAATGGAATAGGAATCGCGGTTAGATAACGATTTATGAGCGATAATATTGTATTTGCAATTGATGTTATATTACTGATAGGTCAATATTAAAAATTTCATATTTTAATTGTTCCGACAACAGGAATTTTTCCAAGTTCCGTTTAAAACTTATGCTATTTTTAAGGGACCTGATTGGTGGAGGAATGTTATTCCATACATATTACGTGGGACCTAAAAATTCATGGCGAAATGTGTGTGTAATATTTACCTCTGCCTACCCCTTCGAGGATACATGCGTGAGACTATAAATAAAAATAAAACAAAATATCTGAGACCATCGTGCTTGTAACAGTACTAAAGTATTGGATACCTACTCGAAGAGACGAAGATAATTTAAAATTATGTTAATGATCACGAAAGTTTACATGCCAGAATTATCAATCGTCGAACTGACAAAACGTTAATAGTACCTACACATTTGGCTATAACTACCAGTTTATGTATTGCTTTCATAAAATGAAAAAAAATAATTGAAAAACAGAATTGACAAATTATCTCAATTAATGAGACTTATTAGCTTTCTTTGGCAAACCTAAGTGGACAGTAGGCAGCTTAAAGTTTATTAACTTATTTTAAATTATGGTATGTTGTATAATATCTACCATATGTATATCATGTAAAATTATTTCAGTAAAACAATAAATAACAGATTCAGGTTGACACGCCAAGCCCAAGAGATCGCCTGTCCCGAGGTGAATCACACATTTTTTTGTGTCACCAGAACACGTATGAACGTAATAAGAAATTCATACGTCTTGCATTTTATAAAGAAAATACATATTAAATATTCACGAAGTACTTTAGTTATTATAACAGAAGAGTATGTAGAGATAAGTTTTTCTACCTTTTTAATACCGGTAGGCATTAGATCCCTTTTATGTTCTATCGATATGCTTTGAGGTTGTTAACTGATTTTTATTTTGGCATTTTTTATTTTTGTATTTGACTCTATTTTAATAACATTTTTTATAGATTTTGTAACATAATTATGTGGTGTTGTGGACAGTGGTACAAGTTTAGTTAAATATAAAAAGAGTATTGAATTACATAATGATATAATTATGATATATTTCTAACAGAAGGCGACTTAACATTTGATAGGTAATTTATTGTCATTTGTGTGTTCGTCGACGTGGACATTCGGGTCGCGGGTCAAAGACGTTTCTCATGGCCCAAGAACCCAACGATTTCGTCCAAAATAATAAATGTTTCGTGTAACCACACAATATCGAAAACACTAAATTCCAATCAATACAGCAGATAAGTATGATTTGATGAAAGTTTGTCGAGATAAGGACAAGTTGAACAGCTCTTCGCGGCCTCTTTGACGGAACTTTCCGATGGCCTATTATGACGGGCCGCTTTGTTTTATCCCAAACAATTCCTTTGGAAAATATTGCTCCAAATATTTTTCACAATTTCCTTTTTGTAAACGTTTAAATAGTAGTTAAGGAAATAACTTATTTTTTATGATGATTCAGTTCTTTTTCAAACTGGGACACGTCTTAAATAACCAGCTCCGTTTCGATAAGTCTTTGCTTTTGAACCCAATTTGCAAGCAAACATTTAATTCCGGAGTAGCTGGCAGCTTTGTGAACTAAGATTCGTTGTTGGAATGGAATTGTAACTAAATAACGTAGCAGAATGCTGCTAAGTGAACTAAACGTTAAGTGTAAGAGTTTGCGCTGTGAGCTCCGCGCTGACTTGTTGATTCAAAACTCGCAGAACCGCCGCAACCAAGTTTAACATTAAAATACCGTAACACTCTGTTACATCACTTTACGATGCTCCCACGTTTCTTGAAACTTTGTTTAATTTAGTACGGTTTGTTCCACCGTGCGAGCACATATAAATTAAGAAAATTATAGCTTCACACGTTAGTGAATTTTAGGTTTGAAGTGCTTGTACTGGTTTTATTTCGATGAATCGCGGGGATTGTTTGTTCTCTGAATGTATTGGATTTCATTGAATCGAACGAGACTAACTAACTCACGCACAATTGTATAAAATAATACATGATGATAATTGAATCAGCTATCCCTAATGTGGAAACAGCCCTGCGTATATTTTTATCGCTTATGATTACAAATTACTCAGTTCTTTTTCAAAATTAAAAATATTAAAAAGCAACAAAGATGATACAAGAAATGCTCGATAATTTATCGATATTGTACATAATGTCCGATATGTTAAAAACCTTAAGGCCTTGCCACACGGCACAATTTTACGTCCAACTTGACTAAATCACTTGATGAAATCGTGACGTGTAGATGCCAGTCGTCCAACTCAAGTTCATCGGGTGGGCGGTACCACCAGATTTTAACCAATCGGGTGGACGGAATGAAAGTCAGTGATTTGATTGTGTCGTGTAGACGGGCAAAGCCAATTCGATTGAAAATTTGATCAGTGGTAAAATTGTGCCGTGTGGCAAGGCCTTTAGACGTTAATACCTACTATCTTGCGTGAATTCAATGCTCGGAAAAGCCACAAGGCGCATTTCAATAAATAAATAAATTATGCTTTGGTTTTTATTGTTGTTACTTTGTTTTACTGGCGAAAAGTGGGCGTTCAATATGCCTCTGCCTACCCCTTCGGGGAAACAGGCGTGAGTCTATGTATGTATGTATGTTTTATTGTTGACGCACCTACTCCACTTATAAAGTACATTACATCTCATCAACTTATTTTACAAAAATCTAATGTTTTAGGCGGTAAAGGTTTAAAGACCGATTCTAGTTGACATACGGATAGAGGGGCCCACAGGCATGGATTGCTTAGGGCATCAAGTAGTCTTAATCCGTCACTGCATATGCATGCAATATACCGCATTGTTTTAGGCTGCCAAAATATCTAAAAGAAAAATGGAGTCATAAGTACAAGAAATTAAAACAACATTTGTATTCAATACAGGCAACTTTGAATGACTTAAGACTTCAAGCTCGTGATATCTTTTAACTGTCGGTAATTTAAATAGCCTGCCTCCGTGATCCAATGTATAGCGTATGCGACTGCTGATCGGAGGTCCCAAGTTCGATTCACGGGTCGGACAAAAGTGTTACCTACTGTGTTTTTCGGAATACTCAGTAGCAGCCCGGAGTCCGGTGATGTGCCCGGTAACGATAATAGGTTCGCCCCCTATTAGAAAGAAAGAAAGAAAGAAAAATAAATTTATTTCGGCCACACACACACACACACAACAATCAGTACACAGTAAGAAGAAAAACAAAAAATAACTTAACAATAAACTTAAAATAAGCTTAAAATAACTTAAATAAACTTAAACTTTAACATAAATATGTGTGCCATGGCGAAATGGGTCACCAGCTCAGCATAAGCTGGGCACCCCAAATGAGGAGTAGCCAGCGCTGATTTTCAGTTGGCAACCCCAAAAGTGCAGCACGGACGGCGGCAGGCAGAAATGCAAAGTTTCAATTATAATAAATATATACGGAAGGGTATATGAATACACATAAACAAATAATAATACTGAGGTGGCTAGAGGCAAAAATAATTGTTTCCTTGTGAGCAGGTCGCAGTATGACAAAAAGTTATAGTAGAGGATTAGAATTTAGGTTAGGGTTAGTTACTCCTAGTGTGTCAAAAAATTAAGATTAAAACTAATGAATTTTAGAGATAATTAGCAGCTTTTGTGAAAATGTCAGGTAAGTTTAATGGAATAGGAATCGCGGTTAGATAACGATTTATGAGCGATAATATTGTATTTGCAATTGATGTTATATTACTGATAGGTCAATATTAAAAATTTCATATTTTAATTGTTCCGACAACAGAAATTTTTCCAAGTTCCGTTTAAAACTTATGCTATTTTTAAGGGACCTGATTGGTGGAGGAATGTTATTCCATACATATTACGTGGGACCTAAAAATTCATGGCGAAATGTGTGTGTAATATTTACCTCTGCCTACCCCTTCGAGGATACATGCGTGAGACTATAAATAAAAATAAAACAAAATATCTGAGACCATCGTGCTTGTAACAGTACTAAAGTATTGGATACCTACTCGAAGAGACGAAGATAATTTAAAATTATGTTAATGATCACGAAAGTTTACATGCCAGAATTATCAATCGTCGAACTGACAAAACGTTAATAGTACCTACACATTTGGCTATAACTACCAGTTTATGTATTGCTTTCATAAAATGAAAAAAAATAATTGAAAAACAGAATTGACAAATTATCTCAATTAATGAGACTTATTAGCTTTCTTTGGCAAACCTAAGTGGACAGTAGGCAGCTTAAAGTTTATTAACTTATTTTAAATTATGGTATGTTGTATAATATCTACCATATGTATATCATGTAAAATTATTTCAGTAAAACAATAAATAACAGATTCAGGTTGACACGCCAAGCCCAAGAGATCGCCTGTCCCGAGGTGAATCACACATTTTTTTGTGTCACCAGAACACGTATGAACGTAATAAGAAATTCATACGTCTTGCATTTTATAAAGAAAATACATATTAAATATTCACGAAGTACTTTAGTTATTATAACAGAAGAGTATGTAGAGATAAGTTTTTCTACCTTTTTAATACCGGTAGGCATTAGATCCCTTTTATGTTCTATCGATATGCTTTGAGGTTGTTAACTGATTTTTATTTTGGCATTTTTTATTTTTGTATTTGACTCTATTTTAATAACATTTTTTATAGATTTTGTAACATAATTATGTGGTGTTGTGGACAGTGGTACAAGTTTAGTTAAATATAAAAAGAGTATTGAATTACATAATGATATAATTATGATATATTTCTAACAGAAGGCGACTTAACATTTGATAGGTAATTTATTGTCATTTGTGTGTTCGTCGACGTGGACATTCGGGTCGCGGGTCAAAGACGTTTCTCATGGCCCAAGAACCCAACGATTTCGTCCAAAATAATAAATGTTTCGTGTAACCACACAATATCGAAAACACTAAATTCCAATCAATACAGCAGATAAGTATGATTTGATGAAAGTTTGTCGAGATAAGGGCAAGTTGAACAGCTCTTCGCGGCCTCTTTGACGGAACTTTCCGATGGCCTATTATGACGGGCCGCTTTGTTTTATCCCAAACAATTCCTTTGGAAAATATTGCTCCAAATATTTTTCACAATTTCCTTTTTGTAAACGTTTAAATAGTAGTTAAGGAAATAACTTATTTTTTATGATGATTCAGTTCTTTTTCAAACTGGGACACGTCTTAAATAACCAGCTCCGTTTCGATAAGTCTTTGCTTTTGAACCCAATTTGCAAGCAAACATTTAATTCCGGAGTAGCTGGCAGCTTTGTGAACTAAGATTCGTTGTTGGAATGGAATTGTAACTAAATAACGTAGCAGAATGCTGCTAAGTGAACTAAACGTTAAGTGTAAGAGTTTGCGCTGTGAGCTCCGCGCTGACTTGTTGATTCAAAACTCGCAGAACCGCCGCAACCAAGTTTAACATTAAAATACCGTAACACTCTGTTACATCACTTTACGATGCTCCCACGTTTCTTGAAACTTTGTTTAATTTAGTACGGTTTGTTCCACCGTGCGAGCACATATAAATTAAGAAAATTATAGCTTCACACGTTAGTGAATTTTAGGTTTGAAGTGCTTGTACTGGTTTTATTTCGATGAATCCCGCGGGGATTGTTTGTTCTCGGAATGTATTGGATTTCATTGAATCGAACGAGACTATGTTTGATTTATTTGAATCAATGATCTAGAATACAGTTGTTGAATGTATTTAAGATTAATCAAAGAAAATGGCAAGTCTAAAGATGAAAAGTCGTAAACAATACAAACAAAGTAAGACAGTAGGTTGTGTTGAGTAGCTCGGGGCGAACTGGCGCCGGATCTGTGTGACAATATCAGTGCGACGTGACGTGCCCCGTCGCGTCTCCCCGCGGCGCCTCCAACACGCCACAAGTACCTCAGCTAGTTAAGCAAAGTTCGCAATAACATGTAGGTATAAATGCACGCCGCGGTTTGTAATTATTGTTACAAACAGCATGTCACACACACTCATATCGCAGAATTGAGATTGTAAGCTGGCAAATATGATGGTTTTAAAAGTTACTCATTTACATTCAAAGGAAAGTTGTTCCGAAAAGGATGAAATAATAAAATGCTGATATTTTTGACAATATTTTCTTTCTACTAAAGTTTTTGCTGGTAAAACGAATATGTACATTGTACATATTGGCAGCGTATTTCAACCTTGGAAACAATGTTTTGTTGTAGAAAATTCGATAGCGTCACGATATTTTGTCAAAGGGTTGAATTCTTCTATCTTGAATTTTTCCTACAGACAGGATTACAAAGTCACAGAATATTTTATTGCGCGCGTGAAACCTCATGAAACATATGATTAAATTTTTTTAACCGTTAAATCTTCTTCAATTTACAGATAGGTAAATATTTTTTAATAATACAAGACGAATTTTCATTCACTTACATTTTCAGTGACAAAATAAGTGAACCAAGCTCTGTGACAGAAATGTACTATCGAATGTACGGATACGGTTAACTAGAACAGCTCACATTTAGTGGAACGTAAGACTAACACCAGTAAAATGATGTCCCAACACCTGACGAGCATGTTCGAGCAGCTCGGCAACTTCACGAAGAACAACTTAACGCATAATAGTAAACTAGTGAAGGAGAAGGAAAATAAGGCGAACGCTAATCATGTAGGCGTGGGAGGGACGGGAGGAGGAGGGAATTTGCAGGCGTCTCCTTCTCACAAGCATGGGCAGCCTCCACCTCCGCTGAAAAAGCCGTACAAGCTGAGGAACGTCTCGTCGAAAGCCGAGTCCTACGACACACTGTACGGGAACAGCATCTTGGTGAGTGATAGTCATGTAATTATATATAATCTTACGGATTTTTCTTGGTCGACAAAGGCCCTTGTTTGCCTCGCTTTAATATCTACTTTTGATCAAAGGACGGCGATGTCCAATATATAGCTTTAATACGAGATTTACGACATTTTTGTTCTCGTTGGGATTTCGGTTATTTTGGTCTATTCGTGTGTTAAGAAATTTTATGTCCTATTTCGATACTTGCTTCCAGTTAAAGTTACATTATGTGCCCATTTCATATGTTTGTATATACTTATGGACAACTATTTTCAGAACTGTGTTCATATTTAAGTGTTATGATTTGGTGTTGTATCAAAGGTCAAAAATAATGATGATATGAATAATGTGGTTTATAGTTAGTATAGGTACGTTAATAATATAAGAAGCGTTTAAGTTTTCTTATATTACTATTGATAAAATGGTATAGTGAATAGGAAACAAAAGGCGGTAAACCTCCGATTGAACAAACTATATTACTCATATTCAAGTGCGCTCTCGTTTCTAAAATTAAATTTGAAGAATTGAAATCGTTATCATATTTCGTTATCTGTTTTTTTTTTATTTATTTATCTTAAACTTCTTGCACAATTACAAAAAAGTAATGCACAAAGGCGGGCTTAATGCCAGAGGCATTCTCTACCAGCCAACCTTTGGGTCATGCAGAGATGATTGAAGTAGGTGCGTAATTTAACAAATAAGTTTTGATTGTCACAACGCGCCATAAGCATTTTGATAAGAGCCATAACACAAATTTTGTGATGTGGATGTTTAGGCATGACCGATGTCAGAAGTTTTGCCGCTCTATGAAAGCTTTTGGTCTTTAAGCGTTACTGATATTGTTATATTATTTATGTACAAGCATTTCCATACTGACCTACACCTCTTCAAAAACAATACATAGGTTCCAATATTCAGGGTATAGTTATACACAGCCATTTGAGCCCAAAATAGGTATAGTACAGGTTTCGCCTTAAGTCAATCTTAACTGATAAGCATATTTATTTATTTATATATCATACAGAAATAATGGTATAAATCACTAGGCGAAGATTTTCCTTTAATGGGAATCGTACCCACGACCTTCGGCGTGGCATTCAATTCCACTAACCACCAAAGCAGTAGGGCAGTCAGATTTTTTGTGATAGTACTAATTTATTCATAAGTTTACAAGACATGTATAACCATCCATTATAATACAGTTTCCACGTATTTTCCGCCAGTGCTAATTGTCGGTTTTTCCTAACATTGTACGACCTTCAACGAATCGGCTCTTTCTATAGTTTGTTTTAGATAAGGTACTTAGCAGAACACTGTTCTGATTTATAACGCTCATGTTAATGGCCCTATCAACCTGATAAAGTGTCTGTTAATAAGCTTGTATTACGTAAAGAGAATGAAGCTGGCAATACTACGGGTTATGATAGAAACACTAATTACTATGGTTAAGCAAATATTAGATAATATTAAGTAAAATGTGAGCTGTTTCAGCTTCTAATATCGTTGATGGCAAGAGTAATTATTTACTTTAGAGATTGGTGTACATAAACCGACTGTAAAAACGAGGAGCATAATTATATGAAATGTAAACTATCATTACAAAAACATAAATGTGAAATAATAGCCAAGTCCAGTATTTAATAATGCGTCGTTCTCGAGTTCACCGACAAACAATTTAGATCTATATGAGTGCCAAGTTTTGTGTTTACTAGGGATGTAATTCAAGCTCAAGCGAGTAGATTAAATAGTTTACCGAGTTGTGAAGGCGTCAAAAGTGGCTCGAAATGGTTCGTGTAATGTGACACACGGCACGTTGCCAGTTCCTTTTCTTAACTTGGACACTCTCGACTTAAACTGGACGCACTGCCGCGATTCTAGATCTATACTAGCTGTACGTCTTACTGTTGTTTCATAAGTCGTGTGAATTATTTTCTACTCTGTGATCCACTGCTGCTAATCTATAGTTAAATAAATATTCTACCACATTCACACAACACCATCTAGTCCCAAACTAAGCAGAGCTTGTACTATGGGTACTAGATAATGGATAAACATACTTATATACTTTTTTTTTGTAAATACATATTATACATAGAAACACCCAGACCAAGACAAACATCCATGTTCATGCAAACAAATGTTTAACATTAGCGGGAATCGAACCCGCGACCTTCGGCGTAGCAGTCGTTTACACTCCCGCTGCGCCAACCGGTCGTCAGTTGATTGACCAGTATGGTTATGACTTTTAAAATATCACTTGTCTGCCTTTGTGGTAATGTAGTAATGAATATGTGCTTTCAAAGTCAGGCCAGTTTCTTTAAGTTATGATCCCGTTGGTTGATAAAGACAATTATTACGACGATATATGTAAGGTACAGAAACTGACAGAAAGTATAATAATTATGTTGAACATAACATTATCCTTTAAAATAAAAATAAAATCGAACAACTTATGAAAGTGGCTGTCTCAAAAAAAGGGATTAAGAACTTGTAATATATTGCAAATCCAGAGGCTACCTTTTTTATCAAAGTTGTAGATGAAAGTGAGATCAGAACCGGAAGGCAAGCTGTTTCTAGCCGAGCCTCATTATTCGACAATGTTTCTTTTAATCTTAATAAAATTATAATAAAGATACGAAGTCGTTCAGAACTTGGACAATTAATTAAGAGTGATCAGCTTACAGAGTTTATTAAAACTTAAATATACAGTTACCTATTAATGTCATATTTCATTCATAATTCTGTTTGTGTCAAAGAGCCCAATGAATCACTTTTGGAGTTGGTGTAAATACGCATTTTAATTAAATCTGAGTTATATTAGATACTTATTTTATGTAGAACATATTTTATTAGGATTGGCTGTTTTATTTATTCATTAACTTATGAAACAGCTCGCTCTTCGCGTATTGTTTGTGCGTTTGCTTCATCTTAACTGCGCTACAAATTGGATTTATTTCTTACCCCAACTTATAATACCTAATGATAAATGATTGAAAGTATAGTTTAAAAAGTACTACTTACCTGGCAATGGTGCATGCAAAAGCAAATACTCATTCATGATAAAGTGTATTTATCTGAATAATATGTATACACATGTCTATTATAACCTCACCTGTTCACTTTGAATGCAAATGAATGTCTGCAATTTGAAATACATGCGTCAATGCTAGTTCCCGTATGGGTGAATAGACACAGAGACACTTTATTGAAAGGTGTGTTTATCTCTTCATTTGCTGACAAGTCTTTGACACTCGATGGTTCGATATACATATTTGCTACCCCATTGATATATAATCTTTTATAAGGAAATTCAGGGAACTTTGAGGGTATTAATATTGAGTTCTATGAATTAAGTCAACAATATGTTTTAGTATTTTAGCTTTAACTACACAATAGAAAATATGTAATAGTATTTTTAGTTTTATAAAGATAATGCCAATAGTCCTGCATAAATAATAGCATTGTTCTAAAAAAAAAAAAAACGGTATTCCGTGACAGCTCAAACACTTTTATCTGATTCACAGCTAAGCACGATCTTTAATCCATAAATAAACGAATATATCGCCGTCCCCAACGAATAACATCGTAATCAAAAAAAGTAAAATTTACAGGAAAAATAAAAAACCGTTTTTTGATTATAACTTCTTATCAGTCTTACATAGCAAACTCGTTGACATACCAATAGATAGGTATTTTTTTGTTGTGTAAAGAGGTGTAACTCAAAAAAATGTTAGTTTTATACCCATAAAAAAATATAATCAAAAAATCATATTACCAAAATGTAAACACAATTTTCAAACCGTAATGGAACAATACGATTTTATTCGAGTAAATTATTGACAGTGACGTATACAGCAATAGTTAATTGCGATCGTCATGACTGTAAAGTAGCGAGGTTAATTGTAATGATAACTGATTATAACCATATATATCATAACTCAAAACAATATATTGTGGTAACAGTAAATTAGTTAAAATTAATATTCCATAGCAAAAGGAATGGTAATATACTTTACCGAAATAAGTTATATTTATTGTACTCGAATAAAATTGTAATTACAGTTTACTGGAAAAAGGATAACTTCAAGGGGTCAGTATTGATTCATTATGATAATATTCGTCAAAAAAAAAGTTTTTATTTATACACGAATAGTACGGGTAAATTCATTACAAAATGTCTAACTCGAAAAGTAATCGTACGAATCACGTGAAAAAAATTCACAAGGTGTAATCGCACCTCTAGAACAATAATTCCTTATAAAAGCACTTATATCGCAATAGTTGATTACGATATTATTCGCTGGGGACGGCGATATATCAAAAATGTAGTATCTACCTATTACAGGTAATTAGAAAATATCATTAAAATTGATGAACACGTCATCACAAAATATTACTCCTGGGTATTAATGGTAGTCAGAGCCACTAACGACAATACTAAAGCGTTCGTTTAAACAAAAAAATTGAAAAGGTTGCCTACAACATATTGTCAAGGCATTAACTAGGTATAGTGATATTTAAACAATACCAGTTTCTAAAAAAAATTCTAATAAAACATATATATGCACAAATACACCCAAAATTCGTACCTTTACCCTTTGCCCCAATACGTGTCGAATCACAGATCAATTGGAACACAAACTGGGAAATAAGGGTAGCGTACACGTTCTGAAACGAATAACGCTGGGTTCACACCACTATTTGATATCACGTGTCCCAAAATGTGCCTCCACGACTCGGACACGGCAGTAAAGCCACTAGATTGGGATGCGGACCCACTGTTTTACTTGTCAATACATCGGAGTACGTATTTTGAATATTGAAGTGCGTGGAAAAGGTTTGCATTTGTTTGAGATATAGAATTGAGTTACGGTAGAAGTTGAAAGGCGTTTCGAATGGCTGGCATTGGGGCTAGCTTTGGTACAACTGCGGTATTTACATATACTTTACCTAAGCATTGTCGTAACTAGGCAGTTATGCACCCTATGAAAGGTTGAAAATTATTTCTTTGTTTTTCATATTTTCTTTTTTTATATATCGATAAGAAGGATAAACCAAATCTGTTTGGCTATTTCCAGTCATTGCGAGACTAAAAAACAGCACTTGATTACATTGCTGTAGATTAGTAGGTAACTCAAAGAATCCTAGTAGGTAAATTGCAATTAATTAAAATTAAAGTAAAACAATAGCGATTAACGAAACCAATATTTAGAGAGGAATGCGAGCAATACGTTGTACAATGTTTCAGCGATCATTAATGTTTGATCCGAGCCAAACTTAATAAGTGCGAATAGTTGGTGTTTTGATAGCGTAGCACTGTGGTCTGACATTGTAAGCTGCTGGTCATTTGTAACACCTTCAGGTTATTGTTAGGGCTCAAAGCTCATTTTAGCCACAGTAAATTATTCCATATTAATCGAGTTATACGTTTGAAACTAATGTGTATTAAATTTTACTAAGTAGATAAGTCTCGTTTAGGTATTGGTGAAGTTATATTTGTAACTTACGATAAACTGGAATAATGTCTAAATTGACCGTAAGTATACTCATACAAACTTTTATATAGTGCACAACTTCTTTGAATAATATACCTAAATTATGATTGTTTATTATACCGCTGTTTCAATAAATAATAATTTAAACCGGTTCCAGTGAAAAAAAGCCACATAGAAGTTATGGAAATTACCTGGAAATTAGTTGGATTGAATAGTAATAGTTTTTAATGAGATCTACGGGGAAATAGCGAGTTTTATTAACACGAAATGAATGAAATGTGCCGGATATTGGCAATCGCCGTGTCACTCGCGCATCGCGCTGCCTCTACAGTTATTTATTTATTTATATACTAGCTTTGCCCGCGGCTTCGCTCGCGTAAATTTGGGATTCTCTAGTTATAGTATACCATCTATTTTTGGGGTAACACAAATCTCCTTTATTGAGCGGATACTTCTATAATTGTCGTTTTAACTGTTTAAAAAATATAACTGCAAAAAGTATTTACACATACAAACTACTTAGTACTAAGACTTAGTAGTAGGTACTCAAAATGTTATCCGGTATCAGTAACGTTTCGCTCAGTTTCGCTAGAGTGGCCAACTGGCCAATATGGCGACTGCGATTTGTCTGTCAGAACCATTAGAATTTAATAAAATAATCGACAATCCGAATTTTGCGGATATATGTTGTCGATTCGAAATCTTTATTTTTTAATGTTTTGTTATTCAGGTAAGGTTTCAATCGAGTCTACTTGCTCCTTGGAGTCTACCGTACCCCTATTAATATAGATTTGACACTGCGATGGTAGCGCAGTCGGTCGGTTCCAATGTGAAACATTCCAAAATCAACAACTACTTACAAATAAAAAAATAACCTAAAGAACAATTTCCAGTGGACTAAATTGTGAATCTAAATCATTTTCATGGCCTCTTGAACACACACAAAAAAATTCATCAAAATCGGTCCTGTCGTTTAGGAGGAGTTCAGTGACATACACACGCACACAAGAAATATATAGGTATATAAAGAAAAGATAAAGATGGAGGTCTAACAACTTATTCCAATTTGACAAAAATATTATATAAGTAACAGATAGTCAATTACAGGTCCTCAGGCTGCAGCCGCTATAACATTAAAACATACTTAACACACATTTTTCAAATAGAAAATCGATAAACACTAAGTAACATGCTAAACTTAACTACAATCTACATAGAGTTGCAGTACAGTTCGGTCAGCCGTAGCCAAATGTTGTTTAAGAAAAGAAGTTCTAACTCATTCTTCGCCTTGCTACTAGAACACTCGTACAGAATAAATCTATAGATCTTTGGCTGCTAGGTTAAAGCTATGGCTCGCGCGGTTAAGGAAGCAGTGTTGCCTATAATTAGAAGACGCTATAGGCACATGCAAGGGTTTCATAGCTCTTAATTGCTTAGTTGGCGCATTGAGATTTAGCTTGCCTGACAATTCGGGACAATTTATGTTGTTAGAGGCAATGTTTAATAAAAAACAAACGTCGCATATATTTCTTCTCTCAGATAGTGGGAGCAGGGGAAATTTCTTACAGATATTTAGATATTGGCTGGATTTGAAAG
This sequence comes from Euclidia mi, assembly GCA_944739405.2. Taxonomy (NCBI): domain Eukaryota; kingdom Metazoa; phylum Arthropoda; class Insecta; order Lepidoptera; family Erebidae; genus Euclidia; species Euclidia mi. The sequence goes on along the minus strand of OX123198.2, from coordinate 1,138,887 downwards.
GGATTTGTAGGCGGTAGCACATGTATTTAATAAATTTAATCTGAACTCTCTCGATTCTCGCGACGTATGAGTCATAACGTGGATTCCATATCTGCGATGCATACTCCTTAGTACATATATATCGGTGACAACTCGGTGAGGTACAATACAAAATTTTCCAAGTCTTAGCAGTTTTGAAGTAAAGCGATGATCACATTTGTAGTTATATCACATTTGTAGATACTGCTAATTCTTGTAGATATGTAAACTTTATACATCTATAAATATTTTTTATAGATGTATAAAGTTTTTTTACTCGCTAATACAAACTTTCAATTTCAATAATAAGTTAAAACAAATTATTCTAACACCAGTTTTTTATAAATAGAATAGGGTGTCTTCTCCACACACATGAACATAATACTTAAACCAACCCAATGTAAACTAAATTATAACACGCTCCAAACACGTGTAGAAGCAACAATGTCACCGATCCACGTGTTGCACACGTGATGTATGAGCGATTGATGACCATGCTGGTCTTAGGAAATAAATTTCAGAAAGCGATATATGTATGTACGTACCTGGTTTACTTTTTTACTATGGACTCAACATTAGTCTTGTTTCTTTATAGTCTGTCTGTCGGTCTATTCTCAGTATTAGAGGGTTCATCTTGCTGACCAAGAGCGGGTTGGCAGACTACATGTCTTTTAAGATTATCATCTACTCTCTCAGAGATGCAGGTTAGTTACCACACAATGGTTTTTTTCACAGATTAGTCAGCAATAATTTACAAGGTAATAGTTTTAATGCGCAAATGATTTTGAAAAGTCAGTGCTGGGTCAGTCGTGGATTTAAACCCTTTACTCTGCGTATCAGTTTGTTGGTCTCTCTATTAGGCTATCGCTGCTTTCTGTAAGAACTCTGGTATTAATAAAGTAACATCAACTAACGTAGTACAGAACTTTTAAACCGCGGCCAATTATGGTAAAAAGGTTGCTTATTTATATTTTATTTTACATCAAACTATTACAGTATAAAGTTGTCAGGTAAATATCAAAGTTACTCCATAGCATTACGAGCAATATCGCAACTGTAATCATTGCATTGATCGTATCATACGCCACGCGATTTAGCAAACACGGTGACACACCAACCTTTAATTATCCATTATAACCAGATCAGTTTTTGTACTATAAATCTAAACAAACAGAGGTCAGCTTATAATTGTAGGTACATCTCGATGTGTGTACACCTGCATATGGCGTTAGCATTGGTGATAGACAAGTCGTGTGAGCTTAGTGACATATGTTGCTCTGTCATGCGATGATGTGTGGACTTCTGGCTTTGAAGGCAAAAACAATGGTTTCGTGTCAATAAACAACAATCACAGAACTGTTAGATAAATCAGGCCACAAAAAGCTCTGATCGAACCTGAAAGAATCTGATACAATATTATTTACTGGGTCTTACTCGCGGTACGTATTTAAAGCTATAAATACCTTATTCTCCTTAGATAAAGCTCTAATGTGTGTTTTTAAATAAAATGTTGACGTGCGTAGGGCCATGCTAAATACCAGGTTCTGCCGTTGTCTTATAAAGGAATCGAGCACAACATTAAATTTATCGTCTTCAAACATAAGCTTTTTGGACGATACAATAAACAGATAAAATTGTCGACTATATTATGTAGTCGTCAAACTTAGCTGAGTTCATTTTTCTTGTATCTTAATGAGATATGACACTGATATATAGCATAGGGCTGCCATTGCCTAGTGCTAAAACTGATAAGCAGAGGCAATCGTATTCAAACTCACGACTTGCACCACAGATGTTTTGTGGTTTCAAAGTAAATTGCAATATGACTGAAGGAGGTTCGAGGATGAACTATAAGCTAAAGTGACAGATATGGCTTAATTAAATTGTACATGAGCGAAAACGCGAGAATATCCAGTGTTTAAACAACTAACAACCGATAACGTTCTTCAATTCTTTAACCCACTTAATTACTCAACTAAACAAGAACGAAGCAAAGCCGGCACGTTTCTTTCCAATTACATAAAACAGTATTAAGTTCCATTGTTAAAGCGTTCTCTCCGAGACGACGGTTGTTCGCCCAATAAAGCTGGGCGCCCACTGCCGATAACACAATAAGCTCGCAAGTTAAGGCTATTACTTGCGATGCGACGCGATGATACACATTGTACGGTCTAGCTATTGTTGCGCACCCTTGTCGACTCGTATTGTTGGAAATCTTTTTGTTTAGCCAAGTTTTATATTTGCTGAGATGTTTAGCTTTATGTTAAGAAATAGAGTTATAATGTTGGCAGTTATTTTATATATAAACTGGTGGTTAATTGTTTATTTAAAGTAGCACCTGCGGTATCAGAAATAGTAATTTTGGTATATTTCATTGTACCTATTCTCGCACTATCCCACTCTTTACCTGAAGGGATGCAAAGACTACTTGCTGCTACCTTTAGATCTAGTTTACTAGATCAAATTAACTTTGTTATAGAACTCATGATAGGACAAGCGCTTGGCTTATCCCGTGCCGAAATTCAACCCAAACTCTGCATGTCAAATGATTACGCTGAGTTGGTCGGCACGGTTAGTACAAACACAGAGTCTGTGAAGTCATTTCAATCCAAACATTGTTTATTTACTATTTGCCTATATTATTATCGTTTATTAAGTTAGGTTAATATTAAGACAGGACATGCCACACTTGCTTTCTTGCCCCTCATGTCCGGTTAAATGCTCTTTGGCTGAGCTGTATAAGGCCACAAACAATGGCATAGCTGTAGCAGAATACTGGTCATCTCAAATCGCCATTGATACGACAAGAAGAAGAATTATCGTTTCAATACTTTACCGAACTTATAAATGTGTATGATTTTCCCTGACTTACTTGCTTATATTAGCGTCAATATAAATATTACTAAAATACCAATCATGCATTAACTCACGGCGCAAGTAGCCTTGTATTCAGCTGTTAGAACTTTCTACAAGATGAGTGTAAATGTCCAGTTAACTTCAGCTGAGGTCCCTGACCAGCTAAGTGCCTATAACCATTTAACACCATCTTCACAACGTCATCAATAAACTGGAAATGAACACTTAACTCAAACTATCTCCTTTGAAATGACACTTTAATGTTCGATCAAACGCATATACGTACTTACGAGTATATAAGGCCGCGCGCACTTTGGACACGTTTTCGTACGAATTTTACTCGTGCGGACACGTACGAGTACGAACACGTACGAACGAACCCGATGTTCCAAGTACTATGGGAGCGCGCACACTGCGTGCGAGTTAGTCGTGCGTATACGTACGTGTAGTTCAGACGTCCGAAAGCAATCCGAACTTGTTGGGATTTTAAAACACATTCGTACGTTTTAATATATGAAAATGGATGTTGAAAAGTTGATTAACCTTATTCACGAACATAAATGTTTGTGGGACCAAAGTGATTCCAATTATCACTTACGTGACCTTCAGCGCAAGGCATGGCGAGGAATATCCGAAGAAATGGAAACGTCTGGTAGGTAAATTTAGTTCATTTATTTATGACAAACAGATCATATTAATACATTGTTAAGTTCGAGAAAAATAGTTCTTAAGTGCATCCCTGATATTGTGAGCTCTCGTTGCACTTCTATTCTCTCCTGCAGTCGTGAATCTGTTTCTATTTTCATTTTGTGGTCGTGGTGATTCAGTAGGCAGTTCATGAATACCTTCCTTATCAATTATTACGTTATGAAGTAAACATATACACTTTATTATATTATCGGCACGGTCGGGATTAACTTCAATTGCTTTTAATAACAATCGCCACTTGCTACTCAAAATACCAAAGGCATACTCAACAACTTGCCTTGCATTTGTTAAGCGTTTGTTAAATATTTCCTCTTCTGGACCCAAATTTCTTTGGGGATAAGGGCGCATGAGATATGTCTTCAAGGGGTAAGCTTCATCTCCTACTAAGAAGTGAGGCAAAGCTATATTAGTGCCGGGTAATACTTTTTCTTGGCTTGCGTTGAGAGCACCATTTTCCAATTGTCTTGAAAGATTCGAATGCGAAAATATACCACCGTCACTCTCTTTGCCATAGGCCCCCAAGTCTATAGTAATAAATCTGTAGTTTGCATCCACAACAGCTTGCAGTAAAATTGAGAAAAATGACTTGTAATTACGGAACATGTTACCAGAGTGCACTGGCGCGTTTATGCGTATATGTTTACCATCAATGCTGCCAGAACAATTAGGAAACCCCCATTTTGTCCAAAAATCATTAGTTATATTAACCATATCTTCCCTTGATGGAAACTTCATATGAATTTCAGAAAGATTTGCCCAAATAGCGTTACAAGTCTCATGTACAATACAACCTATAGTATTGTCTGATATCCTAAATGAATATCCAAGTGCTCTAAATGATGAACCAGTTGCTAAGTACCTGTAATCAAAATATTTTTTTTATTGTTTTCAGTTGATGAGATTAAAAAAAAGTGGCGAGGATTACGCGATACTTTCGGGAAAGAATTAAAAAAACACATCAACAAGAAGTCGGGCCAAGCAGCTGATAAAGAACCTGATTCTAAATGGCCTTATTTTAAGCTTTTGTTATTTCTTAGAAATACGATGTCTCGAAGGGATCTTAAAAGTAGCGTGCCAGATACTGATGAGACTTCTGATGGAGAGTATAGTGCAAATACAAGTACATTTTCCGACTATCTTCCGCCTTCGGCGTCCTCCAGTCAATCTTTGAAACCAAGTGGCGAACTAACACCAAAGAAACTATTTAAATCTCCAAAAAAGAAAATCAAAAGACGTCAGCCAGATGAAATAGATACAAGGCTATTGCAGATTGAAGAAGAGAAGTTAAAGTGCTTTCAAGAAAGTGCCAACGATCCTGATGCCTAGTTCCTGATGAGCCTTCTACCATTTTTAAAGAATATCCCTAAACATCGTAAATTAATGGTACGAGCAAAATTACAGCAAGTTCTTATAGATGAACAAATTGCTTTATCATCTGCGGTACTGTATGATAGTTCTAGTGATTCGACTCAGTACAGTGTTGATTACAGTATGCAACAAAAAAATTCATCACAAGGACAAATGCAACAATCTCTCAATATTCTTCCACAACAATTGTCAGATGGTGCTCTCACTCACTATGTTATGCAATTCAGTCCAAACACAAATAATTAATGTTTAATATGTCACTTTGAATAAAGAGATTTAAATAAAAAAATGTTTTACTTGCTTACCTGAAAGTTACAATTAATTGTTCTTCGGGTGATATTGTGTCGCGAAAGTTACTGTATTTAGTCAGTTCAGGTCGTATAGTGTTTAGAATATATTCAAAAGTCTCTCTTTGCATACGTACATAACCATGAAACAGTATATGGTTATTATATAAGTCTTCCATGATATGATGAAATTCACCAAAATCGTGTCTTTTTAAATATATTTCACGCACCCATTCGGTTCTACGATAGCGACGACGCCATCGCAGTCTTCGAGTTATAAGAGAATTGTCGTGAAGATACAGATTATTCATCGCGCTCCAACCAAAGCAGACTTCACAAATCCGATATCACTAGAACACTGCTCAATTTACTAATAAAAACGTATACAGTGTGCGCACTCAATACGTACGACCACGATCGTACGTATACTGACGATACGAATTCGTGTCCAAAGTGCGCGCGGCCTAACCCGTTAGCTATGCGTTTCTGTTAAGTTTTAATAGAACTTTACTTCGGTTTCTAACGTGTTAACATTTGATTTGGATAAAGCGGATTCATATGACACGAAATTGGATAAATGTTTTTTTGATAATCATGTATAATTCTATCCCCAAGTATATATTTTGGTTCTTGCAGACATTGTAAACATGATTTGGTTTGTTTTGTTTTGTTTGTTTTGTTTTTCGTGTGAGCGTGTGGCCAACTCTGGTGTCGGAGTTTTCAGACCGCCCGAAGGCCTCCGACATGGCCTAACGATCCTTATCCTTGGACAAGAACCGGGACCGACAGCTTTACGTGCCCTCCGAAGCACGGTAGCGCTCAGATGTAAATGCCACACACGGTCACCCATCCAAGTGGTAACCTGTGCAAGCGTTGCTTAACTTTGCCGATCTGTTACGAACGGCAAGCCAAGTCTCGCTACGAGCGCTACAACGTACGTAAGCATGATAAATCTATATATATAAAAATGAATTGCTGTTCGTTAGTATCGCTAAAACTCGAGAACGGCTGAACGGATTTATCTTATCTTGGTTTTGAAATGTTCGTGGAGGTCTAGGGAAGGTTTAAAAGTTGAGAAAGATGCCGGAAAAACCCTCAAAACAGCCCTTTTCTATTTCCTATACAAACGTTTTCTAAATAAAATGGAGAGTCAATTTGTAATTTATTACCGCTCCATAAAGTTCAAATTCGCGTGCGCGTTTATATACTTCTTTGTTTGATGGCAGTTTTGACAGGTTTTCTGAAGTCTCAGTGCTGCCGCCCAGCGGGCTTCCTGTCAGAAGAAACCCATTGATAATCCCTACTTAATATTATAAGTTCGAAATCGTGTATGTATGTATGTTCCGTTTTCACGCTAAAACGGCTGAACCAATTTTGTTGAATTTTAATATAGAGGTAATATATTGGACCATGGAGACGGACATAGGCTACCATAAGTTGTAAAAATTAAACTGGGAGGGATTGTAGGGAGGGTAGAAGTTTGTACGGCACAAATTTATCTCTTGGTAGTAAGAACGCGTGCGCTGAAAATTGAGTGCTGCGCATGTGCTATCGCATATCTGTCAGTACTGTCACGTCATACATAATGTCATATTGTGCACGTTGATTAAATTGTTCGCATATCTATACTAATATAATAAAGCGGAAGAGTTTGTTTGTTTGAACGCGCTAATCTCAGGAACTACCGACCGGTAGTTCCTGAGATTAGCGCGTTGTCAACGCTAGCAGTCCTCGATTAGTAGCCAAGTCAGGGGTTCGCAATATTATTGTATTCTCGGTATATATGCCTACAAATTGTCCAGACAACGTACCGATGTTTAAAAATGTATTAAGTGAGATTAGTGCAATCATAAAAAGCTATGACATAGATAATGTTTTTATATTGGGTGATTTCAATGCTCATCCTCATGAGTTGTTTTATAAGGAGTTGATCGATTTCTGCACGGATCAATCCTGGATCAGTGCTGATGCTGATATCGTGAAACGAGGGGTAGGCAGTGACACGTACACTTTTATAAGTGATGTCCACGGAAGTAGGCGTTGGTTGGATCACTGTTTGGTATCTGTATCAGCGTGGCATATAATAGCAAATGTACATATGTACAAAGACATTTACGTGTCAGATCATCTGCCAATCTATTTAGAGTGCAACTTGGAAGTATTGAGGCCTAAATTAATGAGCCGTGATACCTACTGCAATTCTGTGGTGCTGGGGGAAAGATCTAAGTCTGAAATACAACATTTCCATGATATAGGTCACTCTAAGCTACGAGATGTTGATTTCCCTCGTGAGTTTCAGGGTTGCAGTGGGAGATCGTGCGGCTTGTTCAAACAAAGCGGAAGAGTTTGTTTGTTTGAACGCGCTAATCTCAGGAACTACCGGTCGGACCTGAAAAATTCTTTTTGTATATGATAGCCCAGTTATTCCGGAAGGTATAACGCTTTGACCCTTTGGGGCCGGACAAAAGGCTAAAAGATAATGTCGGCTAATCTCAGGAACTAGCAGTCGGATTTTAAAAATTATTATTGCCTATGATAGCCCAATTATTCCGAAAGGCTATAGGCTATATAAAATTACGCCAATACTTTTAGGGGCCAGACAAAAATAATAAAATGGTCAAATGAGAAGGGGGAGGGTTGGGTCAAAGGCAAAAAAAGGCTAAACGAATAGGATACAATCTATATTGGTATCGTTTTCGAAATTTTCGGGACGCTGATTAATAATATGAAATTTATTTAGTGATCTAAGATGGCGGACGGGAAATTAAAGTTGGCGGATGAGAAAATTTTAAAAATCAATATATCGGCATCGTCTCCTATATTTTAAGGAATGGGGAATTCAAAAACACCATCTATTTCGTGATCAAAGATGGCGGATGGGAAATTTAAAAAAAATCTATGGGTATCCTCTCCGATGTTTAAAGGGATGGAGAATCCAAATACAACATCTATTTCGTGATCAAAGATGGCGGATGGGATTTTTTTTTTAAATCAATATGGGTATCGTCTCCGATGTTTAAAGGGATGGGGAATCCAAATATAATATCTATTTCGTGATTCAAGATGGCGGATGGGAAATCAAAGATGGCTGATGGGAAAACTTTAAAAATCAATATGGGTATCGTCTCTGATGATTTAAGGGATGTTGCATCCAAATACAACATTTATTTCGTGATCAAAGATGGCGGATAGGAAATCAAAGATGGCGGAAGGGATATTTTTTTTAAAGTCGATATGGGTATCGTCTCCGATATTTTAAGGAATGGAGAATTCGATATTATATAAAAATCTATGTTTGTTTGTTCATCATTGATAGACTCTGAAATGATAAGAGATTAAGCGCTAAGTCAATGGTAACTTTGGAAAAGGGGCTTTGAAAAAAGGGAATTAAATAAAAACTTTAAAAAAGGCGATGCGGAGTTCGCTGGATCAGCTAGTATTATAATATTTATTTGAATGTTAAAACCTGTTAGGTTTGTGAAAATGAAAGGTACGCTTTTCTCACCACCACCTTTAATCTAGCAGTCACGTTTTAATCACAATTAGCGTAAAATTTTCTGACGTTACGTATCTCTTGAAGCTACTCTATGCAGTCGAGCAAAGCTCGGCATTTAGCTAGCACTAAGAAACCCCACGAGAAAAGAAAACTCTTTTCTCGATCTAACGAGTGAATTAAATATTCAAATCTTACATTTTACGGACCGTGCTCTTTTGTAAGAAAACTGCAGAAACCAACGAGCGAAATAACTATCCAGTTAACTTGGTTTTGTATGCCTGCGGTGTGAGAAAGGATTTAAGGTCATGGCAGATTATACAATCACGGCAACGGTGCGGCTTAAATCCAGCGATTTACTTGTAATTTGAATTTTACCATTTAATCGAACAACTTACTAACTGGTAGTAGGCTTCTTATTAAGGGGCCGTCTAGGTAGGTACCATCGCAGTATCAGTCATCCTGCCGCTAAGTAGAAACATACAAAGGTGCAGTACTATGTGCCGGTTTAAGTGGTAGTGCTGCTGCTAGTGGAATTACTTGGCATTAGAAGACTTAAAATATTACGTCTCAAGGTAGGCAGCGGCTTGACTGTGTCCCTGATATAGCCAAAGTTTATGGGCGGCGTTTTTACCATCAGGTGAGACATCAGCTCATCAGCCACCTTACTGCCATAAAAGGAAAACAAAGAAATAACGTTAATATAAACAGCAACGGCTAGCAGCACGGTTACCTCTCCTTTTCACATTGTTTGTTTTTTCTGTTATGGAAATAAACGCTTTTCTTAATTTTTTCCGCCGTGCCGCAGCTGCGCCGTTGCCGTGACGATACAGTGTGCGATGACCTTTAGCATGTAGTGTATATGCCAGAGTATTAGCTGGCTGAACTAGTACACAAATATGATGTCTAAACTATTGAGCAGGCAGCGGCGCACCGGATATTTAAACGATAAATAGTTTTGGGACTGCCGCTTCGGCTGAACTATGTTTTGACACTATTACTCGTACTAGCCCGAGCGTTATACTAGCTATTCTACATGCATGCTAATGTTTAAGACATTTGGAGTGTTTAGGATAGTAATTTTGTGTCCATATTTGTCATCCACCTAGCGTTGTTCCGATTGCATCCAAGACTTTAGTCATCGAAACTTTCGCTTTCTAGTCTTAGCCCAAAGGAATAACGATATTCCACGTTTTAGCACAGTTTAAGTATATTATTGGCTCCCCTTATTGATTGTCAGAAACCTTCATGATAACCGTCTACCGATGGCTTATTCTGCTCTCCAAGACACGGGGCAAACAATAATAAAAAATCTTATACGCACAGAACTTAAAAAAAACAGTGGTTCGCGCTATGGGTTAGATCCCGATGCCCTTTGCATGGCTGTCTGACGCTGTCTTCACTAAGCTATCGCTGCCTTCTTCTTAAGTACCTACTTCATTATTAAGAACGGCAAACCAATGTTATAATGGACTTTAAAAAGCAAGACCAATGATATAAACGTCTCGTTCTTAACAATGTCTTAAGACACCAGTCTTATTAGCGATAACAATGCTACATCCGGTGGTGGACGCCTGACCCCTATTAGACGATCGGTGGATGCTGCGAGAGAGATAAATCTTTTTGTCTCAACTGCAGAGACGGAAGAACGAAGATGTGCCAATAAGATATACGGTAAAACATCTACCGCAGCGATACACAAGGAAGATTTTAAGTCGTGTAACTTATTTTAAAGACGATATCTACTGTTGATAATACTGATATGTTTTTGGTTGACTGCATGGTTGGCGAGGTGGTTTAAGCGGCCACCTCGCCGCTTGACACTGCGCCGAGTGTTGTCGGTTCGATTCCCACACGAGACAACACTTTGTGTGATCCATAAATTGTTGTTTCGAGTCTGGGTGTTCATTGTGTCTGTTGGTTGCATGTTTGTAAAGTCCCCTGCGACACATGATTTATTCCTAGTGCGGGAGTTGTCGTTCAAACGAAGAAGAAGAAGAAGACATTTTGCCTGGCACTAGGATAATATTTCAAGTCTTATGATCAGCTGTAGTTATGACTTCCTATTTCAAACTAAACACATAGTTTTACGGTTGATGTTGGTCTACTTTACTAAATAAAAATACAGTTTTTATTTGTCTGTTGTTTGAACGTCCTAAGTTAGCGCAGGTGATTGAATATACTTTTCCCAACCTGAGTAGGTAAGTACGTTTCAAAACAGATTTAAGAACAAGGCTATTCTAATTTTGTATGATAATCATGGGGATTCTGTTATTAAAATAATAACATTCACCTAATGGCGCTGATACACTTGAGCATTCACCTGTAATGAGAATTCTTGCGAATGTTACAAAACAGAAAAACAAACGAGAGTGTTTTAGCGAGCATTTAGTGTATTGGCAAGCACTCTATTTATTTATTATACACTTTATTGTACACTTATACAAATATTTAAGAAAATTCACATAAGATACAGTACAATGGGCGGCCTTATCGCTAATAGCGATTTCTACCAGGCAACCTTTGGATGGAGATATTATTGGTAGGAAAGAAATGATAGTTGTAAGCGTACCAATAAATATGTAGGTATATATTATATTTAAATATATATAAAGTTATATAATACTAAGATAATATGCATACACGTACATAAATACTTATACATGCATAGATATACATACATAAATAATATATAATACACATATACTTAGTAGACCGGGAGAAACTAGAAATATTATAATGATAGATAGTGCTCCTTAACTAAATATTTGAATCTGGTTACCGTCTGAGCCTGTCTTATATGTAGCGGTAATGCATTCCATAAACGACATTCCATAGTCTATCGAATGCTTTGACGTTTTTGCTGATTAGAGTGTTAGTAACAAAGGTCGTGAAAATGTTCGCAGAAATGTTCGTCTCTGTTCGTTGTTCTGTTCGACAAAACAAATATCAGCGAATGCTCGCTGTTCTGTTACAAGTGAATGCTCAGGTGTATCAGAACCATAATGTCATCATCATCCCCCTAGCGTTATCCCAGTTTCAACACGGGGTCCGCTTACTAGTCTAACCGGATTTGGCTGAATATTAGCTTTTCTACAGAGCGACCTGTCTGACCTCCGCAACCCGAAGGGATAGCGATATTCCATGGCTAGACTAGTGTCAGTTTATTTAGAAGGTACTGACGCCCTATAACGACTGCCAAAGATCTTCATGACAACCGGGACCGACGGCTTAACCTGCTCTCCGAGGCACGGGACAAGCGATAATTGACAATTCAATACGTACATAACTCCGAAAAGTCATTGGTGCGCGCCGTGGATTCGAACCTGATACCCTCTGCATGGTAGTCTGTTGGTATCTCCACTAGCCTATCGCTGCCTTTTTGTATCAGCACCATAATGTATTTAAAATAATTTCATTTTTCTATTAACCACCAATAGATCAGTATGTAAGACGACTAAAAAGTTATTAAGTTAAAGGTATTAAGACGACCGGTTGGCGCAGCGGGAGTGTAAACGACTGCTACGCCGTTGGTCGTGGGTTCGATTCCCGCTCAAGTCAAACATTTGTGTGCATGAACATGGATGTTTGTCTTGGTCTGAGTGTTTCTATGTATAATATGTATGTATTTACAAAAAAAAAATATATATGTATGTTTATCCATTATCTAGTACCCATAACACAAGCTCTGCTTAGCTTGGGACTAGATGGTGATGTGTGTATGTGGTAGAATATTATATTATATTATTATATTTTAGAGCTAAATGAGCAAAATGAAGATGAGTAGATGAAGCTACTCCACATCACAGAACCGATTTGCTTATAGTATGAGAACTAATTGCAAATAAAAGGAGGTAAGTATAAAAAGGATTCAGTACCAAAATCGAATACGTGAAAGTTTGTATGAAAAGCTCTTAATTTGATTTAGCTAAATCGAATTCTAGAGGTAATCTGTCTTACATGTCTAAGGCGGAGCCGAATTTTATACCGGCAGATGGAGGATTTACATTTTTTGAGGTATCTATTCGCGTTTCATGTATATAAACAGATTTGACGAATAATGTATATGTATAGTAGATTATTCTTTGACAAATTTTTGAATTGAGTATTTCTTTGTTACTGGTCGAACCCATGGCATATTGCTATCCCTTTGGGTTGCAGAGGTCAAAGGGTAGTCGCTCCGTGGAGAAGCTAATAATATCTCAAGTCTGCTTAGACTAGGAAACGAACCCCGGACTCCGGGGTAAAAATATTGTAGACAACCGTGCTAACTTCAGGAGAATGATAGCAATTAATAATCCTATCCTTAGCACTTAAGTTTTTTCATCGTCAGCCCTTTGTACTGTCCCTCTGCTGGGCACGGGCCTCTTCTCACTATGAGAAGGGTACGGCCATAGTCCACCCCGCTGGCCAAGTGCGGGTTGGCAGTCTTCACATGTCTTTCGAGAACATTATGGAGAACTCTCAGACATGCAGGTTGACCTCACGATGTTTTCCTTCACCGATAAGCAAGCGATAATTAACAATTTAATACGCACTTAACTCCGAAAAGTAATTGGTGCGTGGATTCGAACCCGAGACCCTCTGCGTAGCAGTCTGTCGGTCTCTCCACTCTGCTATCGCTGCTTAGTTTCTTAGCCGAATATATAAATGAAAATATACATCTTAGTAATTCTTAATCCACAGCTAGACGACTCATTATAAATTGAAGAGCGAGCCATCAAAGGGCTCTCAAGTATCGCCATTACTAACGCATTGTATAAATTAGCCGCGCTGATCCATTCGTGTCGCTTGCCTATTCATCAGGAGCTGTACAAGGCCTCCCTTGTTACAGCTTCACTGCCGATTCATTTCAATGAAGAACCAAGTAGCTTATGTACTTTGCAATATTTAAGATATTAAAAAGGTAAAACAGAAGTACAAGTACAAAAGGAATATGCAACATAATATCAAAAGACAATTGAATATTTAAAAATTATTTGATACCGCAAGTTACTCAGTTTTTGTGTTTTGTCTAAGTAACGGCTTACCTATCACTCAAGCGAACTTGAGTGTTTTAAAGAGTTCTCAACTACCTAGTCCCTGTAGGTATTAATAATTATTTCTTTATTAATTACGATATCGGTAGCAAAATGAAGCTCATTGCATCGAACACATAATTGTTCTGCTTAATTAAAATACATCATTATAAAAAGGTAAGAACACTATCTTGGCGAAAGAAGTAACAACTCGGCTTACAAATAGAAATGTTCAATTTATTCTTTGTATATGCTTCACTAAACATCTTCCTTTCAATAACGAACTTAGAACACAAAGACACATCACACACGAGGAAAGCCGAATATCCATTTAATTTCCTTTAGTCACTAGTTTATTAGGAACAAGACTTATCTCATCATTGTTCCCAACTACAGACTTAGATAATCAACTAACTAACATAGTTTTTGTTTGCTTTTGGCATAATGAAAAAGTCCCTAACGTCCCATCTCTTTTCAAAAAGTAATATTATGTAACTAATTTAGGATTTTAATTGAAATAATAATAATATTCTACCACATACACACATTACCATCTAGTCCCAAACTAAGCAGAGCTTGTACTATGGATACTAGATAATGGATAAACATACATAAATACTTTTTTTTTGTAAATTCATACATATTATACATAGAAACACCCAGACCAAGACAAACATTCATGTTCATGCATACAAATGTTTGTCCTTCGGCGTAGCAGTCGCTTACACTCCCGCTGCGCCAACCGGTCGTCAATAAATTGAACTTCTTTTTAACTATCTTTCGTATGCGCCATCCATTTAAGACTAAAGAAGTACTCATTAATACTAATCAAACGAGCTGTACCTCGATGGAACTGTCTTGTTATTGCGGAGATTCTAGTATAGCCAGCTTCCAGTTCCATCACTAGATCAGCTTCATGGCATCATAATATTGGATTGTCAAACGATATACAGCTGCATGCAGAATTTCAAATTGATTGATAACCGGGAAGCGGGTCAAATTCATCTCGCAAGATTGCATCACATACACCGGGGCAGTTGAAAGTAAATTAAAGCTTATAAATCTGCTTGTTTTGGTGCTGTTATAATTGTCAATTAATTCAAAGTTGTGCTTCTGTATTTTGACTGTATGTTGTCTTCGGCTGAGGTTGTCACAGTATTGAGTCTTGGAGGCACAGTATTTTGTGTGTTTTACCAAGCGGTAATGCCCCTGTAATTAAATGAAGCGACGTTATAGACAGGAGGTTTTCACTGAATTGATGAGAGGCGTGACTCTGTAGAAGGTATTTTACCGTGAATTAATAATGATGATGAGATGTTCTGCCCTTACGATCCAAAAAGGGAACTGAAGAGATCTATTAATGAGGTATTCCTCACTTGCGAAACAATGTTTTATAAGCCGAAATTATCTAGGCACGGTAGAGCTAAAATACGATTAATTCATTAATTTAATTAATTCAAATTAATTAGTAAACACCGGGTTATAGCATATTTAAATGAAATTTACTCATGTCAAATGACTTAGTAGACGAAGTTAAAATTAGAGTAACGTGTGTCTATCGGATGATTGAAACAAGTGGATGAGACTGACTTGAAAATGGTTTAAAAACGTGTCTTCTTAAGATGATCTCTCACCGGGAGCATTATAATGTAACTATAATGTAACTTTACAGATTTAATTTTGAATATTTGTTTCAGACGATTTCATATTGATCGTCAAATGAAGCGGTTGTTGTGCTGAGTGCGTATATAATATTAAATCGACATTGTTATTTACGTTCAAAGCATTCAAAACAAACGGTATTAATGCAATTTATTATTTCAAAATGGGCGATATACCCATAAGTAACCTTAAAACGTGAAACATATTTTTTGCCTTCTTTGGATTTTAAACACTTAATAAAAATCTGGTTAGACCATGTGTCACTAGCAAGGTACCAACCAAAGAAATATAACCTTAAGGTACCAACTATGAACAAGCAATGACAGTGCAGTAAAGATTGGGTGTAACATTAAGATTTATCTACCTTCATCAATACGTAATGTTTGAATGTATCATCGCAGGTTATGCTCTCATTGCACTGTTTAATGCTTGAATCTGTAATCAGTTCAGACTAATGCTCCCCGTGAGGCATTACCTTCAAAGAGTGCCGCAATTTGACAGTTTAAAGTGCTGTAGTAAATATGTAGAGCTTATGTAGATTTTACCATATCTTCTATTTTACTAACTTGACAGAGGAGTCAAATAATATCTATAACATGCTCGCTTTAGACAGTTGCTCAATCGTCCATAATACTGAACTAACGATCCAATCCCCACATCATTTACAAATAAAAGCAAATACACGTATTTATTGAAATTGAACATTTTATCTGTTTTGGGACTGCTACATGTTACTTATTAGGATCTGAACCTAGGACTGTGGGATATTGTCAATTTACGATGTGATACGTAGTGATTGTTCTAGAATAGTCCATGAACCGATCGTGTCAACTGTTAACTCTCGTGTTTATGCGTTTTATTGAACTGTTTTGGTTATCGTTTGTCGGGATTTTATTTAGATGCCAGACTTTTGCCTCACTATGATTGAAGGTTGCAATTGCGAGATAGAATTGGCGACTTTTATTTGAAATATAGAATACTAGAGGACGCCAGCAGCTACGCCTGCATTTTTTTTTTAATTTTCCCGTTTTGGCCGAACCCGTGGGAATTTCAGGAAATCCCTTCTTAGTGCACCCCTACGGGGGACCGTACTGCCAAATTTCAGCTTCCTGCGCCCAATAGTTTCGGCTATAGCGTGTCTGTCAGTCAGTAAGTAACGCAAGGATTTTATATATTAAGATTACAAATCAGTTTTCTTTCTTACAGCAAAGTATTTTCATAAAATGTTTTCTGATAATTATTTATTTTTCAATAAAGATGTGATGGCAATTTTATGTACTTTTTTATGTACGGTGTTGATTTGTTTTAGTTTGGTTTAAGATGCCAGTTGTGGTTTCGGTTACTAACCAGTGCGATACTTTGTATGATCTTCAAAATATTGTTTCTTTTGGATTACACATTTTTTGACACCTACATACATAGTTTGATTATTTTTTGTGCCCATTATGTGAATGTTGATGGGTAAAGGGGAAGGTTATAGGGATACATTATTGTATCCTAACGCGAAAGTAAAAAGAAAATACAGATACTAGATTAATTAAAAATATGTGCTGAAAAATAAAGGCACAATTGATATTAAAAATAAGTTTTACACTACTTAAGGGCTAATTATAAAACATACATTCAACACTAAAAGTATATGTACTTACAACTCTGTGTAGTCGTTAAGATTCAAATTGAAGACGTAGAGTGGTCGGTAGATAGTGCTCTGAATGGGAGGCTTGTGGTCACTCAATGCCGTGCCAGATAGCGCCGCGAATGAAAATCTAATGGGAGGGCGGACAATGCCACAGAACAGCTGTGTATTATGTTGTACTCTTTTATATTTAGAAACTCTTACTTACAAAAAATGTGAAAGATGTTTTACTTTTTAATTTTTAGTTACATACGTACATACATATACTCACGCCTTTTTCCCGTCGGGGTAGGCAGAGACAACGGAACGCCACTTGCTTCTATCCTTACAAACCGCCCGCGCTTCCTCTACATTCATTACTCTTTTCATACATGCTCGCCGGTTCCGGGTGCTTCGGACCTTGCCGTTTTTCAGAACGTCACCAATTTGGTCGACGAATGTCCTACGAGGTCGGCCGCGACCGGCTTGCCCATAAACGTTTGCGTCATATATTTGGTGCGTCATTCTTTCTTCACTCATTCGCTCCACGTGTCCAAACCATCTCAGCATTCCTTTCTCAATTCTTGTCACAACATCTTCTTTCAGGCCACATCGCTCGTATTACTGCATTCGGAATTCTATCAATCAGTCTCACCCCACACATACTACGCAGTGATCGCATCTCAACTGCGTTAATTCTGCTTTCATGCTTTTTCTGCCATACCCAACACTCACTACCATACATCAGCGTGGGCACAAGTACACCAATATGAACCGCCAGTCGCGCCTCTTTCGGCACAGTCTGACCGTTCATAAAGGCGTGCAGCGCTCCATTCACACAGTTTCCCGCAGTCACTCTCCTTTCAATATCCCCTTCACATCTTCCATCTCTTGTAAACATGCTACCCAAATATACAAATTCTTCAACTTGTTCAACATGCTCATCTTCAATCGCAATATTACACTTAGTCACACTTTCATCCTTCTCAAACACCATCACTTTCGTCTTTCTTGCATTTAATTTCATACCCTTCGCTTTAAAGCTCTCGTTCATGCAGTCCATCATTTGCTGCAACTCATTCGCCGAGGACGCAAGAATGACTTGATCATCGGCGTACAAGAGGCACTTAGCACGCAATCCTACCATATCGATCCCGCATTCACTTTCTCTTATATCATTCATGCAGCTATCCATGAATAGATTGAACAACCAGGGCGAGGCTGCACAACCCTGTCTGACACCTTTGGAGATATCAAACCATTCTGTATAGGCACCGTTAATCCTTACACAGGCTCTAGAACCCCTATACAGAGATTTCAGAGCTCTTATTATAAAATTGTCCACCCCATACATAGATTTTTAGTTATTTTATTGAAATATAATTTTAGATAGCGCAGTATCTACTGATGTGCAAATCGGTGTCAATACCACGATCTTAAACGAAATTATTTGTCTCTCAAGATTTTTCAGGTGCATACCTAAACGTTATGTTTACATCTGGCAAGCGCTTTTGGATACAAGTGACTTTTAGAGAATATTATATTAGGGCTCGTCGACGTACATATATTACATAATCGATACGAGTTCCGTATTTAACCTATGACGTTTCATCCTAAACCGATTTTGTTCCTTACTCATCCGATTTGAGTTCCTTACTCAACGACAGCAGTTTATTACATTTTTAGTTAGTAACTAACTAGTTTTAAATAATTTATTCAATGTATTGGAGGCAGCAATAGCCGAGTGGATATACCAACAGACTGCCATGCAGAGGGTATCAGGTTCGAATCCACGGCGCGCACCAATGACTTTTCGGAGTTATGTGCGTATTGAATTGTTAATTATCGCTTGTCCCGTGCCTCGGAGAGCACGTTAAGCCGTCGGTCCCGGTTGTCATGAAGATCTTTGACAGTCGTTACAGGGCGTCAGTACCTTCTAAATAAACTGACACTAGTCTAAACCATGGAATATCGCTATCCCTTTGGGTTGCGGAGGTCAGACAGGCAGTCGCTCCGTGGAAAAGCTAATATTCAGCCAAATCCGGTTAGACTAGAAAGCGGACCCCAGACTGAAACTGGGATAACGCTAAGAGAAAGAAGATTCAATATATTGGATTATGCAATATAATCTCTTGACGTGTACTCTATAGGTACTTATCCTATTTACATAAGGAACTAGCTACTGTCATGAAATTTATTCAGTATTTTATGACTAGCAGGCTCTGACACGGCACACTTTTAGTTGCGACACAGAATATTAACGTAGGTCCACAAACTGTAGTAGAGCTGAATTTTTAAAAGATTTGCAAAGCAAGCTTGTCCCTGATGTATGTTTGCGGAGTGCACTCGAACGTACCTAACTACCAGCTAAGCTTCTACGAAGAATCAGGCGTATTCAAACTCTGCGACTTTATTTGCACTACTACTTACCCCTGCCTTCCTTCGAAAGCTTATTGGGAATGAATTGGCGTATAATAATTCCATAGAAAC
Source organism: Euclidia mi (assembly GCA_944739405.2). Lineage (NCBI taxonomy): Eukaryota > Metazoa > Arthropoda > Insecta > Lepidoptera > Erebidae > Euclidia > Euclidia mi. The sequence continues at coordinate 1,119,372 of OX123198.2, read as the reverse complement.
TATTGCAAGTGGTATCATCGTCATATGAGAAACTTATTTGCTGATTTAAAAGAGTGGCCTGTTTTTCTGTCAAGTGCCAAGCTGATATTCTGTCAAATCTTAGACCAGTAAGTGGACTATATAGGAATTTAAACTTTCGTGGTCATTTAAACTTGATTTAAATTGTCTTTCGGGATATATACCACGTACCTTTGTTAGGAGTAACCGATATTTCTCGGCACTGTTGCAAGCGCCATGTTCAAGGATGTACTGAGGATATTGCGGGTGGATGAATGTTACGAGCAAGTTTAACGGTCTACCCGCTTTCTTACTCGTTTTTGCGTACAACACCACTGCCACTGTTTTCACTATCGCACTGTACCCACTCACTACGTCAGCTAGCGGTTTGAGTATTTTCGTTTCACGGGTTTTACATAGACGCACCAAACTCCTAGACCAAAACCGAGATAACTTAACTTGCTTGCAGCCAAGATAACTCTAAAATGATGTTGGTGATGATAGGTTTCTTCCAGTTTTTTCTCATAGTTTTACTAATGATAAGAATCATGAACGTAAACCTTTCTTTTCAGTTTTGCTATTTATTAGAGCCTTGAAATTAAACATACCTATTTAATTGATAATACATGATTTGACTAAACATAATGTGCTACCGTCTGTTTGTGCCAAATAAATAGGTTTAGTAAATAAATTCATGATGTCAAATATATTGATTGTTTATAAGGGTAATCTAATTAAATACATAATATTTGAATTGTATTTATTTGTACATCTTTGCCTTTACCTGAATTTAAGTTCTAGGTTTCAGAAGGTTTGGTTTCTTATTATGTAGGGCTTAAAATAACTGTAGGGGTAAAATAAATATATGTATATGACTCAATGTACTCTTCAGAAAAGCATTTTGGCGTGATGGTTTATAGTAATAATATACTTACAGATGACAAATAATAAATATTGATTGATTTTAGGTTATTGTTAGCAGTATATCCGTACCTTCTGAACTAGTTTTGACTGTGACTCAGAAGGTAACTGTTCATTCTTGCTAATAATATCCTAAATTAATCCTAATAAAATATGTTAATTATATTATTCCAAAATTTTGTTTTAATGGCCGAGAGCTTTCTAGCCTAGGAATTTTGACATTTGAGTGGCACGTTTGTCTTTCTAAAATAAAATTGGTATTTTAGATTTAAATGTGTATTTAGAATCGTTACATTAAACATGAAAGAAACAAGGGAGGCTTCAATTGTACTTGTTTGCAAAACGGACATTAAACAGCAACAAAAAGTAATCTCAAGTTTTTTAATATTCACCAATTTTAAAACTTTTTGTGCAGTTATTCTCGCCCGATAAATTTTCTATGGAAACATAAATTCGAATAATAAATGCATATAATTGCAACATTAAGTCAACTTAAAGAATAAAAAGCAGCGCGTAGAAGTTATTTGTTAGATTATTTTGACAGTTCGGATAACATAATGGTTTAGGCAGGCTACTCGCTCACTGCCTCGTGTGTTGTGAGTTCGATTCCGACACGGGACAACTCGTGTGATCCACAAATTGTTACTTTGAGTATAGGAGACCTTTATGTCGGTTGATTGACAGTTTGTGAAGACCCATGCGATACTGTATTTAAACATAGCGCTGGTGTTGCTTAAAATTAAAGTATTAGTAGACGTGAGGGACATCGCGACAGTTCTAATGGGTAGGTTTCGCACACATTTATAATCAAATCCAGTCGTTCATAATACTTGATATATGCCTGAAAATCACATAAGCTTCATAAAAAATATGTTAAATGTATGTATCTTTAGTAGCCACATTCGTTGATAGACAAATATTGGACTCGACCGATAGAGAGGCAGAGGGACAAAACAAAACAAATAGAAAAGTCATGATCATTCTCCTAGCGTTATACCAGTTTCAACCTGGGGTCCGCTTACTGGTCTAACCGGTAATTTGGCTGAACATTAGCTTTCCCACAGAGCGACTGCCTGTCTGACCTCCGCAACCCGAAAGGATAGCGATATTCCATGGTTTAGACAAGTGTCAGTTTATTTAGAAGGTACTGACGCCCTATAACGACTGTCATAGATCTTCATGACAGCCGGGGCCGACGGCTTAACGTGCTCTCCGAGCCACGAGGTGATAATTAACAATTAGATAAGCAAACGATAAAAAACAAATAGAAAAGTATTCACCAAATAGGTAGATATCGATTCTGATCGGCAATCCTAAAGCTTTGCATCAAACAACCGACACAGACACCTCGTGTCACACGAATAGTCAGCTCTCATTCAATACATAGCTGCGACAGAACCTTTCCTGAATTACAGCTGCTACGTTAATAAGCAATAGTACTTTCACCATGTCTCTGTTGCTTGCACCAATGAGAAATATGTGTAGCTACGATAGTAAAAAAGCTGCTCCAGTCATCTCAAAATTCTACACGTTACTCCCCTTTTTAGGTCATTGAGTGATTCACACGAATTGCGCAACTAGCGAAAAATGTACAGATAGATATTTTTGATAATACTTTTTTTTTTCTTTAGGGGTCATCTAATAACTCTCCTCTTTTTGCGTCAGTGATAAAAAAGTAATAAGTAATTATGTAATCTTCAGAGGAAATTAAAGCAGTAAAATCTGATCAATAAAATACAGCCTGCATTGCTAGAATTGCATTTAAATAGTAAAAACTAATCTCCCGTTCTTTTGAAACTTTCAATCAAGAAATTCTTGAACGTACGACTGGACTTTGTCAAAGATGAATAATTTATTGACGTTGAAATGCCAGCACCTAGATGAAATGGATTAGATTTTAATGTGTAACTTGTATGCCTTTCAATTTACTTTTTTCATTTGCTTTTTCAAAACAGATCTATACCTTACTTGTTGTTGTTCACGTTTTAAAATTGATTGCTTCAAAATCAGTGAATGTCCAAACGAACATACAACCTTTATCTTACGCCCTTCCTTATTGGGACAACGTTATAAAGAAAGCCAATGCAAATTATTTATTTGTTCATAGGTTTAACAAAACTTTTGTGAGGTATGTAATCATCAGGGTCGGTCAACTCTATTATGCTTGAGTAAATATATACAAGTGACATCTTTGTCACTTGTATATATTTACTCTACTTCATACGTCAGGTATAGCGTCTTCTTCATCAGGTATAGTGGTTGCAGCACCTTACAAAATTGAAATTGTTATGTATTATGCAAAACCTGGCGATGAAAAAGTGTGACCGTGAGTTTTATTGCCCGTTCTTTCTCATGGTTCTACCTATTGCTTTGCGAACGTGACAGTAAATGTAAATGTAGAAGCTTTAAGTAATATATTTTTAAATTTGACGTTCATAAGTGTCACTTTGTGATTTAAATGAATAAAGGATTTTGACCTTGACTTTGAACTCAGTTCTAGGAGATTTTTATAGGCTTGTTAGGTATTGTTATTCACGACAGAGACATCAATAGTGTGGAAACGAGATAGGGATGTAATGGCTGATGTAGTGTAAATTTGGTAAATACGTAAACAGTACACAGTACGTATTTACCAAATTTTCTATTTGCTTTTTTATTTTCTATATTGACTATGTATTGTATGTAAATATACGCCAGGTTAAAATTTTCCATCATATGTATCGTATGTATTTCCAATAGTATCACCTCAAAAGATACACTGTTTGGCGAAATAAATATATATAGATGTAAGATCTTCGTTTGCTATATATGCTTCAATGCTACAATATTATCCATGTAAGCCCGATGGTTGCCACATAGGTTACAATATTCAAACTATTATTTTTAAAGGTTGAAAACAAGTTTAAAAGATTTAATCTCCAACTTTCTTGAGACTCAATTGAGAGTTTGTTGAATAGAAAAGTCCTCGACAGAAATAAAGCACTTCCCCGCGTGTTCGGATGGGTGGAACTCAAGAGACTATAAAATAGATATTTTCTACCAAGTCGGTGATGTCAATCGGCTGGCTTGCGATCGAGGGCTCACTGCAATTTTACGCATTGATTGGCACCTACAGCTCGTTCCGACGTGCATACAACTCGATAGAAAACACTTTAGCGAATACAAGGAATGGACACGATGCCATTTTATGAGTTTTAAAGTTCCTTTCATTTGAATACGAGTTCTTGTAAACGACTAAAAGACGTTATTTTATTTGGTGTTGATGTAACGTTAGAGTTTCTAAGAATTTAGTTTTATTGATTTATAAAATGAAATGTGTTTCTTTGGAGTACCTTCAAATGCAATTAGGGTAAAAGGCGGATAGTTGCGCCACTTTTCAAAAAACCTCTGTTATTAAAAATATGCACTTAATAATTATGTATTCAAAGTATATATTAAAACATTGGTCATTGATCTTCTATAGAAGACCGTTTTTTTTAATATAAATTAATTTAATTTTGAGTAAATCGTGTTTTATTTGACCTCTAAAAAGAGGGATACTTGCCTACGATAGCGGATAGTAGCTTAACGTTAAAATTGCTTCTGGGGATACTTGCCTCATGTAAGGACAGACGCCGCTCTATGTTGTTTTTAAATTAAAACAAACTTGTTATCCTTTAAATAATCAATCTTTTTTATTTACTGCAATATTTTATTAAGTACTAATCAAAGTTAAAATATTATAATAAAATTTTCAACAAAAACAGTCTCGGTAATTATTAATAAAATATTATTATTTATTTTAAAGAAAGAACAATATGGTTAATCATGTATAACCAGTAGCTGCTTTTTCTTTTCGTATCGTCTTCTTACGGTTCAAGAAGGAGATATTATACCATAAATTCGGGATATTTCGTTGATACCTTTTTGATTTTTATCTAGTTCTTCAAACGCAAGTGCTAAATTATCTTCGGTCCAGTAGATGTGACGCGGCACCACGCATGGCTATCGCTGTTACTTACGAGGCATTTTGCTGTTAAGAATTTATTTTAATTAAGATATTATAAAAAAAAGGTTGAAAAATCACTAAGAAAAACGATCTGTCCTTGTTGTTCTAGGGCAACAATCCGCAAAAGTCAATAGGGCAACTATCCTTTTAAATACGGATACTTGCCCTTTCTGTTTGCGAAATAATTAAAAACTATTTATCAATAAAAAGTACTAAACAATGAAATTAAAACTCTAATGCAAGTAAAGAAATAAAAAAAAGACTGAAATCTCAATCATTAAAAAAAATATTCAACAGAGATTACTTACTAATATAATTTCACCGCTCGTCAAAGTTTCGCCGCGGAAGATTTTCGCTTACACGGACAAAACGCCTGCACCTAGTACAACGTGTTACGCGGCATTGAGGCACGCACGGGGGACACTTCTGGTTATGATCAAGCTTTAATACTTTCGACAAGCCTAACATAGTACATTCGAAACTGAGGCATGTATCCGTCCGAGGCAACTATCCGGGTTTTACCCTAAATCTTGAAAGGAATATATTATAATCAAAAATAATATAACTATTTTGTCAATATGATAATGCATAATTAGCAATTTCTACAGAATTACAACATTCATACTAAATTGCTGTGCAGAAACACGATGAAAATAAAAACATTGTGGTTGTAGTATACATTATTAGGAGATTTTTTGCGTTACTTTACAGAACGCGGAATTGGAATTACTGCAAGGGATGACTTCCCTCAATAAAAATATTGTAAAAACGTTTCAAACAAGAGTCATAGGTACTATTTTCATTTGTATATCAATCATGAATATTCCATTGAGCGAAATTTTATATGTTCAAAATAGAATGCACATCCAATCTATGTCTTGTTATAAACATTCCAGCCTTTACATCAATGCAACTAACATTGAAACATACCTTTGTAATCAATTCCTGACATTCACAAATACGTAGAAACAGATCAAACAAGGGGAACATGCAGACATGCACAGAGTATAGCAATGTTTGCACTAATACAAATAATAAAAGTCTCCGTGACACGCGGACAATGGCTACTATATCATTGTTCCCCTTATCTTGTCATCTCTACACGATATTATTTTATATTCATCACTAACTGAACTTTATATACGTTTTAATTATTTCAAATGTTATAGTTCACATGATATAGCGCTCATGATGGATTGTAAATAAAAGAAAGGAGTGGTAGAATTTACTGCCGTTTAGAGATACGTGTCAACAAATAATACTAGCTTTTACGGGTACTTAATTTTTTTATAGAGAAATCTGGCTGTAAGTCCTTTATGGCTAGTTTTATCCAAGACTTTCCTTTATATTCTGTTAATAGCTTTGTAGTCTGACCAGACTTGACAGATTATTATTTTTTTCTATTAAGGTGCTGCCTTATTGCCTCCAGGAACTAAAGGTAAACCAAGTTGCACAAGAAAATCCAGGAAACCTATGGGTATATTCTAGTGTCCGTCTATGATAGATGTTTATGACAGCCGGCTCCGATGACTTTACGTGCTGGTGAGGACGTGGCGGTTTCAGATTAGCGTATTTTCTGCGCATATACGGTAGTTTCAGCATACGCGCTTACACGCGCGCTACATTAAGGGTTTAACAAAACCGAACTCGCGTAAACGGGCATATTTTGGCGTGTTCGCTCTAAAAGGTAGTGACATCTTGTCAGTGTCAACATGGATTCTGACGACTCGCGCTTATACAAGCTAAGAAGCGCGTCGACACCCGTACGAGTTGCGTGTGTGCCAAACGGCGCACCTATACGCGCCTACATGCGCTTCCAAAAACGAGCTTATACGCGCGTATAAAACGCTAACCTGAAACCGCCCCTACTATCGATTTTGACTATATATCCACCCATAGACTTATGAACGCGCTTGACTTTATAAATAGTATATTCATTCATTTATATTCGTGACATATATTATAACAGGTTTCTTTTTTTTATCAGTCTATCAATCTGTTAGGAAAATGTCTTTCCCTTGGACCGCAATATTCTTATCCCTATCCTAAAAATAACCTGTATTATAACAGATTTTTTGAAATCTTTATAAGTTTTATTTTTATAAAACTGAATAGTCAGGTGACAAAACACGAGGTATTTTCACCAGCTCCATTGTGACAGTAACGAGCTTCCGCAGTCACGTCTGTGCTGCAGGAAACTGTACGACGACTACTGAACTAACATGTTAGCCTTCAGCTGTTGGAGAGAATAGCTTGTCTTGAAAGCTGTAACTACTGCAAGGTCGAGATCCATACAATACAGACACGAATTCAGCTAAAATCTGTTGTTATAAAAGTAATGGATACCTTAGAAAGTTTTGTGGGAAACGCTAGAGTCCATAATTATATTATGGTATTCGCGAAATCTCTTGTGGGGTTAAAACTCACAGTGCATAATGTGTCTTATAGCTAGAAGAGTAATTGCTTGAAACATTTTACGATTGAAACCTTAATATTTGTTTGCATATTTACTACATCATATATCATATAACCAGATGCTATTTGATCATAGAGTCTACCCTATGATCAATAGCACCTAAGGAATCAAATGACTTGCTTTTATATGATTTGCATTCATGTTCATCTTCTAAGCTACACTCGTAAACGAATTGTTAACTGCCCAATAGATATTCAATAACCATGCAGTGTCTAACAATACCAATACCAAGTTAACACTTGGTGACCTATTTTAAACATATGTAATCAATTAATCATTGCAAAGAAAGAATTGGCTTAATGTTATCTTTTGCCATATAGAAAGAAAAGAAGAAGAAAGAAAGAAAATAATGTTTATTTCGACAAAAACTACAGAGTTATAATAAAATAAAAATAGTTTACATTGTTTTTTTTTTTCACATTATTAGATTTTTATAGCTCTGTCGAAATGGGTCACCATCTCAGCATTTGCTGGGTGCCCTATTTATAGAGTTCCCAGCGCTGATTTTCAGTGGCCACCCTGGATAGTGATGCACGGACGGGGGTAGAAAATACTGTACCCGAGAACAACAAATAGGAAAGCAATTTTATATAATCGTTATAAATATACTATTTATATATACATATATATTTAAGTATATAAGTGTTATATAGACACACGTGCAACAAAAAAGAGGAAGAACTTCTAGAAATAAATAGTGGTGGGGATAGTGTTACCTAAGATACGAAGGATATATTATATTATTGTGATATGGCGTCAAACTATGATATTTTGCATAACGAACTGTCTCGGCAGCAAAACTCAATATTAAACTCACTAGACTATTTCCATCCATACATGGTTCCGATTCAATGATGAAAATTTTCCCATGGTTTAATTCCTCCAGCGTCCATGGGTAAGCTAATAGATTATAAAAAAAAAACGTATTGATTAGTAATATACTTATAAATATTGTGTTGTATATAGGATAGTAGTGGTATTGCGAGAGTAATAAAATATTCATAATGTCGATGATAACTGCTACACTTAACTGCGTCAATAATTCAAGGGATTTTCACCCATATACACAAACACTTTATCTCCAGTAGTCCATACGTAACGAGGTCTATGAATAACCCACTAATATACAAAGCAGGTGTACTTTGGGCGATATTATTGTGGACATAACTTCAAGGGTAAGGCAGGTTAGGTAGGGTAAGTAGGGTAGTCCGTTTGTTCACGGTTCGACACCCCTTTAGAGCGGGCCACGCACCGGTGAGACGAATATGATTGCTGGTAAGGATCTGTGGGTCAAATCCGCCTATGTGTTTATAACTGGGATTTGTATAAGTAATCCAATTAAATATATTTTTTACTTACTCTCTTTAGGATGTCTTGACCAGTAAGGGTTTGGAAATTTTGCGACTTTTATACATTGGATGATATGTATGAATAGGTTATTAATCACGAGGTTTATACATATATATTGAGGTTATAAAACCAATTGACTGACTTACTAATTAGATTACACATAAAGCTAGAATCCGGAAGTACGTTTAGTTATTTCCCTGATACCATTATCAGGAAAATAACTAAATGAACCTATCACAAGGCTAGGTAAGGCAAAACTCTAAGGTATGCAGCGACGTATCTTTACATCGCCGTAGCAGTCGGTGCTACGAAGACAACCGGAGTATTCCTCTCGGCCAAAGTACCCGTATGGCCAGTTAACACCTGCTTCCGTCAGAAGGTAAGAACGCCGTGTGGCGTTAAGGATAAGCTCTATACGGGTTTTCCTGCCAATATTGTGGAGTGCCTGTATCATAGGCCATGGCTCTTTTTTTAAAGATTTTATGTAAGATAGAAATTACAACTAAGATTGCTAAACTTTTTATCAATGTGGTCGTGTGATTTTAAAATCTGAAAATCTCAAATAATAACAACTCAAACACATAACATATTAAACAAATTGAACAATGTAGAGTAATGAACCAGTTACATGAAATCTCTCCCTGAGGAGATATATAAAACTGCTAGGTGATAAGGGTGTATGCATAAACACATACACATTATATGAATATCTGCACCGTAAAGGAGTTTATAGTTAAGGAGATTATATGAGTAACTGTTTCATAGGTTTGAACAATAAATAGTTTCTTATTTATATACAATTCAGTCGCGGGGAACTTAACAAATATGTATGACTGATACCGGAAATCCAGTTTTTGAACAACAATTTATAAAGCACATAAAGTGTTGCAACGTGTTGGGATCGAACCCTCAACAGTCGACGCAAGACTAGAAGGTAGGGAGCTCTTTCGACTATAACAATGGCGAGATTTTAGTTGATGAGATATTAATAAATTGTTACTAAGGTATCAAACTTGCTTCTGTACGATTTTATGATATATTTACACAAAATATAAATCCAAAGCACATAAAAAGTATAAACCACTGAAGAAATTTTCAACTAACAGAACATAGTCACATTAGGCACGGCGCATGTAAATCAATAATGTGTTAAACGTATTTAGTTTGTAGCATCTGCTATAGGATCACTGGTTAGTGATTAAGTGACAATACAAGACATAGCACTGAAAGAAGCCATTGCAAAAAAGAAACTTGAAATATTAACAATTTTACTTGATTTTGTAATAATAATAAAGTAATTTTTCATCGTTAAAATAAAAAACACAGTTTTCAGCAACACCTTGTGTGCGACAGCTGTCTCTACAAGCTTAATATTTTGTTTACGTTTGCAGTTATACAAATATTTAGTTTGATAGACGCAGCACTGTTACAACTCTGTCGTATTTGTGGAACGAAAGGAACTGGCTTCTGTCGCTTGTTTAGGCTGTGTGTCCATAAAAGATAGGGAGAAAGCCGAGCGGTGTCTGAGAGAAACTGCCACCAATTTTTCATCTACGCTGTACATCAACGCTCACCTTCCGAGCAAAGCGAATGTGCTAGCGCTGTCACTGCTTTAGCGAGCACTCTCACAAGTCCCAATAATTAAGCTTTTTTGGCAGATTATATGCATATGTTTCATATGCATAGACTCTAAACGATGCCATAGGATCCCAGAAAAAGATCTCTTTTTTTAAATCTCTCAAAAAGACTGGTCGATGTTGGCTGCCAAGGACTATCCTATCCTGTATCTGGCACTTAAGATCAGCATGTCTATCCAAAGTGCCAATGCTACCAGTCTTTTGAGCACACCTGCAATAGCCAGCGATGTGGGTATGTCATGACGCCTTCTAAATGTATTCTGTCTATTTTAAAATTCACTTGATGATTCCGACTGCCTCGTTGGTCTCGTGGCATAAATGTGCGCGTGGGATTGGGAGGTCTCGGGTTCTATTCCAAAGGGCAAAGTGTTATTAGGTCTTCCGTTAGGCAATTCTCAATAGCAGCACGGAGTCTGGTAATGCCCGCTACGGCAATAGGCTCGCCCCCTATTACGTGGGACCTAAAATTCCTAGCGAAATGTGGGTGTAATTATACACCTCTGCCTGCCCCTTCGGGGATACAGGCGTGAATCTATAAAAAAAATGGATTTCAAGAACATCAGTATATTGTTCAGCTTACTGCTTTTTTTAAATATCCTAAAAAATATGTTAGATATAAGAAGCAAATATTTTTGTATATTTTGCTAGCACACCGCACAGCACCTTTGTCATATTTTATAGACGCATGGCTTATATCTCATATAATTATACAATATCTCATTTAACATGTAAGAATACTAAAATTTATTTTAGATTTGTTTTATCTATCCTGACGGTGGTACAGATTTAATTAATATTCTTTGGTATTTTGCTACGAAGGTACGACGATTATACAAACAGAAAAGTAACAAAAAAACTTTATTCGATTTGTTAGTTATTAATTTAACTACGTCGTAAAATCACAATTATGTTCAAAACTGTTTGTGTTCATTTTAATTTAACTTTAGCACAACCTGTTTGGTTTAAAACCAGTTAGTACCTACCTAATCAACAACTTAGATTTGCATTAAACTGAAATATACGTACAGAAATAAAATACTGCTAACTCGCACTTGGTGGTGGAATATACCTTTGTCATAGTGAGAAGCGGCCTAGGTGTCAATGAGGTTTGCTTTTAATTGTTTTACAAAATAATTCAACTACAGTATTAAACTACGTTTAAAAAATAACATTACTCGTATATCTAACAAGTGGTTTAAAGTATAGTGGTTTAAAGTTAAAGTGACATAGGGATACAAAAATATTCACATTTGTTTTTTTGGAAACATTTGGTAAAAGGTCTATGGTTAGATAATTTATTATTGTACCCAATAGCCGTTAAAGCTAGGCTTAGTTCAAACTAAAAGCCTAGTACATGGTTACAAGCCTTACTTTTCTCATAGTGAGAATAGATCTAGGTGTGAATGAGGTTTGTATTTAATTCCTTTACAAAAATAACATAGCTACAGTATTAAACCGCGTATAATTACTCGTATATCAAGTGGTTTAGAGGTTGACATAGGGATACAAAACTATTCACATTTGTTATTTGGAATCATTTTGTAAAATGAGTATAGTTAGATCATTTATCTAAGATACGTTTGGGCTAGACTCAGTTCAAACCAAGAGCCTAGTAACCATTCTTAAAAGCCAACCTGTATGACCTCAAAATATTAATATTTAAGTTCATTAATATAACTGTAAGATAAAATCAAATAAATGATTAATACTAGGCATGTAAAAGGCATTTAACAAAAACTTTATAAGGTACCAAGCTAAGTAGTCTCAAATGGACGATAACTTTTAAAAGTTTAAACCTACTAAACTAATTGACAGAGTTGATCTTAATAACTCAAGTTGAACGGATTACGGAGTTAGTTAATAATTTCGGAAACTAGCGGCGGACAGTCGGGTACAAAATATTAATTTTAGATGCCAATATTGGTTCAATCAACCATCTGTAGGGTTGTCATTTAGAATATGACGTAAGGAATTTGTTGCATATTTTAAGCTTTTTCGTGTCCTACTTATTAATATTGTTATTTAATCAACAGCTCTAAAGGTATATAAACTGTTCCAATGCTGGGTACATACCTCTATTCACTATGCGGTGCGTTAGCCCAATTCAAGGAATAATAAACTTAACAATTTAATACGTAAACAACTTCTAAAAGTCATTGGTGCGCGCCATGGATTCGAACCCGTTACTCTAGCGTATCAGTCTGTCAGCGTTTTCACGAAGCATTTAACTAGGCTTCTATTATTTCTTTCAAAACACAAAGCTAAAATATATTCATGTCAACCTTGAAAATCTACAAAATCCGCCAGTCCTAGTTTGACGGTCTAGCTCAGCCTCTAAGTCCCAGTTTTTATACCTAACTTCATATCCTACACGCCAGTAAAGGAGGGTCCTTGACACATTGGTCATAAACTGATGACAACAGTTTACACTATTAGTTGTGAGTCAATGACGTACGCGGTGCGTTTACGATCGGAGATAAATCAGCGTTGCCAACCCTACGGCTCGAGGGTGTTCGACCGTGGGTCAATCTATTACTTTGTTGGTACAAGCTAACTGGACGATTATTTCAATGAAATAACGAACTATGTTTTGGTATTGATTGATGGTTGAGTGAGGATTAAACAGCATTTTACTAGATTTGTATGATTTTTAACAAAATAGAGAGATTCTGGCGCGTGAGGGTTTGTACTGGTTGGTTATCTGATCTAGGTTTATAATAATATAATTATGTTTGGCAGAGACACACAAGCCTTCTGATGCCAACAATTGATAAACGTATTTATATATTCTTGAATATTATCATAATTTAACCCAGACACAGTGCAAATTATCGGAATCGAACCTTCGACCTCATGTTTAGCTGTCATTCACCACTAGACCGACAGCCCAGTAATTTAAATAGTGTATGAATTTAACTCAACAACATAAAAAGTATGAGGTAATAAATAGCTACGTCCGGGCACGGTAATAATATCTAACAGTATTGTAACTCCATACAAACGCAAAAACTCGAGTTATAGGTACCTACGCGCCTCGAACGCAGTACACATTAGACTGTGCCACAGATAAGACAATACCAGTACCACAGTATAAAGACATACAGTAGTTTGACGCCTTTGATGTCGTAGAAAAAGCCGACAACGTCTAGACAAGGGTAAGTAGGCTAGGGCTGCCACATGTAAACAATACCTACTTATTCAAACACCGTCTACTTATTTTAGAAAAATATTACAATTGCTACGCTACATGAATAATAATTATAGTGTAAATCACTTATCTATACATATAAATAAAATTGGAGTGTCTGTTTGTAATATTAAAATAACCGCTTTTTACTAAATGCATATGGATGTATACACGGAACATACACCGAAATGACATTTTTTACAATTATTGTCTGTCTGTCTGTTTTTTCTCGCTAATATCTGGAACGGCTGGACCTATTTTGACGGAACCCTTACTGGCCTGATGTACCAAGGAGTACCTTAGGCTAAAAGTTAACCGGGTACGCGAAGAAGTTAGGAAACCGTGGGAAACACCTAGTTTATTATATTACAATAATTAACGATAAGTAATTATTATAAAACACGTTGCATTTTTCTTGCGGTGACAGATTTGCATACAAAGTGTCAGTCAGCACCTATTTCATCCTGCAGGTGTCGTGGGAGGCGGTTAAGAATATAAAGCATTTTTCGTACAAACCAAGTTGAAATAAAGCGATTGACATAGCGGTGGTTTAATGGATGGGTAACCTTGAGATCAGCTTGCAGAGCCTATGTTATCGATATGAAGTATTTTGCTGATTTTTTTTCGTGCAAACTACGTTAAGGTAAAGCAATAGACATCACGGTCATTTTATGGATGGGTGACCGGGCTATGAGATTACGGAGAACATGTGTGGGGTTTATAAAAGGGGGCCAAAATTATGGTTATTTTTGAGCTAGGATGCGACGTTACCAAGATACATAATAATATGTGATAGGTACTTACCTAATGCCAAGGTACTAGGTACTTATTGAATGAAATTAAAATCACTCCAGAATCGACTATTACCTTACAACGCATATTTTCTTACATCTGCCATGTTGTTTACGTACAATAATAGCTACTTTATTCTGTGATTTGGCCAGACATGAGATAGGTATTGTAAAAAGTTAGTAGATTAGTAGGAATGTGCACATTATTTTAAGTGGTTATAGGTACATACATACATTTCAAAATAATATAAATAATTATAATTTATGAAATTTTCTTTTTTGGTATAAGTAAATTGATAAAATCGCAGATTTTTTAAATCCTTATTTATTTAAATCTTTAAACAGCATAAATAATTTGAATGTCTCACAGCACAAGTCGTATGCACCATCTTAATTAATATTCATAAGCAAATAAATAAGTAACGAACAAAAAACAAGCACGTGCCTGCCCCCAAAAACATGTACCTAGTTACGAACTAAGGCGATATACGTAACTAGGTACCGCTCTTCCCGCGTCTCACCTCTTGGCCCCCGCACGATTGACCCGTCTAGACGCGTTCGTCGAACGACTGTATGGATTATTGGACTGTGCCAGTACTGTGCGGACTGTGCCTAAAGTACACACAACCGCGATCGTGCCGCAGCGCAGCTCGTATCTGTAGGTATATAACTCACGAAGACGGCCGAGTTATAATACTGTTAGATAATATTACCGTGGTCCGGGGCCGCTCTGTTTATATATCTTATTCATAAATATATACTTATAAATAAAATAGGTTTCATTATGTAAAACTAACATAACCTACACTTAGACTATGTTTAAATTACCGGCATAATGATAAGCAATCCAAAAAATATGTCGTCTTAAGTAGAAAAATATTTCAGTGATCGATGTTATACGAGGTCTGGGAGTAATGTCTCTGTACTAAGGTTGCCGACACACAAGCATTATTCCCTCGAGAAATATACGTCTCTTTTTACAAAACCATGCGTAGAGCCGAAGTTTTGATATTGCTTCCCAATTTACGCCCACGATTGAGTAAAATTCTTTGTGAAGTAAGAGTAGAAAATATTTTTGCAGATTGTGATATGGGCGGATTCTGCAAATTAAGTCTAAATAATAATCATTCAAAGTCTTTTACATTCAGAATTGTCACAGTCCAGTCAGAGTTGTTTTAATTCATAACTCTGAATATGGACCATATACAACAAAGTGTTCTTTCAAAAACTTTCAAGTATTCAATTCATGGCTTTGACGTAGCTAAATCATTTTCCACGACTATTTTTAGCAGTAGGAATAGGTACCTAAAACTCTTTAATTCTGCATTTTCTAACCCAGTTTTCAATCAAATTCAGATTAAGCTGATTTTCCACCAGAGTAGCGAGACGAGGCGAGGCAAGGAGAGAATTGAAATTTGTATGGCAAATTTTCAATTCTCTCCCAGCGCATCTTTGGTGGAAACAGTGTGGATTGGCGAGAATATGCGAGGCGTGAATTGAAATATTTGTTTGTGTAAAAATTAACCGTATTGCTTCCGACATATAGTATAAATGAACTTTGCAACAGAAACACGCTTCTCGCGATAGAAATTGCGTGTGTATTGCAAGACGAACTCAAACAGCACGTTACCTATATCTTTATCCAATGAAGCCTACGGGCGGCGCGGCGGTCACGCGCGAGCTCGCGATGGCAATTTTTAGTGGACAAGGGTCAGTGCGATTTCAATTCTCTTCTCGCCTAGTCTCGTCTCGCCACTCTGGTGGAAAATCACCTTTATACCGTTCTATGTTTTCTGTAAAACTTACAAACTGATACTAAATAACAGCTAGGTTTAATCGCGTTGTTTTTTAGTTTAATAATTTTTGTATTACATCTACTGCTATAATTTCGCCTAAATACGTTCTTTTGCAACTGAAACATCGGATATTAGGGTCACATGTCATTCCAGATCATTCAGTTTAAGCGTAATAACTGTAATACCAATATGAACCACGCTACAATTCGTAAGCAGCACTTTAATTTCATACACTAGTTTTAGTAGCCTAAACTACAATTGGGCAGTCCCTGAGTTTGGGGACAAAACGAGGTGATTAAGTAAAACTACCTGCGACACTCACGTTGAGGAGGGTAAGGACGGCGGGAGGGGTTGCCATGTCGCACTATTACACCTGCCTGCGAATTTTCCCCAATTTTTGGTAATGACTTCGGCAAACAGTATGTGAATTTGACGACACCGATTACGATAGTGATTTTGTAGGTGGAAAATTAGTAAGAGTGCTTTGTATAAGTGGATTAGCTAATTTAATTATAGGCACATGGTTGTGTTCAATAGTATTTTTAATATTTTTTTACTTTGAGCTTACCACAATTTATGTCACCATCATCAGCTTTGTTTAAAATGTAACTTACTACTGGAAAACAGTTTCATCCCACTATTAGGGTTAGGCTATAGATAATATGCCACCATGATGGATGAGTGCAGGTTGGCAGACTTCATATTTTATTAGGACTCTTGAGAACATTATGGAGAGCTGTCACGCATGATTTTTCAGGACTTTTTCTGCTAAGTTTGACAAAACATTGAACAATTGAATATGCACTGAAATTTGAAAATTCAATGGTTCGCACAGTGGGATCTCGAGATCTTCTGTGTAGAAGTATGTTAATCTCTCCACCAGCCTGCACAACGTTACAAACAATGTTCGAGCCCCAGGCAATAAAATGTTGTATTACTGTCCGTAATACTTTATTTATGATCACCGCATAATATCATCATGCTAATAATAAATTCTTCATAACTGTTTAGGAACTTGTTAAAATAGTTCCTGAAACAATTATGCATAAAGGGATCCTATGGTGAGCAGTTTACAAAGTTTTTAAAATATTTCCGCATCAACTTTCATATTTGTGGAACAATTCTGCAACCCTAAAATGAAAATTGTTGCCTATAGTCGCAAAATATTAAAGTATTTTGATGTAATAATAGTTGGCTAGCTACAAAATCAGCATTTTAAACAATCTTTCAACTCTCATTTTACACGCTTAGATAGCCAACAAACACTTAAATACTTACATACAAACATACATACATAGACTCACGCCTGTTTCCCCGAAGGGGGTAAGCAGAGGCATATTAAACGCCCACTTTTCGCCAGTGTTTTGATCCCACGTAATAGGTTGCGAACCTATTGCCGCTTATCGGGATATTTTGTTTGCCAGAGCCTCGTCCGTTGATCGGCAGTTGCACCACTAGCAGGTGAGTTTGGCTTGGGTCCCTAAGTTCTTGGTTGGAACCCTATGCACCACACTTAAATACTTACATATATTATTATCAGAGATAAATTACAGCCAGACGTGGAATAAATCATTGTGCTCTTCACACAATGATGGTCTCTTGTGAGAGCTGAACTTACTATCTCCAGCGTAGTAGTGATTAACCACTAAGTTAGTCATCTATATATAGGGTGTCACAAGACCCGTCACCAAGCCGAAGTCTACTCATTTTGGACATCATGCCGAATCATACAAAGCAAAAATAAAACCGGGGAAACGATTTTTTTTAAGTAGACACATTTTTCCAATACCTACTTGTCCATGGGTGCATAGGACATCTATTGAAGAATTGGCAGGGTAAATGCATCGATTTTGTTCCTAATTAGAAAAATTGTATGGTGACTTTAAGCCTCAATATCTCCTGAACCAGTAATTTCCAAGGTATGGTGTCGAACCACAAAATTTTCGTAATGATTGGTACAATATGGGATTTCAATTATTTAGGTCTTTTTTCACCCCGTATTTATTGAAATTTTTACACGCTCTTCCATGGTATTTTTTTAAAATAAATATTCTTTCATGGTTGTTGTCTAATAGAACCCAAACGTGACCTCGCCCTCACACGTATTTTTACTCATGTCTGTTGTGAGGTGAACTGCCCACGTTTCATGTAATAGGCACTCCGTGAGTTCTGCTCCATGTTTTCCTCAAACATTATAATATGTACTATACAGTGGAAATGCCTTTCATTAAAATCCTGTTTTTTTTTAATTTATTCTCGTCTCGTATTCAATATAATTGTCATCGTTTTGAAATTGTGAGTCATTTGTTCTTGTTTATCAACACTGTTGTAAATAAATAAATAAATCAGGAATATTGTAAATTTAAAAACAGGCGACGCGACGGCTATTAATCTCTAAACGGCCATCAAAACATCGTAAATGTGTTAAAAACACGATTATTCTCAAAAAATAGACCAACATAAAACTATGCGACGCCCGTCAAACAATTTAGTTTTAATTCAACGTACATTAATAAACAAATTGCACACTCGTGCATAAGCAAATCACTCTTTGAACTTTCCCATTTGTGCACAAACGAGTAAAAGTTCAAATGGACCGCTTTATGCAGAAAATTGCCGTAATTTCAGCAAATTAGTTGTTAAAAAAGACGAATTCTTTTAAAAGTGATTTAAGATAATCATTTCATATTAATTATATGCGTCTGAAAAATGTTTGAAAATTCTTATCGGGGTATTAATTTAGAACTGCACGTCAATCAATTTGTGTCAACCACAATGGATTTAATGAAATCAAATTTTAACTTCAGATTTTTAAGGTTATGTTATACTTAATTAGACTCATCTGTGTATTGAGATGTTAAAGTTGGAAAACCGAAATGTCTGTATATTTGGTTACTTTAGTTTTGTTTAGTTCAGAGACTTGTCACTATATTATTATTGATTATTTTAGGATATGCATATAGTAGTGAACATTTTTACTATGACATAAAAATGATAATATCCATACCAAGTATTTGCACGCTTAAATAAAATATTTTTATTACTGCAAATAAACTGTTTTCGGAATGATACTTATTTGAATATTAAATAGTTTTGAAATACACCGCGTTTTCTAAGTCAATGTTTTCCCTAAAAGCATTTACTCGACCCATGATACAGAAGCTACATATAATATTTATTTTTCAAAATATGTAAGAAAAACAAAAATCAAGATCTTTTTTTGGCAAGATTAATTTTTCATAACAATGTGACGGTCGATGCGTAAGGTCAATGCACTTTATTTATAACCTAAAAAGTAGCTTGCCCTTCGTTCACGACACATTTTAGTCCTATGAAATGCTGATTTTAGAGAAAAAAATTAATAGAAAAACTTTCTTTTTGTATATTTTGTAAAATAAATATTGTAGGTAGCTTCTATGTATAGCATGGGCTGAGTACATACTTGACGGGAAGACACTGACTGGTATATATATGCACATAAGTAGTCTACACGGCTAGCGTTTTCGTGGTTACTTTATACATAACGCGGTCCAAGCATCGTACCAGTAGCTAGAACCTTCCCCTACCTGATGAATGTTATATTGCACTTCAAAGTAAAGCCTAATGTAAAAATAGTGAAATGCTTTGCGACATTTTAATGACTTTGTTAGATAAATGAAATTTGCTCTGCCATTTCTGTTCCAGTAATGTAAAATTGTTTTTATAGCTGTTTTAGGAGAAAATTGCTTTATTTTCCATTTTTGCTAAGTTTTTTTTGGTTGTAGGTACCTATTGATGTTTTCTGCATGCTACAGTTAATTGAAAATGAATTCAGTGACTATCAAAATTTACTTGATATTAATTTCTTTGATGCATCTGTGGAAGTTGCCAATTAGGAAGCAGACTACAATGAAAATCTTCTTCTTTTTTCAGTTGCACTCTTGACAGAGTGGTCGTATGTCCTATATCAGTCTTTAACTTAGGAAAGTCTCTGAAATGACTAGACAGAATACACACTGATGCTGATACGCCAAATGGTAATTTGGAACAACTGCAGATAAATATCAAGAAGCGAATTCATAGACTTCCACTACCATCTCTACCTTAATAAAAATGCCTTTGATTATAGTCTGTAGTCTATTTTAGATTATCTACTACTCTATTAAACTGTCATCCCATTTCAGCATAAAGATGTCCACTGCTGAACATAGACCTAGGCTCTCCTGCCAGACCAATCTTGAGCATATAAAACTACTACAAAAAAGAAAAACAAAACAAGGAAATGACACATACACAAGTATCAGCAATCATAAATACCATCTCAGGATTCTCAGGTCAATGTTGTACATAATTACCTTCGATTTGTACCGACCCCCGTCATGTCGAAATCAACCCTTTTACGTCACCAAACGATTCGTCGCCACCCCAAATACTCAAGGGTTAAGATGACGATCGTTACCGAATTATTTGCCGATCGCACAGGTTTCCCCCATTTTTTATTATTTACGTTTATTTGAATATACATTTGTGCGATAGTTGATATTTTCTGAAGATTGGGTGGTATCGGAATGTTATGGCCTGGCTGTATGGTTTCATTAAACGATGTGATGGCATACTAAACTTTTTTTTGTTATTGTTCTCTGTTTTAGTAAATAATTTAAGGTATCGTAAATATGCAACTACTTACAAAGCCAACTGAGATCATCTTTTAAGTCAAGTGCTGCGAACTGAGCGTTTTGATGTGAGGTTTTTTCACAGAATTTAGAGCAAATGAAGCCTAAAATGTACAAACAGTTAAGTCTTTCGATAACGGTCCTAGTTTTGTCGTAATTTGAAATATTAATAAAATAAATGGTGCTGCGAATGTTTTGATATATAATTTAAAATAGTGTATATAAGTATGTACCTATCGCAGTTGCGGAGATCAGTCAAATCGGGTTGGACAAAACGGACCTTTTAAGATATGGCAAACGTCTATGGGGTAACTCTACACATATAAGTAGAGTCTTTATAGTACAAAAAAAAATGTTTAAGAGCAATTACTGGTGTATCTGCACTAACAAGCTGCAGACCTATATTCAAGAAGTTAAAGGTTTTGACATTGGTATCCTTGTATATTATGGAAATTGCTATGTTTGTTAAGAAAAACGTATATACGTTTTTTCACCAAAGTAAGTGAAAATAATAGATTTGTAAAAGGGATGCTACTAAACTTAAGCAGAATTCTGTAAAAGCACTCTTCGATATAAAAATAGTTATAATATGTCAATTAAACTTTACAACCATATCCCTCGTGATTTAAGAGAACTACCCTTACGGCGATTCAAATACAGACTAAAACGTTGGTAGATCGAAAAGTGTTTTTTATAATGTAACAGAATTTTTAAACTGTAAGGAATAATACTTATTTTGTAATTCTATGATAATATACTTTTTAAGTATCAACATTCGCATGCCCGTTAAGGGTGAATATGTCGGACTACATATAATAATGTAACACCTCAATGGACCATGTTCTGCCGAATAAATATCTTTATATTTTATCTTTATCTTCGGGTGTCCTGGGTTTCAAGCTGAAAGTCTTGGGTGCAACCAAGATAATGCTAGGTCGGTGATGATGATGAAAGTACGTGTACATCGAAGTTTCAGTTAAGATTATTGAGCGCTACCTTAATTATAAAATACTAGTCGACGCCAGCGGCTTCCCACGCACATATTTTCGAATTTCCCGTTTTGCCCGATCCCGTAGGCATTTCGGGAAATCCCGTCTTAGTGCACCCCTACCATTCCCAAGGATCATACATGCCAAATTTCAGGTTCCTGCGCCCAATAGTTTCAGCTGTAGCGTGTCTGTCAGTCAGTCAGTAACGCAAGGATTTTATATATTAAGATTAACATGCGAAGCTGAAAACTAGAATATGACATAAACAAAACTATAGAATGAGTAAATTAGTACGTGTGTATAATTTGAACAGCAACAAAATAAAAATCTTTTCATCCATAATTTAAATTATAATGCATGAAGAATAAAAACAGAGTAAAAATATTGTAACGTTTTTCGCTTTTAACATGAGCGAGCGTTCGTAAAAACATTGCTTCATTCTTAACCAAATAGTGTCGAAATATATTAAAATACATGAGCTCGCAAGAAACTGTTTCGCTTTGCTCTGTACGTCGGACATGGCAGTTTATTGAGTTCCATGTGCGACACAGTCCACGCGAACTGAATCAGATATTCAATTAATACCAATATTTATTCATTTAATATTCATGTAGCTGTTTAAAGTGGAGTTATTCACATTATTTATTGATAATAGGGATAATAGGGAAGTATTTTAGGCCCTACGCTTTTTATCATTTATATTACTGACCTTTGCAGGCTTTCTATGCCGAATTGTAACATCTACACATATGCAGACGATACGGCTCTGGTGGTCTATGGTGAAAATTGGAAAAAAGCAAAACAACACACAGAAGCAGCTGTTACAGAAGTTATGCACTGGTGCTCAAAGCATCTTCTAACAATCAATTTTGAAAAAACTAAGTGCATACACTTTGACATTTTGAGAACTCAAAGACCACCAGACAAATCCTCCATCATAGTAGCTCACCATTGCGCTAAATCTGCCAGTCTATGTTCTTGCCCTTCTGTATCAATAGTTCCATATATAAAATACCTTGGCGTCTACATTAACGAAAGACTGAATTGGCAAAAGCATCTTGAAAGTCTCATACCGAGAGTCAGGCGATTAATATATATTTTTAGAAACTTGAGACAGGCAGCCGATTACGAAACACTACGTTTAGTATATACCAGCTTATGCCAATCTATTATTCCGTACTGTATACCCGTATGGGGTGGAACCTATAAGACTATTTTCTTGGAACTCGAGAGAGCTCAAAGAGCAGTCCTAAAAGTGATGACTTTTAAGCCCCGGCGGTTTTCAACGACTGATCTTTATAGAGAATGTAAAGTATTAACTGTTCGGCAATTATATATTCTCCGATTGACCCTACGCACACATAGGCTTTTTACTAATGTACAACAAGCCACTACAAGATGAAGAGGCACGTCAGTAATATCTCCTATAAAGTGTCGTACTACCATTGCACAAAAACAACTACACTTCCTCGGTTGCAAATTATATAATACTCTAAATAAAAAGCTATCTTTGCTTAAACTACACAAACATGACGCCAAAAACAAAATTCAATGCTGGTTAAGAAACTTAACTTACATGGAAACAGAAAATCTTCTCGCTTAAAGCAAGTCATAACAGATAACAGCACACCTACTACTAGAAAACCACAAACACACACACACACACAAACATAAACACACATGCACACACACACACACACACACACACACACACACACACACACACACACACACACACACACACACACACACACACACAATCATGCACACATCGTTTTAAAACTGGCTGGTAATAGCACTTTGTTTATTTTTTATTTCTTTTTATTTAATTTATAATTATGTATAACTTTAACTTTTGCTTCATTTTCACTTTTTTAACTGTCTTTTTGTTATCACGAAAGATCTATGTACGGTAGAAGCTACTGACTTCTAAAATACAGGTAATAACCTAGTTTAGGAGTCAGGGGTTCATGAAATATTTCTAAACGTATTAACAACAAAATGTAGTGTATGTTTTATATGGTATTCTGTAATGTAAATAACTTGTTGGTCAATAAATATTATTATTATTATTCCCCTTTATTAATTACTTTCTCATAGTCTTATTTTATATAATTAAATCACTTTAATAAAAATACAAATAAAATTTAACCATATAAAATAGGACCACGGAGACCCACCGGTACCGGACCCACAGGGACCAAGCTACCGGTGGTTAGGGCTATTATTATTATTATTGTTATAATCTACATTGCAATAACGTGTAAAAGGCGAGATTATCTTTGTGAAATAGGAGTGTGATTTCTACTAATGTAAGGATTATAGAATCGTGATGTTGATGTAAGGGCTACTTTACATACAAATTTTTAAGGAAGATTTTCGACTGTAATTTTTAATCGATATCGATGTTGTCAACTTCATTCGTTTCATTGTAAATTATAGCGTAGGTATACATCTTTCGCTTAGAATAACCCACTTTTTGAGATTCGTCGACGATTGGCGTCGGTGAAAAGTAACTCAATTAATTATCTGTCCTTGAATGTAAACGTCGTCGTACCCGTTGCAGACAAGATGTCAAAAATCAACACACCGTTTATTTTGTCATTTATGAGAATATTTACAGGTAGAAGTTTTGTGAATGCTTATTTTTCGATATTCACTTTGGCTAACATGACTGCAGATTAGCAAAGTAACGTTACAATAATAAATAATATATTATTTTATTTCATTCATGTAATTTTATAAAAAATAAAAATTAAATAATAAAAATAGTATTTTTATCACACCTCCAGTTCAGGATGGGGCTACTGCTGAAATTAACTAGCAGACAACTTTAGAAAGAACCTTACTTAAAATTAACGGCAACTAGAATTTATCAAAACTACAATTTATAAATTTTTGTGTGTAGAGTTAGAGCAGCACACCCCAAGGGGTTAAGTTATGTTACATGAACAGAAAACTATTATAATTATAATACCTACACAATCAAAATTAAAAATAAATCATGTGGTCGCTATAAACTGTACATAGCTGCAAACGCAATAATTGATTTTCAGTAGGTGTTGCCTATAATTTCTGCACTACTGTCCCTTCTTACTTTGCTAATTAAATAAAACGGTTCTCATAAAACATCTATTTTCTCAAAAACTTTAACCACTAGTGTTGAAAATTTAAAGCGCTTGCTTTCGTCAGAGAAGTTGAACAATACGGGCAACTTTACAGGCTAAGGGAATTGGTTTCATTTTCCACAAACACCGCGCTAAACAATAACTGTGCTCAACTAGTTTCTCTCAGTTGACTCGATTTACTTCAAAACAGAAATCGTTCTACAAACTCTTTAATTCAATTATATGAAGTTGAACTTGGGACTGGTTAAAACTATTGTGGGGATTTTTGATTTCGCTTAACCCTAGTAACTTTAAACTTACCATATTGTTTCATTACAGTTTAAAAGTAAAGATTTCTACTTAAAACAACTTCTACTTAAAACTTAGCTGCAGCGAACAGGGAAATCAACGAGTTTCAAATAGCGTTCTCCCTAAAAAAAAAATCATTTTTCATTTCATTTCATTTTTCATTTCATTTCATTTATAACGTGAACAGAATATTTTTGATTGGTAAGTAACTCATACTTTATCCACTCAGTGACAACCCTGACATTAAATTCATAAAGAAAACAATGCAATTTGTAAGCTCTTAGTGTGACTTATGATGTTCAGAAAGTTACGTGAGTATGTAGCGAATTAGCGAATACATTACTTACAAGTAAGTCATATAATAATATGTAATTGTGGGCCATGTGGTAATACTGTTGTCTCATCATGTATATGAGCAAGGTTATAACTTGTACTGACCTGGGCTATGTCAAAAGGTTTATTCTTCCCAGATGCGTTAAATGAGTAGTCATTCCATGTCTGTTGTACCTAAAATAAATTAATTATATAAGCCTTATATTATTCATACGTAATTTATTATTTATCAAAATCATCTGGCGTGGAGACCAGTTAATAGCCAGACCGGACCCGAAACCTTGGATCTCACAACAAGAGTGTTAAATTCACGTAACTGTGCTGTTTCTGCCTATTATGAATATCAAACGACAGTTGCTCTGTGGAAAAACTAATATTCTGTCAAATCATCGCAAACTATAGTTGTACACGTTTACTAACATTAGATATAGTATAGGAGAATTAGTATTTTAAAACGGGGATAATCTCGCAGTTTTTGCAATGCTAAGCTGTCTAATTACGATACTTGGTTCATCAATTGAATCAACTTGTATCATGACAGGATGTTTGTTTCCAGAACGGCCTTAGAGCTCCCTTTACACGTGCTTCTCGCAACACACAGCCATATGTTTAGAGGTAATTGTCATGATATGATTTCGTGTGCCTGTGTACCTTGTAACATTAGGAGATTGTTGACGTGTGCAGGTTGTTTACTACGTTAAGCTAGACAAGAAAGATACGGCAAATCTATTGTCACAGACCTTGTACACGGTCGAGAATTAAGCTGCGATTCTTATTATAAAATCTATTCAGGATTAGTCTTTTTAACAGCTCAACTACAAGCAACACGATAAAACATCGCCTGAGTCTGATATACTTGCTAGTCAAATAGTAAATTTAATGGAGTGATCAAGATGAAAATGAAAGGGAAAGGCTTTAAAAACCACACCAGCTTTAAAACAAGGCAATCATTTTGCTTTGCTTTGTTCATTCAGTAATCTATATTTATTTACCACAGTTGAAAATAATGTTATGAAACATTCTTAAACAAACGTTACGTAGACAAACAAACGTCACATGTACAACAATAATTTCTGGCAAGCAAAGGTTGAGTATTTGAGTTTGTAAATTAGTGGAATTGAAGTAAAACAGAAGCGAAACTAGTGCGCGAGTTGCGTTACAGTGTGCGCGGACATTTATTTACACGCACTAACTAGCAAGCCGGCGTGTTTGTGTAAGTCGGTGCTAACACTTTGGGTGGATTTAGTGTTGTTTATATAGAAGTCGAAATTTTTATAGGCATGGGTTTTGTTGGTCTTTTTGTACATTGTATGCCTTTTTGTGTAAAATGAAACATTGGCCATATATATCAATATGTATATGTGATCTGTAACCTTTAAAGAAATATCACCCTATAGACTTTAACCTTACAGACAAAGGGGTCAAAATACAGACCAACATTTCACAGCATATTGTCACAAAACATTAGCACTTATGAAAGATTCTCACAAACTCAACACTGCAATCCTCAGCCACGTTCAAAACGCTTTAAGCTGGAGAAAATATGAGTTTTAAAATGTATGTAAATGCAGTACATTGTCATCGCAAATCCAATAGAGGCTAAATTGTAATATAACGGCGGGACGGGCGGCATTCGCCACAATAACCGGCTGCAGCGGCGTTACTTAATACATGCACGCCTGCATTCACGCTGCCCTCGCGTCATATTTAAAAAGGACAATGTTCATATGAAATATTGGACGCGTGGGTGTATGCAAGTGCTAGTATGTGTTGCATCTTTAAGATATTGTGTGATGCTGCATTTAGTTGAGGTATATAATGAAGACATGGTATGCCTTTGATGAAGAAGTACGACGAGTGTTTGAATGGTATTGATCATGGTATAATGGGGCTGAAATATTATTGTAAATGTAATAAATACGCTATATGTCATTGTCCGTGTGGTGACGGATTAAGAATACGGATTGTCACCACCCCATATCATCACATGGGTGTCGTAAGAGCTGAAACAGGGAGCATATTATGCATAGAACAGCACTGTAAGAGAAGGAAAACTTGATACAAACCCTATACAAACCCGTTTGGCCAGCGTGGTATAGTAGGCCAATTCCTCCTTTCGAAGGAGAGGCCTAGTCCAGCAGTGGACTGTTAAAGGCTGATGATGATGATGATGAATAAATACGCAAAAATACACGTATATTTAGATATGGTTATTTAATGCTACGATCGCTACGTCGTAGCTAATGTTGTGATCCGTAGCATATCTACGAAATTACATATAATATTATATTGGGTTTATTTTGTTTTATTTTCTGCCATTTGTTTCTACTCAATTCGAATAACAAGAATATTGTGTTATAGTAGGATAGTATAATACAAAATAAACAAAACAATACAAACTCACTCGAGTTTTGTTGACTGAATGGCATATAAATCGCCTGCGATCTACCAAGTATAGTATTCCACACAAAGTTCGAAGAAAGTAAATAAAAAGGGAAATAACCAAAAGTTGATACCACTATCATAAAAACATTAATCACCAATCCAAAATATTCCAGTCCAAAGTAATGTAATTCCCAAATCCCATAAACTTAACCCTACAGCACAAATAAACGCACAGGTCCATTAAAACAAATAATAAACTTAGAACAAGCACAATACGACTGTTAACTTGTACTTTACATCCCGAACAGAGGCGGGTTAAGCCGTCGTAAGATTCATTCGGCATATCGCACGAATATCAAAGAGACGGGTTAACCCGCCGATATTGTTCACTCGGCATATCCCGCAAGTACCAAAAGTTTTACAACGGGCATTTGGCGCCAAAGTGATATTTTATATTGTGAAGTGATAACTTTATAAGCGAGTTCTGGATTTGCAGTTAAAAGTTTATTAGAAGTTATTTTGACTCAAATGTTCTTGAAATAAATGATGTGCTTTTGTGTCTGAGGTGGTAATATTTTGGCTTTAAATTGTTTAGACGCTTTGTAACTAGAAAAGCCGGCCCGGTATTTCTTTTTATTCTCAAAAAATTGAATTTTTGTGCGAAGATACAGCCTATTAATAATTGCTGGGTACCTTGTCAGGCAATGATGTACTGAACTCCCATGATTGTCATATAAAATAATGCTTATTATTTTCACAGTAGAAGGAAAAGTTTCAATGCCTGTCTTACATAGATGCATCTCACATTATACTGTAACAATAAAATAAATGTTCTCTGTAAAAGTAACAAAATAATCCATAAACCATAAAATTTCAGCAACTCAACAATCTAACCCGCATACACAACAGTCGGCACATTACAACAGCGGTACAGCCTCGTAATGTTCACATATTCAGTTTAGAACAACAACGTTGTATAAAAGCATTTACAATGAGAAGCATTGTGCTCAAAAATCGCCAATGTTTGCACAAACAGAGGGCAGCACAGGTGCACAAACACAGGGCACATTTATAAATACAACATGTGTATTTAGTGAACATTGTGGTTTGTTTAGGACCGGTGCAAGTCTGTGCAATTATTGTCAAGCGGTTCATCAATTATACTCACGTGGATATATGCCCGTGCAGTCGCAGTGCAGGGTTAAGGTTCTCTGCTGTCTGTGCATTAATATTCATTTATTAGGATGAAGATATCATTTTGTATGCGGAAGCCATTTATTGTGGTCATGTGGTCTCACGATTATACGTCCCGTTAGTTGTATTGCAGCAGTAAGATTACGTAGTTTTCTTTTAATTTACATAACAAGAAAGGTTTCCTGATTGACTAAATGTCTGAAATATGGGACGGTGGGTTTCTTTAACTTATTTGAATTTGTATTAAGGAAGGATAGGGAGGGGGTTCAAAGTAGGACTTTGAAATGTGGGTAACGGCTGGTAAATAATAATAATTTACTTTTTTTGTTTGTCTATCTTCTCATTTATAGCTAAGCTGTTATATAGCTAACCTCGAAATCAGACGTGCGCACAATAAGGCTGTGTGCCTTACAATAAATCACATGAACTCTTGTGCCATGCTAGTCACTGAGGAAAATTATACATAGTCAATATGCCTTAATATGAATGACTCAACTTGAATATACTGTAGGTTAGGTAAGACAAACAAGAATACAGTGATTTTTGCTGTGAGAAGGAAGAACGAATAACGTAATTTACAAAAATGTACGGGAAACTTTTCTTCATTTTTTGCGTGAGTACCTGTCTTATCTGCACATAATACAGCCATGAAACAACATAGGTGGTCTTTAGTAGAAACACAAATAATTTAAAAAGCAATAACTCAGAAAAACAGCTTCATAACTCACGTAAACTTTTTATTCTTCTCTAATCTGCTACAAACAACAATGAAATCGTATCAAAACACAATGTTAGCGATAATTTCGCAAGTTCAGCCGAAACGCCGGAAGGGACTAACATTCGGTATAACGGTCTCACCTGCTGCAAAAAAATCCTCCACCAAATGTATATTTAAACAAGTGACATTGTGATTCTTTTGGACACAAATTTTATTCAAATTTTTGGTCGAGTTGAATTATAATGAATGTATTCAGCATTGTTTCAACTGTTGTCATTTCGTTTTTAAGGCGAAGCGTTCTGCGAAATACCATTGTCGTTTGTACATTAAAATTCACGGACAAAACGCACCGTGACGAGAGAATTGGATAAGTAGACTACGACTTAATACAAAGTTTATTTAGTTAAATAATTGCTTTAAAATCTTGCTTTTTCGTTGAGGAAGTTCGTATTGTTTGATAAACTAAGTTTAAGTGCTGGTTTGGGACCAAGTTGGTTGATAATTCATGAGGATTACGCGTTTGTAATGCGAGGATTGTCTGCGGTTAGAAGAACGTCGCACGTTGCTCGTTTAGAGACAAAATACACAATGTTTATTAAAGTTCCGGGACAAGAAAAATTAAAAAGACTGTTTCTCCTAATGATGGGTTGAGGTAGTGAAGATTTTTGTTGACCTTTTACCAAAAGTTATGTGCCGAAAATGTATACATTTACATATAATATTATATTTCAGATTGAAGTGGCAAATGCGTAGACGATTAAACCTTTTCATAAGGCTTATGTAATTATAACTTTATTGTGTACTATATCCGCATGTCTACTAAATGTTGGCAACTTTAAACTACTCACGGAACACAATTAAAATGGCTTACCAGAGTTAACAGTCTCCGGATTAATATCAATAAGTTTAATTATTCGTGCCAATTAATTTCATCGTCTGAGATTACGTCGTGATTAATTAATCGAATTCGTCAAGATTTAACTAGTCCAAGTGTGAGGGAATGTAGTTTTAGAAGTCGGTAGACTTGGATCAATGTTTTAACCTATAGACTTAGTTTAATGTAGGTTTAATGGTAGACTAAGCCTATGATTTGAATAAAATATCTGCTAATATTGTCATAATTGATTTCAATTACATCATTATTTAAATTGAAATGCCTCAAAGTTGTCACTGGTGTTAATAGCCGTGCTAGCAGGATGAGACATCACGTGATCCGTCCAAATCCGATTAGTTCAGTTACATAAATTAATATTTATATAAAGGATCTATATTGTATAAAAATATTGTCTTACGTCAACGAGTATCTTACGTGGGCAACAAATATCTTGCCATGCTTCTTTCGCCAGACCCCGGTAAACGAGGAAGGCCAAAGAAATACTGGCTTGACGTCGTAAGGGATGATATGCGTGCCAACCAACTAACCACCAGGGATGCTGAAGACCTTGCGAAGTGGAGGAGATACAGCCGGAAAGCGGAGCCCGGGCTCCAAGGCGTGGGTTTTGGAACGCAACTGGGACAGCGCTAGGATGATGATGATGATGATCGTATAAAAATATTCTTTTTAAAGTCATTAAAATGATATATCTTGTAATATATTCATGATTTTTTACCATAAGATCAATAATAAAATGTAGGTAGGTATTTAATGTCTTTCGTCTACGTATTTTCTGCAATTTTCAATCCCATCTAACAATTTAGAAAATTCACAATGATATCCATGTTCATCATAATATCAGTCAAACGACGTCCACTGCTGGACATAGGCCTCCCCCAAGGTTCTCCACACATACCGGTCTTGAGCCGCCCGCATCCAACCGCCTCCCGCGATCTTGACGAGATCGTCGGTCCACCTTGCGGGGGGCCTACCTCTGCTGCGTCGCCCGGTGCGTGGCCGCCACTCCAGAACCTTTCTGCCCCAACGGCCATCGGTTCTTCGAGCTATGTGCCCTGCCCACTGCCACTTCAGCTTGGCTATCCGGAGAGCTATGTCGGCGACTTTGGTTCTACTGCGGATCTCCTCATTTCTGATTCGATCTCGCAGGGAAACTCCAAGCATAGCTCTCTCCATCGCCCTCTGAGTGACCTTGAGCATTCTGATAAGGCCCATAGTGAGCGACCACGTCTCTGATCCGTAAGTCATCACTGGCAACACACACTGGTCAAAGACTTTCGCCTTGAGACACTGCGGGATATCGGACGAGAAGATATGTCGTAGCTTCCCGAACGCTGCCCAACCGAGTTGGATTCGACGATTGACCTCCTTCTCGAAGTTGGACCTACCTAATTGGACTACTTGTCCCAGGTAGATATACTTGTCGACAACTTCGAGCGTAGAGTTCCCAACCTGAATAGGAGCAGGTAAAACATGGACGTTCGACATGATTTTCGTCTTGTCCATGTTCATCTTAAGACCTACTTGTTGGTAGACTCTACAGAGGCCATCGAGCATTGTGCCTAGGTCTTCCATGGTCTCAGCCATGACTACGATATCGTCTGCGAATCGAAGGTGAGTGATGTACTCGCCGTTGATGTTGATGCCGAGTCCATTCCAGTCCAGAAGCTTGAAAACATCCTCCAGCGCAGTGGTAAACAGTTTCGGGGATATGACATCCCCCTGTCTCACTCCTCGCTGGAGTTGAATAGGTTTCGAACTCTGGTCCTGGAGGCGGACTGACATACTGGCGTTTTCATACAAACACTTCAGCACTTCGATATATCGGTAGTCAATCCGGCACCGTTGGAGAGACTGTAGCACCGCCCAGGTTTCGATCGAATCGAAGGCTTTCTTATCCATGTTCAGGAAGCAACCAAATTGAATATAACCTTATTTTCTTCAGCCTTCAATTGATATTAACACTGAAGGCAGTTAACACGTGCTGCCCTTAATATCTGCGTAAGTTATTTAAAAAATACGCTACACATATGAAAATATGCTTTAAAATGTTCGTACATTTTTAATTATAATTTCATGAAATGGTCGTTTAATATAATGCGTAAATGGAATGAATACACGTGCGTCCATATTGCAAAATCATTTAGCTACCTTAATAAGAGAATGTACTGGGTGAAAATAGGTTGGAGTCAAAGATATTTTAATACTTTTTATAGTGGTGATAGCCCAGTGGTGTACGTAACGAACTGCCGAGACGATGGTCTCGGGTTCGATCCCCAGGTACCTCGGGCACACACCTCTGACTTTTCGAAGTTATGTGTGTATTAAAAATGTTAATTATCGCTCGCTTAATAATGTGCCCGGTAGACGGCAATAGGTTCGCCACCTATTACGTTGGGACCGAAACATAACTGGCGAAGTGTGGGTGTGTAATATACCTCTGCCTACCCCTTCGGGCATAAAAGGCGTGAAGTTATGTTATGTGTTATGTTTTTATAGTGTTGATGATTTGCTGCACGTATGGTATAGTGGTTTAAGCGATCGCCCGCCGTTTACAAATGCCTTGTAGGTTCGAACCCCATACAACTTAATACTTGGTGTGACCCACAATAGTTGTTTCCAGACAAGCTGTATTTTCCGTCCGTTGATTGAATGTTGGTGAAGTCTTCCGTGACACACGATTTATATAGTGGTATAGATGCGGGAGTTTTTCTGTAAAGAAAATTATTTATGATATGAAGTAAGAAAATTTCAGTTAGCTGAAAAAGATTTTAAATCTTCGCGATTTGTATGCATCATATACTTAGCTATATTTAATGAATTTTAATCGCTTTGACTTATTAATTTAAGGTTGGCTATCTGTTATTTTCAAGAATTTGTCTGTCTTCCTTTTTTTATTACAAGATGTAAAGTGGACGGCTAAGATCATTAGGGCCGGTTAAATAAAGTTGTAAAATAAATTTTAGTTTTAAACAATTCGTTTCAAATAGGAATTATAATAACGGTAAGGAGTTCCTCTAGCTATGCGTATTATCTTACAAGAAACAAGGTACATGGTAATCTGACCTTGGCTAATATAAACACAAATTATCGTACTATACGGATGAATTTTTTTTATAGACTCACGCCTGTATCCCCGAAGGGGTAGGCAGAGGTGTAATATTACATCCACGTATGAATTTTCTTCAGTTAATTAACATAATTGAGGCTACATTGTCCGCATGCAGGTGGGGGTTTCCTCCAATTTCCCTAATGGGCTGGCAGCATTATGTCTTTATTAGATTTAAGGAAACATACCCTGACAACATATTTGGAAAATTATCTTACAGGTTATCCGCGTGGTGACGCATTAAGAATACGAATTGTCACCACCCCATATCTTCCCATGGGTGTCGTAAGAGCCGACAGAGGGAGCATATTATGCAGAGAACAGCACTGTAAGAGAAGGAAAACTTGATACAAACCCTATACCAACCCGTTTGGCCAGCGTGGTATAGTAGGCCAATTCCTCCTTTCAAAGGAGAGGCCTAGTCCAGCAGTGGACAGTTAAAGGCTGATGATGAAACAGTACAAGAATCCTGATGTTTTTTTTTGCCAAAATTGCCCACCTTTATAATTTTGATGCTATCTCCGTGATCCAGTACATAGCGTATGCGTCGCCTGATCGGTCCCGGGTTCGATTCCCGGGTCGGCCAAAAGTGTTACTGGGTATTCGGAATTCACAGCAGCAGTACGGAGTCCGCCAAGTGCCGGGTAACGGCAGTAAGCTCGCCATACCGTAGAACCTACAAATTCAAACAAATAAATATGATTACTATTACTATAACGTTGTGAAATGTGGCTCTTATATTACACTGCTGCCTATTCCTGCGGGCCTACGGTCGTGAGTCTATAAAAAATCATAAATTGGCATTTTGGAGATCATGAAACTATCGTTATCCCTGTTGCATCCGAGAATTTCATCTTCAATTCTAGTCTTTGCTTTCTAGTTAAACCGGATTGATAGAATAGTAGCTTATCGGTAGATCTCTATAATAGAATGGCATACACAACATCTATTGGTTTTTTATGGACATCATTATTATGTTATTAGACGTCGCCAGCGGCTTCGCCCGCGTCAATTATACATATAAACCTTCATCTTGAATCATTCTATATATTTATAAAAAAACCGCGTTAAAATCCGTTGCGTAGTTTTACGAGTTAAGCATACATAGAGACAGACAGACGGAAGACAGACTTTGTTTTATACTATGTTGTGATAGTGATTGATTTCCAACCTACTACATGCTTGTCCAAGGACCTCGTGAATAGTCTGAAAGACTGATAATTAGAAGAGTGTCCAGAAACAATGTACATGTCAAACGAACCTCATTTTGTGTGATATAGTTCACCTATATCTACACTAATATTATAAAGAGGAAAACTTTGTATTTTTGTTTGTAATAGATAAACTCAAAAACTATAGGACCGATTTTAAAAATTCTTTCACCATTAGAAAGCTACATTATCTGCGAGTAACATAGGCTATATTTTATTTTAGAAAAAATAGGGGTCCGTCAAGACGCGGGTGAAACCGCGGGAAACGGCTAGTATAGAATAAGTTGCCTATATTACCTACACATAAGTTGAGCACCGGTGATCAACTCGTAAAATCCCTTCGATGGCTCTTATCTTTCGCGCACAAAAAATTTGAACTTCTTTGCAACCCACGTGTTTCCTTCGCTTTGACTTTTTGATCCTACAAATCAGCTTCAAACTGAATCTGCCCAGGCTAAAGTGCAAGTAGTCACCTCAATTAGCATCAAAAAGGATTGATATCGTACAGTTAATTGAAGAGCTTGTGTAGTTCTGACTCTTTTAGAACCAGAAGAAGTAGAAATGAAAAAAAACTGCCCACTTATTCTGAATCTGTTATGATAAGTGCTTTCCGAAACATATAGGTTAGGCAAATTCTTATCTTATTATAGCTAAGCTAGGCTCTCATTTAAAGGCACTAGAATAGTGTAGGTAGATGCACGAGCAACAACCTGCCCAGCTCAGAAGTCTATGAAATGATCCAGGTCTGACCCACGAATAAACAAACTACCAAATCTAGCTGATTTATTCACGTGATTATTTTCTAAATACGCTCTACGAAGATTTGTGTTACCCACAAAGGTCGGCACGTGAAATAAATGTACTAATTTCCTAATTTAAAACACCTATATTTTTACTAAGTTGCTGAGAGTTTCACATCATGTTGGTGTTTTACCTACGTAAACATTTGATTGTGTTTTGTAATGAAACTGGAAAAAGGCTCACGGGCTCACGGGTGTATTGTAAATATTGTTACAACAAAAGTAATTCAGAAGCAAAATAAAGCGGTTTTCCAGTGAATCCTCCAACAATGCTCGAAATTAATGTACGAAAAATTAACAAACGTTTTTATTCATATTTAATTGTCGGTTTATTCTTTTGCACTTAGTCACTCGCACAGGGTTTTTCTCTTCATGCAATTTTTTTCGAATGCGTTCAATGATTGTCAAAATATTTTCGCGTGTTTTCTAATAGGTCGTAATTTCGAAATCAGGTGTTCAGATAGATTAATTCGGAAAATTAGCACTAATTAGTTAAGTTTAGAAATCTACAAAAATAATGTTTGTTTTCACACCACATTTTCGCAAAATCATTTGTTTTAACTTTTATTCAAGTGAGTTATTTTGATTTACTTTATACTTTAGTCCCACGTAATAAGGGGCGAGCCTATTGCCGTACCGGGCACATCTCCAGACTCCGTGCTGCTACTGAGAATTTCGTGACAGAAAAACCCAATAACACTGCCCAGGAATCGAACCCGGGACCTCCCGATCCCACGCGCACACCTATGCCGCGAGACCAACGAGGCAGTCGTATAGTCGTATAGTATATCTGGCGAAAAGTGGGTGTAGAAATACACCTCTGCCTGCCTCTTCGGGGTTATAGGCGTGAGACTATGTATG
The DNA here is from genome assembly GCA_944739405.2 of Euclidia mi. Classification (NCBI taxonomy): domain Eukaryota; kingdom Metazoa; phylum Arthropoda; class Insecta; order Lepidoptera; family Erebidae; genus Euclidia; species Euclidia mi. The sequence continues at coordinate 1,082,669 of OX123198.2, read as the reverse complement.
TGTATGTATAGTATTAATTTACCTGTTACATGCACAGAACAGTGTTTATTTATCTCTGTAATCATGTGACTGAACAGGTGGCCACTCGTAAATTACGTCAACACTGATTACGTAACTTTATGAAATCGAATAAGACGTAATTATAATTTTTTTTTTTTTCGTGTGAGTGTGTGGCCAACTCTGGTGTCGGAGATTTCAGACCGCCCGAAGGCCTCCGACATGGCCTAACGATCCTTATCCTTCGACAAGAACCGGGACCGACAGCTTTACGTGCCCTCCGAAGCACGGCAGCGCTCAGATGTAAATGCCACACAATTATAATGAGACATTATAAGCACATTACAAACACAATAGGCAAAATACATGCTAGGATTTTTTTTTACTAGAATTAATACATTTGATTTCGAAAGAATTCATAAATGCCGAGTTCTCACTCAGATGATATTAGAATTCATGTATGCTATGCAGCATATCTTTGTTTCGTTAAAATATTTATAGGGTTCCCACCAAGAACTTAGGGTCCCAATCCAACCTCACCTGCAAGTGGTGCACCTGCCGATCAACGGACGAGGCTCTGGCAAACAAAATGTCCCAATAAGCGGCAATAGGCTCGCCACCTATTACGTGGGATCAAAACACTGGCGAAAAGTGGGCGTTTAATATGCCTCTGCCTACCCCTTCGGGAAAACAGGCGTGAGTCTATGTATGTATGTATTTATCCTATGTTAATGTTATAATTAAGATCGCTGGAATATCTACCTAAGCGCAACCTAACCCAACTAAGTGTAGTTAGTGACCTGATGACAGTTGATGACAGAGATGGACCTCGCATTGGAGCTCTATATATATTTTTTATAGTAATAGGCGGCAAACGAGCAGACAGACCCTTTACCATCTCCGAGGGGCGGCAACGCACTAGTGACTCTTGTGATGTTGCTTGTGTCCATGGGTGGCGGTAATTGCTTACCATCAGGCGATCCGTCTGCTCGTTTGCCGCCTATTACTATAAAAAAAATGTCCTTTTTGTGGTCTGTCCAATTTGAAAGCTTACAAGCCTAAAGCTGCTTTAAGTCCTCTAAAAATAAAGTAATATAATTTAATTTTGAGAATATGCTATCTTTCTGATACTGCTGATTCCATATCGTTCAAATAAACTGACATACGTACATGGAACCTTTTAGATTTTTCTCGAGATGACAGTGAGTGTAGCGGCACAGTTTTACGAGGTGATTATGATACCGCTATCACCTTGGAGGAACACTGTATCGTTACTCACGTACTACGGGACCTCCCTGAGGTGTGATATAGACAGACGACTTCCCATATGCATTTCATTTTATTCTTTTTTCCTTTTAAGAAAGCTATGAATACAGTGTTTCGTAAAATAATGAAATTTTTATCAGTTCTTGTTTCTTAAATTGTAGAGTTTTATAGCGCTAATCAAATGTACCTACTACCAAAAGCGGGTGTTTGCAAAATTCAAAATATAAACTGTTCACATTTTAAGAGCCTAATAAATTGTGAAACTTGATAAACGGTGATGGAAAATATAATAACATTTGCGCAAATATGCATGTCAGAAAGTTTTCGAAACATAATTGAAGTCTGCCTAACCGTACTGGGCCAGTGCAGCGTTGTGGGCTAGTTTCAAACCTTTCTCATAGTGATAAGAGGCCCGTGTTCATGATGAGTAATTTGGGTCTCAAAGACACATATTTATTGACCGATTGATATATTTTATTACAGTTATCTTTTACTGTTTTGACGCCGCCCGCGTGAATTGGTACAAAAACCGTACAAAACCCGTTCGGAATTTTTTGAGTACATCGCATTTTTTTCATGCTAATTATATAATATTAAATTGTATAGATATCTGAAACGCACACAGCATTTTGTCAGTTTACCTACACAGTGGGTCATTTACTGAAATCCCCAGGGGTAGACCCGGATAGAATTGGCCGCGAATATAAGAAGTAATTTATGCCACAAGAGCACCGAGGCATTCGGCGAGGGCTATTCGTAATTTTGTACGCATGATAAATAGTCAGGCCAACATAAAGAAAAATAAATTACGTACGATTCATTTTATGTATGAAAATGGTTTTTGTTCTGTTTATAAGGGCAAGATGGACCTCGATGCTTGTGTAGGAGTTTGTATTTTACAAAAAATTATAAATTTATCTAATTTTAGAATGGCTAAAAGGTTACACAGCAGCACTTGTAAAAAAAGCTATTCAGAAGTTAAGTCAGAAACTAAGAAGGGAAACGTTTTTATATACATACATACATAGTCTCACGCCTATAACCCCGAAGAGGTAGGCAGAGGTGTATTTCTACACCCACTTTTCGCCAGATATACTTTAGTCCCACGTAATAAGGGGCGAGCCTATTGCCGTACCGGGCACATTTCCAGATTCCGTGCTGCTACTGAGAATTTCGTGACAGAAAAACCCAATAACACTGCCCGACCCAGGAATCGAATCCGGGACCTCCTGATCCCATGCGCACATTTATGCCACGTTTTTATCATCATCATCAGCCTTTAACAGTCCACTGCTGGACTGGGCCTCTCCTTTGAAAGGAGGAATTGGCCTACTATACCACGCTGGCCAAACGGGTTGGTATAGGGTTTATATCAATTTTTCCTTCTCTTACAGTGCTGTTCTCTGCATAATATTACGTTATATACGTTTTGCATTATATACGTTTTTATATCAATGTTTAAATAAACTTCTTGCTTTACTGACTGACTGACAGTCAACGCACAACAGCTGAAACTGTTAGGCGCAAGAAGTTGAAACTAGGCGTGTATGTTAATTGAGGACCGTAGATGTGCACTAAAAAGGGATTTACTGAAATTGCCACGGAAAAAAAGTAAGGGCATAGGTTCGGGGTTCCTCCAGTTTGTAATATTCTCTTGTTATTAATTGTTCTATTGTAAGACCAAGCATGCTGCCCCCTCCGTCCCGTCATTCTAAACGAATTCGAGTTTAATTTGCACACAAATCGCATTTAACATACTTTGCCACGACGTCTCTGGCACTAAAGGCTGCCCTAATACTTGCAGATAACTGGAAGGCTGCAAATTAAAAAAATGGCTAGGAAAAATTATCATAGAACAAAAAGCTAAAATACTGAATACAGTGTAAAACTGTACATAAAGCTAATATAAGCATACAGTCTTAACCCTTACATTGAACACGACCATACCTTTCTATTCTCCACTGAAACTTTTAACGTATAGGTTCACAACAAGTTAACGAAGTTGTAGACAAACTTGCCGCCACTTTAAGATGTTCCAAGTTGTAAATTCCTGGTGAATTATTATGGCCACAGTGTCAGGACGACTGTTCCGATTGAACAATTACTTCAAATGCGTTCGTAAGTTATTTACTGGCTTACTTGACGTATTGGCTAAGTGTCAGACAAGTATTGAAAAGTCTCTTAGATAGTGAATAGTTTAGAGTTTTGAGTACTTGAGCCTTTTTGGTTCCGGCAGGTACAGATTAACCTACCTAACGGGAGATATTGCCTTTCATTGACCTTCGAAGTATGGTAAATAATAGCAGGTATTTATCAATCTATCTCTATCTAAACGTCACGCCTGACTCCCACTGGGGTAGGCAGAGACTATGGAACGCCAAATGCTCCGGTTCAAACATATCTCTTTCGCTTCCTCGACATTCATTAATCTCGTCATGCATGCTCGTCGGTTATGGGTACTTTTGATTTGGCCCTTCCGCAGTACGTCACCAACTTGGTTGTCGTAAGTCCGTCTTGGGGGTCCTCTACCTACATCCCGATTCAATCTTACTCGATACATTTCTTTCGTAAATCTCCTTGCATCCATCCGTTCCAAATGTCCAAACCGTCGCAACATACCTTTCTCAATCTTTGTCACTACATCTTCTTTCAAAGCACACCTTGCTCGAATAACACTATTTATCACTTTATCTGTCATTTTTACTCCGCACACATCACATATATGTTATTTTATTTTGTTCGGTGCATTAGGGGTTATACAATTTAAACATACGAGAAAAATGATAAACCTACACAAATCGTTATTTAGTTAAGAACCATATCGATCACATCAGCTTTCAAACAAATATACAGCATCATAATCGATGAGTAAATTAGTTAAGGAGCTACGATGAAAACTGATGATAGTTTTTGTTTGTTACCCCTCTTGGTTGGTTAAAAATAAAGCAGAACAATATTTAAAAATAACATTTTAATTGACGTCGAGGGGAAAGATAGTTAGGCGGGTGGCTCACTTTTACTAAAGATTTATGTTAAGAAAATAAAATACCCAATAGCTGCGGATCCGCTAGCAATATGCGAAGCAGATGCAAAGACGAAGAACTAGGTTTAGGCAAGGTAAAATAAATATGTTATTTATAAGGTGTAACAGTTACAGTTCCTAATATTACTTACAAGGATTTTATCGAGGCGATCATAAAGAGTGGTTTTGGACGTACTTTATTTTGTAATAGGTTCGGGGCAGTAAAGGTTAATACAATTTAGATAGATAGATAGATATACGCTTTATTGCACACCAACATAGCATTATACAGTACATATTTTGTAAAGATACTTTAAACAACGATAATGTACAATCGGCGCGCCGATTGTACATTATCGTTGTTTAAAGTATGGCGGCCTTATCACCTAGGGCGATCTCTTCCAGGCAACCTTGTGGTGGACAGGAATGATTATAAGCAAAAATGTCGAGCGGTGGTGTAGTTGCTAAAAATTATACAAAAGTTTTAGATACTATATACATATAAATTATAATTCGATAAATATACGTAGGTACATAAATAAAATACATATATAAAAATATATACTTACATACATTATAAAAATATAAGAAACAGTCAAGACAGACAATAGGTGCAGTAAATAAGGCTAATGTAACAGGAAAATAATAAAATTAAATCAGAATAGTCCTTTTTGATCAAAATTTTGAAAATATTTAACGATTTTGCCTTTTATTAGGTATTTTATCTGTAAATTTTACAAACGTGTAAATTTTACAGTGCAAGACTAACTGCCAATCATATCCATCATATCTTGTACCTATAAGCTTTACATGGCGAAATAAGAGTGTAATATTACACCTCTGCCTACCCCTTCGGGGGTACAGGCGTGAGTTTGAGTTTGTAAGCACTCACTTACACTTTCATTTGCCAACTTTGTTGAATGTTTTCTTTGCTCTGCTGCGCACATCTGAGGCGGATACGCGGTATAATAGTAGTATAGTTCGGGGAAAGGCATGGGTTCCATCGTTTCGTCGAAGTGTCGCTTTAACGTTGACGTGCTCGTGGCACGTGTCGTTTGAATGTGTGACGGGATTCTGTACAAAGTAAAATAATATTTTCAAAGGCGTGTTGGAAACCTGCAGTTGACTATATAGTAGAATGCACTTGAATATTTACAATGTATTGTTATTGTTTAGCAACTGTTGCTGTTGTAAGCATTAGTTAACATTGATTTCAATGCGACGCAAATTTAAACCTTTAATTATTGTTTGTTGAGTTAAGCTTAAGTTCTACAAACCAAAGGAGCGCAGCCTATTTTGTAATCATACGTATGTAGATGAGCTATGTGCGTGGTAATTTTTAGGATCTTATAAATTTACACTTATAATTACGACTGCCTCGTTGGTCTCGCGGCATTAATGTGCGCGTGGGATTGGGAGGTCTCGGGTTCGATTCCCAGGTCGTGCAAAGTGTTATTGGGTTTTTCCGTTAGGAAATTCTCAGTAGCAGCACGGAGTCTGGTGATGTGCCCTGTACGGCAATAGGCTCGCCCCCTATTACGTGGGACCTAAAAAATCATGGCGAAATGTGGGTGTAAAATTACATCTCTGCCTACCCCTTCGGGGATACTGGCGTCAATCTATAAAAAAAAAATTATAAATTTATGATTCAGCCTAAAAATAAATTGAAATATTATAGTGTCGCGGTAAGCGATTATATTACCTAACTGTCATATTATCGGCAAGTTAGTGAGGGTCGTGTGTGACGTCACTTGATACGTGAAAGAGACAGGTGACGTTATTGTCTTGCGGTAGCGAAACTATCTAAGCCTGCCGGGTTTGTACTTTGATTATGTTTACAACCTATCATATAAGATAATATTGAAGTGTGAATCCCGAAGAAAAGTGGTTAGCGTATGCATCTGCTGATTGGGAGGTCCCGGGTTCAATTCCAGGTCGGGAAAAAGTTTTGCTTTTCCGAATTCTCAGTAGCAGCATGGAGTCTGGCAATGTGCTGGTAACGGCAATATCCTCTCCTTGATTAAGTGGGACCTAAAATTAATAAGGCGAAATGTGGGTGTAATTTACACCTCTGCCTACCCCATCGGCGATACAGGCGTGACTCTAGAAAAACAAAGAACTTCTGAACTACGTAAGAGTCTTTCGCAGCTCACAGCTGGTCATAAACTACTTCAACTTTGTGTCATAATAGAATTGTGAGGTAAATTAAGATATTTAGATTTTTTACCTGATGGATTAGTATTTTTGGTTGATATGACTTAATGTCGAGTTTCCTTCTCCTTGTAAATGTACTATTTGCTTCGTGTATTTTCCTTAGTCACCTTATCTCTCAGGTCGCCACTTGGATGGGTGACCACGTGTGACATTTACATCTGAGCGTTACCGTGCTTCAGAGGGCACATAAAGCTGTCGGACCCGGTTTTTGTCTCAGGATAAGAATTGTTAGGCCTTGTTGGAGTCCTTCGGGCGGTCTGAAAACTCCAAAACTAGATTTGTCCACACACTCACACGAAAAACAAAAACGTCACCCCATACGATACTGATGGAATGAAATGGTGTTGTGAAACTTTCTATGCTTGTTCGTCACCACACGGAGAGTGAGCACTATTTGAGACTTCAATATTACGCCAATATTATAATACATCTTGCTGTAGAATGGTGGAAGTTCGAGGTTTCGAGTTATCTTGTCTCTAATTTTATACGTTGCCTGCTGTGGGTTGCGGCTTCTGTCTATGTGTAAGTGTTTCTTTTATCTCTAATAGCACATACATACATACATAGACTCACGCCTGTTTCCCCGAATGGGTTGCGGCTTCTGTCTATGTGTAAGTGTTTCTTTTATCTCTAATAGCACATACATACATACATAGACTCACGCCTGTTTCCCCGAAGGGGTAGGCAGAGGCATATTAAACGCCCACTTTTCGCCAGTGTTTTGATCCCACGTAATAGGGGGCGAGCCTATTGCCGCTTATCGGGATATTTTGTTTACCAGAGCCTCGTCCGTTGATCGGCAGGTACACAACTTGCAGGTTAGGTTGGCTTGGGACCCTAAGTTTTTGGTGGAAACCCTATGTACCTAATCTATCTATCTCTAATAGCAGTAGGTGATCTTTTGAAAGACCGTGGCAGTTTTAAATTAATTCCTTTTTTTTAACGTTGCTTGTAATTAATGCCATAGCAATATTGACAAGATAAGTCGGTATGCTAGGTAAATTATCACCACTTCATATTTGATGGCATACACCATCGTACTTACATATATTTTACTTTAACACAAGAAAGCAATCTACAAGCATATACCTAGTTAAAAACGCAATAAAACAATGTTGTCTGTTGTTCAAACATTACAAAATCCGGCCGTTAAATTAAAGCGAGATAGACAGTAAAACGTTACGTTTTGTCACATAATACGATACTAAATCTATATATAAACCGTTTATATTTACAACTACGCACGAAGGCTCTGTACTCCATTTTTATACCTTTTATATGATCTTGAATATACGTCTTTAGTTGCAGAAACGATCACACTTCCCTCACTCGCATAATATTTATTGTATTATCAATCAATTTTGTTTATGAATTGGAGGCTTACTTTTAAATGGTTTTATAAGTATTTTTGATTAAATTTGTGAGTGTTATGCTAGTGCAGATAATGTCAATGTCTAAACAAAATTTTGCCGTCAATGTTTTAAGAACCTTAATATCTTTTTATAAGTAGTATTTTTCAACAGAATCTAAGGCGTTAAGTGATAATTGAGAAACTGCAATATTTGTTTATTTTAAATTAAGATAAATGCAGCAACTAGCAATATTCTTGCACCATAACTTTGGTAAACTGAAAATATTACTGCCAAAGTTTTGAGCAACTTCTTTCACTTAAGTAGAACTTTTTCGCAATCTAGCTTGCCTTTGAGATGAAACGGAGTGCTTATTTATAACTCTAGACGTCTAAATAATTTTCTTATTTCTGTTGCAAATACTTTACATCCTTCGGTTGCTGTTTCAAAAGATTTTTATGCTGCTGCCCGCGACGTCGTCTGCGTGAACGCTATACAACACCAAATTATTAAATAAATACCTACGATGACACCTTTTAAAATAACATGCATTTACCCGTTTCTTCTTTATGCATCACATCTGCACAAAGTGCAATAATAGAGGGAGACTGTCTTTTGTAAAATTGACCTGCAAAAAGTTCTGATTTTCAGCCTGCTTTGAATAAATGACTTTATGGTCATTCTGCTGAATTAAGTAATAAATTGTGACTGAAGCAGGTCGACAAAATAAGGAATACATAATAGGGTAAAAATACATACTTATGGGACTTCTCGATAAATAACATTAGTGGTTTGGCACTCCGCAGTCAAAATGTAAAGAGAGTCAGGACTGGTGACGCGGGAGCAAGCGACGTACAGCTGCCCGTGTGAGAAGCAACTCATCCTGAGGTCGACACCCGCAGCCCTCAGTGTCAGCCCCTGCGACTTATTGATGGTCATCGCGAAGCAAACACTCACGGGGAACTGTACGTACTTGAATGGGAACGGGAATGTAGGGAATGCGTGGTATAAATACTACCTCGCCGACGCCACAACCCGTAAGAATTTCCGCCTCAAGGGTGTGTCTGTGGAGCGAGATGACTTTAAGGCAGAAGTTCAGTCAGGAAGTTTACTTGCTGACAGGGAGTTCAGAAATTCCACGGTATAATGTGTGGCATCATCTTGCTGGACGACAGTGTTTACAAAGGTGTAGATCACTTCATTTCCCTCTATATCCGAGAGAATGCATTCGTTAATTGCTACAGCCTGATCATTTTTGGGCCTCAAAATAGACCGCTCACACACCCAATAATTCTGCTATTACGGTATTCAACTGATGTCCCCGTACACACAGCGAATGAGTTATTTTAAGCTGGATACAACTCTACTGAGATATTCTAGAAGCACCACCTGTCCACCTCTCTCCTCTGGCAGAGTGCCTTCGCCAAGACTTAGAAGGACATCGGAGAATTGTTGAGCACGTGCTTTGACGCCGAGCCGAGCTCTGAAATTAATGGTCAAGCGCAGCGTATGAACTCGTGACAACAGCAAAGATAATTTCAGCGAAGCACTCACCTCGTCAGCCCTCGATCCCCGCATCACCACGGGAAGCGTTTGTCGGAAATCGCCACTGAGCAGAACTGTGACCACCCATCAAATGCTCGCTGCGGATGTCCTGCAGAGTTCTGTCCACGGCCTCAACTGCCTTCCTATTGGCCATCGTATGCTCATCCCATACGATCAGAGAGCAATCCTTGAGCACGTGTCCCTTATCACTGTTACGTGACACACCACAAAAGGACGTTTCGGCGCTCTCGAAATCGATGGGAATTTTAAACATGGCATGTGCTGTCTTGCCATCCGGAAGCAGTGTGGCAGCGATTCCCAACAACGCTACGGCAAAGGCAATTTTGCCTTCCTTCTTGACCTCTGCAAGTATGCCAGTGGTAACAAATGTTTTTCCTGTTCCACCAGGAGCATCCAAGAAAAACATTTTACCCTGGCTTTGCCCAACGCTTTCAAAGACGGTGTCATAAATTTCGTATGGTGGTCATTTCACCCAGATCGTAAATTGTCTCAGCGTTATACTCCCAATTGCCACGGACTTGATGCGGTGATGATTGGGAAGCTGGTAACCCATATTCGACCAGTGGATTGCCGCTGATAGAAATGACCATGTCTTAAAGTGAACTGAGACAGGTGTTCAGCACGCGTTCATCAGTTACTTCGACTTTGTCTCCAGTAGCACGCCTCAAAGCTCGAAGAAAATCTTCAGACAGATGATGGCGATACTTTGCCCACAAAACTACATGCGGGTCCCAGCCGCCCAGTCACTGACGCTCTCCTCCGTGAGGGTGTCATCCCAGTTATGGTCACCGTCGAGAAAGTGACGTACTACGCAGGCTGTGCGGTAAGTGGGATACACCACGACATCAAATGTCCTCAAAAAGGCGAAAGACGTTGGGCCTCGGACCGTGTGAAGTAACAACCGCAAAAAATAGCATTCGACATTATTTGTGTACGGTATAAACTCTACAAAAAGCGGTGTCCTTGAAACTTCCCGGAAAACCTTCTACAGCACCTCCTCGTCGACGTCGGTTAAATACACCCTTTTGCTTATCGTACGTGTAATATGAAGGCATCTCGTCATACGTAAGGGACCTCCCAAACTGGTTGACTTCACAGAGCCTGAAAAATGCCAAGAGAGTTGTTTGACGCGGATTTCCCAAGCGCTCAGCAACGCTGTTGGATCAAAATATATCAAAAAAAATCTAGCTAATTCCACATCTCACTAAAGTTTATATACGACATGAATATATATTAATTAAGAAGCAATAATTACACCAATGTGGCCAATATGTTTATTTTGTACTAAATCTATTACTATTTATTCTGTACGGTAAAAAATAAGCTTCTCTTATCTTTAAGATACATATCAGCAATAGCGTACCGTTTTCGAGTTTAACTTTTGTTATAAATCTATGCAGTTCTTTTTGAGTTCTGTTTGTATTTACATACAGGCAAACTCTATGAATTTTATAAGACATAGATGAAGCAGCTAAACATTTACATAAACTCATTTTTTTAATTGTCTTGCTCATCTCTGAAACGAAGTAACGATACAATTTTTAAGAAGATAATGCACAACTCCATCTATGGCTTTTGAAAACAACTATTAATTTCGCCAACATGATCAAATTTAAATAATTTATATCCAAAAAGGGCTTAGACATTTAATTCAACTTGATGTTTTTGAACTCTCATAGATGGCAGTGCTTTAAAATTATAAATCATAAATCATAAGCGTTTATTGCGAGAATGGGTACATAATTGATGTTGTATACAAAACTGATAAATAAGTTCCACCATAATCCACCCTAAGGCATGCAAATAGAAACATAATTTTATTAGTATACCTAATTATCATTGTTACAGTTATCATTGATGTAATTTTCAGTATAATAAAATGACATGGGTACCTACACAACATATACACGAGCATGATACTTATGTTTATCTTAAAATATAGTAAAGAATATAGAATGTCAGTAACAATGTTATAATATGCTATGTCAAAATAAAAAAAAAATATGAATTACAATTACTATATGCGTGCAACCCTACTATATAATTACAAATGTCAAATCTACTTGGAATTAGTCAATTCTTAAAAATGTCAAACTTATTTATATTATTAAAATCTTTCTTTTATCATTAAAACCAACATATTAGTATGTATTCAATTATAAGGTCACAAAAAATGTCAACAATTACATAATGTCATTTAATTTGCATTATTCTTAGCATCAGTCAGATACTCATTAACACTATAGTAAACTTTATCAAGTAAGAATTGCTTAAATTTAGTTTTAAAAAGATCTAGACTTCATATTTTCAGTAAGTCACTTGGCAGTGCATTATAGATTCTAGGTGCCATACAAAAAATACTATTTGTGAATAGTGTAGTTTTGTGTCTGGGACAGCAAATTTTGTAATTTTGCCTTTTACTTTTGTAGTTAAAAAACAACTCTTTGTTCGTTTTTACCAACGTCACCACCTCGTAAATATACAGGCAAGGCAGAGTTAATATTTGAAGGCTTTTAAAATGCGGTCTGCAGGAGTCAGTTTGATGTATTTTACAAATGGCTCTTACACACTTTTTTTGGGCCTTAAACACATTTTCCTTGTCTTTACAATTGCCCCAAAATAAAATCCCATATCGTAATATGGACCCCACGTTAGCATGATACGCTGTCAATACCGCAGAATGGTCTAAAACTTTTGAAAGCATATACAGGGCATAAGATTGTTTGTTTAACTTTAAACAGAGGCTTTCAACATGTGCATCCCAGTTCAAACTACTATCGATGTTTAGACCCAGAAATTTTGTTGTTGTCACTTCATGAATTATAGTTCCATTGTAATTTAAATCTATATTTGTAATTCGCTGTAACCTATTTTTAAATGTCATTATATGAGTCTTGTCTAAATTAATTAATAAGTTATTTAATGTCAACCAGTTAATTATGTCATGCAGTGTCCTTTGTATGTCATGTTCTAGAGATGTTTTGTCTTTACCTGTAAAAATGATGGTACTGTCGTCAGCAAACAAAATTGTTTTATGATTTGTAATAGTTGGAAGATCATTTATATATACATTGAATAAAAGGGGCCCTAGTACACTTCCTTGCGGTATTCCTAATTTTACTTCTCTATACGTAGATAGATAGTGATGTTCTTTTTTTGATTTCGGACATATTCGTGTAATTTGTGTACATTGCATCCTGTTAGCGAGATAAGATTTAATCATATCTAAAACATTTCCTCTGATTCCATATGCATGAAGCTTTTTTAATAATAACTCATGATCAACACAATCAAAAGCCTTTTTTAAATCCATGTATAGGGCGCAGACTGGCACCTGTTTATCCACATTTTCTGTAACTGTTTGCAAAAAGTTATATATAGCTAAATTAATAGATTTATTTTTCCTAAAACCAACCTGCTCTTTGGCGAATAGATTATTAGTTTCTAAAAATGAGTATATCCTATCATGTATTACCTTTTCAAAGATTTTAGATATAGTTGGTACTAGTGCAATCGGACGGTAGCAATTAACGGAATGTTTATCGTCTTTCTTAAACAGTGGTTTGATTACAGTTATTTTTAGTTTATTTGGAAACACACCATGAAAAATACAGAGATTAATTATATGACTCAATGCATTTGATATATAGATAGATACTTGTTTTAAAATTTTTGTTGCTATATGATCGTACCCAGTGCTATTTGAATTTTTAAGGCTATTAATAATTGTGTGTACTTCATATGGTGTAGTTGGGTGCATAAATAGGGAGTCTTTAATATGCATATGACTAGAAATTTTGGTATGATTAGCAGGTTTCCCCACGTGACCGATATAAAAATTATTAAATAATTCGGCTATTTGTATCGGATCATCAGTAACTGTACCATTTCCAGTATTGATTTCCCGTATTTCATCTTTACGTACGTTACTTTTTGTATCATTAATTATTTGCCAAGTTGCTTTACTTTTGTTACGGGCGGTATTTATGAATTTTATATTGTGTGATCGCTGAGTGAGTTTGATTATGCGACTTAACCTCGAAGATAACATTTTAAAATCATTTCTATTTTTCTCTGTGCGATTTTTCCGATATTGCCACAGAAGTTGACGCTTCCGTTGGCAACATTTTTTAATGCCATTAGAGATCCATTTCGGCCGTTTTTGGGCATTTATTTTAATTCTGCATACAGGGAAGCATAGATAATAAAATAAAGAAAACAAGTCGTAGAAACTATTAAAAGAATGGATTGGGTCGTCACTATCCAGGCATTCTTTAAATGATAACGATGCCATGCATTTCTTGAATTTGTTGATGTTCTCCTGCCTTAGATCCCGCTTTTCCGTGTACCAATACTTAAAAGTGTTGCTAGATTTTATAGGCAAAGTAAGCAACTGAGCTGTGTGGTCGGACAGAGCAAACTCCAGAATCTGACCTTTACAGTTAGTCATATTGTGTATAAAATTGTCTAGGCATGTGCTGCCAATGATCCTCGTCGGTTCCTTAAATGCTAATTTTAGGTTGTAACTCGCTATTAATTGCAAAAATTCGAACGATACTTTATTTTTAATCAATATATTAATATTAAAATCTCCGCATAACACAATCTTATATTTACGAAGACAGTATGTAGACAACAAAGAGTTGAATTTATTGAAAAATATGTTAATATCTTCCTGATTCACTTTGGGTGGTCTATAAATACAAAACACGAACAGCTTATGCTCTGTGAGTTCTACGCCAGAAATTTCAATGATACATTCTTGACAAAATTTGTTAAAACCATTAATAGATTTAGGATTAATAACATTACTTCTTACAAAGATACACGATCCACCACGTCGTGATTTACGAAAGAAAGAAGATACAAGTTTAAAGTTAGGGATATTTATCATTGAAACATCGGATTGAAGCATGTTATGTTCAGTTACGCACAATATATCCACCGTCTTGCCATCATTATCAAGTAAATCCAACGATAATGCCAACAAGTCACTTTTATTAGATAGCCCATTTATATTTTGGTGTAAAATATTTATTTTTTTATGTGCGAAAAAACTCTATGGAATTACGAGGGGAGTTTGGTTCACAATTTGGTTTAAAGTCAGTCTGTGTATATTTATCGAGACATGCAATTTTACTTAATTTATCATATTTATCATTATTTTGATCTTTTAAATATTGTTCATACTTTGTCCGATAAGCTATGTGTAGCGTTTCTTTCAGAATTAATTGGCATATATGTAAAGGAAGGAATCTGCGTTTAGGTAAATGTCTAGAATATTGCATATCTAAGTAGACCGCGTGAGTATACTTTGCACAGGCAAAATTCAACTCATAGTTTAACTTACGTTCACTTAAGTATCTGTTGTAAGGCACCTCAGAAATTAATATATTTGTATTTTTAAAAGCACTCAAAAAATTTCTTAGGCTTAATTGAAGGTCATACGGATTTTTATTATTGATACCACCTAGAACTACCACAAAGTCATTTTTATTTAATTGTTCTATAACTGTTCTTTCTGTGAGCAATATTTCTTGTAAGGATGCACCAGGTTTCCAGAAACTAGAGACCGCGTACTCATTACCAACCAAATTTTGAAGAATTTTCTGTAATCCTCGTCCCTGTTGATCAGCAATGACAACTATATTCTTCTTTCGTTGTTTTTCAGTCACCGGAATACAGTATGACGACAGGTGCGATTGTGTGGGAATTATATCGTTGGTTAGAGTCACGGCTGGTGAAGCTTTGCTTTTCACTTTGTGAGTTTCCTTCGTAAGCGTACAATTTTCCATTCTCGACCCCTTGAAAGTTTTTGCCATTTCTGTATTACTGCCTGGAATGTTGTCGCTTTTTACGGATATCGATGCAATTGGTGAGTTATGGTCGGTTGTTATATTTGAAAATTGTTTACGAGGTGTTGAAGTCTGGCTATATATTTTCCGTTTACTTTTTGCCGTACGCTTGGATCCGGGAGTAGAACATTTAATTTCACCTGTTTCAATACTTTTGTATAGTTCTACAACCTTTTTCGACTTTTCAAGGTCAGCTTTTAATTGCATATTTTCACAAATTAAGTTATCAATTTCTTGGTTCGCACTTTGTAACTCAGACGTCAATTTATCAATTCGTTCGGTAAGCAAAATAATACGCTCGTCCTCAGTTGACTCATTTGGTAAACTCCGTATTGTTGTATCGAACAATGATGAATCTGACATAGTTCCAGACAATTTCTGGGACTGTTTTCTAAATGTGATGTTGTCATTATCCATGGCAGATTTTTATTTTACTAAATGGAAAAATTAATTTTACATTGGTATCATTAATTTATACCGAAAGATTTTTAATTAATGGCAACTCTATTTTCAGTGTCAACAAATGTCATAGACGTCAAACTTTGTACTTCTACACGCTAACAGATGGCGTTATTTGTATTTTGTGATAATCAATAATTGTTCAATATAGCGT
Organism: Euclidia mi; assembly: GCA_944739405.2. Classification (NCBI taxonomy): domain Eukaryota; kingdom Metazoa; phylum Arthropoda; class Insecta; order Lepidoptera; family Erebidae; genus Euclidia; species Euclidia mi. Next base: position 1,066,787 of record OX123198.2, on the reverse strand, counting down.
TTCTTCACTTTTTTACATTAGCAACACTTATGTTGTTGTCAGTGTTAACGTCAAGTTGGTTTTGCTACTCACCACTCGTGGCGTTAGTTGTAGGATGTTCAAATATATTTTTTTTCTGCAACGGTTTATGTAGGTTTTTTTGTATTGTAATTTGTTGAACTATTGAAATATCAACTCCACTGATGCAAAAACATGTATCTTGTGTTAGAAAATGAATATTTAACAGTCCGTAGTTAGCACAATGTTGTTTTATATTGTTTTGAAAATGTATCACTAGTTTTTGTATCACTGATATAAGTTCGTTTGTCTTTGTTGGTATTTGCCACTAACAATGTCACTTGAATATTTTGGAAATACGCACTAGTTTTCACTATAATATCTACTATTTAAACGATCAATTCTTTTTATTGTGATTTTAAATACGCAAGCTATGTTTACACGGCTAGTGTTGCCAGAGATATTCCTATTGTCTTGATACTACTTATATTCATTTAATTATGTTTATCAGCCTAAGTTACTAATATTGCGTTATTTTTATAGTGTGTAGCTAGCTTATAACATGGTTAACATAATAACAACATTCAAATATTTTTAGTCTTTAGATTACATGTTGTTACAGAATGCGTTGAAGAAATAAAGGTTCACTGCTCGTTCGCCGTAGGTGATAGCGTAATAATATGTAGCCTATATGTTGATCCGACATACTAACAATATTCGTGCCAAATTTAAAGTAAATCCATGCAGTACTTTTTGAGTTTATCCTGGACAGACAAACAGATAAACAGACAAAAATTCTAAAAACTATATTTTTGGCTTCGGTATCAATTTTATTGTAGATCACACCCCAAGTATTCTTTTAAAAAATATTCAATGTACAGTTTTGACTTTCCTACCATTTTATTATATGTATAGATTAAATTATTTTCTATCTGCATGAATGCATAATAGTAAAGGTGGTTTCTACCAATTGGTGTAGATCCACAAATAGTTGTTCAGTTTCATCGCAACTAAGAGACATCTGCTGGTGGATATAGGCCTTCTCAAAGGCTCTCCACACAGATTGATCTTAGGCGACCGCATCCAACCGCGATTTCTGCGATATTAATCTGATCGTCGGTTCTTGCGGGAGGAATACCTCTACAGCCGGTATTCCGGTATCCTGCCATAGCTTATTTGAGCTATCTGTCGACCCGTCCAATGGCAAATGGCTTACTGAAACCCTCAGAAAAAAACCAATTAGATATCACTCGCGAAACGGAAAACCATAGGAAAAGGCGAAAGTAGAGGAAGTTATTTTCACCTGAGATTCGTTTTTAATTCCCTTCCTTCTAGGATTATCCCAGTATCCCAGATATCATTATATTTCATATTGTCACTTGCTTTGTATCTGGCATTCAATAGCACATAAAAATAATCTATCCTTTTCACACTGATATACCTGTAGGGGTCCGTACATAGCTGACGGAAAATGCGTCGCTTATTATAGAATTTGAATTGAACATTTGAAAATTCGAAAGAATTACCTGTTTATTTCTTGGTGTTAAACTTCATAACCATTGTTGTTAATTTATTTGTATTAGTATTACTATAAGTCATACAATAAAAACAGACAAAATAATTCACTTAAGTAGCCGATTTCACTATAACGATATAAGTTCTTTTACCAGTGGTTTGGCTGGACCCGAGAAGTACGGTGTCCCTTGTAGAATGTTGCATTTTTTGTACTAATACTATAATTTTGTAATGTGAAAGTTTGTGAGGTTTGTTGGTTGGGTAGGGAGTGGATATTTGTTTCTCTTTAATATAGCTTATAACTGGGTCATTCTCAGTCGGCTCAAATAAGCGTGTCCGGGTCGAAATTCAGCACAAAATGGATAACTAACAACTTGATATTTTTTTCTATAATAGGTAGAACTTCATATTAGGTGACACAAGTATTATTTTTTAAATAAATAAAATTCAAGGGAATAAAAAAAAGGAAAACCTTGAAAATATTGACCTCGGTGCCGCGTCCGGCCCTCAGATTGCGGCGGAAAATATATTTTTTCTATTTTTCTTCAATAAATAGCACTATTTAGCATGTAGCACAAACAACTAGATAGTTATTAACTCAATGTATATTATTGCTACGTCATTATAGGCCATATTAAACAGGTTACAACTGATTGTCTTCGCGTCCGAAGTTTAGAGTTGATATCAGTGGCGCGCACTGATCTGTTCATAAATCCTTTATTTTAGTGAGTTCGAGACTATTTACTAGAGTAATACGATCAATTAGTAGTGCCGCGTCGGTGTTAAGGATAACACGTCTGTGCGTCTCCGTGCAACTCTTTTATTAAGGTTCTTAGTCGTATTCGGTGGCTTGGTATACCCTTAAAATTGATTTCGATGAATTCATTTTATCCACAACTATTTGACTTCAAATGTTAAAACTATACTAAACGTATGTCTTATGTTTATTCGATTCCAATAAAAGATATAAATTATATTAAAAAATCGTGTTACTTTTTAAAATATATAGGATTTTGCTAATTATTTTTATTTCAGTGGCATTGATTTCGGTGTTTTCGGTGGAAATAAGTGCACCGAAATCAATGTTAAAGTCACCGAAATCATACATTAGTTATTTGTTTACATTATGCCAGAATGCTTGAAACAACATGAGAGGTGATGAAAAAGTTAAATAAACAATCTTTAAGATTGTTTATTTAACTTTTTCATCACCTCTCATGTTGTTTCAAGCATTCTGGCATAATCACAATACTGATGAGATTATGCCAGATTAAAAAAGGGAGTGAAATCGATACAGCCAATTCTAATAAACCTCAAATTCTAAAATTCTGATTAAGTAGCTATTCTGTTGACCTTGCTGATGACTTCTATGAAACCAAGCAGCACTTGTCCCATACCTAAACATCAAACATTGAATTGCACGAAAATGATAGCTTCTGGACGCATGTGTCGTGAAAATATTGCTCCGATAGTAATGAATGAAGTTACATTCTCTAACATTGACAGCAGTGACGAGGCTATAACAGTTTTTAAATTCAGGATTGAAAACTTGAATAAGTATAAAGTTTTTATAAGTTTTATTAGATTGTTAATTTAATGCTAGGTGCTTAATATACTTAAAACTATTTTAATCGTGTTACAACCAAAAGGCAACGTAATATTTTTAATAATAAGTAAACTATTCTCTCGTGATTAGGCAAAATCTCAACGAGCACTTCAGATTTGTTTAAATTCCTATATTGTAAGTTTTAGCGCATACCTACTACATTTAATTAAAGTTAATGTAATAATTTAACGCTTCCTTCCAAAGTTGATTCTTGTAAAATTTCCTATATGTTTATAAATGGGGCTTTAGTCTTGATAAAATAAAATGTTTTATTGTATTATTACCTAACCTGCAATTTCTTACGTACTTCGTATCATACGAATCTATGTACGTAGTAGTACCAAAGCAGTTAAAACATAGGTATATAAAATAGTCTTCAGAATATAAATCATTTGATATGTTTGATTTCGGTGATAAGAATATTGATTTCGGTGGACACCATTTCAAGGAAATTGAATTCCTACTTATCCATTCAGTCTATGTTGTTCCTTCTACTACTAATACGTTTTAAATTAAATCTAGTTTTGATATTTCATGCTAATAATGCCTAAATTAACAAAAAAATAATTGCCACCGAAGTCAACCAAATAATGAGTAACCTGATAATGACCCAACAACATGAGGATAGCACATTGGTTACCTATTATTCAGATAACCCACTAGATAACTTTTTCTTAGATCTTTGTTTCTTATGCCTGAAGCCCGCATTAAAAATTTTAGCAAGTCAAAGTTACATCTCGAGAGCAATAAATCCCCAAATTAGTACTAACGACTTAGTGACAGTTTTCTAAGGCCTAAGAGCTAACAAATCCATCGTAACGCACTTAGAATCAGTGCCAACGTACCCTAATACGGATCACGACACATGTCGTAGCGTAAATTGGTCCCCGTCAACACCTGGAAGCCGAAATCCTGAGCAATGCGAGGATTTGTGCTCAATATGTCTCCCAACTGTACTTAGGACAACACATTACATATTTTATACGGTCCTTAAGTCGTTACGATTTGTTGACACTAGATGGCGGTAGCTGTTACGTAAGTTTGTCCTTGAAGTCACGGAATTAATGTTATGTTGTAGAATTTATGTTTGTTAAGCAAACATTGCTGATTTATTTATTGTTATGATTAAATCATTTGGGTGGCTTTCAGAGTCAATCTATTTATTTAAAACTAATTAATTACCGACTTCGTATTACATGGATCTCATAACTTTTTACAGTATAAGAACTGAGTTGCGAGACTTGGGTTTTTTGACAAGTACTATTTTTTATGGGATATTATCTTGGAACACAGTGACAAAATTAATGATAGTATCTAGCATGTATCTAGTACCAACTAGAAGATTTTATAAAAGTTATAGGTCTCGTTATATTAACGTCAGGCTGTGGTAGGATTGCGGTCGATCCCAATATATGATCAATGATCATCATCATCCTCTTAGCGTTATCCCAGTTTCAAGCCGGGGTCCGCTTACTAGTCTAATCGGATTTGGCTGAATATTAGCTTTTCCACGGAGCGACTGCCTGTCTGACCTCCGTAACCCGAAGGGATAGCGATATTCCATGGTTTAGACTAGTGTCCGGTTTTATTTAGAAGGTACTGACGTCCTGTAAAGACTGTCAAAGATCTACATGACAACCGGGAACGACGGCTTAACGTGCTCTCCGAGGCACGGGACAAGCGATGGTTAAGGTTTCGAAATACGTCGTCGTTTTTAGGGGTTGTGAGTGATTGGGGGGGAAGGGGAGGAGGTCTCGGAACCCCTCTCACCATTTTCACTAGCCGGACATACTTGCTTTCCTCTGAAAAAAATAATATCTCCAAACATCGGTGTGTATGGCACTGCCAACTTCCACATTCTTCACACTAGTTTAATAAACTTAGATTGACGAAAATAGGAGCCCTGCTTCGCAGGGCTCTTATTTTCGCGTTGCGTTTCGCAACCCGACCCCAAGCGATAAATAACAATTCAATACGCACATAACTGCGAAAAGTCATTGGTGCGCGCCGTGGATTCGAATACCCTCTGCATGGCAGTCTGTTGGTATCTCCACTCGGCTAAATATAAGATCTATCCATGATTTTTGCGAGATTTTTAGAGATACATATGCATTTGACATATTTTGTATGGAGCTTATGTCAAATAAGAATCTCTAATCCTCAAGTCCATGGATAGGTCGGATATTGAATCCGGCGGTTAGTCAGTAATGTGACTGCGATGACTAAATTTTTTATTTACGACTAGCTGTTTCCCGCGCTTTCACCCGCGTCCTGAGGGAACTACTTCGCGTACCCGGTTAATTTATAGCCTAAGTTACTCCTTGGTACATCAGCTATCCGCCAGTGAAAGTCCCATCAAAATCGGTCCAGCCGTTCCAGAGATTAGCGAGAACAAACAGACACACAGACAGACAAAAACTGTAAAAAATGTCATTTTGGTATATGTACCGAGTATACATCCATAATAATAATAATATGCATTTAGTAAAAAGCGGTTATTTTAATATTACAAACAGACATTCCAATTTTATTTATATGTATAGATAACGTTTTCGGCTTTTGCTACTGTTGAAAAATATCAAAAAGTTATAAACGGAATCTATAAGGCAGCTACGCTAAGACTTAGCGCTTCGTTCATTTCTGTAAAAGACAAACAGATATCGTTCACAGAAATGAACCTTATATCTGAAAATTATTTGAACACTATCGCCCGTCTAAGAGGCAACTTGGCAATGATACAAATGAAACATCGGGCGACGCTTCTAAGAAATAACAAAATGGTGAACATTTTATTGCGGAGCTTATGATGTATTTAATAAGATTGTTTGGGAATTTTCGTGTACTTTACCGAAAGGTTTGAACACTCACGAATTGAGGACGCTTTTCGAATTAACCAAGTTTTGCGACTGAATTGATAGTTAGAATATATATGGGTATAGACGGGAATTAACGCGAACATGCTTTAGGTATTTACATACCTTATTTTGCTTGACGTTTCGAAACGGTTGCACGTCCCGTGGTCGCAAGCTGACTGGTGTAGCGATGTCACTTGTGGACTTGATAGTTGCTTATGATGATTGATAGGCAATTGAGGCCTGTGAGGTGCTTAGAAACCAATCAATTATGACTACGCATGCAATGAGAATATGTTCTAGCGCACATGCAAAACCGTAGATGTCTTACTCACTTTACATTCGCCGGCATTGGCCACTTTGGCCTCTTCAACAATGGTTTTCCATCCGTGACCATCCTTGGCCATTGGCCGTAACCGTGCATATCAGTGGCGAATTTTAAATGCTTCAACTTCCTTCCCCAACCCGATATACTGCTTTCTATCCCAGATTCGGTGAATTATGCAATGCTCAACCTCTTTTTGTTTATCATCATCACACCAGCTGTTTGAGGTCCACTGCTGGACATAAACTTCCCCCAAAGCTCTCCACACAAACCGATGTTTAACCACCGGCATACATCCGCTGCCCCTTTTTATTTATACCTACCTATTCTAATATTCTAACACATATACACATCAATATCTAGTCCCAAACTAAGCAGAGCTTGTACTATAGGTACTAAATAATTGATAAACATACATATATACTTTTTTTTTGTAAATACATACATATTATACATAGAAACAACCAAGCCGAACATCCATGTTAATGCACACAAATGTTTGACATGAGCGGGAATCGCACCCGCGACCTTTGGCGTAGCAGTCGCTTACACTCCCGCTGCGCCAACCGGCCGTCGAATTATTCATTTTAAATTTCATTAATCATTTTAAAACGAAGAATAATACCAAAGCAACCACATCATTATTTAGACTTCATCAAATAACAATATTCCGTTTAAGTAAGACTTAGCAGAATCAATTAGAAAGCTGTCAATTCGTTCGCAGCTAATTATCGAGTCGGCAACGGAGTGAACGGGGATTAGCAGCTCGCTGCGGCTTACTGTAATCCTTTTACTACTGACAAGTTTTTACTTTGTATTTTGTACGAGACGGATTTGGGACAGAGAGGTATGGGAAGGGTAATTTGGAAGTTAGTATAATAGGAAATGATTGCGTTAAGTTGAGTGGTTATAAAGTTGTTCAGATAGTGCAAAAATTAGGTCAGATGTAACAGGGGCCGTCTTAGCTACTGAATAAGGGATGCACTATTTTTTATTCTCCATAAGTTGATCTAAACAGTGTTGTTAGCTGCTTTATAATATGCTTGACATATTGTGCAGTTTCCCGAATATACGAAACCTAAAGCGGTTGGAAATATTCAAAATGTGTATGACTTCATCCTGTAGCGTACCTAAGTAGATGGGCAAAACACTCATTTTTGCAGTTATTCATACGTTACGTGTTCAGGAATATTCAATGACATAATACTTCAACTTGATAAATCAATTAAATTAATTATAGAAGTTTTCACAGACTATTAAATGCCTATCAAATCTTATTCAATAAAAAATATAGTTTAGAAGAATTAAATCTTAATCTCCGCAGCCCCCTCTGTCAGTTGAGACCACACGAGTGACATGAGAGTCCAATATGTAATCTCAAATCTCAATCTAGTAGTCAAATATCGTAGAATGATCTACTATATAATAGATACACATGTGTTGAGGTATAGGTTCGCACTTATGGGTGTTTGGAGTTAACTCGATAAGCTGAGTCAATTAGGGGCGCAGTTTCCATGCGGCCGGCCGCTCTTCGCCCAATTATCTAACTCAACGTAACTTGTCACTGTTACCCCTTTTCATTCGCCACAAGAATTTTGTAGTGGGACCTTTATTAATGTTTGAGAGTGAGAGCTGGCCACTTTATTGGTGATTAATTAATTATTATGGCCACTTTAGAGCGGTTTCAGATTAGCGTATTTTCTCGCGCGTGTACGGTCGTTTCAGCATACGCGCTTACACGCGCTCTACATTACGCGCTTCAAAAAACCAGACTCACGTAAACGGGCGTATTCGCTCGAAACGGTAGTGACGTCTTGTCAGTGTCAACATGGATTCTGACGGCTCGTGGTTATACGAGCTTAGAAGCGCGTCAACGTTCGTACGAGTTGCGCGTGTGCCAATAGGCGCGCCTATACGCGCCTACATGCGCTTCCAAAAACGCTAATCTGAAACCGCCCTTAGAAGATAGAAAGTGAATAATTGAAAATCAGCGTTTTATTTTTGTAGGAACAGAAAAGATTTGATTTCTCTTTATGGGATTAAAAGGTTTAAATTTTAATTATAATAATGTAATTTTATTTTGTGATTAGGTGTACCCAAAATCCTTAATATAAGTATTTTACCTACATATCCCTTGTTCGATTAAGCAGTTTAAATATCAATATAATATCTTCCATCCAAAGGTTTATAGATAACGACTTAAAATGAAAAAAAAGACGTGTGGCACTCGGAGACTGCCGCGGCAAAGCTATTGCATAGCATTTTTTATTCAACTTATGCAATTATAATTATATATTTATTTTATTTATGCAGTTTTATTTCTTTGATATTAATTCAAGTTGACCGATAAGAAATTAATTTTCTTTCTTTTATTAAATAAATGAGAAGTTAATATTGTTCAAAATATTTTTATTATCTTTCAATACATGTCGGTTCTTTAGGAATATTTATCATTGAAACTATAGGTTTATGGTAACTGAAATATGAAACATAAGTTTGCGACTTGATATCTTCTAAATATCTACATATAATATGCCCTTTGACGTTCACAATTTCTTTTTAGCTCTTTATGCTTTTCTTCTCTATAAAAAGAAAATATACTTATAAGTATAAATAATAGGTATAAATAATGAGGTATTAATAGTGTAATTACACACCAAAATAATTATTCATTCAAAATCATGCGGTGGGTTTAATTTTGGTAAGAATGGTAACTTTGCTAGAAATGGTACTTTTGATAAAGATGGTAGTTTTGGTAGCAATCGTAGTAACATGCTACCAAAACTACCATATATGCCAACAATATAATTTCTACCGAAACTACTATTCCTACCGAAAATACAATTCCTTTCAAAATTACTATATGTACCAAAACTACTATGCGTACTAACACTATCATATCTAACACTTTTTTCAAAACTACCATTTCTACCAAAACCGCCGGTGCTGTCAAAAGAACCATTTCCCTCAAAACTACTATTCTTACCAAAGCTACAATATCTACCATAACTACCACTTGTAATATAATTAATGACAATAGTACCTACTATGAACCGCTGTAATATGTTCCACATAAAATACCGAAAATACAATTCCTATCAAAATTACTATATGTACCAAAATTACTATTCGTACTAACACTATCATATCTACCACTTTTTTCAAAACTACCATTTCTACCAAAACCGCCGGTGCTGTCAAAAGAACCATTTCTCTCAAAACTACTATTCTTACCAAAGCTATAATGTCTACCATAACTACCACTTGTAATATAATTACTGACAATAGTACTTTCTATGAACCGCTGTAATATGTTCCACATAAAAAAACTACCATATATGCCAACAATACAATTTCTACCAAAACTACTATTCCTACCGAAAATACAATTCCTATAAAAATTACTATATGTACCAAAACTACTATTCGTACTAACACTATCATATCTACTACTTTTTTCAAAACTACCATTTCTACCAAAAACGCCGGTGCTGTCAAAAGAACTATTTCTCTCAAAACTACTATTCTTACCAAAGCTACAATTTCTACCATAACTACCACTTGTAATATAATTAATGACAATAGTACCTACTATGAACCGCTGTAATATGTTCCACATAAAAAAACTACCATATATGCCAACAATACAATTTCTACCAAAACTACTATTCCTAGCGAAAATACAATTCCTATCAAAATTACTATATGTACCAAAACTACTATTCGTACTAACACTATCATATCTACCACTTTTTTAAAACTACCATTTCTACCAAAACCGCCGGTGCTGTCAAAAGAACTTTTTCTCTCAAAACTACTATTCTTACCAAAGCTACAATTTCTACCATAACTACCACTTGTAATATAATTAATGACAATAGTACCTACTATGAACCGCTGTAATATGTTCAACATAAAAAAAATACCTTTGTACAAGTAAAACATTTTATTCTAAACTAAACCTTAATTAGTAAACAGTAAAGTTCATAATACATATTATTATCAACTTGGCGCTTACGCCAAGTTGATTATGTAATATGTGAAGGGTGTCAGGATTTTTTCGTTACGGGATTTCTGGATTCCGCGATAAAAGCTATGCAATAGTTTAAAAAAACCTGTTTAAACTTATTTAAATCGACTACTTGTAGGTCGTACAGCTAGTTACGCCGTGCATTTTAATCTTCAGCTGTTTACTTACCGATCGGTTTAACATTTTCTCTCAGATTTGTATCTTTTCAAACATTTTATATAAGTTGCTTTTTGCGTCCAACTCTCAAAGCCTCTCTCAAGTTCCTTTGACAAACTTGCAGCTCTGATATTTTAGCTTTCATGTTAATATGAAAGCCTAAAACTACTATCTCATCTCAGTTTTCGAGTGATTATTTAGGTTCTAAAATCAACGAAATGCTAAGCAAAATATTGGCCTTTGAGTTACATTTATATAAGACTTTTCGCCCATTTGGCTTTCACGAAATGTTGGAATGTAGAGTGCTTTAAGTACCACTTGAATGAATAGTTAGTTCACTGCGCTCAATTCACCGAAAATAATTTTATACCGAAGTGTGCCATGAAAAGGAAATGGAAGTTATTAAATTAAATGGAGAGTAAAATGATGGTTAATTTTATTATATGTTGCGCAAACCAAACCTCAAGTGGAAGAAGCAATGATCATTGAAATTATAATTGAAATGGGTGACAAATTTATTTGCTCAAAATTAAATAAAAGGATTTTATCATGACTTTTCCCCGGCTTTTATGGTACGTTACGTTCCAGAAAACTGATCTAGTTTGAATAAGTTTCGCTAAAGACGTTATAATGTTATATTTTTAATTTTATATAACAATGTATATGAATATCGATGTGATTAATAGTTCTATAAAACTGTTTGGAATATATACGTTTATATAAATTATGTATTTTAAATATCAAAAAGTTACATGTAAGTAGATCTAGAGAGCTTTATCTGAAGTTAATAATTGCCATTTAAAAATGTAAATCTCTAGGTATTATCTGAATATTAGTTTAAACTTTTAAAGATTCTTATAAAAAAATATCGCTTATTTACCCAACTACCTACGTGATAGTTTTAAAGTATTATAAAGGCAACTATTACTATTAATTCAATACCTTTCTGATTACTCAGAAAAACACAACAAATGGAAACCCTATTCCAATGTCAATTTACTACATAAATAAATTGCGAGTTAGATCGTTAAATAAATCGAAAGGAATGTTATTAAGTATTTCAGTGTCACGTGTTTGCACCGTTAAAACTAAACAATACAATTTGATTACTTACTGGGTTTTGTCCGAAAGGGCACATTTAATGAACCAATTTTAATTTTGCCCACCGAAAATTGAAAATTGCTTGTAGGAGAACAAATAAAGTCTTTAGAAACGATATTTTAGGGTGAATTACTGCGAACTATTAACTAGAGTCAGCTGGGTTGTGGTTATTCTGGGTTTACCACGTCAAATTGTTCGCGTGACTTGTAAAGATCTTGGCAAATTTTGTGTTAGATCTAAGTAAGTATGCTGTCAGGAATGCCTAAATTAAATTTATTATTTGTGACCAGAAATGATATACCCACGTATACATATAGTTAGCAAGCTTAATGTGCCCGGTAGTTTGCAATAGGCGTGCATCCTATTACATTGGGATCGAAACATAACTGGCGATGTGTGGGTGTGTACCTAATACACCTCTACCTACCCCTTAGGGAATAAAAGCGTAAAGATATGTTATGTATGTGCTAGCTTCAAACTTTCAATTCCTAATCTACTATTCCTCTAGGGGGGGATATAAAAAAATCCAGTCTTACTGAGTGCCCAAATTATAAAAAATATCTGCCTTTTGATGTTTCGAGCTTCAGTATAATAGCCTCTGCGATGATAACTAAATTAGTGACTTTACATAACAGAAGACAATGTTATTGTATTTGCAGACGAACATACTGTCGTACTTTGATATTATTTTGTTGATTTATCTACAGGATAAGCGTGTCGGTAAGCAACCACTGTTTTATGCAGAGGTCTCGAGGAGGTCGCCACCGGAGGATTAATGCGGACCTCTTGGCCCTCTTTATTATTCATGAATATTAAGCCTCAGCTCTCGACTTCCTTAAATGGCGTCTTAAACTTTTTTACTGATTATAAAATTTCCGAAGTTATTAATATAAAAGGTTGAAAAGTTTTAGGAAAGGTCTGTATGTAGAATGCATGCGAAAGACGAGGGTAGCCGTATCTTCAAAGAAAGTAAAAAAGTTTGGGGTTAGCGGATAAAGCTGCGCGCATTATGTAGATTAGTATAGTATTGATATTATCTTGTATTATGAAACGTTTAGCAAAGAAAGTTTTGCTGAACGTTTTGAGGTCGTATTAAAACATATTGTACGGGCACTATTAAATCCAACTTAGGTTATACTTTAGAGCTCGTTCTCACGATAGACTGACAAAGAAGATATATTAGGCAAGTGTGAATGGGATAGGACAAAGGGGAAGACCTAGGCGGACGTTCTCTGACCAGATTGGAGACATCCTGAAAAAAGGACACGTCAGAAGTACCCTTAACAGAAGAGCATGCATGAGAAACTTGATGGGAGTGCATGAAGCAAGAGAGGTATGTCAGGATCGTTGCAAATGGCGTTCCGTAGTATCTGCCTACCCCTCCGGGAAACAGGCGTGAGTCTATGTATGTATGTATGTTCTCACTATGACGTAATACCACGCTAGCCAAGTGCAGTTTGGTAAACTTCATACACCGTTTATAAATATTTTTGTGAAGTTATACATAGGTGATCAATTTATTATCCTCGTAACTTCCAAAAATTTGTGGTGGGAGCCGTGGATTCGAACCCGAGATCTGCGTAGCAGTCTATTCTTCTGCCTACGAGCCAATCGTCAAAGCGCCAACAAATATGAGACCTTGCGACTCATTATGACAACTCACACAGAATTAAAACGAACCCTTTGTTAACTAAACAATAGCTATATTGTAAGCTCCTCACAGGGTTAACATTCTGTATAATGGATTGGGGTTTTTAATCAAAAGTATAGGTATTTTTGTGTTCATACCTGTAATGATGTATAGTATTATATGTTGCCGAATTTACGACGACAAAATGTTGTGTCATGTCTTCTTTTTTTTGTACAAATTATTCGTAATTATGGAGTGTTTGTCGAAATAGAAGAATAATGGCTTCGGTTTATTTTAGGACACATTAAATTAATTTACGAAAGTAAAACTTTCGTGTCTTGTTATTTCCTTTTTGCATTAGCTGAGCTATGAAAATATGGCGGCATGCGGGCATCCGCTAGTTAATAATAATAAGTATACTTTTTTTAAGACACTGTAAAACTTTTGTCGTGCCGTCTCAACTCCGGGACGAACAGTTGGTTCTGGAGGAGCTTGGTGGCGTGTTCACTTGAATCGGGTGTATACTTTACAGCGGCAGCACCGATATCCCGCCCGTCGTCTCCGCGTCGCGCCGCCGGTCAGCTGGCCCCGTCGTGTGAGACTCCTAGACTCTAGAAAAGTCGCGCACGATCATCTGATCACAAACTCTCTTTCTCCTAGCGTTATCCCAGTTTCAACCCGGGGTCCGCTTACCAGTCTAGCCGAATTTGACTGAATATTAGCTTTTCCACGGAGCGACTGCCTATCTGACCTCCGCAACCCAAAGGCTAGCGATATTCCATGGTTTATACTAGTGTCAGTTTATTCAGAGATAGGTACTGACTACCTATAACGACTGTCAAAGATCTTCATGATAACCGGGACGTGCTTTACGTGCTCTCCGAAGCACGGGGCAAGCGATAATTAATTATTCAATACGCACATAACTCCGAAAAGTCAGTGGTGCGCGCCTAGGATTCGAACCCGAACTCTCTGCATGGCAGTCTGTTGGTATCTCCACTAGGCTATCGCTGCCTATCTACTAGGCTATCATCTGGGGCCCAATTCCGCTAAATAAATATAGTCGCAATATCATGTCAGTGTCATACTTACGTCACAAAAAGCGTATTCTTCTAAATTATATGATATTTGAATGAAATTGTAACGAGATCGTATGTGTCAACGACGAACTGTTTATTTTAAATTATACGATAATGACATAAGGTTATCAGAATACCGCTTTTAAATCCATTCAAAATATGATATCAATATCATATAAAAATAGCAGAATTGGCCCCCTGATCACAAACTAAGCAGAACAAATCTTTGTGCTCTTTACGCGAAGATAAGTTCGAGCAGACAGATCGTCCGGTCGTAAGGGAATATCACCGCCTATGGACACAAGCATCACAAGTGCGTTGCCGGCCTTTGGTTTGGGCAAAGGAATTAGATCAAGGGGAAGGAAAAAGGGGATGGGGTCGCCGGCACTTTTACTTTCCGAAAGAAATGCAACAGTGTAAGTCGCTGTTACTTTACGTACGTACCCACGATTGCCGGTTTAACACCCAAGGGCAAGCCTGGTAATACTACCAACTAATACCTTTTTAATTACTTTAAATTCTATACACATTTTTACTCTACAAATCAAAGTGAAATATACACATTATTAGTGCCACAGGTTGCAAAGTTGTTGCCAGATTGTGCACTCAACTGGTAGTTTTTAATCAAATGGCGAGCCATAGATGATGAGTTGATCGCATACGGCTAACATGAAATATATTTGTAGTACACAATTATAGTATAGTATTTTTGGTTATTGTAAGGTCGGGACAATAGGCATTTGTAATTGCTGATGGTTAAAAAAAATTAATACATACTATTTTCGTTGATGGATTCAATGAATCGAGGATTTTCGGTGAATTACTGATAAAGTAGGACATAAAGATTTTTCATGTGAATAAAATAACTTTATTACTTAAAGGACTTGGACAAAATGTGCCCCACGTTGACCAGAAACAAGCGGTTGTAGATAAGTTATATAAAACATACAAGGAATTTTAAAGAACTTTTTACATTTCATTGCAGTCGCTGAAAAGAAAATAATTTAAAAGAATTTGAAGCGATTTCCTGTTATTTGACTTTGTTTGAATCTACCGATAATGTTGCCACGTAACAATGATAAAGATCAGTGTAGGGAAAAAACAGAATAGGCTTGTGTCTACTAAGAATAAATCGGTTTGATTGTAGTATCTATAGATTCATTATGATTTTAAGATATCAATAAAGTTTATTATTTATTATAATAAGGTAAGATTAATGTTATTTTTCGGATTCTAGAACTAAAATTAATGTATTTATTCTTGTGACAGTGAAAACCAATCAGAGAGCATTACGTCAAACAGTACGTCCGTCATTCATGTTGTTGACGTTTAATAGTAAATACAACTAAAACGTCAAACTTCCTACCTGTCAAATCGAAAATAACAAAATAAAAGTGGGTACATCAGACCAGGGTGCATAGGGTTCCCACCAAGAACTTGGGGTCCCAAGCCAACCTCACCTGCAAGTGGTGCACCTGCCGATCAACGGACGAGGCTCTGGCAAATAAAATATCCCGATAAGCGGCAATAGGCTCGCCACCTATTACGTGGGATCAAAACACTGGCGAAAAGTGGGCGATAAATATGCCTCTGCCTACCCCTTCGGGGAAACAGGCGTGAGTCTATGTATGTATGTATGTACATCAGACCAGACTTCATTCACGGTTTGTTTTGTCACTCAATCGTCATGATGGTTTACAGCGTTTTCGTGTCAAATTCAAAAAGGTTTTTAAAAAGCCGTAATTAGTAATTTTGCTGATCGATTTTTGAAGAAAATTCAGGTATTTCAGTTTAACATCTAATAAAGGAACGAATCAATCGCCAATTACATTTTAGGACACTAGCCTATTGTAAGAGTTAAAATACGCGTAATCTTAAGAATGATTAAATCATTATAATAATATTATTTTCTATATAAACAAACATTTTAATAACAAATTAAAAATGATTTCAAAATATAGTTCAAAATTCACTGACTAACAGTGTTATTTTAATCCAGCTCTGGTATCACCAAGCTAATGTCAAAATAGTTGACATGTTGACTTATCGTCTTATACATAGAGTAAAGTAATACTACGGAGGTCTTATCTTTCGAGGTACGAGCCTTTTCGGTTATAGTTTACTTCTAGACGAGAGAATTATACTTGTATTTTATATGATGAGAGTCCCTCAAGCGAAGACCAAAAATAAATAAAAGAAACTTAGGACAATAAAATGCATGAAAACTAAAATAGATTATATAACTAATTACATTATATCAATACATTGTGAAATATTGTCAAAAAATATGTCGTTAATCATTTATTTCCAAACTTAATAACTTTTGACCACTGCTGCTTAGCTTAATGCGCCTTTCTTATTGCATAACTAGACAACTTCTTCTTTAAAATGATATATGTTTCATATATGTACTTGCTGGGGCACAGGCCCATATGATTTTTGTTCATCTCCTTTAAGTCGAAAACGAACCCTATTTTTATAATTAATGATATTGACATAAAATTATTATAGGTATTTCTGTTTAGGTTTGATTACATTGATTTTTTATACGTGAATAAGACAGAAGAAAGATAAGTTTATTTACATTAAGTACATAACAAAATCTTCATTTTAAGCTCCCAGAATACAATTTCATTTTCAAAAGCTTTATTGAAATATAAAACTAAAGGAGCTTAGCTATCTAGAGCCTCTGAACAAAGATTGAAACAACGAAAATATGTAGAAAACACTCGAACATGGAACCAGTATCAACACTTAGAATCTCGCATCGAGTAGGTGAGACAATAGAAAATCTATTATCTGGATACCTGAGTCTCAGACAAGGTGTCTGTGTGATATTCACTCTTTTTGATCGCATATACCTGGAGCAAAATCTCTCTTCTCCAACATATAAGAACTATAGGAGCCTAAATCTTAATTACAATTTAGGTAGGTAGGTACTATAGCAACCATATAATTGATATATATGCTTCATCATCATCATCCCTCTATCCCATTAACAAGAGCCTCCTCCAAGCTTCTTGACATAAATAACATTCGGACACAAAACGAATCATTCTTTTTTATATACATTACTAGACGTCGCCAGCGGCTTCGGCCGCGTCAATTATACATATAAACCTTCCTCTTGAATCATTATATTAATTAAAAAAACCGCATTAACAACCGTTGCGTAGTTTTTAAGATTTAAGCATACATAAGGACAGACAGACAGAAGACAGACTTGGTTTTATACTATGTAGTGATTGTACACTAAAAACTATAAACTCAATCTTACAATATGAGTAAAGTTAAAAGGCGGCTTTATCGTGACCTCTACCAGCCAACCTTTGGATGGAAATATTATGTTCATCACACAGTAATGCGGTGGCAATCGAACCCATGACATCTCGCTTAGCAGTCAGAGACGAACCTCACACGTCAGATCATTTCCTTATTATATCTTCAAAAAATTTAGGTTATCTTGAAAATCGCAATGTGTAAAAATAAAATGGAAGCTGTGCAATACTTCAAGGGCTTTATTTTGGCACAAAATGTTGTCGTCAGTTAATATACGAGTTTCAAAGCAGCGAATGTGAACCGCGTTTGCGTTGTGGGACGTACCACTTTGTTTTTTTGTATTAGGATTAACAAAAGTATAGTCAGCAGTATATATTTTGCTAATTTAGATTCGGAAGCTATATATGACTCCAGAATATTGTAAAGAGAACGTGCGTACTCGTATGTACTTATTGTTTTCTGTAAAAAAATGCCAGTCTACTTGTTTATACTGGCTAATCTTGGTCCTTCACTGACGGACAGCTGATGATATGGTATAAATCTGGTTATTTTATTTTTGAATAATAATAATAAAAAGTCAACATTTCATTTGAAAACTAGTATTCGGTGTGAGACAAAAATCAAAGTAGTTAATTTTAAAATTCGAAGTTCTTTGTTTGTGGAATATAGGTGAACAGCTGTTTATAATATAAAAATGAATCGCTGAATGTGTTGCTAAACGCAAATCTCGAGAGCAGCTGAACCGATTTTGCTAATTGTTTTTTCATACAATTTCTTTAAGTACGGGGATGGTTCTTACAGAGAGAAAATTTAAAAAAAGAAATAATTGCGAATCGGCTGTTAGGCGGTACGTAGTTCGCCGGGTCAGCTAGTTACTAATAAAATAAAGGATAGATAGGGGTAAAGTGGTAAGTAGTCCAAAACTGCCTACTTACAATGCTACTGTGACGCAAATTAAATTCAAATTCAAATTCTTTATTTGCTCAAATATTGGTACAAAATGGTGACAAATATAGGTACAAAATGGTGACAAATATAAGTACAAAATAGATCCACTATATTTTACCTTGCGGCATGTAAAAATTATTTCCAGTTTATACAATTTAAATATCATAACTAATTAAATAAAAGAAAAAATATGTCAATAAATCACATTAATAAATTATAACAATACAATAGTAAATTTCAATAAAAAATTCAATAAAATTAATCAATCATAACAATACAATAAAAAATGTCCTATAAATAAATCATTAATTAAAATTAAATTTTAATGTTATAATTACTCCTATTTATTAAACAATTTTGTCATTTAAAAATTCGTGAACCGAGTAATATACATATTTAATTTTAAGAAAGGCCTAGTCCAGTAGTAGATTGCGCAAGCCTGTATGATGATACAAAAGAAACCAGAAACCAGATGGCAGGAGCCATAGTCACAATTAGTTAACACTCCATTGATTCACACTCCTACGCATCTGCACTCCGGCGCTACTCATTCTATTAACATTGTAGTGCTAACATCTCGTACGTAACGAGACGAAATCTTACGAGTTCTCAGAACTAATTACCGCGTTGTTACCGTGAATCGCGCGATATTTCAACACCTCATTGTTCTCATACTGATTGGTCCAACTACGTCAATTTGACGTCACGTTTATTTTTTTATTGTTTACTAGCTTTTGCCCGCGGCTTCGCTCGCGTAAATTCGAAGTTCTCTAGTTATAGTATATCATCTATGTTCGGGATAACACAAATCTCCTTTATTGGGCGGATACTTCTATAATTGTCGTTTTAACAGAACTGTTTTTGTAATATAACTGCAAAAAGTATTTACACATACAAACTACTTAATACTAAAACTTAGTAGCACCTACTCAAAATGTTATCCGGTATCTGTGACGTTTCGCTACAGTGGCCAATATGGCGACTGTGATTTGTCTGTCAGAACCATTAGAATTGAACAAAATACTCGACAATCCGAATTTTGCGGATATATGTTGTCGACTCGAAATCTTTATTTTTTAATGTTTTATTATTCAGGTAAGGTTTTGATGTACTCCTTGACGAAATTATTAATATAAGATTTGACACTGCGATAGTAGCGCAGTCCTTCGGTTCCAATGTGAAACATTCCAAAATCCACAACTACTTATAAATCAAAAATTAAGTAAAAAACATTTTCCAGTGACTAAATTGTGAATCTAAACCATTCTCAAGTCCGCTTGAACACACACAAAAAAATTTATCAAGGTCGGTCCTGTTGTTTAGGAGGAGTTCAGTGACATACACACGCACACAAGAAATATATATATTAAGATGTAAATAGGTAAAGACTTACGAATACTACTGGCGGTGTATGCTTCAAGGGGTGGATAACTCAAATTACCTAGCAATACAAAAATAATTCTACCTTTGTAGCCAACTCTAGTGTAGGAGTTTGTTGGCCTCCCGAAAGCTTCCATCAACGTCTGATGATTTGTATCCTGAGCCAAGACCGGGTCCGACGGCTTTGCGTGGCCTCTGAAGCACAGTGGCACTCTAATGTGGATGAGGATCCTTGTTGTGACCTAAGCAAGTGTTGCTTAGGTTTGCCGATATACTTCGAAAGAAAAATCAAGCTATAAACGCTACTACAAAATAAATAAAATTGTGTGTCTCGTCAAAATCCTAAATATACGTGGCAGAAGGTTTGACAGGCGTCACAGCGCCAATATTGCTCGTAATTGCGTTAGTTCGGTCCGCCAATGTCGCCAATTGTCTACGACGACACTCGCACATTATTGCCACAGGTCACCAACCCTCAGAGACGGCGAGAATAAAAACTAAAGTATTTGACACTGTAGTGGATAAAGTTTTCTTTAAGATACAGATTTTTATGCAGAAAGAAGTGATAACTGAGTGTAAGGAGTCTTTACTATTATAGATTATAGTAAAGACTCCTTACATTAACACACTGCTACGCAGAGTCTTGGCTTCAAGCCCAAGACAGGCACCAATGATTTTTTGGAGTAACTTTATGTGCTTCTTAAATTGTTAATTATTGCTTGCTACACGTTAAAGGAAAACGTTATAAGGAATCATTTATTTTTATTTGTAGACTCACGCCTGTATCCCCGAAAGGGTAGGCAGAGGTGTAATATTACATCCACATTTCGCCAGGGATTTTTAGTTCCCACGTAAAAGGGGGCGAGTATTGCCGTGCCGGGCACATTACTAGAATCCGTGCTGCTACTGAGAATTTCCTAACGGAAATACCCAAAAACACTTTGCCCGACCCGGGAATCGAACCTGAGACCTTCCAATCCTACGCGCACATTTATGCCGCGAGACCAACGAAGAATCTACATGTCCGGAAGATCTCAATAATGTTACGGAAGGCATCTGAAGTTTGCCAAGTAGCACGTGACGGGCGTAGTGGACTAAGAACAAAGCTTCTCATAATGAGAAGAATTATTGTTGATCTACCCAGCAATGCGACAGGTTTTAAACAAGGCTGTTGATTATGGCTTTTATTACCTACCTATTTCGCAAGTTTTTATAGATAAATCGCGAAACGTTTTTTAAAAATCCAAGGGTCAAAAGAATACTGGGTATCAATGCGTTCAATTATTATTGTATTGCAAAAACATAAATAAATACAGATAATACGAGTGGCAAGTAAAGATTACAAGAGCACAATACCTCGCTATGACACTCAATAAAGATGGTTTTGATATTACAACAATGGTACAAACGGGTGTGCGAGTTCTTTATATTCGTGCTTCAATGCTTGTCAATGCTCGGTCCGTTCACATACTTACAGTAATATCTGTAATATATCGTATATCTTTGCTATGATAGTGAAAATATATAGTGGGACAGACACTCCTAGGTAAATTAGTGTCAAACAAAATATTTTAAGGGGTGAATATACTACTACTGCTACGATAACTGAATACATAGACATGAAAAATAAGTCCCTAAAAGTAAAGAAAATTTTCGCCATCATTCACTTTGAAAATTAACTCGGTGTATTGACCGCCGCCGCCGCTCAGCTGATCGCCATTGCAGGTGCCTAACACACACAAGCACACGTACCTACAGTGATTGCACGATACACTCTTATTTTTCACGATTCAACAGTTTATTATTATTATTATGATATATATGATTAACTATCGAAGTAACATTAAATGAAAATAGGGTCTTATATCATCGCACACTGTTTGAAATAATTTTAGGTTAATAAGTATACTGTCTATGTATGTTGTATTATTAAAATATTTTGCAAATGAATTTCAACATATTGTATAACAATGTGGTGTCTTGGCAAATATTGCCTTAACTGTAGTAAAATTCATGAATTAGATTGACAGATAATATGAAAATGCAGTGTAAAGACCAACAGACTGATATGTACTGGGTCCGAGCCCCATATGTCTCCCACTATTGTCTTTTCAAAGTTATATGCGTATTCAATTTTTTATTATCACCCCGTGTCCCGGTGACTACGTTAAGCTAAGTCTCGTTTGATGAGAAAATCCTTGACATTGATTATTTGGATTCAGTGCCTAGAAAATACTCTGATCTAAGCAATGGAATTGCGCTATCGGTTTGGGTTGTTGTGGTCACTCTGTGGAAAAGCTCATATTCTGTCAAATCTGATTAGATTAGAAAGTGAACTCCGGCCTCCAAGGCTCTTCACCTTCTTCGATGCAGTACTGGATAACGTTATAAAGATTATGATGATGATGCAATGCAGCATTAGAGAGATAAGGTCTCTCTTCCAAAAAATCTTCTTATTCACAACTAATTGACAAAAACTTTCTATTATCTATATTTGGCTGTAGTATTATGAAAAAAAATAAAAAAAAAGAAATTAAAAAGTTATATTATGCTGCAAGCTCCATTTTAGCCGAGAAAGATCAAAACAGAGCTTGCAGTTAAAACATTATTTCTAAAATGTTGTTCGTCATAATTATTGTCCTGAGTGTCACATTGGTCTGTGGCGCTAGTCAAGTGTTTCGCGGTACCGTTTCGTACTTGTAAATGCGACTAACGAAAATCAAACATTCGTTTGAGGACTTTGAGGTTTTCCCTTAGAAACAGTAAATTAATCTTTCGTTATTTTTTTATTTTATTGTTTATTTATAGTGTCACGCCTGTAGCCCTGAAAGGGTAGGCAGAGATGTAAATATGACAACCACATTTCGCCATGAATTTTAGGTCCCACGTAATAGGGGGCGTGCCTATTGCCGTGACCGGACACATCACCAGACTCCGGTCTGCTACTGAGTATTCGGAAAAACCCAGTAACAATTTTGCCCGACCCGGGAATCGAACCCGGGACCTCCGATCAGCAGTCACATACGCTATCCACTGCACTGCCAATTTGCAATGGGTTTCTGTGTAGGTACTATGTTGCCAATTTTTTTTATGCATAAGTTTTGTAGTTTGGACAATGACATAGATACAGTCGTTCTTATTTCATTCTGGGACAATTCGCACAAGGCCATCTGATTTGAAATAAGGAGATTCTGTACTAGGTTTCTTAAATAATGACTTAAAATTATAGATCAATTACAGCCAGGCACAGAGCAAATAATTGAGTTTATCATATAAATATTGGTTTTGGGTAGGAATAAAACACACGGGTGCCTGTACTTACCAGTCAGAATCACTTATAAGTCTTATAACTCAACAGGCCAGTCAAATTGCCTTAAATTCTATGCTTTAAATTCGACATAATATACTACCCGTTAATCCTCTGGACAGAGAGTCAATAAATGTGATTTTTAATATTGCGGTCAAATTCACAGATGGCAATACCACGATGCGGTCTCGATTCAATTTAAAATCACATGCAACAGATGCAATGTCATTAACATACGAAATAATTATTTATTGTCATTTAAGGTTTCATTTTCGTTGGTTATATTTTTAGTCTTGCAGTGTACTTGGCTAAAATATGCCTGGATTTTTATAAATTGAACGTGCAGTAGTTATCAGATTTCAGATTCAATCGTATCTATACAGGTGGGAACCTTTTTTCGATAAAAAATGCTTTTAATTATATTGCTTACCCTAATATTGCGACATTTTATTAGACTGTATTTTCAGTATATCTCAATACTCAATACTTTATTGCATTCCATAATAACAATGAGGTGTTAAACATAAGCTTAGTATCAATAAGGACCATGTTGGGCACAGCAAAGTTTTTATTAGGAGAGAGGAGGAAGAGGATTTTAATAATGATATGTATGTACATACCTATATCTCTCAGAATTTACATCATTAATTTTTGTTCCAATACAGAATTTCACTTTATGTTTTTGTTGCCTTAAGAGTGCCGAGCAGAATAAAGCTATTCAAAGAATCATACTTACAATGCGGTAAATATAAAGGCGGACTCCATTAATTTACTTCCGAAAAATCTAGTACTCGCATAAAACAAAGGTTGCGTCCAAAATAGTGCAATGCAATGGTTGAAGATCTCCAATTAGTCAATGGTCTAGTCAGGATTAGTACTAATTGCGGCAGAGCCAATAAGTAATGCATTCATCTATTCAACTACATTCTAAGCTTTAACTCACCACAATAAAGCTCAAAATCCAATGCAACATCTGCCATTATTTATCCAACTTTTTACAAAGACCGTACAAGATCCCATGGGTTCTGAATAAATTCAAAACACAGTGATGTTTCGTAATGTGAAACCAATTTTGTCGAATACAATGCGCGTCAGCCCATTGAACGCTGAGAGTAAATCTGTGACAGATATTGAAAAAACAAGAACCAAGTTCCTGAGGAATGTCGCTTTAACTTTGTGTCGAATATAAGACGATAAGTCTCTCAATGTGTTCAATATGCTGGTATAAAAGCAAGGGTATTAACGTAATGTCTCGTGTACCCGATTGACGATTCATTCAAGCTATTTTAGTATCTTTGAATGCTGGTATCAATAAACTTATTACCAGAACCAGGTCCTTTGATCGGTAGGTAATGATGTAAAAGTCATTACCAGGTATCCCTTTCTAAACCCTTTTATTCGTTTCACGTGTTATAAATGTATGATCCGTTTATTAATTTCATTTCGCTCTCGATATTTGTATTAAACAAAAGAAAATATAATACGCGGAACGAAAAAGGTTGATTTTACCTAAATGTAGGTAGGTACCTTATGTTCAAGGGACTCAACAATATTTGTATTTTTACCTCGCACAAATATAACATTAAGCTGCTAAGAAAAATTATCTACTCATTAGTCGATTATTAGTAAAGCCTTATATAGATATAAATTTTTATGTCAACTTAATTATGTATAGGTACATACCACCCTATTTAGCATAGTCTGCTGAAACCCAATTGCTAAAATTCAGAAGATAAAGAGCTTACAATTAATACCTATAAAACATACATACATACATATACTCACGCCTTTTTCCCGTCGGGGTAGGCAGAGACAACAGAGCGCCACTTACTTCTATCCTTACAAACCTCACGCGCTTCCACTACATTCATCATTCTTTTCAAACAGGCTCACCGATTCCGGGTGCTTCCGACCTTTCCGTTTTTCAGAACGTCACCAACTTGGTCGACCAACGTCCTACGAGGTCGGCCGCGACCGGCTTGCCCATACACGTAATCGTACAAAACACTTAATCGCAAAATTTGAACACGCCCGTCACTCCACAGAGCCTTACTTAAAGCAAATAGAGCTGCTTTAACACAACGAAAACTTCCAATAAACCGCGTCGAGTTAATATTTGTGTCAGCAGTGTGACTGCAAAAGCTGGCAGCGATTGGTTTCGGTCGGCGTATCGTCACCGACTCTCGTTTCGCCTTGTATAAGCCGCTGCATCCAATCAGAGCGCGGCTATTTCCGGATTGATGCAATTGTAGCTAACCACGCTTTGTAACTGCTCAGATGATCTACATAGGAATTGAAATTTTTCGCCAGATCAAGTTGTCTTGCGCCTTATACTAACTTACCTCAAGATGATATATTTGTAAAAATATATAAAATTCTTGGTCCATGGTAATAAAATAACTAGATCATTTGAAGCAGAGCAACAGTCTGTCATATACCTATTACATTCGTGCATACGTATGCACGAATGTAATAGGTATATGACGATGGATTAATCTTTAATTAATTGAAAGTATCTGTTTTCACGTGAAAGCAGATACTTTCAATTAATTAAAGATAAATTTATTTATGTGTATGTTATATACATAAATAAATTCATCTAGTATCCGCATAACTAAAAAAATAACAGGCAATTTTAATAAACACAAACAAATATCCTAAGCCCAATAGACCCACATGAAAGTGTATAAAAGTATAAGTAAAACAATTCTACAAATAAAACTTCAAGCTGTACAGCAAAAAGTTTTGCGACTCTGTTAAATGTTTTATACGTAAATGAAATGGTGGTCGACGTAAAGTCTTTTTAAACTGCGTTGCCCGCTGTGGGCGCATAATCAACCTATTTAGAAGATTAACAGAGTTTTTAACTAAATAACTCATTAAGACAATTTGAGACCATTCTCGGCGACTAAATTACAGTTTAATATGTTTACTTCAAAAAAATTGCGAAAGTATTTCAACACTTATTATTTTAAGGTATGCTTTGCTCATAGAAAGTTTAATGATTTAAAGAATGATAAGTATATTACCCTAAAGCTCAATTATATTACTTAGTGCAGAAAAGACAGCACGATAATTTTAAAATGTTAACTATATAATATTTATGAGACATATATCCGACTTTTTAGTTATTTTCAGGACCAACCATAGATACTTTTTTAAATACGTTCGTTGCAGAAAAGCCGTTACATTAAGATGTTATAAGGCCCTGTTTCACCACCTCTAACTACGGAATTCAATATTCGAAGTATAAATAGATCTGTAGATTTTAGATTCATTTTTGACATAAGCTCCGTACAAAATATGTCAACCACGAATCTCGAATCTCAAAATCCATGTATGGATCGAATATTGAAAATGGCCGTAAGTAAGCGTTACCTGACAGGTAAATTGAAAATTAGAACGTTTGTATGAATTTATTTGCCAAGTAGTTTAACCATAACTTATTGGACAGTGGTGAAACAGGCGCTAAAGCTGAAGAATTTAACTAATGATAAGATTTTGCTAATTTAAGCTACTTATTTTAAAAGACAAGTTTTCAAAATATTATGAAGTCTTGCGGTGCATCGTATTTTAACTGATGCAAAATATTCCAACAAGCGTCATTTTAAAGCGTTAAACTCTGTTTATTACGATTTTACGATTTCACTGTTTGTTTTTACTAGCATATAAGAGAATAGAAATATTACATATTTTAGGTCAAAACGATATGTACAAAGATATAAAAATATTATTAAAAACGTAAACCAAGTTTAAAATGTCCTTTATACGATGGATTTTAATGTGCTCCTTTAATTAGAATATGTTTCAAAATTAACGAGATTTCTCGTCAGAAAACTGAATGACTACTTGGCTCAGTATTTTCATCGTGTAACTTGAACGAGAACGTGCCCTGACTTTTATAAGAACCTTTCAAATATGGTGGAGTGTAACATATATGTACCTATGTATGAATTTCGTATTTATGTGATGAGTAGTATTCCAAAATATATATTTTTTTGTTCTAGGGAAGATATTTCCCGCAGTAGGAATAACAGCACAGTAGGAATAGCAGCAACAGCCACTGCAGAAATTCAGAAACTATCTATTACCAAACATAAAGAACATCTAGATCAGTGGTTCTCAAACTTTTTCAGGGATGGAACTTTTGGGTATCCAAATATTTGGCGGAACCCTCAAATAAAACAAATCCGAATCCTATGTGCACTTTAAAATCATTTATTTCACTGACATACATCTTCGTGGAGCCCCTAGAGATGCGTCGTGGAGCCCTGGGGCTCCGCGGAGCACACTTTGAGAATGGCTGATCTAGAGTCAACACAAAAAGTTTGTCATAAATTTTTTTGTTCCGTATGAGGTTTGAATCCACAGCACTCAACGAGGCTGGTGCTTAAGCCTCTACGCTACACAACTGCAAAAAGAATTAAAACATGTTGTAACATGTATTTTGTCGTCCGTCAGTGTCCCTAGTCCGAGTAGGCTGCTCGTAGTGCGTACGGTTATTTCGCCGTGGACTGCAAGCCACGGATTACACTCGCGTGCTAATGGCTCAAATGGAAAAACAATGCCCCATGTCAGCGCTGCAATGTACACAAATATTTTATTATTCACTACTACATATAAAGCTACTGTGAATACTCGTCTCGGGTCTCGAAATAGAGCAGGCGATAATGATTAAAACTAGCTATAGGACCATGTTCTATAAATGTATAATAGTAGAGGAGACGTAGAACATCGACCTTCACCGATCTGATAACCAGATGAGACGTATTTTTTTTGTAATATAATTTATAAACATTTTTCCATAGTGTTTGTATAAACGACAAAGTTATATTTGCGGTTGATTACAATTAACTTAAATTTAAAATAGCTATGAGCACTTTTTGATAGGCAAGTTATTATAGGCATACTTGTTTATAAATTATATTACATAAAAAATACGTCTCATCTGGTTATCAGATCGGTGAAGGTCGATGTTCCACGTCTCCTAGAGGAGACGTGGAACATCGACCTTCACCGATCTCTTTATAGTATAGTAGACTATAACGAGAATGGCGGTCGAAAGGATCGGTCTATCTTAAGAATGTGCCAAATTGCACGATAGGCGCTATTGTAGCGCAGACACCGCGAAATGCACAATTTTTCATCGCGCTTCTAGCCGAAGCAGTATACAAACCAGAAAAAAATTGAGCGTAAAGTCAAGTGTTCAAACAAAAGACATTAAAAAAATTATATAAAAAATCACAGTAAAAAAGTCACAATAACGAGCCAGAAAATAATCTTTCGTCTCTCAGTTTGCAGTATTTTGATCTTAAACTATCATATTTTATTTAATGACAATAAAGGAACCTTATTGAACTAAAAAATATCCTATTTCTTTTCATATAGAATATGTTTATTTTCTTAAATAAAATCTGTCAAAATCTCCGAATGCGACTCCCGGTAGATTACATTCGATTGAAACGCATCCGCAATTTGAACCTTATGGGTCTCCCTCTCAATAACTTTAACATTCGCTTAGGACAGCGCCCTAATAACACTCTACTATCCCCATATTGAGCCTCATTGCCATCATTATCGTACCTGTATATAGACAGTCCCAGTGCTGGGCAAGGGTCTCTTCTCTTTATGAGAGTCCACTACGCTGACCAAGTGCGGGTTAGCAGAACATAATGCAGAAATCTCAGACTTGCAAGCGAAAGTTAACAATTTGATACCTACTTAAATAAAAAATCCTTGGTGCGAGTCGTGGAGACTAACAGAATCAGTACGTAGCAACTGACTACTCTCAAACAAAATGATATCTTGTTACGAACCCTTTTGTTACTGTAACCATCATTTTCTCCGATATATGCTGCTATTTAAAATTCAAGGAACTTTATAAACTTAGATTAAAATTATGCAGAGTTTATCTTGATATTGTTTTATAAAACGTCTTGTGATGGGTTTGATCAAAACAGATCATTATCTTTTCTCAGCGGGGCGTTTCAGTAGGAGGATATTAAACCAGAATACAACTTAGATAAAGAGAAGACATGCACTGCCTTTGTCATTAAAACATTTAAACTTTTATTATACTTTAAAGGGGTTTGTCAATTTGCCTGATTAGTTTTATTAACCGCTCTCTCAATTTAACTAGACAGCTGAGAATTAAAAATATTAGTATACCTACCCAGCTACATAAAACAGAAAATATATAGGATTATAGGATTAGAAGTATTTTAGTTTAATAAAATATTTGATTTCAAATGTAATGAAACTAAGAAAATAAATTAAATCTACGTCAAAAATCTTGTCAGTCAGTCTAGATGAAAAATTTACAGACAGATTGTCAGACTAATTCTGAGTGTGAATATTAGTCCATTGAAATGTTACTGTTTTTTGGGTTTAGCGTGCATTTGTCAGAGGACGAAATTTTATTTTATAGATGTCTAGAGGAGGTTGGTGTAAAGTTAAATCCAAGTTTGTGGGAACGCAGCCCTTGTGGGTTTTTTAGATTATCTGATAAACTATTGGCTCTACAGAAAAATATCGAAACATGTTTTGTTGCAAATTAAATTCTCAACAACTTTGACGCCGTACCAGTTACTCGTTAAATGAAAAATAACAAAGTATCAAATGAAAATCGAATGAAATTTGTAACAAATTATTTTTTAATTTAAAAATTTAATTAAAAAAAAAAATTGTTAATTATCGCTTGCTAAACGGTGAAGGAAAACATCGTGAGGAAACCTGCATTTCTGAGAGTTCTTCATAATGTTCTCGAACGACATGTGAAGTCTGCCAACCCGCACTTGGCCAGCGTGGTGGACTATGGCCTTACCCTTCTCATAATGGGAAGAGGCCCGTGCCCAGCAGTGGGACAGTATAAAGGGCTGATGATGATGATATTTTTCAATGTGTTATAATTTTTTTGCCTTCCTTTTTCCAAAACAAGAGCCTTCCAACTTGAGACTCTGCAATACCAAAAGGTCCAATTTTCACTCATTACAAAGCCCTAAAGCACTGAGGTTGTAAAAAAAGACAAACTCCATTCCTAGGTATCTGAAGTTGATAGTTTACACAACTAGAGGATACTGCAATGTGTTCTGCAATGCCTAATAGTTCTGGGGAGACCTGCAGGAAAATTATTGGAGATATTAAAATTCATTGAGAAAAATGATGAATTACCGACAAAAACATGATTTTCCTCTTAAGTTATTCATCAAAAACATTATGCCAGCGCTTGGTTAGACTCGGTGCCAAAGCCTGGCTCATCTCGAAGACTGGGGACACAGTTCCAATACAAACGTTAAAATGGACAAATACAACAATCTTAAAGATATAACTTTTTATTTTTGACTTTAAGACAAAAGTTTCATAACCAAAGTTGTAGAGAATTTAAATTGAAACAAAAGACTTTTTCACATATTTTTGGTGTGGCCAATCGTTTACGAGATAATCAAGAAAAACTATCTGCACCTGCACTCTTTCCAAGATGGCAGCCGAGGGATAAGAGGTACAACCCCACAAATTTGGATCAAGCTTTACTCTAGCCCTCCTTACACATTTGTAAATAAAATGGCATCCTTTGATAATTGCAACCCCAAATATAACATTTCAATGGACTATATGTGGTTATAAGCAATTTGAACAATTTGAAATTCATTATTATCTGAATAGAATTACTTAATCACATGACACAAACAGTGAAAATATCTGAAGAAAAGAACCTCAAACGTTTGAGTAAAGTACTCATTTCAATTGGCCTGCCGAATACGCGAAGATAACCTCGACTTACTATTGATTGCCGCAACGATAGAGGCACATATAAAATTCATAGACCATCAGGATAGGTGTTACTGCTTTTAAAATAAAATGTAAGTGCGGGTTCACGATATCTGACTTGCATCAAGTTAGAGGTTTCTATAAAACTAGCTACTAGGGAGCTTCGCCCGTATGGCATCTTTGTGTAACTAGAATACAAATAAAATGGGTATATGATGAATTGCATGCAGAATTTCATATCTTATTTCAAGGTTTAATTAAAAAAATACGTCAGATGGAAAAATCTCTTAAAATTTTTGTTTAGGTCTTCAACTATTTTGCATGTTCCAGCAAAATTTAATTAAAATTGGTTCTGCGGTATTTCTGTGAAAGCGTAACAGCCAGACAAACTTTCACATTTTGATGAGTATAAATATAGAAATTATAATAAAAATATAGAAGTATGGATAGGCTATTAATGAAAACCTTTATGTATACCTATTATATTTATATTCTTTATGTATACCTATGTATATCAATCAAATAGATTACATCTTAATCGGCGCTCGTTGGAAAACCTCTATAAGGAATACCCATACACTGCCTGGAGCTGACTGCGGAACTGACCATCAACTTCTGATATCCAAAGTAAAGCTAAAACTAAGAGCAGCTCGAAAATCGGCTCTACCAAAGCGACTAGTCATACGAGATGTCTCAAAGTTTACAGATGTCCTAGAGAATAACTGGAACCAATGGTCTGAGCTGAAAGAAAATACAAATAACTCTGATGTGCTATGGGATGAAGCAAAAAGGTTAATAAGCAAAGCTGTCAAGGAATCCAGCCCACCCATGATCAATCGAAAACGCCAGCACTGGATGAGTGATACCACACTTACCATGGTAGGGGAAAGAAGGTTGTTAAAGGCTTCTGGAGCTAGTGTGAGAGATCTTAACGCTAAATCAGCCAGAATTCAAGAAGCATGTAGGCGAGATAAGAACAATCACCTCAAGAATATATGCTCCGAAGTTGAGGCCCATACCTTTAGACATGAATCCAAAGACCTACACCAAAAAATCAAATTGATTACAAAATCCCTTACATCTAACACTTGGGCCGTAGATAATGCTCAAGGCGAGACGGTGACAGAATTAGATGCCATCTCTGAGACTTGGAAGGATTACTGTCAATCTCTATTTCATGATCCACAATCGGAACTTTTCCCACCTACGGAGCCTGGATACGGTGAAATGGAATCTGACATATTAAAAGACGAAGTGAGAGCAGCCATAAAACATCTAAAAAGTGGGAAGGCAACAGGAAGAGATGATATCCCCATAGAGACTATTAAAGCTTCAGGAGAATATGGTATAAACATTTTTCACACGTTGTGTAACAATATATGGCGGACCGGTGTTTGGCCCCGTGACTGGGCACACACAGTTTTTGTACCATTACACAAGAAAGGCTCCACTAAATCTTGCAACAACTACCGCTTAATCGCACTAATATCACACGCGAGCAAAATCCTTCTTCACATAGTAAACGAACGCCTCAAATCCTATCTATCGAAGGAAATATCACCTGAGCAAGCTGGATTCGTAAAAGGTAAGGGTACCCGAGAACAGATTCTATCCATACGCCAAATAATCGAAAAATGCCGAGAATTCAACAAACCGACCTACATCTGTTTTGTCGACTTCTCAAAAGCATTCGATTCTGTCAAGTGGCCAATGCTTTGGAAAACACTACTCGATATGGGTACGCCGAAACACCTTGTCTCAATTCTCAGGCATCTTTATGAGAACGGGACAGCATCAGTTAGAACTGATGAGGTTATGTCTAACGACTTTCATCCCAGCGCAGGAGTTCGGCAGGGATGCATAATTTCTCCTTTGCTATTTAACACCTACACAGAACTCATCATGAGAATTGCACTTGAGGGTTGGACTGACGGTGTCACGATCGGAGGGCGAATTATATCAAATCTTCGCTACGCGGATGATACCACCTTGTTCGCTAGTAACATCACTTTTATGGAAGAACTTTTGCACAGGATGGAACGAGTTAGCCTTGATTTCGGTCTCAGAATAAACCGCAGCAAAACTAAGATGATGATCGTTGACCGTGCTAATAACAACTCTCCAGAAGTCAGGCAAATTGCTAATTGCGAAGTAGTTCAGACGTATATATACCTGGGAGCACTGATATCAAACAACGGTGGCTGCATAGACGAAATCAAGCGACGCATGGCAATATCTAGATCTGCTATGGACAAACTGAAGAAAGTATGGAAAGATCGAAATATTACCAAAGCCACGAAAATACGACTTGTGAGGGCCCTCGTTTTTTCCATATTCCTCTATGCTTCTGAGACATGGACTCTTCGAGAAAGTGAGAAACAGAAGATCAACGCACTCGAGATGTGGTGCTGGAGAAGAATGCTCGGTATATCGTGGACGGAATTCCGAACGAATGAGTCCATTCTTCGAGAGCTAGGCATCAAACAGAGGTTATCTTCTATTGTTCAGGCTCGTATACTCACTTTTTTCGGACATGTATCACGACGCGGAGATCAGTCTATAGAACGTCTAGTAGTTCAGGGTAAAGTAGATGGCACCAGACCACACGGCAGGTCACCAATGAGGTGGACAGACCAAATTAAGATCGCTGCCAACCGCTCACTACACGAATGCACAAGAAGAGCGGAAAAACGTGACGAGTGGCGTCGAATTGTGAAGCAGGCCACAGCTGTAGATGTGACGACCACGACCACTCTGCCAAGAGTGTAACGCCTAAGAAGAAGATACCTATTATAGTTTTATCTTATAGACCGTCTGCTAAATCTTGTCGGTTATGAGTTGCGATCAAGAGTTTATAAGTTCTTCGAAATAAGTTACGATAGTTTCCTTTATATTTTTGTATGTGGATGATATTAAGTGTTATGATTTGGTGACATTTAAGGATGCAGTCGTCAATATTGATATGATATTGACTCTTAAAAATAATATTTTAATGGGCGTTTGAAAAGAGTGGCCATAAGTATTTTGTCTGTTATTTCTTTTGGTTCTAAGTACGCTTCCTTTGAGAATGTAGCACTAAATGTAAATGTAACTTCAAAACTTGACGTAATAATATATGTAAACGTGATTCGTTTTTAACGTGTCTGTTTGTTCGACAAAATATAATCTAAAAAAGATAATAATATGTATATTTTATCAGAGCATGCAGCGTACACGTTTACTTGTATACCTACGTGTGTACATGCATTTTTGACATATTTGCATGCATAACAACTACAGCATCCACGTTAATATCGATAAAATAATTATCAGAATATATTATGTATAATATACAGAATGTAAAAAGACCCTTAACGAAAACTGAAATCCCATGTTGTACCAATCGCTACGAATTTTTTTTACTACGGCACCATACCTGGGAAATTACTGGTTCAGGAGATTTTGAGGCTCAAAGTTAGTATGGAATTTTTTTAATTAGGTACAATATCGATATGCTCGCCACTATGTTATTTAGATCCCCTATGACCCCATGGATAAGTAGGTATTTCGAGCATTGCACGCGCGCGCTTTGAATTGCGGTTTATAAAATGTGAAAACATAAAAAAAATCGTTCCCCAGGTATTATTCTTGGTTAAGTACTTAGTATGACTTGGCATGATGTCCAAAACGAGTAGACTTCGGCTTGGTGATGGGTCTTGTGACATCCTGTATAGCCTCATTATGCAGACTGTTTGTATAATTAAATTAACATTAAAAAGTTGAAGCCTTTAGAAGCCATTATTTTCAAAATGCTATATAATTTAGTACAAGAAGTATTTTAGAAACATACTTGACTTTATCGAAAAACTGACTTCAAAATTGAATTCCCTAAAATACGATGGGATCAAGCGGGAAATATGTATATACTTTCAATCAAAAAAGGAATTTTCGAAATTGGTTAAGTTCTGAGATAACAAACATAAAAAACAACAAACAAACTGAAAATCTCCTTAATAAAAGATGAGGGAGCGCAATCAAATGCTCTAGCGGTAAATCTTGTATCTCAAAGTACTTTATAAACATTGTATAAAAAGACACCAAAATATCAAGACTTGAGACAGCTATTTATGGAAGATACTCAGCGCAGTGTTAGTAACGTACCAGACGTACGAAGCAGCTTACACCATTAGCCAATAAGTACAAAAAAATTGCAAGCTATTCGTCACAAATACTTTAATTAGGTATTCTGCATAAAGTTAAACTTCATCATCATCAGCCTTTAACATTACAGTCCACTGCTGGACTAGGCCTCTCCTTTGAAAGGAGAAATTGGCCTACTATACCACGCTGACCAAACGGCTTGGTATTGGGTTTGTATCAAGTTTTCCTTCTCTTACAGTGCTGTTCTCTGCATAATATTATACTCCCTCTGTCGGCTCTTACGACACCCATGGGATGATATGGGGTGATGACATTCCGTATTCTTAATCCGTCACCACACGGACACTTAACTTAAGCTTATTTCAACAAAAACACAGGATTTCGTTTTTAGCATGTTTCGTTTTACCCTGAAAAACACTCCAACTCTTTAGTTGGAATGTTATTCAATGCCCGCACTCATTCTATTTAAAAACCAACTACCAAACAAATACAAGAATAAAATATTTAACAAATAAAACACAACACTGATAAACAATTTTTTCGTTCCTGTTGGCGGGTATCCAAAATATTCGTAACTGGGCATTGCGTCATAAAATCATGTTTATGTCATGAGAGGGCGCCACTGTTGTAAAGTTGCCAGTTTTACGTCAATAGAGGGCGTTACTGCTGCAAGGTTGTCAGTTTATGAGACTAGAGAGCACCACTATGTGACGGTAATGTTGCCAGTTTATTCGTTAAGTAAACACTTGTGTTCTGTGAATGACGGGAACATGCAGTGTATCTTACAAACGACGTCTCTTGAGACCGCCACCTGAAATAAATGGTGCTTTGAATGATTTCGATAACTGTGATAGTTGAATAAAGGCGTTGAATGGGACTTGTCGATAAAAGTATGTCAAGATGTACCTACATATCGAGTAAATAATGTAGCGAGCAGAGCAGAGAAAATATTGAATTATTCTAAGTAACTACCTGTTCACAAAGTTAAATAGTTTATTGCAGTAGAGGAGGGGTGGAAACAGCTTGCTACATATTAAAACTTCAGCTTAAGAATATGGAAATAAACAAATCTTATGTCAAAATAGGCACTATTTCACAAAATATATCAGGCGAACACAATGATATATGGCTGTCCGCAAAAAATCTGGCATGAACGACGAAGTTGGTGAGGTTTTTAGTCTTGCCAGGATTTTTTCAGCCAAACGATTCGCGATATATTTTTTATATCCAGATAAAATTTACATATAAAAAGTTTTCATCCATTAAACAAATAAACTTTTGATATGGTATGTGGTAATTGGGTTTTCGAGAAATGTTAATGTGTTAACTTGCTGCCTAAGTTCCTGCATAATCTGTAAAGGACGATATCTGTATAATTATATAAAATTCTTGTTATGGTAGCGAATCATGAGTATGGCAGAAGAAGCATGAAAGTAGGATTACCTAATGCGGTAGAAATGAGAGCTTTGAGAAGTATGTGCGGAGTAAGTATGATAGATAAAGTGCGTAACAGTGTGATACGAGAAAAGTGTGGTTTAAAAGAAGATGTAGTGACAAAGATTGGAAAAGGAATGTTGCGTTGGTTTAGACATTTGGAACGGATGGATGAAAGAAGAAATACGGCAGAAGTGTACTTATCGTGCGAGAATGAATGGAAATGTCGGTAGAGGACGCTCTAGGCGGACATACGCCGACCAAATAGGTGACGTACTGAAAAAGGACCAAATTTAAAGTACCCATAACCGACGCGCATGCATGATGAGGTTAATGAATGTCAAGGAAGCGAAAGAGGTAAGTTTGAACCGAAGCATGTGGCGTTCCATAGTCTCTGCCTACACCAAAGGGACACAGGCGTGATGATATAGATAGACAGATAAAATTCTAGCGTTACTGAATGACTGACAGACAAGGCACAGCTAAATGTATTGAATGAAAGAAGCTGAAAATTCGCATGACTTCTTTTTGGGATACGTATGGTTGCACTAAGAAGGGTTCTCACGAAATTCCCACAGGATCAGGCAGAGATTGTTCAATTAAAATAATAACCCAATAAAAATGTACCTCAATAAGTAACGAACTAATATTACACCAAACTCGCTTCTAATTACAATGACGTCACTCTTCAATTACTTTCCATTAAAAAAAAGCATCTAATTAGTAGTCCTTCAAAGTCGACACGTAAAGTCGACGCTGACTCGGTCGTAACAAGCGCGAAATAATTACGACACACGATGTTACTCAGCATTACTACGCGATCTTGAGAATCACCTCCTGAGCGACGCTGAATTATTTATCACTGGAGGAGACATGTACGAACTAATTATAAGTGCCACACAGTAGCGGAAGGGTTGCAATAACTTAAAGAGATAGGCTGCATGTGTATTTGGCAAGACTCTAATAACAAACTAGCCCTTTTTCTAACAATGTTGACCAAAGTAAAGCGCATTAAGGAGTGATTATCCCTATTTTCCGCATTTTTGGCATCTCTAGCCTTTAATGCGACTTCGATGTAGCTCAAAGCTTTGTTACATATAGTTGATCTTATAGGAAATTTCATGGCGGTAAGACCTCAAGGCATGATAAGATTTGCTTACGAGTCACTGCTTGTCTCATGGTAAAAGTCTAGCCCTAGCCAATAGATGCCTGTGAATCTAAGACCAACCACACAACAGTTGTGCCTTCCCTCGGGCAAGGGACTAAAGAGGAAGGTTCTTTACTGACTATAATTATGATATATCTAGATATCGCCGCGCAGCGCTTGTACCTACTTGTTGACGTACCTACAACTCTGCGTGAATTGTCTCATCTAGTACTTCCCAGTTCAGTGTTAAATCTTAATTAATTTTATTGTAATGTAGTACGCACGATTGTCTCGAATGATGAATGTTTTATCGTTGTCTCGGGACAAATGGAGGCGGCCATGATTTGTTGTCTTTTAGTGCGCCTAATTATGTGCCTAATGTGTCGCATTTGGCTTTATTATGAAGATTAATACTGTTGTACTCGTTATCTCAATTATTGACAATATTTCCTATGAATAATGTGAATGTATTTATGGGTAATATGCCTTTCTGTGTGATAACGATAAAACTGTCATTGATAATTAATGATATAATATCCTATATAATTATATTTGGTGAAATATTGTAAAACTAAATATTAATTTTCAAGCGCATGATTATTTCTTCAAATTAATATAAATTTTATTTATTTATATGATAAAACTGCAGGCATGTATACTTTATTTTTTTGAATCTTTAAATAATTACACCTCGGCTTCGAATGGAATCGTCGGTCATCGGTCGAATCGAATTATTTAACATTTTACCCCGAAGACATACGTATAGGTCGTAAGTACCCAAAAACGTAGCAAAGATGTTGTTTCTATTTTAAGCTTCACTAGATAATCCAAAACCACTTTAATTGATCGTCGTATTGATGACAGCTAAATGATCGGCTGTAGACAACGTAAGCCTTATTACAAAACAACAACTGAATAAAGCTCTAGAATAAATCCTAGATTTACACTATTTGAGACAGTCTATCGAAGAAGATAATTACTTATCTCAATTTTGAACTAGTGCCAACAAATTTTGGCGACAATGAGCTTGATACAAATCTTATACAAATACATCTTCATTTTACTTACAATCAATTATACACAGTTAGTCCAGGAGTAAGCTTCTATTAAACTACATATATTAAGTCACCATCCTCATATTATACTTACATGTAAGAACGTTAAGTGGGCCATATTAAGGATCTGTCTATCACATTTGACCTTGAATTTTTAGGTCCCCCGTAATAGGGGGCGAGCCTATTGCCGTTACCGAGCACATCACTAGACGGACACTAGACTCCGTGCTGCTACTGAGAATTTGGAAAAACCCAGTTACACTTTGCTCGACCCGGGAATCAAACCGGGGACTCCGATCAGCAGTCGCATACGCTATCCACTGGACCACAGTCTTATATATCTTTTTAGAGATATTTATTCTATAAATAAAGGGGTAATAATATAGGGCTGAAAGCTTTGTAGTAAAATCAGCTTATGTTGCGCATTGAGCATTGTGGGAATGTGGGCATCGGCCAATTTTTCATAAAAAAGCTAGAACAATTTAAAGTATTGTTACGTGCTGGGGTTCGACGATAAATTATAACTCACTATGCCAGAAAACTGAACTTTATTTACTACACAAACACTAAGTGTAACACTAGATACACACACTTAATTTTCACTTCGCTAGTAAAACACACTATTCACACCACTAGAACAACACTAATAAAACACCACTAAACACTTCCGAATTACTTCCTTCGCTTGATGTTGATCGCTTTCCGTATTCAATTGTTACTGTGTCCGGTCCGTTCGCTCCCGCTCTATTTATACTGGCCGGATAACATCACTAGGCTTTTCGAGACGACTCACGATATTTCTGGAAACGTGTAAGGTGTTTCTAGAATTGCGTAAATGTTCTATTTACACCTACGCCATCTATTAGAGGATAGATGAAACAGCCTTAAACAACCGATACATCTAATCTCATGTAGTTCCCCCATTCACTGATAGATGGCGTTATTTTCAATTCGTAACACGGCCTCCCTCTTAAACGTGTTCGTCTCGAACATCGTTAGACCCATAGTAACGAGCCAACCGGTCCACATGAACTATCTTCGGTGCACCTCGCGACCCCTTCTGGATTCGATAGGTGACGTCGTTCATCCTGGTAATTATGCGATATGGCCCGTCCCATCTGGCTTGTAACTTAGGCGATTTTCCTTTGCTTCGTACTGGGTTATGAAGCCACACCAATGATCCCTCATCGAAGCCTTTGTTGTTTGCCTTCCGGTCGTAGCGAGTCTTCATCTTCTCAGACATCTGTTGTCCAGATTCCCTGATGTGCTCGTATACGTCGTTCATCCTGTTGCGTAGCTCGGTTGCGTAATCCGTTATATTGCGTGGAGATTCTGGTGGAATACCGGTGATAAGGTCTGCAGGTAAACGGAGCTCTCTACCGAAATTGGCAAAAGCTGGTGTTACTCCTGTAGTTTCGTGGACCGCACTGCGATATGACAGGAGAAATGGTTGGATGTGCTTGTCCCAATCTCTTTGTTTGCTCTCCACGTGCTTCGCCAGGTACCTTTCCAGTGATTGGTTAAACCGTTCAACCATGCCATCTGATTGCGGATGATAAGCCGTGGTCCTGGTTTTATGTGCACCCATTACGCGACAAGTCTCCTTGAACACCTCAGATTCGAAGTTCCGGCCTTGATCGCTGTGGATTTCCAAGGGCACCCCGAACCGACAAAAGACTTCATGCACCAGCTTATCAGCCACTGTGGTAGCTTCTTGATTTGGGATTGCAAACACTTCAGGCCACTTCTTGAAGTAGTCCATCACAACCAAGAAGTATTTGTTTCCGTCCTGGCTCTCAGGAAACGGCCCAGCGACATCCAACGCTATGCGCTCCCATGGAGCTCCCACATTGTACACCTTTAATGCACCTCTGCTTCGAGTATGTGGCCCCTTGACAGCCGCACAACTTGTGCATTTGCGGCACCAATCCTCGACGTCATCTCGACAGTGGAGCCAATAAAACCGCTCCCGGATCTTAGTAAGGGTCTTCTTAACTCCCATGTGACTTCCCGAAGCACCATTGTGATAGAGCTGCAAGACTTCCGGCACCTTAGTTTTGGGCACTACCATTTGCAAATGGCACTGGTTACCGCGAGCGTTTTCCCATTTGCGGCACAGAACTCCATCCTGGACGAC
Organism: Euclidia mi; assembly: GCA_944739405.2. NCBI lineage: Eukaryota > Metazoa > Arthropoda > Insecta > Lepidoptera > Erebidae > Euclidia > Euclidia mi. Next base: position 1,025,902 of record OX123198.2, on the reverse strand, counting down.
CAAGCTTTCCCACTGTGCCCAATAACTCTTGGTGATGGGGCTCATTGCTGCGATATCACTCCATTTGGGCCTAGGCGCATCTGATTTTTTCCATTCAAGAATCGGCTGTACATCCTTGTCATCTCGCTGAGCACTCTGCAAAGCTTCTCTCCATTCGTCGCTTAGATCCGTCTTTAACATCCTCACTAGCGCTGCCTGCTTTGCTTCCTGTCGGCTACAGTGCTTGCACTGGTCGGGACACGGCCTACGCGATAGGGCATCTGCGTTACCATGGGACTTGCCGCTGCGATGTTGTATTACAAAATCAAACTCTTGCAGTAGTTCAATCCATCTAGCTACTTGTCCTTCTGGGTCCTTAAATTGAAGTAGCCATTTCAGCGCTGCATGGTCGGTTCGCAGGTGGAATTTACGGCCCAACAAGTATTTGTTGAAATGCTGCAACGTCTTTACTACAGCCAAGAGTTCCCGCCTGGTGACGCAGTAGTTTCTTTCGGGTTTGGATAAGGTCTTGCTGAAGTATGCTATAACAACTTCTTGATCACCCTTCTTCTGTGACAGCACGCCGCCAATTCCGGTGTTACTGGCATCTGTGTCAACTATGAATTCATGCTCATTGTCAGGGTAGCCTAGAATAGGTGCAGTACACAGATGTTCCTTAAGCTTCTGGAATGCAACGTCACAGCTCTCATTCCAACAGAACTGCACTCTGTCTTCGGTGAGATTATGAAGAGGTCGAGCAATGTCAGCAAAGTTCTTCACAAACCGTCGATAGTAGGAGCATAATCCGAGGAATGCTCTGACCTGCGTTTTGTTCTCTGGAACTGGCCACTCCTTCACGGCAATGATCTTATCCGGGTCAGTTTGAATACCGTTCTCCGAGACCACATGTCCTAGAAAGTTCACTTGCCGTCTGAATAACGCGCATTAGAGGAGGATAGATGAAAGATGAATTATTAGAGGATAGATGAAACAGCCTTAAACAACCGATACATCTAATCTCATGTAGTTCTCCCATTCACTGATAGATGGCGTTATTTTCAATTCGTAACAGTATGTTTGCCTGTCATGTTAAAATATCAATAGCACATTATCTTTTCGTGCTAAGAATTCTTTCACTGAAGCAGCGCTTCAGATACGTTTATTTTAACGGGACACAAGGAAAATTGAATATAAACTTTGAGACAGATAATTATTTTTCTATGCTCATTGGGTACACCAATTATCTCCTGAAAATATTTGCTATGCGCTCGTCCATTCGCTGTGCAAGCACTTTGTTGAAGCAATCTAATAAGGCTTTAACGAAAAATGTACTGTCTATGTTGTCAGCAGGTTTATGTAGCTCGTACCATGCTCATACTACTATAGATGTAAGACGCCAGAAGTGTGATGCGAAAAAGTGGCTAAACAATTTGATATTTCGTTTAGAGCCATGGAGATTTTTCGAGCCGCTGCGCTGTACGAATGGACCGTCCTTAAAAGAGAAGCATAATAATTATTATTTAGCTACGTATTATAGAACAATTCGTATTTAAACAAAGCTAGACAGCTGGTAGACATTTCAGTAAAATCAAAGGAAGTGGGAGTACAAAGGGCATTAACCTTATGCTTTTTTGATTCCGTAGAATTTTTCTATTTAGGTAATTTCACAGTTTTAATTCTCGCAGACTATTTTGTTTTTAATAGCTTGAATTGCCTAAGCCTGCTCTATACTTATTAGGTTTATATCTGTTTTATGTTTTATTTTATTGTCCGTCACCGCACACGGATTAAGAATACGGAATGACACCACCCCATATCATCCCATGGGTGTCGTAAGAGCCGACAGAGGGAGCATATTATGCAGAGAACAGCACTGTAAGAGAAGGAAAACTTGATACAAACCCTATACCAACCCGTTTGGCCAGCGTGGTATAGTAGGCCAATTCCTCCTTTCAAAGGAGAGGCCTAGTCCAGCAGTGGACTGTTAAAGGCTGATGATGATGATGATGAAAACATACAGCTTCCAACTATTCCAAGATTAATGGTTAAACTATATAGGGCACTAGTTCGAAGCCCACTTTACTTACTTGACAACGAACGCTTTAGAAGTAAACACTTAAACTTATTTATTTATTTTAAAGAAACTCTACAGCAGTTACATAAATATACGTTACAATAACTCCAAGCCTATCACAGAGTTGCACGTGCAGTATAAATACAAATATAAAGCGTAATTAATAGCAATATCAAACCCTTAAGATAATAATCTTAACTTATTTGAAATTGAATGAGTAATTATTGTGATAACTATTACTCGTACTATGTAGATCTGTCAAACTTTAGCCAATACGCATATCATTATAAATTGTTACAATGTTTTCAGTCTGTAAAAAAAAAATGGCTTTCAGACACAAATATAAATGATGAAGTTATAAATGGTAGACAGTACCTAATACTCCGTTAAATAAAAGGCTGCGTGATAAACGGCCCCGTCATACAACAACAAACTTTTATATTTGTTCCAAATTGTTGTTTTATAGACAAGAACAGATGTTCTAACTAGTTGAACTGTCTGCGTAAACTCTCGTTTAACTTAATGTTACTATGTGCTTATATCACATTAAGAGTACTTATCTAATACATACATATACTTACATAGACTCACGCCTGTTTCCTGGAGGGGGTAGGCAGAGAATGTGCATTTCAAGTAACTCAATTTTAGTAGGCGTATGGCATAGTGCCTGATAACAGCTACGGCGTCTAATTTTGCCCGGAGGCAAAGTCTTAGAATAAAAGTTGATCTTAATAACTAGTCAAAGTTAAGAGATTTACACTATAACATAAAATAACGTTGTCTATGTAATTAGGTATAACTATTTGTGATTTTAATTTAATGTGTGAATTATTTATTTTTATTTATTTATAGGCTCACGCCTGTATCCCCGAAGGGGCAGGCAGAGGCGTAATATTACACCCACATTTCGCCATAATTTTTTAGGATTAATAAATTGACTGCCTCCGTGGTCCAGTGGATAGAGTATGCGACTGCTGATCGGAGGTCCCGGGTTCGTTTCCCAGGTCGGGTACAAGTGCTACTGGGTTTTCCCGAATTATCAGTAGCAGCACGGCGTCTGGTGATGTGCCCGGTAACGGCAATAGGCTAGCCCCCTATTACGTGGGACCTATGTGAATTAACTCATAAAAATAATCCCCACATCTGAATCAAATATACCAAAATATAAAAAAGGCAGCGATAGCCTAGTGGAGATATCAACAGACTGCCATGCAGAGGGTATCGGGTTCGAATCCTAGGCGCGCATCACTGACTTTTCGGAGTTATGTGCGTATTGAATTATTAATTATCGCTTGCCCCGTGCTTCGGAGAGCACGTTAAGCCGTCGGTCCCGGCTGTCATGAAGATCTTTGACAGTCGTTATAGGGAGTAAGTACCTATCTCTGAATAAACTGACACTAGTCTAAACCATGGAATATCGCTAGCCCTTTGGGTTGCGGAGGTCAGATAGGCAGTCGCTCCGTGGAAAAGCTAATATTCAGTCAAATCCGGTTAGACTAGTAAGCGGACCCCGGGTTGAAAACTGGGATAACGCTAGGAGAAAGTACTGAATCTAATATACCACCAGCAAACAGGTTGTATAGACAGCACACAAAATAATATTAAAGTACAATAGTGACGCAGAATGTATCGGCCAGACGTTACTCGGTGTACAATGGACTCGTATAGCTTATAGCTACATAACATAGAGCTATATAACTTATAGCTACATAGGTTATCTGTTCGGAGATCGGCGGTCGAGAGGCTCTAACGCCTCTTTAATCTATTGTGATCGGTTAGCGTAGATTTTTGCGTCGACAACCCGCACGTGACCTATCTCGCAGTTGATTTCACCCCAAATTGCTTATTAATAACAAGATCTAGATTACTATGTATCAGTTTTACGTTATGTGCGGTAATTGTGCAAATATATTGCATGGCATATGGAAATAGGTACATTGAAAACTACGACGGGAAGCTACGACATATCTTCTCGTCCGATATGCCGCAGTGTCTTAAGACGAAAGTCTTTGACCAGTGTGTGTTGCCAGTGATGACTTACGGATCAGAGACGTGGTCGCTCACTATGGGCCTTATCAGAAGGCTCAAGGTCACTCAGAGGGCGATAGAGAGAGCTATGCTTGGAGTTTCCCTGCGAGATCGAATCAGAAATGAGGAGATCCGCAGTAGAACCAAAGTCGCCGACATAGCTCTCCGGATAGCCAACCTGAAGTGGCAGTGGGCAGGGCACATAGCTCGAAGAACCGATGGCCGTTGGGGCAGAAAGGTTCTGGAGTGGCGACCACGTACCGAACGACGCAGCAGAGGTAGGCCCCCCGCAAGGTGGACCGACGACCTCGTCAAGATCGCGGGAGGCGGTAGGATGCGGGCGGCTCAAGACCGGTCTGTGTGGAGAACCTTGGGGGAGGCCTATGTCCAGCAGTGGACGTCGTTTGGCTGATATGATGATGATGATGACATTGAAAACTCTACTGAGCTGTCATTGAGAACAGACGTGTTGAATAGCGTTAAGTAGTCATCATTAAATAATTAAACAATTTTAAATAGTGACCGCAATTTACGCGTACAACAACATTATGCGCACATTACAAAACTTTACTTGTGTTTAAACAATGTGTCGATTGTAAGTGAAACTGTATGCCAATAAAATGAACCACAGTCCTTTCAATCGGAGAGGCAAGACTACTCGCTCTCCACCTCTAATGCCGGTGCTTGAACCAGAACCTCAACGTAGAGCACTGACGCAAGGTAGTCATGCCTTTGAAGCCATATCTACCCCAGAAATCCAGTCCTGGATGTCGTCCATTAAACAGTACCTCAACGAAGTATGCTCCGTAGCAGCAGAAGGAAAACTGAAAACTGAGCAGAAGATGAAAGTCAGCCATCTCTGTCGAAAAGTGGGCCATAAAGTCTCAATGTTAGCAGTTCAGTACCAGTCCCTGAAGTCAAATGCCATCCAGGCCCATTGCACAATCAAATCTCAACAAGACCAACTCGATTTGTCCCAAAGGCTTCAAGATCTGCAACTATCTATACAAGAGACCTCGAAACCCACCACTAGTACACCGTCTTTTGCTGACATGGTTAAAAAAGTGCTCACAATTTCATACAGCCAATAAGTTTAAGTTCGGTGGCAATTTCTCCGAACGACAAGCTGAAATCTAGTGAAGGTACTGAGTCATTAGTTCAAAAAATCATCTGCCCTGAACAAATGCAACTTCACGTAAGAGCAACTCTACGCAAAACTAAGAACGGGGGCGTGATAATCAGCACTGAGAGCAAAGACGACATAGAGAAAGTTAAACAATCAGTCCAACTTTCAAACGCAGGACTTACAGTAAATGAGCCACATAAACGGAAGCCTAGAGTTGTGATCGTCGGTGTGCCCTCAGCTATAAATTAAATAATTACACCACGGCGATCGAATTATTTTACCCCGAAGAAATAAACTCATACGTAGGTCGTAAGTACCGAAAAACGTAGCAAAGATGTTGTTTCAATTTTAAGCTTCACTAGATAATCCAAAAATACTTTAATTGATCGTCGTATTGGTGACAGCTAAGTTATCGGCTGTAGACAGAGTAAGCTTTATTACAAAACAACAACTAAATGAAAGTAGTATGTCTCAAATAGTCTAAATCCTAGATTTAAACTATTTGAGACAGTTGTAACGGGTTCTGGTAGTAAAAACGCAGTAGAGGTTCTAGATGCGTTTATTGCAGAGTATTGTCTCACTTCCCTTGCCGAGTATGACCGACCAACAACACGACACTGGCCTGAACACTAAGGGCTGCAGTCTCCCACGCTGTTCCCTCCGGTAGTGTGTAGGCAGGCTGCTCGAAGGCTGCGCGTAGCGGTACAGGCCCTCGCTGACGTTGGCTCAGCTGGCAGACGCCGGCGGTGTGTGTACGATGAGCAGGGCAGGCCAGACTCCTCGCCAGAGGTGAAGCCGAAGGCGATGCAGGAAAGTGTAGCGGTCTAGGAGCGTAGCCGAAGTCTTAACGTGAACCTGGAATCTGAAGGAAAGCAGCATTAGGAGAGCCACAACCAATAGAGTCAGGCAGGCGGCGTCAGCCGGCCTCAGCTAGCAGGTAGAGAGATGGGCAGTACGCTAACGCAGTAAATGTAGTGCTTACCCGTAGCTGGGAGCAGGATACGCGTAAATACGACGTAGGGTCAGTAGGTACGCTTAGTTATAGTAGAAGCGACGTTAGAGTAGCGGTGCCGGCCTCTCTGTCGGCTCCTTTATATACCGGGCCCTCCATCAGGCTGAGAGTCTGTTTATGACCATATTTGGTCAGGCTTTGCGAGTGCGGACGATGGCTTTCTCTGATTGGCCAAGCGTATGGGCGGTACTGTGACGCAACGCGGTAAGTACCGGACATACGTTACAATACCGCCCGCCTTAGGAGAGGATTTTACGTGGCTAACAAGGAAAATCCGACTAGCTGCGTTAGGTCTATGAGTCCGCTACTGTCCAAGCTAAGACGGCATAAAGAGAGAAGGAAGGGAAAGTCTTCTACGGTTTGTAACAAATAGTTAGGCACCATAGTGTATAAGTTTTAGGTCCTTAATGTGCCAAAACCCAATAGAATAGCGACTTTTTATTAATCACTGTGCACTTCACGAATTTAGGGGCTAGTTTCTTACAGAAGGACTTATCCTTGTCGCTCTGATAAAAAGTCCGTTTCCACACAGTGTCTCCCACATTAAACTCAGCTGGTTTACGGCGTAAATTATACGTTTGGGAATTCCTAGCATGAGCTTGAATGAGGAGTGCCTGAACTTTGTCAAATATGCCTGATAAGTGACCTATGTTTTCTGCGTAATCGTCCCTAGGTATGTATACTATATCATCAGCGTCTGTGTCGACATAGTGTGAGCCGCATGGAACTAGTTCACGTCCATAGACTAAAAAACTAGGTGTATAGCCCGTGACTTCATTAACTGCAGTATTTAATGAAAACTGCACCTTAGGTACGAGAGTGTCCCATAATCTCAGGTCATTTCCTACAAACGCCGCTAAGGTAGAACCAATGGTTTTATTATAGCGTTCGACCGTATTGACATGTGGGGAATATTTAGGAGTATAATGAAGATTAGGGATTTTGTACTTGCGCAACATAGCTTTTAAAGTAGCACTGACAAACTGTTTACCATTGTCCAATATAATTGTAGATGGTATACCATGAACTAAAAATATTTTTTCTTCCAAAATATTAGTTATTATTTCAGCAGTTGCGCGCCTGATAGGAAAAAGTAGACAGTATTTACTAAAACAACAAGTTACTACGAAGATGTAGGCGTTTTGTTTTCTTGTGACGGGTAGTGGCCCCACCAAATCTACACTAATGGTTTGGAAGGGTCGTGAACACACTTTGGGTCGTCCCATGGTTCCCAATGGTGCGTGGTTCTGATGTTTGTGCGCGATACAAGTGTCGCAAGAATTTATGAACTTAACTACGTCATCGCGCATTTTGGGCCAATAGTAAAGCAGTGCTAAGCGCTTGTAAGTTTTAAAAATACCGAAATGCCCCGAAGTGGGTTCGGCATGGTTCTCTAATATGGCATTATTTCGATCAGAAGAAGGTAGTACTTCTTTCCATTCGAACTCCTTACGTAGCATACACCTAGATTTAATCAAACGATATAATTTATTATTTTTAATAGAATAGTCTGGATAGTCATTAGGCGAAGATAAACAACCATTGTAGGTGGCTGAATACCATTGATCAGTGTTAACATTAGGGTCATTCACGTTATTATTATTCGCGTTAATTATATTTACAGGTAGGGATCGTGATAACGCATCGGCTATAATATTATCCGCACCGCGCCGATGCTTTATTTCGAAGTTGAAGGCTGACAGACGAACCGACCACCGAGCTAATCTACCAGTCGGGTTGCTCAAGGCTGCGCGTAGCGGTACAGGCCCTCGCTGACGTTGGCTCAGCTGGCAGACGCCGGCGGTGTGTGTACGATGAGCAGGGCAGGCCAGACTCCTCGCCAGAGGTGAAGCCGAAGGCGATGCAGGAAAGTGTAGCGGTCTAGGAGCGTAGCCGAAGTCTTAACGTGAACCTGGAACCTGAAGGAAAGCAGCATTAGGAGAGCCACAACCAATAGAGTCAGGCAGGCGGCGTCAGCCGGCCTCAGCTAGCAGGTAGAGAGATGGGCAGTACGCTAACGCAGTAAATGTAGTGCTTACCCGTAGCTGGGAGCAGGATACACGTAAATACGACGTAGGGTCAGTAGGTACGCTTAGTTATAGTAGAAGCGACGTTAGAGTAGCGGTGCCGGCCTCTCTGTCGGCCCCTTTATATACCGGGCCCTCCATCAGGCTGAGAGTCCGTTTATGACCATATTTGGTCAGGCTTTGCGAGTGCGGACGATGGCTTTCTCTGATTGGCCGAGCGTATGGGCGGTACTGTGACGCAACGCGGTAAGTACCGGACATACGTTACAACTAAGGACTATCGAAGAAGATAATTACTTATCTCAATTTTGAATTTGTGCCAACACATTTTGGCGACAATGAGCTTTATACAAATCTTATACAAATACATCTTCATTTTACTTACAATCAATTATACACAGTTAGTCCAGGAGTAAGCTTCTATTAAACTATATTAAGTCACTATCATCATATTATACTTACATGTAAAAACGTTAAGTGGGCCATATTAAGGATCTGTCTATCACATTTCGCCATGAATTTTTAGGTCCCACCTAATAGGGGGCGAGCTTATTGCCGTTACCGGGCACATCACCAGACTCCGTGCTGCTACTGAGAATTCGGAAAAACCCTGTAACACTTTTGCTCGACCTGGGAATCGAAGCCGGGACCTCCGATCAGCAGTCGCATACGCTATCCACTGGACCACGGAGGCAGTGTTATATATCTTTTTAGAGATCTTTTTTAATATTCTATAGCTGAAGGGGTAATAATATAGGGCTTAAAGCTTTGTAGTAAATTCAGCTTATTTTGCGCATTGAGTATTGTGGAAATGTGGGCATTGGTAAATTTTTCATAACAGGGCTAGAACAATTTATATTATGCTTGTCTGTCATGTTAAAATATCAATAGCACATTATCTTTTCGTGCTAAGAATTATTTCACTGAAGCAGCGCTTAAGATACGTTTATTTTAACGGGACACAAGGAAAATTGAATATAAACTTGGAGATAGATAATTATTTTTCAATGCTCATTGGGTACACCAATTATCTCCTGAAAATATTTGCTATGCGCTCGTCCATTCCCTGCGCAAGCACTTTGTTGAAGCAATCTAATAAGGCTATAACGAAAAATGTACTGTCTGTGTTGTCAGCAGGTTTATGTAGCTGGTACCATGCTCATGGATGTAAGACGCCAGAAGTGTGATACGAAAAAATGGCTAAACACAGCGCTCTCGAACTTGATATTTCGTTTAGAGCCATGGAGTTTTTTCGTTGTACGAATGGGCCGTCCTTATAAGTGAAACATAATAATTATTATAGCTACGTATAATACAAATTCAAATTCATACTCATTTATTCATATAGGTTACAAAAGCAACAATTATGAACGTTATTTATTTTTTGACAACCAGGTTCGGGATGGTAGGGCTATGAGAAGAGTCTGGAAGAAACTCATGCCACTCTTTTTTAAATAAGAATAATAATAACAAAATTCCTATTTAAACAAAGCTAAACAGCTGGTGGACATTTCAGTAAAAACAAAGGAAGTGTGAGTACAAAGACCATTAACCTTATGTTTCTTTGATTCCGTAGAATTTTTCTATTTAGGTATACCTGTAATTTCACAGGTTTCATTCTCGCACTCTATTTTGTTGAAAATAGCTTGCATTGCCTAAGCTTGCTCTATTCTTATTAGGTTTATATCTGTTTTATGTTTTACTTATTGTAAAACATACAGCTTCCAACTATTCCAAGATAAATGGTTGAACAATGTAGGGCACGAGTTTGAAGCCTTCTTTACTTACTTGACAACGAACGCTTTAGAAGTAAACACTTAAACTTATTTATTTATTTTAAAGAAACTCTACAGCTGCAGTTATATAAAGATACGTTACAATAACTCCAAGCCAATCACAGAGTTCCCCGTCCAGTATAAATACATATATAAAGCGTCATTAATAGCAATATCAAACCCATATGCTAATAATCTTAACTTATTTGAAATTGAATGAGTAATTATTGAGATAATTATTACTTGTACTAGATCTGTCAAACTTTAGCCAATACGCATATCATTATAAATTGTTATAATGTTTTCAGTCTGTAAAAAAATAAATAAATGGCTTTCAGACACAAATATAAATGATGAAGTTATAAATGGTAGACAGTAATACTCCGTTAAATAAAAGGCTGCGTGATAAACGGCCCCGTCATACAACAACAAACTTTTATATTTGTTCCAAATTGTTGTTTTATGGACAAGAACAGATGTTCTAACAAGTTGAACTGTCTGCGTAAGCTCTCGTTTAACTTAATGTTACTATGTGCTTATATCACAGTAAGAGTACATACATACATAGACTCACGCCTGTTTCCCCGAAGGGGTAGGCAGAGGCCATAACGCCCACTTTTCGCCAGAGTTTTGATCCCACGTAATAGGTGGCGAGCCTATTGCCGCTTATCGGGATATTTTGTTTGCCAGAGCCTCGTCCGTTGATCGGCAGGTGCACCACAGTAAGAGTACTTATCTAATACATACATATATATACATAGACTCACACCTGTTTCCCAGAGGGGTAGGCAGAGAATGCATTTCAAATAACTCAATTTTAGTAAACGTATGGCATAGTGCCTTATTGGACGGCCATGGCGACAAACTTTGCCCCGCGGCGAAGACTTAGAATAAAAGTTGATCTCAATAACTAGTAACCAGTGATTTTAATAACCATTAAATAACTGCTAAGAGATTTCCACTATAACATCAAATAACGTTGTCTATGTAATTACGTATAGCTATATTTCGCCATATTTTTTTAGGATAAATAAATTGACTGCCTCCGTGCTCCAGTGAATAGCGTATGCGACTGCTGATCGGAGGTCCCGGGTTCGTTTCCCAGGTCGGGTAAAAGTGCTACTGGGTTTTTCCGAATTCTCAGTAGCAGCACGGAGTCTGGTGATGTGCCCGGTAACGGCAATAGGCTCGCCCCGTGGGAGCTATGTGAATTAACTCATAGAAATAATACCCACATCTGAATCAAATATACCACCAGGACACAGGTTGTGTTGACAGCACACAAAATAATATTAGAGTACAATAGTGACGCAGAATGTATCGGCCAGCCGTTACTCGGTGTTCCATGGACTCATATAGCTTATAGCTACATAACATATAACTACATAGCTTATAGCTATATAGCTACATAGGTTATCTGTACACAGATCGGCGGTCGAGAGGCTTTAACGCCTCTTTAATCTATTGTGATCGGTTAGCGTAGATTTTTGCGTCGACAACCCGCACGTGACCTATCTCGCAGTTAATTTCACCCCAAATTGCTTATTAATAACAAGATCTAGATTACTATATATCAGTTTTACGTTATGTGTGGTAATTGTGCAAATATATTGCGGCATATGGAAATAGGTACATTTGATAACTAAATGTTGTTATCAAATTTTCTATTTCTAGAAATATTTTAAGTAAAAGTTGTACCCATTGATGGTATTTAAAACACCCTTTGTTTCCCATCACCATTTAGCATCATCATCAGCCTTTAACAGTCCACTGCTGGACTAGGCCTCTCCTTTGAAAGGAGGAATTGGCCTACTATACCACGCTGGCCAAACGGGTTGGTATAGGTTTTGTATCAAGTTTTCCTTCTCTTACAGTGCTGTTCTCTGCATAATATGGTCCCTCTGTCGGCTCTTACGACACCCATGGGATGATATGGGGTGGTGACATTCCGTATTCTTAATCCGTCACCACACGGACGAGCACTATTTAGCAAGCGATAATAAACAATTTGACTACGCAGATAACTCCGAAAAGTCAGTGCGCTTGGATTAGCACCCGAGGTGCTCCGCGGAGCAGTGTTTTAATCGGTCCTCCCCATTAGGCTATCGGTTCCATGAGAAATATATTCTACCACAATATATTCTACCACATACACACATCACCATCTAGTCCCGAACTAAGCAGAGCTTGTATTATGGGTAGGTACTAGATAATGGATAAACATACATAATATATTTATTTTTTTTGTAAATACATAAATATTATACATAGAAACACCCAGACCAAGACAAACATCCATGTTCATGCACACAAATGTTTGACTTGAGCGGGAATCGAACCCGCGACCTTTGGCGTAGCAGTCGCTTACACTCCCGCTGCGAAATATACGACAAAAACATACAGGTTACTCAAACTATCAAAGTTAATCGCTCCATAGCCTGCGAACTTATCTAATCACACGACAAGTAATGTCTGCAGCGCACAATCTCGGCAATGAGTTGATACGTATGCATTCCGTAACTTCTGTGGATATAACTTGTTACGGGGAATCGACTTACTGATAGTGCCGCACTAAGTTTGCGTCATCTTGTGCCAGAACTTGTGCGGACTGCAGATAAGTGGTGTGATTGTGGAGATATTAAATGAAGATTATTTCATTTATTATGACAATATTTATGCTATATTGATGAAGAATTTTTTATACTTTTAACTGGAAAAGTTCATTGTAGACTGTATATGTGTAGGTGAAATCTCTGTAATATTTAAGGAAGCAGTGTATTCTAATTCCATCCAAGCTATGATGGAGGATAGAATACACTGCATCCTTAAATATTACAGTATGGGCCAACGAAGTAGTAGTTGTTTGTTACGCTTACTAATTATGATGGGAAATTGCTATATTTAATAAAATATACAATATTATAATGTATGACTGCCTCGTTGGTCTCGCGGCATAAATGTGCACGTGGGATTGGGAGGTCTCGGGTTCGATTCCCGGCTCGGGCAAAGTGTTATTGGGTTTTTCCGTTAGGAAATTCTCAGTAGCAGCTCGGAGTCTGGTAGTGTGCCCGGTACGGCAATAGGCTCGCCCCCTATTACGTGGGACCTAAAAAAATCATGGTGAAATGTGGGTGTAATATTACACCTCTGCCTACCCCTTCGGGGATACAGGCGTGAGTCTATAAATAAAATAAAATAATAAAATAAAACAGTGTTTGTTTTTATAGCAGTTTGGATTAAATGTAGCATTACTTCAGCGCCAAAAATTTATTAAGTAATTGTTATCTGTTGATCATCCTAATATAACTTTTGCCTCAGTCGTAAAATAGGTACCCATATAGTTATCTCAGACTTTAGTCTAGGTATAAATTTATTTTCTGTGCGGACAATTTGTACAATAAGATAAAAATGACATGTATAAAAATAGTATAAGATTATATTTTTATTTAAACAAAGCACGTTGCCATGAAGTGAGGACACGTTTTCGATATCATAGTTAAATATATCGTATGATAACTACTTTTAAACAACCACGATTTGTACACATACTAATGATTATGTAACGGGTCTGAATCGTGTTGACTAAACGAAAAGAAAGATGAAATACCTTTCTATTTTCCCGACGTTTCGGCATGGTTTACACCAGCCGTGGTCACGGGATGACTGATGTCCGTCAGCGCTGCCTCCGAGAAGTGCGGATTTCGGAACCTACCCTCACTTGGTCTTCACAATTATTGACATTTATAAGTTCGGAACTGTCGGTACTTCGACACACAATACTAATGGTATCTTCACACTGGCGCGTAATATCACCTCGTCGGGTTCTACATTTGCCTTACTGTTGCATAATACCTATCTATCTGCATTTTTGTGGCTAACTGCCCATCTTATCACCTGCATACATCTGAAGCCAATGCAGGCTTGTATGCAATAAGTAGGTACCTACTACGTAGAGGAAAGGAAATTGTATCGACGTAATAAAAATAAATTTGAAACTTAAATTATCGTGGATCAAACTTAATAAAACAAAATTTACAATACAGATTTGAATTCAAAAGTACATTAATATTAAACATAGAATAAAATTATAATAGGGAATACGCGTGTGATTCAGATATAAGCAAATATATTTTTATGACATTCTTTATCGGTAAAGAAAGACACCTCTAACATTATTTTATATATAAACACTCTAAAATCGCGAACATTAATTAATAAAAGGTGGAAAATTTACGAGCGAAATTTAAAATGTCAAAACGCAACGCTTTTGCCTAGACACCAACGTGACGTCACGGTTCGTAGAGGATATGTCAAAACAGTACCAGACACAAGACCAGACATTTGTCTGAGATGGTAAAACATTTGACAGAGTTGACAGTTAAGAACTCAAACGTTGAGAACGCTGACGTAACCACAAAGCGCGCAAAAATGGGGTGTTTAAACCAGCGTTATGTCATTGCAATTTTCAACATTTAATTTAAAATAAAATAAAAAAAGGTTAAGTTCTCCACGACTAATATTTTTTTACGGTATCATGTTAACATAAATAAACAGTAGCAACAATAAAAAAATCATGCATATTCCCTATTATATAGAACTATATAAGACTGTGCCCGCGACTCCGCCCGCGTGAATATACAACTAAACCTCCCCTCAGTAATCATACTATCTATTGGCCAAAACCTTACAATAATCCGTTAGGTAGTTTTTGAGTTTATCTCGTTAGTACAGTCAAACAGGACGAAAAGGAAACTTCATGTTATAATAATTAAGCGCTACCTATATACTTATTAAGAAAGTCCAAAACTGATGCGCCTATTATAGAGAAATTGAACGCATAATCAATGGATTTAACGATTGCCAAAGCTAGGTATACATCACCTATGGTCCTATCACCGCAAAGCTACGCGAATGTTCTATATAGAAAACCTCAATAACATTTTATGCTCGACTTGAGTCGAACCTGAGACCGCCTGATTCGTTGCTATTTACACTGGGAAACCAAGGCAAACAGTGTACCACATATTTAACCAGCTCCAGGCCCTTATACAGATATGATTCTGTATATGTAGGTATGTAAGTATAAAACACCTTTCCCGGCCGGTCTTAACTCACGGTGCTTAATCCGAAACTAGTGGCTACGTACGAACAGGCTTTCAACTTGCAGTTTCCCATTAATAGTTCTCTTTAAGCGCGTCTATAAACCGTGAGCTTTTAAATGCTTTCAAGCTGTAGGCTTTTTATTTGCACAAGCTTTATTATATCGGCGATAGCCCAGTGGTGTACGTAACGGACTGCCGAGACGATGGTCTCGGGTTCGATCCCCAGGTACCCCAGGCACACATCTCTGTCTTTTCGACGTTATGTGTGTATTAAAATGTTTTCGATCGCTTAACAATGTGCCCGGTACATGGCAATAGGCTTGCCCCCTATTACCTTGGGACCGAAACATAACTGGCGAAGTGTGGGTGTGCAATACACCTCTGCCTACCCCTTGGGGGATAAAAGGCGTGAAGTTATGTTGTTATGTTATGACGACCGGTTGGTGTAGCGGGAGTGTAAGCGACTGCTACGCCGAAGGTCGCGGGTTCGATTCCCGCTCAAGTCAAACATTTGTGTGCATGAACATGGATGTTTGTCTTGGTCTGGGTGGTTCTATGTATAATATGTATGTATTTACAAAAAAAAGTATATATGTATGTTTATCCATTGTCTAGTACCCATAGTACAAGCTCTGCTTAGTTTGGGACTAGATGGTGTTGTTTGAATGTGGTAGAATATTATATATTATATATATATGTTTATTATATATTTTTGTATCGAAATCTAGCTACAGTTTACATCAAACTGGGTGGGTGCATAGGGTTCCCACCAAGAACTTAGGGTCCCAAGCCAACCTCACCTGCAAGTGGTGCACCTGCCGATCAACGGACGAGGCTGTGGCAAACAAAATATCTCGATAAGCGGCAATAGGCTCGCCACCTATTACGTGGGATCAAAACACTGACGAAAAGTGGGCGTTTAATATGCCTCTGCCTACCCCTTCGGGGAAACAGGCGTAAGTCTATGTATGTTTACATCAAACATAAATGCTATGTTTGATGTCAGTGCGTTATGCTGATTGTACCGATGGTGTCGTGGTTTGAGCGTTTGTTCAACATTGCGCCGGTATACTAAGTGTGATCCATAAGATGTTGAAAGTCGCGGTGTTATTTTCTGCCTGTTGTTCATTTTAGGCGGGTTTTCCTGTCAAGCTGATCGCACGCCGACGGTCCGTGCTGATGCGTCAATATGTATGAAGTATTTCTAGCGTTTTTGAGTCGCGCTGACCGCTCAGCGCTGTCGGTCGTCAACGCTGAGTCAGCGCGGACCATCGGCGTGCGATCAGCTTGACAGGAAAACCCGCCTTTTTAAACAAACAACTTCCGCGCTGATAGTAATCCTATATCGCGGGCACTTTATAATTAGTGTAATCATATTAACTAAGTATTTGACGGGTATGATGTATAGAACGATGGGTATCTTCATTTTTGGCCGGTATCAGCGCTTCACAGTTCTATGTAGTGTGACGTTATAATCGTCGCGCTGGCCCCTACCACTTCTCCTACGGCGGCGCGACAGCGAACGCCCTCCTTCGGATTCTCGACGCCGCTATAATCTGTGTAACGCTTTCTAGAAATTATATTTTGTAACGAACAAAATACTGTATTTAATTTATCTCTCTACACACACGAACAAACGTTACAGTAGGCATAGTTGGGTCTCTTTGCAATGAATACGCACTGAGTACAACACTCTGTTTATTCGAGGACACAAAATACAGTATCTTAACGATCTTAATATTATGCTTATGTGGTTCGGATGGATAATTTTCAGAAACGCGGCGAAGTCGGACGTAGGTGGGCCACACTTGTTTCCTCTGCTGTGTCTGTCACCAAAGTGTCCGTTGATTGCTTAGACTATATATTATTATGGTTGACAGCTCCACGTTCGCTTATAAAAACAGCCAACCTCAGTGTTGCCAACCATCGTATCCGAATACGTCCAAGTCTCTTAAGATTTGACGTCCCGTTTTCCAATCGCCGACATATACAAATCTCAAATATTCACCTAACGGACGCAAATAACAATGGTTACCAGTCAGAAACAAGAGACACGAAGTGGGGATCAAACTCACAATTATTTTATTTACATGTTAAGTGGAGGTGCCTCGTGAACACATGATTTTTTCAGGATTTGGATATTTTTATGATTTGTTGAATGTAGTTTAACATTATTTATCCCTGATCATATCATTGTTCACTTGTCACCATCACAAAATTCTTTCTACATTTGCATTCCTTCACGCGTTTCACTAATTTATGTTAATAATAACGATCTGGAAAATGGAGGTAATTGGCGGTCATGGTCAGTATACCAATAGATTGTTTCTTACTGCTGGTTCGTATACCGTTGTCGTCATGCTCACTAAAATGTCATTTCTTGTGGTGGCGTCGTGTGTCGGGTCATCCCTGTCCCTCTAATATGGCGAGAGGGATGATGGCTGGCACATGCGTCATACTCGTGAACGCGCGCTACTTGCGATGACTGGTCGATGACGGTCTTGCGGGCTGGTATTAGATTTTAATATTTAACTGCATCATTTCCATCATGGTTCTGATCAGTTTCGCGGATTGCCTGCATTATTAGGTTCATATAATGTAAGTGGATGCTCCTGTTTCACCATGTCTATTCTGAGGAGGCTAACCAAATGAACATCAAAAGTATTATGCTTGAGTATTAAGTAGAGTAAATATACACAAGTGATATAGAAGGTGTAACAGTTGCAGCACCTTACAAAATGTAAATTATGTGTATTATGCAAAACCGGGCGATGAAAAAGAGTGACCGTGAGTTTTATTGCCCGTTCTTTCTCATGGTTCTACCTATTGCTTTGCGAACGTGGCAGTAAATAATATTTTTTTATAATAATAATAATATTCTTTTTTATAATATTCTACTATTCACACAACACCATCTAGTCCCAAACTAATGTAAATGTAGAGTCTATAAGTACCTAATTATTTTATAAATTTATTATTTTGATGTTCATAAGCGTCACATTGTGAGCCAAATGAATAAAGGATTTTGAATTTGAATTTGAACTCACAGTGCAATGTCAGGACACTACGCCAACCGTGCTTTCAAAAAACAGGCAGCATAGTTAACCTTCGGGACTCATGATAAAATAGTAATAATTAGCAATCGCAAGATATTTTTCGCTTTCTTTTTACAAAGGATTTAAATATCCTTTCCAAATAAAAATCTTTGGCTTAGAAATTAAATGTGCCTGACGACAGAATTGTCCGAACGTCAAATTATTTCAGTTCAGCAGCACCTCCACAATTAAAGGTACAGTGTCAATATTATTAAGCTAAATCGGCTTTTTAATATTACGCTAAATGTTGGGCGCCCCTGCGATTTAGAAAGGGATTCTTACCTTATTTTTTTACGGCAATTAAATTATTTGATATGGGACCCAGAAAATTAATTGTAATTTAATGTGGCTTGGTAGGGTTGTTCTGGTTGGGTTTAGCTGTGTTTAAGGATACGCCAACATTTTGGTGCATTTTCGAGTACTTATATAGCTTATCTTTTATATGTCACAACCACAATTCTGACAAATTCGACGATACCTCATAATTAAGTGTGTCGAAAAGTTTGAGCTATAGGGCAATCAAAAAAGGGGTAGGTAGGGGTAGGGCTATCAAATAAATAGACGTTCACATCCGTACATATGCTCAACAAACATTACCTGACGCAATCGACATCGACATTTTACAGGTAGTAGGGCCTTGCTGATTTCAGCATGAATATACAAATATACGGCTCGACCGGGGAAGTACTACCCTCTTACAGAAAATCGACGTAAAGTAACAGTACCTAAACTGTTGCGTTTCGTTCGGTGAGCGAGAGTTCCGGAGGCCCTATCTCTTATTTCTTCTCCCTTATCCCACTCCTCATCCTATCCGTTTTCCCAATCCCAAGGGGCGGCAACGCACTTGTGACTCCTGTAGTGTTGCATGTGTCCATGGGCGGCGGTAATTGCTCACCATCAGGCGATCCGTCTGTTCGTTTGCCGTCTGCTACTATAAAAAAATCGAGTAAAACAGTAGGCATACCGCGTTAGGTACAATTAAAATATGCGCGAACCATGATTTTACGTCACAATTCAGATGAAAACTTATACAATACTCAAGTGATCTATTGGTCCCAGGCGGTGGTCCTATTAACGTTGTTTTGAGATCGTGAGACACAATCCGAGTACAGTTTAGTTCTTTGCTTATTTCATTATTTTTTTTTTATAGAAGGGATTTTTTATATGGGGTAGGCAGACTTGTAATATCACACCTACATTTCGACATGAATTTTTAGGTCCCACGTAATAGGGGGCGAGCCTATTGCCGTTACCGGGCACATCACCAGACTCCGTGCTGCTATTGAGAAGTCGGAAAAACCCAGTAACACTTTTACTCGATTCCCGGAATCGAACCCGGGACCTCCGATCAGCAGTCGCATACACTATCCACTGGACGACGGAGGCAGTCAGTGATTTTTAGGGTTCCGAAATCGTCCTTGCAAGCGACAAAATAAGTATTGCGCTTAAATCCTTCTATATTTAGATCACTGGGTAACTTGCATGGTTTCTACTACCTCAATGCTAGAATAGTATTATATCATCTGTGCTCAAAGCGACATAAAAAAATGTATCTAAATAATCATCTTTTGTTTATGTTTGTAACTATGTGAATACGCGTACCTACTATCTGTCTATGACAATAATTATTCTGTCATATTCTTATATAATGTTCATATGACAATCTAAACTTATGTATATACTTAGAGGCAAGTAGATTATGAAGTATTTATTATTTAAATACTGAGTAATCGAGTAAGAATGATGACGCACCTGTTACGTTAGACAAACAGCGGGTGATGGAGGGCCGTATTTCATCAACATTTTAATAAACACGACGTCGTTTTTAGATTATATCAAAATTTTATTTATAAATGTTGGTGAATAATTGTTATTTTTCTTTTTTCAGGTAAGTATATAGGAGATAAATGAGCAGACGGAACGCCTGATGGTAAGCAATTACCGTCGCCCATAGACAGTTGCACCTCTAGAGACTAGTGCGTTGCAGTCTTACGGGGTGAGAATAGGAATAGACGACGGAGGAGGAGCGGTATTAGAGAAAGGTAAAGGGAAATGATGTCACCGGCACTCTCACTCACCGAACGCAAACCAACAGTATAGAAATTGTTACTTTACGTCGATACTCTGTGAGAGGGTAGTACTTACCCGGTCGAGCCGGCACATTCATGCTGAAATCTACAAGGCTCTACTACCTAGTATTCGATACTACCTTGTCTTTAATCAAAGTAAAAACATATAACTTAACTAGCCGTTTCCCGCGGTTTAACCCGCGTCCTGAGGGAACTACTTCGCGTACCCGGAAAACCCACATATCTTACGGACCCCTTTTTTTCTAAAATAAAATATAGCCTAGGTATGTTACTCGCAGATAACGTACTTTCTAATGGTGAAAGATTTTTTAAAATCGGTCCATTAGTTTTTGAGTTTATCCATTACAAACAAACAAAAAAACGAACAAAAATATTTTTTTTTCCTCTTTATAATATTAGTATAGATGTAGATCTAGCAAATGTTCTCGCTACAGCAGTTCGCAATCCACATCTGAACCTAAGCGTCTCTTAATTAACTTCACAGAAGCACTGTGAATCAATGACCTAACGATTCTTATCCTGAGACAAGAACCGGGACTGACAGCTTTACGTGCCTTTCGACGCACGGTAGTGCCACGCGCGGTCACCCATCCAAGGGGCGAGCGGTGCACGCGTTGCTTAACTTTGCTGATCGGTTACAAACGGCAAGCCAAGTCACACTATGAGTGAAGAGGCCTTCAGGCGGCCTGAAAACTCCGACACTAGAGTTGGCCACACACTCACACGAAAAACAAACAAACCACTGGGAATCAATGTGTGTAGTTCCACATGCACTTAGCCGGTCCCTTGGTTATAATGTCTGGCGTGACGTGTAGCCGTGTACATAATTATCATAAAAAGTTCAATGTATTCTGCAAAACAAATACACGAGTTAAAAAACCGCCTTTGTCAACACTGAAAATGTAGGTGATAAGGATAATGAACTTGTTATCTAACATTTAATTTTGAATCAGCGCATTGCGCATATTATAATTTCACTAACGATGAAAGTATGCTGTTATTTGTTTATATTATGAATGAATGCATGCTTATCAGTAAGGAAAAGAAAGGTAGTTGACCTGGGTCACTAGCAGACTGCTACGCTTTTCTTATCGGTTTCAAATTCACGGTGCGCCCCGCTGACATTCTGCAGAGTGTGCGTATTAAATTGTTAATTATTGTTCGCCGTATTAAATCAACTATACTTGCATAACCGACAGTTTGCCGTAATGTTCTCAAAAACATATGAATACTGCAAATCCACATTTGGCCAGCGTAGTGGACGTATAGCTTATATCGAGAAGGGTTAGATGATAGCCGTCCCTGAGAACATCTCTATTAGTGGAACATACTTTTAGTGGGACAGTTTATCTACAGGGATGAAGATGATAGTGACGATGTTTAATGTCGTTATTAGTATAAATAACGTAATATTGTTGTACAATATAATGTTGTAGATATAATTAATGTTCTTAATGACTCGCGTTACTGAGTGTTAATAGACACAGTATTTGTGTAACAAATAACACACGCTGTGTGTAAGTGCCGTAATTATCGCAAATGTTCAACACTATCTTGTATCACGATATCCTAAATATAGAAGAAAATGGAAAGATATAATAATGAATATTGCAATGTATCTATACAAATCGTACGTAACGGCAGCAGGTTCGCACCCTATTACCTGGGACCTACATATAATGGCTAAATGTAGGTGTAATGTTACACCTGCCTTCGGGGATAAAGGGCGTGAATCTATCAAAAATAAATCTATACATATTTTAAAAGCCGCGTTCTGTTTGTTCGTATCAATACAATGAATATAATAAGTGATAAACTTAAAACCTAACGAATGGATTTACGTATGGCTTTTATCAAAATATAGTGTTATTTCTGAGGAAGGTTTAAATGTAAGAATTCACGCTAACAAATTCGCGGGTGAAATCTAGTACGCAATAAAACACCATCTTACTAGTTTAAACACAGTGTGCTAATTATTTATTATGATAATTACTCGCACAACGACCGCTAATGCAATCATGCCCCATTTAGTTTCGTTATCACATGTACTGTTAACTCAATATGTTTATCTTAATATATAAAATCCTTGCGTTACTTACTGACTGACAGACACGCTACAGCCGAAACTGTTGGGCGCAGGAAGCTAAAATTTGGCATGTGTGTTCCTTGGGGACCGTAGGGGTGCACTAAGAAGGGATTTCCAGAAATTCCCACGGGATCGGCCAAAACGGGTAAATTTAAAAAAAATGCAGGCGTAGCTGCTGGCCTTCTCTAGTTTTATAATAATGCTGCACTATGTACAAATAAGTACTCTCAAAATATTGGCATGACAACGGTGTCTACGGCAAGCGATAGCCTAATATTGTTATAAACACGTAAGTTTGTGACTTTCTGTTTTTTATGTAATAGGCAAACGAGCAGGCGGTTCGGTTCGGTAAGCCATTACCGCTGCCCATTGACATAAGCAAAACCAGGGGAATGTCACCACAAGTGCTTTAACGCCCTTTGGATTGGGAAAAGGAATAGGAGATGGGGCCTTCGGCACTCAAAATCTTTTATATAGTTTATATTGTGTACGTCAGAACAGCACATGGGTTACAGTCTTTTTTCTCCTAGCGTTATCCCAGTTTCAACTTGGGGTCCGCTTACTAGTCAAACCGGATTTGACTGAATATTAGCTTTTCCACGGAGCGACTGCCTGTCTGACCTCCGCAACCCAAAGGGATAGCGATATTCCATGGTTTAGGCTAATGTCAGTTTATCTAGAGATAGGTACTGAGGTGCTGTGTGGTTGACGGTATAGAATACAAGTGTCACCACCCCCTATCTTCCCGTGGGTGTCGTAAGAGGCGACTAAGGGATAACACGATGCAAATACCATCTTTGCGTAGAGACGGAAAACTCGACATCAAACCCTATACGACTGCCTCGTTGGTCTCGCGGCATAAATGTGCGCGTGGGATCGGGAGGTCCCGGGTTCGATTCCTGGGTCGGGCAGTGTTATTGGGTTTTTCTGTCACGAAATTCTCAGTAGCAGCACGGAGTCTGGAAATGTGCCCGGTACGGCAATAGGCTCGCCCCTTATTACGTGGGACTAAAGTATATCTGGCGAAAAGTGGGTGTAGAAATACACCTCTGCCTACCCCTTCGGGGATAAAAGGCGTGACGATATGTATGTATGTAGGTACTGAGGTTCCTATAACGATTGTCAAAGATCTTCATGACAACCGGGACCGACGGCTTAACGTGCTCTCCGATGCACGGGCCAAGCGATAATTAATAATTCAATGCGCACATAACTCCAAAAGTCAGTGGTGCGCGCCTAGGATTCGAACCCGATACCCTCTGCATGGCAGTCTGTTAGTATCTCCACTAGGCTATCCTACAGTACTACAACATAATAGACAAAGATATAATATTACCTTAAAATTATAAAAGTCCAGTGTAATAAGCAAGGTACACTTAAATAAGAAATTATACCATTTCAAATTATCTAATATTGAAGATATCGTCCAACTGCCATCGAATTCCAACTCTCGGTAATTTCCGTTCAAACCAATCAGCACCTTCATTCCAATCTACTTATTTTACTACTTAATTATATAAAAAAGTCATCTACAGTTACTACAACTGTCCCATTACTCACACTCTGCCTCAAATCATTTTCAGATTAGTCGTAAAACTGTATGTAAATCGAGCAGTCTGAAAAAAACATGGTTTTCATAAGTGATTTCTTTTCTGTAAATGAAATTAGACCTAGTTTGTAGGAAATTGGAATAAGAACTTACGTTTCCCGACAGATATAATAAAATAACAATACAATCAGCATAAAATGTTTAATAATAAACGGATAAAGAAATAAAACGTTTTACATAGTCTGATGTCGTACTCAACTTTATTTTGTGCCTTTGTAATTTTAACGACAAGCCATAATTTTCCACAAGAGTTATTCAAATATAATAATATAATATTAATAATATTCTACCACATACACACATCACCATCTAGTCCCAAACTAAGCAGAGCTTGTACTATGGGTACTAATATAACGGACTAAGATAATGGATAAACATACATATATACTGTTTTTTTTTTTGTAAATACATACATATTATACATAGAAACACCCAGACCAAGACAAACATCCATGTTCATGCACACAAATGTTTGACTTGAGCGGGAATTGAACCCGCGACCTCGTAGCAGTCGCTTACACTCCCGCTGCGCCAACCGGTCGTCAAATACGGATAAAATATTAAATCAACTATGTATGTTCCTTTGGTTGTACATTTGTCCCCCCATGGGATCTCCACCTTGTCGTGGGGGGGTGCTCAGTAACCGTGGGTTTCAGGTACACCCACGGTGACGCTAAGCGGGATCCCGGGAGGGGACGCTCCACATGGGCTTGGGTGAGGCCTGCGTAGGATGCGTCCCAAGTTGCGGGTGCGGGGGACAGTTCTGTCTGTCCCTCGCAGTCGGGTGCGGTCGCGGGAGGAGAGGCATGTCGGTGTTGCGTTGCCGCGCGCCCTATCTCCCGCGACCAAATGGGGGCGCACCATCGTTGCGTCGCGGTGGGGCCGCAGAGGAAGAGGAGATGCGGTGTTGCCTTGCCGTCCTCCCTATCCTCTGCGGCCGCTGGGTGTTTTGGCGGCGGAGCCCAACACCTTCATCCGCCGCCAAGGGCGTTTTGTTAGGGGCCCGCCTGACCATCTGGCGCGCCAATACCCGTCGGAGGGTTGCGAAGAATGCTTCGGTGATACCCGAAGCTCCAACACATGGGTACATGATAAAAAAAATGGTTGTACATTTTTACATACACGATTTCTGTAGCGCTATCACTAGTGTCGGCTGGAATGATCGTTTTTATTTTTACAATTGCCCGTCATATATACTTAATTAAGTAGCGTAGTAGTTTTTACTACGAAAATATTAGCCATGATTTATACAAAAAAAAAAAAAATTATCATTCATCGCTTTGTGATTTAATATTGGAGAGCTATTAATTACATACCTATTCGCATATACATATCTTCCTGTTTGATAATATTTATTTAAACTGGATTTTAGATGCATCAATATCGGCTACAGGTCAGGGGCCCAATTCTCCTAAATAAATACAGTTTCGATATAATGTCAGTGTCATGCTTACGTCACAAAAATCGTATTCTATAATTGAATAAAATCGTAACGAGATCGTAAATTGAAACAAGAGTCAAAATATGTGTCAACGACGAACTGTTAATTTCAAATTATACGATAATAACATTAGGTTATCAGAATACCGCTTTAGAGTTCATTCAAAATTAATATCAATGTCATATAAAAATACGAGAATTGGGCCACTGGTTTCTAACAGACCTACAAGCATAAAGCACGAGCTACGAACACCTCTACGAGACGTCTTACAGCGCTACGACCGTATTGACTGTTGGTACTACGAACACTTTTATGAAACTATGAGTGCCAAAACTGAAGACTAGCGGTAGCATTTAAATTGAACAGACATCGTCGGTAGTTAGACATGGTCAAACAAAATTAAGAATTAAATACTTATGTGAAATACAAAAAGATGGCCGAAGAAATATCATATCTCACAGATAGTCGACCCGCTTCTTTCAGCTACTAAGTAGTAGTTGGTAAACCACACATTAAGCCGCTGAACAAGCGTGCAATACACACATCTAAGATGAAAACAAACAGCCAAGACAAACATATCCAAACATGGAGCGTGTGAAATGATATAACCAAACACATTTCTTTAATACCATATCAAATATTATGTTTACGTACAAATAGGCAACTCATGTGACTCGTTTCTTGTATCTGTTATGTGCACGCGGGCACTGTATACTGTGCTATTACTTTATTATATAAACGGAATGAATATGTTTGCTGGAGTATTATTGTGAATTATTATGTTTGATGTAACCATGTTTGGTGGTGAGTGACAAGCGAGACTGTTATATTTAGGAATAATAAATTAGTGACGCGTATTGAGGTTGTTTTAATATATCTGTGTTTATGAAAAAGGGTTAGTCAGATGTGAATTTTTTTGTGTTTCTAAGTAAGTTTGAGTCACATGAGGATCGGGCAATATAGGAACCCATAACCTTCGGCATAGCAGTCAGGGTCATTAACCAACAGACTTAACAGATAAACGGTGGCTGACGAGATAAGTTTCAACTGCTTGTCGTGTGACTGATCCTGGATAGCTGTCGACGTAGAAAATACTGATATGCTTAGGATCTGTTATAGGGAACAGATCCTAAGCATACCAGTATTTTCTAATGAGCATAATATTGTTCTAAGAATCCTCGAACAACACGAAACACGTCATACATATCTGCATGGCATAGGTCTCTCTCAGGCACCCGCAAGACAAAGCTCTCCATGTATATCGATTTTGAGCCTCCTCATCCATCCACTTCAGGTGATCCCAATAAGATCGTCGTTCCACCCCACGGAAGGCCTACGTCATCGTGACGTCATGGCTGCCACTCTAGTTCCATTCCTAACGTCGATCGTTTCTTCTCGCCATCGGCGAAGCTAAATCCACGATTAAGTTTCTCCTATCTAAGCTCCAGCCCAAGCAAAAAAAAAAAATCCATTGCGTAAAACGTACCTTACTAAGTCAGGAATTTAGAATGAGCCGAGCCAAATGCCGAGCGTACCTACGTTGTTCGTCCTAATTGAAAGTGATATCTTCTTTCAGCATCAGTATTCAAGTTAAATTTGAAACTACATTCATGTCGTAAGCATAGTGGCAGCTGTTGATATCGACACAGTTTTCAACTTGAAAAATATTTTCATTGCTGTTGGAGCGCTTTTATTTTAAACCACGCTGCACCCATATCTTTGGATTTGTATTACGATTTAGAATAATCCGGCAAAATATAGGAGTACTGCAGTATTATTCTGGAGATCAAAACATGTTGATGAACTGACATTTGTTTTCATATCTTTTAGCTACCAGGGGCATTTAATGATTAGCTTTAATCTTTCCGTTCCTAGAATAAGTTACGTATAGGTTTTTTCTGAATTTTTGGTGAATGGTGCTCATTTCAAATTTAAATCATCAACTGCTATAAGAATGCACTTGTGCGGTGTCTGCGTAATTGAGATCTATCAGAAAACTAAGAATACAAAGAAATTTTTAACCTAACAGATACGTCCCATTCTCTCGAGTATTTCCAAATACAATAATTAAGTATTACTTAGTTTACCAGACCGTTCTAGCGTATAGAAGCAAGTAGTCCAAATATTGAAATGGTTTGCAATATGTTATAATCTATGTACAGTTTCAATATTTAGATTGTAACTGTTCTCTAGTCCCGAAATTAATTCCGCAGTGGTATCTATCAAGATCCTTTAATTAGGTTAATATTACTATGTTATGCAAACGCCGTGAGCGCAGTACATTGTGCATGAATTAGGTCGATATTATCCAACAAACGGTGGCTGACGAGCGATGAATATTTATATCTTAGGGTCTAAACTTAGGTCGTATTAGGGACGTTGCTGACTGTTTTCTCTTGAAGTAAAATTAAAGTTTGCTGCATACTTATATGGTGGATGGTAGATTTAAGGCTTGTTTTCACTAGGGGAGAAATAAAGTCCTGTGTCGCTGGTTCTCGCTGGTTGCACATCTTTTTTCTGTGTGTTGAAGGTTTTATTTTCAAACAACAGTTCTGCTACAAATGCGAGGAATTCATGTGAGGGCCCCAGTGACTTGAAATATATGCTGAAGTTGAAGCGTGAAAGTCGATGCTTAAAGTAACTAATTTATCCTGCATACCGATTACTGGTTGTAGACCATTTGTAGACTGATTTTTTTATACAATAAATACCTAATCAAAGATTTCGTATCACAATTTTACCACTGACTTACTTGACACTGAAGTTTACCACATACATTCTATCTGGTTAACGTTCCAGTGTATTTTTTTTATAGTAATAGGCGGCAAACGAGCAGACGGATCGCCTGATAGTAAGCAATTACCGCCGCCCATGGACACAAGCAACACCACAGGAGTAACAAGTGCGTTGCAGCCCCTTGGGGTTGGGAGAAGGAATAGGAGACAGGGCCTCCAGCACTCTCACTCACCAAACGAAACGCAACAGTTTAAGGACTGTTATTTTACGTCGATTTTCTGAGAGAGTAGTATTAGTAGTGTAGTATTTCCCCGGCCCATTCACGATGAAATCAGCAAGGCTCTACTACCTATATGTGTATAATGGTTTATGGGGGTTAGGGTTCCATATAGCTTCCTACGTATCCTGAAGATGACTGATTGACAGACCATGCACAGCCGAAACTAGAAGACGTCAAAAGCTAAAATTCAGCAAATATGTTACTTGGCGAGCGTAGGGGGTGCACTAAGAAAGAATGCCCCGAAATTCCCGCGAGATCGGCCAAAAAGTTAAAATTAAGTAAATACTCTAGTATTATATAAGTACCTACTTATTTACGTGAAATGAAAATACTTATATTTTTCTTAAAATATGTTGCAGACTTGTATGCGAGTGAACGACCCCAGTAATGAGGCGATATTGTCAATCAAGATAATACGGTTACGACTATTTACTTGTTCAAATACCTCCAAAACAAACGAACCTGCATTTGTGAACGTATTCGAGGAAATTCAACTTGTTGAAATCAGGAGTATCTTATATCTTAAACTAATATATATACTAATATTGTCTAGAATTTTGGCTAGAAGGAGCTGGGATCAATTGCAGCAGATTTGTGGAAGCGTGACTCTATTCATCAGCCCTTGTCAGCCACAACAAATCTCAGACATAACTGTACTGTGTTGCACAGCGAATACAAGTAATCTTAATATTAATGTGTTTCACTTACCCGCTATCCTTGCTGATGTCAGGCTTGAGCTAAATTAGACACATTCATACAAGTATATTGGCCAAAATAAATGAATGAAGTATCTTATACTTAGCTATTAAGCTTCAAACGCGACGTTTTCAGGACACGTTGGCACGTGGAAGTCGATACCAGATTCACAATTTTCACAAATATCAATCAATAGTTCACAATCAATTTACCGTTGCCAGCACTAGATCAGGCGGCGTTCAAAGCGGTTTACACTATTTAGTTAAATTAATCAATTCACACGAAATGCAAAAGGTGTGCTCACAATAAGAGTCGACAACGTGGTAAATTTTCAACGCGGGGAGCGAAGTGACAGTTCAGTGTGACCATTGTCAGAAATTTTCAATAGACTAAACAAAATGTTACTCAATCGATCTAATCGATTTGACTTATAATAAAAACTAATTCTATTTCAAACATCCACCCGCCCCGGACCGGCCTACCGGTCCGCTAATCGGTTGGTAGACGTGACAATGTTGCAACCGCTCTCCTCAGAATCGAACCGTCCACCAAGACCTCAGCAAATCGGGGAACTCCATCAGCCCCAGTTACCAAATGAAGGATGCGCCCCCTGCGCCATCTGAGTGGCGGAAGGTTAGCCTCCTTGATCAAAACGAGGTCACCAATCTGGGTGGCTGGGTGGATCGGTCTTGTCGGTCCACTTAACGCGTTGCTGGAGTATGTGCAAATATTCCAAGTTCCAGCGTTTCCAAAAGCTCTGAGTAATCTGGCGTACCAATTCAAAACGCGAGAGACGACCAGGTCTCATATCAATATAGGGGTACTCAGGCAAGGCGACAAGTGGGCGACCAATCAAAAAATGGCCCGGCGTAAGGGCCTCCAAATCATTCGGATCTGAGGAGATCGGGCACAATGGCCGAGAGTTCAAAACGGCCTCAATCTTACAAAACACAGTTGCGAGTTCCTCAAATGTAAGGACAGATTCACCGATTGTCCTGCGCAAGTGTGTTTTGGCCGATTTTACGGCGGCCTCAAATATACCACCCCAGTGTGGACAATTTGGTGGGGAAAACAACCAATTTATCCCACGTCGGGCAAGCCTATCACCTATATCAGCTTTGTTGGTTTCAAGAAAATTAACAACATCATTCAGATAATTATAAGTGCCCTTGAAGTTAGTGCCGCAGTCAGAACGGATCAAGGAAGGCAGCCCTCTGCGGGATACAAATCTGTCAAATGTGGCTACAAACGCCTCGGTCGTAAGCGAGGAGACCAGTTCTAAGTGTACGGCCTTTGTGGAGAGACAAACAAAAACGCACAAGTAGGCCTTGACAGTCTTGCTGTTTCGAAGTGTCGACGTTTTCACCAAAAAGGGACCTGCGAAGTCCGTGCCAACACCGTCAAACGTCCTGCTCTCAGTTACGCGATCTGCCGGTAAGTCTCCCATCAAGGGCTGCATGGTAGAAGCCTTGAGCTTATAGCAAGGGATGCAGCGAAAGACTACACTCCGAATAATTCTTCGGGCAGACAAGATCCAAAATTCGCGTTGCAAAATGGCCAAGAGCGCATTACAACCAGCATGCGAATTTTTAAGGTGACGGTCAGTTACCAACAAGCGTACCAAATGACCGTCCTTAGGTAACAAAAGGAGGTGACGTGCTCCGTAAGGGAGGTTGGCGTTCTTGAGACGCCCTCCAACGCGCAAGAGACCCGTATCGTCCAAAAAGGGGTTCAATTTAGATACAGCTCCCGACAATTTCGATTTCCCCGACTTGAGGATAGCAATCTCCCCTTCAAAATGCGCCAATTGCACAGAACGAACCCAAAAGGTGAGGGACTCCTGTCGTTCCTGTGGTGAGAGAAACGGTGTCAGTCGTTTCTGTTGTGGGTGCCTAAAGTTAAAAACAAAACGCTTTATCCAAGCAGTAACACCTAACAACTTGTCGAGGGAGCTGTAACGATTCAACAGGAAATCGGGGTCGAAGGCGCATTCTACCTTCTCAAGAGCGAGTGTTCGTAGACCCGGCAAATTAGAAGTATTCAAAACTGGCGTTCGAGGCCAATCAATTTCTGGTCGACTCAACCATTCCGGACCCCACCACAGCGAGTGACCTATCAAACTAGGCGTCAAGCATCCGCGCGAGGCACAATCAGCGGGGTTGAGCTCACCTGGCACGTGTCTCCAAACAAGCTTGACTTCGGATTTCTGGATTTGGGAAACGCGATTAGCAACAAATACCTCCAAGGTGTGGACAGAAGCCTTCAACCAACAAAGAACAATTTGGCTGTCTGTCCAGGCGTAGGTCCCATTAATGCAAATGCTTTTACCCAAGGTACTGGACACGTGATTCAACAAGCGTACAAGTAGGGCTGCTCCCGAGAGCTCCAATTTCGGAATGGTCAGAGATGTCCGAAGGGGTGCAACCTTGCTCTTCGCCATGATCAGGGAAACTCTCACCTGACCTGAGGCACTGACTGTGCGCAAGTACACCACAGCCGCGTGACCACGTTCCGAGGCGTCACAAAACCTGTGAAGGGCGGCCTTGTACTTCCCGGGAGGAAGGATGGGACGAGGCAAGGAGATCTCGTTGACGGCAGGAAGTGAGGATACAAAAGAGGTCCATTCCTCAACAAGAGTGCCGTGCAGAGGTTCGTCCCAGGTCAATCCTGCTGTCCAAAGCTTCTGCAAGAAGCATTTTGCCCAAAATATAATTGGACAGATCCAACCGTTCGGATCAAAGGTTCTGGCGACAGTAGACAATACGAGACGTTTAGTCCAAGAACACGGCAATTTCAAGTCTACGTTATATGTAAAGATGTCTTGGACTGGTCTGTACTGAACGCCGAGAACAGCCATCATGGCGGGGTTGTCAACAATCTCAAATAGATGTGGATCTTGCTGATGATCCTCTGGCAAGCCCTCCAAAAGCGCTGGTGAGTTGGAAATCCATTTGCGCAACTCATAACCAGCGGAGGCCAAAATACCTATCAATTCGTCCCGCAGGAGGATCGCCTCGTCCGCTGTGGAGGCGCCCGAGCAAATGTCATCGACGTAAATATCGTCCTTCAAGATGGCGGAGGCTCGTGGGAAACGTAAGCCTTCGCGGTCTGCGAGCTCCCAAAGAGAACGTATTGCCAAGTAGGGGCTTGACCTTAACCCGTACGTATTAGTATTGAGCTCGTAGACGACCATGGGATCGCGAGGAGATTCTCTCCAAAGGATAAGCTGAAAGCGACGGTCATCAGGGTGGATAATAGTCTGCCTGAACATCATTTTTATGTCGGCCACAAAGACAACCTGATGTCGTCGGAAGCTGGTGATGACGTCACAAAGGTCCTTGACCAACTTGGGACCAGAATGCAAGCACTGGTTCAAGGATACACCCGTTGAAGTCTGCGCAGAACCATCAAACACTGTGCGCAGCTTGCCAGTCGATGGCTTCAATACCGCATGATGCGGGAGAAAGTAGTGCTCCACCGAACGCCAATCCAAATTTGACACGGACATGTGTCCCAACTGTTCATATTCTCTCATGAACTCAATGTACTTCTGTCTGAGCTCCGGATCACGACCCATGCGGCGCTCCATAGCCAACAATCTCTTTTCGGCTAAAGGTCGTGACTCACCAAGCGGAGGCCAAACAGACAGAAAGGGCAGCTTCGTGATAATCCGACCAGAACGGAGTCGACCAGTGTTGTTCTGGAAGAACAGCTCGCACTCCTCATGTTCTGGATTCAAACGGGCAGCTTGAGGGGGCTCCTCTACCTCCCAAAACCTCTGAACCGCATCAGAGAGAGCGGAGCCTACAGCCAACAAATTATCAAGTTCAGGTGGAGGAGGGTCCCTAGTTACAGGTCCCATCAAAGCAAATCCAAATATGGTCGGGATGGCAGTCAAACCATTTGGCACCAAGACCCGTTTCCCACCGACCCGATCAACTGAGCGAGGCGACTCTCGGCTACGCGCCGGTGAGCCTCGGCTGCCACCTTCAAAACACCCGCCCGTGCGCAGCGTCGGCTGCTTGGACAAGCGGCCAACCTCTCTGGCATTCATACAAAGAATGTCCAAATGCTGTCCTCCACAGTGAGGACAGGGGCGAGAGTTTGGGCAGTCTCGCTGGTAGTGGGACCCCAAGCAAGAGAAGCAAAGGCGGCGGGCATTCGCGATGCGCCTACGAGAAGCGACATGAAGGTCCAAGAATGCCCTACAACTGGCCGTTCTGTGCCCCGTGACCTTGCAGTAGGAGCACTCCGCTGGGCTCTGCGTGACCGCAAAGCAAGGAGGGCGCCGGTCAACATTGGCTCGGGTGTGACCGCGAGCCTGCTCCTTGACCTTGGGCGGCTGCGACTTAGCCGGCGTGTCACCACCGGAGTTGTCCAAGACCCGGCACTCATCCTCCAGGAACTTCTCCAGGTCAGCAAAGGGGGGCAGATGGGTCGCGCTATCCCCACCAAAGCGCTGTTCAAAACGCGACCTCAGGTCGGCAGGCAGCTTTTTCAGCACAATGTGCACCAATAGGTAGGACCATTGGTCTACGGGCAGGTCAAGGCACTTAAGTGCGTTGATGGCCACCAAGAGCGGGTTCAACAGTTGGGTGCGCAACCCAGAGACCCGGGTGAGCGTCGGCAAACCCAAAAACTGCTCGATGTGCGTGTCGGCGAGGCCACGCTTATTATGGTACCTACGGGTGATTAGGTCCCGAGCCGTCTGGTACGCCTCGTCAGACACGGGCAGATGCTGGATGAGGCCCTTAGCCTCCCCATCCAGTACCGACATTAGATAGGCCAACTTTTGTGCCGGCCGAAGGTCAGCCCTATCATTCACCAGGCTGTCGAAAAAGTTAATGAAGCCCAGGTAGCTTCCTAGGCAGCCATCAAAATGGGGGAGGTCCAAAGTAGGGAGCCTACTCACCAGCCCCGGTGCTGACCTAGGAAGCTCCTGCTTCAGGCCGGGTTGCCCTTCCCTATCGGTAACTAGTTGTCTCGCAGTATTGGAGACAGCATCATACAGGTCTAAGACCTGGGCATAGTCTTCGCTGACCTTATTTCGCTGGTCAGCGGTGAAATCATTGATTGACACTTCAAGACAGCAAGTGCTGAAAGTGCGGAATTGCTGTTCCACACTTGCCAGGCGATCGTCAATCCGCTCGTACCTTTGAAGTAGGGCCTGCTGGCGATCAGGCCGGTTCACTAAAGCACTGGCTGAGGCAAACCAGCGCAAATCTGATGCAATAGCACCAGCAGCCGCACGCAAGTCCTTGATAGCTGACATAATCAAAATTTCAAAAGAGCCCGGACAAGCGTTAAACAATATTAACAATCAAACTTAATTTTTCTTAATTCTTTGAAACCAACAAGGTATTAGCCTGTTTATTGCAAGTGCAGGCAAGTGACAGGTATTTACTGCCCAACAAAATTAAAGGTTTCAGTATATTGAAACAAACACAAAAGTTATCAAAGTTATAACTTATAACAAATTAATAAAGTTGAAACTTCAACTTAATTAGTTAATTATTTGCAACAGACAGACTAACTGTGTTATTTATGATATACAATAGGAAGTAAGCACAGAATATGTGTTACCTAACAATATTATCTTTATATTATAACAAAACAAGTTTATTAATGTGACCCGCCCAAGTGGCAAGGTCAAGTTGGTTGTTATGTTTATGAATATATGCAATAAACTAAATTTACTAAATTTATTGATACATACAGCTGTTATGCATCCAAACAAACTGACTTATTAATGCAACAACAAATTTAAGTTAGATTTTCCAACAATACAAATCAACAATTACTGATTGAGGTTATGTGACAATGTGTTTCAAATTATCTAGGTCAACTTATACAATTAAATATTATGTATTTTAGACAATAACTGACCTGACAAACACTACAATACTGTCTACAAGATGATAAGGTACAAGCTCATACCAATCTGAGTTTATACTCAGTAATGCAACAGCGGCTAAATTTCAACCACGCTCTGCTACCAAAAATTTATGTCTAGAATTTTGGCTAGAAGGAGCTGGGATCAATTGCAGCAGATTTGTGGAAGCGTGACTCTATTCATCAGCCCTTGTCAGCCACAACAAATCTCAGACATAACTGTACTGTGTTGCACAGCGAATACAAGTAATCTTAATATTAATGTGTTTCACTTACCCGCTATCCTTGCTGATGTCAGGCTTGAGCTAAATTAGACACATTCATACAAGTATATTGGCCAAAATAAATGAATGAAGTATCTTATACTTAGCTATTAAGCTTCAAACGCGACGTTTTCAGGACACGTTGGCACGTGGAAGTCGATACCAGATTCACAATTTTCACAAATATCAATCAATAGTTCACAATCAATTTACCGTTGCCAGCACTAGATCAGGCGGCGTTCAAAGCGGTTTACACTATTTAGTTAAATTAATCAATTCACACGAAATGCAAAAGGTGTGCTCACAATAAGAGTCGACAACGTGGTAAATTTTCAACGCGGGGAGCGAAGTGACAGTTCAGTGTGACCATTGTCAGAAATTTTCAATAGACTAAACA
This sequence comes from Euclidia mi, assembly GCA_944739405.2. Classification (NCBI taxonomy): domain Eukaryota; kingdom Metazoa; phylum Arthropoda; class Insecta; order Lepidoptera; family Erebidae; genus Euclidia; species Euclidia mi. The sequence goes on along the minus strand of OX123198.2, from coordinate 990,194 downwards.
AAATGTTACTCAATCGATCTAATCGATTTGACTTATAATAAAAACTAATTCTATTTCAAACAAATATATAAAGCTGAAGAGTTTGTTTGTTTGGTTGAACGCGCTAATCTTAGGAACTTACTGGTCCGATTTGAAAAATTCTTTCAATGTTAGATAGCCCATTTATCGAGGCAGGCTATAGGCTATATAACCTCACGCTACGAGCGACGGGAGCGGAGCAGTTGCCTTAAATAAGGCGGGTATAACCGCGAGCATCTTCTAGTTATTTTATAAGAATCATGATGATGAATATTACTAACACTCGTAAAAAAAAGCTTCTACATTGTAGAGTACATGTTTATTTTACTCGTAATAATCAAGGCAAATCAAGTCAGGCAGAAATGCTTAGGGGTGATACGAACAGACTGCCATGCTGAGGGTTCAAAGTGTCAAAACCGACGGCGAGCACCACTGATTTTTCGATGTAATGTGCAATGTGCGTTACTTTGTTAATCTCGATAATAATGTTTCGCAATGAATACAGATTTACATAAAAGCACAGTTCTTAAGAATTTTCGACGACCGGTTGGCGCAGCGGGAGTGTAAACGACTGCTACGCCGAAGGTCGCAGGTTCGATTCCCGCTCAAGTCAAACATTTGTGTACATGAACATGGATGTTTGTCTTGGTCTGGGTGTTTCTATGTATAATATGTATGTATTTACAAAAAAAAAGTATAAATGTATGTTTATCCATTATCTAGTACACATAATAACACAAGCTCTGCTTAGCTTGGGACTAGATGGTGATGTGTGTATGTGGTAGAATATTATTATTATTTCGTGTGCCGATTCCAAGTGGGGACTGTCCCAGTTTAGTTCGTAGTTGGCGCCGTTGGCGGCGCTGGCGTCGTTCTCCATCTTTCTCGCTCTCGTAGTTAAGATACACTGGAGGAGAGACAGATAGCTGCGCAGCGTGACTGCTACGCCGCCAAGCGGCAATTAGAGTCGCAGAAAGTTTGTCTTCAAAGCGCCCATATGAAATGCGCCTCTATGTAAATATCTGAGCTCTTTGGTACCACTGAATATACTGATGCTGGTCTAAACCAGATAAATATCGCTATCCCTTTGGGTTGGGGCGATCAGACGGCAGTTGCTCTGCGGATAAAACCAGAAAGCGGACCCCGGGCTCCAAAGCTTCATTAAAACTGGGATAACGCTAGGTCGATAATTATGATAGTCTGTAATAATAACAATAATAAGGCAGTAACATAAAATCGAATAATAGAAACAAATATTATTATTGTAAAGACCAAAACCAATTTCCTGATTCTACTTTACTCCAACAAAGATACGTTTTACAAAAACTTTCTCGGTGCACGATGTCTTTAAATCAGCTGGCGTTTGACGGCGATTAACGATTGTAGTCAGGAAACTAGTCCAGTTTTTACATGATTTGTAAACGTTATGTGAAAATTCACCTTTAAATAAATTCAAAGCGAAATAATGTTTAAATATGTAAAGCTTTTTTACAGAACTGAAAACTATATTGAAAAGAATTGAAATTCATCATGCCTACTGCATATCTATTCGGTATTAATTGCTTTCATCAGAATAAAAATTCAAAAAGCCTGCTTTTAGCGTTTTTTTATTGACATAAATATTTCGGAAACCTAATTCTGCAAAATCGGCTAGCAGCTTTTGAAGCTTCCATGAAGATTTAAATTAAAAAACGTCGATAAACCAAACGCTACGAGTTTTAAGGTTTTCCGGTATTTTTGGTTCTACGGCTATTTTGAAATTTTGACAAATATTATTCATAGTAGTAGAAGTCTTCATAGACAATGAGAGTGCAAATCTGTAAAACTTAATATAGTCAACGAACGTTTTGACAAGCTCCTTTGGTTTTGTTACATAATTAATTACGATCTTTTACAGCTATTCAGGTAAACTATCTTAACAAGAACTTCAGTCTCTATGTATTACCGTCGTCGTCATACACACATGGACGCAAATACACTTGCAAATACTGCAGTCTAATTTTATTTGACTCCCCAGCAAACAGACTGCCGAAACGTGTTCACGGAGTTTCTTTATTGACACACGGCAAACATCCTTTTAAAAAACCTTTTGAGCGCCACTTTGACACTCAAAGCGATGAAATTATGTCCAATTTGACGTGTTATACAGGCAGGCATGGCTGGCCACACGCCGCGTTGCCTTTCAACGCACGATTAACTTTTTATTAATACCCATCGGCTATGGAACTAAAGCTTTGACGTGATATCTCGCACAGGGAGATGAACGCGGCTAATCCAGTTTCGCAACTCGATATTATTAATATATTAGATATATTCTCCTCAGCGAAGTTTCCAGTAGGTAGCCGGTGTGTGAAGGTCACTTCATAAAAGTTCGAAGGTAGGTATGTTGCACACGTATGCCCGTTCTTTAAACGGTGATACAGATTATATTTCTGTATCAATTTATTTCTGTAAATAAACCTGATGTTTAGTATAACTGATCAGGCGGTAAAGCAAATGAATTGTATTATTTTAGCCCTTTGATAGTCCTTGAAATAATACACAATACTCAACAGGGAGACGTAAAAGTAATATAATAAAGAAGATCATAACAAGCTCATTCTGCGTACATTCAGTCGAAAGGTTTACGATATCCAGACAACTTTCATAATGAATCAACTATGATTTAAACCGCTTATCTTTTAGATCTTATAGCCAGCAGTAGATCAGTTTACGGACAGAACTGAAGCAATTACGAAGTAGAGATAGAAGGGATTGCCTGCAGCCGGGATGAACGGAGCCTCCGAGTTATCGATAAGGATTCAAACAACAGTCGTGAGTCGTGACGACTCCCGCCATTGAATACGTCCACAACAGCTCACATTTAGATATCTAAACATTGTAAACAACACAATTACAAAGTTTCACCACCCAGCTTTATGTCCACTAAGTGGCTTTCAAGATAAACTGAGGAAAACTCCTTACAATTATTAGGGTAATATTATCATAATTTTGGATGGAACTTTTGAAGGTTCACCAATTTGGATGCGGTAGCAGAGATGTGAATAATCCAATAATAAATCGTATAATAATCTTGTTATGTGAGGTAGGTCACTATCAAGATCTCGTAAACTTGGAAAAGTATCGCGTCTCGTTCGGAATATCAATTGGTTTTGTTCATTGGAGTTGCCGGGATTTGCTCCGTTTTTGCTTGTTATTGAATGTTATTATGAAGTTAGTTGTGGCACCAACTCTCAGTAACAGCGTGGAGTTTGCAATTACTTGCTGGGTGTACTTGTACGTTACCGGTGTAGTAAATTAGGAGAAGGATTTTATCTTGATTTTATTCAATTAATGAGTTGTCATGGTAAGTCGTGGCAATGCCTACCTACCTAACAGTTGTAGACGTTTTTCGGATAAATAAAAATAATATAATGCATAGGTAGATACAACACAAAACAGTTTTAATTCATTTCAAGTTCTTTATATCTAGGTTCTCCGTACAACGATTTTATAGTATAAAAGATAATTTATTCTAATATATTTAAACCAAATTACTAATGATAAGTTTTTAAATTTGAATTATATTGTAGTAAAAGCTACTTTGCTGTGAACTATTATTAATACCTATGGAGCCCCAAGGCCTGAGATGAGAAACGTAAAAGAGAAGAATGTTAAGCCAGGAATATCTAGGTTAACAAAAAGACTAATTACAGTACGGATAAGTAGTACTCTGGCTCTTAAACTTGTTATCATTTTATAGTCTCCTTCAAAGCGCTTCATGAATCAAATAAATTATATATTTTATAGAATAATAGTAAAATACAAACACAATAGTTTAAGAAATTCATCCTTGTTTCACAAACAATTTATGCCGGCGAGTTTTAATCCGGCTTTTTTACTGTCGTTCCGCAGAACAGCGGGCGACCAACTGGCAAATGAGTTCATTGTTTGTCTCCACTATGTTTTTTTGCGGACCGTACACGGATAACACGGGCTATCGTTGTTTAAGTAAATAGTGTGTAATTTGTACTACGGGCTTTTTATTTCGGATAAATGAAAACTGGTCGTAAAGTGTGAAATAATGGTTTGTGATCGCAGTTTTATTGATATTATTGTTTTGTCTTGATTTGTATTGCTTGTGTTGTAGCCAGTATTACATATCTACATGTTTTAAGACGCTAAATGCATCCAATCAGAAGTCCAATTCTCGTTTTTTGTCTAACATCGACAATTTATTTTGAACGAAATGCGATTAGATTTAGATTGTCTCGCAATTGGTATTTTGTAACACTTTATGTCATCATATCAGCCAAACGACGTCCACTGCTGGACATAGGCCTCCCCCAAGGTTCTCCACACAGACCGGTCTTGAGCCGCCCGCATCCAACCGCCTCCCGCGATCTTGACGAGATCGTCGGTCCACCTTGCGGGGGGCCTACCTCTGCTGCGCCGTCCGGTACGTGGCCGCCACTCCAGATCCTTTCTGCCCCAACGGCCATCGGTTCTTCGAGCTATGTGCCCTGCCCACTGCCACTTCAGCTTGGCTATCCGGAGAGCTATGTCGGCGACTTTGGTTCTACTGCGGATCTCCTCATTTCTGATTCGATCTCGCAGGGAAACTCCAAGCATAGCTCTCTCCATCGCCCTCTGAGTGACCTTGAGCCTTCTGATAAGGCCCATAGTGAGCGACCACGTCTCTGATCCGTAAGTCATCACTGGTAACACACACTGGTCAAAGACTTTCGTCTTGAGACATTGCGGGATATCGGACGAGAAGATATGTCGTAGCTTCCCGAACGCTGCCCAACCGAGTTGGATTCGACGATTGACCTCCTTCTCGAAGTTGGACCTACCTAATTGGACTACTTGTCCCAGGTAGATATACTTGTCGACAACTTCGAGCGTAGAGTTCCCAACCTGAATAGGACCAGGTACGACATGGACGTTCGACATGATTTTCGTCTTGTCCATGTTCATCTTAAGAGCTACTTGTTGGGAGACTCTACAGAGGCCATCGAGCATTGTGCCTAGGTCTTCCATGGTCTCAGCCATGACTACGATATCGTCTGCGAATCGAAGGTGAGTGATTACTCGCCGTTGATGTTGATGCCGAGTCCATTCCAGTCCAGAAGCTTGAAAACATCCTCCAGTGCAGTGGTAAACAGTTTCGGGGATATGACATCCCCCTGTCTCACTCCTCGCTGGAGTTGAATAGGTTTCGAACTCTGGTCCTGGAGGCGGACTGACATAGTGGCGTTTTCATACAAACACTTCAGCACTTCGATATATCGGTAGTCAATCCGGTACCGTTGGAGAGACTGTAGCACCGCCCAGGTTTCGATCGAATCGAAGGCTTTCTCATAGTCCACAAACGCCAAGCATAGGGGCTGGTTGTACTCCTCGGACTTCTGTATAACCTGCCGCAGCGTATGTATGTGGTCTATGGTACTATAGCCTTTACGGAAACCGGCTTGTTCGGGAGGCTGGAAGTCGTCTAGCTTGCTCTCGAGACGATTCGTGATGACCCTCGAAAACAGCTTGTAGACGTGGCTCAGAAGTGTGATGGGTCTGTAGTTCTTTAAGAGGGTTTTATCCCCTTTCTTAAAGAAAAGCACCACCACACCTCTGTGCCACGCCTGTGGCGTTTTACCCTCGAGAATGACGGAATTAAATAGCTTCCGAAGGGCTTCTCTAGCGGGTGCACCGCCAGCCTTCAGAAGCTCGCTCGTAATACCACACTTTATGTCATTATTGTCTAATTTCACAAAATAATTAATTTAAGAAAAGCAGAACCCTCTTAATTTTAGTTATTACTTAGCGAATTCTAATCAAATCTTGATTATGTCTAATTACATCAAACGATCAAAGTTGTCTCATGTAAAAATAGATGCGCAAAATTATCGTTAATTCACCAATTAATATTCAACCTAGTATTACTTGCAATCTGACCAATTTTCTAATCAACACCATTACACAATAGAATAGAATATTCTTTATTGTAATATACACCATAAAACATTTTATGACATTCATAAATTATAATACAACATTTACAAATTGTACAAAAGGTGGCCTTATCGCTATGAGCAATCTCTTCCAGCCAACCTCTTTGGGTGACAGGAACGATGTAAGCATTAAAGTTCTGTGTGGTGCAAATAAAAACATCCAGAATAAACAATATAATAAACTTATAAATAAGGGATATACACATACATATAAATTCATACATACCTACTACTATATTCAATATACCTACATATATACAAAATTCAATATACTTACACATAGGTATACTATAAATAAAATACATACTAGGTATAACCACATTCTATGTTATCAAATGGATGAAAGGTAGTGCGTTTTTAACATAGCTTTAAATATTTTAAGGAATTTTGCGCTTCGAATTTCTAAAGGAAGTCCATTCCACAGGCGTACAGCTTGGACAGTAAAAGACATATCAAAAAAGCTTGTGGAATGCATTGGCATTTCCAGCGTCAAATCCTCATCAAATACAGCGTCATTACATACAGTACCAGGTATCTAGGTACGAAGTTATTCTAGACTCCGGCGCAAAAATATCTATAAATACTTGGCTTATTAAAGTGATCGATGTTCTACGTGGCAAAGTGAAATTACCCGTCTAACGAAGTTAGGGCTCGGTTCAGTGGCCTGTGTCGTTTGTATACGCCTCAGGCGAGTGCGAGAAACCATAACACCCTGTACATACGACGTGCCACAGACTATTACAGTGATAATAACCGGTGCGTGGGATTGCCACGTATGCTGCACGCAGAATAATTAATGTCATATGCTTTCTGCTGCTTTCTGAGACTCAAAAATATAGGTGTTTGCCATCGATATGCTTAGGAGAAGATATGCGTGAATGTTTGATACTTGCAGAATATACTAACATAGGTACGTTTATTTTTCGTATGTAGGTAGGTTAGGTAATTCTTCGTCAAATGAAAAAAAATAGCTTATGAAAAATGTTGGTAAATTTATTCTAGGTCTTAAAACGTGAAGAATTAAATATACGACAATTGCTTGATGATAGCACAGCTCAGAAAATTTATTCGAAATATCCTTAACCTTTGAAAGTACTCCAAAGGTACTTAACTAGCTTCTTACACGATATCAATAAATTATGGATTTTTTATCATTATTTTTCCTACAGCTTTTTTACCTAATATTTTTTTAATTGCTTATCACCTTTTTTGACTGCATAAATCGCTGAATTTAGCTCTTGTTGTTTTTAAGACTATCTGGAATCTTAATAAGTTCATTTTACGACCGTTCACATTGGGTTTTATGATGATAAGCATTATTTTTAAATGTTTGCGTGTTTAATAACACAGTTGTGTACACTTACATATATGTATAATATAGGATAAATACCTAAATATACAAAAAAGGACAGGTTAGAAGTACCCTTAACTGAAGAGCATGCATGAGAAATTTGATGGGAGTGAATGAAGCAAGAGAGATACGTCAAGATCGTTGCAAATGGCGTTCCGTAGTATTTGCCTACGCCTCCGGGAAACAGGCGTGAGTTAATGTAGGTACTTATGTATGTACATATCTATCTGTCTTTAAATTATAAAAAAATCATATAATAATCACAGATAAAACATAACGTAATAATACAAAATAATTTATTACGCTCGTTATAAATAAATACTTAAATAAAATATCTTTCAATGACGAGTTTGAGATCTGAATTGATCGTGCTCTACATTTAATTTGTAGAGAAGTTTCTTCGCGAGTTGTGGTGTCCGTGTCCGTGTAAAAAGTTTCAATCGAATCTGTTTAGCGACCCACAGATAATACAAATTGATAAAGAATGTAAACAAAAACCAATCTTTATAATTTTAGATGTTCAAATTTTAATATTGAACTAAGTAGAGAAAATGTATTTTTATTTCACTACGAAATTGTACGGGGTTGTCTTATTTTTATGTCCAATTAGCTGTTAGCCATTACCATAGTTTGTAAGTTTAGGATACAATGCAGCTTGCATATGCGATTGGTTCAAAATACCTGTAAATAAAAAAAGAAAAAAGGAATTGCTGTTGGCCGTGACTTAACTAGTTTGCAATTTAATACCTATCTATCATCATCAGCCTTTAACAGTCCACTGCTGGAACAGGCCTCTCCTTTGAAAGGAGGAATTGGCCTACTATACCACGTTGGCCAAACGGGTTGGTATAGGGTTTGTTTCAAGTTTTCCTTATCTTACAGTGCTGTTCTCTGCATAATATGCTCCCTCTGTCGGCTCTTACGACACCCATGGGATGATATGGGGTGGTGATATTCCGTATTCTTAATCCGTCACCACACGGATAATACCTATTACCTGTTTATAATACTATTTAACAAGTAATTAACATAAACATAACTTTTTATCCATACCTTTAGCGCATTGGGGTTAAATGGGGAGGGGGGTAAAAGGTTATTGAATTTTAGTAGGTAAGTTTCGCTCCGGGACTTCGACTGTCTCTATGACAAATGCCATTTAAAAATTTGTTCAGCGGTTCAAGCGTGAAAACGTAACACAAACAGACTTTCGCATTTATAATATTGTATGGATGTCATCGATAATGTATTTTATGTTATATTTTTTAATACTTTTATAAGTAACTTCACGTAGTATGATTAAGTGTCTCACGCCACAGTCAACTGAATGAAATTGCATTGTATAACAATACAATAGTATAGGTCGGTTCACGAAAGTTGACCATAAATGGCGGCCTTCGCGCATATGTACATTCGTACACCAATGGCGTGGCTCCATTCTTGACGCATTTAGGGAATGCGTCAAGAACGGAGCCACGCCATTGGCATTCCACCCGCGCCTCACCCCGCACCTCCACGGGGACCTAAAAACTGATTTCTGCGCAGTGGTCATCTTTCGTGAACCGACCTATACTACAGTATCGAAAACATGCCGTCACTTTATTGTCGCATTTCTATAAAATGTTAATAGGTACACGCGTGTAGTCAAGCCCATAAAGTTTAAATGTATACATACATACATATCGTCACGCCTTTTATCCCCGAAGGGGTAGGCAGAGTTCTATTTCTACACCCACTTTTCGCCAGATATACTTTAGTCCCACGTAATAAGGGGCGAGCCTATTGCCGTACCGGGCACATTTCCAGACTCCGTGCAGCTACTGAGAATTTCGTGACAGAAAAACCCAATAACACTGCCCACACCCAGGACTCGAACCCGGGACCTCCCGATCCCACGCGCACATTTATGCCGCGAGACCAACGAGGCAGTCGTATAGGGTTTGATGTCGAGTTTTCCATCTCTACGCAAAGATGGTATTTGCATCGTGGTATCCCTTAGTCGCCTCTTACGACACCCACGGGAAGATAGGGGGTGGTGACACTTGTATTCTATGCCGTCAATCACACGGCGCAGTTTAAATGTATGTGGGTTTCAAACCTAGAGATGCTTCATATGAATGTGTATTTCATAAGTAAATGTTGAATATGTACTTTCTTCACTAAGGGACTATTCCAAATGAAATTCAAATTATTTGTTGACGCATCATAAGAAGCTATCTACAGTCGAACAACTTCCCGCTCGACCACCATAAGGGCGAGAATCGCTCAGCAAGACATCGTCGCTTCCAGAGATACTTTACACGCACATTGACACTTGTATACAAAACCAGTTTCTAGTGTGCTTTGACTCTATGAGCGAGCCAAGGGATTGTTTTTTAAAACTGGTCCAGCGCCGACTTGTTTGATTGTAAGTACATAATTGTTTATTTCGCAGTACTCTTATATAGTAGACGATGCCCGCAACTACGCCCACATATTTATATTTTAATATAACCAATTCTGCTCGATCCCGTGGAAATCCTCAAGGCACATACATGACTGCCTCCGTGGTCCAATGGATAGCGTATGCGACTGCTGATCCGAGGTCCCGGGTTCGATTCCCGGGTCGGGCAAAAGTGTTACTGGGTTTTTCCGAATACTCAGTAGCAGCCCGGAGTCTGGTGATGTGCCCGGTAACGACAATGGGCTCGCCCCCTATTAGGTGGGACCTACAAATTCATGGCGAAATGTGGGTGTAATATTTACACCTCTGCCTACCCCTTCGGGGATACAGTAAATAGTTTCGGCTGTGCGTTGTCTGTCAGTCCGTAACGCAAGAATTTTATATATCGATGGAGGAATGCCCAATCCCGTGAGAAATTCGGGAATTCCCTTCTTAGCGACCTCAAGGAACCAACGTGCTAAATAAAAGCTTCTTGCGCTCAATAGTTTTGTAATTTGTATATACTTATCTAGATGAAAACAACAAAGTGCAGTAAACAAACAGTGATGATATAAAAATTAACATTTTCTTCAAATGTTCACTATCAAAGTCAAAATCTTTTATTCATTTGGGTCACAATGTGACGCTTATGAACGTCAAAATAATAAATTCATAAAATAATTACTTAAAGACTCTACATTTACATTTACCTACTGCCACGTTCGCAAAGCAAGGGCGTAGAACCATGAGAAAGAACGGGCAATAAAACTCACGGTCGCTCTTTTTCATCGCCAGGTTTAGCATAATACACATAATTTACATTTTGTAAGGTGCTGCAACTGTTACACCTTCTATATCACTTGTAGATATTTACTGTACAGAATAATAGTCAAGCATAATTCTTAATTTTAATTTTGATGTTCGATTTTGTTAGTCTCCTCAAAATAGACATGGTGAAACAGGAGCATCCACTTACATTGTATATACCTAATAATGCAGGCAATCCGCGAAAGTCATCAGAACCATGATGGAAAGGATGCTGTTAAATATTAAAATGTAATACCAGTCCGCAAGACCTTCAATTACGTACAAAGTTAAATAGTATCGATATTGAGTAATCTTCTATTATATAAAATCCTTGCGTTACTGACTGACTGACAGACAAGCTACAGCTCAAACTAATAGGCGCAAGAAGCTGAAATTTGGCATCATTCGTTGGGGACCGTAAGGGTGCACTAAGAAGGTATTTTCCGAAATACACAAAGGATCGGGCAAAACGGGTCAATTAAAAAATATAATAGTATAATTAAAAACCCCATGTGTCTTAAGGTAATGCGAAATAGCCCTTAAAGAGAGAGTACATATTCACTTAATCTTGCCATGGCTTTTCTTGTAACACTCTGTACAACTTTGAGCCAATTATGAAGACAAATAGTCGAGCAACATAATTAACTTACGTGTAACTCTTCCAACGTATCCGTAATAAGTTATCCTCCCTTATAAATACTTTAACCCTCTTTTGTAAATAATTGTAAATAGATTTGGTTAGGGTTTAGTGGGATACAAGAAGTTACGACCAATTTCACCCCTGTCCAATTTTCTTGTTACACATAACAATAGTCGGTGTTTGTAGTAAAGCCTATCAATTTATATAATCTACAAATACTTATTTGAAATATAAACAATGGTTTACACGGAGAATAGGGACAGATTGAGTTCGTGCTTTTCACGTATTTGATATTAGGATTTAATAAAAAAATATGTGTCAGAATAACTGAACTTTCAAGCGGCACTCAAATTTATTTAAAGTAATACTAAGTCATTGCGTAGCAAACCATGATATTAATAAAAGAACTCTGACAGTTTGACAGGCCTTTCAAACATTTTTCGATTAAGTTTACGCCTTATATTGATTCAAAACAATATCAAATGACAACGAGTGTAAAAAAATATTTTACCCTTGATTACTTAATTCGAACAGCTTTATGTCAACCGAGGCCCAAAATTCATTCATCATCGTCAACCCTGCATATATGTCGATCCACTGTTGGGCACGGGCCTCTTCTCACTATGTTCATAGTCCACCACGCTGGCCAAATGCGGGTTGGCAGACTTCACATGTCTTTCAAGAAAGTTAAGGAGAATTTACAGACATGCAGGTTTCCTCCCGATGTTTTCCATCACTTAACTCCGAAAAGTCATCGGTGCGTGCCTTGAATTCGAACCCGAGATTCTCCACTGGAGTATCGCTGCGTCCAAAATAAAAAGCAATACGAATTTTAATTAACATTGTGTTAGTTTATTTTTTACGGGACTTAATCGCGGTTACCTTAGGTATTGTCTTATCTGTGCCTTAGGTATACATAAATATTCTTTATCACCTACTTACATTGGGTACAATAGTCCTATTTGCCAGAGTCCAACAGCTACTTTAAAAAATAAATAGTTAACGCCATTAAGGCCCTTTACTTAAATATACTTACTTGTATGATTTAACGAATCTGACTGCACGGTTGGCGTAGTGGCTTAAGCGGTCGCCTCGCTGCTTGGTACTGCGCCGTGTGTCGCGGGTTCGATTCCCACACGAAACAACACTTTGTGTGATGCACAAATTGTTGTCTCGAGTCTGGGTGTTCTTGGTGTCCGTTGATTGAATGTTTGTAAAGACCTCCGCGACACAGGAATTTCTTCCTAGTGCGGGAGTTGTCATTTAAATAAAAAAAAACGCGAAAGTCTAATTAAGGAAAATTATGTCACAAAAACAATGTATACACCGTCACGTTGTGAATACAACCAATCGTTTTGGACACCAACAGTCTACGGCTGCATGATGCTGTGCAAACATTGTATGCATGTATGTGTGTGTGTGTGTGTGCGTATGTGTGCCGCCAGCACATGACTCCAAGTCACACTGTTTAGTTGTTTACATATCCGAGATAACTGTTTGTGCAGTCATTACAACTATTTGTCTAACAATGTTTTTGTTGTGATTTGAGTTCGATATAATTATAGTTTCTTAATTTGTATCGTAATTAATATTAATCAATATATTTGATAAAAGATTGGACTATTTCAGGCTTTACCAGTGGCTTTATTCGGAGTATTTGCCTTATCTGGTTTCGAACCTAAGCTTTGTGGCATCTTGCAGTTTTCAGAAAATTTGGTCTTAATGTGATCATCGCCTAATATTTCGTTGTTGACACATATTTTGACACATTGTTCTTAACTCTGACTGCCTCGTTGGTCTCGCGGCATAAATGTGCGCGTGGGATTGGGAGGTCTCGGGTTCGATTTCCGGGTCGGGCAAAGTGTTATTGGGTTTTTCCGTTAGGAAATTCTCAGTAGCAGCACGGAGTCTGGTAATGTGCCCGGTAACGACAATAGGCTCGTCCCCTATTACGTGGGACCTAAAAATTCATAGCGAGATGTGGGTGTAATATTACACCTCTGCCTAGCCCTTCGGGGATACAGGCGTGAGCTTATATAAATAAAAATAAATAAATTGTTCTTAACATGGCCTAAATATCACTATACGATCTACTACGGAATTCAATATTCGATCAATGTATGTAATGTATGGCAGTTTTTAAGGACACTAGGCATTGGGAAACCTCATGGCCAAGTGGTTCTACCGGTGACTATTAGTTTGGATGACATTAATCGTCATTTTACAACTACTGTCACTTTGGACGACCAAACTAAAAGTCAAACCATAGCCTACTTGGCTAGCTTACCTCGTTTGAATATTAATTCTTTCTCTTTTTCTCCTTTATCATCAGGTGAGATTAAAAAGATTATCCTGTCAATTAAGTCCAAAGCCGTGGGATGCGATGACATTAGTCGTCGCATGATCACGGTTATCCTTGAACAAATTTTACCTGTAATTACCCATATCCTAAACTTTTCCCTTGACACTGGTCAATTTCCCTACATATGGCGTAAAGCCTATGTGCGTCCTTTGCCCAAAATGTCAAATCCCACTCTCCTGACACATTACCGTCCCATATCCATTCTTCCCTTTCTACCCAAGGTACTTGAGTCATGCGTTCAGAGACAGTTGTCTGGGTTTGTTTACGAAAACAACATCCTGTCACCCTTTCAATCTGGATTCAGACCTGGACATAGTACTGTCACCGCATTGCTCAAGGTGACTGGCGATGTGAGGGCGGGGGTGGAGGACACCAGGCTTACTCTTTTGATCTTGGTGGACTTCTCAAACGCCTTTAACAACGTCAGTCACGACCTTCTCCTCCCAGTCCTATCCTATCTAATGATCTCACCTATGGCACTGGAATGGTTCTCCTGTTATCTTCGAGGACGCCAGCAGTCAGTACGCGTCGATGAAACTTCATCAACATGGCGTACTTTGGACTCTGGTGTTCCTCAAGGCGGAATACTTTCTCCTCTTCTATTTGCATTATTTATTAATCTTCTTACTCATGAACTTCATTGTGCGTATCATCTGTATGCTGATGACCTACAACTTTATACACAGTCCTCTTCAGAAAATTTAGATTCAGCCATAGCAGCTATAAACCAAGATTTGAATGCTATAAAGGTCTGGTCGGAACGGTTTGGCCTGGCAGTGAACCCTGCTAAATGTCAGGCTATTCTCGTTGGTAGTTCCCGTATTTTAAGCAGGGTTGACTTGCAATCACTACCTGCTGTCATTTTTGATGGATCTATAATCCCGTTTAGTTCAAGCGTCAAGGATCTTGGCTTACATATTGATGCCAACCTTAACTGGCGGACTCAGGTAGCGAATGTGAGTCGTAAAGTCACTGGTGCCTTGCGGTCGCTTTACCGACTGAAGAACTTTCTGCCATTCAGGACTAAGACAATGCTAGTACAGACTTTAATATTTCCCATCATCGACTATGGTGACGTGTGCTATCTCGACCTTAATGCAGATCTCCTCAATAAGCTCGATCGCCTTCTCAATAATTGCATTAGATTCGTTTTTAATCTCCGCAAATTTGACCACATTTCTGAGTACCGATCAAAGTTACGATGGTTACCTATTCGTCAACGGCGTAGCCTGCGTACTTTGTGTACTCTTCATTCTTTACTGCACTCTCCTTGTGCACCCATCTATTTAACTTCACATCTTCAATTTCTGTGTAATACACATGAGAAAAATCTTCGTTCCTCCAATAATCTTCTGCTTCTTTGTCCTTCTCACAATTCCACCCTAGTACATTCATCCTTTATCATACAATCTATCCTTCTGTGGAATGCTCTCCCTCTTGATATCAGGATGTCCACTAACCGTTTTACGTTTAAAACTAGAGTTCGGCAGAATTATCTAAATGCATTAACTGAATCGTCATAAATTATTTATCGTTTAATTATTTTATATACTTATGTATATATTTATTAGAATTATAGAATAAATATTTATGCGTTTATTTATATATATATATATATATATATATATATATATATATATATATATATATATAGTTATGGTATGTATGTAAGTACGTATATTAGTTCTATGTATATCATTTTATATTTTATATTAATGAGTAGGTTTGTCTTTTGTTTTTCATTTTAATTTAAAAACTGCACCTATTACATATTTCTCTGCATCACCCAAAGGTTGACTGGTAGAAAATGCCTTCGGCATTAAGTCCGCCTTTGTACTATTATGTGCATAAAGTTTTAAAATAAATAAATCAATATAATTTTTGAGAATTTAGGATTCGTTTTTGACATAAGCTCCATACAAAATATGTCTAAAACGAATCTCGAATCTAAAAACCATTAAAGGTATCGAATATTGAAACTGGCCGCTAGTCGCGTTATCATTCAAATATCAATTATTTTGGAGAATACCATTTATGACATATGTATGACACGCACAATATCGAAACTGCATTTTGAACAAATATATTTACGGGTATTGGGCCTCTGGGTATGTCATGAGTGCACTGTTCTACAATCACAACCTGGGACTCGTATTTGTCAAGCAGTCACGAATTTGGCATCACCTGTTATGTTTTCACACTCACATTATTTTTCTTTCAACTATTACCGTAGAATGCTGAAGGGCTTTGCTTCAGTTGAAACCATACTTATTTATCAGGTAAGCTTCTCGTGTATGAGGCAAGTTATCAAGATGCCTGCAGAGATGTCGTATCAGGTGACGTCTCTGGTGCAGATCACGACCTTTCATCGCCGTTTTCTTTTTCTTCTCGTTTCGACTGATGCCAGTAACTTGGACAATATCAAACCAAGGCTCGGTTGCTCTTCCTTTTTCTGGTAAGTGTGTGTTACTTCGGTGTCGAAGTTTTCAGACCACCCAAAGGTTTCTGACATGGCCCAAAGATTTTTGCTCAGACCTTCAGCGACAGCTTTACCTGCCCTCCAAATCATGGTAGCGCTCTGATGTAAATACCATACGCGGTCACCCATCTAAATATTGACGTGTGCAAGCTTTGCTTAACTTTTCTGACCTGTTACGAACGGCTTACTAACCCACCATGCGATAAACCGACCTGGCTCAACAGCTACCCGTCATGACGAAACTCTGACGTCATGCATGTCTCCAAATATTCTAAATCGAATGTAATGCGAGCGACACTGCATGAATAGTATATTATAGTTATTAAGTAAATATTGTGTTAGTTAGCGCGTGATGATATGTATTATGAATCACTATGTAACGTATTTGTATTTGTTCTAGGATCTATTTGAGACTTTCTTAGGATTATGATTGATTAAAAAGTTTTTTTAAGTATAATTTTTGATTATAGTAAGATTTTCGTCAAGGCCTTCTGATAGAAACAAGACTAATACCAGTTTTCTTTTATACTTAATACCAGTTCTCTGCTCTTGGAAATCCACTCCAACCAGCCAATAAAGGCAAGCCGGAGCCGAGACCCTGACCAACTCTCTGAAGCATTCGGGACCGTAGTGTCGCTACACACATCCAGCTCGCCACAAAGCTGCCCTGCGGTTTATATTGATAATAATGATATTATTGTCATTATTATCTATCTAAAACATAATGGCTGCACGAATGGCTTACGGCCGGTCATAATGTTTGATCTATCCCTTGGTTTTAGCTACTAGAGACATTTGACTCAAAAGCTACATACAAAATTACAGACCTCATCATATATGCTCGCCGGTTATGGGTACTTTTAATTTGGCCCTTTTTAAGTACGTCACCTATTTGGTTGGCGTACGTCCGTCTTGGGCGTCCCCTACCGACATCTCCATTCATTCTTACACGATACACTTCTTTCGTATTTCTTCTTTCATCCATCCGTTCCAAATGTCCAAACCATCGCAACATTCCTTTTTCAATCTTTATCACTACATCTTCTTTCAGACCACACTTCTCTCGTATCACACTGTTTTTCACTTTATCTATCAGCCTTACTTCGCACATACTCCTCAAAGCTCTCATCTCCACAGCATTGATTCTACTTTCATGCTTCTTCTGCCATACCCAAGATTCGCTACCATACATCAGCGTTGGCGCCAAAACTCCCTACAGTACAGCAAGGCGAGCCTTACTTGGGATAATTTCATTACTGATAATGGATTGTAAGGCGCCATTCACACTATTTCCTGTTTTCACTCTCCTTTCAACATCTCCCTCACATTTGCCATCTCTCGTAAACATAGACCCTAAATACACAAACTCATTCACTTGTTCCACTTTTTCATCTCCTATCATTATGTTACATTCAGTTATACTGTCTTCCCTCTTTGTGACCATGACCTTAGTCTTGCTTACATTCGCTTTCATGCCCTTCTTCTTATACGCCTCATTCATTACGGTGACCATCTGCTGTAAATCAGACGCTGACAACGTAAAAAAAACCTGATCGTCAGCGTATAACAGGGTCTTAAACACAGATTCACCCATTCTTAATCCACATTCAGACTCTTTCAGATCAGTCAAACAACTGTCCATGAATAGATTGAACAGCCAAGGAGACGCTACACATCCCTGTCTAACACCACGATCAATGTTAAACCAGTCCGTGTAGGCCCCGTTTATTCTGACACAGGCACTTGAATTCCTGTATAAGGATTCAAGTGCCCGTATCAGACTGCTGCCCACTCCATACACAGAAAGTGTTGACCAAAGTCCATCCCTCACCACTCGATCGTAGGCTTTTTCCAGGTCAATAAAGGCGCAGAAAACCTTCTGGTGTTTACTTAAAATTTTCTCTGAAATGCACCTTAAGGAAAAGACTTGATCCGTACATCCCATTCCCTTTCTATATCCCACTTGCACATCCCAAATCTTACTGTCCGTTTCAGAAATCACTCTTTCAATCAGTATCTTTGCATACAATTTGCCAACAACACTCAGGAGGCTTATACCGCGATAATTTTTGCATTCCTGCTGTGATCCTTTTCCCTTGTACAGTGGCACAATTACGGCCTTGTCCCAGTCACCTGGTACACGACCGGACCGCCAGCAGGCTTGCGGTGACACCTTCGCCTACCTTGAGCATTTCAGCAGATATCCTGTCATATCCCGCAGCTTTACCCGTTTTCATACTTTTCATTGCATACCGTATCTCTTCCATACTTACATTACTTTCACAATTATCTTCCTTATTCGCTACTATATTCCTAGTTTCACTTTCTTCACTTCTTATTTGTTTGAACGAGGTTCAAACAAATTCTCAAAATACACCTTCCACTGATCCAAAACTTCACCATGAAAAAATATAAATGGCTTAGTTTATAATTAATTTATTCTTATTGTTATTTGTTCTGAATATTCTATCATGTCTACAATATTAAATAGTTTATATTGTATATAAAGTAAAATAAATGTATTCATTCGAAAAAGAAATTGCAGCATCCCTTTTCACTTAAAAAGGTGGATGATTTTCTAGACACAGACGTTTACCAGACATTAGAACACAAAATATCTAGGTACATGACATACATACCTAAATCACAATTTCATCTACAATCAAATGATTCTAATTATTGATAAAACCATCATAAGAACACCAACAATCATCATTGTCCCACCACACACTGTCTCCGTGCATACGTAGAACCTTAGCGATAAGCTCCGAAACACGGCACACTAAGTCTACAACAAAGTAAGTAAATACTCAAAATCTGTGACACCTCGCAGATAAAACTGTTATAAATATACAGTCACAACACTGGCCGCTCATTAGTGCTGTCGCGTTTTGCGGCGACGCATTAAAAACCAAACAAGACAAGACCATCAAAATCAAAATGGCTCCAGGAGTTGTGCAGAACTCTGAAACCATCATAAATGATACCCTATCCATTGTGAATGAGAGCCCAAGTCTTCTCGAAGTAGAGGCAAAGACGTGTCCAATAACCTTCAATGTGATCTCGGATAAGTTTGAGAGGCTGGACAAGAAGCCGGTCCGCAGGGTCATCAGGCCAAAGGTTCTGAAGAATGTGGAGAGTTACGACTACTTGTATGATCGACTCTATGACTCGGAGTGTCCGCGTGTGGTGAGTGTTCTGTTTAAATTTTTCAATATTTAAGAGTGAAAATATGAACTTCATCATCATCATCCTAGCGTATTCCCGGTCGCAATTAAAGACCTTCAAACTTGGAGCCCGGGGCCTGCTTATAATCATTTAGAAAACATAAACTTATACGTAACATTCCTTTGTATTACTGTCATTTTTATCTGTGTAAAAGTAATTGAACATGAAATATTTTAAGAATATATATATAAATATTTTAATTTGTGAAGAGCTTCTTTCGTAGATGAATAGGGTAAATCTAAAACTTAAGGCGCCGTTATAAATATTGTTGTAATAAATTATACTGATGAAATTATATACTTGTTGACAACTCCACAATACTGAAAACTTTATTGAGACATGAAGTTTGTTTGTTATGGGAAACTAAACTATGATCTTAAGAGAAACTTATCGTTGTGATATATCTTCGGGAGAAATTTATTCAGAACGTAACTTTAGTTAAAATATGTACTTAGAAAATTTACCTTAAGAGGCAGAAAAGAAAAAAAACATAAAATAATCATAAACTTTTATGTAAAACAAAAAATGAAATGGGTTAGTGACGCTTTGGTTTTTTAATACGGCAGGCAAGAAAAAAAGAAAATACATATATATTTTTTGTAAATGTCTATTGGAAACATTATATTATCAATAATAATGAGGAATCACTTAACATTCCGCACACATCCGAGTACGTGTGTTTATATGTACAATAGAACCAAGCACGCGCCGCACAGTCAATAATTCTATTCGCCAAAACTACGATCACTCAATACTGGATAAGAAAACTATTTATGATTCTATCTGTTGCACGCATTATTATGATACAAGATTTAATATCAGAAAATTTTTAAGCAACCAATCAACTACTATTATACCAACTTAGTAGAATATTAAACATATTATAACTTAGTAGATGACGTCATTATAAAACGTATTTTAAAGATAGTAGAGCCTTGCTGATTTCGGCATGAATGGGCCGGCTCGACTGGGGAACTACTACCTTCTTACAGAAAAGCGACGTAAAGTAACAGTACCTAAACCTAAGCGTTTCGTTCGGTGAATGAGAGTGCCGGAAGCCCATCCCCAATTCCTTTTCGCTTATCTCACTCGTCCTTCTATTATTTTCCCAACTCGAAGGGGGCAACTTGTGACTCTTCTGATATTGTTTGTGTGGGTGGCGGTAACCGCTTACCATCAGGCGATCCGTCTACGATTTTGCCGCCTATGACATAAAAAATCTAACGTGTAAATTTCGTGTTCATCTGCAATAGAACAAATTCTGGGTGATAAATATAAGTCAAAAGTCAAAAATAGTTTATTCATGTAGGTTACAAGGTGACGCTTATGAACGTCAATTTTTGAAATCTAATTACTTAATGCTTCTACATTTACTGCCTCGTTCGCAAAGCAATAGGTACCACCACGAGAAAGAACGGGCAATAAAACTCGTGGCCACTTTTTTGAATCGCCAATATTATGGTACATTATATGTATTTTATTTTTGTAAGGAGCTGCAACTGTTTCACATTGTACTTAATTACTTGTAAATAGTAATTACTTTGTTACAGACATAATACTTAAGAAATTAATGCAGTTACTAAATTAAGTGCCTTAGTTAGCCTTCCAATGTGAATATCATTTCAGTACGAGTATTATTGTTTATGTAGACAATCAAACCTGTTTATAAGCTGTACTGCTACAGGGTTAAGCCGAAAAGGTAAAATGTAAAGCCATATTCTACTAAATAAAATATCAAATAGTTTTATTGCTTTAGAAAGATTACTTGTTTCGCTAAAATATTACGACCCCGGGGAATTATCCTTATATCAGAGGATTTATAAATCTTTTAGTCTTGGATTTTGGGTCAGTAGCTATTACGTTTTATATTGCTAATGCGTCTCCGAATTTATAAGAGATTTGTACTTAGGTTGGAGTTAGATAGAAGAAGTGTTCATGCCAAAGAATCATGACGAATGATTCGGTATAACCATTATTAGCCTTGTTTATACATAATCTGGTCCACTACTGGACTCAAGCCTTTTTTTTATGGTAATAGGCGGCAAACGAGCAGACGGTTCGCCTGATGGTAAGCAATTACCGCCACCCATGGACACAAGCAACACCATAGGAGTCACAAGTGCGGTCCGCCCCTTGGGGTTGGGAAAAGGGATAGGATGAGGAGTGGGATGAGCTGAGGAGAAGGAATAGGGAGTAGGGCCTCCGGCACTCTCACTCACCGCACAAACGCAACAGTTTAGGTACTGTTACTTTACGTCGATAAAATCTCCTAATAGGAGGAGAATGCTGGGCCAGCTACGAAATTGCAGATTCCTGACTGTTAAAGTTTTGGATCACAACCTGGACAACTGTAGAATAATGCTAATGACAAACTATAAAATCAAAATTGCTATAAACTATGTTAGCTATTCATTCTTCGAGGGTTAGTATAACCAATGAATACAGATTTACATATAGAAGCGCATTTCTTAAGGATTTCGTGTGCCAATTCCAAGTGGCGAGTTGGCGACTGTCGTCAGTCTAGTTCATAGTTGGCGCCGTTGGCGGCGCTGGCGTCGTTCTCCATCTCTCTTGGTCTCGTAGTTAAGACACACAGGAGAAACGTTCATCTCTCTTGCACTCGTAGAGACAGCTGTCACAACGCGACTGCCATCCGCCAAGCGGCAATATGGGTCACAGAAAGTTTGTCTACAGAGCGCCCATAAGAAATGCGCCTCTATGTAAATATCTATGCTCTATGGTATAACTTGAGCCAGACCTCGGCGTTCCGCGCACTGATTGGCTGATTGCCTATTTCTAGAACGATATAATCTTGAACTGAGCCAATCAGAGATACGCCGATTAAAATAAGACGAGAAGTGGTGATTGATTACCCGGCATAATTTCAATGAACAGAGTCATCTCGTAACCATGTCTGGTGAAACCTATACCGAAACATCATCCTCATCCTCCTAGCGTTATCCCAGTTTCAACCTGGGGTCCGCTTTCTAGTCTAACCGGATTTGGATGAATATTAGCTTTTCCACGGAGCGACTGCCTATCTGGCCTCGGAGCTATCCCGAATGGATAGCGATATTCCATGGTGTAGACTAGTGTTAGTTTATTATAGAGGTACTGGCACCCAATAACGACTGTCAAAGATCTTCATGACAGCCGGTACCGATGGCTAAACGTGCTCGCCGAGGCACGGGACAAGCGGTAATTATAATTCAATACGCACATAACTCCGAAAAGTCATTGATGCGCACCATGTATTCAACCCGATACCCTCTACATGGCAGTCCGTTGGTATCTTCACTAGGCGATCGCTGCCTTATATAACCTATACCGAAACATCGATGTAAATAGTAGGTATTTCACCTTTCTTTTCAAGTAATCACATGGTGGATACCCGTTACATAAATTAAAATGTATTTATGTATAAATTGCGAAAGTTTAAAAATAATGATATCATTGCAGTATAAAATGAATGGTAGACAGCCGGTCTTGTCTACAGTATCACTCATAAAATAAACAAATCCATATGATACATCGGTGATATATCGGAGGGAGTGTATCATTACAATCATAACTGATAAGGTTGTTCTAAGAAACCAGTATATATATATATATATATATATATATATATATATATATATATATATATATATATATATATATATATATATATATATATATATATAGGGGAATCCCGAGCTCCAAACAGAAGCAAAACAGTTCTTATCCAACCATAGATTTAGTCTGATAGTTAAATATGTACCGACGCGGTATCAACCCGCGTGACGAGGTTGCTGATTTTATTGCTCGGCGATTTAGTACGTCCCGAACATAAAGTAAAGCGCACACTATCATGACGAACACTCAAACACATTGTGCACATGCACATGACACACACAAATGCCCCATCCCTAATCACAGATCAAAACAAACAAAATAACTCAAACATTTCACGGCACATTACCACTTTTGTTTGTTTTACAACAGTAAATCATCCTCTACTTTTATGTCCGACAAAGTATGTATAGGTTCACTCATATATTGTAACAAGAATAGGAATTACGAACAATTGGTAAAATAATTTATGGTAATTGAATTTCTCCCATAATGGGGAAACGATGTTATTAGACTTTTAAACGGGTATGGGACCGATGCCTATTACCATTTTGCCATTCATAACGTTCATTATACTGCTAATTTTAGACTGGCAAAAAAGCACTTGCAACTAGGTATATTTTTATCTTAATTTTTTTGGTACGTAGAAAAATAGCAAGTAGGTAAATAAAAGCGTTGCCAATGAGTGAGTTTGTCAGGATTTAAAACTTTGTTCCGACGTGAACTCCTAACAATACCACATCCATATTTTAAAGGCAAAAAGCTTAGCACTTTTGCATACTTAACAATGAAAAACCCGGTACGCTTCACCATTGCAAGTTTTAACCAACTCATGCATTCGCAAAAATGATACAATATTTATTTCTTGTTTCCTTGGAGAGCGCATTGAAACTTGGCGCGTGGTGAAAGTGCTGCGGGCGACGTCGCTTCAAAGTTACTGCGCCGGAACTTTGTCTCACATGTAGGGTGTGGGCCCAAGATAACGTGTAATGTATGTAGTTTTAAAATAGAATGTTTTAGCGCGCGGGAAACATCTACATTTTTAAAGTGTTTCTTATTTAGAATTATGCAAAGCGCACAACAATGCTGTGGCCTTTTTAAGATTCTGTTCTATTTTTAAAGTTACATATATTTAACAGAATTTGAATCTGTGTATTATTTGTGGACAGTATTTAATAATCTGTTACATTTGTAAATTAAAGCTCAGATAGCTTATTATGGTTGATTGAAAGAATTTCAAACGGCTCTACAAAAGTCAAAACATCGGCTTTAAAAATTTGAACAGAGATGAGTATTTGAAGTACTTTTCAAACGATTCTGGGCCAAAATAAGTCTTAATCGTGAAGTATTATATCGTCGGCTCGAGTCTATTATGTTCCGTCACGTGTGAGCTCGCGGGGCGACTGGAGGCATAATGAGCAAATAATTGGAAAACTGTATAATTTTAGTCGTTTTCGAGTAGGTATATTTATTTTGTAAATATTTTATGAATATCTTGACAGCTATTAAGTTGCAGGTCTGATCTAAATAGGTAAAATCTGCTCGCATCAACAGATTTTTTCAAATCATTCATAAATTTATTTACTAGTAAAAGCCGAGCTACACCGAGCCCTGTCTCAAAAACTCATCTGGTATTAAGATTTTTAGAAATATACCTACTCAATTTCAGCAAAGAGGGCAACCTACAAAATTACTAAACGAATTACACCAACCATACTCATTTGGTTTCAAACAAATTGTCACGGATAGCACGATAAACATTTCGATAAACGAATAAAATGTACCTCACTATTTTATTTGACAAAATCAGCAGCTGTAATCTGGTGTAACGCTCTCTCTCCCTCGCTTGTACCGATTAGGCTTAACCATAGAGCATAGATATTTAATAATAGAGGCACATTTCTTATGGGCGCTCTGTAGACAAACTTTCTGTGACCAGTGTGACCCATATTGCCGCTTGGCGGCGTGGCAGTCGCGCTGTGACAGCTGACTCTACGAGTGCAAGAGAGACGAAAGTTTCTCCTGTGTCACTTAACTACGAGAGCAAGAAAGACGGAGAACGACGCCAGCGCCGCCAACGGCACCAACTATGTACTACACTGACAACCGTCAATACGCCAACCATGACATCTTTAAGAAATACGCTTCTATTATGTAAAATTTGTATTCATTGGCTTAACACAGTAACATTTGCGCCAAAGTCAACAAACGCAATCATAGTTTTAGCAGCACTACAAATGCTTGCTTGTAAAATTGTGTGAGAAGCTAACAAATATATAAACTTTGCAGAATATTATAGATATTAAATACTAAAATAAAAGAGTTGGAGAGAGTACATGACATTGGCCATTCATATACTATTTTTATAGTAGAATATTCTGTAAAATGTTAAAGAGAGCTTGCATAAGCTTTGGTCGTTTTAAAACACAAATATTTGCATGTCAAAAGCAATATGAGAGCACGCGAAACGATAGATCTATCATTCTTACAATATATAGGCAAAGTCTTACGGATATTTCCTTTATGTACTTAAAGATTAGGTACGGAACCAGCAAAAAATAAACACACATTAAAAGGTTAGTAATCTTTCGGGACATGTACTTAGCTATTACGGGGTATTACCGATACTCGAATGATAGTACCAAGTGATAAACACGCCATTGAACGACAGAATTTGTATCGCAAAATGATTGAATCGCCATAAAAATACCATCACATTTTATAGTATTACTTTATGGTTACGTTGCGAAAATATTGGTGTAAGACGTAAAATATATGAGAGTTAAAAAGATTGAGATTCAGTTAGGAACTTCATAAAATAAGGGCAGATATAAATGTTGAGCTGAGTTTGTGACGTTTAGAGAATATATTGTTAATAATATAATATAGTCCGTGTGGTGACGGATTAAGAATACGGATTGTCACCACACCATATCATCCCATGGGTGTCGTAAGAGCTGACAGAGGGAGCATATTATGCAGAGAACACTGAAGAAGAAGCACTGTAAGAGGAGGAAAACTTGATACAAACCCTATACCAACCCGTTTGGCTAGCGTGGTATAGAAGGCCAATTCCTCCTTTCAAAGGAGAGGCCTAGTCCAGCAGTGGACTGTTAAGGGCTGATGATGGTGATGATGAATATAATATAGGGACAGTGTTTAGGTATTTTTCGATTCGTTTCGTCTGCTGACTTTTAAGTCCATCGTTATATTGAGAAGAAAACAGTGAGTCATGGCTCTAGAATACTTTACATAGATAATTGTATAATAGCCTGCTTCTTCTGAAATTAACTTAGATGAAAAGCCCTGTGAGGAAATCTAAGATATCATCCCGTGGTCGTAGTTATCTACAAAACAGCTAATCCGTCATCGCGGCGACGTTATTACATACGTCGAACCATGCTTGGATGCTAATCTAATAATACATACAACAAGTGTTCACCCATCCACAATGTAACCTATGCAAACGTTCCTTAACTCTGTCATTCTTTCACGAACTGTAAGTGTTTTAAACGCTACATACATGTTATTACTGCCTCTATGGTCTCTCGGCATAGATGTGCGCGTGGGATTGGGAGGTCTCGGGTTCGATCCCCGGGTCGGGCAAAGTGTTATTGGGTTTTTCCGCTAGGAAATTCTCAGTAGCAGCACGGAGTCTGGTAATGTGCCCGGTACGGCAATAGGTTCGCCCCCTATTACGTGGGACTAAAATAAATCTGGCAAAAAGTGGGTGTAGCTATATACCTCTGCCTACCTCTTCGGGGATATAGGCGTGAGACTATGTATGTATGTATGTACATGTTATTAATTGCGTTCTACGCAGTTTTCTTAAGCTATTCCTCTCAACTTAATATTATTCGAGTCACGAGGAAAAATTATTTACAAAGCAGTAACGACTTGTGACCGATGCTCTTTACGTAACTGAGGCCCATCACGCTACAAGTTTATTTTACGAGGGTAACACGTTTCCGTAAAGAATTGGATAGTCATCTTATAGTTATTTTTATATGTACACCCTTCTATAAGTTATTTTGTTGATTCCTTTGTTGCGCTATATAAATGTTTTACAAGTCACATAGTAGACTTGTGAGTTCAAATATTGGACGCCCAGATTTTGATATATCGCCTACATAATAAAAGTACACTATCCGGGAACGCGTGAACTAGTATAATTTTCGTCGACGTTGCATAAAAGAAAAAGTTCTACATTGGTTTCTAAAGTCCTTAAGATGCCTACAGTCTAAAATTAAATCAATTTAGGTCTGTAGCACACGTGTTTACTTCTCGTAGACTATTCCTACTTTGATGTTGAGTATCAGGCAGTCGCTCTGTGGAAAAGCTAATATTCAGCCAAATCCGGCTAGACTAGTAAGCGGACCCAAGATTGAAAACTGGGATAACGCTAGGAGGATGATGATGTTGAGTATCTGAAAGTCAAAGGAAATAATAACATAACATAAACATAACTTCACGCCTTTTATCCCCGAAGGGGTTAGCAGAGGTGTATTAAACACTCACACTTCGCCAGTTATGTTTCGGTCCCAATGTTATAGGAAAAAATATAAGTATTTTAATTTCTAAAACCGATCACAAGCAATTAATTAGAATTTGTCTTCTGGAGTATCCAATATTTTAGCATTTTTGGAAGAGCCATAACGACGCATATACCTATTTGTACATCCAGTTATGGCGTTTGCAAACAATGATAAAATATCAGAAACTCAACTATACGTACCTGGTCTACATTGATAATATAAAAATGAATCGCAAAATGTGTTGGTAAGCGCATAACTCAACAACGCCTGGACCAATTCGGCCAATTCTTTTAAATGTTCGTTGAAGTTCAAAGATGGTTTTTACGGCGGGAAAAATTTTATAATTGCCGGAAAACCCCTAAAAACAGCCCTTTTCTTTTTCCCATACAAACGTTTTCTAACTAAAACGTAGAAGTAAACGTAGTAGTAGTAAATTTGTAATTTATTACCGCTGCATAAAGTTCAAATTCGCGTGCGCGTTGATATACTTCTTTGTTTGATGGCAGTTTTGACAGGTTTCCGGACCTGTAGTCTCAGTGCTGCCGCCCAGAGGGCTTCATGTCAGAAAAAACCCATTGATAATCCCTACTTAATATTATAATTTCAGGAACTACCGGTCGGATCTGAAAAATTCTTTTTGTATACGATAGCACAGTTATTCCGGAAGGCTATAGGCTATATAACATAACGCTTCGACCCTTTGGGGCCGTGCAAAAGGCTAAAAAGGCTAAAAGATAATGTCGGCTAATCTCAGGAACTAGCAGTCTGATTTTAAAAGTTTTAAATACATATCGCCTTCGATATTTTAAGGGGTGGAGAATTGAAATACAACATCTATTTCGTGATCAAAGATGGTGGATGGGAAATCAAAGATAGCGGATGGGAAAAATTTTAAAAATCAATATTGGTATCGTCTGCGATGTTAAAAGGGATGGGGAAACCAAATACAACATCTGTTTCGTGATTCAAGATGGTGGATGGGAAATCAAAGATGGCGGATAGGAAATCAAAGATGGCGGAAGGGATTTTTTTTAAAGTCAATATGCGTATCGTCTACGATATTTTACGGAATGAGGAATTCAAAAACACCATCTATTTCGTGATCAAAGATGGCGGATGGGATTTTTCTTTTAAATCAATATGGGTATCGTCTCCGATGTTTAAAGGGATGGGGAATCCAAATACAACATCTATTTCGTGATTCAAGATGGCGGATGGGAAATCAAAGATGGCGGATAGGGAAAATTTTAAAAATCAATATGGGTATCGTCTCTGCTGATTTAAGGGATGGTGAATCCAAATAAACCATCTATTTCGTGATCAAAGATGGCGGATAGGAAATCAAAGATGGCGGACGGGTTTTTTTTAAAGTCGATATTGGTATTGTCTCCGATATTTTAAGGAATGGGGAATTCAATATTATATAAAAATCTATGTTTGTTTGTTCATCATTTATAGACTGTGAAATAATAAGAGATTAAGCGCTAAGTCAATGGTAATATTGGAAAAGGGGCTTGGAAAAAAGGGAACTAAATAAAAACTCTTAAAAAGGCGATACGAAGTTCGCTGGGTCAGCTAGTTATGCATATATCTTGTAAGACAATTTAAAACTAATGCGAACGGCAAACAATATAGTTCAGAACTATTCTCCAAATTGTCGCCACCTGTATATTCAGAACTACTTATTTCAATTTTATATAATGCAGTACACAAGAGATAACAAAGAAGCCAGTGATACTCCCGCAGCATCCGTTGCATTGAATTTCTCCCAGAGATGCCGGATCTATTTCCCTGCTAATGAGATTCGAACCTACTACCTATCTATCCAGACATCTTGTGCAACAGCATACTAATGCACTACTTACTTTGTTCTCCGATTTAAATCTCATTTTCTTACTGTCGGATCAGCTTGTTTGAAATAATATTTTCCCAGTACTATTTAGATGGAGTTGGTAGCAATGGATAAGGTTTTGCGATTGAAATGTCTACTGTGTAGGTTGTATAATCAGTGTACTCAATGCGATACATGCTTTAAATGGCACACAATTTCCCAGAACGATTTTTCTCAGGAAACGCATAGTCAAGAAATAGATAATTAGAAAACTTTTCACTATGGATATTAATTAATTGGAAAGAACACCTGTGTGATGTACTTAGATCACACCTTATCTAATCCACATATAGTTGATTCAAATATGTTTAACAACATAAAAATGTTATGTTTGAAAGCTTATAACTAACGTGATACAGGAAATAACATAAGTAAGACGGGTATTTTCTTAAGAAAAGGGAAAAATACCAATCTAAAAAATATCTTATTGTGTTTTTCTTAATTTTATATTGTTCTATCCACAAGTACCTTTTAAAATATTGCTATATTTGTTTATTTTACACGAAATATTTTCTTTGTCAACAGCCCACACTATGCAACGAACGGGCATGCCTGGGCAGTCTGATGGCCATTCCGGGCCGCGGCGACGTGCCCCGGGAGTCCGAGGAGGTACTCAAGGATGCCAAGGACTTCCTTGGACAGTACTTCGCCTCTATACGCAGGTACAACTTCCTAATTTCTGTAAGCAAATGAAAATGTAATGAGTGTATTCATGTGAAAATATAATATTAGGTATTGTAATTATATAATTACCTGTTAAAATGCTCAGTAGGCTAGTTCCAGTTGATATCCACACATAACCACATTTAAACCAGCCTCATTTATCAAGCTGTACCTAGATGTATGTTTGTTAAAGCCCCTGTACATATTGGCCCAACTAGCTGGCCCAGCATGTTGGGCCAACATGATACGACGCACACTGGCGAGTATTTGCTAAGACCTGGCCAATATATGACTTTAAAATATTGTCGATAGAACACTTTTATAACACTTAGCTTAAACCTTAGTCAATGACGCAACTTTTGAGCATTTTTTTATATATTTTATATGGTAAAATTCCATAACAATCTAAATCTAATCTTCTATATAATCCTAAGAAGTTGATCAAAAATATCGTGCTTTATATAGATGATTTTCAAGTCGCATGTTGTTGCTCGTTGTTTTCACAACTGTAAATGTTTGGTGTTTTTCTGTTATGGATTCTATTTCTAGAGGTATTTATAATTGCTGTCAGATGTTACTACTTTCTAAATTTAATCCTAACACCGATACCCTTGCCTAGAAATTGATAGTATTATTTACTTACGTAAGCAGAAAGAATAACGATATTCTTCTGTATTCCGAGAAATTAGCTATATTCAATTGAAGCATATAATGCTTGTATTAAGTCTGTCATCATCATCCTCTTAGCGTTATCCCAGTTTTTCGATCTGAGGTCCGCTTCCTAGTCTAACCGGATTTGGCTGAATATTAACTTTTCCACAGAGCGACTGCCTGCCTGACCTCTGCAACCCAAAGGGATAGCGATATTCCATGGTTTAGACTAGTGTCCGTTTATTTAGAAGGTACTGACGCCCTAAAACGACTGTCAAAGATCTTCATGACAACCGAGACCGACGGCTTAACGTGCTCTCCGAGGCACGGGACAAGCGATAATTAACAATTCAATACGCACATAACTCCGAAAAGTCATTGGTGCGCGCCGTGGATTTGAACCCGATACCCTCTGCATGGCAGTCTGTTGGTATCTCCACTAGGCTATCACTGCCACCCTAGTATTTAGTCTGTAAGTTCCAGTATTTACGCGTACATTTTGTCGTTGAATATTTTGAGGTCTTTAACTTGAGTTCATTCTTTTAATGAGTAGTTTTAAAAATGTTGATATCTATCTGAAGATGCACAAGAGTCAAGAAATAAGCATATAAATAAATATCGCAGAAACTTAACAAGAAAAACGCCCCGTATTAAAATTACAAATGAGACATTTATTTCAAAGACTTTGCATTTCTTCAGTTCCTTATCACTCAAGTTTACGTAAAACGTCCAGAAAGTCCAATACGCAGTTGCCCTAGATGACATTTAACTATTGAAAGAACCTGAACTGGAGTAAATAATAATAATGTCCTCCTGACCGATTTCGGCCACGGCGGCTTGTTTATATATGAGACTTGCCATCTGCGCGGGACACGGTGGTGGGACACCGCCAACTCCCTGACTCCGAACTTCTATTGGATAATTCCTTACAGAAAAACCCAATATCACTTTTTTTTAGACCCGGGAATCGAACTGGAGTATTTGATATTTAAACAAAGTTAGGTATCAATATTGGATACCATATAGTTTGTGTATCTGTGATCATACTGATCATTCATGTTTCTTAGTTATGGATATTATTAATTATAATACAATTTTCGGTAGTTAAATTCTCGTTAATCTCTATCGTATACAGGGTGTAAAAAGACCCTTATCGAAAACTGAAATCCCATGTTGTACCAATCACTACGAACATTTTTTTTACTTCGGCACCAAACCTGGGAAATTACTGGTTCAGGAGATATTAAGGCTCAAAGTTAGTATAGATTTTTTCTAATTAGGTACAAAATTGATGCATTTACCCCGCTAATATGTTCTCTAGTTGCCCTATAACCCCATGGATAAGTAGATATTCCGAGATTGCACGGGCGCGCTTTTAATTGCGGTTAAAAAAATGTGAAAACCCAAAAAAAAAAGTCGTTTCCCAGGTATTATTTTTGGTTAGTATGACTTGGCATGATGTCTACAACGAGTAGACTTCGGCTTGGTGATGGGTCTTGTGATACCCTGTATATACTACCTATTATCCTTCTATTGTTTTAAAACTATCAATATCATAAAGTCAGTCCTTATATTCACGCTGGTCGGAAGAACGGCCTCTTTTCATAAAATAAAAATTATTCATAGATCAAAAGGTTTACATTTAATTTCAATAGGTTTATTTAATGCATTTTTATTATTAAAACATTTTGGCCATCTTTTTGGCAATATTCGCCAGTGTGCGACGCCAAGATTGCTATTTACACATTGGCTGACGGATCATTCTGCATTGGTGCTTTGACAAAGATGGACGTAGAAGCACTTGCAGCCACGGCTATTTATTTATACAGTGCGTTTTATTATTACCTGCGCGTACATGTGTACTAAAGTAGAATGTGATGCATTCTAAATGTTGTCATTAATGATTATTTTTTACTTTTTCATTTCGTTAATAGCGGCGTGGAGCCGTATGGCGGATAAAATTAATATTACATTTTATCCACCATACGGCTCCACGCTTCATTAACCTGAAATTAAATTTAAAATAGGTAGCTTATTATTAACTAGCCTTTGCCCGCGGCCTCGCGCGTTAAAAGTTGTGTGAAGACACTTCTGATTATTCTGAAGAGTCAGAAGCTCTAATGGTAACACGGACAGTATCTATGACAAATGTCAAGCCACGTTTCAATACGTGTTCAATATTATATCTATAAACACTTTCACATTTCTAATTTTAGTAGGTAGAGAAAATCGTTTCAGCCGTTCGAGCGTAGTATATAGTTATTAGTTTAAATAGGTATGCGAACAATGTAATCATCGATCACAATATGACAATATGTTTGATGTGACAGTACTGACAGATAGCACATGCGCAACACTCAATTATTCGCGCATGCGTTCTTAATTCCAAGAGGAAAATGTCTGCCGTACAAACTTCTATCCTCCCTACAATCCTGCATAGTTTAATTTTTGCAACTTATGGTAGCGTATTTCCGTCTCCATTGTCCAATATATCTCTATATTAAATTTCAACAAAATCGGTTCAGCCGTTTTCGCGTGATAACGGAACATACAAACATACATACATACAAACATACATTCATACCTACACACTTTCGAATTTATAATATTAATAAGTAGGGATAATAGGGATTTTGGTTAAATAACCTACCCAACTACCAAGTCTAGAAGATAACAATGTGGTACCTAATAAAAATATGTTTTTCAACCTATTTCGTTTTTAATTTTATAAAATTAATGAAAAAGCAACATAAAAATTAGTAAAACCATATATATAATTATTGTTCAATTTCGGTATAATTTCTATTAATTGTAAAACCTCATTGCTGCCCTACGCCGCCACCATCGTTATAGGAACTTGGGAATGTAAATATATATGAGAAATATGTATATTCACGCGAAACAGTACTGTCTCCGCTGAAGAGCGGCAACGAAATGAAAAAGGTGTCAACGTGTGAACGCTGTTGGCGGAGCGCGCCAAGATCCTTTGATGTGTGCACAAAATACCGACACTATTCAGCTGGCCGGCCAACGTCGGCGCCAACTACACCAATTAAGCCAACATAGCGCCAAGTAGGTCTGTATACATTGGGCCAATACGTTGGGCCAGCATGTTGGGCCAATGTGTACAGCGGATCTTAAGCCAACATAGCGCCAAGTAGCTCTATACACATTGGGCCAATACGTTGGGCCAGCATGTTGGGCCAATGTGTACAGCGGGCATTAGAAATGATGCAATGCAATGTTTACATCACGTGACCACGCTGAGCTAAAAACTTGTTTTATATACGCTCGCTGACGCGCGCTGCTTTCGCAGCGCCACCACCGGTCAACACGAATAACTAAGTGATCGTTTTTAGTTGTAAACATAATTTATCACTGGCACTTTATTATAACATTTAATTTTAACACACAACTATTATGTACGAACAAATATTTTTGTATTTGTATTTGTTTACTGTGTATGCGTAATAAGCAGTTTTATTTTAAACTATTATTTATTTTATTAGGTTATTATTTTGTAACGTTAGGTACCTACGTTCGTTACGTCACTTGGGGCAGGCATTGAAAACCAGCAAGTCGTGTCGCGGCTAACGTCACGAACGACGCAACGCTGAATGCCTGCCTCATTTGTCACATCGGCGGCGTACAGTTGTAATCAGTTATCCTGTTATATATTTTTAATGTGGGTATTGCTGTAAAATGTAGGTAGGTAATGTTGTGTAATGTGTACCCGTATTAATAAGATTATTTGTACATGCCTACAAACTTACTTGTAACAGGTTATAGTTATATGTACTTACTTACCTTTGTTTGTAATCGATGATTGTACGATGAGATGTGACAATAAAAGGAATTACTTACTTACTTACTTACTAATTATAATACATAAATTTTGTACCCTACGAATAGGTTTTTATCATAAGTTTTTAGTTTGAAACAAACCCTTAGTAAGTTTATGTTTATATAGACATCTTGATTGGATGTCAAGTTACTTAAAGTTATGCTCTTTGGAAGGGGAGAATTGTAGGATACCTGCAAAATAATGCAGATGATCAAGCTATTAATTGTGAAAAATAATTAGTAAGGTTCTACGTTTCATGTCCAAGTAAGACTAAGGATCAGTTCATCACCGGTCACGGTAGGTTAGGACCATTATCTTTCTGACAAATGCAATATTTCAAATATTATGTATTATTTAATCTACCAGTTAATTTAACCGTAACTTACCGGACGGATTTGAGGCTTTAAGTGTTATTTATTGATGAGGATGGCGGCTCTTCATAATTTAAATTTTTCAATTATTATTTATGTGCTGCCCAATTTTTCTGTAATCACTTAGGTTCAAGACCGTTCAATTTCTGTGTAAAAGAAAAATACTTTTATTTGATATTCTCAAGTGAGATCCAGTCACTTCTGAAATCTAAATAGATTTATACATGTCAAATGACAAGTTATCTCCCAAGAATATTTAAAAAAAATGTGGCATAGTCATAAATAAAAAATATTCCTTAACTCTGGAATACTGAAACTGAGGGCCGCAAACTACTCTTTATTTCATCTTCTTTAAGTAGATATAAAAAATTTAGTTTGCGTTGGTAAAACAAGTGTGCCATTTATCAAAATGCTCCGAGGAGATAGATTGAACAGGTTTGACAACATTCATGTCCTGATAACCTGCAAAAAAAATTCTTAATTTTTTGAGTGTACTATTCTGTAATTACACTTTAGTACGTTAGTACTATTAATTATTCTGTGACTTTAGGAAGACAAATTTTGGAGTCAAATACAAGTTGATGAGAAAAAAGCAAAGAAATATGAAAAATGTTAGAATCCTTTTATATTTTAGGTACAACAATAATTATTTATTAATAGCCCTCTTGTAAATCACAATTTCTGTTTACTGGTCTTTCTGAATCAAAAGTCACAGTCGAAGTAATGCAATTTTCAACTGCAATCTACACAGGTCATTCTGAAGCAGTTTGAAATGGAAAATAGCACGTTTCAGGAAAGCTCATTCAAACTATAATTAACGCTCTTTTTAATTAATTTGCAAGAAACTATTTCATGTTGGTTGACAAATTTAGAAAACAATTTTGTGTCGTCGTAAATAGCTTGAGGGGATCTGTGAGCATTACTTAAGGCTTTATTCGCCCCATAAAATTAGGGAAGGGTGGGTTGAGATTACATGGTTTATATTATTTGGCTAGAAAGTAATGTTCTATGCTTTAAAAACGATTTGGAAATTAATATTCGTTCCGT
The DNA here is from genome assembly GCA_944739405.2 of Euclidia mi. NCBI lineage: Eukaryota > Metazoa > Arthropoda > Insecta > Lepidoptera > Erebidae > Euclidia > Euclidia mi. The sequence goes on along the minus strand of OX123198.2, from coordinate 954,289 downwards.
ACGCTCTCTACTAACAGTATTATATACTTATTACTACAGAACTTAGAATGTATCAGAAAAAAGATTACACCTCATAATAAAACAATTAAATCAGATTTTATAAAAAAAAAGCAGTAAACCGAATATTCAATAATTTACAACTAGTATTTTTAAACTAAATCCATTGCGTACCATCATTGCTATCTTTAGACTACCTACTCGGTTTTGCGCTTATACCATAATATTGAGTACCTAGATGATAATAAGAAAATATTGACACAAGAGTCACTACACAAGATAATGTTCATCTTGTCATATTAACTGAGATCCCCATAATCTTCTCCTTCTGTATATATACAACCCTTGCGTTACTGACAGTGAAATTTGGCCAGTATGTCGTTTGGGGACCGTAAGGATGCACTAAGAAGGGATTTACCGCAATTCCCACGGGATCGGGCAAAACGGGTAATTTAAAAAATTAGTGCGTGCTTAGCTGCTGGCGTTCTCTAGTCCCCACATACAGATTCAAAGACAGCTCACATCCCCACTTGTCTTCCAGAGCCAACACTCCAGCACACGAGGCGCGCTGGCTGGCGGTCCAAGAGGAGGTGGCGCGCACCGGCACCTACCAGCTCACCACCACCGAGCTGGTTTTCGGCGCCAAGCTCGCCTGGAGGAACGCTAGCCGCTGCATCGGCAGGATACAGTGGTCCAAGTTACAGGTACCTACCTGCGCTTAGTTGTGTAAACTATACATCCAGGGAACTTTATAAACATACAACTAACGGACACAATGGACACCCACACTCGAAACAACAATTTATGAATCACACAAAGTGTTGTCTCGTGTGGGGATCGAACCCACAACACTCGGCGCAGTGTCAAGCGGTGAGGTGGCCGCTGAAACCACTACGCCAACCGTGCAGCCTAAAAGCAGTCAAAGCTGGCTGAATCAAACAAATTTCTTGACGTCCTTTAAAATATTACTGAAAAATATAAGAGAAGGACAGATCACGATACACCTGTCCTGAGTTACTTAATCTTAATATATAAAATCCTTGCGTTACTGACTGACTGACAGACACGCTACAGCCGAAACTATTGGGCGCAGGGAGCTGAAATTTGGCATGTATGTTCCTTGCGGACCGTAGGGGTGCACTAAGAAAGGATTTCCCGAAATTCCCACGGGATCGGCCAAAACGGGTAAATTTAAAAAAAATGCAGGCGTAGCTGCTAGCGTCCTCTAGTTATACATAAGTTTCTTGAGGTCCTTTATAAATTTAATACAAAATATGAGATAAGTTCATATCAAGTTAAACTTGCTTTAATTTGTCTAAACTATAGGTTCATTGAGGCTTAGGACGCATTACTAAATTAAATTGAAGAAGTACAAGCCCTGTTAAAATTGCCTATCATCCTGAAAAGAATGAAAAATTGTGAGTAGGTGTGATTTTCTGTATGTTTTTACTCATTATTAAAATGAAGATTTTCCGGAGAAATTGGGCTGCGAGGTAAAAAAAAATAATAATAATATTCTGCTACATACACACATCACCATCTAGTCCCAAACTAAACAGAGCTTGTGCTATGGGTACTAGATAACCACACTTATATACTAGACGATAATGGATAAACACACTTATATACTTTTTTGTACATATAATATATAGAAACACCCAGACCAAGACAAACATCCATGTTCTTATCTACATACCGAACGTATGCCGAAGGTATAAGTTACAAATAAAGAATTCTTAGTTAGGATTCTATAATAATTTTCCTAAATCTTGGGCGTGGTTTTTTGACCTATGAGACGCACAATCATTAAACTCCAAAGTAGGTAAATATTATAATATGTTTCAGTACGAAAGGTTAACACATAGTAAAACATTAACATAAAAAATGTTAAAACAATAGAAAATATAAAGCGACTTGCAAGCAGCGTAACGTTGTACTGACAAAGTTAAATAAAACATTTGTGGTATTATAAAGTTTATAACTTTACCGATCTATTACCATCGATACATAAACTTTATATTTTTATAAAAAAAATAAAGTTTATGTAGTGTTCTTTGAATAGCTTGAGTTCAATGATAATAGATCGGTAAAGTTATGCAATACATTTATACAGTAGTTCGATCATCATATAATATTCTACCACATTCACACAACACCATCTAGTCCCAAACTAAGCAGAGCTTGTACTATGGGTACTAGATAATGGATAAACATACATATATACTTTTTTTGTAAATACATACATATTATACAGGGAAACACCAGAGGGAAAGACAAACATCCATGTTCATGCACACAAATGTTTGACTTGAGTGGGAATCGAACCCGCGACCTTCGACGTAGCAGTCGCTTACACTCCCGCTACGCCAACCGGCCGACATATATGGATGGGTGACTAATTTATTCAAGCGCTACCGTGCTACGGGAGATACATAAAGACGGAAACCAAGCCTTTGAACGGCGTATAAACTCTGACACCATAGTTATACGCACACAATATTAACTTCTGGATAGACCAGTCTGGAGACCACGGCTGGTGTAACCCATGCCTTATCGTCGTGGCAAATACAACATGTTTTACCTTTCTATCTCTATCTATCTAAACGTCACGCCTGTCTCCCATTGGGGTAGGCAGAGACTATGGAACGCCAAATGCTCCGGTTCGAACATACTCTTTCGCTTCCTCGACATTCATTAACCTCGTCATACATGCTCGTCGGTTATGGGTACTTTTGATTTGGCCCTTCCGCAGTACGTCACCAATTTGGTCGGCGCGCGGCGTAAGTCCGTCTTGGTCGTCCTCTACCGACATATCCATTCATTCTTACTCGATACACTTCTTTCGTAAATTTTCTTTCATCGCAACATACCTTTCTCAATCTTTGTCACTACATCTTCTTTCAAACCACACCTTTCTCTAATAACACTATTTCTTACTTTATCTCTCATTCTTACCCCGCACATACTCCTCAAAGCTCTCATCTCCACAGCATTTATTCTACTTTCATGCTTTTTCTGCCATACCCACGATTCACTCCCATACATCAGTGTTGGCGCCAACACTCCCTGCAGTATAGCAAGGCGAGCCTTACGGTATAATTTTACTGCTAAAAATGGCCCATAAGGCGCCATTCACACAATTTCCTGCTTTCACTCTCCTTTCAACATCTCCCTCACATTTTCCATCTCTCGAAAACAATGACCCTAATTTGACAAACTCAAAACCGAAAATCATTTGTTAAAATATATACTTACGTAACATAAATATTACTACAATTCGTTTATGTATACGTCAAAGTTTATGTATACAATGTATACATATAGCATTCTATGAAGCAACAATTTGCTTACAATGTCTTCCCATGTGAGAATCGAACACGGTGAATTGAAAAGAGGCTATTAAAAAATCCACAAAGCCATAGTTGCAGTGAAATTAACTCTGACACTATATTAACAGCTTGTGAAAAGGCCATAATGTGCACACATTCACACAGCCCAGTCTCTGATTAGTTCACAAGTTCTCAATGTGCTGACTCACTCTCCTGCAAACACTAATATAATTATCATTAAGTTCTTAGAAAATTTAGTTGGTAATTTGTAGCGAGTGGAAAAACTGTAATGAGCATTGGCTGACGAGGCATTTCTGAGCTCAGACATTCTCTTACACGACCAACTTCATGATGGAAATGTAAAAGCACTTATTAATGAAGGTTAAAATTGCAGCTTTATTTGTTTAGCTTCTGTTTCACTCGGATTTTTATTAATTGTTTCGTTACTGTGTAATGTAAATGACTAAGATTTGCCTTTACGTTATTTAAGTAACAAAAATATATTCTCAAAACTTTAATTAATTGTCTAAAGATTGTTAACTGAAATCGCCCGCGATTCACAGGTATCATGGTTTATACGAGAAAGAAATGTCGCACCAAGTAAATATTTTTTACGTTTGACAGCTAATTGAATGGGTGATATTGGTTTGTGTAGTCACGGGATTGTAGCATTTGGTTCAAACTAATTCTTTTTAACAAATGGTTTTTGGTTTTGAGTTATGTATTTAGTTATAGGTTCATATTAAATCCTGGTCCTATTAAGTCCTATGAATTTGTCTGCAGATAGAACTGATTATAGCCATTTCAGAGTAAAATAATACACAGAGTATATTAAAAATATTTCGTTAAACTTATTCATCGCTAGAACTCTACGTGCTCCACATAAGGTTATCTTTTACGTGAGACGCAAACTTAAACAGCAGTGAGTGTTAAATACATATCTATAACCCGCGGGGCAAATACGTGAAAACTAGGCCTGTCATGTTTGACGCACTTATCGTTTAATAATATGATAATAATAGGGTAGTTTCCAGTGTCAAAATAATTACATTTTATTTTGTCCGTATTTTAGATTATAAAAAAATATGATACATGTATTTTTTCTTTTATCGATTAAATAAAAAATAACAAAGATATAGCCCATTAAAGTTACGTGTGACGTCATCTAGTGCGAAAAAATGCAGCACGGCGTGACGTTATACGTAACTTTAATGAGCTATATCTTGGTCATTTTTGGATTAATTTACAAATAAAAAATACGTATCACTTATTTTTTAAAAATCTAAAGGACGGACTTATAAAATTTTTTTCGTCAACTAGCCTATTAATGCATTGTTCAAAGTTGAATGAAATTTGCCTACAAGATTGCCTGATATCATCTCAAATATAGAATTACATAAGTTATTGCGATAAATTTAGATGCATTATCGTAACAGCTTGCCTGATAAGAAACAATGGTATTCTAAAAATAGCAGTTTCTGCTGAAGTACAAAACCAATTATCTTGGTCCGTGGTCCGTAGTGTCTTAGTAGACTGAGAGCAAAACGGGAAGGTAAACGAATTTGCCGACTCTAATGAGAAAACTCCCATTTCGCACTGAGAGAGAAAAACTGTGGGCAATTAACGACAAGTTTCTCGTGACGCTACTCAGTTTTCTCGATAGACTTTACTTGAATGTCATTGTTCTTTTAAATTTATGATGCGTGTTTTTGATCTGAAAGATATTGGAATGAGTTTGTTATGAATGTGACGTTTCATTTATTTGATGAATCAACTATTATCTGTCTAAAATATACTTTTGTGATTCGGCTGTGAAGGCGAAATAAATAAACTAAATTATATGCAACTGAATTAAAATATTTTCTTCATGCATATTTTACATAATGTTGATTATGAAATCAACATTATGTAAAATAAATACTTGTTTCCATTTTGCCTTATAAAAGGAAAAGACAAAAATTAACATTGCTTGGCACCGTGTTTGCAGATGAGATGGTTAGCGCAATTAGTAAACAATTAATATTTTTGCAAGTCGGACGTAGTTAAAACATTGCATTGTTGTGCTCATTAATTTGCCTTTTTAAAGCTTAATATTTCTTAAATATCTTATAACCATATAAATATACCTAGTCATAAACAAGCTCATTGTGAGATCGAAAGTTAATTAAATAGTCGCAAACAAAAATACACCAACAAAATGACTATAATTTCGTAATTAGAGTTCGTTCAGCGTCGCCGCTTAATTCATTCGATCATTTCCATTCAGTCGGTGAGCGAATGAGGGTGACCCGTAGACTGAGCTAAGTCGTGATGTTACGAGTACGTTCGGTAATTGCGCGGCTCAAACAGATTGGTTCTGTTAATCGACGAGCGATTTGATTATAGAGTCGCGGTTACACGGCCTTATTCTGGTGACTCCATCTTGAAAGCGAAGTATCTGGATAGTCGAAATGTTAATTATTTTATGTTTTTAAGTTTGTATTTTAACGTTTAAAGTAGTGGGTTTCGTACTGGTAACAGTGACGAATTCGGGGTAGTGCTTACCACTTACAGAAAGTAATTGTAAAGTAGCAGTGTTCTTATTATAGCGTTTTGTTAAGGGGGTGGGATCGCTAGAGATTCGAGCTCCTTTCACAGCGTCTCTTCCTTTTTTAAAGGAAGGGGAGAGAAAAGCTTGGCTATAGGATGAAGAATACAAAAATATATATCAATGATATAATAGTTATAGTTCTTCATCACCGTCGATCGTTTGTTTAATTCTACATAAAGTATATATTTAACTTTCTTAACTACATTTAATTAAAGATACGTTTGCCTTGTGTAACTGAATGCATATTTGTCTTCTATATTAATAGTTTTGAACAGTAATGTCTAACGCAATGTCTAAACCTGTACCTACATTACGAATGTTTCCTAATAAAAGCTTTATAAATTAGTAAATATTTATCAACTTACGCGTGCAGTGACGCGGGAAATCGTCTATAAATAATCTGTAAACATATTTTACGTGAAGTCGCTGAGTCATAATCGATTGTTAATCTATTTTCCGTTCTGACATGTCTTAATATAGATTGTGGTAATGTTTATCCGGTATGAATATTTTCTATGCAATCAATATAGTAATTTTATGAATCTAAATATTGATCTGAGCAAGTAGATAAGAATTATAATAATATTTATTTACGGCAATACAGAGATTTCAGAAAAATCGGATTTGCTTCAATTTATAGGTATAATAAACACCATTATGGGCAATTACTTATTTATGACACAAATTGCTATTTAACAAATTCCCAATGTAAACAATATTTTACTAATCATGAAAAAATAATTTAAATAAAAGCAGAAAATAGCAAACATAGGTTTGCAGCTGTTTTTGGTTTTAAATGTTTGTCTTTTTAAGATTATATATTTTGGAGACGTTTTATTTTTCTGAAACATGTCATTAATTCAGCATCGACCAAGTATAATAATATATTTTACAAGTTAAATCCCTTCCTTAAAAGTTCTTAATCCTTTATACTACAGCTTACCTGATTTTCCTATAATATTAAAGTTATTTTAAACTTTATATTGAAGGTTATCTATATACTTTATGTAGAACTTTATCTATGAATAAAATCTGTAGATAAACCTTATGTCTCCACGTTGCTCAGAATAAGACCGCAGGCGTAAAGCGCCATCTCGTTTTCGTGGCGCGTTAGCTCACTCGATCTGTTAACAGCTCAGGCACTGATTACGAATTACGTGAAGATCAAATTAACATCAGCAAAATGAGGAGGTACCTCATCAAATACCCTTATATGTTTAAATAATAGAGGCTTGAAATAAACTTACCTATCTTATTCTAATATATAAAGCTGAAGAGTTTGTTTCTTTGTTTGTTTGGTTGAACGCTCTAGTCTCAGGAAGTACTGGACCAATTTCAAAAATGTTTTCATTGTTAGATAGCCCATTAATCGAGGAAGGATATAGGCTATATAACATTACGCTATGAGCCACGAGAGCTGAGCAGTAGCCTTAAATAATGCGGGTGTAACCGCGGGCTCATCTAGTAGACTAAGATGGTGTGCTACGTGATACAGACCCAGATTTACAATTATATAATTAATTTTTGCTGTCAATTTAGGCAATTTTATGGTAAGAAATGTATGTATTTCTATAAATTATTCCCTTTGTCATTAGAGTAGTCTTAATGTAAATTGTCTTGGTCGGTGTCTCGCTGACCTCCCAAACAAATTGAGATACATTATAATTTACATACATACAAAATATACGACCTTTTTAAGATCTAAATACCTAGATCACCAAATTGCCTGAAGCGCACTAAATTCCTGTCATGCCGAATCCACATTATCGTGGACTCAATATATTAGGTTTTATTCAATAGGACCTGATGGCTAAACCTTTGTCAACGTAATTTGTAGCTAGATTTTGTATAAGCCCTATTGCTCTGATCCATTGAACGTTTGATCAGTGAAAGCAATCAGAGTGATGTATGAAAGGCTCCTTTGTATAGCGTGTACTGTATATGTATCGTATGTGTTTGCTCAACAGGTATTCGATTGCCGACAAGTGACGACGACGAGCGGGATGTTCGAGGCACTCTGCAACCACATTAAGTACAGCACAAATAAAGGGAATATTAGGTGAGGTCAATTTACTATAATGAATCATTGAAATTAAACTACAGTTTACGGATTTTATCGCGTTATATTGGTTTCACTAGTTATTACATTTAAACCGAATGATCTAGAAACTAAATTTTCATTACTATATATATATATAATCAGTAGTTTTCTTAGATTAATGAGTTTTTGGCAAGTATGAATGCCTAAAAAAGCCACGATTTTGATTAAATATACACAACTGCACGTGGCTTACAGAATGCAAAATATTGGTGACTTATAATATTCTATACCTACTTACAACAATACCAAATAAATAAACAGGTATGATATCTGTAAACAATTACCATGGCATTGAGGAAATAATATTTTATTAGGACTTTCTTTTCCTCTTCATATTAGCATATAGATAGATAGAAGGGGAAAGAAATAAAACGTTATCCAATAAATTTTATTAATTATTTAACATTTTTGTTCATCATGGCGTTTATGACCCGAGGCTCGCTTCTATTCCTGTTAAAATGTGTATAATATAATGTGTACATGTGTCCACCAGGTCAGCAATAACGGTGTTTCCTCAACGCACGGACGGCAAGCACGACTACAGGATATGGAACAGCCAGCTCATCAGCTACGCCGGCTACCGCCAGCCCGACGGCACCGTGCTGGGCGACCCCATGCACTGCGAGTTCTCAGAGGTAATATATGGGACATATGAAATCAAAGAACATTATGAAACTTTAAGCTTTCTGTATAGGCGGTGTCCCACGATGCATGGTTTGGCACCTTTGAAGTTACTCTATCCGCAGTGTACCATCAACACCACGCACCGTGGAAAGCGGGCTTAATGCCTTGCAATCGTCTTTCTCGTGTGAGTGTTGTGAGTGGCCAACTCTGGTGCCGGAGTTTTCAGGCCACCCGAAGGCCTCCGACATGGCCTAACGATCCTTGTCCTGAAACAAGAACTGGGACCGACTGCTTTTACGTGCCCTCCGAAGCACGGTAGCGCTCTGGTGTAAATGCCACACGCGGTCACCCATCCAAGTGGCGACCTGTGCAAGCGTTGCTAACTTTGCCGTCCTGTTACGATTGGCAAGCCAAGTCTCGCTATGAACGCACCTTGCAATGATATGCGAGGATCTTCCCCGTTTTTGGGAAAAAAGATCTACTTACCAATTCGACAGTATGTCAGAATCTCATCCACGAGGCCAAGTCGGGCTGATTAAATAAATTTATGAACTATTATTTACTGTTCATCCCGTAATTTTTAAGTAGGTACCTAAGTACAGTCGAAAAACTTCCCGCTAGACCACCATAAGAGCGAGAATCGCTTAGCAAGGCATCGTCTCTTCCAGTGTACACGCATATTGACTCTCATATACAAAACCAGTTTCTTTGCCAGCAACTCTGTGTGTGAGCCAAGGGAATTTTGTTTCGAACTGGTCCAGCGCCGACTTGTTTGATTGTATGTACCTATTCGTTAACTCATCGGAGTGATAAATATGTATATAGATACGAAACTCGAACAGCACATTGAAAATATTCTTGTATTCGGTCGGCAGCTTTTAAGACTACACAATGCTATTCAAATTTCCAGCTCTGTACAAATATTAATAGAAATCCTTTGTCTTAGAATTGTAATTTTATACGAGTTGAGAAACTTGAAATGATCGATGAAATTCATCTCATATTTATGAGACAGGCAATAAAGATTCTGATCTACTATTACAATGTCAGGCTTACCAAGTAAGTACCTCTGAAATATAAACCCTGATATAAAATTCGTGGTATTAATACCTATGATTGAGAACTTTAGTTCCCAATTATAAAACATCTCCCCGTTTATTTCCTCTGCTATTTTATTTCATCATCATTATATGCCCTGTATTTATACTGTTCTCTTGCTGGACCTGGGCCCCTTCTTACTATGGCAAGGCCATAGTCCACCACGCTGGCCAAGTGCGGGTTGGTGAAAGTCACAAGTCTTCCGAGAACAATAAAGAGAACTCTCAGAAACGCAGCTTTCCTCACGATGTTTTCGTTCGCCCTGCATCAATACTTCGAAGGGTCGTTGGTGCGCGCCGTGGATTTGAACTCGAGACCCTATGTGCAACAGTCTGTCACTATCTCCAGTAATAATTATCTTATGACTTAGTTATATATTTCTCAATAAAATATTAGTTTCCCAAAACTGCACCGAAACCCACTCTATTCAGTTAGAATAATCCATTGTATTGGGCAGAAGTACATCAGCTGGCAGTTCCATCTGCAATAAAACTTGTACATGCACTCGCGTGGATTGATGGTCATTGAAAACATTCGGTTATTGCATCCACTACAAATAAATCATTCACTCACTGACATATTTCGTTCCTCATGCCCCTGTTTCATACACAAAGTATAGACCAGAGATGAACGAGACAGCTTGGCAGTTAAGCTCGGTGCGAAAAAAGCATTGACATCCAAAAATATCAGTCCTACATATAAACTGCCGGACTCAGGCCTCTTCTCTTCATGAAAAAGAAGCTGCTGGATAAGGAAATCTGAGTATAATCATTTCAGACTTTCTGCAGTAGCATTGCTGGCCACAGGCCTCTTCTCACTATGAGATCGATTCGATTACAGTCCACCACGCTGGCAAAGTGTGGGTTCACATGACTTTCGAGAAATGTAAGAAAACTCTCAGACATGTTGGTTTTCCCACGATGACCCTTTACCGCTTAGCACGCGATAATTGACAACATGCACTTAACTAAAAAAGTCAACCCGGAGAGCAGCAATCTTTTGGGACGCAGAAGGTCTCGGGTACCAATCGTATCACTTTATTTTCACAACGCTGAGCTGTCTCGTTCATCTTTACTACACCCTCAGGCTTACCTGTATAGTAAGCCTAATTGTTTACACAAGTATTATGTACAAGTGAAACGGGTGCGTTTGATTACATCGGCTGATTACGTGAACAGCTTTTATTTGGCGCACCACGCTGGTTTAGACACTAATGCAATTCTAGCGCACCCTTGCATAATGTTCATTTCGGGTACAAAGGCGAAATTGATAATAACGTCCTTTCGGTATGTAAGCGGTGAATATGTTTGTGAAGGTCTGTCATGTGCATTTTTAAGCTGGGACAATTTTTCTAACCACGTTTGCTAGACGTAGAAATTTATAAGTAGGCTGCCTCCGTGGTCCAGAGGATAGCTTATGATTCTACTGATTAGGAGGTATCGGGTTCGACTCCTGGTCGGTCGGAAAAAAGTTCCTTCATTTTATAAACTTTCAGTAGCAGCATGGAGTCTGGCAATATACCCGGTAACTACGATAGGCTCACCCCCTATTACGTGCGACCTACAAATTCAAAACATAATGAAATGTGGGTGTAATGTTACACCACTGTCTACCCCTTCGGCGATATAGGCGTGAATAATAAAAAATAGAATTTGTGTAAAAAGTGTTTAAAATGTATTATGGCATATCCACATTATCTATCCGTCGTCGAATTATTGGGAGCAGTGCAGCGGTCATTTAAAACGTTGCAGTTTAATAGAAACATTTTAGCAAATATTAGATTCTTCGATGGGTTGTTAATTTTACGATCAAAATAAAATGATAACCTTTAGTATTTACTAAAGACAAAGACAAGGTAATAACCAATCAATAATAATTGATTCAGTAAGCCAATTGTACTAGTACCTACATACAAAGGTCCCTAATAATCATCGATATATAATAGTACTACTAGGACAAGATGACGGGTCACGTACAAAATCTTAGCTAAAATCTGTCCGCGACCGTATTCCTACCAAACGGAGACAAATTTTTAAAACAGTTTTAAGTTCAACCAAATTACAACCATAACATCGAGTGATAAAGTCATACATCATAAAAAAATATCTACTACTTACGACCAGTCGTGACAAAATACGTCATTTTCGTTTATTTTCTTATTTTTTCGAATTTTGAATTCGAATTTTACTACATGATATGGGCTAAGACATATATGGACTCGCGCTGAACACTAAAATAATTTATAATATGAATGAACGTAAAAGTTTACTAGTTAGTTTAGTCAACCGCTTGGCGCCGCGGGAGCGTAAGCCACTGCTACGCCACAGGTCGCGGGTTCGATTCTCGCTCAAGTCAAATAATTCTGTGCTTGAACATGAATGTTTGTCTTGGTCTGGGTGTCTCTATGCATAATATGCAGGTATTTAAAAATAGAAGTAGCTATATATGTCTATCCAATGTCTAGTATCCACAGTACCAGCTTATGCTTAGTTTGGGCCTAGATGGTGTCGTAAATGGTAAAAAAAACAAATAATTCAAATAGCCTTAACCAATTTTAAACAACCAATTTCGATGTTCTGGTAACAAATTATTAAAAAAATATTACAAAAAAGATCGACTCCATGCATCTACTGTTCTAGTTTGTGTATCAGTTATCACTGTTATCTGTGCCTTGTCAAGATTTTTTGACGTGCATCAAAATTTTTTTATGGCGGATTAAATCATTAATTTCTTTCAAAATATGATATAATTTGGTAATTCTAAGCTTAAAATATAACTTATTTTTTTTTTACTTACCGAAATTAAGATACTTCATCTGTTAAATTGCATTTTTGGGCATTATTTTTGCAACCTTTTACTAGGCACTGCGGCATTGTGAAACGTATTGACGTTGGCTGTGTTTCAAACCAACTAAACACAATATACGTTCGCGCTGTCAAGCGAGGCGTTATTTGTCGAGACGGTTTTTTGGCGCGGACACGATATCTGGTAGTATTATATATCGATGCTAATAATAAACCTTCCGTAGTTTTATCTTCATCCACCGAAAGTTTAAAAGCTCTAAAGCCAAATATGAAGCAACCCTTCACTTAACCCATAAAAACTTCGCAGATAAAACTATCAAACGATTAAATCCCTTTCTAATCGATCTAACACCTCGTATCGTCGCAAACAAAAGTTATGTCAATGATGTCGTTCCAGTTGTGCCTGAAGCTGGGGTGGAAGCCTCCTCGAACCGCGTGGGACATTCTGCCCCTCGTGCTCTCGGCCAACGGAAAGGACCCCGACTACTTCGAGATCCCCCGGGAACTTATCATGGAGATCAACATGACCCATCCCACGTAAGTACTTTGAGGGGTGTCTATTGAATTACTTGAGCTCTAGCAATAATTTTGTATTTGTAACACTTTGCTGTGATTGAAACTTGAATTTATTAACAATAAGGTGGTATAAGAACCCTAAATCAAATAACTGCCTCCGTGGTCCAATGAATAGCGTATGCGACTGCTGATCGGAGGTCCCGGGTTCAATTCCCGGGTCGGGCAAAGTGTTACTGGGTATTTCCAAATTCTCAGTAGCAGCACAGAGTCTGGTGATGTACCCGGTAACGGCAATAGGCTCGCCCCCTATTACGTGGGACCTAAAAATTCATGGCAAAATGTGAGTGTAATATTACACCTCTGCCTACCCCTTCGGGGATACAGGCGTGAGTCTATAAAAAAAAAACAATAAATAATGGAGAGAAAATGGTTTAGTATTTAATCACGATTATATGAAATTATTGTTTAAGTGATATCACATGCTTGTGAATGAGATGCGTGAAAAGTATGAGTTATTAAAAACCTTTCTTACGTTTATTTAAAAGTCATTTTTCTAAATTAACTATATTTTTGGATTGTAAGTTATTTTAACATATTTTTTACATCAATCCACCAGGAAACTGATCGGAAAATATAAACTCAAACATTTGAATTGTACGAGATCTTTCTTTTTTTTAATCCTATCTTCATCATCAGCCTTTAACAGTCCACTGCTGGACTAGACCTCTCTTTTGAAAGGAGGAATTGGTCTACTATACCACGCTGGCTAAACGGCTTGGTATATGATTTGTATAAAGTTTTCCTTCTCTTACAGTGCTGTTCTCTGCATAATATGCTCCCTCTATCGGCTCTTACGACACCCATGGGATGATATGGGGTGGTGACATTCCGTATTCTTAATCCGTCACCACACGGAATGAATTAAATCCTATACTAGAACCAAATCCAATACGTCATTTTATTACATCTGTTTATATTTATAAATTATGAACTCTACATACCGATTTTTACGCAAGTGACTCATCTCTTTTATCACTTACACCTACCGGCTGTAGTTATTGTATGATTTATTCTTAGATGTGAATACACCGTGATAAAAATAATGTTAACTAAGCTAATAACTGAAATCAATCATTAGTTGATTCTTAGAAATTCTTTACGTAAACATATTGGCTCATTTTCCATCACGTTTAGCAACACATTAGTCTACTGTATATAAGATATCTACATATATACGTGCATACATTAAATTTGTAACCAATCATGAAAGTTAGACTCGGATTATAAGCGCTTAAATTTTTAAATACATTAACTTGTTTACATAACTTAATTCTGTTTTCCAACCCCAAGATTCTGGCAACATTCGTAAATGTAAAACCATAAATATATGAACACAAACTCATTCCTCGGTTGTGTTACTCCACTTAATTCTGTTACGAAACATTTTCTTCGCGTATTGTTCTCAACAAATTCGCACAAAACACGAATACCAAACACATTACACAGTTTGACATAATCAAGTTTCGCACAAATGTAAATACTTTCGCTTAACAATACATGTTCTTAAATTTACACAGTGTTTAGCCTTAGGACTAGTTTGTAAAACTTAAATTGGACCGGAGAAATACAGGCTTCCCTTTCGAGGTTACGCATAATATATTTTTCGCTACAGTTTCTCTGATACATAGCTCCTTTAATGGTCCATTTAGGGAATATAGTTGATAATACCAATCCAAAGGGAATACAAATGACTTGTTTGATATAAAAAGCAGTACCTTCTTAGTAATAATAACGCTAAATAGCTTTTGAGGGTACCCTTTTTTAGGTTGGTGAAGGTAAAGGATATTGTATGACTCATTATTTATTTGTAAAGGCTTGGTTACATAAGTTTTCTTTTAAGATCTACAGATGGTATACGATTAGAATTTCTTAATAGTGTCTCAATAAATAACCAAACTCACATCACCATACTAGAGCTAACGAATTCCTCTTCAGGAATTTCTCACAAAAGAAGGCAGGGTCTAACTAACTCCGGACTATAAATCTAAAGATTGTTGTTACTAGCAAAAAGTCTTGTGTACGGAAAGGTTCAGATTGAGTTCGCGTCCATACGTACATAGTGTAGGTAAGAGTAGAGTAAAACGCACGTCCTTCTTATTTTCCATCAGAGATTTATGTCGACATAAAAAGGTCTGGGAATGCATATAATGTTGAGAGACGTGCAAATATAGGAACAGCGTCGATTCAGCGCAGATTGCTTATCGTAAAAGTGTGGTCCAGTGATCTCCAATCTACGTTTATTGGCCGTAAATCTGGCTCTATTCAATAATGTATCGCTATTGATAATGTTAACAGGCGCGAGAGTGTAATAAACGAGGCGGTCATGTTGTGATTCGGCAATAACCGACGATATCGGCGTAATCATGGAGGAGGTCGTCCTCTTTGTTTGTTTATTACCTGTTACACTTTGGTGTCTTTGTGTGATTAATACGTTGTAAGCTTCTTAGAAATGTTTTGCTCATATTTCAACGTCTTAATTTGCTATAAAATATCATTATTGAGTATTTTCGTATATTGACAATCGTCAGGATTATATGCAAATTTTATCCAGATAATTATACACCCAGACACCGAAAATTATCCCAAAATGTATATTCATAACACAGACTTTTGGTCTGAGTGGAAATTGATCCAATTAATCTGTAGACTAACAAACCAGCCAATAGTATTCAGTCAGGCTAAAGGATTTTTTTAATCTATAAATGGCGTACTTGGCAAGTCTTGACCTCATACTTCAACTAAGTAAATACTAGAGGATGCCCGTAACTACGCAGGCATATGATTTTTTTTGAACCGTTTCTGCCCGATTTCGTGGGAATTTCGGGAAATTCCTTCTTAGTGCACATACTACATTTTTAACCGTGGGAGAGCCATGCTTCGGCACGAATGGATCAGGCTCGACCGGAGTGATACCACGGCCTCACAGAATACCGGCGTGAAACAACGCTTGCGTTGTGTTTCGCCGAGTGAGTGAGGGTACCCCGCCTATGATGGTGCAGTTGAAAAATTTTTTGCTACCCCAGGAGGGTACCAACTGCGCTAGCGTTGGAGAATCCCTCTCTGGACGTCCGCGTTCAGGACACAACGCATCTAAGCGTGGACGCCCAGGCCGCCCCTCGTACTCCTTGTGCAAAACTGCGCTCGAAAAGTCCCTAAAAAGGAGCAAAAATATCCTGGCACCCCCTGCCACACTGGCCGTGGACTTCTGCAATATCAGGGGATTACACACCAACCTTAATGCTGTCCACCGCCACCTCGAGACAACAAAGCCGGCCTTGCTCTTCTTGACTGAGACGCAGATATCGCCTCCAGCAGACACTTCCTACCTTACTTACCCTGGGTATGGATTTGAACACTCCTTTCTGTCCAAGGCCGGAGTGTGCGTGTATGTTAGAGACGATATCAGTTCTCATCGACTTAGTAATCTTGAAGGTAGGGTACCTTTCCACCTTATGGCTACGTATAGATAGCGACGACCACCCCCGCGTCTATGCTTGCCTTTATAGGTCCCATAGCGGTGATACCGAAACTGACCGACTCATTGAGCACAGCCAAATGGCTTCAGACTTTGTGCAGCAGCAGATCCCGTCAGCAGAGATCATCTTGCTTGGCGATTTTAACGCCCATCGCGCCGACTGGCTCAGTTCCAGTAAAACTGATCATGTGGGGAGATCTGTTCACGACTTCGCACTGGCTTATGGCCTGACACAACTGGTTACCACGCCCACGCGAATTCCAGGCGTTGAAAGCCAGAATCCTTCACTGCTAAACATTCTGCTGACTTCTCATCCGGACGGCTACAAGGTATCCGTAGGCGTCCCACTTGGCTCCTCAGACCACTGCCTTGTCCGGAGTGTGGTGCCTCTCACGTGCTCGCTGCGATCGCGGGCTACACGCAGTCGCCGTGTGTGGCGCTACAAGTCAGCAGATTGGGATGGGATGCGGAACTTCTTTGCGTCCTATCCTTGGGGACAAATATGCTTCTTGCCGGATGATCCCAACGCCACTGCTGATTCTGTTGCTGATGTGGTGCTACAGGGTATGGACCTTTTCATTCCATCCTCTGTGTTCCCCATTGGTGGCAAATTTCGGCCTTGGTTTGGTTCATCTTCCAAAAAGGCTTCTCGCAGGAAGCAGGAAGCTTACCAAGCCTGGGCTGTTGCGGTGGCGGAGGGGGATGAAAATACCAGCGCATTAAAAAAGGAGTATAACTTTGCCTCCAGGTCCTTCAAAAGAGACACTGCTAGTGCGAAGACGAAGCACATCGGTAGAATTGGCGAGAGGCTTGAGCGCCTTCCATCGGGAACTCGCGCATTCTGGTCTCTTGCCAAAGCTATCGAAGGGAACTTCTGTAAGCCATCCTTTCCACCGCTACACATGGGAAATGACTCCTTGGCCCACGACGCAAAGCAGAAAGCCGATCTTCTGGGCAAACTCTTTGCGTCCAACTCGACCTTGGATGACGGGGGACAGGAACCGCCTACTATACCGCTGTTGAAGGGCTGTATGCCGGATATTTGGTTCCACCAACGCGCAGTCCGTATGGCACTTCTGTCCCTCGATATCCATAAGTCGAGTGGGCCTGATGGAATTCCCCCTAATGTGTTGAAGATCTGCGCTCCAGAGTTGGCACCAGTTTTGACACGCCTTTTTCGTCTCTCCTACTCATTTGGCGTAGTCCCAACATCGTGGAAGACAGCATTGGTCCACCCGATCCCTAAAAAAGGCGATCGCTCTAATCCGTCCAACTACAGACCCATAGCCATAACCTCCCTCTTCTCGAAGATAATGGAGTTCATTATTAACTGCCAGCTCCTTCGGTTTCTAGAGGATAATCAGCTGCTTAGTGACCAATAGCAGCAATACGGCTTTCGTAAGGGTCGGTCGGCTGGCGATCTTCTAGTATACCTGACACATCGTTGGGCACAGGCGATCGAGACAAAGGGGGAGGCTTTGGCGGTCAGTTTGGACATAGCGAAGGCCTTCGATCGGGTCTGGCACAAAGCGCTTCTTTCGAAGCTCCTTTCCTATGGGCTGCCCGAGAAATTATGCGAATGGGTCGCCAGCTTTCTTACAGACAGAAGCATAAAGGTCGTAGTTGACGGTGAATGCTCTGACGCCTTGTCTGTAAATGCTGGTGTTCCACAAGGCTGCATGCTATCGCCTACTCTGTTCCTCCTGCATATCAATGATATGTTGCTAGATAGCGGCATTCATTGTTATGCAGATGACAGCACAGGTGATGCTTTATATACCGGCCACGCCAACATTTCTCGGGAAAAAGTCATCGAGAGCCGACATAAACTTGTGTCAGAAATTGAGACCTCCTTGGAGATGGTCTCAGATTGGGGAAGACTTAATTTGGTCCAATTTAACCCCACAAAGACACAAGTCTGCGTTTTCACCGCAAAAAAACTGCCGATGGTCGTATGTCCTCGTTTTGAGAGCACCCCCTTGACTGCCTCCTCCAGTATTGGAATACTTGGTGTCGACATATCGAGCGAAGTCCAGTTCCGCGGTCACTTAGAGGGTAAGGCTAAGTTAGCCTCGAAGAAGCTTGGCGTGCTAAATAGATCGAGACGGTATTTCACTCCGGCCCACCGCTTGCTCCTTTATAAGGCGCAGGTCCGGCCGCATATGGAATACTGTTCTCATCTTTGGGCAGGGGCACCCCAGTACCAGCTTCTCCCTCTAGACCGCATCCAACGGAGAGCCGCTCGAATTGTCGACTGCCAAGATATTTGCAATCGGTTAGACCCCTTCGCGCTGCGTAGAGATGTAGCCTCGCTATGCATCTTTTATCGCTTCTACTATGGGGAGTGCTCCGAGGAATTGTTCGGATTAATCCCTGCCGCCTCTTTCCGCCATCGTTCTACGCGACAGCATTTCCATTCCCATCATTTAGATGGTTGGCAATCCACAACGGTGCGTTTCTCTAGAAACTTTCTGCCTCGCACCTCTAAACTGTGGAATGATCTGTCACCTGCGGTTTTTCCGAACCAATACGACCTTCAAACCTTCAAAAAAAGAGCGTATTCCTTTTTAAAAGGCCGGCAACGCACTTGTGACTCCTCTGGTGTTGCTGGTGTCCATGGGCGGCGGTAATCGCTTAACATCAGGCGATCCGTCTGCTCGTTTATTCCATAAAAAAAAACTGCCTTTCAGCCTCCTGTACTCCATGGGTTTTGGCTGTACGTTGTCTGTCAGTCAATGAAATACATATAGGTACTGCTTCTTCCTTTAATTAAGAGCCTAGTTGGTGGGGCAATTGCCATTGCTTTCGGGTACCCCTTTCTTTATAGTTACTGAGTATTTATACATATTTATTTACCTTTTTTACTAGGAAAATCTCCCTTTTCGCTAGGGTTACAAACATAAAACCAACAGACACGTTTGGAACAATAATTGGTAGTAATATATGACGTGTGTGTGTCCAGGCACGAATGGTTCGAGGAGCTGAACCTGCGCTGGTACGCACTACCGGCAGTGTCGGGCATGCGCTTCGACTGCGGCGGCATCGAGTTCACGGCCAACGCGTTCAACGGCTGGTACATGAGCACCGAGATCGGCTGCCGCAACTTCTGTGACACCAACCGACTTAATATGCTTGAGGTGAGACACTATTCTCTCATTTGGTTAATGTACTATGTACTTACTTCTTTAAGAATTTACCTATTTTTCATCACTGCACCATGCTATGAAAGAACAAAGAAGACGAAAGAAATAAAGAAATCTTTATTGCTATACAGCATATAAGTGGGAACATTATGTACTTAATAACTATATACAAACAAAAATCGAATAAAAACAAAGAATAACAAAATGAGTTAATGAATACATGCGTCCCACAGCTATAGCAATCAGGTCACAAGGGCCGGACGCTGGTCTTCCACTGGAGCCTGTTCCCGACTGATTGACAGAATGCCTAATGCATTAGGTTTTGTGTATTAAACATCAGTCATCATGATCAGCTCTGTGTACTTATATAAGCTGCTATGCATGAGCCCTCAGTGTCAGAAAGGGTAAGACCATAGTCCAACACGCGGCCCAAGTGCGGGTTTGTGCATACTCTACGCAAATCGACATATTCATCATTGACGCACAGCGGAAACTGAATATGATATATGTAAACGCGTCTCTTATCTAGATGTGTATGTGTCTGTGCATTAGGTAAATTATGCATTAAATTATGTGTGAATCTACTAGCATAGTGTAGAACTTAACATAACACAGAGTTATTTTATTTGTGTAATTAATAGATTTTTTTTCTTTTTATTATAGTGTTGTAACACTTTTGTTTTAGTTTACGCGTTTAATAAAATTAATCAGTTTAACTAAAATATGCTGGTTGACTTTCGTGAGTCACTTATCCGCAGGTTACGGTTGAAAATCAGTGTCTGACATAATTTTATGTCAGACGTATACTGAACCGTGGCCTATTTTTGGCATATTCATATTATAATTAATGTGTCTGTATTTTTTGTTTTGTTTTACTCTGTTGTGTATATGTACATATATATCTTTGATCCTTTTTTTTGTCCTTGCAGTGTATGTATGTATGGCAAAAATAAAATTATATTTCAATAACTAATCAATAACAAACTACATTGGTCCATGATTACAAAGTTGCTTTTAACTTATTAGCATAAATAAATCTACATACAAACATGCATAAAACATACATAATTTCAGCGCAACTAACTGTATAACCCAACGTGATCCGTAACTAATAAATTACAAAGCGACACAAAGTGTAGCAGTCGGAATGAAATGTCCATGTTTGCATGAGACCGCGATTGCGTTAGATTCAACCACACGCGCGGTCCTGACGTCGTGTGGTCGACATTTCGGTCGCGTGATTGACGATTAATTACAGCGTGACTCAATGCCGTAATAGTTGGCTTTACAATAACATGAATTATGCCACATTAAAGGACTATTTTGTTAATGCAGGAGTTTGACGCTGTTGTAAATTATAGAGCGATGAACGCGGGAACTGATGGCATTGTTGTGGTTAATAAAATATAGTTTGAAGTCATTTACTGATTTTATCCACCACTATCTATATTGAAAGTAACTCGATTATTTAGTAATGATGATATTCTAATATTACATATTAGACATGGACAATTGAACGTGAGCAATAAACTCAGTAACGTAAAGCGATTTCAAATGTATCAAGAATATCAAGGCTTTACATTAATCAACAATAAGCTATGTTTACGGAGTCCTGCTTCGCAAGTGTTACAAGAAAGTCTAACATAACATGATGTTGATCTTCAGTGTGTTGCACAAGCATACTTTCAAAGTATGGTGAGTCGCAGTACAGTTTTGTCGCACAAGTGTGCATTCGTCTCACTTTCATTTTTCGAGCTCACGTAGTGCACTGCTAATCACAAAATTTAAAAAAACGTAGCCGGGTCTCCCTTGTTTGACCGAAAGTAATTTGACAAATTTCACTTCCCAACAAATTTTTCGCATAATTTCATTTGCCAAATTATTACTTAGCAAAAAATCTATTCACAAAAAATTGTAACGCAAACCTAATTTTTTGGGAAATGAACGTTTAAACTATAACTTGTTTACCAACTAGTACTTTTAACATTTTTTATTTAGTCAAATATTTCAGTTGGAATAACAGTTTTTACGCAAAATCAATAATTATCCTAATCTAAATAGTTCAGTTCCGGGTAACCTACTACGGGTAACAATCTCTTTTTTCTATTAATGCAAGTCGTTTCTGGCACTCGCCGGCCGCTACCGCGGCACCGCTCGCTTCGTTCGCTCGGCTCGTGCGTAGGAGGTCACAGTTCTTTTTTTTTTTTTTTTGGTGTCGTGTTTGAAAATCCTCATGGAGTCCCTCCGCCCCGGGAGAAGGACGAAGGGGACTGTCAGACTCTTACTGACTAAAAACCAACCCGTGTTCCTCATGTACCCGTGTGTCGGAGGGTAGGGATTCACATAAACATTCGTCGCTACCCCCCGACGAGTATTGGCCCGCCAGATGGTCAGGCGGGCCCCGAACAAAACTCCCTTGGCGGCGGATTAAGGTGTTGGGCTCCGCCGCCAAAACACTCAGCGGCCGCAGAGGATAGGGAAGACGGCAACGCAACACCGCATCTCCTCTTCCTCTGCGGCGCCACCGCGACGCATCGAATGGTGCGCCCCCATTTGGTCGCGGGAGATAGGGCGCGCGGCAACGCAACACCGACACGCCTCTCCTCCCGCGACCGCACCCGACTGCGAGGGACAGACAGAACTGTCCCCCGCAATCGCACCGTTGGACGCATCCTGCGCTGGCCCCGCCAAGCCCACGCGGAGCGTCCCCTCCTGGATCCCTCTTAGCTTCACCGCGGGTAACCAATCCACGGTTACTGAGCCCCCCCCCACCATGACAAGGGGGAGATCCCACGGGGGGGAGGAGGTCACAGTTCTAACCTATCCTAACCTAACCAATTTTTTTTAATAGTTAATCTACTCTAACTTCTTCCATAGAAAACTTATATCACCAAACGTTTAATATCTGAAGATTGTTTTCTGTAATAAATCATTTGATTAAAGACCAAATACCATAATGACATTATTCTTGGTAATATTTTGCCAAGTAAAAATTTGACCAAATAAAAATATGCGTACTAAAAGCATTCGAAATATTGCAATGGTATAAAAAAAGGTTGCTAAAATTTGTTTGGGTAATGAAATTTTGTCAAAATCTTTTTGGCAAAACGGCAGGATCCTAACGTAGCCGTAGTAGACAGACTTTAAGATAAACCGATGCCTTGGCAAGGATCAACAAAACGATCTGATCATTTCGTTCGATCCTTGTTCGAATCTACAGTTCAAATTCCGATCCACATTCCAATAATTCTTTATACCAGCAGCGGTCGAAAACACGTGGTCCGCGTGGGTCTTATATGTGACCGGTGATTCTTTTGTAAAAATATCATTATAATAGACCAAGGAGCCTCACAGTTCGGACTTAGAAAAGGCACAAATACTGTCTAGTTATTATCAAAATTGCGGCCCGCCTTCAGTGCATTTTGCCACCCTTGCCTATCAAAGGTTGTCGACCGCTGTTGTATACCATTGCCTTACATACATACATAAAGTCACGCCTGTTGCCCGAAGGGGTAGGCAGTGACTACGGAACGCCATTTGCAACGATTCTGACAAATCTCTCGTGTTTTATTCCCTCTCATCAAATTTCTCACGCATGCTCTTCATGTTAACAGAAAATAGCGCAGAAGATGGGCCTGGACACGCGCACGCCGGTGACCCTGTGGAAGGACAAGGCGCTGGTGGAGTGCAACGTGGCGGTGCTGCACAGCTTCCAGCAGCACAACGCCACCATCGTGGACCACCACACCGCCTCCGAGAGCTTCATCAAGCATCTTGACAACGAGAACAGGCTCAGGTCAGTGGGGCTACTTGTCTGTCTAAAACTTAGCCTTAAAAGCTTATAGTATATCACGCTCTTACCCGAGGTCAGTGATACAACTAGTCCGTTTGAAACTTCGCTTAAAAACTATGGTAAGTACAACGAGCATTTTCCACTGCATTTTGGAAGGTATTTTATGTTAACAAAAATAATTCGCTGAAATGTTTGTATGCGCATAAGTTCCAAGCGATTGCAAAAAAATTGTTTGTATGAAAAACATAATATTTGAAAAATAATGCACGATATTTAAAAAAAATATATATCGGTACGGAGTTCGGCGAGTCTGATAGTATAGTAACAAATTATAGCACCATCATAGGTTAAATTATTCTACTTGTTTTAACTCTGACTTCATATTTTAACCTTGTCAAGTTCTTTAGATAAAAGGTAGCCCAGTCTACAATGTCTATGGTTATGGTAATTTCGTCAAACTAAAACAAGCAAACACCTTTGTATTTAAAAAAAATTAACACTTGAATGTTTCACTCCTACTTCCCACTAAAAAAGGTAAAAATCATAAACGTCTCTGATAATTTCTATGGGCCCCGAACACTATGTCCGGTTCCCACAGAATTTGTTAATTTTCCTATTGTTCTACAATAGTTTGCGAACAAGTAACGCCTGTTAAAATATATTTAACTATTCATTATTCAACATTTGCCATGTGTCACGACTGTTTGATAAGTGCTGGTTTAGTCACTTAACAGACAAGATCATACTTTAGTTCTTATTTTGAATCTGCTAGATAAGGCCTATCCAGATCCGATAATGAAACTGGAGTTAATAAAATAAATATTTAGATTTTCATACATACATACATAGACTCACGCCTGTTTCCCCAAAGGGGTAGGCAGAGGCATATTAAACGCCCACTTTTCGCCAGTGTTTTGATCCCAAGTAATAGGTGGCGAGCCTATTGCCGCTTATCGGGATATTTTGTTTGCCAGAGCCTCGTCCGTTGATCGGCAGGTGCACCACTTGCAGGTGAGGTTGGCTTGGGACCCTAAGTTCTTGGTGGGAACCCTATGCACCATCAATATGTATTTAGATTTTTGAATGTATTTAATCTACTTATCACTGAACGGATTTGGTTGAGATTTGTTGTTCATTAGCACAGTTTTCTCACCTGTTTTATTAACAACTACACGGACGAATTAATTAGTATGCGAGTGTTATAAGGATAATTTCTATGCAAATCACAGTCAGAGCATTTGGTAATCTTTTTGATAACGACAAAAACACCTGTTTTTCGTTTATGGGAGCCGATATGCGGAACTCGCGGTCAGCCCTGTCCCATAAGCAGTTAAATGGCCATACAGTAAACATAGATAATGATATTAATCTCGTAACAGCATCCGGATCCGGTACGTTAACGTAAATATAATGTATTGACGTTAACGTAACTAATCTATCTAATCTATACTATTATTATAAAGCTGATGAATTTGTTTGTTTGCTTGAACGCGCTAATCTCAAGAACTACTGGAGCGATTTGAAAAAAACATTTCAGTGTAAGATAACCCATTTATCGAGGAAGCCTACAGGCTATATATCATCACGCTATGAGCGACAAGAGCAGAGCAGTAGCCTTAAATAAAGCGGGTGTAACCGCGGGTGTATCATCTAGTATAATCTTAATATATAAAATCCTTGCGTTAATTACTGACTGACAGACACGCTACAGCCGAAACTGTTGGGCGCAGGAAGCTCAAATTTTCAGGCATGTATGTTCCTTGGACACCGTAGGGGTGCACTAAGAAGGGATTTCCCGAAATTCCCACGGGATCGGCCAAACGGGTAAATTTTTACAAAAATTGCAGGCGTAGTTGCTGGCGTCCTCTAGTTATACTAATATAATTTTACGCTTAATATTTGCAAACATCCTAATGGACACTAATGTGTGTCAAAAAAAGCTCTTTATATTTTGTTGACTTGTGATTTTAACGAGTCTCTTACTTTGACGATTGACTTATCATCGATTAGCATAGTGATTTGCGTTTTCGATTCAAATTTATTGGTTTTGGCTTCTCGGTCACTGTTTGTCGATCAAATCTGTGTGGACAGTATACTTCCTTATTTATTTTGTGTAAATGTCACAGCACCACAAAGTACATTGTAATGTCTTTCTTATTGTTAAATTTTGTAGGTAGTAGAACCTTGCTGATTTCAGAATGAATGGGCCGGCTCGACCGGCGAAGTACTACCCTCTCACAGAAAATCGACGTAAAGTAACAGTACCTAAACTGTTGCGTTTCGTTCGGTGAGTGAGAGTGCCGGAGGCCCTCTCCCCTATTCCTTCTCCCTCATCCAACTCCTCATCCTATCTCCCTTCCCAACCCCAAGGGGTGGCAACGCACTCGTGACTGGTGTTGCTTGCGTCCATGGGCGGCGGTAATTGCTTACCATCAGGCGATCCGTCTGCTCGTTTGCCGACTATTACTATTAAAAAAAAATGTTATTTTTGTACTCTTCTTTCTTCGACGCTTATAACCTGATAAACATAAAAGTGGGAGCCAGTGGGTCATTTAAAATGAGTTATTCAGTTACCTACCTGAATACTTCAAGAGCTGAGAATGTATCTATTGAATTGAGTTGCTTAAACTATACGTACACGTAGAGAATGAAATTTAAAACTGTCAGCATTGTTTATAAATCCTTTCACATCGTTTTCTTAATTTCATCTGCTACTCTATATTAAATAATTTAGATGCACTACTTTTACATCCTTCAGTAATGAGACATCGAATTAAGCCTAAGAGAGAGACTAGGAGACTAAGACTCACCTCTAAACATATTTACGTTTCCCACCAAATAAGTGCAATTTGATATGCAAACTACGCATCAATTTATCATTAGCCGCCTCACAAAAAGCACCATTCATCGCTAATAGTTAATGACGTAGAACGACGCGCAAAAACAACATATTTCGACATTGTCGCGACCGCCGACACCGCCCGGCCAGATTGCGGATGAGAAAACTCTACTTAATTACAAGCAGAGCTTGTGGCAGGGTTGCCAACTCTAATGGATTGAATGGAAACTATTTGCTGGACCAAATTGTGTTAACAAAATTGACTGCCTCGTTAGTCTCGCGGCATAAATGTGCGCGTGGGATTGGGAGGTCTCGGGTGCAATTCCCGGGTCGGGCAAAGTGTTATTGGGTTTTTCCGTTAGGAAATTCTCAGTAGCAGAACGGAGTCTGGTAATGTGCCCGGTAGGGCAATAGGCTCGCCCCCTATTACGTGGTACCAAAAAATTCATGGCGAAATGTGGGTGTAATATATAATTACACCTCTGCCTACCCCTTCGGGAAATAATATAAATAGGGAATACAGACGGGAGTCTATAAAAAAAAAATTGGCTTAAAACCCCTTTTAGAGTGACTAGGATAATCGTATCACTACTACTTTCTTGATTACAAAGCCTTGTTTCACAGTTTCTATGCCCCTTATTTTTCTATTGTAGTTCAAGTGTACATTAATTGTGATATCCCTCTTTCATTTGTGTTTGGTATTTTCTGACATGTAGGTACTTAAGATACATAAATCCTTTTATTACCTTAATATTACATTTACCTGCAATCATAAGTAGCTTTTTCTCTCCAAAAAAGGGGCGATAGCCTAGTGGTGTACGCAACGGACTGCTGAGACGATGGTCTCGGGTTCGATCCCCAGTCACCCAGGGCACACACCTCTGACTTTTCGAAGTTATGTGTGAATGAAAAAATATTAATTATCGCTCGCTTAGCAATATGCCCGGTAGATGGCAATAGGCTCGCCCCCTGTCACATTGGGACCGAAACATAACTGGCGAAGGGTGGGTGTGTAATACACCTCTGCCTACCTCTTCGGGGATAAAAGGTGTGAAGTTATTTAAGTTATGTCTCCAATTAATTTGGCAAAGCTTTGGTTGACAACCCTGGATTATTGGTGCTTGTGGCCGCGGAGGCTTGCATACAATAAATTGGCGCATGTGGCCAGAAGGACATCATAACAAACACCACGTTGGATTATTTACAACTATCGTGTGATTGTTTTGGTTCCCCACTTTACCACGCGACTGTACCTCGATGATGTAACACTATGTACATAAGCCTACAAACTTATACATACGACAACATACTTACCCAAACATCGCCATTATAAGCTGACATGTTTTTTATACAAATTTGTAACACAAAATTAGGTCAATTTATAATGGGATGATTTATTAATCTGTTATGTTTCCGCGTGTATCGTCATTCTGAGTATTAGGGGTCACAGGTTTTTTATCTGAGATGTTCAGGATACTCTAGTGGATTAGCTTTTTGCTCAGCTTTTATGCTGATTAATGTAGTTTGGCAGATGTTTCTAATAGTCGATGCAATCATTCAAGTTCATGTACACACGTACATGCATATGTGATGTGGATTGCATTGCCTTGTTCTGTATTTTATACCAGTTTAAGAACACTATGAAAAAGCAATCTAGAATTATTTAACTACGGAATTCAATACTCGTTGTACTACGTTTTTGAGATAAGCTCCATACAAAACATGTCAAACATGAATCTCGAATCTCAAAATCCATGTATGGATCGAATATTGAAATTTGCCGGAAGTCCCCTCGTTATGTCATATATCAAAAATAACCTCATGCTATATGTCAAGGTATTAATAGGCGATTTCTCTGTAAAATATTTCTGTAGATTTTCTATTCTATAAACAAAACCCACTACAAGGCTTAAAAAATCATAAATAGGACAGGATACATAAAACATAACTAGGTACGTCTAACAATGAATCACTTGGGGCCTTATTACAAAACAAGGTGTAAATATAATCCCAGGTTTAGACCTTGATGGAGGATGTGTAAACAAGGTTTTTGACGAAATTAGTTATTTATTTTTATTCGACATTTGTCCGAACTCATTTGAGTGACAATAGTTCTCCAAAAATGTGTCTTTGGTGTGCGTATAATCAATTTTACGCAGGTAAGTTTAGTACTAAACCTTGATTTAGATTTAGTCCATGTTTTGTAATAAGGCGGTTTATGTTTATATTCGATTTACGTTTAGCGCGCGTGTTGCTTTATAGTCTAATTAAACTTATACTGCCTAACTTTGATTCAGTGCCACAAATACGTTGTAACAATGGGAAGCTGCTAAAATGGCCGGGATCATCTCGTCAGCTAATCGAGACAAATTTGGTTCAATTTACGCCCCCGTGGGTCCATGATTACATTAGCTATGGGCTCACGAATTACGCGGGAATTTGGGACCGTACCTGTGGTGCATCAACATTATAATAATGTATTAGTCATATTACGTCAATTTGGGAAAATGTGTTTTTTTATAACCACTTAGTTTTAGGCAGATGGCGCAATTTATGTAGCT
This sequence comes from Euclidia mi, assembly GCA_944739405.2. Taxonomy (NCBI): domain Eukaryota; kingdom Metazoa; phylum Arthropoda; class Insecta; order Lepidoptera; family Erebidae; genus Euclidia; species Euclidia mi. The sequence goes on along the minus strand of OX123198.2, from coordinate 925,359 downwards.
TTATTTACGTAAAAGCTTTCAAATACTGTTGATGATGATGGTACTGATGATGAATATAATTCTTTCTTAGGACGTGCCAAAGTACGTGCCTAGGTAGTAGTATAGGCACTGCCATCATATGTCATTTAGGGTTTGCTTTTTATACATACATACATAGACTCACGCCTGTTTCCCCGAAGTGGTAGGCAGAGGCATATTAAACGCCCACTTTTCGCCAGTGTTTTGATCCCACGTAGTAGGCTTGCTTTATATAAACTTTTATTGCTTTTTATAAACATTAATAGAAGACGCTGCCTCGTCGGTCTCGTGGCATAAATGTGCGCGTGGAATTGGGAAGTCTCGGGTTCGATCCCCGGGTCGGGCAAAGTGTTATTGGGTTTTTCTGTTAGGCAATTCTCAGTAGCAGCACGGCGTCTGGTAATGTGTCCGGTACGGCAATAGACTCACGCCCCATTACGTGGGAATAAAATAAATCTAGCGAAAAGTGGGTGTAGTAATATACCTCTGTCTACCTCTTCGGGGATAGAGGCGTGAGTCTATAAAAAAAAATATAGAAGATAGATTGATATTTTAAAAGCATTCATTATTTCGTCGTCGAATACAATCATTAAGTGATCAATCACAGCACTAATTGTATTCATAACTCACAATATTTTATCTGATAATCAAATTCCATGTGACACAACTATTTAAATGCTAATTATTCTCACATACCACATATGAGCGCGTGGGTGTAAACGGTATGATATAACGAATGTCAAATACCGTCATATGTAAATAACAATACCGGCTTGCATTTACTCGACAGCTTGGTTAGTATAATAATGATTAATTATTTATTTATCAACAACATTGCTGGCATACAAAAAATCTCCGTATTATGAAATACTTTTAATTATTTCATTAAGTTATTTTCAACAAGTTAATCTCGTTAGCATTACGTAATAGTTTTCCTGGTTTGTCTGCTACGATTATTGGAATAACTGTGTTATTTTGTTAAACTTGTAACGCATATACGTTTACCTCTTTATCAGATTTTAATTGGTAACAATACACAAGACAAACCGGTTGATTTCGTTCAAGGAAGTCACGCCCGTCCGTCACTCGTGACCAGCGTCGATTCCACTTGAACTTTTGTCATCGTGTTTCCGCACAGTTTTTCTGTCAACTCTATTACGATCTTGAATCCTTTTCCTGGCCATGATTTTCTTGTACTACCTTAGATTAAATGATATTGTTTTAAACAGGTCTGGATGTCCAGCTGATTGGATATGGATCGTCCCTCCAATGTCGTCGTCTATCACTCCTGTTTTCCATCAGGAGATGGCTTTGTACTACTTGAGACCTGCCTATGAATACCAGGTAAAATACTAGGATTATTTGCATCAGATTAATATTTGAAATAATGTTTTTCTATCTCATTATGAAATATTATGTGTAATATAAACAGGAGCCCGCGTGGAAGACTCATCAGTGGCAGAAATCAAAGCCGATAACTGGCAAAAGGCCCATCAATAGGAAATTCCATTTCAAGCAAATAGCTCGCGCGGTTAAGTTTACGTCCAAACTATTTGGACGGGCGCTCTCCAAGAGGATCAAAGCGACGGTGCTGTACGCCACCGAGACTGGCAAATCTGAACAGTATGCCAAGGAGCTAGGAGTAATTTTTGGACACGCTTTTAATGCGCAAGTATGTAAATTTACTTTATCATTTTTAGGGTTACATATTTGTGATTTTTGTTTACCTGAGTGAGACAAAAACTATTGTCGAATTGTAGGTACACTGCATGGCAGACTATGATATTACGTCTATTGAGCACGAAGCTCTCCTGTTGGTTGTGACCTCGACGTTCGGTAATGGAGACCCTCCAGAAAATGGCGTCGTAAGTAATCTTCATATTCATGATTCATCTCATCACTGTATCGTAAAGTATTATTTGGATTCGTAGTTCACAACTAAATTGCTATTTTCAGGCCTTTGGAGAACATTTATGCGAATTATTATATGCCGATCAAGTTGAGGAGAACGCTGCGTAAGTCTATCAAGCTTAGAAATAAAAAAACATTAAAATTATTCTTTGCCTTGCACAACTAAGCCATGACTTTTCCTCGCAGAAACCAAATGCTAACACCAAAATCGTTTATAAAAGCTAACAGCCAAATGGAGATGCAAAGATATGCAGCGAGTAACCCGAGGAAACTGAATCGTTTAGAATCATTGAAAGGTAAACTTAATATTATCAGACAGAAAAACTGACAACTGTTTTTTTTCATAACCGAACTAAAAGGTTTTTTTCCTGAATTTGTCCTAATAGGTAAATATGTATTGTTTAGAAAATCTATCGTGACTGTAGTAGCTACTATATAAAATTTAAAAAATGATATATTCACCTATATTGTTTGTAAAATAGAGATTAGTGACATTTATTTCTCGCCTCTTAGCAAATTTCGGTGCTCTGTAATCGGTCCTTACCCTAATTTGAGCGAGTACTCGAGTTGTTTTTTTAATCGTCGATGTGTTTCTTATGACTTTTCTATGTGCTTCAAATTAGATCGGATACATTTATTGACGCAAATATGATATTGTAGGCAGCACAACGGATGCCACATCTATAGACAGTTTCGGTCCGCTCAGCAACGTTCGCTTCGCCGTGTTCGCGCTCGGCTCTAGCGCTTATCCCAACTTCTGCAACTTCGGCAAGTACGTGGACAAGCTGCTAGTTGACCTCGGCGGGGAACGAATCCACGACCTTGCGACTGGTGACGAGATGTGCGGCCAAGACCAGGCCTTCCGCAAGTGGGCCTCCAGCGTCTTCAACGTAAGTTATTACTTACTAAGATAAACGGTCATCGAGTATTTGTATTGTTTTTGGTTAAGTACTTTGTGGCTTTGAGTACCTACACATCTACAGCTTTGTGTTTTGACTTTGGGTTTAGGAATTTAATAATAAGAATTAACGAAGTATTTGTACAATCAAAATATGCTTACTCATCATAATCCTAGCGTTATCCTGGTTGGATCCATTCGCCTTGGAGCCCTGGGTTCGCTTATTAGTCGAACCGGATTTGGCTGAATATTAGCTAGTTTAGAATCAAATTATGTTTACTATTATAAATTACTTTGAATGATACATGTATATTTACTAGACTTATGATGATGCAAACTTGTTTCGTAGGTATCATGCGAAACCTTCTGCTTGGATGACGACGAGACTCTACAAGAAGCTAAGAGAGCTCTAGGTACAGTGGCTCTTAGCGAAGAGACAGTACGTTTCATAAGCCCTGGTGGCAAACCGCCCACGTTACAAGGAGCCCTGCAATCTGCTCTCAACAAGAAATTCGTCCACTGCATTGTGAGGGCTAATAAAGACTTGGGAGATGCTTCTGCTGAAAGATCCACTATATTCATCGATATGGAGCCAAAGGTAAAAGCTATGAATAAACTAAAGTGTTACCCCATCATCAGCCTTATCTATGATCTTTATAAGAATTTTTAGGTTAGTACATCCCAGTGTGGCTATCACCCAAGTGTGGATTCTCAGATTTCAGATGTCTTTTGAGAACTTTATAGAGAACACTCAGACATTCTCATGATGTTTTCATTAGCAAGCCCTAGGAAAAAAATGTATACGTACCTTGCGTTGTAACGAAAAATGGTACGCACGATGGGCTATAACTCGAGACCCCTGCGTAGCAATCTGTTAGTCTACCCACTAGGTTATAGCTGTAAAAAGTATATCCTTACTCATTGACTAAAAACACAAATTAATTTCCATGAAACTTTTAGGAGGAGATCAAATATGACCCGGGTGACCACGTGGGCATAATTGCGTGCAATCGCAAAGAGTTGGTGGAGACCATACTCGCCAGGCTGAAGGATGTCGATGACTGCGACCAACCAATACAACTGCAACTCATGAAGGAAACACATACGTCTAGCGGTAAAAATACTTGTTAAACATTACACCTTTTAATTCACTAAAGCCCAGTTCCAAGGTCTGGATAAAGTCTGGAGGCAAACATAAGGCTTTTATCTTAGATTGAAAGGAAGTTTGTATAAGTTATCTGACAGATTGGTTTAACAAACGGCGGCGATACTGGCTACAAAAACCAGTTTCACATCCTTATCCTCCAGTTAATCATTATATTACAGATAAATAAAAAAAATGTCAACATTTGTGAATTTTTTCTGCTTATTAATATATCTGGGCCTTATTGAACAGTGGTGAAACTTGAACTGAAACGTAAGTAAATGCGATTCTAAGTATTCCTCTTCTAAAACAGGTCCTGTAAAGTCCTGGGAGCCCCATGAAAGACTGCCGATTGTCAGTGTGCGTGAACTCTTCACAAGATTCTTGGATATAACTACTCCACCGACTACAATTTTGCTCCAATATTTGGCAAAGACTTGTGAAAACGAAGAAGAAGCGAAGCAACTCAACATTCTCGCTACCGTAAGTCTAAATTATAAAACATTGACACCTAAATGCGTTATTTGTTAAACTGTACAAAATGCTTGCCATTGCTGGTTTGTAAAGGCTACTTAATAATGTAGTATAAAGATGTAGTAGATATACATTTTAACTTCCGAAACGCTTTTATGAGATACATCCTTAGTGTCTATAGGAAATATTGAGGAAGTCGCAGTAATTAATATGATAATACACTGAAAGTTATATTAGCTATTAAAACAATTATTTATTGACTGATTTACTTTCTGTTCTGATTTGTTAGTTATGTAAAATAATTCGATAGGAAGTAAGACTGGTGCAAGTGGAGTATAAAACGTGTTCTCTAATAATGTCGTAGCCGTTTTTGGTACTAAAAACTTAATTTTATATTAGAACTGCGTTCATGTATATTGTGACATTTGGTATTCATCATTAAATAAATTATATATTCCGTTTTACTTTAGGACCCAGGCGCGTATGAAGACTGGCGTCATTTCCACTTCCCCACGGTGGCTGAAGTGTTGGAACAGTTCCCATCAGCTCGGCCGAGTGGCTCTCTGCTAGCCGCTCTGCTTTCTCCCCTACAGCCAAGATTCTACTCCATCTCATCCTCCCCACTCGCCCACCCAAAACGAATCCACCTCACCGTCGCAGTAGTCACCTACAAAACGCAAGGTTAGTACTTTATTCACAAAAATCTTCACAGGAAATTGTTTTTAAATGTGTCATAGTTTATTATTCCCAAATCCCACACATGTTTACAAACTGAAATTACTGATTTCATTCAAACCCAGTATGATCTAATTTTGACGACGTCTGTTGTAAACAATGTGATAGGTAAGTCTATGACGACACTGATATATGGAAGTTTACTATTTATGATGTGGTCGCGACAACTAAAACAATGATGTCATGAACAGATGGCGAAGGACCTCTGCACTACGGCGTCTGCTCCAATTATCTGATGGATCGTAAGCCAGGCGATGAAGTTTATCTTTTTATTCGAAGGTATTGTTACGGCTTCACTATTTTATTGGTCTTTAAAATATATTTTCAATGCGGATGTCTAAAGTTGTTCCTCGTTTCCAGCGCTCCGAACTTCCACCTTCCTCAGGACTTATCAGTTCCCTTGATCCTCATCGGCCCTGGCACTGGTATCGCGCCATTCCGTGGTTTCTGGCATCACCGTCGATCTCAACTGACCTCCCGCAATCGATCCAACGCCGGGCCAGTTTGGCTGTTCTTCGGGTGTCGAACAAAGAACATGGATTTGTATCGAGAAGAAAAGGAGCATGCTCTCAAAGAAGGAGTCCTTTCAAAAGTATTCCTCGCTTTGTCTCGCGAAAAGAATATTCCTAAAGTAAGTTAATATTAAATGAATACAAGTAAGATTAAAAGTAGGTAATTTACATCACAAAGGAGCATTTGTAAAATATTGCTGATTATTCCAGATGTACGTCCAAGAATTAGCGGAGCAAGAGGGCCCTGAAATTCATGACTTATTGGTAAACCGAGGAGCTCATTTCTACGTGTGTGGCGACTGCAAGATGGCTGAAGACGTCCACCAGAAGCTTAAGGGTATCGTGAAGAAGCACGGCAACATGAGCGACGAACAAGTTCAGAACTTCATGTACATGCTAAAGGTATGTAAATATTCATTACTTTAAGACTGCAATTTCCCCTCAAAAATACGTTGAATGAATTTGCTTGTACACAAAACATACACAAATAACGAATAACGCCAAAACTTTTGAGTTTTACTAACGGTAATATCATTGTTAACTAGTTCTCCATTGGTTTGTTGTTCATCTCAGTCTGGCAGAACATTCCGAGAAAGTAATATTAAATGATGACTATGTAATGACTGCACGGTTGGCGTAGTGGTTTAAGCGGCCGCCTCACCGCTTGACACTGCGCCGAGTGTTGTGGGTTCGATCCCCACACGAGGCAACACTTTGTGTAATTCATAAATTGTTGTTTCGAGTCTGGGTGTTCATTGTGTCCGTTAGTTGTATGTTTGTAAAGTCCCCCGCGACACAGGATTTAGTCCTAATGCGGGAGTTGTCTTAAAAAAAAAAAAAAATCTTTTTTAAAAACGGAATTTCGAAAGACCTGTCGTCGTTATTTTCACGATGGTTCTGTGTGTGTAGGAGGAGAACCGCTACCACGAGGACATCTTCGGCATCACGCTGCGCACGGCGGAGGTGCACTCGGCGTCGCGCGAGTCGGCGCGACGCAACCGCGCCGCCGCCGCGCTGCCCTGACGCCGCCCCTCGCGCGCCCCCGCCGCGCACCTCGCCACCACCTAGCCGACCCCACCCACCTCCACCTAACCAACACCGAGCCGACCCCACCAACCCCCACCTCTCCTACAGCTCCTACTACTCCTCACGCAGCGTTATAATCCCCACTATCCCTCGTCGGCTTCAGCGCTCTTCGCAAGTCTGCGTCCACACTTGAGAGGAGTCCACGTTGGCTGCGACGAGGAGTCCCTCTCGTCGTCTGGTTGTGCTCGTAGTGGACCCTACTTTATTGTACATACGTACCTATCCTCGCCACCCCATGCACACTTACATTCCATTTCAGTATTATTATTTTGGTCGCTCGCCCCCTCCGCTCGCGTATTTATATTATAGAAAACTTATTTTAAAGAATTCCAAGCAGGGTGATTTTATATTTAATAACGCACAAAGCAGTAACATCTGATACGTTCTCCTTGAATGCTTCAAATTTATCGATAGGGTTATCGATCCACTTCAAAGACATTTTAATCGATCATGGGAATTTACCGATTACGTAGTATTTAGATGTAATTTTATTCCATTTAATATAAAATTATAATGACTTTCATTGACGTCATAAAATAAAGTATTGTCCACTTATTGCTAACAATATTTGAAATATATTTTGTAAGTAGATAATCGTATAAAATTTAAACTAGTCTAATTAGTCGCTAAATATTTTCGAAATTATTTTATCTTCGTTGTGATCGCTGATGGACAACGATCTATGTCGTGATGCTTACGTCGCCAAATATTGTACAGAGTAAATACCACATTTATAATTATTTTATGCTATCAATGTAAATAAATATATTTTAGTTTTACTTACCTTTAACGTGTACTTACTGTATTATTTTAGAATACGATTTATATTTAAGTTGAATTGTTTAGAGGTTTATCTAATATTACTATATGTTTATTTTACTAAAGTTTTCTATCGATGTTATTTACCAAACGACCATGTACTTCGCGTCTAGGATGTATCTATGAACTACTGATCACCTTCTGATCTGTGCAGCTATATTATAATGTTTATCCAAATGTATTTTAATTCGTATGTCCTTTATATTTGAGTATTAGGTGTGAGTGTTGAATTTGTGATCCTTTAACTAGTATTAAGAAATGTATTCATATTTTCTATTATTCGTATAATGAGAATTTAATATACAAATAAAAAAAGTCTTTTTCTGATGTTACTTAATATTTCTATATTAAAATATCATATAATAACTGTCTTTGCCGGATATTTACAAGTTACGGATTTCATATCTTCTAAATTTATTGGAGTGCACATGTTGTGAGTTACTATCGACTAACATTGTTACTATCGATTCATATCACGCAAAATATTATCGTAACGCACTATTTCATCTAATAACGAAAACTGTTCGAAATGTTAAAAACAAATATAAGATTGAATTACGAGAATATTTGTCTGTTATTGGTCAAATAAAGTTCCTTCGTATTCGAAAATGCAATATGATTTTTATTTGTCAACCTTTACGCAATAACGCTTCCCTTAACTTGTCCTTATACTCGTAGTGTGTGGAGTCAGATGTCAAAAGGGATTTTTGCTTGATGTTTTTTGTCGACAGTTGAGGTGGTGTCATAGATATCTGTGAGGGCCCTTTGTGAAGCATCACAAATATTTATAGTTCTGGGTTAAGGGTGCTTCAATTATAGAGTTTCTTTGCGGTTACTTCAAACCTGCGTACATATAATTTTTATACACCATATAATATAACACCACACAAGAGATTAAAAAGAATTGGTAAATAAATCACCTCAGATATAAAGAATCCATTTCTTTTTTCCGAGGTGATTTTTACCTACAACACACTGTTGTTTTTTTGCCAATGAGATCAAGAAAGCTCATCATCATCATCCTCATAGCGTTATCCCAGTTGCACCTGTGGGGTCCGCTTTACTAGTCTAACCGGATTTTGCTGAATGGTAACTTTTCCGCAGAGCGACTGCCCTGTCCGTTCTCCGCAAAGGATTTCCGTCCTGTCTGTTCTCCGCAACCTGAAGAGATAGCGATATTCAATGGTTCAGACTAGTGTCAGTATATTTAGAGGTACTGACGCCCTATGACGATTGTCAAAGATCTTCATGACAATCGGAACCGACGGCTTAACGTGCTCTCCGAGCCACGGGACAGGCAATGATTAACAATTGAATCAATGAAAGATCAAGAATGTTATTAGGTTCTTTATACAAAGTTCTTAGTATAGTGCAAACAATTTAAGCGGTGATTATACTCGTTAATATCAGGAAATTTTGTTTTGGAATGTCGTCCAAATCGCCCAGATAATTATCACCTGTTCATTAGGTTAGGTTGTAGTGCAATTTTGGAACTTGAACCTGGGCAAAAGTTATGCACAGCCGACATTTTAACATAATATTTTTACCGCAGATTCCGAAATTGATGTTATGATGTCAATGTGAAAATAAGTTGAATAAAAAGTAGAATAAAATTAGGATATTTGCTGAAAGAAAGAAGAACCGTTTAAGGAACTTTAAAATATCGAAATCGTAACGTATTATGAATAATACAAAGTCTACTGACACTTATGTCTGTCTGTTCGTAACTTAAAACTTCTCATTTGACATGCGGTTATCGCCATTCAATGGAGTGATTCATGAATATACAAACTGTAATCAGATATACTTAACAGGTAAAAGTTTTATTATGACTGATATTGACAGTTGTAAGCAGTTTGAATACCTACGTCAGAATATCGTAAAGTACCTGTATGAGATATTCTATATTCTTAGTGTATAAGTTATCGGAAATCCCTTTAAAACGTCACACGGCACTATTCTCTAACTGAAGGATCTGAATTTCCTAAATCCCGACTTCTAAGAACCGATATGGGCCTTTATTGATACTCCTGATGCGGATTAGTAAGCATATTTTTTCAGATGTGTCATATTATACTTGTCTCGTGACTACAGTTTAGTGAACCGGCCTAAGCGACGGAAAAGATCAATTTCTTGCATGGTTTATATCAATAAAATAAGTAGGTATCTAAGCTTAAAATAGTTTTTACACAAAGCAATTTTCCGAGTCGTGATGATCATTGAACTCATTTATTGAATGTGTACAAAGTCATCCCCGATACAGAATTTCCTTAACCTATTTTATCAACAGAAGTATGTTATTAAATAGTACTCATGATTGTACACTAAATACAAGAAAGAAAGAAATATTGATCATAATTTAGACCATAAACTGTAGATTGTTTAGTAGCTTTGAGTCAACTACTCAAACCCGAACGAGAAAGATTGGAATGTTAGACAGCTTATTAATCACTCAACTGACATTTAGTAAGCGACCTTACATGCAGGAAATATTGGCACTTACGATACTTTCTCGAGACTAATCGGGGACATTACGAGACAATATTCATAGAACTAAACAAGGAAATGTTAAAACTTGTCTATTAAATACAGGCCTTAGCACCAGAGACAAAAAATAATATGACAAACTGTTCATAATTGAAACATGTGTTGCGGTTTATAAGACAGGTGGTTGCTTTTGAACCCGTGCTAAAATTATAAATGAAAAGTGTATTTTTTTGTTGGTCTTTCTTTCACGTCGCAAAGGAGTTATTTTATAGTATGAGTACACTTTTCCTGCGGCTCCGCCCGCGTGAATTATACACCTACACCTTCCTTATGGTGATGAATAAGCTTGTAATCTTCACTCACATCCTACATGAGTGATGATTACTACTTTATCATCGTAGCTTCACCCCGTTTGCATCCAGGTCTTGGAGCCACCGGGATTCACTTTCTAGTCTTACTAGATTGAGGATACCGTATCCTTGTAACGCCAAGATGACTAGGAGTATACGGTCACCGTTAAACCGAGGGGGAATAAGGGAAACAAACGTGCTTCTAAGCACTCAAGTCTTGCTTTGACAAATGACCTTTTAGTGTTTCCATAGGTAAAATCTACCAACTGCCTCGTTGGTCTCGCGGCATAAATGTGCGCGTGGGATTAAGAGGTCTCGGGCTCGATTCCCGGGTCCGGCCAAGTGTTATTGGGTTTTTCCGTTAGGAAATTCTCAGTAGCAGCACGGAGTCTGGTAATGTGCCCGGTGCGGCAATAGGCTCGCCCCCTATTACGAGGGACCTAAAAATTCATGGCGAAATGTGGGTGTAATATTACACCTCTGCCTACATCTTCGGAGATACAGGCGTGAGTCAGCGTTTTATGTCGGGTGTGACCTTATTATAGAATATCAACTGTGATAACTTTCAATACCAAGTGGTTGGCTTCCATTTGCTTGGCCAAATACATGAACAAGTAATTAATTTAATTTAACCCACTTCTCGTCGGGTAAAGTTTAATCCACCACGTTGACCCAGTGCAGGCTGCATTCACATCGGTAAGTAGGTAAATTAAAGAGCTATTTGAAATATGCAGATTCATATTTTCTCCACCACTGAGCGATAATAATTAACAATGAAATACATACTACACCACGAATGTCAGTGGTGCGCACACTGGATTCAAACTATTTTGAGTGACTCTCTGCACAGCATTCTTTTGATTGCTGTTAACATAAAAGTGCATAAAGTATTGTTTTATATTTACACGATGACATGGATGAAATATATACTTTTTATGGATTTTATCTTAAATGACTGTGAAAAAGAAATGTAAATAGTACGCGCTTAAAGAAAAATTACGACCGTTTTATACATATATTGTTATACTTGTTTTCTATGTTAGAACCTGAAAACATATATTACTCAATTCTATTGTTTTGAATAGGATATAAAATATCATGTATCAACTACAAACATTTATAGAGCATTGGATGTTTAAACATTTACTGCATGTACATAAGTTCAATACTTATAATATATTATTACGCCATCGAGGATATGACGTCATTAGAAGTACGGCTGACGCAGTTCCTAAGTGGCTTCGTCACTGGCAATGTGTATTATGGGTTCTTCCAAAGGGGATAAAAAATGTGTGATTCAGATATAGTCTGAATGTTCTTTGTATCAATCTTTTAAAATAGGACAAAAGTTATGAGATACCCATAAGAACATTCATTAATATGCTTTGAATGAATGCTTACGCGAAGTCATCCCCGCATACCCAATTTCAATAACAGTAGATAGCGATCTAAGAAATAAATTGAATCCTCAGTAATAAATGTATATGACTTTGCGCATGATATACATATACATACATGTACAATATAAAGCAGAGGTTGTTTATTGTGTATTAGCGGTAGAAACTACTGCTTTACATTTTGACGTGACAACGTCTTATAAATTGGTTTGCCGGGTGATACTTCAAGAAACTGCGTTACGCTCCGCTCACGTTATGCGCTCACAATGAGAGCGAGTGAGAGGCACGCGTCCCGCCTAAGAGCGAGAGAGACAGACATAAAAAGTGAAAGGCACGCGTCTTTCATCCTTCTTCCTACTATACGAATGAATATTCACATTAAAATTATTTTACCACTCAAAGTCGTTGTCACGTAAAACTTTCGCCCGTATACCGACTTTACAGGCAACCAATTTTTTTTTTTTTATAGGAATAGGCGGCAAACTAGCAGACGTTTCGCCTGATGGTAAGCAATTACCGCCGCCCATGGACACAAACAACACCACAGGAGTCACAAGTGTGTTGCCGCCCCTTAGGATGGGAAAAGGGATATAATGAGGAGTGGGAATAGGGTATAGGGCCTCCGGCGCTCGCACTCACCGAACGAAACGCAACAGTTTAAGTACTGTTACTTTACGATTTTCTGTGAGAGAGTAGTACTTCCCCGGTCGTACTACACTCATACAGGTACCAAAAGGATATGCTTTCTTAGCTTACAGTTTAAGTCTTGGCGCTTGCCAATATCTTGCAATGACAAAAGTCGTTCTGTTGCTAAGCACCTCCAATAGATTTAAGATAAAGTTGTATTCGTTACATAGGTACCTCGTACGTTCGTTTCCACTATTTGATCACTGTTGCAGGTACTATTGACATACTTACTAATATATAGATTTGGACATTTGGAACGGATGGATGGAAGAAGAGATACGAAAGGAGTGTATCGTGCGAGAATGAATGGAAATGCCGGTAGGGGACGCCCTAGGCGGACGTAGGCCGACCAAATAGGTGTTGTATTGAAAACGGGCCAAATTAAAAGTACCCATAACCGACGCGCATGCATGATGAGGTTAATGAATGTCGAGAAAGCGAAAGAGATATATTTTAACCGAAGCATGTGGCGTTCCATAGTCTCTGCCTACCCCAATGGGACACAGGCGTGACGATATAGATAGATAGATAGAATATATAGATATCCGCGGATTTACAAGAGCTATAAAATATTGCACATACCCCGAAGGACAAAATTTAAAATTACCATGAAAGCAAGTCCATTAATGAGATATTATGTAGACAATAGGTGAGTAAGTATATCTTATTTAACACGATAATTTCAACAGCCTGGCGATAACTGCGCGTCTTCGCCACGGCTATTATGTCTACCTAATCATAATACAGTAATGTCACTTAATAACAATGTCCAATGAAAACTTATAAATAAATAGCTTATTATTATCACTACAGGCGGGATCGTTACACTCCACTTGAAGTTGATTGCATTTCGCCTGATAATCTCACAATCAGAGATCTGATAACAATAACATGAAATGCATTAAGATAGCACTTCGAGAATCAATGTTATTTATAAAGTTTTATGACTTTTGCACGTAATTGTATATGCAGCTTTTAATATTTAGAAGGAGTATTCGATATTCTGACGACCGGTTGGCGCAGCGGGAGTGTAAGCGACTGCTACGCCGAAGGACGCGGGTTCGATTCCCGCTCAAGTCAAACATTTGTGTGCATGAACATGGGTGTTTGTCGTGGTCTGGGTGTTTCTATGTATAATATGTACGTATTTACAAAAATAAAATATATATGTATGTTTATCCATTATCTAGTACCCATAGTACAAGCTTCTGCTTAGTTTGAGACTAGATGGTGTTGTGTGAATGTGGTAGAATATTATTATTATTATATTATAATAATGGAGAATGCCGTTGCAGAAAGAAGTACAGTTTACTATTAGAGGGAAATCGTGTATGAAAATAATAGGGTAAACAGAACCAGCCGATATTTCAATGTACCAGATCGTACCAGGAGCCATTACTGGCACACCGCACATGTTTTTATTTTAAATAGATAAAACGGGCAAAAACCACAAATACTTATGAACCAACTCGAGGTGTCGATTTGGTTGAAATTAACACTTGGATATCGATAATAGCTTTACTTATCCACAAAGTCCCCTGCGACACAGTCATGATTTATTTCTTCTGCAGTAGTTTATTAGTATTTACGAATACAAAAAAGTTTCATCTCATGTCTGGCGAACATAGGTTGAAGAAATAGAACTGCAGTCACCAGACATCAAATGCTTGCTATTAAAACAAATAGATAGCTTATATTTGAAATACGCAGGAGAACCAAAGTCACCGACATAGCTATCCGAATAGCCAGGCTGAAGTAGCAATGGGCAGGGCACATAGCACGAAGAAACGATGGCCGCTGGGGCAGGCGGGTTCTGGAGTGGCGTGAGATAGGTAGGCCTCCCGCAAGGTGGACCGACGATCTGGTTAAGATCGCGGGAAGCGGTGGGATGCGGGCGGCACAAAATCGGTCTGTGTGGAGAACCTTTGGGGAGGCCTATGTCCAGCAGTGGACGTCTGTAGGCTGACATGATGATGATGATTTGAAATACGGTTTCCCTCTATGCGGTTTGTTTTAATACATGTACCACAACAACTCAATATAAGGAATCAAAATGAGTACAACACCTTCCTTTACAAAACCCTCCTTTATCCGTTTTCCAGCAGTCACTTCAACTTGTGGAAGTTAGACACCAGTTCGCAAACTTCTAACAATTTCGTGTAAGTTCTTATTCCTTCCGCTTGCTTCCGCTATTCAACAAACCTACTACTGAATGAAAACTAAAACCCTTGAAAAAAGGTACGTGGAAAGTACCTCTTCCACATACCGTTTTTATTGACCGTTTATTATTTTGTACATCTGATGAGAAATTGGTCTTTGGGTCTTAGTAAACTGAATCTTATGTGCTGTATTTGTTAACCATAATATTGCCAACATTGATCATATCAACATGAGTCTGAACTTTAATTGCTGGCGTGTCAGTATTAGGTACCAAATAACATTTTATTTTCTTAAAAACATTTGATGTAAGATGTGGTGGACAACTGGTGCGGCTCTTTGTAGTAACATTAAATAAGGTGTTCTTTAAAATTATTAGAATTACTAACACTAGGTAATATAACAACATTAATTTATCTAAACAACAATGACTTAAAAAAATATTAAATTACGGTTGTTAAAATTCGTATATCGGGATCCTGCCGTTTTGCCGAAAAGATTTTGACAAAATTTCATTACCAAACAAATTTTAGCAACCTTTTTTATACCATTGCAATATTTCGAATGATTTTAGTACGCATATTTTTATTCGCTCATTACTTGGCAAAATATTACCAAGTATAATGTCATTATGGCATTTGGTCTTTAATCAAATGATTTATCACAGCAAACAATCTTCAGACAATAAACTTTTGGTGATATTAGTTTATTTATGGAAGTAGTTATAGTAGCGTAGGAGGTCACAGTTCTAACCTTACCATTTTTTTAATAATTAACCAATTATTAAAAAAATGGTAAGGTTAGAACTGTGACCTCCTACGCACGAGCCGAGCGAGCGAAGCGAGCGGTAGCGGTAGCGGCCGGCGAGTGCCAGAAACGATTTGCATTAATATAAAAAAGAGATTGTTTTTAGTAGGTTACCCGGAACTGAACTATTTAGATTAGGATAATTATTGATTTTGCGTAAAGACTGTTATTCCAACTGAAATATTTGACTAAATAAAAAATGTTAAAAGTACTAGTTGGTAAACAAGTTATAGTTAAAACGTTAGGTTTCATTTCCCAAACATTAGGTTTGCATTACAATTTTTTGTGATTAATTTTTTTGCTAAGTAATAATTAGGCAAATTAAATTACGCGAAAAATTTTTTGGGAAGTGAAAATTTGTCAAATTCCTTTCGGTCAAACAAGGGAGACCCTCGTATATCACCTGCGCTTTTCCTGTTTCATAAACGATTATATGAATAAAAGTCTTACTCATGTTTTTGTATGTAAATATTCATTACGGCTAGTGTAACTCCAGACGAAACGGAGCAATTAATAAATATTTGACCTTGAATTTTATTTTCAAATTAGGCGTTTAATTTCCGTTATATAAAATTTATATTAGTACAACAGCGATGCTTTCGTGAAGAAATCGAATCCACAACACACTGACTCAGGCGTCATAACCATTAAAGGTGTCGCGGCAACAATGTAAACTGTAACAGGATAAAAGTACAGTTTACTCAGCTTGATTAGGATGAAAACATAGTAAGAATGGATTTTGTACCTTAAGTGGTTAGTCATACCAAACTTATCCCTTTTCGGAGACCACGGGGAGTCCTTTGCTTCTACAGTTTATTACAATGACCACAAGGAGAACTACGTTGGCAGATGACTTATGAATTTAAGTCATCTATGGCTGGTAAACGGGATTCACCTTAATACATGTTCTTTCGGACATTTTATGAATGAACTTTGGATAGGTGCAGACTGTCATTATGATATTTGTAGTGCATGTGTAGTCAGTGAGTATTTTATTTACTTATTTAGACTTTACCTTAAACTTTTATACACAAAGCATCTTAGGCATTGCCTGCCCGAATACCTTTTATACATTTAAATAATAATAATAAATATTTATTTTAGACCACAATCAATCCATTTAGTAAATTCGTGTCAGTGAAAAACAAAATATAATAAATACAATTTTGACTGTCTAAGTACTCATAAAAATTTCAGTTATTTTCAAACTTATTAGGTTTAATCTTAATATATAAAATCCTTGCGTTACTGACTGACTGACAGACACGCTACAGCCGAAACTATTGGGCGCAGGAGGCTGAAATTTGGCATGTATGTTCCTTGGGGACCGTAGGGGTGCACTAAGAAGGGATTTCCCGAAATTCCCACGGGATCGGCCAAAACGGGTAAATTAAAAAAAAAAGTGCAGGCGTAGCTGCTGGTCCTCTAGTTTTACATAAAATTTTAACACTAATATATACATTTATTATTTATTACCTTTATTTTGTGCATATGACGGATTAGTTTTGTACATAGACAATGATGTTGTGATATCAGTTGTATAAAAAACCTGCATTATGTGAATGTCTGGGCCGAATTACACAACTATTACTAATTACAATGCCAGACTAAGTTCTAGTTTAACTCTACATAATAAAACTTATACAGAAATTCACGGCTAAACTTTGATGCATGATAGAATACTTCATATTTAAATCATTTTCGCATAAAACATTTATTATCAGCCTGATGGAATCCACTGCTGGCTATAGGCCTCTCCGATGACAAACTGGGGCGCTCGATTTTCGGCTCTTCATGTCCAGCCCCTACCAGCCTTTGCGTACATCGTCACTCTATGTGGCCCGAAGGCGTACCACATTTATAATATTATAGAACATTCAATTTTATTCATATAATTTTCTTAAATTTTGGAGAATACTTCAACGATTTTCTGATAAATGTAAAGGCATGTCTTATACGCAATTCTATAATTGCGTAATTCGCCATCAACCGCCTGATCCAATTTTAATTCAAACTTATGCGTATTTAAATGTCGGCAACTCTCTGTGATCACGGTATATCATATTATTCTAATTAATACATAATGGTAATTTACTACTTCGATCAATGTATTGAAGTTCCACACAACTGACTTTTCCTAATGGTTTCACTTGTACAGCAATTGGTATATAACCAGCCATCTCAAATACAATTATAGGTAAACAGGTATAATATTTAAAGGGAAATTTTACAGGTTTGTCAATAATAAACGACCAAACACAATCTGATCTGAAATTGCTAATCGGTGAAGGAAAACATCGCGAGGAAACCTGCATGTCTGAGAGTTCTCCATAATGTTCTCGAAAGACATGTGAAGTCTGCCAACCCGCACTTGGCCAGCGTGGTGGACTATGGCCTTACCCTTCTCATAATGAGAAGAGGCCCGTGCCCAGCAGTGGGACAGTAAAGGGCTGATGATGATGATGATGATGAAACGACCAAACACTTCGAGGTTTTCATAAGTCAAATCGTCGGTTTCTGAGACTAGCGCGTGCTAATAAACAAACACATACTTTAACCTAAGCATAATGTTAGGTATAAATTATTTGTTCCATTAGTGTATTATCTTAACTAAAACAGAATAAACATAAGTTTTATTAGAAATAATAAATATTCATTATTTTAATTTACGTACTTACTTACATACAATATAACCGAACAGGGTAAGGCGACAATGTAAGTTTTATAAGACATCAGTACATCACCAGCTGTGTTATAAGCCAAGGATATTTTTTAAAGACATAAAGACATAAAGACATATTTATTTCTGCATTTTGGTTGTTTACAACACTTATACATGTCAAAACCCTATTCTAGATGAGGCCGGCTTTTCCTAGCTAAATGACTTCTTGAGAAGAAAAGCCGAAACAAACTCAGAGTCATTATTTTTTTGTCACTTCAATTTCTTTAGTCTTTTCTTGATCTTTTAAAGTCCAGACAAAAAAAGGGTTTAGTATGCAAGTACAATGCAGGAAATCATCTGACGCTTTTGACTGACTCGGCCCACTGATGGCCCGCATTCAACAGCAATCGTACGGCTCAACCTTGATTGAGGGAGCCAGCACGATCTGTATCACTATGCCTCCACGCCATCAGAAGGTGTATGCATAAGCATGTCAGCCTAAGCCATCAGACAGGTTGCCACAACTATTTGCTTATATGTTTAATAATGCCCACATCGTACTCACAACTTTACATGCTAATACATAGTAAAATACATGTTGTAAACAATATGTAAAATTATAAAAATTTAAACAATAAAATGTCATATATTTAAATGTCAAAAAATATTATTGTATGTCAATTTAAGAATGTCAAAAAAATTAAATAATAATATATTACTTTAGTAATTTTAAATGTCAAAAGAAAATAACAATGTCAAAACAAAATAAATAGAATTACAAATGTCAAATCAAAAATGTTTTTATATAAATAATATCCCGTATCACAGGGTACTCTTTTTTTGTGTCGTGTTGGAAAATCCTCATGGAGTCCCTCCGCCCTGGAGGAAGGGCGAAGGGGACTGTCAGACTCTTACTGACTAAATACCAACCCTCCTCTCCTCCCCTCCTCATGTACCCGTGTGTCGGAGGGTCGGGTATCGCCGAAGCATTCCTCGCTACCCCCCGACGCGATCCCAGGGTACTCTACAAGGGTCAAACACAAAAAAACGAAAAAAAATGTTCATGCAACGTAAAGCCGTTATTAAAATATTATATCAATATTAAATACATTTAATAAATATTTCGTGTTGAAAACTAGTTACATTTCATTAAAAAATCGCGAAGTATTGAAATTTAGTTTATATTTTTTGCTTTTGAATCTGAAAAAATCTCCTTCTGTGGACTGTTCGGATACCAAGTAGTTGAGTTTAAGTGATGGTTAAAAATATGTACACATACTTTCGATGATTTAATATCGTTTCATTACATGAGTTATATTATCAAATATTCATAACATAACGTATTAAAAAATATATAGTTCAAAATTTTGTAATAAAACGTATAGGTGCACATGTTGTTCACAAATTTTTAGTCTACTTCTGTAGACTTATAAAATAAGCTAAAATATGCCGAAGATGAACGCATCGTTTTTATTTTGTTTTATATGTTGGTAGCACTGTATTCTCTGTCATTTGCTTGGTTGTGATTTAACGTAAAGTGCGTGTGACATTAAAAATTCCAATTTTATTACACAAGTTTTCGGTCGAGATCAGTGTGTCTTTACTGTGCAAGGGATATCTGAGTAAGTAGTCTTTACAAATAAATAAAAACATCAAGATAGATTAAGCTTATGGGCGCAGTATGCAAATACCGCATTGCTTAAATTATAACCTCATAATAAAGGATGCCATCTTTATTTATGAAAATATGTCTCTCGTGTAGACATCTTTACTGTAGACTTTGTATCTACAGAAGAGACGTATGTCAACAGAAGTGAATAGGCAAAAGAAATTCACTGTGTTTGAAAAAGAAATTGGCAAGTGCGAGTCGGACTCGCGCACGAAGGGTTCCGTATAAATTTTATAGATGATGATCTATAAAAGAAAATCATGTTTGTTGTATGTATACTTAAATATTTTTTAAGTTTCTACCTGTTTATTAAGATCGAGTAATAAATTGCTTGAAAATACGTTTGTTGTATGGGAGCCCCCTTTTTTATTTACTTTTTTTATTTATTTTGGAAGGTAATATACAACTACATATTCTGGGAAAATTTAAAGCGTCTACCTGTAACAGTTAGTAATTTTAAGCAAAAAATACGAAAAAAAACACGTTTTTTGTATGGGACCCCCCTTAATATTTTATTTTTTATTTTTAGTATTTGTTGTTATAGCGGCAACCGAAATACATAGTTTGTGAAAATTTCAGCTTTCTAGCTATCACGGCTTATGAGATACAGCCTGGTGACAGACAGACAGCGGAGGCTTAGTAATAGGGTCCCGTCTTTAACCTTTTACGTACGGAACCAAAAAAAGCAATAGCGTTATTTGCTTTTTAATTATTTTTATTATTATTTTTTTTTATTTATTTTATGCTTTATTGTACACCAGAAATATTACATAGGATATCATACAAAAAAAGCGAAGTACAATGGGCGGCCTTATCGCTTATAGCGATCTCTACCAGGCAACCTTTGGATGGAAATATTATTGGTCAGAAAATAGTGGTAGTTGTAGGTGTAACAGTTATAAAACATATATATTTCTAAACACATACATATATACCTATTAATAAACTCTACTCTATGTACCTACATACAAATATACATAATTATACATACATACATACAAATACATATATACATAAACATAAAAAAACGTATGTATATATATAAAGGACATAATTATACACACATAAACTATAGCCATGTCTTAATTATAGAATATTTTAGAAATTATAATTATATATTATAATAAATTATAATGAAAGGTAATATTCCTTCACTAAAGATTTAAATTTAGCTACCGTCTTAGCTTGCCTAATGTGCAACGGTAATTTATTCCACAAGCGAACAGCAGTTACGGTGAAGGAATTGTCATAAAATGCAAAAATTATTCCATTCTATATCCATTTTGTTTAGTATTTTATAATGTTGCTTGCAGCGATCTTTTGTTTCAGTTACTATGCCACAAGCAATTCATCCTTGTGCAAGCTGTCACCTGTTTGCCCTGAAGGATCAAGATCACCAGACTCTTCGTCTGAGAATTTGTCTATCCGTGATTCTCCTACGGCTCCAGTTACTCCTGAGGCTCCAACTGAGCCAAATTTACCAAGCCTCTCAGATAGACCGACTCCAGATCTTTCTATCGAAATATTTAACCAAAGGAATAAACCCCAGAAGAGAAGAATCTATTTAGACGACTCTGAAGCTACTGAAGATTCACCACATAAAAAACAGCCGTAAAAATTCCATGTGGGATGATTCTGACGAGGATAATATATTTTAATATTCTGTTCCTTTATTTGCCTACAGAAGCATAATGTCTGTTCTGTGGACAATTTTTTTAAATTTTTTTGCACCGAATTGGTATAGAATCTTGATTATGTTTTGTTTGGAGGTTGAGGAGAACTCCATTTTAAGTTCTTTTTTATTGTTTCTAATCTTGATCTTATTGATATGATTATGTAAGGTAAATTTTTGTTCCCTTCTGTAGACAACTCAATCTCTTCTGTAGACGTGAAAAAACTAAAAACGTGATTAATTCCTAAAATATTCAAGACTGATCTCTAGTGATATTTTTGTAAGCATAACATTAGCTAACTTTAAATAAATATAATGTTTCATAAAAAATCGTGAAGTTTTATTTTAAATATTTTGCAATGTTCACTTTTTGTGTATGATCCACAAACATGAAATCGATGGACACAAAGAACAACAATTTTTGGATCACACGAAGTGTTGTTCCGTGCGGGAATCGAACCCACAATACTTAGTACAATACTTGGTGCAATATTCGGCGGCGAAGTAGACACTTTAAACCACTACGCCAAATATTCAGTTAAATTAGTTACTCAAGATTTTTTAACTGCAATTTAATGTTGACATTCTATAGATTTTATAATGTATCTCGGGTACTTGGTTTATTGTCAATGTCATATTTAGATATCGTCATTCAATAATACTTATGTCTACTTAAATGACTCATAACTTTAAGTATAACACGGTTTGAATTGGAGCTTAAATGTTTTTATCACATATCATATTATTTTTATAGCCTAAACTAAATAAACGTTCCGCTTATTACTTCTTTGGCAATCATTGAGTTATACATATATGTAAAAATTCATAAAAAAATCATAATAATCTCCTGGGTGGCTTTTGACTATGCTTGAAATCAATATATTGATATTTTAATGATTTTAGGAGTTGTCTCGCCATTGACAGAATATTACGTGTCATGTGTTCGATTCCTACACGAAAAACAGATCAACTAAAACTTTCGTCATAAGATGCCTCAGTAATAGGCTAAGATAAGATAAGCTTTATTTGCATAAACATGTGTGTGTACATACAAAGAAAGTGCATGCATACGGCTTGTGTCCTAAAATGTAATTAGCGATTGATTCGTTCCTTTATTAGATGTTAAACTGAAATACCTGATGTTTTCTTCAAAAATCGATCAGCAATATTACTAATTACAGCTTTTTAAAAACCTTTTTGAATTTGACACGAAAACTAAGAAAAAGGAATTAACGCCTGCACGATGCCCAGTTCGGGTTTAGAGCTGGGCTATCAACTGAAGCTGCGATACTGCGACTCAAGCATACTATCCAGTACTATGTTACAAGGAAGACGCCAATATACGGCTGTTTTTTGGACCTGTCGAGGGCATATGACCTGGTATCCTATGACGTGTTGTGGGATAAGCTCCGGGGAGAAACTAGCACAACTAACCCAGGGATATGGTTAATATTTTAAGATATTGGTATGGCACCAAAACCAACATTGTTAAATGGGCGGGCTCGTGTTCGACAGAGTATAGGTTGGAGTGTGGGGTGAGGCAGGGTAGCCTGACCTCACCGCGACTCTTCAACCTGAATGTTAATAGTCTAATAGTTGAGCTCAGCAGGGCCGGGGTTGGTTGTTCCATTAATGGGAAATGCATGAACAACATCAGTTATGCCGATGATATGGTGCTGCTTTTGGGGACACCGAAGGGTTTGTCTGTGCAATTGCTGATGAAGTTAGCAAGACGAATAACTACCGGAAATATATCCTGAGGGATGGCACCACAGACATTTGTCGGGCGTGTCACCAGCCTGGTGAATCCCTCAGGCATATAGTTTCGGGCTGTTCGCGTCTTGCTAACGGCGAGTACTTGCACAAGCATAACCAAGTAGCCAGGATCATTCACCAGCAACTTGCTCTGAAATACAGGCTTGTAGATGTTGAGGTGCCGTACTACAGGTATGTGGCGGAACCTGTTCTGGAAAATGGTCATATCACATTGTACTGGGATCGATCTATCATCACAGACAGGACTGTTGTAGCCAACAAACCTGATATTGTGGTGGTAGATCGATCAGAGCGCCGCGCAATAATTGTGGATGTTGCCCTTCCTCATGACGAGAATCTCGTGAAGGCTGAGGAAGATAAGTAGATCAAATATCTGGACTTGGCTCACGAGATTGTCGACATGTAGGATGTCGATTCTGCAATTATTGTGCCGATAATCGTCGCAGTCTTATAGCCAAGAGCCTCGACCACAATCTTAGGAGGCTCGCGTTGGATCCTTGGGTCAAGCGTCTGATACAGAAGGCGGTACTTTTGGACACGGCACGCATAATGAGGCGGTTGGACGGAGCTTGGACCCTGTTCCCGATACTGGTGGGTCCCCATAATAATTTTTATATTTTTAAATGTATTGTATAATGTTTTACCTACTAACTTTCTATATATTTAAAAATTTACTATATTGTTATGTGATTATATATTAAAGATGAGTATGAATAATAATAATAATAATGTCGTACAGTCACTTGAAATGAAGCGTGTCATACAGACGGTTCATCATTTGATCTCTTCTATTATTTCAAGAATGACTTTTCTTTGCTGCCATCGATGTAATATTCATCTATAAATCTCGTTATTAAGTACTAATTGCTTTTATTCCTCAACATATTCGTCGGTGAGCCGGATGAGAAGCAGACGTCATGTGATAATCAGTTCGATCAGAATCTGTGCATGATGCGACAAATTAGCGACAAGTTTGTGTGCCGGACACAACGAGCTTAACAAGTGTGACCTCACCGCCGACGAGCGCCTCTGATTGATTTTAAAGATTATCTACTAAGGTACCTCACGCTACCTGCGTTGAGATACATTATTTATTTTGATATTACGATTGTTCCAATTACCTTTAAGCTAAGCCATAGTTATTTTAAGTTTGGATTTTATTGTATAATTGAATGTGTATATATTATTTTCAGCCTGAAGCGTCTCACTGCAAGGCAATGCTTTAAAAAAAAATAGAGTCTGAGATAAATAGGAGATTATGTATATAGATTTTAAGAAACAACACTTTTCTAGCAAGTTTATTAGAATATCAGGATGAAATGAAACCGAAAATATTAAGACGGAACTGTCATGAAAGTTAATTGATAAGATCGCAGGATTTTGGGTCGTACTGCTGTGCAATGTCTGGACGAAATGTACGCTTATTTAATAAATGTTCAAGATCGCATTCTCGCCAACTTTACTCTGAGCATAGGCGCACCTTTTTTACCACGAAGTTAACATATCTTTACACAATATGCACGTGTGTACTGTACCTACAACCAACCAACATCCACCACCAACCTTCTCTAGTTTGCCTTTCATATAAACTCTACATATCATAATTATAAGGTTAAAATTAATTAGCGTTACACATACTACAATGAGATCCTAATTGAAATACTAAACCTGACTGATTAATTTTAAGTAAAATACCGTCGAACTTTGTTGGATAATTATAACTGAAACAAAATTTCACAATTTGTTAAATGTTGAGCTTTTGACAGTTACGAAATCCAGGTTTTACCTGAATCTGATGCTAAAATAGCTCAGACGTTTACCTGGTACGTTTTAAATATAATGCCTTAAATAACGAAATCAAAAACAAAATGAAAATCATACATAATTATTTAACGGGACATAATCGGGTAAATTAACTAATTAAAGGTATAAACCATTGCTTTTGCCGACGTTTCAGAGGACTTGCAACGGCCTTGGTCATTTAAATTTTTGTATGATGTATACAAATCGCGAACTTTTAAAATGAGAATCAAAATTATTATTTTTCACTTAGGTCAAATCGTCATACGATATTAAATGCATACATACATGCATAGACTCACGCTTGTTTCCCGGAGGACTAGGCAGAGACTAGGGAACGCCATTTGCATCCTGACATATATCTCTTGCTTCATTCACTCCCATCACATTCCACACGCATACTCTTCTGTTTTGGGTACTTCTAACCTATCCTGTTTAGGTAGGCTCCGATCTGGTCAGAGAACATATGATATTTATGAACTTCAAAATTATAGAAGAAATACTATTGACTCTATTTTATATTAGTACCATGTTTGCAAAGCAAGGGCGCAAAACCGTGGCATTAATTTATATGTCCTACATATCAATATGTGTGTTGTATAGTATTGTTTACCCGGGGCGGTAATTGGGCCCTATTTGCGACTCATTAGTGCAACAGGCGAGACAACCACTTGAGCACTACACCCACTACTTTAATTTATTCGATACGACTTATTAGGTTCAATGAAGGAAATATTTCACTAAGGTCTTAGTTTTGTATGGTTATATCAAGTGTTACATACGTCTAATTGATGGATGAAATTTAGAAAAATGCTCTCTCTACACAAGGGAAAAACTCAATTACATTGGCAATGTAAGAAGTACGGCACTTATTTGCGGAATTCTGGTAAGCTCTACTTTGTGCAATAAGAAGGTTTCTCGTCAGGAATTTTTCGTAGATAAGCTTTAGTAAACCTTAGTAGTCTTTCAGAAACAATTCAAAATAATTATGTGTACTACACATTGAACTAAGACAAATAAATATAATGACCATTGGTTTCCTTTTGCAACGACAGTTAGTGCACTATAGATGATTTCTCTATCAAAGGAGATTATTATAGGATATATAGGTATTATTGGTAGAAGAGCCCTGCTTATTTCAGCACATAGGTACGTAAGTACTGTTTATTCTGTGACATAGGGCTTGCTCAACCGGGGAAGTACTACGCTCTCACAGAATTTAGCTCAAAGTTACAGTATCTATATTGTTGCGTTTTGTCGATGAGTGAGAGCGCCGGCAGCTCCATCCCTTTTTTCTCCCTCATCCTGCACCTCCTCTCATTCCTTTTCCCATCCTTTTGATGTTGCATGTGTCCATGAGAGGCAGTAATCGCTTACCATCGACCGTTTGCTCGTTTGTCATTTATTACATCAAAATACAAACCGTTGTCTCATGTAGGCTTCTAACAAGTGTAGTGAACTAGTGACACATTGTATTTGAATGATAATATTATATGATATGGTTTTTTGATATAATTTAATTTTATGTACTTAACTTTTTTAATAACTTTACCAATAATAAATTTGACCTAAGAATTTTTTTCTCATTGACGTTATATTAATTGTTTTCGTAAAATCATAAATCTTGACTTTATCTTTTTATTTTGTGAAGATCATGTTAATCTTGATAAAAGCTATATTTATTATATATAACAAAATACAATAATATTAGGATAAACCAATTATAACTACTTAAATACTACTACTAAAATTAAATTAAAATATTAAAGTACAATACAAATAAATAAGAAAATGTATATTCAAAGGGCGTCGTGAAAGTCCTCCACATCGCCGTCTATTGGGAATGTGCCCAGAAGACTGGCAGCATGGCAATGCTAATTTTTGTCCTAGATACATACCAGCCTTCTGGTAACGCCATGTTAATCTTATATTTTAAAATATTTCACAAAAATTGTAATTTCAAAAAAACAGCAAATTTTTAAACATTTGCATACCACGAGGTGGAGTATGGAGAATCACTTATTTATGTAACATCTTTACCATTGTACCTACCCATATTCGCAAAATAAAGTTTATTATGATTTTACACTTGTCGCAATATTATGCGATGAGACAATCAGTCAAAACGTACAGATACATCTAAGTTATGCGAACAAGTACATTTTTTGTCAATTGCTGCTCTCAGCACATGCGAGAAGTGATTTTAGTCATCGCATAGTTGTTTTTGTCTGTTCTTCGTTACAATTCAAGGTTAAGAGTCATTCATATTGTTGCTGAGCTGTTGATAACGTGTGGGAGGGATCATTAGAGGACGGAAGGTTTCGGAGGTGATTGTGATTCCTCAGAGAAATCCATGAACATTGTCTGTTACAACAAATAATACGTATTATCATTGTTATCCTTTTTGTGTCTAATTTTTGATCAACTTATTTTGTATTATATTCTTTATGACGTCGCGTATTTTATATTATAGTCGATATTTCATGATAAAGCTTCAATATTTTAGTAAAAGGCTTCTAGATTGATTGCTGTAATATAAGTAAGTGCGCTATTCCTCAATCAAATGTTACATAGATTTGCCTGGCAGTTACTAAAAGATAAAAACGAAATAATTAGTTGCGCCTTCTTCTTTCTCTTAGCGTTATCCCAGTTTCAATCTGGGGTCCACTTACTAGTCTAACCGGATTTAGCTGAATATTAGTTTTTCCACGGAGCGACTGTCTGTCTGACCTCCGCAACCCGAAGGGATAGCGATATTTCATGGTTTAGATTAGTGTCAGTTTATTTTAGAAGGTACTGACGCCCTGTAACGACTGTCAAAGATCTTCATGACAACCGAGACCGACGGCTGCTCTCCGAGGCACGGGACAAGCGATAATTAACAATTAAATACGCACATAACTCCGAAAAGTCATTGGGGAACCTGATACCCTCTGCATGGCAGTCTGTTGGTATATCCACTGGGCTATCGCTGCGCCTTCGTGTATAAAAAAATGGTGTTAACAATTAAATACAAAATATGAAACAACTTTGATGAACTTAACTAAGATAAATAATAAAAAAATCTGATGTTATATATTCTCACATATAACCTTAAGTTTTAGATTGATTCGGTTGTGGCAGCGAGCATTAATTACGATATTCTCGACATGTAAATCGAGGATACCCTTTCATGCTGAAATCATCATTCCCTTTAGAAAAGCTCTATATAATATGTAGGCTCAAACCCTATGCCTTTGCATAGCAATCTGATGATTTTACTTCTTGATTATCGATAACGTCGGCAACAAGTGAAAAAGACGAAAATTGATAGAATACATGTATAAAATGTTTTAATAAATAAAAACTGCGTAAGACGTTATTAAATTAAACGTCATTGTACGTACAATTAATTATCTTCAAGGCACTAACACATTAAACGTTTTGCTAATGACAAATCAATCACTCGCATCCGTCTGAACATTACCGAGAAAACGCTGCGACAATGATGCAAAACTGACTTTGTACTTTACCTACTCGCTACTGAGAAATCATGCGAGATTACTTCACTTTCTAAACATAACCGAGGTATTAAGAATCCGGATTAGATTAGAGATTAAAGTTTATGTTTCTGATAATGATTTGGCGGCATTATTACCTCGACTAAGGCTGATAGCATCCGCAATAGAGGAGCGAGACGGCAGCGGCGCGGGCGCTCACCTTTCAATTGTTGATATTTTTTGCGGCCGCCGTAGAAGCACCGCTGTGTAGAACACATTTCAGTTCAGCTCCGGACCTGCTCCGGTATGCATATATATTATGCTGTAGACCACGCCGCCGCCAGTTAAACGGTTTACGTGAGAGCCAGTGCCGCGTCTGATGTTACAATAAAACTTTAAAAAACAATAACGTGCGTTGGAAAATGGCGCAAGTGAATGGTTCAGGGACGAGATGTCCCTTCAATGGTGATTGTGATCTGGTCGCGGAGAATGGTGATCATAAATGTTCGAAGACGAACCTGTCGAACCTCCAGATAAAGGTGCCGCAACCCCTGGCGCTGATCAACCATGTACTGCCCTACGAGTCCGTCGACAACTTACATACCAAGATTGATGACAGTTACTCAGCAGTTGTAAGTAGATAGTATTTATTTAAGTGTGATCAAATTATAACTAATATATATTTAAAAAAGCTTCTGCATATATATTTTTTATTAATTGATTTACTATCGATAAAAACCTTATCTAACTAAAACTTTGTTAGATATTTAGAATTAAAAATAGATTACGCGGTAAATATGTTTTAATGGTATACAATAAATAAATCGAAAATAGATGTAATATAAAATAAATTTAAATAAAATTAAATAATATAACAAATAACAAGCAAAAACAAAGATTTCCAATTTTGCGAAATAAATTTTAATCGAATAACTGGATTGCAATTAGTACAAACAAACCTTTAGCAAAAAGTACCTCAGTTAACAAAAAGTTAATAAAATATTTTGTTTAATAAACGCTTTCATTTAAACATTAAACACAATGCTGTTTCTAATTGTTAAACTATAAAATTATTTATAGATATATCTGAAGTGCTTATTTTTCAATCAATCATTCGAGTCATTAGACTATAAATTAGATTTCATTGTACGTTTGGTAATACCACTTCTTACACACTATTAAAATCTATTTTAGTGAAACAGTATGCAGCCGTGCAAAAAGTAAAAATAAGTAATACCTAACGATATAAAATGAATAGTATGAAAATTATGAACATTGCATAAACAATATTAAAATAATTGTCTTTTATTTTGTCGTTCGCAAAGTTTATTAAGATTATAAGAGCATGATCACATCATAATATACAAGTGATTGATACAGAATGAGTATGTGATAACGTTATCTTCTAAAACATCGTGTCATTCTGATTATAAGATAATCAAGGTCACTCACGCACATACTTTTTTTGTAAACGATGTGAAAATTTTGCACTGTAGAAAATAACACTTTGTTAGTACCAGCTTTTGACAAAGATATGGGTAATTAATTATTAAAAATTTACCAAGTAAAATAATTTTGCTTTATGTAGTCCTTAAACTTAATCAAATGACGTCTGATAGGAGAGAATGGACAAGAAAGACATTCTGCGCCGACCCTGAGTAATATGGGAACGAGGCAGGCAGAAGAAGTAGGTAGTCCTTAAAACTTATTTCAAAGTTATATGTGAGATATAAAAGACAACCTTAAGAAATGCATAAAGTTATAAGTAAGTCTTTTTGTTTAAGTTTAAACTATAGGTAGCACATTGTGTTAGTGAATATTTTAGTGAAGTCTCTATTTGAATACGCTGTGCACCTTTTTTGTTTAGGTTAATTTAATAAGGTAACGGGTTGACGAAGTCTATATATTAAAAATAATGATGTAACATACATCGTCCATGTTATTTACGAAGTGCTAATAATCTAGTTTTCCTCTTCCTAGACTCAAGGTTAGAGTTTATTTATTCGCTATATTGTTGTGAAATTGGTGAAAATAATTTATTTCATTGTTTGGTATTTTGTAGTATCTTTTTTTGACTATACAGAAAATAATCGCCTTAAGAAGAAGAACCATAAACTAGAGAGCTGTATACATTTTTTAAAAGTTAAAATATCTCTAAGTTTCGTTCCTTAAATAGTGCCTCGTTTTGTTTTGTTAATTGTCTGCATAATAATCGTAATCAGTATATAAAATCGATCTAAGAAGTGCAGATTTTTATAGCTATTACCAGTGAAGGTTATTAATAAATAACTAAAAATGTAGAGCTTACTTATCAGCGACTAACTTTATGGTGTTCATTCTTATCAAAATATAAATATTTAGATTATACCAATAACGATGAATTTCTTATAAAGTTATCCACAATGATGATAGAGGATTCTTAGAACATAATTATACTAAAATTTGTTGTTGATGTAAACTGATTATGAAAAACCGGCTCCACGTGTTTTATTGAAAGACTTTTATTTGGAACCAGTTTTCGCCTGTGATCCGAATTGTGAATTAGACCGTAGACTAAATTTAATCGATATTCCTAAAACTCGTCAAGGGATCGTCGCTGCAGAAACAGGATTGGAAAGTTTTTGTTATGTTGTTACCTTTTATCTAAGAAAAACACACACACAACCAGAGTTTAATCAGGATTGGTACAGCCGTTTAGAAGAGGTTCAGTGACATCCACGCGTTCAAAATAATTATATACATAAATGTAAGGTCTAGTTAATAGTGATATTATACTCAAATGGTTTGCTAATATCTATAGATTATTATGTAGGTACTTATCAGCATCTCAACCAAACCAAAATTCAAAATTAAATATTTGGCTCCGTTGCTACCAATAAAAAAATACCCAGTAGATTTTCTTTATATATACTTATTTTTTTCTGAATTATTTATCATAACATATGTACAACAAAATAAAATCACTTATAAATAACTATCCTTAACGACAAAAACGAAATAAATAAACAATAGAAAAGGAAAATCAATAAAAAAAGAAAAACCAACCTAGTAGATTTGTATGTGAAAGAGACATGATGAGACAAAGGTTTAAGACTCTATTGGTCCCTCATATCAAGGGAAATATAATAGTAGGAATGATTATTAGACTGTGGGAATACTTAAAATCAAATCAAATCAATTTATTTGTGAAACATAGGTATTAACATTTTAGATGGATCTTAATAGTGCGCTATGTCTTGTCAATTTTGACGTAAAAATATTTATAGAAAAAAAAAACATTCATGCGTAGTTATGAACTTATAAACATATATTATAAGAAACTTGACTGCCTCGTTGGTCTCGCGGCGTAAATGTGCGCGTGGGATTGGAAGGTCTCGGGTTCGATTCCCGGGTCGGGCAAAGTGTTATTGGGTTTTTCCGTTTGGAAATTCTCAGTAGCAGCACGGAGTCTGATAATGTGCTCGGTACGGCAATAGGCTCGCCCTCTATTAGGGGGACCTAAAAATTCATGGCGAAATGTGGGTGTAATATTACACTTCTGCCTACCCCTTCGGGATACAGGCGTGAGACTATTAAAAAAAATAATTATCAGAAATTATTAACTTCTTAATGACAATATTTTGTGAAACGAAAGTACTAAATACAGCCTTTATCGTCTAGTTCAGACCACAAGCTTAGCTCTATCAGCATTTCATTTATCACCTAAATTGGCGTCCGTACTATTTTTGTTTATTATTATAATCCGTGCACTTTGTTGATATTCCGGTTGTCCTGTATATTGCGTAGAAAAGAATCATGTTATTAGTTTAAGTTAAATAATACACAACAGTACTAGTCAAGGTGAGCGAGATTAAAACACGAATATTTATTTAAAGAACAAAGCACATACGCTACTTTGAACGTCTCTGGGCGATTTGCAAAGTAATTAAGTATACTGCTTCAAGACGCGTGAAGCTCATATACTAATGCCAATTATGACGAGCACATTGAGTATTGGCAGGTGACGTCTATAAAAGTGGTCGCAAAACGCAGCAGTTCAGTCGTTAATAGTGCAGTTTAAATGCATCGATTAAACTCAGTAAATCGACAGTTTCGGTGAACTATCGAGGTTATTATGACGCGCGGGTAAACGACGCTAAAATAAGCTTATGTGCTTTGGTCTTTATGGACGTTTGCGATCGTCAGGAGCTTTGTGTACGTTTACAACGATCGCTTCAAATGTCAGACTGTCTAAAAACTATATAATTATATAATATTAGTTTGAAATGGCAGCTGTGACCAAAAAAAAAGCTTTTTACTACATATTATATTAGCAAATACATAAAAAAAAACTTATTCTTGAATATTTATTACCGTTCGTAGTGTATAAATCTTAACTCTGCTCGAAAAATAAACAGTTTCGATACTTGTAGTGTATTGAAAATATATTAATTGCATGATTTTATATGATCATCATAAAGTATACCTATTGTGATTTTATTAAAGAAAACACATATTTTTTAAATATACTCACGTTTAAATTATCTCTTAAACTTGTTATATTTCTACGCTCTTACTCTCTCTTCGTAAATTGACATTGAACCCTACTGAAGATTATTGCCGACTTAAAATACTTTCAATACAGTTCTAAATTTCTACACAGTTCTACATATATTTCAACAGAGGGATTTTAAATGAGAGTAATTATTCAAAAATGTACCCAGAACATTCGAGACCACTATTTGTATGACTAGAACTACAAGACGTTCTGTATAGATAAAATACTTGCGTTACTGACTGACGCCCAACCAACTCTGTTGGCCGCAAGAGACTGAAATTTGGCACGTATGGTCCTTGGGGTCTGTATGCGTGCACTAAGAAGGGATTTCCCAAAATACCTACGGGATCGGGAATAGACAGATAGGGACTGGCATCCTCTGGTCGTCCTTTGGTCGAAGCTGCATGAAATCAAGATAATCTTAGACTAATAACTAATAAGATAAACACAAAGGTCCTTGCGTCTCTGTACACGTTGTACTGTGTTATTGTGCACATGAGGGCACTGTTTGTTTTGCTTTTAGCGAGTATTTACTAGCAGACTTGTTTAGACAGACATCTCTGTGACTAGCCACGTGTGAAGTTTGTGAATATATTATGAACACATGTAGGTATATAGAAAAATATAAATATTATCTTCAGTTTACAATTTTTTGTCACGAAATGTTAAAAAATATTTTTCACCACAGCAGCTCAAACATGCCGCTTTTGCTGCGAGACAACAGTGAACAAAACGCGATTTTGATTCGAGCGTGAGGCAAAGTAGCTTTTTAATTTTTCAATCTTCAGTGCAGCACGAATTGACATTGTTCAGCCATAAATTTGAAACATTCGAATTTTACTGTGCTCTGTCCCTTTCACATGCATAAAAAAGGGAGTGAAAAAGCAAACCCCTTCGAATTCGAAATTCGATTTTGGAATTCGACCTCAAAGAAAACACCTACGGCAACGCAAAAAAAAAAAGATATTTGTAATAAAGAAATTACTTTTTTTATATGTTATTGTTTACATGTTTAATTTATTATTGGATTTTAATAAAAATAAGTCTAATTAATAGAATAAAATTAGTATTTAACCAATACATTTTTATTTAGAATTACAACAATCATACATTTGAAAAATAAACATCAGAGACGCGGTAATAAAACGCGATTTAAAAAAGTAGCGGGAATAAAAATTTCGCTGATGCTGATACAGTAGGTATAGCGTAACGTGTTAAATTATATTAATATATAAAATAATCTAAAAAGATGAGTGAAACTAGCAATGATGACTGTACTTTAACATCAGAAGAGTTAAATCAACAAGTGATTATGCAGAATTCAATCTATTCCTGTTCATTTCTATGTCTCCTAAGTAATATGTGTTCTCACTGCTGTGGTGAAAAGTTATGTGTGCTACACGAGAGCAAAGTTTTTTGTATCTCGTGCTGTTGAGTCCCTCACCACGCTCAGGATTCTAACTTTGATTCACTCGCTACGCTCGTGAATCAATCATAGAATCCTTCGCTTGCTCGGGACTCAAAATCAGCACTCGAAACAAAAAACAACTTTGCTCTCTTGTTGCACAAATAACTATATCATCATTATTCATCTAAGGATCTTCAGCCTTAGATGAATAATAGTCTTGGCCTGGTCTCAAACATCCACCAAAGCGTTAAATTTTGAATTTCTGCTGCCACTTACACACCTACACAAGCTATTCTTCGTATAGGTATATCTCCTCAAATAACTTCAGATTTAAAACAAAATTACGACAAACAATTATTTTATCGCCAAATATTGCGACAAAATGCATAAACCGTATTATTATTTCAAATAATACTATAACTAATTCGCGTTAACCCAAGAGAACACTATCGAAACCATTCGATTTATTTTAGGCGTAAAACCAAAATAAAAAAAATCGTATAAACTTATTCGTACCAATATAATTCAAAGTAAACTATCATGCAAAACTTTGGGCCTAAGTTTGTTAAATCATTTTGTTTTTAGGCTAAATAATATGTAAATAATCAATTCATTAGTTGGCATTGAATATTTATAAATAATTCAAATGTGTGGTTTACTGTAAATAAGGTAGTATACTCAATCAAATGAGAAACAGCCGTTAACACTAATCAGTTTTTAATTCTGACTAACTTTTTGTTTGCGTTAATTACGTTATGTATGTGTGAAGCTCTGTTTTAAATCACAAATGACAGAGAGCGCTCATATTGTGATTTGACTTGCGGTTTGTCTTGATATACAAAGTTAAACAACGTTCACAAAGGTCACCATTAGGATGCGTGACCGTTTGTATAGCATTTACAATTAATTTACTGGAGGAAATCTAAAGCCATTGATCCCAGTTCCTGTCTCAGGACAAATTGCGTTTAGGGCAGTCTATAAACTACAATATCACTGTTAGAAAATTAACCAGAGTTGTAATTCATATAACAAAAGAAAATAGCCCTAAATTCAGTCACTTGTATACTCTGCTCTATGATAAAATTTGCGTTTATTAAGGTTTATAATTAACATGGGTGCATAGGGTTCCCACCAAGAACTTAGGGTCCCAAGCCAACCTCACCTGCAAGTGGTGCACCTGCCGATCAACGGACGAGGCTCTGGCAAACAAAATATCCCGATAAGCGGCAATAGGCTCGCCACCTATTACGTGGGATCAAAACTCTGGCGAAAAGTGGGCGTTTAATATGCCTCTGCCTACCCCTTCGGGGAAACAGGCGTGAGTCTATGTATGTATGTATAATTAACATATTCAGCAATATGTAAAAACATTGACTTGTACCTATTTGCGATGCTAAGATTCTAACTAGCGACTCTAGCGGCGAATTCGGAAGTTGTCCGGGTACGACACTTTTGACAGCTCAATAAAATTACCACTATGACCTCGAAGCAAAGTCGTATTGAAAGCTGTCAAAAGTGTCGTACCCGGACAACTTCCAAATTCGCCGCTAGAGGCGCGCGGATAATCTTTGCATCGCCAATATATGTACTTATGCATATTATTGTCGATGTTAATAACATTAAAAACCGCATATTTGAAATACTTTATCTAGTTCAATAATAATCAAGTCTTATTAAAATGTGTTTATACTTTAATATTCAGATTATTTTACATAAAGATTAGTTGCTTTATTTGACATTAAATCAGAAATGGTTCCTTTGAATATTCATAGAAGAACATGACTATTTATTTATGTGAGATTTAAGAATTTTAAGGGAAATCTCGCTTTTTTATAAGATTATTTTAATTTTTTTATAAAGATCGTATTGCCTTATTGTTGATGCTACGATCGCTCAAGATAGAGCAAAGTAGAGAAGACAGACAAGGAGTGCCGACTCCAGATAATGGGATAAGGCGAAGGAAAGTAGATGATAATGCCTCATAATATAATTTTTTATAATCGGTATAGCAAAACCGAACTGTCAGATCCAAATGCTATACTCTAAGTTATATAATAATATCGCCATTCAATCTTTTATTTTGTTTTTATTTAAATAAATAAATAAAACTAATCTATACATATAATAAACTGGTAGGAAAGTCAAAACAGTACATTGAATATTTTTTTAAAGAATACTTGGGGTGTGATCTACAATCGATACCGAAGCCAAAAATATAGTTTTTAGAATTTTTGTCTGTTTGTCTGTCCGGGATAAACTCAAAACATACTGCATGGATTCAGTTCAAATTTGGCATGAATATTATTAGAATGTCGGGTCAATATATAGGCTACATATTATTACGCTATCACCTACGAGGAACGAGCAGTGAAGTGAGCCTTCATTTCTTCAAGGCATTCTGTAACAACGTGTAATCTAACGACGCATATTTGCATGTTGTTATTATGTTAACCATGCTATAAGCTAGCTTCACACTATAAAAATCACGCAATATAAGTAACTAAGGCCGATAAACTTAATTAAATGAATATAAGTAGTATTAAGACAATTTTAAAG
Organism: Euclidia mi; assembly: GCA_944739405.2. NCBI lineage: Eukaryota > Metazoa > Arthropoda > Insecta > Lepidoptera > Erebidae > Euclidia > Euclidia mi. The sequence continues at coordinate 888,318 of OX123198.2, read as the reverse complement.
CAGCGCCATCTAAGAGAGTTCAAAAACATCAAGTCGAATTACATGTGTAAGCCCTTTTTGGATTTAAATAATTTAAATTTTATCATGTTGGCGAGGTAAATAGTTGTTTTCAAAATTCATAGATGGAGTTGTGCATTTTCTTCTTAAAAATTGTATTGTTAATTCGTTTCAGAGATGAGCAAGACTATTAGTTGAAATTATTTAATTAATTAACTACACCATCGCCACACTTGATTACTTGCATAATTTCTGTCAGAATAAATAGTAATAGACTTAGTACAAAATGATCATTTTGGTCCCATTCAATTTCAATTCAATCAATTTATTTATTTAAATAAGTAAATACACAATACATATATTACTTGCATCACCATCTAGTCCCAAACTAAGCAGAGCTTGTGCTATGGGTACTAGACAATGGTTTGACATACATATTTTTTATTTAGATACATACCTTACATACTAACATACATACAATATACATTTTTTGTTAGTAAATAATTGGCGTAATTATTGCTTCTTAATTAATATATTTTCATGTCACATGTAAACTTGCTTTATATTGTCTTTCGGGATTTATACCACGTACCTTTGTTTGGATAAACTCTATATAAACATCAGTGAGATGTGAAACTAGCTAGATATTTTTTACTCACACGGTTTGGCGGATACTGGTGTTCTCTATACATGACAAACACCCTACCGTCATGCATTTACACGTCCACCTAGAGAACGGCCAGCGTATATATATATTGATCCCGACAGCGTTGCTGAGCGCTTGGAAAATCCGCGTCAAACAACTCTTTTGACATTTTTCAGGCTTTGTGAAGTCGACCAGTTTATGAGGTCCCTTATGTATGACGAGATGCCTTCATATTACACGTACGACAAGCAAAAGGGTATATTTAACCGACGTCGACGAGGAGGTGCTGTGGAAGGTTTTCCAGGAAGTTTCAGGGACACCGCATTTTGTAGAGTTTATACCGTACACAATAATGTCGAATGCTATTTTCTGCGGTTGTTACTTCACACAGTCCGAGGCCCAACGTCTTTCGCCTTTCTTAGGACAATTTATGGCCAGGAGTATCCCACTTACCGCACAGCCTGCGTAGTACGTCACTTTCTCGATGGTGACCAATACTGGGATGACACCCTCGCGGAGACGGGCGTCAGTGACAGTCCCAGCCGCATGCGTCATCTGTTTGACGTCATCTTGGTGTTTTGTGGAGTCGCGAACCCGGTAGCTTTGTGGAAGAAGTATCGCCATCATCTGTCTGAAGATTTTCTACGAGCTTTGAGCCGTGCTACTGGACACGCAGTCGAAGTAACTGATGACCTCGTGCTGAACACCTGCCTCAGTTCACTTCAAGACGTGCTCATTTTTATCGGCGGCAATCCTTCCCAATTATCACCGCATCAAGACCGTGAAAATTGGGAAAATAACGCTGAGACAATTTGAAATGACCACCATGCGAATTTTATGACACCGTCCTTGAAAGCGTTGGGCAAAGCTAGGCTAAAATGTTTTTCTTGGATGCTCCTGGTGAAACAGGCAAAACATTTGTTAGTACTGGCATACTTGCAGATGTCAGGAGGCAAGGCAAAATTGCCATTGCTGTAGTGTCGTCGTCAATCGCTGCCACACTGCTTCCTAGTGGCAAGACAGCACATGCCATGTTTAAATTGCCCATCGATTTAGAGAGCGCCGTAACAGTGATAAGAAAAACGTGCTTAAGGATTGCTCTCTAACCGTATGGGATGAGCGTACGATGACCAATAGGAAGGCAGTTGAGGCCGTGGACAGAACCCTGCAGGACATCCGCAGGAATGAGCATTTGCTGGGTGGTCACAGTTCTGTTCAGTAACGATTCCCGAAAAACGCTTCCCGTGGTGACGCGGGGATCGACGGCTGACGAGGTGAATGCTTCGTTGAAATGATCTTTGTTGTGGTCACGAGTTCGTACGCTACGCTTGATCATTAATATGAGAGCTCGGCTCGGCGTCAATGCACGTGCTCAACAGTTCTCCGATGTCCTTCTAAGTCTTGGTGAAGGCACTCTACCAGAGGAGAGAGATGAACAGGTGGTGCTTCCAGAGTCTCTCAGTACAGTTGTATCCAGCTTAGAAGTATACAGTTGTATACCGTAATAGCAGAATTCTTGAGTGTGTGAGTGGGCTATTTTGACGCCTAAAAATGATCAGGCAGTAGCAAGTAACGAATGCATTCTCTCGGAAATCGAGGGGAATGAAGTGGTCTACACCTCTATAAACACTGTGGTCGAGCAAGATGACGCCACACATTATCCCGTGGAATTTCTGAACTCCCTGACAGGAAGTTAACTTCCAGCGCATACCATTAAGCTGAAGGTCGGTGTCCCGATTATGCTTCTTCGGAACCTATCTCCTCCGAAGTTGTGTCATCTCGCTCCACAGACACACCATTGAGGCGGTATTTCTTACGGGTTGTGGCGTCGGTGAGGCAGTATTTATACCACGCATTCCTCTCATACCTCGTAACTTCCTGTTCCCGTTCAAGCGCATACAGTTGCCCGTGAGTGTTTGCTTAGCGATGACCATCAATAAGTCGCAGAGGCAGACACTGAGGGCAGTGGGCAGGACGTACAGGACACCCGCTGCCCTCAGTGTCCTGTACGTCGCTTGCTCCTGCGTCACGAGTCATGACTCTCTTTACATTTTGGCTGCCGAGAGCCAAACCACTAATCTTGTATATCGAAAAGTCCTATAAGTATGTATTTTTACCCTATTCTGTATTCCTTATTTTCTACATTTGCTTCAGTCACAACTTATGACTTAATTCAGCAGAATCACCATAAAGTCATTTATTCAAAGCAGGCTGAAAATCAGCACTTTTTGAAGGTCAATTTTACAAAAGACAGCCTCCCTCTGTTACTACACTTTCTGCAGATATATGAAATATAAAGAAGAAACGGGTTAATGAATGTTATTTTAAAAGGTATAATCGTAGGTATTTATTTAATAATTTGGAGCCGTATAGCGTTCACGCAGACGACGTTGCGGGCAGCAGCTAGTATCATATAATATTAAAATTATCGCGACTAAACCAAAATAAAGGTCAACAATGTTTCTTAAACTCATAATAAACATTCAATTCATAACAACAACTACATAATAATTATGAAACTCAGAATTCCAAAGTTGCAAATAAAGACTAACTGAACATATTCAAGACCAAATAACCTGTTTGTCATATCGATCATATTATGTAGAGTCCTTTTCTATTCATAAAAGAGTTAATATCCGGTTAACAATTTGGGATCTAACAAATAATTTTATTCACCACTATTGTATAAAATAATTCAAAACTATGTGTGTACAAAATTAATTCATATTAGTTTTCAGCTTCGAAATAGTCATAACAGTAGGTATTATATTCATGAGAAAGTTACACATTCAAATTGAGAGTTTATATTATACATACAGAGTCTCATCTTATCAGCCTATAGCAGTCCACTGCTGGAAATAGGCCTCCAGGGATCGGCAGAAGGCCCGCTCTGTTGAATCTAATACTTACAGTTTATTCAAATATTAAAATTATTGTTCTCTACTTTTTATATGCATTTCATCCTGCCCACTCATAGTGCAGGTTCTATCGAGCGAATGTGAGTTAGTATTTGTGGTGACCTAGCGACAAATATCATAGCTTTATGTACATAAATACATACATAGACTCACGCCTGTTTCCTGGAGGGGTAGGCAGAGGCTTCGGAACGCCATTTGCAACAATCCTTACATATCTCATCAAATTCCTCACGCATGCTCTTCTGTTTATTTTATATTATATTGTTTAATCAGTATTATGTATTATATCATTTTATCATAGTATCCTAACGTTTCAAGTCATTCAGATTACATAAAATGCTAGAGGGTGCCCGAAGCTACGCCCGCTCATTTTCTTTTTAATTTAACCATTTTTCTCGATCCTGTGACAATTTTGGGAATTCCCTTCTCGTGCAATCCTATGGTCCCTGAGGATGCCAAATTTCAGCTTCCAACCCTACGGTTCCCGAGGAACATACATGCCAAAATTCAGCTTTTGCCCAATAGTTTTGGCTGCACGTCACCTGTCAGTCAGTAACGCAAGAATTTTATATGTACAGATTAAACAAACCATAACCATAAACCCCTTACACCACGTGTAACAAATCATCGGAATATTTTTAGTGTTTTTTTTTTGTTTCTTAAAAGACAACTCCCGCATAAGGATTAAATCCTGTGTCGCGGGGGACTTTACAAACATACAACTAACGCACACAGTGAACACCCAGACTCGAAACAACAATTCAACAAAGTGTTGTCACGTGTGGAAATCGGTCCCACAACACTCAGCGCAGTGTCAAGCGGCGAGGCGGCCGCTTAAACCACTACACCAACCGTGCAGTCAAATAAAATACGAACCAAACTAGTTTTAAAGAGTCGTCTTATATGAACAATATAGTTATCACTCGATCAATGAATGGCGACGAACGTTGTAGATATAATAATTTATCTATACTCTATAGTACCTATCCTTATCGCTAAACAACCTGTTTCGATATGACCTTTTAACAGGAAAATTTTGAATCAAACGTAACAGATACAGTATTGAGATTCATTGGTAACATTGTGTACATAACACCTAGTGGGCACTATTAGTGTAGTGTGTTGAAGATCTTTATTATTTTGTCTAATTATATATTCACTAAAAGCTAAGTTATTAGGTACAACAAATTTATTATTTTAATATTGATTACTAGTCGTTTTCATTCTGTCTATCCCTCATATTATTCTCTACATTCACGGCATTTTAAAACATGAGACAGCCTTGGATGGAAGTAGATAAATTTGACATTGAATTATTTTCACAATCACATACACCAGTGACGCTATGAATACGATGGCATTAAGTTGTATTGTTAATAAAACACAGCTTCTTCATTAGTATACATACAGTCATTCGCAGTCCACTACAGAACATAGGTCTCTCCTTACTGTGTGTTTCGTACTCCTTACTCTAGTGGCCTGCTACACTACGTTGGCCAGACGGTTCGGTGTGGGTATGGTGTCGAGTTTTCCGGGTCATCTCATTTCAGCTTTATATAGACACTAGAGGCGACCCGCATCTTCGCCACATTTTTTTTACTTTAACTGTTTCTGCTCCATACCGGAGTTTCGGAAAATTCCTTCTTAGTGCACCCTTATAATAGTCCCCAAAGATCATACATGCCAAATTTCAGCTTATTGCGCCTCATAGTTTCGGCTGTAGCTAATCTATCTACCAATCAATAACTCAAGGATTTTATTTATACAGTATACTATTAAAAGTAGGTTCCTCATACAAGCAATAACAATAATAAAAATATTACGAGCATAAACCTAATTACTATAATCAATGGTCATTATGTTTACTCTTGTATGTTTATTTCTTAATTCCTGTCACTGAAAATGTCAGAACGCCGTAAATAAAGTAAAATAAAAGCCGAACGAATAAAACACACATGTAGGAATTTAGCCTTTATAAATATATTATAAAAATGTCGGCTGAGATGAATAATTAAGCAGGTATGGTATCAAAACTTGTCACATGATGGCTGTTCGAATGTTTCTCTGTGAACTATTGTATTGGAGATAACGAGTTTGGATCCTAGTCTAACAGTTCAAGGTTACTAACTAGACATAAATACAAGTTTCTAGTGTGCTTCTCGTCATCTGTACGATAGATGTATAGGTAACTTTGTTTAAACAACATGTCTTATGTAATTTTTCTCAATTGGTGAAGGTACTTACGTATAGTTTACCGATTCAAAAATGCAATAAGTTGTCTATAAAATATTAGGCAGTGGTTGAAAATGGTTTACAAGACCTGAAAAGTTCATCAAGCTAAATAAAATCCTTAATAAAGGATTCATTTCAGGATTTATTCACAGAATTTGTAGATATTTAGAATTTATAGTGCTCTCCAATAACCGTCTTCAATTGGCGTTTACTGTAACATATTCCTACTCGTATATAAAATATTATAGATGTATTGTTGTAATTATTTCGATGTTTTTTGTTGTCTAAATGAGCCTACAAAAATGAATGAATAAAGTAATGTGCAATGGAGGAGATTACCAGAGCGAAATTGCGGTTAAACGCCTACACCGTCAATGCGAAAGCAAAAGCTTAGGTATACAAAATACAAACATAAACGTCAATTGACAATATGGCCAGGGTGTTGAAGTTATTTCATTTATCTTTTTTAAATGGTGTCAATCTCTTTAACGTCATAAAGACAATCGTATCGGCGCGTGCCGACAGTTAAACGTGGCTGTCAGTCGCGTGGGCGAGCACCGCTAAATTGCACGTACATATTGTTAATATTGTTGATATGAAAAAATAATACGTACGCTTTTTATGAGAAATAGAGGGAAAAAATACAATCAGCCATAGACGGGAGTCAAACTGCTGAGTTTTGCGGAATATAAGTAAATGAAAAGGCTTGTTCTGACAGACATAATTATCATCGAAAAGCCTACAGAAGTTAGAAACATGTTTTTTACGGTGGTTATATTTTATTTTATTTTTTTATAGTAATAGGCGGCAAACGAGCAGACGGATCGCCTGATGGTAAGCAATTACCGCCGCCCATGGACACAAGCAACACCACAGGAGTCACAAGTGCTTTGCCGCCCCTTGGGGTTGGGAAAAGGGATAGGATGAGGAGTGGGATGAGGGAGAAGGAATAGGGGATAGGGCCTCCGGCACTCTCACTCACCGAACGAAACGCAACAGTTTAAGTACTGTTACTTTACGTCGATTTTCTGTGAGAGGGTAGTACTTCCCCGGTCGAGCCGGTCCATTCATGATGAAGTCAGCAAGGCTCTTCTACTACCTGTATGACTATGAAATGTATTCTTAGTTCAGTACTCCACCCTAAGGATCTAAAACAGAGGCCGAAAGTTTGTTAAATAATCCCCTGGTTTTGAAACTAGCAATCTAGCAAAATGCAAGCAATAGGTACTAGCTATTATTTATATTTATAGAAAATTCAGAATTGCCCAATGTTAGTTTGCTGCCATACTAAACATAATCTATAGTGAACTGAATATATAGAATAAATTATCACAAATATTCAGACTAACAACAAACACTATTTGTAACCTTTAAAAGTGATAATGGCTGACTGGTGGATGATTTTACAACTAAAACAACAAATTGTTTAACATACTGTTTTACATTTGAATTAGCACTAACTTGCGAATACAAGTTCGCACATACTTATCAAAGTAGCAACATTTATTATTTATAGAACGACTGAAATACCGATAAAACACCACTCTAACTATTTGATTGTAAAAAGCTGAAGTTTGTTTGTTTGGTTGAACGCGCTAATCTCAGGAACTACTAGTACTACTATATAACGCTGAAGAGTTTGTTTGTTTGTTTGCTTGAACTCGATAATCTCAGGCACTACCTACTAATCTGATTTAAAAAAATATTTCAGTGTTAGATAGCCTGAACAGTTTATTTGGTTGAACGCGCTAATCTCAGGAACTACTAGTACTAATATATAACGCTGAAGAGTTTTTTGTTTGTTTGCTTAAACGCGCTAATATCAGGCACTACTAGTCTGATTAGAAAAATGATTTCAGTGTTAGGTAGCCTATTTATCGAGGAAGGCTATAGGCTATATAGCATCACGCTATGAGTCACGGCAGCGGAGCAGTGGCCTTAAATAACGCGGGTGTCACCGCGGGCTCATCTAGATCTATTATATTCTTTGTAAAGCGAATTTTCAAACTTACAATCTCTAGATTTTAAACTATCGAAAATGGTCATACAGCTTATGTTTCTAGTCTAAACATGCATCATAGCAAACAACTACATATTTCATTTAAAACAATAAAGGACTGAGTTTTTTGGCTCGCTGGCTTAGCAGCGTCCTACGCCATCGAAGCAGTCAGTCATAATATTATTACAGTTTTATAAGTTCACATTAATAGTTGCTATTACGTGCACTGCATTAAATTGTTTATAAACTCGGTGCCAAGTTTGAGTGGTATCTGGCAGCAGTGCGACTACTCTGATGTACCAAATGATGTTACAAAAGTAAAAAGAAGTAGATATATGTTATAGGCGTACCAAAAGCAGGCCGCTAAACATAAGCCAGTTGGCAAGTCAGACAGATGTGTGTGTGACGTTGCGAGCCGGCGTCAAAGTCAAACTGACACATCTTGTCAACCGAAAATAAAATATGGAGTTATCCATGGGTGTGTTAGTGTACCTTTTCTAAGGATTGATTACTACATATCTACCTCTTTCTTGTAATATCATTGGATGTACCGATTAAACAAGACTTCGGAAGAAATTTCGTTTACTAAAAGAAAACGGCATACTTACTTTGAATAGTTCTGTTGTCATAACCTGTTAATAATAATATCCCAGGACAACTTAAGCACTACTTGATACTTGATGGCACGGGCTGTTTACGCAACTCCACGTCTTGGCGTGTATTTTGCGTGCGGGTGGGAATGGTGTCGTCATTCGAGCCTCCCCAGCTTTTCGAGGAAGGCCAGTAGACTCTTGATGTGGCCCACTGCTTCCTCAGGGTGCTGTATCTGGACAGGTACTGCTGCCTGTACTGTGCGACCTCAGGGCAGTCGAGGAGCAGGTGGGCTGCCGTCTCGTCTGCTGCCATGCAGGCCCTGCACAGCGGGCTGTCGGTGATACCTATAGTAAATAGGTGTTTATTAAAGAATCCGTGTCCTGTGTAGGCGGCCGTGACTGTCCGCAGTTGTTGTTTGGACAGCCGGAGGATTTGTTTGGGTATCTTGCCGTCTACTGCGGGAAGAGCCTCCTTGGCCTGCCTACATGTTTCAATACCAATCCAGGACTGGTTGTGTTGGGTCCTGGTCCTATTTCTTACCAGGTTGCGATAAAAACCAGAAGGGAGGGGAATAATGGGCTCGGGTCCCACCACCTCTAAAGTGGTCCCTCTTCTGGCAAGTACGTCGGCTGCGTCATTCCCTCTTGAGCCACTGTGGCCCTTGATCCATTACAGTGTTAACTTAAGCACTATCAACTGATCCCAAACTAAGCAAAGCCCATTCTATGATCAAAAATAGCTACATGATGGTTATAAAAATATTCAATTCGATTTCTATTACAATTCGTGAGTTGCCATTAAGATTATTTCGTAAACAATTATTTAAATGGCTCCTAGATGGGTGTTTTTACGACATGAATGATTTTTCATCTCAGGCATTGAATATTGTACTTATTTTTTTTAGTTATTTAATTTAATTTGATAATAATCTTAACTCATGGTATTGTTATTCATGATAATGATAATGTTAGCATAAGTTCTTAAACATCGCATGCCATCTTAGGCGAGTATATCGGGCTTTTCCTTATTATGTAACATCCTTATGTACCATATTCTCAGCGAATATTTTTTTTAATTTCATTTCATTTCATTATGATAACCAGTTAACTGATAATCATATATTTAGATGAATTACATCCAGACACCGAACAAGTTATTGTGCGTATCACACAAAAAAAAATCCTGAATAGTGGTATCGAACTCTAGAGCCTCCAGGTTAGCACTTGGGGTTACTAACCATTATACCAACTAGACAGTCGAGTGTTTCCCTTTGTAGTTCATAGATATACAAGATCATGGAATATTGTTGTCCTTGGTTTGTAGCCTGTTTCCTGCAATATCACGGCGCATTTATTTCCCACTAAGTCACGATAGACGATATCACTTAAATGTCATCTTCACTATATCTTTAAGTAAATAAATCACAGGTATAAAATAAGAAGTAGTGCTGAGAAAAGCCGAGAATCCGGTATAAATAATAATAAGCTTCTTTAAGTGACTGCCTCGTTGGTCTCGCGGGAGGTCTCGGGTTCGATTCCCGGGTCGGGCAAAGTGTTATTGGGTTTTTCCGTTAGGAAAATCTCAGTAGCAGCACGGAGTCTGGTAATGTGCCCGGTACGGCAATAGGCTCGCCCCCTATTACGTGGGACCTAAAATTCATGGCGAAATGTGGGTGTAATCTTACACCTCTGCCTACCCCTTCGGTAGGCGTGAGTCTAAAAATAAAAATTAATAAATTTAAAATGTTATTCTAAATATTCATAGTTTTCTCACGTACTAAATATACTGAAGGCAGCGATAACCTTGTGGAGAGATTGCAACGTAGAACGTCTCTAGATCAAACCGACAAGGCTCGCACCAATTTTGGACGTTAAATGCTAATTATATGGCTAATTATTGCTTGCTAAATAGTGAAGGAAAATTTCGTGTGAAAACCTGTACGTCTAAGAGTTCTTCATAATGTTTTCGAAAGACATTATAAAACACTCTACGGCACAACGTTGTGGATTATCGCCTTCTCATAGTGAGAAGAGGCCTGTGCCGAGCAGTGGGACAGTTTGCATACAGCGCTGATGATAATGAAATGTGTTAAAATACTGTATTATTATAAAAAGTAAAAAGATTAAAAAAAATCTAGGATTAACTTAAGTTTATTAGCGACCGCGGGTTGTGTACGGTAAGCTATACAATTTAAAACTGCGCTAATCCCGGTTTATATTTGGACCTTAGCTTCTTGAGTAAGATACTAACGTTGAGCTCTCCATTTTATATTAAGTCTTTTATAACAGATGCTTTAGGTTACGAGCGTTCTAAGAAATTATGGCATGTTGGGCTAGTGGTTAGCAGGCCTGGTCAAAGTCAAAGTCAAAGTCATGTATTCATCTAGGCCACAGAGTGACGCTTATGGACGTCAAATTGAAGTTAATTACTTAATGATTCTACATTAACTGCCTGCTGAGCTCGGGGTTCTGGGTTCGATTCCTAGCTAGGACAAATCTTTGTGTGTTGAGTACGATTATTTGTTGAGTGGCTAGTTATATTTTCTGTAATTTGCATGAATTTAAGAATACCTACTTAAATATGTTTATCGGTTGCCTGGTTGCCCTAGTACAAGCTCTGTAGTTTGGAATCAAATGTCGGACTTTGAGTAGTCCTAGGCCCTAGCGTATTATTATAAATTACATACATAAATACATACATAGACTCACGCCTGTTTCCCGGAGGGGTAGGCAGAGACTACGGAATGCCATTTGCAACGATCCTGACAAATCTCTCTTGCTTCATTCACTCCCATCAAACTTCTCATGCATGCTCTTCGGTTAAGGGTACTTCTAACCTGTCCTTTTTTTAGGATGTCTCCAATCTGGTCAGAAAACGTCCGTCTAGGTCTTCCCCTTCCCCCTGTCCCATTTACACTTGACGTAGGTATATATAGGTATAACTTCTTGGTCAGTCTTTCGTCAACCATCCTCTCCATCCATCCTATTATAAATTATTGTGCCACTTTGGTATATTTTTATATAAAACATATTTAAATCATAAAGCTTGCAGGTAGATAGTATCTACGTAATTGCAGTTGTAAAATTATTTATCCATTTAGTTCATATATGTACGTATGAATAATATGTAATTACCAATCGCGGAAGTCATTACACCAACACTATATATCGAACTCCGTTAAAGAATTTTGTATATTTAAACCATGCAAAGATATAACAATACGAGTATAAACTGATCAACTGTACAAACAAACCATGTATCCTCATCATTTTGTACGGCGAGCAAAGTTATTAACGCTCCGAAACAGCGCCACAATAATACCGCGGTACGAATTTTAAATATTGCGTATTTTCAAAGGTGAAGAAGCGCCACTCATTCTGCGGTGCGATTGTGATTTTATCGCGATCGCCTCGTGCCCCCATGCCCCTGTGCTCCCGTACCCCATGCCAACGTGCCCCATCGCCCCATCGCCCACAACGCCCCAGGGAGCGCTGCGGAGCGTGAAACGAGCGAAACTCGAAACCAACGTGTTTATTACTTATGCGAAACACCCGGGTTGTCGTAAAATTCATTGCAGCTTTCGGTTTTCAATAGATGCGTGGCGAATACCTTTTTTTAAGGTCGGATAGAAGAATCGAGATTTAGGTAGTTATACTTATAGTCTGCAAACGGTGAGAAAAGGGAAAATAAATAAACACACGAGTCGTATCAGCATAAACCGCAAATTAAAAATCTATCATGTTTTAGCAGTCGTCCGCAGCTTCGCCCTAAACTTTGAAAGTTTATTTTACTCTGTTTAGAGAGGCACATTAAAAAATCCTACCTTCGTGGCTGCCTACGCCACAACAGGAACCATATATCTAAAATATCATGTTTTAAGCAGCAGTAGTTTAGGATCTAGCAGCGATAGCCCAGTCGTGTACGTAACGTACTGCCGAGACGATGGTCTCGGGTTTGATCAACAGGTACCACGGGCACACACCTCTGACTTTTCGAAGTTATGTGTGTATTAATAATGTTAATTATCGCTCGCTTAATGATGTGCCCGGTAGATGGCAATAGGCTCGCCCCGTATTACATTGGGACCGAAACATAACTGGTGAAGTGTGGGTGTGTAATACACCTCTGCCTACCCCTTCGGGGATAAAAGGCGTGAAGTTATGTTATGTAGTTTGGGATCTGTATTAATATTTCAATCAGGTCAAGTAAGCTAATGGAGCCCTAAAACTCAAACCACAGTGCCTTAAGAGACTTCGCGTTCGACCGTGCTAGCGATCGGACGTGTTTGTGTGCGCTCTCGCGAGTAATTTCATTGCTCTCGAATTTTCTATTATTTTTCGTTATTTTAATACACGAACAGCTTCGTGTTGTTCGATTTGTGTTGTGGAAGTGTTATTGTCTGTGAAAATTGTGTTTTTCGTGCGTTTTCTGTGGTTTTCACCGTGCCGCGCCCGTGCATGTGCGCGCGCGCCTGGAGGAGTCACAGTTTGGTGTAAATCGGGTTTGTGGCGTGTCATCCAGGGGCTCATAGCCTTAGGATTGGGACTGCCTACCGAATAGAGGTAAAACAAGGCTTCAGGGTCGCCTGAAACGGTTTTTCGTGGCGTTGCGGCGTGCACATAACCTCAATTTGAGGTTAGGAGCACGTGCTCTGTTGCGCGGCCGTAGCGGGCGCTCAGTTGCCTTGTTACTTTTTTCTATTAAATATATATAATCTTAAGTACAAATACCAGTTTGATTAATAATTATTCAGCTGAAAATCAGTGATTAAAGTGTACAGAAAACCGCGTGGTGAGTGACAGCCGCTGTCAGACGTCGATGTGCGTTGGCCGCTGGTGACGTTTGACACTGACGGCTGTCGCGGTGTTGCCAACTATTAAAAATAGTAAGGGGTTGCCATTAATCGACTGTACTAGAGCGGTTGTCGATTTCTTAGACATAACAGTACTGGACATTGGACCGCTGCACCTCGGCGGCTGACAGCGACTGTCATCCGTCGCATGTCATCTGTGTCATATGTCAGGCTGACTAATTGACACAACGGTATAATACTGTACTGGACACTAGCCTTTTGAGCAAGGTCACTACACAGTACCGGACATTGCCTGTGGCCCAATCCTGACAGTGACAACGTCAGCTGTCAGTGTCACTTGGGGTCGAGTGACGTGCGGCTCTGGGTTACCAGCGCAAGCATAACTTTGCATTATTTTTATTGTGTGATCTCGCTTTTCTTTATTTCATTGTCTTTAAATATTGTGTGTGTTAGCTGTAAGATTTACAATAAGTGTAGCGTCGGCCATAACACTGTTTGGTCGTATTGATGGACGAGGACGAGAAGGCTCGCAGGCAGCGAGAGCTGCTAATAGATGAGTTTGAGCGACGGCAAATGGAAATGGAGGCGCTCAGAGAGTTAATGGACGAATCGGCTAGGGGAGCCGCACCCGCGTCTCCCTTCGAGCCTCGGGTGTCACTGGCCAGAACACCACCGGGAGGTTTTTCGCCGGCACAGACCGCGGTGGAGGCAGCGGTGGAACTTGGGACGCCGCAGCCGCGACCAGTAGTGTGTTCGCAGCCCGGTAAGCGCCATCTAACGTCGCCTGAGGACGTACAGGAGGCAGTGCGACGGCGAACGGCAACGGCTAAAAAATCTGCGGCACCACCATTGGGAGGTATTTTAACCAGCTCAACAACCACTGCGGAGCGGACGCCGGCCGGGCCGGGCGCGCCGTCGCAGTCTATGGTCAGCATGGAAAAAGAGGCGCTCATCGAGTCGGTGCACTCGGCCGTAAAGGCCATTTCGTCCGTGGCGAATGCCACAAACAAGCTAAACATGGGCGACAAAAACGCGATCGCCGGACATGGCCAAGACATTTTGGCGGTGGTGGCGCAGTTGGCGTTGCGTCTCGCCCGCGTGGAGCAGGAGGTGGCGGCTATTAAGCTCCAACAGGCGACGGTACAACAACAACCGGCAATGACGGCGGCGCCACAGGTGCCATTCACGGACTCATCCTGCACCTATGCCAGCAAGTTGAAATTACCGAAAGGTAAGCCCGATATTGCCCTGGAACCGCGTGGCCCGACGGTCCTTTTTTATCCCAACAACGAGCAGATTAAGACCTCCGAAGATACGAAAAAGGAACTGCAGACCACCATTAAACCCGGAGCGCACGGTGTTCAGTGCCAGAGAGTAACGGCGGTCTCGAACGGCGGGGTGGCTGTACAGACGCGGTCGGTAGAGGCTGCAAGGAAGCTTAAGGAAGCGGCCCCACCAACCCTGAAGGTAGCGGACCCTAAGGGCAAGAAGCCTCTGGTGGCAATTAGAAATCTGCGATCGGATCCATCATCGGCGGACCTTTTGGAAGACTTGCATCGCATCAACCTGGCGGAGGACCCGAACTGGCCGAAGGATAAGATGCTGTCACAATGCAGTGTCGCTTTTAAGAAGGGTCGGCGAGAGTCTAACAGGACTACTGTCGTGTTAGAATGCACCAAGGCTCTGCGGGATAAGCTAGTAAGCCTTAACAGAGTGTACATAGGATGGGACGAGGCCGAGATAGTCGACTACATTAGGCTGACTTGCTGCACTAAGTGCCAGCAGTACGGGCATCCACTGCCGGTCGGCCAACACCATCTGTGCGCAATGCGGGGAGGCAGGCCACAGGAAGGACGACTGCAAGTCGGAGACCACCTGCTGTGCCACCTGCATCAGATTCAAGCGCCCGAATAAGGATGGCCACCGTACTGCTGCGCTTACGTGCCCCGCACGACAATACGCTGAGCAACAGGCTGCCTACATAAGCTATGCATAATAACGCTCTTCGGATCGGGCAGCTGAACCTCCAAGGGTCAGCTGCGGCGACGACCGAGCTACCCGTTGTGTCGGCGCAATACGGCTTAGATCTGGTCTTAGTCCAAGAACAGTATCACCATGACCAAATAATCCAGTGCGGAGAGAACCCAAAAGCGGGGATCTTGGTGAACAATAACATGCTTGCAGTGACTCTGTTAGGACACCTTAGCAACGAATACTGCACGGTTGCACACGTTGACAACGGGCCTCGCGGTGATGCCCTGTACGTAATCTCGGCGTATTGCCAATACAGCCATGACGTGGCCAGACATCTTGAGACTATGACTCGCGCGCTGGATCAGCTGGCTGGGAACAAAATACTGATTGGGATGGACAGTAATGCACACTCACCACTCTGGCACTGCGAGCGGCGGCAGTACGAGGGAAGGGGACCCGACACTGACTATAGGAAGTCTCAGGTTGAAGGCTTCATACTTGGGAGAGGCCTCATTATACACAACAAGCATGGTCAACCACCAACTTTCCATGGACCAAATGGCTATTCCAATGTGGACTTAACCCTCTCTACACGGGGTATCTCGGTGTCAGGGTGGAGTGTGCATGAAGGTGCCAGTATCAGTGACCACCAGCTGATCACGTGGACCATCGACTCCTCTAGACCGAGGGGTAAGGACGAGCTGCCCAATATTGAACCGCGGCGCTTTCGGGACAAGGGGGTGGATTGGGAGGCATTCTCAGTCACTCTCCAATATAGGCTGGGCAAGCTCCGCATCAGAAGGCCAGCTGAAGCACTAAGCCGTCAGTACACGGACACTCTTGTGGCCACGGCTCAGGACACACTGGGTGAGGTTAAGAAGAAAGCTTCAATGAAGTATGAGTGGTGGTCTTCACAATTGGACGACATGCGGCGGCAAGTGCATAACGCCAGGCGTGCGTGGCAGAAGTCACGCCGATCGGGTGGCGTCACGGATAGTCCCCTGCACAACCATCTTCGCAACACACGGCGAGAATATAAAGAAGCCATGAAGGAGGCCGAAATCAAATACTTCCGTCAGATCGCTGATTCCGGCAATGAGGACCCATGGGGCCTGGCATATAGAGCCGCGACGGGTAGACTTAGACCGCCCGCTAAGGTCATGCACGGACTCAAACTCTTGGAGGGACACACAGGAACGGCTAGGGAGACCATGTCCGCCCTACTGAACACACTCTGCCCCGATGACGACCCCAGCCGGGACACAGAATACCATCGGCAGGTAAGAGTAATGGCGGCGTGCGCCCCCTCGGGACGCAATAGTGAGCGCCCCACTGAACAGGCGCTGAATCAAATCATAAATCATCTGCCTAACACCTCCCCTGGGATGGATGGATTAACTGCCAGAATTATAAAACGCGCCTGGAGTGTTAGTAAGGTCGAGACGCTGGCTGTATTTTCGGCGTGCATTGAGGAAGGAGTTTTCCCGACGGTTTGGAAGATCGGACGCCTCGTTGTCCTGCCAAAGGGCAACGACAAGCCGTTGTCTGACCCCAAGGCCTACAGGCCGATTACGCTGTTGTCCATTCTGGGCAAAATCTTGGAGCGGTTAATTATAACCTGCGCCCCTTGCCTGCACCGGAGCATTTCGCCGCTTCAGCATGGCTTTCGGCGTGGAAAGTCTACGGTGACGGCGCTCAACGCAGTGCTGAACCGAGCCACGAGTACCACCGAAAGCTATGTTCAGCTGGTTCTATTAGACATCTCGGGGGCCTTCGACAACGCCTGGTGGCCCATGATACTTCTCAAACTTAAACAGGGTGGCTGCCCACCAAACATCTTCAAAACTGTCATCAGTTATTTTACAGACCGTACTATCGGCATGTTCATGGGTCACCAGGTGGTGTGGAAGAGATCCACTATGGGTTGCCCGCAAGGCTCGGTGCTGGGGCCAACGCTTTGGAACGTCCTGCTCGACGACGTCCTACGACTGCCGATGCCGGGGGGTGTGCACATGGTAGCATATGCCGACGACCTTACCATGGTTATCGAAGCCTCGTCCAGGGCGGCCATAGAGCGGAACGCCGCGATCTCACTCCGGACAGTGAGTGAATGGGGACAGAGAAATCGACTCGCCTTCTCTGCTGGAAAATCGAAAACCTTGACGATTAAAGGTAAGTTCAAGCGTCCTCCTACGGTCCGCATGGATGGGGCTTCGGTAGCACAGGTGAGTAGTGCGAGCCTGCTGGGCGTGGAAATTGACAAGGCTAGCTCCTACGTGCCGCATGCGAAATTAGCCGGCACCCGTGCCGTGAATGCCTTCGGGAAGATGTCGAGGATATCGGCATCGACCTGGGGCACAAAATACAAGGCCTTGAAAATGTTGTACATGGGTACATACGTGGCAATTATAACATACGCTGCGGCCGTATGGTGGCGACGCTCGTCACATTACACTGTTAAGGCGGCGCTGCTGCGTGCGCAGCGTCCGGCGTTGGTTCTGTTGACGAAGGCCTACAGGTCCGTCAGTACCGCAGCGCTGCCCGTGCTCGCTGCGGTGCTCCCGGCGGACCTGGAGGTCGTTCGTGCTGGGCGCCTCGCGCAGGACGGTCTAGGGTTGGCCGGCAGGGAGCGTAGGGCTTTAAAACGGGAGCTGACTGAGGCTGTCGTAGCTCAGTGGCAGGCGCGATGGTCGTCCGAGGACAAGGGAGCCGAGCTCCGGCAGTTCTTCCCCGATATACGGGATAGGCTTTCCCAGGGGTGGGTTGCGCCTGATTACATCACCTCACAGGTGCTAACGGGCCATGGATGTTTCCGCAAACGATTGCACGACATGCGGTTGGGTGATAGCCCGGAGTGCTATTGCGGGGCGCCGGAGGAAGACCGAAATCACATTTTGTGGGAGTGTCCTCTATACGAGGAGGAGAGAAACACGATGCTGGACGGATGGCTGCGGGAATCTGCGGGTCCGGTGTGGTACCAGGACCTGGTGGGCAGCGTGGAGGGATTTGCAAGATTGCACGCGTTCGCGCACTCGTGGCATAGGAAGAGAAGGGAGCTGGAACGCTAATCTGTCTGCGCGAACGCGAAGTGCTGTTGGTGTGATGTGCTGCCCTAATAAGGGAGAATGCTCAAAGAACAGGGACAGGATAAAGAATTTGTAGGGAGTCAAGAACGAGCGCGCGGGAAAGAGCAGACGCAAGTACTGCGCGCTCCTCCCATGATTCGGCCCGTATGCCGCAAGGCGGGTAGGGCCATGAGGAGGTGGTGGGAAGTGCCTTAAGAGAAGGTGGAAAAATAAAATCAGACACAGCATAAGCACCATTTGTTAAGCTATAGTAGAAACAAAGATACATTTTAAAAAGTCTTGTGAGTGTTACCTAAAATCAATCACAATATAACAATAATTCATGAACTTTATCTCAGATGGATTTTTGTTCTCATGTTAAAGACCTTATCTCTTGAAGATAAAAAGTACCTCGGTACTTATGTTGTCAATTTCATTGAGCAAACTTTACATAACGCTAATGATGACGTACGCATATTATGATATGTGGGTTGTGTAGGTAAAGTAGATCATAAAATCATCTTATTTCCAAAATAAATAAGTAAGTATAATAATTAATTAATATCCAAATAAAATAAATTACAGTAAGACCATTTAGTACACATAATAGAATGTACCATATTAACGCGATGGACCAGACTAAAGTAGCCCAGACTCAAATCAAAAGAAAGAATTTACTAAATGAAATAGAAGCTTGTTAGTTATTAAAAACAAAATAAATTTGTAACTTGCTGAAATAATAAAATTAAGTCTCTCCTTATTAGCTTTACAGAATACCATATGTATTTATAGATGCACGTTGTCTTTTAATATTAGTATTTCATTTATTTATCAGTTATTATTACTGACCTTTATAGCAAGTTAAGATGTAATTGTATGCAATTGGCGAAGAGTTCAGTGCTCCGTGGCCTTGCCTCGTTACAAGGCACTCACCCTTTATTAGCTTTAAAGCTAGCTACTTGTCATAAATAGTATTCATTTTAAATTGAACATTGCTTACTTTTTTTTTTTTTTTTTTTTTTTTTTTTGTTTTACGAGGTGGAAAATCCCTTCGGATCTCCGACTCTTGGGGGAAATAAGAGCCGGAGTATGTGGTGTTCCCACTAAAAACCACCTCGACTTCCGCCATGTACCCGTATGTCGGAGGGTGGGGCATCACCAAAGCACTCGTCGCCACCCTCCAATGGGTATTGGCCCGCCAGATGGTCAGGCGGGCCCCGAACAAAACCCCCTTGGCGACGGATTAAGGTGTTGGACTCCGCCGCCAAAACGCCCAGCGGCCGCAGAGGATAGGGAGGACGGCAACGCAACACCGCATCTCCTCTTCCTCTGCGGCCCCACCGCGACGCATCAAATGGTGCGCCCCCATTTGGTCGCGGGAGATAGGGCGCGCGGCAACGCAACACCGACACGCCTCTCCTCCCGCGACCGCACCCGACTGCGAGAGACAGACAGAACTGTCCCCCGCACCCGCACCGTTGGACGCATCCTGCGCAGGCCCCTCCAAGCCCACGCGGAGCGTCCCCTCCTGGATCCCTCTTAGCTTCACCGCGGGTGAGCAATCCACGGTTACTGAGCCCCCCCACCACGACAAGGTGGAGATCCCACGGGGGGGGAACATTGCTTACTTGAGATTCTTTTAAATCTTCATTTATTGAGAACTTTTGTCTATGCAGGCACGTCTACTCTATGTGCTGTACAAGGTTAAGTTATTTTTTTTATAAACTCACGCCTCTATCCCCGAAGGGGTAGGCAGAGGTGTAATATTACACCCACAATTCGCCATTAATTTTTAGGTCCCACGTAATAGGGGGCGAGCTTATTGCCGTACCGGACACATTACCAGACTCCGTGCTGCTACTGAGAATTTCCTAACGGAAAAACCCAATAACACTTTGCCCGACCAGGGAATCGAACCCGAGACCTTCCAATTCCACGCGCACATTTATGTCGCGAGACCAACGAGGCAGTTAAGTTATTTGCTTATAATATGAGTGGGTTTATTATGAGTTTAAAAATATGATCGATCATCGAACATTGCATTACTATTAGGCTGGCACTGGTCTAGTTTTACCACTTATATTATTCAATTGCCTTTTGAAATATAATAATAATTAATATATAATAATAATAATCTACCACATTCACACAACACCATCTAGTCCCAAACTAAGCAGAAGCTTGTAATATGGGTACCAGACAATGGATAAACATACATACTGATATACTTTCTTTTTGTAAATACATACATATTATACATAGAAACACCCAGACCAAGACAAACATCCATGTTCATGCACACAAATGTTTGACTTGAGCGGGAATCGAACCTGCGACCTTCGTCGTAGCAGTCACTTACACTCCCTCACTCAATATATCCAGTGATTAAACGTTTAAACACAAAAGCTTTAGAAACAACGGCAAAACAATCCACTATTTGTCTTCTGTTTGGCTCGATAGCTCAACGGATTAAACAAAATTGACGACTTTCTGAAATGTCATATGAAACCAATAATACGGTTGATCTAGAGAACCAATTAAATAATCGTTTAACGAACGAGAGCATCTGAGATAAGACTGGCTCTATATTTTCCTTTATAAACTCAATTTAATATTACGAAATTGTTTCACTCTGTATTGGATCTGTCGCCTTGTGTATGTTAGTTACAAACATAAAACAATCGGCAAAAATAGCACCCAGAATTCATCATATTTTTTGAAGAGCTAAAGCACTCAGTACAATCCTATGCCGCGGGGGATTTTACAAACATTCAACCAATTCGACGTCACCCAAATCCGAATAAACAATTTCTAGATCATACAAAATTCCGTATGGAGATTGAATCCACTACACTCGGCGTAGTGTTAAGCAGTAAGATAACCATTGTGCCTTGAAAGTCAAACAGCTATACACAACGTTTATCGAACCCTCTAAACTTGACCTAAATAATATTTATATGCAATCAAAATTAAACTCATAATGACTAGGTGACTATTTACACACTTATATATTTAACAAATAAAAGCAATACATACAACAATTAAAAGTATAAAAATTAAAATGACTTACTTTACAAATAGAATTTAAACATACAGCAAGATAAATCTCGACAAGATCTATAAGGGTAGTTCCACAAGAAGATGGTAGACGGGTAACACTCCATTGTAGAGAAAACTATCAAAGTATAGTTTTGACAGGTTATTCTTCTCAAGATATTGATTATCACACAGAGACATGAGCCGGCTGCAGCGACTGAGGCGAGGCTGCACTACTATCAGAGATGTACGAGGTGCACTGAGTGGTGTGCGAGATATATATACTTTACCTATTGAGTTCAAATTAAGTAAAAATCAGTTGATCAGCAGAGTATTGCAAATAAATTCAAAAAACGGCAGACACGCAAGGTCATGACAAGCAAACAATTAATTAATTTACAAATTCATATATTTATAAATAGGTTGTTTTACTTTTAATATATAGTGAGTCATATATTTTTGACTGCCTCGTTGGTCTCGCGGCATAAATGTGCGCGTGGGATTGGGAGGTCTCGGGTTCGATTCCCAAGTCGGGCAAAGTGTTATTGGGTTTTTCCGTTAGGAAATTCTCGGTAGCAGCACGGAGTCTGATAATGTGCCCGGAACGGCAATAGGCGCGTCCCCTATTACGTGGGACCAAAAAATTCATGGCGAAATGTGGGTATAATATTACACCTCTGCCTACCCCTTGAGGGATACAGGCGTGAGTCTATAAATAAATAAATAAATATATATTATTTTACTTATTCTGAGGTATAAATGATCTTTACATATAGAAACTCCACCTTTTTTTTTGTCTAAGCACCATCAGTTTAATTTGAGCTGAACGTGGCTAAACAATTTAAGTAAATATTTTCTACAAACACCGCTTAGATAGCCCGCACATTTTTTATTGGGTAACTCTGTCTAACTGTTGGCAATTGCATGTATTTGAACAATGACGGATCTTACATTCTAGCAATAACACACAGTCATCTAACGTGTAAAATGACTAAGCTACTTGTTGTCCGAGAATCATTATGTTTGCTGATTAATATTGTGTTAATTATGTTTGGAGATCAGACGACACCTGCTCTGTGAAAAAGTTAAAATTCTGTCAAATCCGTAGTAAGCGAACCCCACGTCCAAGCTGGTGTTGAACGCAGTCGGGATAGTGCTAGGTTTGCCCGATTCTTAGTGTTGCATTATTTTGTCTATTTTGTAAATAACAAGCTAAAAGTTACGGTACTAGACAGGGTAGCTGATCCTTATCTAGCATAGAGACCATAAGAGTTGAAGAAGGAACGAAGATGAAGAGGTAGGTTTGGATTAATAAAAGTGTTGCAAAAATGACTCGAATGTACAGCTCTCACCGCAGAGCTAAATTGTGAATCGGCCGCTTAAGCCACTGCGCTATTCGTGCATGCAATATAACGTACGTTTTAAATTCGTTTAAACAATCGGGGAGAAATAGACGCAACATAGCGTTGTAAGATAAAGACTGATATATGGACTAGATTTCGTGGTCTAGTAGTCAGAAATCACGGCTCCAAGATAATCTGTTCCAATCAGTGTTGTGAAGAACTACTTAGATTAACTTTTTATAGTGATATTATTAGTTGCAGCGACCGCTTAAGCTGCTAATTAAAGAACTTAGTAAGATATTGCACAAAAAAATAGCAGGGGAATTGAATTGATGAGTTTTCTGTCTCTAAACCGGTTACTTGGCATTTAGTTTTTTTAATACGAGGTCAAATATGAAATCATCAAAATATTAGAATTGCAAGTTTAAGGCCAGTTTTACCATTTGTTTAATCTAGATATGCCTTATCTGCAGATATTATGTGAGTAAACTGACAAATAAGCTTAACCCTTAATCGGGCCGAACAAAAAAAAAACTTTTCATGGTTTAAGTGTTAGTTCTTGTATAATGTTATATAGCAGTGTACATAAAAAACAATATAAATTACTGAAACTGAAAAAATAGTTTTTTTCGTGTGGAAAATTATTTCCTTTTGCCCGTATAAGAATAACCCCAGTTGGAAATTATTTCCCTTTGCCCGATTACGTCTATAAATTTTAATAGACTTACCCTGACTTTACTTTTGAATTGTCCAGAATATGGAAAATTCAAGTATAGCAATATAATTAAATTAATTTATTTTGAATTTATGTTCCTCAAATAAATTACCACACTCCGAACTGAGGATTTCCTAACAGAAAAACCCAATAACACTTTGCCCGACCCGGGAATCAAACCCGAGACCTCCGAATCCCACGCGCACATTTATGCTGCGAGACCAACGAGGCAGTCATGGTAATAAACAAAATTACAAAACAAAAATAAAAAGTCGACAGAAATAAATCCCTACATTTTATATAATTATATTGACGCAAAATGGAGTTTAGGAACGGGCAATCACAACTATTTTCCCACTTGCAAGACAATATTTCAAATGAATATAATCCACACAAATATAGTATTTTTGTATTGGATATCATAGCAATGTTACACAGAATCTAATATACTAGTAAATAACGGATCAAATATATCTACTTATCAGAATCTTTCTTGAACAAACTTAACAGAATTATGTCTCCACTACATGAAAAACGCGCATTTTTTTCAAAAGTAACGTTAATTTGATTTTGAAGTTGACATTAGACATTTGAAAGAGTGGGGTTGTCAATAAAATAAATCAGTAACTAATCAAGAATATATTTGGGAAAATAATAGAATGGGGAATTGCATTTTAAAAATATACGACTGTTTATGACTCGGCTGTCGGGGTGGGAAAATACTTCCCTGTGCCCGATTAAGGGTTAACAGGAACTTTGAAGTTACCGATGACAAGTCTTGTTAAGATTGTCAAGGTTACCATTTGATATTTTTTCTAACAATATAAAGTCTAGCTTAAACTATCGACAAAACAAATACCTAACATTAGGTACTGACGTTACGAATCCGTAAATGTATTTATAGCCTGTATTGGTAAATATCGAATAGTAGTAGAAGTAGCACTATAAATATACGTAACAGGTCGGAGACTACATTTTAGTGTAATCTAAACGATCTGCACGTACTTACTACGAAATCTATTCGTTCACAAAACTATACAGATTGTAGTAAAGATAAAAACATTTTCAACATTGGCGTATTAAACTCAACAGTCTGGTTATTAATAAGGCTTCAGTGTTTTTAAAAATAAATTCTTAATACGGCAATTATGGCATAGCTCTTGTACTTTAGTTAAACTAAGACCTATCCTACTTCAACAATTATTGTCACTATACCGGATTCAAACACTTATTGCTTAGTTTTAAGGTCAGCCATTATATTCGGAAAAAAATACTTGTTAACAATTAAATGTATTTCTTTATTTGATAAGAGTGTATTTACTTTTGGTTACTTTTTGAAAATTTCTCATTACTGAAACAAAAGACGTAAAATCTGGTAGTATCATACATACATACAGACATACATATACTCACGCCTTTTTCCCGTCGGGGTAGGCAGAGACAACAGAACGCCATTTCCATCTATCCTTACAAACCTCACGCGCTTCTTCTACATTTATTAACCTGCTCATACATGCTCGCCGGTTGCGGGTGCTTCGGACCTTGCCATTTTTTAAGATGTCCCCAATCTGATCGACGAATGTCCGACGAGGTCTGCCGCGTCCGACTTGCCCACACACGTTAGCCTCATAAATTTGATGCGTCACTCTTTCTTCACTCATAGTTAGTTAGTTAGATATACTTTATTGCACACCAATACATAATTGAACAGTACATTAATTATAAGTAACTTAGACTATGGTATATGTACAATCGGCGGCCTTATCGCTAAGTGCGATCTCTTCCAGGCTACCTTTGGATGGACAGGAATGATGTTAGCAATTTTGCGTAGCGATGGTGTAGTACTGGCTGGCTTGGATAGCAAGATAATTTAAAATAAAACACATACATACAATTAAATAATACTATGGAATATGTACATAGACAATACATACATAAATAAACATATACATACAATTTAATAATATTATGGAATATATACATAGACAATACATATATAAATAAACATATATCATATATATTACTTTGAATATATATAAACATACTCAGAACAAACAGATACAGTAAAAAAAAAGGAAACGAAAAATCAGACAACCGTTAAATCAACAAGTTAGCAAATAGTGATTTTTAACTAGGTTTTTAAATATAGGTAGAGATTTTGCCCTTCGAATTTCTAATGGTAAACCATTCCACAGGCCAACAGCCTGAACAGCAAAGGATTTGGCGAAGTAATTTGTGGAATGCTTCGGCATCTCCAGCGTTAGATCCTCAGACGACCTCAAGGACCTTACATGTGTGTCATTAAGGAACTTAAAACGTTCTTTGAGATAAAAGGGAGTACAAGGATTGAATAGAACATTATATAACAATGTGAGAATGTGTGTATTCCTGCGAAGACGAATCGGCAGCCACTTGAGCTTATTACGAAAATCTGAAATGTGATCATATTTGCGCAGACCAAATATAAATCGTATGCAAAAGTTTTGGAGACGCTCAAGTTTATCTAACTGCTCTTCGGTGGGGTCAAGATAGCTGACATCAGCATAATCGATTACGGGCAGAAGCAAGGATTGAGCAAGCGCAATTTTAGTGGCTGTAGGAAGAAAATTGCGTAGTCTACGCAACGAACCTGCTGATGCAAATAGTTTGCGACTCATTTCTTGAATTTGCGGTCTCCAAGACAAAGTTTCGTCCATCTTTGCCATCAAAGCTGATTTTAGGTAATTCGGACCACCTAATTTTCGAGACCAGTTTGGGGCTGCCAATAATAATGAGTTGAGTTTTCTCAGGATTTAATTGAAGACCATATTTATTGGTCCACTCACAGATGCGCGCCAAGTCCGTGTTAACGGTGGTACAGGCTTCAGATAACTTATTTAAAGGTGCTTGCGTATAAATTTGCAAATCATCTGCGTAAAGGTGGTAGGATGAAAGTTATTGGTTTGAGATAGAATTTATAAATATCGCGAAGAGTAAAAGAGATAGCACGCCACCCTGTGGCACACCGGCATTAGTATCAGACCAAGTTGAATAAGAATCTTCAATGCGTATACGTTGCCGGCGACCAAACAAGTAACTATGAAACCAGTCAATTGCCGATGGAGATACGTTAGGAGAGCGTAGAATGCCAAGTATGATGTGAAAATCTACAGTGTTAAAAGCATTGCTAAAATCGAGTAAGGACAGAACTGTAAGATTGCCACTATCCATACCTAGCCGAATGTCGTCAGTTACGCGAACCAATGCAGTGGCAGTACTGTGGCAAGGACGGAAACCGGATTGATAAGGATTTAGGAGGGCATTTTTGTGCAGGAAGGAACTCAATTGTGAGTGAACTAGACGTTCAAGGACTTTCAACAGGAAGGGTAGTATTGAAATGGGTCTATAGTCTGAGAAGGAACAGGGTTTAGGTTTCTTGGGCAAAGGAATGATCAGTGCATCCTTCCAATCAGATGGAAAGATGCCACAGGCCACGGAATGATTTAGGATGTAACAAAGGATTGGAAGAATTTCTTCTAGGATGGGGAGGATCATTTTGCGGCTGATACAGTGACTGCCGACCGCATGAGACGCAACTGCCAGTAAACTCTTCTTAACATCACAAGCGGTGAATTGCGTGAAGGCAAAGGGAGAGTAATCTGGGGTTGGCAAGGATGAAAGATATTCTAATGTAGATTTTTTCATATTTCCATCAAATTTGGACGAAGTAGTGACTGTGAGTGAAGTAGTACTATCGTTTTCATTTAATAATTAGGATTACTATTTTTTTGCCATGGTCACAATTGCGTTATTATTTTATGTGTATCGTAATGTATAATATGGTATAACTAGCTAAGCGATTGAAATCCGTTACATAAATAAAACTTTACTTTGTACAAATCAATATACCTTAGATAGATGAACGCTTAATTTTGGACCGCTTATTGGAAAACGTGCGATGCCTAGCTGAACTATAACTACAGTAGTTGTATCTGGAGGGTCCGAGGTTATCACAGGATGAGGGAGGTCACCACAGAACGATATATTGCAATAAAATGTCCACTAAGAAATAATGTTTGCTCCCGAAGCAGCCGGCACATAGTTCCGACCTTTTTCAGATTATACGCATCCGTGGAACTTTATTTTGATGTTCTATATTTTGAATATTGCCTATTAGTTCAGCAAATAAATATTAGATCAAAAGAATGTTCGACGCAATGTAACCTAAACTGAAGTACTTTTTTGATCTTTAATATGAAAAGTTGAAAATCTGTGTCTGTTACGAAAACTAGGAAATCTGTTTGTTCAGTTGTTGGGCTTTTAAAGAAATCTTGTGATTATGTTGGATTATATATGAAATCCATAAAAAAAATGAAACTGCTTACAGGTAGTACCTACAGGTAGTAGAGCCTTGCTAATTTCAGCATGAATGGGCCAGCTCGACCGGGGAAGTACTACCTAAAGTAACAGTACCTAAACTGTTGCGTTTCGTTCGGTGAGTGAGAGTTCCGGAGGCCCTATCCCCTATTCCTTCTCACTCATCCAACTCCTTATCCTATCCCTTTTCCCAATCCCAAGGGGCCTAAACTCCTGTGGTGTTGCTTGTGTCCATGGGCGGCGGTAATTGTTTACCATCAGGCGATCCGTCTGCTCGTTTGCCGCCTATTACCATAAAAAGACCTGATTTATATGAAAGCATTTTGCAGGAAATATTTAAATCATTTTATCTTGTCCGTTATATTTTTAATAATTAGTTAAATAAATACCGGATCTCATACTGCTTAGAGGGTATAACTAATGACCAATATTTTTTAAGATTTATGCAGCTGTCAATCATTTTACTTAACAAAAAAGCTATTCATTCATCAACCAACTGAAAACACAAATTTATAATTATAACAAAAAGTATCTACCAAGTTATTATGTTGGTATGTAATAATACGATAATAATCATATATAAAATTTATATTAATGTTGCTGTGTAGTCAAAAACGTTCACGGAAAACAATTTATTAAATGACTAGATGAGCCTGCGGTTACACCCGCGTTATTTTAGGCTACTGCTCCGCTCCCGTAGCTCATAGCGTGATGTTATATAGCCTATAGCCTTCCTCGATAAATGGGCTATCTAAAACTGAAAGAATTTTTTAAATCGGTCCAGTAATTCTTGAGATTAGCGCGTTCAACCAAACAAACAAATAAACTCTTCAGCTTTATATATTAGGTAGAATAAGATAAGATGTAGTACGCACAATATGTCATGAGATGTAATGTCTAGGAATGTGTGAAGTTAGTTGCACATGTGATAATTGCAACCTAATTTATATAAAACTACGTATTTTAATTATGCCAGTGATGCAATTATAAATACAATGGTTATTTTTATATGAACTATGATTTTTTGAAAGTAATGTATGAGAACATAGTGTATATAAGACGCAAAATACGTATTTGGAGCGTAGTATCTTTAGATATCGTTTTAATTTTTAATGCATAGCTTAATAACTTATTTATCAGCTGTCCAAGTATGTCACTTACACAAGTCTGATGCCTATGGAACAAAACATTTATTTGTATAGATGGAGATGATTTTATTTATTTTTATTTTATTTATAGACTCCTGTATCCCCGAAAGGGTTACATGCAGAGGTGTAATATTACACCCACATTTCGCCATGAATTTTTAGGTCTCACGTAATTGGGGGGCGAGCCTATTGCCGTTACCGGGCACATCAGCAGACTCCGTGCTGCCACTGAGAATTTGGGAAAATCCTTTGCCCGGCCCGGGAATCGAAACCGGGACGGGCAAAGGTCGCATACGCTATCCACTGGAACATGGAGGCAGTCTATAAGTAGAGTATAGCTTTTTAAAAGTAATTAATGTGGACACAGTAAATATACATAGGTCATAAAATACGTATTTGGCACATAGTATTTACATTTAGTCATCTCATTTATTCTTTATTCATAGCCTCATAACTTATTTACATTAGCTGTCTTAGCTGGCTTCATCCGTTTGGTGACGGATTACGAATACGAAATGTCATCACCCCATATCATCCCATGGGTGTCGTAACAGCCGACAGAGGGAGCATGTTACGCAGAGAACAGCACTGTAAGAGAAGGAAAACTTGATACAAACCCTATACCAACCAGTTTGGACGGCGTGGTATGGTAGGCCAATTCCTCCTTTCAAAGGAGAGGCCAAGTCCAGCAGTGGTATGTTAAAGGCTGATGATGATGTCTTAGCATGTCACTTGTGTGCCAATAGAACAAAACATTAATTTGTGTAGACAGAGATGGCAAGCAACATATTATGCATTTTGGCGCCCCCAAGCTGTAGTCTCATTACATCCCTACATCAAGCGAGACTATAATATAATTATTTAGCTATTGAATGAGATAAATAAAATGGGTATTAAAACTAATTAGTAAAGAAAACTTGTTCAAATACTGTAAAACAATATTTTCTCAACAAAGGGTGCGTAGGACGTCAAACAAAACGTTTTGTAAGTACATTATCTTGTCTCAAGCATGACATGTATCGATGTATCGACGACGTCTCGATATTGTATCGATACGATGTTGTAATTAAAACGATTTCAAAGGAGCCTCGTTAGCGGCCGTCAACCACGTAACGTTATGAATATGAATATATTTTAATATATTATTAAAGCTTGTTGTTATCATTATACAAGATTATTTAACTGGTTCACCGTAATCGCAATATCAGCTATAAGATTATTTATTGATGTTTTGATGGAGATCTACCCATGTTTTGAGAAAATCTGAAACTATTTTATTTTTATTTATTTATTTTTAGTCTCACGCCTGTATCCCCGAAGGGGTAGGCAGAGGTGTATGTAATATTACACCCACATTTCACCATGAATTTTTAGGTCCCACGTAATTGGGGGCGAGCCTATTGCCGTTACCGGGCACATCCCCAGACTCCGTGCTGCCACTTTATAATTCGGAAAAACCCAGTAACACTTTTGCCCGACCCGGGCATCGAACCCGGGACCTCCGATCAGCAGTCGCATACGCTATCCACTGGACCAACGGTCTCAATGTATCGAGTTGTTAATGCATTAGTGTGTGTTAAGTTAGGTAAATATGTTGAACTAGTGCAGCAGTGTTAATTTACTATCTCAGGGCAGTATTCCACCCAACACTCATGATGAGGAAAGTAATTTGTTTCAAAGTTATTTAGGCAATAATGTTAAACTTATGGTGTGATAATATCATATTTTAAGAACACTATATAAGTACCCTATATGTATATATATGTATATATCAGCGATAGCTTAGTGGAGATACCAAGGAGGTATTAGTTCGAATCCACGGCGCGCACCACTGACTTTTCGGAGTTATGTGCGTATTGAATTGTTCATTATCGCTTGTCCCGTGCCTCGGAGAGAACCTTAAACCGTCGGTCCCGGCTGTCATGAAAATCTTTGACAGTCGTTATAGGGCGTTAGTACCTCTAAAATAAACTGACACTAGTCTAAACCATGGAATATCGCTATCCCTTCGGGTTGCGGAGGTCAGACAGACAGTCGCTCCGTAGAAAAGCTGATATTCAGCCAAATCCGGTTAGACTAGAAAGCGGACCCCGGGTTGAAACTGGTATAACGCTAGGAATCCTCCTAGCGTTATCCCAGTTTCATCATCCGATGATGATGACATAAGAAGCCTATATAGATCTGTACTTCTACAGAATAAATCCCAACATAGTGAATCGTGAAAATAACGCAACAAGGCAGAACCAATCGTAAAAAAACAAAGTTTACCGCCTTATTACATAACAAAGTACTTTGTACCAGACCCTACAGTAGCGCTCATAGCGAGACTTGGCTTGCCGTTCGTAACAGATCGGCAAAGTTAAGCAACGCTTGCACAGGTTACCAGTTGGATGGGTGACCGTATGTGGCATTTTCATCTGAGTGCTACCGTGCTTCGGAGGGCACGTAAAGCTGTCGGTCCCGGCTCTTGTCTATGGATAAGGGTCGTTAGGCCATGTCGGAGGCCTTTGGGCGGTCTGAAAACCCCGACACCAGAGTTGGCCACACACTCACACGAAAAAAAAAAAAAAAAAAAAAAAATAAAAAAACCAGACCCTACACTAGATACAAGTACATACATCATACAAACATATACTTGTGCTCATAAATCAATGTACTTACTGATAAAATCACGAGCCAATTACAATGATTTGAAAGTCAATCATTCGATCGTGTATATTATAGTGGCCGGTGTTCTTGGCACAGCTGACATTGTTCATAGACAATGGCATTATTCAATGGATGAATTTCTGTCCTGATTAAGTTATAATTGGAGATAAGTTAGCGGTTAGGCGCCGCTTTGTTGCGACTCTGCAGGTTAAGTTATCACCTTGAGCGTGTAAAAGGCTTTGTTCATTCCCACAGAAGGTTTATCGTCTCAATATTTGACCTGCTTTGGTTCTTACCATATGCATGATAGGTTGATAGTGTTAATGAGTTTTCGTCCTCTTGAATTATTTGCCGTATTTATACAAAGCTCATGTGGAGTGGCCTTTTGAAAACTTTTCCGTAGTATTTATGCGCAAGATACATCACCGTGCAGTTTGATACATATCAATTAGATATCACTAATAAGTATACCTATCCACATAACTAAATGAAACCGAAACATTTTAAGTCTTCTTAATTACATAAATTAAGCCCAATATAATTACATAATGAAATAAAATAAGTTCTAAAACAAAATCCAATTATCTATGGCGAAGTTCATGCTCACTGTATACTTAGTTCGACTAATCAATCAACTTTAATTCTAACGAATGAGAACAACTCGTAGCGGTGTCATGATATTCATAAGATTTATCTTTTCCATCTAATAGTGTCACAATACTTTCACCTGAATTATCTAGATGTGTCTTTCCAATTAATTAAACTAAAATTTAGATCAAATAAAATTAAATCATGAAAAATGTTTGTTAAGCATGTTTCTGGGGCTGGGCGTGAAGAAAGTCATACACATTAATAAAGTCAGATACGTACGCTATGAACTTAGTGACGTGTATCATTCATTTGTTATTGACTGACTTTCTTCAAAGTTCAAGTTTTCCATTCCTACGTATATTTTTATAATTTAATGACCACTAGCTCTATTTGAACATTAACTTCTCTTTTTTTTTGAGAATAATTATATAATTCATCTCCCAATATCAACGACTTACAAAGTGGCCGCCGAATTGTCGGACAATGGACGTATTACAAAATCATCACGACATTGATCGTGGGAACCAGGCACACCATCTCGCTAACTCACTAACAATGGCTCGTTGAGAACCTCGGCCGTAATGAGCTACTAGCCGAACACCTTGTTAGAACAACGTTATTAATTTACTATGAGTTACTAGAATAAATGCTGTAGAAATGAGAGCACTGAGAAGTATGTGTGGTGTGTCTTTGAATGACAGAGAAGAATTGTGTGATACGAGAGTGTTGTGGTGTAAAAGAAGATGTAGTGACAAGCATCGAGAAAGGAATGCTAAGGTGGTTTGGGCACATGGAGAGGATGGATGACGACAGACTGACCAAGCAGATATATAAGGCAAGTGTGAATGGGACAGCACGAAGGGGAACGACCAAGACGGACGTTCTCTGACCAGCTTGGAGACATCCTCATAACAGGAAATGTAAGAAGTACGCTGAATAGAAGAGCATGCATGAGGAATTTGATGGGAGTGAATGAAGCAAGAGAGATATGTCAAGATCGTTGCAAATGGCGTTCCGTAGTCTCTGCCTAACCCTCCGGGAAACAGGCGTGAGTCTATGTATGTATGTATGAGTTGTTTGGTGAAAACGAGTGTTACTCACACTTACGATACTTTAACAAGTTTTGGTTAAAAGATTGGTCACGCTTGCACTTCTGCGATGGACAAGCTGAGGTTTAACAATCTCAAAATAAATAACGTCCTCAGAAAGTTCTTACTTATGTTATCCTTATACCATTGCTTCGTTACGACCTAAAAGAAGGATAAAAAAAAACAATCCTAATATCGCATTTATCACATTATGTATGGATTTAATTCATAAGTTAAGAATAACAGGGACAGCTTGCCGCAGGAAAGACTTGATAATTAAAGGAACTGAGTATAGAGGATACTCAGTGCCTGTCTACAACCTGTTTACGACGTTTAAAACAGTATTCAAGCCAAATTGTACGGATAATTTATGATTGCTTGGAGCACCCGATAGTGACAGGGAAAGTGGAAGGCAAAGGCCTAGAGGCTAAAGTCCCACGCGTTGGTCAGGCCAGAGAGATATATCCAAACAACGGACGATCCCGATTAGCACTGCTCTATATATTTAAGGCAACGGAACGTAACCCATGGAGACAGCTGATTGACAGAGTCAGAAGGACACAGTCAGGAAAACGACTGAAGAGTGAGAGAGAGAGAGAAGTTATGAATTTTATTAACACAATTATTTTTCTTAATGTTTCATTACAAAAATTCGTAGTGAACTGATAAAAGAACACAAATAGTTAGACCATGTTTTCTCTTGTAGCCATCGAACCCACGATAGGGGACGCAGTGGTTCGGCCTGAGTAAGGATTTAACCATTATGCAATATTGGTGTAGTCGATATTGATAAATATTATCATAGAATAATAATATTCCACCACATTCACACAACATGATCTGGTCCCAAAATAAGCAGAGCTTGTACTATATATAATTTTTTTGTAAATACATACATATTATACCTACATAGAAATACCCAGACCAAGGCAAACATCCATGTTCATGCACACAAATGTAAGACTTGAGCGGGAATCGAACCCGCGACCTTCGGCGTGGCAGTCGCTTACACTCCCGCTGCGCCAACGTCAAAGTCGTCAAAGATTTTCTTGCCTATTGCCCATATTATGATCAGACAATATTTTTTATTGTGGTAACTTACACTCAAAACGTTTATCTAGTAAGGATATCGTTACAATAATATTACGCTAAGTACCTATTCACGTTCTAACCGTTTCAAATCAGAATCATAATTTGATAATTATATTAAGTGCACAAAAAGAATATTAAATCGATTAATCATGGTGCGCTGTTCAACACTGCGCCGAATGTAACAAGCTCATGCTCTGACTCGGCGTAAACAACACTTCTGTGATGCACTAAGATTTGTTCTGAGTCTGCGTATTCTTTGTGCACATTGTTTAGATGTTAATAGTCTTCGAAATGTAATGCTGGCTCCCCACGGTGAGTGGATTTGCGAACTTTGTTAATGGGAGTAGGTCTCTAGGTTTGCCAGTAGGAATGGGCGTTCCACAGGGCTCTATTCTCGGTCCATATCTTTTTTTAATATATATTAATGATTTGCCGTTCTTTGTACAAAATGTATGTGATATTGTGTTGTTTGCCGACGATACGTCACTAATTTTTAAAGTTGATCGTAATTTAAGTAACTTTGATACCGTCAATAACACTCTTGCACAAGTATTAGATCGGTTTTCGACAAATAATTTGGTACTCAACTCAAGCAAAACCAAATGTGTTAAATTCTCTTTGCCTAATGTCAAAAGTGTTCCTACTAATATAATTTTAAATAAGGAAACAATTCAACTAGTCGAATCAACCGTATTCTTAGGTGTAACTTTAGATTGTAAGCTTCAGTGGGGCGCCCAAATATCCTGTCTCGCAGTAAAACTTAGTTCTGCAGCGTTTGTAGTTAGAAAAGTTAGGGAATTCACAGATATAGATACTGCTAGACTAGTTTACTTTAGTTATTTTCACAGCGTAATGTCTTACGGAATAATGTTATGGGGTACAGCTGCTGATATACAGACTATTTTTGTCATTAAAAAAAGGGCCATACGTGCAATTTATAAGTTAGGTGCTAGAGATTCTTTACGTGATAAATTTAAAGAAGTAGATATATTGACAGTTGCATCGCAATATATATATGCTAACTTAATGTACATTAAGAAAAACTTAATTCTATACCGCAAAAATAGTGATTTGCACAAAGTGAACACAAGGAATAAGCATAAACTGGTGGGAACTAACTACAGTCTACATAAAGTTCAGAACTCATTTGCGGGGATTGGTATACGATTTTTCAACAAATTGCCTCTTGCAATAATGAATTTACCTATGCACAAATACAAACGGACAATTAGGAACTTTCTTTTACAAAGGGGTTATTACACTATTAAGCAATTTTTAAATGATAAGACACCGTGGGGATAGGCTTAGGCTTGTTTAACTCACGATTATTTTATTTACATGTTAAGTGGAGGTGCCTCGTGAACACATGATTTTTGCAGGGTTTGGATATTTTTATGATTTGTTGAATGTAGTTTAACATTATTTATCCCTGATCATATCATTGTTCACTTGTCACCTTCACAAATTTCTTTCAACATTTGCATTCCTTCACGCGTTCCACTAACTTATGTTAATAATAACGATCTGGAAAATGGAGGTAATTGGCGGTCATGGTCAGTATACCAATAGATTGTTTCTTACTGCTGGTTCGTATACCGTTGTCGTCATGCTCACTAAAATGTCATTTCTTGTGGTGGCGTCGTGTGTCGGGTCATCCCTGTCCCTCTAATATGGCGAGAGGGATGATGGCTGGCACATGCGTCATACTCGTGAACGGGTGCTACTTGCGATGACTGGTCGATGACGGTCTTGCGGGCTGGTATTAGATTTTAATATTTAACTGCATCATTTCCATCATGGTTCTTATCACTTTCGCGGATTGCCTACATTATTAGGTATATATAATGTAAGTGGATGCTCCTGTTTCACCATGTCTATTCTGAGGAGGCTAACTAAAAGTATTATGCTTGAGTATTATTATGTACCTACAGTAAATATATACAAGTGATATAGAAGGTGTAACAGTTGCAGCACCTTACAAAATGTAAATTGTGTATTATGCAAAACCTGGGGATGAAAAAGAGTGACCGTGAGTTTTATTGCCCGTTCTTTCTCATGGTTCTACCTATTGCTTTGCAAACGTGGCAGTAAATGTAAATGGAGAAGCATACAGTAATAATGTTTTAAATTTGAGTATAAGTAATTATTTTATAAATTTATTATTTTGACGTTCATAAGCGTCACATTGTGACCTAAATGAATAAAGGATTTTGAATTTGAATTTGAATTTGAACGGATGCTCGCGACACCTTATTCGTCCCCCGACTCGTTGTGTAACTTTAAAGCTGCTGACTGCACCAAGTAAGTTTTTAAAGAAAGGTTCGTTTAAGAGGGAAAAGTAATATCGCAATATTTTTTATATATTTCTGAATTCACAAATATTTTCTTTCAATTCGACATTTGACGTTTTACTACATGTTAAATTAAGATACCAGTATTCATAATACATAAAAGACCAAATACAGAAAAAAAGAAAAAGAAAAATTGTTTACGTAAAATATAATTCAATCAATTATAATTTACTGTTGGTGATAATTAAGAACGCAACCATAATATTATGTTGGTAACACTTAATTGTAGCGTTGTTAAATATTTGTATGTTGTCACTTCTGTTTCGTGATTTCGTCTGCCATCTTGTTGCCTTGCCTCTGACCACTTGACCGAACTCGAAGTGCTGATTAAAACGTTCCACGTTTCTAAAGTAAAACAGTTATTTTATTTCATCAAGCATAATATTCAACATTTACAACTGGATAGTTTAAATATTTATAATTATTAATCTATTAAAAGCTTAAATATTAACTTTCCGTAAAAAACATTCCACTTGATAGCAGTTCCTATTACGTATATCGTCCAAATTGTAAATAATAACAGCCAATCGGATACAGTTATGAAATCCGAATGAAACAGTATACGATGATTGTTAGTTTAAAAAAGGTACTATGTGTGTATGGCATTAAGAATAAAAGATAAACCGGTTAGATGAATACATTTTCGGTCGACCGTACGTTGTCGACGTATATTGTTCAACTTCTCAGTTTTATGGACGTATAATAACATGACGTAGACAAATGTAGTATTATTCAAATTGCTATAGAAATGAGGAAAATAAACAAACAGAGCTTGTTTTGTCCGCAAACGGCTAGTTTAGATAAATCTTGTTAAATCAGGGAATTCTGAAGACGAATTTGAATATACGCAACACTTTCAAATGCGTAAGAGGATATTTTTAAGGCATGTTATGCTTGCCCTTAAAAGAGACATTGTCACTAAGCAGCAAAATTATTATAGAATATGATAATCATATCATGACGTCTATAGTTAGATTTTAGATGAACGATAAAATACCAAAAATAAATAACTCGACAAGACACTACGTTGTTTCTATATTTAATGTATCAAAAGACTTAGTCAGATTTTCAGGTGAATCCTAGTCCATCATTTTATTTTGATGGCACGGATATAATCATAATATTGACTTGAGTGAACCGCGTCTAGTGTATTCAATGTCCATAACGGGTTCACTTTATGCGCTATTTAGGATTCAGTCCCGACATCGACATAAAAGTAGCAATCATTAATCTTTTCTGGGGCTTTGTTCATAGTTTAATAATTAATAACTTCGTGGCATAATTCCTAGGAAAATCACGGATGCATGAAAATGGAACTCATAAAAATTACTAGGATAAGTAGTGTGCAATATAAAATTAATCTTTCTTTACTTTCAACGTGTTCATTCGAGCAAATCTTAGCTATAATTGTAAGTATGAGTGATTGCAGTAGTATTGAGGTCTCACTTTATAGCATTTCCAAGCAATCGAGTTATTAACAAAACTTCATAGCCGAGCGTTAGTTTAAATTCCAGTAGGCTTTTAATAAATGCCACCTGCGGAGACAATTATATTTGAACCATTCTCAAACCATGACCTCTGCCTAATTAAAACATTTAGATTTCTACGATCAAACTTGTCTTATAATATAGTTAGGTATGCAAATATCAAAACTTTTCAGCCAGAAGTAATTATGGAAAATTCTAGAACGACGTATTTTACAAATGTTCGTCTTTGAGAAAATCCATTTGTGACATATGTCTGTGTTTGATGAACATGTGTCACTTTTCGGATGTTGAAAGATGAAAGTTGCTTTAACATTTTCAAAGGTTTGATTATTTATTTAACTTTCCCAATCATCTCCTGTTCTTACGTATTACAGACAAAACTGGTATGGTACTGTATGCTACATATACGTTTTAGACGAATTAATATTTAGATTTATTATTTTATAATGTAAGTAAAATAAAAGGGTCTAATGAATAGAACATTTTAATAGCGGCAGCGATAGCCGAGTGCATATACCAACAGACTGCCATGCAGTATTGGATTCGAATCCACGGCGCACACCAATGACTTTTCGGAGTTATGTGCGTATTGAATTGTTAATTATCGCTTGTCCCGTGCCTCGGAGAGCACTTTAAGCCGTCGGTCCCGGTTGTCATGAAGATCTTTGACAGTCGTTACAGGGCGTCAGTACCTTCTAAAATAAACTGACACTAGTCTGAACCATGCAATATCGCTATCCCCTCGGGTTACGGAGGTCAGACAGGCAGTCGCTCTGTGGAAAAGCTAATATTCAGCCAAATCCGGTTAGACTAGTAAGCGGACCCCAGGTTGAAACTAGGATAACGCTAAGAGAAAGAAGAAGAATAGAATATTTTAAAGCTATAATAGTTTGAAAATATTGCAGCGCATAAATGCAAATGGAAAGAAACAAAAAGTATTAGGTTCCTCTGTCTGCCATAACGAATGTTCCGAAGAAAGACTTAATCGAGCAGAGGGTTAAACACACCTTGCAGGTCTTAACATCCTTTAATCAGAATTTTCTTTTATGAAAGAGCAAATAGGGATAAAATAAGAAAAACATGTATTAATTTTATGAATATATGAATTTAGATAAATAAAAATACCTTTTTTTTATTTATCTATCGTTTGGAAATTATGCAGTAATTTTTTACTCGAGTACAGGATAAATACGTGTACATAACGGACCGCCAAAACGATGGTCTTGGGTTCGATCTCCAGTTAACAATGCAAATGTGAGTTTGTATGTTTATAACGTCGTTACGTAGATATCTTCACCAAACGATATATACTACAAAATTTCGTAAAAAAACGAAACAGAAAGCACAGTTAACTAGCTGCTATCCGCCAATAAATGCGAATGAAATCAGTAAGAAATACAGCAGTCTACAGCTGAGTGCACCATTATAAACAATGTGTGCTTAGAGCACTGCTCACTGGCGTCACGCTGCTATGTAACTATGTAGCGCACAATGTGCGGAGAAATGCAGTTTCACACTTCAAAGTGTATTTAGGAGAAATAAGCTGTTGAAGTGTTATTTTGAAGCTGTAGTAAAAATATCCAGCTAATTTTGAAAATAAACCATGTTTGTTTTACTTTAAAAAGCTTGACCTTAATATCTATTTTTTACTATAATAAAACTGTAGAGGTGAAAAAGTCTGTACATTAAAGGTATTTTGACGAAAATTAGCTAAAAAATCTAGGAAAATGCTAAAAAGCAATACTTGACATTTTTTTGAATTTATGTCTGTCTGTCTTTCCCTATGTTGCTAAAGATCTCTAAATTGGCAAAATTGATTTCAATAAAACTTACACTCATGTACAAAGGATACTCAAACCTAGAAAATAGTATATGTTACATCACAATCGGTTGAGTGGTTTTCGGTGTACAGCTTGACCTCTCCTTTGTACGTAGTCCCAAACAAAACAGGAATCATCCAAAACTGGTTATTTATGTGGTGCCATCTATGATCAAAGTTTGTTAGTAAAAGTATAGTTAGTATAAATAGGTACCTTCAAAGTGTTTTATGGCTATTTACCCGACTTTAAAAAAGGAGGCGATTCTTAATTTCGTCAGTATATTTTTATATATTTTCGATAAATAAATTGCTGGAACCGAGCATATTTATAGTTATCCTTCCCACCGATAGATGTCACTATTTTCAAATAATTTTCTAGCAAAATAAATGTTTCTTGCAAAAAAGACAGTAATTGTGTGTCGGGTATCTTTCTGTTATTAAAAAATTAATAGAGTATATAATATTCGGCACTTCGGCAGTTTCATAAACAAAAAGTCTCTGTGTCAAAATTTATTACAATGTCCACTTAATTTAAACGGTCAATCTCATTTATTTCAAATTATTATGTTTATATATTAGTTTCGTAAATCATTTAATTTTATTTTAAATAATAAAAATAATGACTATAGATCCTTTTTTCAATAAATTGTCGATTAGTCCATATTATTTTCTATCTCGGTCGGTTTGTATATGTAAACATAGATGGCGTTGAGATGAGATTACTTGGATTGGTGTGTTTGTCGTTTCTTTTGAATATTTGATAGTTCCATGTGATTGTGTTTCTTTGATTTCTTTCGTTCGTTCGTGTTCTGTTCATATACAGGTGTCTCATTATTCCCAATTTCCCACTCCTCACGTCACGTACGTGGGAATCTTTGAGCGGGAGACTGAGGCCTGAATTCAGATACCTCTTAAGTTACTCAACGGGGCTATCTTACCTTCGGCAGGGCTGGATATTCGTAGTCCTGTGTTTATTTTCTAAATAAATTGCAATGACAGACACTTGAAACAGCTAAAATCGACCTCCGAACATGTTGTTTTTCACATGGTCAGTTATATGTGGCATGTTCACGAGTGAGCGGTAAAAATAATTTACATGTTCTATGTGAAGGTGGTAAAACAGTTGTTGTGTATAAATAAATTCTCTAAAGATATAAATTAGGTAAATAATATACATATAAAAGTTATAAATATTATATACTTTTGGCATAAATGTCGTGCTAATTTAATTCCAACATTTACGCGAACGAAGTCGCGGGCACAACTAGTGTTTAAATATAATTATTATGTAAATATGGCAAAATAAAATTGATAACATCTTCGTAACTTTCTGTGTTTTTATTTATATATTTTAATTATAGACTCACGCTTGTATCCCCGAAGGAGTAGGCAGAGGTGTAAATATTACACCCACATTTCGCCATGAAGTTTTAGGTCCCACTTTGGTCCCACGTAATCGGGGGCGAGCCTATTGCCGTTACCGGGCACATCACCAGACTCCGGGCTGCTACTGAGTATTCGGCGAAACCCAGTAACACTTTTGCCCGACCCGGGAATTGAACCCGGGACCTCCGATTAGCAGTCGCATATGCTATCCACTGGACCACGGAGGCAGTCTTTCTGTGTTTTGGTACATAAATAAAACTTCTTTATCGGCACAAAACGACAAGGTACAGAAAATCTTAAATTACAATGCTCTCTTAGTGGCCTTTTACTTAAAATAAAATAATTTGTAGCTACATATTATAAAAACCACAGTAGCGAAGTATTTTTAAGGAATCCAAACGATCTAATTGAAATGACTTCACCATTTGATGTGAAAAGGATTGTGCTTACTTACTTGTTTAAAAAACGATTATAGTAATGATCAATGTGTAATTAATGTATAATTTTACAATAATCATCAGCAATCTTTAAAAAATGCATAAAATGTCATTATGAAGAATGTCACAATCTGGTAAAGATATTATCAACAACGCAATAGCTACAGTAGTGTTTAGTACATCATACCACAGAATAAAGAATAGTACTAACGTATCATACACCGATAGCACATACATTTCATGTATGCATGTGCACGCATTACCTACGTGAAATCCTATGATGCAATGAGAGAATTCTGGCACATACGGGTTTTACATTATGGTGTTTTGACTGTTTTCCAATCATGTTGTAACTAGTTGTGCCGCGTTTTCTTATTGTTAACTTCGAAATAAGCGAATTTTAACCCTACTTTGCCTGCCTCGTTGGTCTCGCAGCATAAATGTGCGCGTGGAATTGGGAGGTCTCGGGTTCGATTCCCGGGTCGGGCAAAGTGTTATTGGATTTTTACGTTAGGAAATTCTCGGTAGCAGCACGGAGTCTGTTAATGTGCCCGGTACGGCAATAGGCTTGCCCCCTACTACTTGGGACCTAAAAAGAATTCATGGCGAAATGTGGGTGTAAAATTACACCTCTGCCTAACCCTTCGGGGATACAGGCCGTGAGACTATAAAAAAAATACTTTGCCTGATTAGGGCCGCGTTTGAGTAGTAATTTAAAAAGGTCCTTCTTGTCTTGGTCATAAAAGGAACACACTGTTAATTTTTTTTGTTTCCTGCATCAGGAGTTTAGGCTCCATATATGACAGTCAGGACTAGGTTTTAAAGATACGAAATCTATTTTAGTTAATAAACGATTGGCTGATCTTTTGCTACTTCATTTGGTGACATTACAGTGTGATGGAACTTATAGAAGCATTTTATATGTTATTTTTTTAATTAGGCCAGTTACTTGATACTTGATAGCACAGGCTGTTTCGGCAACTCTACGTCCTGGCGTGTATTTTACGTGCGGGTGGGAATGGTCTTGTTACTCGAGCCACCCCAGCTCATCGAGAAAGGCCAGCAGGCTTTAAATTAGGCCAGTTTCCAATATGGACGGAAATTGCATATTGCCATTTTGCTATATAGAAACACGTGGTTTCATTAAAATCGCAAAAAAATAATAATATTATAAACAAACACGGTCATCTGATCTTCACAACCATTTAACCTATAAACATACCTACTTGTACATTCTCAAATACAAACAATTGTATGTAAATAACACAGACACAGAATAGATAAGTGCTTATCACACGGAGATTTATTTATTTATTTATAGTCTCACGCCTGTATCCCTGAAGGGGCAGGCAGAGGTGTAAATATTACACCCACATTTCGCCATGAATTTTTAGGTCCCACGTAACAGGGGGCGAACCTATTGCCGTTACCGGGCACATCAGCAGACCCCGGGCTGCTACTGAGTTTTCGGAAAAACTCAGTAAAGTCACACGAAGATATAGGTTAGGTTAGGTTAATCGGAAATTGATTGTTCTCGTAATAGTTGCCACATACCGTGACACCGCGTATGGGCATACATACTATGGCTGCACTGCTAGAATAGTTGTTTCATTGGTCGTCTAGTTTTGCGTCCAAAGTTTAGGGTTAGATCTCCATGCGGCACAAAAATTTGTATAAGAACAATCCACCGTGATGAATTTCTATGAATACCTAACTATAATATCTATAAGTAGGCAACAATATTTATTGCTAGCGCAGGAACAATCTATACATACAGGGGTGTAAAAAGACCCTTAACGAAAACTGAAATTCCATGTTGTACCAATCACTTCGAACATTTTTTTACTTCAGCACCATACCTGGGCAATTTCTGGTTCAGGAGATATTGAAGCTCAAAGTTAGTATGGAATTTTCCAATTAGGTACAAAATCGATGAATTTACCCCGCCAATATGTTCTTTAGATGCCCTGTGACCCCATGGATAAGTAGGTATTTCGAGCATTGCATGCTCACGCTTTTAATTGCGGTTTAAAAATGTGAAATCTTAAAAAAAATCGTTTCCTAGGTATTATTTTTGGTTGTCCGTGTGGTGACGGATTAAGAATACGGATTGTCACCACCCCATATCATCCCATGGGTGTCGTAAGAGCCGACAGAGGGAGCATATTATACAGAGAACAGCACTGTAAGAGAAGGAAAACTTGATACAAACCCTATACCAACCCGTTTGGCCAGCGTGGTATAGTAGGCCAATTCCTCCTTTCAAAGGAGAGGCCTAGTCCAGCAGTGGATTATTAAAGGCTGATATGATGAATACACGTGACACATAGCGGTACACAAGGACTAGATGATCAGATTAGCCACTTTGTCATCCATCAATCAAAAGGCTGATGATGATGATGATGATGATGATTTTTGGTAAGTATAACTTGGCATAATGTCCACAACGAGTAGAGTTCGGCTTGGTGATGGGTCTTGTGACAGCCTGTATAATCATAAATAAAATAAAAAATAAAATGACGCTTAGATATACTATCGCATTTCATCTGATAAATAAGATCGCTTAAGGC
This sequence comes from Euclidia mi, assembly GCA_944739405.2. NCBI lineage: Eukaryota > Metazoa > Arthropoda > Insecta > Lepidoptera > Erebidae > Euclidia > Euclidia mi. Next base: position 844,012 of record OX123198.2, on the reverse strand, counting down.
TTAGACAGAGGCCCAACTTGTACATTAAAAGTCTTCTTTCTGTTGCCTCTTATTTTGTCACGAGGTTGTAACAACCGCTATGATAACCCTTATTTTATTATTATTTGACGGTAGTAGAGCCTTGCTGATTTCACCATGAATGGGCCGGCTCGACCGGGGAAGTACTACCCTCTCACAGAAGATCGACGTAAAGTAACAGTACCTAAACTGTTGCGTTTCTGCGTTTCGTTCGGTGAGTAAGAGTGCCGGAGGCCTTATCCCTTCTCTATTCCTTCTCCCTCATCCCACTCCTTATCCTATCCCTTTTCCCAATCCCTAAGGGCGGTAACGCACTTGTGACTCCTGTGGTGTTGCTTGTGTCCATGGGTGGCGGTAATTGCTTACCATCAGGCGATCCGTCTGCTCGTTTGCCGCCTATTACTATAAAAAAAAAATTGCTGGCAGTACTGTACACAGACGTGCCAGAAACCTATCTGATGATAAGGCTCTACTATCTAATTAATAATTATCTAATGCACTAATGCTCCTAAAGATAAGTTACAATAACACTACAAGCCAAGTTGCAATAATCAAATGATACGATGGCTTTGCATAATCTTACACCTTATGCCATTCGTTGTATTTACCGGCTACTACAGTATTAACTAATTCTCGTAATACTTGTTTATATACATAACTCGTTTCGATTGATTTAAAGGTCGCCGTGACTCGCCACCAATACGTAATATTATGATTCTTATTCACAAAGTCGTATATTACAAAGAAATAATATATAACTACTGTAACAGATACCATAATATATACAGGTGATGAGCTAGTTTTTACACTACGTTTACTCAGAAGCAATTTAAATGGATATGATAAATAATAAAACACATCAAAGTATTTGTTAACCGGTACCTTAATTTTTTGTTACCGCATCAGCAGCTTTTTGTTATTCATATGTTGTAATTGTGATAAAAACTTGTATGATATCGGTATGCCGTCGATACATTTGCAATACTATTATAAAAAAGGTAACATTCAAAGTTAACTGCTACATCATGCTTTAAATACAATGTTTTATTACATGACAGTATTGAATGTAGAGCCTTGTTGTTTTTATAACAAAACTTCATGCCTTTTATCCCTGAAGGGGTAGGCAAAGGTGCATACACACCCACATGTCACCGGTTATGTTTAGGTCCCAATGTAATTGGGGGTGAGCCTATTGCCATCTACCGGGCCCATTATTAAGCGAGCGATAAATTAACATTTTTAATACACACATAACTTCGAAAAGTCAGAGGTGTGTGCCCGGGGTACCTGGGGATCGATCCCGAAACCATCGTCTCGGCAGTCCGTTACGTACACCACTAGGCTATCGCCGCTTTTTTTAATATATTGCATTGAATATTTGGAAGTAATCGATGATATTTAGCTAACTGGTTTATACCACCGTCTTAAGGTATTTTGATGAGAGACAGGATCTTTATAAGTAGTTAAACATTACACTACATAAAAAGTAACAGCAGTTTTGTTTAATAGTACGAGTAATTATGGGGTTAACTCTATACCTTTCATCATTTCTTTTCTATATTAAACCAACTAAGAGCCCTATTATAGCAGCGATAGCCTTGTGGAGAGACCGACAGACTGCTACGCAGAGGGTCCAGGTTCGAATCCACGGCGCGCACTGATGAGTCGGAGTTATGTGCGTATTAAATTGTTAATTATCGCTTGCTAAACGGTGAAGGAAAACATCGTGAGGAAACCTGCATGTCTGAGAGTTCTTCATAATGTTCTCGAAAGACATGTGAAGTCTGCCAACCCGCACTTGGCCTGCATGGTGGACATGGCCTTACCCTTCTCATAATGGGAAGAGGCCCGTGCCCAGCAGTGGGACAGTATAAAGGGCTGATGATGATGATTTCATGACAATATCGTATGTAGAGCCTTGTTGTTTTTATCATTATATTGCATTTAATATTTGAAAGTAATCGATGATATTTAGCTAACTGGTTTATACCACCGTCTTAAGGGATTTTGATGAGAGACAGGATCTTTATAAGTAGTTAAACATTACACTACATAAAAAGTAACAGCAGTTTTGTTTAATAGTACGAGTAATTATGGGGTTAACTCTATACCTTTCATCATTTCTTTTCTATATTAAACCAACTAAGAGCCCTATTATAGCAGCGATAGCCTTGTGGAGAGACCGACAGACTGCTACGCAGAGGGTCCAGGTTCGAATCCACGGCGCGCACTGATGAGTCGGAGTTATGTGCGTATTAAATTGTTAATTATCGCTTGCTAAACGGTGAAGGAAAACATCGTGAGGAAACCTGCATGTCTGAGAGTTCTTCATAATGTTCTCGAAAGACATGTGAAGTCTGCCAACCCGCACTTGGCCTGCATGGTGGACATGGCCTTACCCTTCTCATAATGGGAAGAGGCCCGTGCCCAGCAGTGGGACAGTATAAAGGGCTGATGATGATGATTTCATGACAATATCGTATGTAGAGCCTTGTTGTTTTTATCATTATATTGCATTTAATATTTGAAAGTAATCGATGATATTTAGCTAACTGGTTTATACCACCGTCTTAAGGGATTTTGATGAGAGACAGGATCTTTATAAGTAGTTAAACATTACACTACATAAAAAGCAACAGCAGTTTTGTTTAATAGTACGAGTAGTAACGGGAGTAACTCTATACCTTTCATCATTTCTTTTCTATATTAAACCAACTAAGAGCCATATTATAGCAGCGATAGCCTTGTGGAGAGACCGTCAGACTGCTACGCAGAGGGTCCAGGTTCAAATCCACGGCGCGCACTGTTGAGTCGGAGTTAAGTGCGTATTAAATTGTTAATTATCGCTTGCTAAACGGTGAAGGAAAACGTCGTGAGGAAACCTGCATGTCTGAGAGTTCTCCATAATGTTCTCGAAAGACATGTGAAGTCTGCCAAACCGCACTTGGCCAGCGTGGTGGACTACCGCCTTACCCTTCTCATAGTGAGAAGAGGCCTGTGCCCAGCAGTGGGACAGTTTATATACAGGGCTAATGATGATGATGATGAAGAGCCCTATTAATGCGGACAACCCTTTTCGGCTCTTAACATAGTGTTCGAAAACTACAACAAATGTCAGCACACTCAAGGATTCACTTTTTATTACTTCCGCTCTTATTGTGGCAGTTTCCTATACACATGATTACAATTAAAGACCGGTAAAGCCGACACCAACAAGGTTCTTAACCAAAAATATCAATTTTAAATTAATCTTATTCTGTGTTAACATGACAACAAAATAGCTTAACAATGGAAGCTATCAATCGCCCGATCTATTACGAAACACGATCGGCAACCGTCGGCATGATGACAGAGAGAGAATGACAATAGACGGCGTGACCGTATTCATTGAATGAATAAAAAAACACAAGTTTTTTAGCTAAAGTGAGGCTGTTTCTGCGATGGCATCTGAGACGGATGTGGGGAATACCGGCTGGCACCGAGAGCTAGACACAGTCATTATATATGCGTTATATCATTGTCCTTATCTATGATACTTACATCGCTAGCGGTTTTTCTATTTAACCCATTGCTTAGGTAGTTATTTATATGTATTTTAAAGGTATAGTGATAACTTGATTGGCAGATCTTTGGAGTGGGACATTAGAGTGAGTCCATTTTGTGTACGTTTGGTGTCATGTTTTCTTGCTTAGTCACTTGTGTCTATTACCACAACACATAGTCGTTATAAAAATGTGTAGACTGCCTCGTTGGTCTTCCGGCATAAATGTGCGCGTGGGATTAGGTCTCGGGTTCGATTCCCGGGTCGGGCAAAGTGTTAGGGATCTAAAAAAAACATGGCGAAATGTGGGTGTAACATTACACCTGTGCCTGCCCCTTCGGGGATACAGGCGAGTCTATAAAATAATATGTATATACAATATTATTTGTAGTATAGTGCAAATCTTAAAATCCAGCTACTCCATACATTTCGTAACAGTTAATGCTCCAATTAATATGTGATGGAAAGTTGACTTCTTTTTCACTTTTAGCCTTTTTTTCTAAATGATCTTTACACACAAATTTTCTTTTAATATAAATATATTATTTTATTTATTTTCCTTACATATAATTTAAGTTCCAATATCATCATATTTGACATATCTTCCTTGGCGACCGTAGGAGGGCACATAGAAGGGATTGTCAAAAATTCTGAACGGTTCGGCAACAATTTGGGAGCGCAGCTGCGGGCAACGTCTATTAATTCATAAAAAGCAATAACTATTGATAACATTGGTTTTATGGTAATATTCTGCCTTCTCAGAATCAAAATAATAGCTTATGTTACATCACGTCACCTTGAAACTAGCGTGCTACGGATCACTGAAATGGTAATAATATCAAACTCAAACGACAATCTGTATATAATTGTAGCAAATGAAATCAAGTGATAAAAAATCGTGTGAAACGTCCGAAACGAATCTATTAGGGTATTCCGCGAATGTTCGGGTGATTGTCAATCGTGTAAAATTAGATTACAATGTACTGTTTCGATGAGTCCGGTCTTCACAGCAGGTAAAGCGAAGTTTAGACAGACAGCGGGCGGGCGGGCTATACTAGCGAGAAACGAGCTCTGAAGGCATTTTGGTTCCTACCGTAGCTTAGATATGAAGTTCGCGGTATGAATAGATGTATTAAAAGAGGTGAAATGGTGCTTGCTCGCCAGCCTAAACCGCCCGCCCGCTACCAGTGTGGCCCTCGCTTAATTCATAGTTGGTGTGTCAAAGACCTTTTCTATGCCCGCACAAGAAAATTATTAAAAGGCGTCAACAATCTGCCTGGTGCAACTTTAATTCACAATATTTCTAGCATCTTTTGTTACTTGTTTGATTGGATTTATTGTTTGGAGTAATTGAGTTGAGAATTTTATAGGTAATACCGGAATCGATATTTAGGCATTATCCAAATTGTATCTGTATCAAATTTAATAATACCGTGCAAAAATAATTACTCAATGTAACATAATATACGTATCGAAATATATACATTTTATGTAGCCTCAGTTAATGCTAGCAGTGCACGCTATTCTGGTTATTTAACAAATTAATTTGTTTGAAATCAATCATACGAGCTTGTTTTCAATATCCAGGAGTTGGTCACGAAACAAACAATTAATCAAAGCATTTCCTATTAGAATACAGGCAATATCGAAATACCTACACTTCTTACAATGCAACAATTTAAAACTAATCAGTTGTCAGTAAACATCTGAGAACAGCTTTTACACGACGATTTCCGCAAAAATAATATACAACACATACCTATCAAGATTTCCTACAGCAAAATGTTCCTAAAAACAGGACAGGTTAGAAGTACCCTGAACAGAAGAGCATGCATGAGGAATCTGATGGGAGTGAATGAAGCAAGAGATATATGTCAGGATCGTTGCAAATGGCGTTCCGTAGTCTCTGCCTACCCTTCCGGGAAACGGGCGTGAGTCTATGTATGAATGTATGTAAAATGTTATAGTCTAACTAGTCTGCACATTTTCATAGTGCTAGCTTAAAATACGTGGCTAGCTTAAAAATTGTTTCTAGCTTCAGTGGTTAAGTCCTGCAATTATATACCTGTAAGTGATATGTCTTTTTATATATTATATAGTACCTACTGTGCGTTTATTGCTTATAGTAATTAGGTAAATGAGCGAGCGGCTCCAGATCGGTCTGTGTGGAGAACCTTGGGGGAGGCCTACGTCCAGCAGTGGACGTCTCAAGGCTGACATTATTATGATGATGAATTAGGTAAATTCTTATCGCCTAAACGTTCGTGTAACAATATATCGCAACCATGACAGAAAGCTTTCACGACGCATAGATCGAACGGCAGATAAACACATGGGGTCCACGTGGTCTCGCGGGCAAACCATACACAAGTCATGGTTATTGTGACTTGATTAATTGTGTAACTTGGTTCAGAAATATGAAGGTCATGTTTTGATAATGAGTGCGTTATTACGTCAATTTCGTGTAAGCGTGCGTTCAGACTGTTATAAAGAAATTACAGTATTTTACTTACGTCAATACCAGGAGTATTACTGGCACCTGGCTGGCTTATATATTATCAACTTAGTAAGGCTGGTTTAACAGCTCTCCGGGTAACCTGTACGAAGTCTTCTGGAACGGGGACTTGCGTGTGGCGCTAGAGCATGGCTTCACAGTGAAGCGAGCGCTACACACACGGGTATCTCGTACACAAACAGCCTGTACGGGTCTCCTGGACAGCTGTTAAACTAGCCTTATTGATATAATCAGCTATAATGTGGCAACTACAATTCAAGGACCAAGAATCGTGTAAACGATCCTTGGACAATACCAAACAAAACTGATTGCTGGCACATCAAAATATTAATATATTGATGCAAATACATAGGTCCAAAAGGACAAAACAATTACAGTGTAATAAACCAGTCATATGGCTCAACGAGCTAATAGGACGGTAGACATGCAACGCCTACTGTGTCTGCTTGTCATGCTATCGGTACTCGCGCTTGATATCAAACAGAATCATCGCAGACGTGCGCTTACTTTTGAGCACCCAATTTAATCATCTTTACTGTAATTTTCTGAGCAGATTTTAAGATTTTTTTGCTGTATCCTCATTACTTAATAGCGTGTTTTTTTTTGTTTACATTTCAATTATATAATTATAAGTACGTAAACAACAACAAAAAACGTTCATCTTTTGAATTAATAAATTGATGAATGGTGTATACGACCACGTACCGGACGACGCAGCAAGGTGGCGTCGGTCCACTCCAATCTGGTTAAGATCGCGGGAAGCGGTTGGATGCGGGCGGCTCAAAATCGGTCTGTGTGGAGAACCTTGGGGCAAGCCTATGTCCAGCAGTGGACGTCTCTAGGCTGACATGATGATGTATATCTTTCAGTTTTGAAATGGAGACGCACTGAATTCATTGGGTAATGGATGGCTTTACAAACATTCAAACAACCAAGATTCGAAACACCAAATACTTGATCTTGTGGATCATACAAAGTGTTGGTCCGTTTGGAATAAAATTCGCGATACACAAGCATACAGCGCACTGACAATAGCAAAGCTGCCGCTTTAACTACTGCACCTGCAACCCAATTAAAATTATTTTAATTCAGTTTCAAACACTGTACAAAGTCTGGCTACAGACCATTGCTTATATTATACACTAGATGAGCCCGCGGTAACACCCGCGTTATTTAAGGATACTGCTCCGCTCCTTTGGCTCATAGCGTGATGTTATATAGCCTATATACTTCCTCGATAAATTTGCTATCTAACACTGAAAGATTTTTTCAAATCGGACCAGTAGTTCCTGAGACTAGCGCGTTCATTTATATATTAGTATTAGATTAGATGAGTAAGCAAGATTCACGCGTTTTACAGATGGAAACAACTTCATTATAGTCGTGTATATCCTGTACAAATACTAATTAAATGATTGATTCGTTAGCGACTGCGATATGTCAACAGTGCTTAGTTTTTGTTGCATCTTTGTTGGTTTTGATGATTTACTTTTTGTTATATTTTTTGTGCCTCAGGTGACAGACGCGAACCGCACAAATTAGCAAGTGATTAGCTTAATTACGTTTGTTTTACAGTAGCTAAAATATCAAATAAATACTCACTATATCCTACTAAAAGAGGACTGGTGGGTACTTGCCGGCAATATTGTTTTTATTTTAGTCACATATAAATTTCTTTGTTTCTCTTTATAATTGATGCATAGTAGTTCGTATATAATCATTATTATTTCTACACCGGTAGAAATAATAATTATAAAAATTATCTGGAACTGTCATTGCATGCATAGGTTGTAATATAATTTTATTATAATTAGTTACTACCTACTGTTTAGAGTGCATATTATTGGCATTCAATCAAATCTCCCCATTTCCTACTTTCAATCACATATTTGTTTAATATCAATGCACAGAAAATAGTTCTTATTCGTACCTCACACAGCGTCTATATTAATTATCATGAGTTCTGTGAAGCTGGTAATTAATTCATTAAAACTTGTCAAGCATGGTTCGTATTAATAAGGTCGTAATTATCAAATTGATACACGCTACAGAGTCAACGCAATTGTATTGTCAAGGCCCGCACCAGGATATCGGCGCATACGACTAAGGTACAATACATATGAGAATAAAACAAACGCAGCATAAAGTCCGCGCTTGACCGCCAAAACAAAAATAATTTTCAAATTGAACTAGTAGTGCCGGAGATTAGCGCATTATAATGTTAGTATGGATTTCAAACAGGTATTGATATAATATTTACTCTTAAAATATAATTTCCTCTAAGAGCTCGTATAAAAGGCGAGATGGTCCGTGAATATGAAATTGTATAAATCTCAATGGAGCTAATATATTTAAGTCTGTTACAATTTTGACAGCGTAGTTGTTTAAGCGTTCGCCTTGTAGTTTGGCACTGTCGTGAGTTCGAGTCTCACACGAGATAACTTTGTTTGACCCACAATTTGTTATTTCGAGTCTGTTTTATGTGTCATTTGTGTTTATTTGATTTAAAATACAATACCAAGTAAAATTTCTGTTCAAAACCACCATACATATTTATGAATATTAAGTGGAGAGTTACATAAATATAATCCCGCACGAATGCAACGCAAGAAGGCTTCTTGCGGCTTGCACCGCCGGTGTGAACCGTGCTTAACACAGAAGGTTGTACGGCTCACTGATTGGAAACCACCGTGATTACTTCCATTGAAAACTAGACACACAATGTACACCGCACTAATAATTAACTACAAACATATACTTGCTGCTCATTACACACTGAATATACCTATTCTATTCTTACGTCGCGATCTTATTCAGATGGGTTTCTTCTATTTGGCCAAATCTTGATACTCCGAATTTTATTTGGCATAACACATTAGGCATCGTCTTCTTTAATCGAATATTTTTAAGGCATAAAAATTACTTAGCATAACTATTGACTGGCAGAATGTTTACATGTCCGAATTTGCAACGGCATTCTTTTAACATGGCAGAACTTTTGACAGAAACGAATCGCCGCAAAACCGACTTTTTGTAGTCTTGTCTGCCCTACCCCTAGAGTGTAATTTAAAATCGTGTAGGCGCGGAGGGGGAGGGCGGCCCGCGAGCTAAGGAGCAGGTAGTTTGAAGGCCCGCCGCCGCGGCTGAGGCTGGCTGGCGAAGCCGACCAGCAAGCCGAAGCTGTGGCGGTGAGCGTTGAAACCATCTGGGACGATAAGCTCGCGTGGGGCCGCCCTACCCGGCAGCGCCGGAGCCGTGACAGAACGATGCTTGCTGCATGCTGCATGCCTGCTTTTCAATTATTCTCGACATGAAATTTATGCCTAAAGATGATTCAGTCTAACAAAATTATGAGTTTCGAATTTATGATAAGTGAGTGTATGCCAAACAACTTTCTGCGAAATAAAGATTATGCTATGCGTTGTTATGCAAAATAATATTATGACGAAAAAGTTCTGCTTTAAAAGTTAGACCCTATTCCGATATTGTTTTGTTTCTTTTGTACCAGCATTTTTCTGCGCCATCATTCATGTGGTACCTATATTGATAGAAAGTATACGTTTTGTAAAATCAGATATTTTTTTAAACTGGGTAGACATGGCCAAAATTAATTCATAATTTATATCAATATAATTATATTTATGTATATCTCGATTAACCGCATTCATTGTTTGAATGATTAGTTAAATTATTATGCAAAAATATAAAACACGTGACTAATGTATTAGGGGTTAAAGTATGAAATTGCCGATTTTTACTGAACATCAAAATTGTTTATTTTTAATTTTAACATATTTATATAATCAAAATAGTTACCATTATTATTTATACATTGCTGCCATCTAATAGGAAGGTCATTTATACTTTGCGATAGAACTCTGAGGATCTAGACTGCACAAACTGCGTGAAAGCATTTTGTACTGCCTCCTGGGCAGAAAACTTCTTGTCACGTAGATAATTGTCCAAATCACGAAAAAAATGGTAGTCCGTTGGAGCAAGGTCTGGCGAATTATGATGCTGCGAGTATGCGAGTATGATGAATGGTTTCTAACTGCAGTTCCTGAAGGGTCAAAACGGTTTCTCGTGCTCTATTAGATCTCGCGTTGTCATGGAGCAATAAGGTGAAGATTGATTCATGAGTCGGGGCTGTTTAACTGCTAGTTTTGCCAATATTATTCGGCGTTCGGTACAGTACACATCTGCCGTTATTGCTTGACCAGATCGGAGAAAACTATAGTGAATAACACCATGCTGAGACCACCAAACAGTTACCATTACTTTTTACCAATTCAACAAGGCAACACAAGTTTCAACACACGTTTCTTTCTGCAGATCAGGCAAATCATGAGGCACCCATTTTTCGTATTTTTTTTATTGATTTGACGCAAATGAGTCAATGTTGTGGGTAAGGTAACGTTAAACCATGCCGCTAATTCCTGAGTAGTTTGACCAGGATCGGCTTCCACCATCTCTCTTAATTTATCGTTATTCACCTGTGTGGGCGGTCTTCCTCGTGGCTCGTTCTTCAAGTCGAAGTTTCCATTGCGAAAGCGTTTAAACCAAATTTGCAGGGTGCGTTCATTAGCAGACCCCTCTCCAAACGCAACATTGCGCGTCGGAACTCGTATTCACAAATCACTCGAATTTTCGCAGTATCCATCTTGTCTTGTCTAAGTTGAATAACAAAAACAATTGAAAGTCGATAATATTCAAATGTCTAACACTTTTCATTCAAGAACATCATAAAAACCATGTGAAAAAGTTTCATTCAAAAACCTCAAACTATGAAGATTCTATGGCAATGCAAAGTACTTATTACAATAAAACGGCAATTTCATACTTTAACCCCTATTATTCAGCGATATAGTTATACATTTTTCTTCGCAGACATTTTAACATCTTCTGTTCATCAGATAATTCAAATTTAAAACCTTCAGATGCTTATCAGATTTTCTTTGCAATTTATTATTTCTCATTTCAATTAGTACTTTGGCAATCGAACAAGTTACTCAGAATTCTTATGATAATAATATTTACAAAATACAAAACCATTCCAAATGAATATATTCCAAATATATGCTTTTTATATTATACGCTATTATTACTTTAACCATGAAAAATCTTATATGTAATATACATATAAGAAAATTCACATTTTCCTCTACTTCATAATATTTCAATGTAAATATTGAAGATTCCCAAGAAACAATAAAAACAATGTATTTTTAACATCAATAGGTTTTGATCAACACGTCAAAACAGACGTGTCAATGATCACGTAAGCCATCACTGCCATGATGCCATCAGAACAATTCGCTCACTTCATCAAATTATACAACAAGTTCGCAACACGGAATACCCAATAAAAGCTGTGACGGTTTTCCTTAAAGCTCTGTCTGGGCTACAACCTAAATTTATTTTTCGTTAGGATTCGCTTTAGCTGTCAGTTGCACCATGCATAGAAAGATGACATTATATTATTATGGCCTTTTGTTTTAAACATGTGTTAGATTTATTTATTTGTTAAAACATGAGTACATGACAGCATGCATGGTGTTAATGAAATTAAATTAAAATTTTATTTAAATTTTAAGCAATGCATTGTAACCCGACGGAATTAATAAATGCGTTTTGGAGAGTCATTTTAAATTGTCTTTGGGGATGTGTATCACGTATCTTTGTTTCGGGTTTTTACAACTTGACACTTACGTAATAATCTAATACACTTGCTTCTGCCGGCGGCTTCACCCGCGTGGGTAAGTTATAGGAGAAAAATGGTAGCTCATGTGCTATTCGAATGTATAACTCTTATTACTAAAGTTATATTTATTGATCTATCCAAAGATTTGGGATCTCAGCTTAGGCTTTTGAAGTCGAGGTACTCTCTCTGGAGCCAACTTTGGCTGTAAAACCAATTCCTGGTTATCATAAGAATCTATGCTACCAGACCTTCCACCAGGGATTTCGCAGCTTGACAAAAAGTTCAAGGTCAAAGCTAACTGACAATGCAAGTTCGGTAAAAGTTTTTAAGAAGAAACAACAAAAAATAAACTGGTTCGCTTCAGCAGTCACTGGATTATTTCACCACTTGTCAATGAAACACAACAGTAAGAATATTGCAAGTTCGAGTAGTTTTGATCAAGCCAACTGACCTTTCAATGTAAGAGGTAGTGAGTCAGTCAGACAATAATAGTACCTCGCCTAATAGTAATAAGTAAAATAGTAATAATATTTAGTGGTCATAATAGATCAAAATATTGCACGTGTCATTTTGGTTTAATCATGGTCAAGAGATCATGATTCAACCAAAATTACACGCCTAGCGTAGCGGGATAAACCAAAATAATCTGTATTATTATACCATAAATCCCTGCGTTACTAACTGTCAGACAACGAGTAGCCGAATCTATTGGCTGCAGGAAGCTGACATTTGGCTTGTATGTTCCTTGAGGACCGTAAGTGAGTTCCCAAAAACGGTTTGTTTAAAAAATGTGAAGGCGTAACTGCGGGAATCCTCTAGTTTTTATTTATTTATTTTTATTTATTTATAATATCAAGCCTGTATCCCCGAAGGGGTAGGCAGAGGTGTAAATATTACACCCACATTTCGCCATGAATTTTTAGGTCCCACGTACCTAATAGGAGGCGAGCCTATTGCCGTTACCGGGCACATCACCAGACTCCGGGCTGCTACTGAGTATTCGGAAACACTCAGTAACACTTTTTGCCCGACCCGGGAATCGAACCCGGGACCTCCGATCAGCAGTCGCATACGCTATCCACTGGACCATAGAGGCGCTCTCTCAATCCTCTAGTTACTAATAATATATAAGACTTGAATTGGCTACCAAATGAAAAAACTGATGTGCCATTTTGTTGGTTTTTTTTGCGGTATGCGTTGTAATTTTGTCAAATATAATTATCGGAGCGGCCCATCATAATTAGCGCTAATTAGTCCCCTTAATTGCCTGATAGCGTTGACAATCAAAACTATGAGCAGGCGATCTTTGTAAACATACCGACGTGTAGTACGTGTACGGTTCATCTATTGAAATTACTTTAACTCACCGGACCTAACAGTACCTAACAATCACCGGTTGGTAATTATAAGACATAAGACATTTATTTCGTAACAAAATACATTTGTGTTGAAAATAAAATATACAAGAAAGAACTTAATAACTAAGAAAATTTAAACGAAATTGGAGAATAATATTTCGCACACATTAGACTTTATTTTATATGCATAAGACACACATTACTATTAATTTCATATTCATTTTTTGTCTTTTATATACTCTATAAAGACAGGTGCTAACTTTTTGAATGCATAGCATAAGCTTACACTTCCGAATCGTGCGATCTTGGAGTCACGAAATCGATTTTAGGCAAAGTATTATTATTTTGTTATATTAAGATATTGGTAGAAGCAACACATATTCTCAAAATATTACCTATAATCGCAACACAGTCCATTTGAGCGTAATCTAAGATCAAACTTAAAGTTCTGTGTACAAATCTTGATCCCTACGTATGAAATAAACGTAGGACAGTACGGTTCGTATAGTAAAAGTATTGTCAAGGTAGTGCGTTGTACTGTGAAACAGTTAGGTAGTAAATTAATCACGTCAGTCAGTCATGTCGCGTGGTGTCGCGGGCTCACCTTGAGAAAACAAAACCCCGTTATCTCGAAAGCTCGTAATATAGATCAATTTAGTACAATATGTGCTTTTTAATTACTAGTTCAGTGTGCTACAGTTGTATCATAACATCGCGGCATGGTATCCATTACTTTGACTTAGCAAGAGCAAGTTTACTCCAAATAAAGTTATTGACTGTTTAGAAGCAGGCAGCGTCGGGCATTTTAGCTGGTTAAAACTAATAAATAATACCAGAATTTTGGATAAAATACACACTTGATGGTTAGCCAACTGAGTGTCATTTTGTATAACTATAATAAAGGCATAAGGCGTGGGTGTTCCTCCAATTCGAGGAAGTATCCTCTGACAAAGCTAAGAGATCGTATCTTGTGGTCCGTGGTCCAACGGAAAGGATGTAGCTGAGAACTTGCACTTGTCTTCCGTGTGGTGACGGATTAAGAATACGGAATGTCACCACCCCATATCATCCTATAGGTGTCGTAAGAGCCGACAGAGGGAGCATATTATAAAGAGAACAGCACTGTAAGAGAAGGGAAAATTGATACAAACCCTATACCAACCCGTTTGGCCAACGTGGTATAGTAGGCCAAGTCCTCTTTTCAAAGGAGAGGCCTGTCCAACAGTGGACTGTTGAAGGCTGATGATGATGAATTAGAGGATGCGAGTAGCTGCATGACTACCTCCGTGGTCCAGTAGGACTGCCGCCGTGGTCCAGTAGTTAGCGTATGAGACTGCTGATCGGAGGTCCCGGGTTCGATTCTCGGGTCGGAGAAAAGTGTTACTGCATTTTGCCAAAGTCTCAGTAGCAGCACGGAGTGTTGATGTGCCCGGTAACGGCAATAGGCTCGCCCCCTATTACGTGGCATCTAAAAATTCATTGCTCCCTACCCCTTCGGGGATACAGGAACTAAAAAAAGTTGAATTCTGCTCAGAGCGATTTAAAAGTCTCATTCAATTTGTCGAATATCTACGTCGTACCTACTTCGCAATGTTAAAAAATGTTTCTCAGATTAATTTACACGTGTTATGTTTGTTATTTGAGGGCAATGAGACTTCGTGTTTCTATCAGGTTGTGTGACTTCTGGCACATCAGCTAACCACAATGTATGATTTTGTTTGTTTTAATTTGTTCTCATAAATATTCATTGCGGTAAGATGCTGTATTTGTAAATTTGCAAACCTCTTAAGTAGCAAAGATTGATGTTAAGATATACTTTTAATTACTAACTGAGCAAAGGTCGGTTAAACAATAGATGGCTATTGAGTGGAACAATTAATGAGGATCGAACCCTCTTGATCGAGAGTAACAACATCGAACAATCGAAACATTACGTACATTTATTTAGAAATAACAAATTACTCGTGTAACTCTGATACTCGAAATTTGTCTATAATTTCCATTTTATTGGAATGAATTACCTTGCCGTGTGGGGGCGGATACATATTGTTCCCATTTAATTCCAAAGGTATTTTTGTAAGATGTTTGGCAAGGGTTATCCTAGTTGCATCCAAGTCTTTGGCAGAATATTAGTAGACGTCGTAAGCGACGCCTAAGGAAAACACAAGAAGCGAAGAATAGCACTTTGGAAAGAGACGAAAAACTTGAGATCAAGCCCTATGCCAACCCGTTTGGCCAGCGTGGTGTAGCAAGCCAAAGCCTTCTATAAACTTACTGTGCTACTTTTAAGCAAATTAATATATTTTAAATACCTCTGTTATTTGAGACAATTAGGGAAAACTATAGATTTAGTTATCGATTGATATTATTAGCGACATTCTCAAATGAATGACAATTCTTTGTCTATATGAGACAGATGTCCAAAAGCCAGGATCCGTGTTATGATAGCGCCGAGAGTATTGGTTTAGGAGCCGATCAAACAACGCTATTGTGGATCCTACTGTACGTTTACTTGTGCAAATACTCAGCGCATACATTTTAAGTCGACAGCTCAATAGATGTCGCTGTTGAGTAACTATCTCTAGTTTTTTTTATAGACTCACGCCTGTAATCCCACATTTCGCCATGAATTTTTAGGTCCCACGTAATAGGGCTCGCCCCCTATTGCCGTTACCGGAAATATCACCAGACTCCGTGCTGCTACTGAGAATTTGGATAAACCCAGTAACACTTTTGCCCGATCCGTGAATCGAACCCGGGACCTCCGATCAGCAGTCGCATACTACATATATGCATATACATATCTACTGGACCACGGAGGCAGTTCTATCAGTATCTCTACGTATTGTGAGAAAATCACTTATTAACCTTACAATGTCGACTGCACGGTTGGCGTTGTGGTTTGGGTAGTCACCTCGTCGCCTGATACTGCGCCGAGTGTTGTTGGTTCGATCCCCACACGAGACAACATTTTTGCCCGTGTGATTCATGAATTGATGAATTGAGTCTGGGTGTTCATTGTGTTAGTTGTATGTTTATGTCCCTCGCGACGCAGGATTTAGTCATAGTGCGGAAGTTATAAAAAGTAGAAGAAGTAAGTAAATGCCTTCATAATAAACTACTAATACCTCAGAGTTCTGGAGATATTCTCACCGAAGTAGTTTGATTTAGTTTCGCCCACATACGAGTATGTCCTTGAATGTAGATTATGATTATGTGTTATGATATGTCATTCAGTTTTAAATAGCGCAGTTACGGCATACCTATGGCGTTATTAATAAGATAATTGAATATTGACTGTGTACGACCCTGACCTTGCCAAACAGCTGTCATACATACGTTGGCGAGATATACCTACTCACAATATAGGTACATACTTCATCATCATCATCAGCCTTAAACAGTCCACTGCTGGACTAGGCCTCTCCTTTGAAAGGAGGCATTGGCCTACTATACCACGCTGGCCAAACGGGTTGGTATAGATAGTATTATATTATCTGTGGTATAGGGTGTGTATCAAGTTTTCCTTCTGTTACAGTGCTGTTCTCTGCATAATATGCTCCCTCTGTCGGCTCTTACGACACCCATGAGATGAGATGGGGTGGTGCCATTCCGTATTCTTAATCCGTCACCACACGGACACAATACACATAACTAACAAATTCTAGATACAGCGATTCTGTCCTGGGCAACTTTAGTTCAAGATACTGTAAGCACCTATTAGCTCTGCTGAATTGAAAACATATCACACAAAGGAAATCAAAAACAGACAATCTTCGGTAACGACTTGAAAAATATCTATACAGATATAAATAACAAAAGTTATTTCTGTCTAGACTGCCCCCGTGGTCCATTGGATAGCGTATGCGACTGCTGATCGGAGGTCTCGGGTTCGATTCCTGGGTCTTTGTTACTGGGGTTTTCCAAATTCTCAGTAGCGGCCCGGAGTCTGGTGATGTGCCCGGTAACGGCAATAGGCTCGCCCCATATTACGTGGGACCTAAAAATTCATGGCGAAATGTGGGTGTGATATTACACCTCTGCCTACCCCTTCGGGGATAAAGACGTGAGACTATAAATAAATAAAAATAAAAACATGTCATTAAATTTAAACAATGAATGGGCTTTGGCACTTTGGTGTTTACTCGTCTATAAAAAAAAGTTGAACGGGTTTACAAAGTAATCATATCCTACCCACTTTCCTAGTTACCTTTTGATCACTAAAGCTTCATAAAATAAGGTGCTATGGGAGATTTTCCTTATAAAGCAAAGCAGTGTGTTCAAACGAAAATCAAAACAAAAGCACTTGAATATAAAAATATGATTGCAATTATTTAAATGCTATAAATCGTGAAGTATGTTTCTAGGAAGTTATTACATCATACATTAAGTGCCCATGCACATGTTTGGATAACATACACTCTGAAAGAACAAACACTATTAAAACAGATAGCATGCATTAAGTGTTTCAATCATTTTTTCATCATCCTCCTAGCGTTATGCCAGTTTCAACCCGGGGTCCGCTTTCTGGTCTAACTGGATTTGGCTGAATATTAGCTTTTCCAGGGAGCGACTGCCTGTCTGACCTCCGCAACCCGAAGGGATAGCGATATTCCATGGCTTAGACTAGTGTCAGTTTATTTTAGAGGTACAGACGCCCTATAACGACTGTCAAAGATCTTCATGACAGCCGGGACCGACGGCTTAATGTGCTCTCCGAGGCACGGGACAAGCGATAATGAACAATTCAATACGCACATAACTCCGAAAAGTCAGTGGTGCGTGCTATGATTCGAACCCGATACCCTCTGCATGGCAGTCTGTTGGTATCTCCACTAGGCTGTCGCCGTTTCAATATTTTTTAATAAGAATAAAATAATCTTATCATTTGATGATGTTTGTTTTGTTTTTCGTGTGTGTGGCCAACTCTAGTGTCGGAGTTTTCAGAAGGCCTCTCTATGGGCTAACGATCCTTATCCTTAGACAAGAACCGGGACCGACAGCTTTACGTGCCTTCCGAAGCACAGTAGCGCTCAGATGTAAATGCCACACATGGTCACCCATCCAAGTGGTGACCTGTTTGCCAGTCTGTTACGAATGGCAAGCCTTGTCTCGCTATGAGCTCTACAAAATGATGGTAAACAATATACATCTTGCTGCAAAAATTAGATGTGCTTTATAGTTAGTTTCTTCGTTCATGGAGTGTCCGAAAATGTCTTCTCAGTTTTCTAGGCAGATATATTTTCAATAAGCATGGTGGAAACAATGTAATGATACATGTTATAATTTAAGCTGGCTTCTGAGGGAAAGGAGAACAAGGAGTAAAAATTAAAAATTCTGAAAAAATATTGCATACCTCTGCTTCACATAAGTTGAATTGGAACTTAAAATTAGCTCTATGGGGTCTATCGACAGTCCCAGATCAGTTGTACAACACTTACTGACCCTTCGCTACGTGACGTCGTCGTACATTATGATGGTTTTAGTGGATAGGCCAAGTAAGAAAGACTCAGAGCATCTTTGCCTGACCGAAACAGAAACGAATAGGCCCATGATTTCAGTTTCAACTATGAAGAAGGTTCTACTATCAGTATTTATGATTCTACTTACCTATACATTTTTACATAACATAACTTCACACCTTTTATCTCCGGAGGGGTAGGCAGTGGCGTATCACACACCCACACTTCGCCAGTTATGTTTTGGTCCTAATGTAATAGGGCGCGAGCCTACTGCCATCTACCGGGCACATTGTTAAGCGAGCAATAATTAAATTTTTTAATACACACATAACTTCGAAAAGTCAGATGTGTGTGCCTAACTGGGGTAACTGGGGGTCGAACCCGAGACCATCGTCTCGGCAGTCCGTTACGTACACCACTGAGCTATCGCCGCTCTATCCATTTTCCTAAGACAAAACTACCTTACCTATAGCTACATATTATGTACTATGTGTAAGGCTGTACGGTAGCTGACCAAAGAGCTTTTCTTTAGTGAGTAATCGTTGTACCATGAGATTAATGGCGGCTTCTAGGTGGAAAATGACAGGTGTTTCCTTTTTGCGCGCTCCTTAACTATCCACACGTGTAAATAATGATGTCTGTTCGTCAATGTAATTAATAAGAATTCTGTTGAAATATATTAATAACTAGCTCCTTTTATATATGACTACTGCCATGTGGATCATAGCGTGAATGTATATAGCCGATAACCTTTATCATAATAAATCGGGTATCAAACAAAAAAAAAGATTTTTAGATCGAACTAAAAGCACCATTAGTAAAAAATTCATAATAGGGTTCAAATTTAAATAATATAGAACTTTTTTTAATATATATATAGGTAAAACCAATACATTGGAAATAATAAATTAATATTCATAAAAATAAATTGTGTAGACTAAACATCTGCCAAAGTTCGCACATAAGGTCACCCGCCTTTGAGCTCATAACTCAAATATTAATTTAGTCCTAACTAATGTTTAATCTTAGTTGTAAATTGTCTTTTCCACGAAAATTTTAAATTTATAGGTACAAACTGCTTTTATACTTATTCACCCTGTGCATTCATTTATCCCTTCATTTATATCTACTTCTTTACCTTTCTTCCTTTGTGCTTTTTACTTATGTATAAGTAGACGTCGTTGCCAGCGGCTTTGCCCGCGTAAATTATACATATTAACCTTCCTCTTGAATCACCCTATCTATTAAAAAAATCGCATTAAAATTCGTTGCGTAGTTTTTAAAATTTAAGCATACATAGGGACAGACAGGCAGAAGACAGACTTTGCTTTATACTATGTAGTAATAAAGCCAACGATATTTTTTACAATAACCACAGCATAAAAACAATCTAATAAGCTTTTTGACTTATTTAATTGCCGACCACAATATTTGATCTATCCATGAAAAAGGCTACTAGACACATTATTATTATTATTAAAAGTCTAATTTGGGTCCCACTGCTGGGCAAAGACCTCCCCTTCCAACTTCCACCTGTCGTGATCACATGCGAGTTCCCACCAATCCCTCCGATATGCGTCCAACTCATCCCGCCATCTCTTCCTGGAGCTTCTCCGTTGCCGTTTATTGCTACTAGGCATCACATATTTGACATATTTTGTATGGAGCTTATGTCTTTGCTTATCTAATACTAGCTTTTGCCCGCGGCTTCGCCAGCATGATATTTTAATAAAGAGTGACCTATGTAATTCCCCGAGTTTCAGACTATCCATGTCAAATTTCATCACAAACGGCTCTGTAGATTAGCCGTGTAGCATACATATAAACAGATAATACTGAAAAATTACTTTTGTTTTCATAATCGTTGAACTTCAGGTAAAGATTAGAATGTAAGTGTATTATTGAAGTTATGAAGAGCTTATATAATACTGAATATAACAGCAGCAAAAATAAAATCTGAAAGCAGGTATTAGGTACCACAAAGTACATATCAGATAAACAGACCGTCCCTCCGCCTCGCTGTGCTTATGCGCACTAACTCATAGAAAGCGCTTTTAATGACGCTGCGCTCAGGTCAGATATATCGTGATAACTTTTAACTATTCGTCCAAACTACTTACTCTACAATACATAGTTAATCTACATTAAATAGGTATCTACCTACTGAAGGCAATAAATCCATCATTTTTGAAAACAATTTGATAACTACTCTAGAATGAGCATTGTAAAAAAAAGAATATATATTTCTTTTGATGTTATACTGTTTTATTACAATAAATAATGATGTAGTTAGATAATGTACTAAAAGCTTAAAAGTAATTCGGTAAGTTCTAGCTACCAGATCACACCAGTCTTCTCATCAATCTGTGGTATTGATCAGACAAATATAAAATCGTTGGACAAGTAAAATTTCTAGCACAATGTTTACTCTGGTTACGCTACGCCCAAAATTATTTGTTTAGTTAATTTTATTTTCAAGTTTTTAGTTTTGTTGTTAGTTGATACTTCTTATTTTATTTTCATAGTGAGCCCTTTTCTACAAATCAAGCCCTGTCATTCGATACCCATATTGAGGTACTTATTTGTGGAAAATAGGTAATCCACCATTTTGTGGCAGGGACCATCTTGGATTTTTCATAGTGAGCTCTATTCTACCAATTAAGCACTTTCATTTGATACCCATATTGAGGTATTTGTGAAAAATATGTAATCCGCCATTTTGTGGCGGCAGCCATCTTGGATTTTTCATTGTGAGCTCTATTCTACCAATCAAACCCTTTCATTCGATACCCATATTGAGGTATTTGTAAAAAATATGTAATCCACAATTTTGTGGCGGCAGCCATCTTGAATTTTACGTAGTGAGCTCTATTCTACGAATCAAGCACTTTCATTTGATACCCATATTGAGGTATTTGTGGAAAATATGTAATCTCCCATTTTGTGGCGGCAGCCATCTTGGATTTTTCATAGTGAGCTCTATTCTACGAATCAAGCACTTTCATTCGATACCCATATTGAAGTATTTGTGAAAAATATGTAATCCACCATTTTGTGGCGGCAGCCATCTTGGATTTTACAAAGTGAGCTCTATTCTAAGA
This sequence comes from Euclidia mi, assembly GCA_944739405.2. Taxonomy (NCBI): domain Eukaryota; kingdom Metazoa; phylum Arthropoda; class Insecta; order Lepidoptera; family Erebidae; genus Euclidia; species Euclidia mi. The sequence goes on along the minus strand of OX123198.2, from coordinate 822,316 downwards.
ATCAAGCACTTTCATTCGATACCCATATTGAGGTATTTGTGGAAAATATGTAATCCGCCATTTTGTGGCGGCAGCCATCTTGGATTTTTCATTGTGAGCTCTATTCTACCAATCAAGCCCTTTCATTCGTTACCCATATTGAGGTATTTGTGAAAAATATGTAATCCGCCATTTTGTGGCGGCAGCCATCTTGGATTTTTCATAGTGAGCTCTATTCTGCGAATCAAGCACTTTCATTCGATACCCATATTGAGGTATTTGTGGAAAATATGTAATCCGCCATTTTGTGGCAGCAGCCATCTTGGATTTTTCATAGTGAGCTCTATTTTACGAATAAAGCACTTTCATTCGATACCCATATTGAGGTATTTGTGAAAAATATGTAATCCGCCATTTTGTGGCGGCAGCCATCTTGGATTTTTCATAGTGAGCTCTATTCTACAAATAAAGCACTTTCATTTGATACCCATATTGAGGTATTTGTGGAAAATATATAATCCGCCATTTTGTGGCGGCAGCCATCTAGGATTTTTCATAGTGAGCTCTATTCTACGAATCAAGCACTTTCATTTGACGACCGGTTGGCGCAGCGGGAGTGTAAGCTACTGCTACGACGAAGGTCGCGGGTTCGATTCCCGCTCAAGTCAAACATTTGTGTGCATGAACATGGATGTTTGTCTTGGTCTGGGTGTTTCTATGTATAATATGTATGTATTTACAAAAAAAAAAGTATATATGTATATCTATCCATTGTCTAGTACCCATAACACAAGCTCTGCTTAGCTTGGGACTAGACGGTGATGTGTGTATGTGGTAGAATATTATTATTATTATTATTTGATACCCATATTGAGGTATTTGTGGAAAATATGTAATCCGCCATTTCGTGGCGGCAGCCATCTTGAAATCACAATCATTTAAATAATATTATCTTTTAATCTTGATGACAGTTTGAGTGTGTACCAAATATCAGATCAATCTGTCATCAGGAAGGGGGTAAAATTCCAATTAATAGCTTTCAGAGCTCAGGATTTTTGCCGACTTAGTTGATACTTTTCCTTATATTATGGCAACATTATACAAAATCTTTATAAATTGTAGCCTATGTGTTAATCTGATGTATAAACTATATTATTGCAAAGTTTCATCCAAATCCGTTCAGTAGTTTTTGCGTGAAAGAGTAACAAACATCCATCCATCCATCCATCTATACATACATCTTCACAAACATTCACATTTATAATATTAGTAGGATAGGCTTACACTGCACGTTTTAAGTGGTTACTTGTTTTGTTGCAGTCATTACCATGCACAGAGAAGGTGTGTCAGAACAGCATCATGTTCATCCCGGGGCGTGGCGACGCGCCGCGCACGCCCGCGGAGATCTACAAGGAGGCTGAGATCTTCATGCGACAGTGCTACAGGTACCTAACCTCATCTTCATCATCGCTCTAGCGATATACCAGTTGCATCTAAGACTAACGCTTTGGAGCGCAGGGCCAGCGTGCCCGTCTCACCAGATGTGATAGAGTGTTAGCTTTTCCATGGAGCAACTGCTGTCTGACCTCCACAAACCAATACTTGCTATCGAAACCCTCTAACCGATTCTGCACGTATATCGTAGTGATTCAAACGGCCACCTCGCTTGTAGTATTATGCTGAGCGTAGTGGGTTCGAACCCTCACGATGTAAGACTTTATGTCATTGCGATAGTGAGTCAAGAATCTCGGTGTTTTATAAAAAGCATAAATGAAAACTACATCGCTTCACGATGGCAGCAAAACATTTATATCAATAAAAAAAGTAAAATATCTCCTTTTGATATATCTACACAAATGTTGTTTCGGTAAAGTCTCATCAGCTTCGGCTGTTTTTCAATAAAAATAAAGCTATATTTTTTAAGCATTTTAAATAAAATGTATAACTGATATAGAAATGCAAAGCACGTATGTCTTCATAAGATGCATTTTAACAGAATACAAATGAGCAGCAAATGTCGTTGTGAATATATAAAAAAACATAGCAGGAAAAAAATACGCTATCCTTCCATAGTTCGGTGAAGTCATGATTGTCCATAATAACCGAGTCGAATGCAAAATATATCACATTTCATGATGACCAGACACTAGTCAGTCATGTATTATTATTTTATTCTTTGGATAAGGCTATTAAAATGAACATCTACTTGAACCGCAAAACTTTAACTAATTGGTCGTCAGCACAGTGATGTAAGTTGTCACATACACTCAAATATGTACCCTTTGTGAACTACCATATGATAGGTTTTATGATATTATGCTTTCATCATTATCATCGTCCAAGTATTCAGGTTCCATCCAAGACTTTCCACTTTCGGGTCCGAGTCCGCTGACTAGTCCAACCACATTAGATAGAGAACTATAGCTTTGTCATAGAGCGACTGCCGTCTGACCTCCGCAAGGCATCATGGGACAATTGATAGTAAAATTGACTGTCTATACTGCATCTATATCAAAGCAGCGATAGCCTAGTAGAGATACCAAAAGACTGCCATGCTGAGGGTATCGTGTTCGAATCCACGGCGCGCACCAATGACTTTTCGGAGTTACGTGCGTATTGAATTGTTAATTATCGCTTGCCCCGTGGCTCGGAGAGCACGTTAAGCCGTCGGTCCCGGTTGTCATGAAGATCTTTGACAGTCATTACAGGGCGTCAGTACCTTCTAAATAAACTGACACTAGTTTAAACCATGGAATATCGCTATCCCTTCGGGTTGCGGAAGTCAGACAGGCAGTCGCTCCGTGAAAAAGCTAATATTCAGCCAAATCCGGTTGGACTAGTAAGCGGACCCCAGGTTGAAACTGGGATAACGCTAGGAGGATGATGACTGCATGTATATCTATACCGTCAAAAGAAGTCTCAAATTTAATCTCATCATCATCAGCCTTTCGTATTCCACTGCCGGATAAAAGCCTCTCCTATTTTTTGTCGCAATAATATTTGAGGCAGATGTAGGATTTAGTGTATACCACGCAGTGCGGTCAGGCGGACTGCCATAGACCACCTTGATAAGTTTTCCTTCTCTTCCTCAATATACTATGAGCTTTATGTTTTTTTGTTACGACAGCTTATCTTTAATTCCTATCATTAATAGCTATACCTCTTGTGTACAGTGGCAACACGCAACGCATCACAGCGCGTCTGGCGGAGGTCAAGACCGAGTTGGAGCAGACAAAGACCTACCAGCTGAAGCCAAACGAACTGGCGTTCGGCGCCAAGACCTCCTGGCGGAATGCCAGCAGGTGTATCGGCAGAGCTACCTGGAAGAACCTCACAGTAAGACATTTTTTGATTATTCTTCTTTTTCGATTCTGTTTTGAAGAAAACTGCCTCCATTAGGCACGTTGGTCGGCTATTCTTATTCACTCTTCATGGAAAATGTAATTTTTTCGAATCTAGTTTTTCTAGGAAATCTTATTGCTATTTCAAAACACTGATCGGTACTTGCCTCACCGTTTGTATTATATCGGCAAGATAAGCAATATAGCGGTCCCCACTTGAATGAAGTTTGTCGCAACATTTACAAATTTTATACACTACATCAGAATGTTACCACGCTTTGAAGAGCCCGATAAGCAGTCGCTCTTGATGCCTGTCTCAGAACAAGAACCCGTTAAAGGCCTTCAGACGACATGTAAACGCCAACGAGCCGAGTATGCACACAGTTTACGCACTTATACGAACAATCTTCAAATTCTTCCGTCGTATTCTTCTTTTACCGAAATTTGGTTACTGTTTTAGGTATAAGCAAAAGCTTGCTCAAATTTGGCAAATAGAGTAATAGTCTTAGCTCCTAATCTAACAAACAGACTGTGTGTAACCTGTCAGCTGTGTCAACTACGAGATTATTATACGTCAAATTTATCAGAGTAACCTCACATAACATTGACTGTGCTCCTGGATTCCGGTGCAAGATAACTGCATCCCGTGCAGATAAATGTTTAGCATATGCACTGAACGTCGTATTATATTTGACACTCTATTCATTATGATAATTATTGGACTGTCACAGTCCTTAAATAAGCAGGTAAAAACAAACTGTTCAGGATCATTACAATAGTTTGGTTAGCAATAATTATATGAACAACTTCGATCTCTGTATCTTTTCTGTCTTGAACTTATGAGTCTGATTCATGTTCGTTGTCTGTTCCGTATCTTGTAGCTTGAAAATCTTTGATCAGAAAACGTAATGTACATCAAATTCATATCAAGTATATTTTAATATTTAAATTCGCTTTAATATCAGATATAGAACCACGTCATAAAATATTAAATGATCTTGCACAGTAATAATGATCAGCTCTGATGAATACAGATATTAATAAGTATCACAATATCGCTATACGTTTTCGCTCTACAGTTATTGTATAAAATTCCTACTGATATTCAAGTGTAACCGATTGCGAATAATGCATTCAGTATTATTTATGTATATTTGATATTGCGTTGTAATTAATGTCGTTTGTACGTCTCATACACATAAATCCCGACTTCGAACTTACAGAGCGCACCTACATACGTCACTAGACTTGCGCTTATCCGTGGATGCACGTAAGGTGGATTATACACCTATGCTTACCTCAGGAATCACATTATGTATTGGTGAAAACCGTAAAAAACCCGATTGGTGGATTTTGAGTGTGAGTGTCGAAGTACCAACATTGCGAACTTAAATAAAGACCAAGTGAGGGTAGGTGCCGAAACCCGCACTTCCACAAGACGGCGCTGAGCTCTCATCAGTCTCGCCGCGACCACGCTCGGTGCAAGACGAGCGAAACGTCGGAACCAAATAGGTATTTATACCTTAAATAAGTTAATTGTACGCGATTAAGACCCGCTAATTTATTTTGTATGATGTATACACGTCGCGAAAGTTTAAAATCGATTAAAATACGTTTTTTTGGTTTTTGAGTTTATCGCGTTTGAGGACGCGGCGGAGATTACATTTTATAATAAGTGTGATGTTAATCTGCCAAAACGTAGTCAGTACATTGGCTAGACCCAAATCGGGCTGATCCTACAGAATTCCGACGACTACATTCTCAAAAATATTAAGCATTGTTTGATACCATTATAGAGAAGACTAAAGTAATAGTAGAGTCAAAACCACATGCGCCATCACATCAGTTTTCTGTGATTTGTGCATAATACTTCAATATTGATATAGGGTGCCTTTTACCTTCGAACGTCCCGACAGCTACACGGGTGGTGATCACAAGGCGGATTATCGCGTGCCTCCGACCATTTACAAAATTTGTCTTTCCTACTGAATGTAGACGTTGACAGACTATGACTCGTTACCAAAAACGTACTAATTAGATTCGAACCTTGTATATTAGATGGGTTCAGGGTACGAGCAAACATTCAGGGTATGTTTGCTCGTTAGATTGAGTGAAAAGCACCGCCCACCGCTAGTTGGAGGTAAATATGTATGTATGTATGTAGCAATACATATTTAAAAAGATAGAATGGTTTCATCAAACAAGGAATGGTATCAAATGAATGGTACTCGTCAATACATATAAAGTTCTTCCGTAACTGACTGACTAACAGATAAGGCACAAAGTACACCCGGACTCGTGTAAGGATCGAACTCAAAGCACTCGAACCAGTGTTAGGCGGCCAGGCGACCCCTGACACCACTTCGCCTTATGTGTAGTCATAATATTAGTAACAATTACTAAATTACGATATTTTATTTGTAAAAGCACAATTTCATGTTAAGAAATCTTTTTATAGCGATATTTGTTGACGTATTTTGTTGTTATATTTTAAACGAACATAACTTATCATAACTTCACGCCTTTTATACCCGAAAGGATAGGCAGAAGTGTATTACACACCCACACTTCGCCAGTTATGTTTCGGTCCCAATGTAATAGGGGGCGGGCCTTTTGCCATCTACCGGGCATATTGTTAAGCGAACGATAATTAACATTTTAATACACACATAACTTCGAAAAGTCAGAGGTGTGTGTCCGGGGTAACTGGGTATCGAACCCGAGACCATCATCTTGGCAGTCCGTTACGTACACCACTGGGCTATCATTTAAACGAACTATTTCTAATATATCTAGGTACTTATCTACACTTATGGCACTGATCTATCTACAATACACATGTATCGCTATCTACAATAGGTACACTGTATCCGTACACTAAAGACAAAAACCAAATCAAAACTAGAAACATTACTCGGCTTTGTGTGAGATTGTCTTCAGGTGAACCAAAGGTGGACACAAACTTTTAATTAGGGTTGGGCAGCTTACGTGCAACTCATAACAAGCACCTCAGCCGCGCCGACTGAACGTCATTAGCCGCATTACATCGCTACTCTTGTATTTTATATCTGTTAATAAACAGCTACATTTTCTTCTGTTATTGTAATTATTTTCTTCAATACGCAAAGAGCAGTGATAGCCTAGTGCAGAGAATAAAAGACTGCTCCGGTCTCGGGTGTAATCCTACGTCACGACTGACTTTTCGAAGTATATTAAATTGTGGGTGCATAGGGTTCCCACCAAGAACTTAGGGTCCCAAGCCAACCTCACCTGCAAGTGGTGCGATTGCCGATCAATGGACGAGGCTCTGGCAAACAAAATGTCCCAATAAGCGGCAATAGGCTCGCCACCTATTACGTGGGATCAAAACACTGGCGAAAAGTGGGCGTTTAATATGCCTCTGCCTACCCCTTCGGGGAAACAGGCGTGAGTCTATGTATGTATGTATTAAATTGTTAATTATAATTGGCTAAACAGCTAATTAGCTGATGGTAAATATCATAAGGAATGATTAGAAATGAATTCTTCTTCTTGTAGTGACTCTCCAACTAGTGAAGGTTGGCAGACAGCTCTGCATATTTCACCCGATCTCTGGCGAGACGAAATGATCTGCCGGACTCATGACCGCAGTCCACTCGTGTATGTTGCGCAACCACGATTTTTTTCTCCGACCAACTGATCTTTTGCCGGCGACTTTGCCCATCATCATGAGTTGCAGGATCTCATATCTGGCGTGCCTAAGCACATGGCCCAGATAGGAAACTTTTCTTCTTTTGATGGTCTGCATAAGTAATCGCTTTCTGCCAGCTCTTCGGAGAACTAACACGTTAGTCACCCTGTGCGTCCAGCTAATAGACAACATGCGCCAAGCATTCTAGTAGACGAGAGTGCGCAAAGACAATAGTAATGAGTGATTCTCCGAACCCTAAATTTTCGATGTCTTGAGGTTTATTTTTGTAACTAACTGACAAATCAGTTTGCAATTAATTTTAAAACATACCTCAGACTATTGCCTATCTTGCACAAGTTATTTTTTTTTAATAATATTTATTTAAATATTTCAAAAAAATATTTAAAAGTAGTTCTTCTGACTAATATGGTGTGTCCGTAACCCAGTTTCTTGAACATTAGTAACAATAACATTATTTCTTGTTCATAAATTGATGTGAATTATAATTATTACGAAAGAATATTAGTTGTTTCTTTACACCAAAAAAAATGGTACTAATATTTACGATTGTTTATATATAAATAAAAAAATAGTGAGTGTCCGGCACAAAAGTCTGATTCATATTCACGCGCTTCACTCGAACGTACCCAGCTAAATATGAAATATCAGGTGACCCCTCCCCGTGCTGGCGGTAGCCAGTGGCTTGGCTGACATGGTCGCGACGTGCCTTGTGGCTGGTTCGTGTCGTCGCGGAGATATAAAGGTAAATATCTGATTCATATAGCCTTGGTACACATGTGTTTCTGATTAGTATGTTCGTTTTTATAATTAAGGTAAATGGTTTTCAAACTTGAATCTGCGGGAAATATAATGCCATTGGGGAACAGAAACCTATGTATAAATAACAATCCTTAATTGCATACGTGTGATGATTTATCTATGTTAATGGGCAAAATTCTGATTGATATGTGTCTAATTCATATGGTAAAAATACCATATTAATCAGAATGTCACACATATTGTTAATGAAACGTTACATTGGCGGCACGTTACGCCTGTAACAAGTCATTTCGTATGAACCTAATGTTATTTACATGTCTAAAAACAGTAGCTGTAAATTTCGCAGCAGTCCTAATAACGTCAAAGGGGTTTCATATCTATCGACGACTAAATTTTCCATAATTAGACTATACCTGAAATTAAAACAAATATATTGGTATAAAACTACGTTCGTCTAGGTAATAAAATAAAGGCACGCAATGAAAAAAAACGTCATTTAAATGACAGTTTAAAAATAAATTTAATATAACTAAATAATATAAATAAAACAATAACGAGCGGTTAATGAAACTACCAGCGGTCCCGGCTGTCATGAAGATCTTTGACAGTCGTTACAGTCAGTACCCCTAAATAATTTGATACTGGTCAATCAAAATCAAAAACCATGGAATATCGCTATCTCTTTGGGTTGCGGAGGTCAGACGGCAGTCGCTCTGTAGAAAAGTTGATATTTTGCCATATCTGGTTAGACCAGTAAGCGGACCCTGGGCTCCAAGGCGTGTAAGTCTTGGATACAACTGGGATAACGCTAGGGCGATGATGATATCAGGTTCGTATAATGTTATGCAATAGGTCGCGTCAATCACTACGATCGATCTATCTCTATCTATTCTCTTTGTCTGAGTGTATGGCTCACTCTGGTGTCGGCGTTTATAGACCGCCGAAGACCGCTGATATGACTTCATGATTCTTGTTCTGAGACAAGTCAAGACAATACCTAATTGGCCTGTACTAAACGCTTCGAACTTAAGCAAAAATCAATTTTACACGAAATAAATTGTCTTGACCATACCGTAGTAGTTCAACCTAATATCTGCCTATTATCTTGTATCCGAAAACTGGCCAAATCCCTTTAATGTCTATTTCACATCCTTTACGTTATTTCACATAGTATTTATTTCCAGATCTACGATTGTAGACAAGTGACGACCGCCACCGGCATGTTCGAGTCTTTGTGCACACACATCAAGTACAGCACGAACAAAGGAAACATCAAGTAAGTTCACTAATCCATATTAGTGATGCAACTCGGGTGTTGTTTTTACTCGAGTCACTCGAGTGAAATTGTGAAACACGTAGTCGATTGAAAAAAAAAATTACTCGAGTCTCTAGGCACTCGAGTTGCCGAGTATACTCGGCGCATCGAGTTGATTCTGATTCGAATTGCAAGTTTGCAATTCGAGTCAGAGTTTTTACTCGAGTGACTCGAAAACTCGAGTACGACTCGAGTGAGATAGTTAAATTACTCGAGTGACTCGAGTCACAAAATCTCATTCGAGTCCTATAGCTAATCCATATCACAGTGTACATGATTATATCATCCTAAAAACGCCCACTGCTGGACAAAGGCTCTCCACATATACTCAACTTAAGCCGCCCGTATCCATCTGCGCACCGAACTCGTAGCAAGATCGCCCGTCTGCCTTTGCAGCGCTGTTTAAAAAAAAAGGTTTTTTTAAAGTGTTTGTAATGAAACGGTGAACAAATAAATGATTTGAAGAGAAAAAAAAAAATCGTCGTCCGGTGTCTGGCCGCCACTTTAAATACTTTCTGCTTAGCGGCCATCGTTTTTATGCACCAAGTAAACAAAACGTATAATTGTTGTAAGCATTATACGTTTCACTTCAAATGAAGGTCATGCTTGTTATAATTTCGATGCAGATGAATAAATAATAAATTAAATAAAAATAAGCTGTGTTAGTACTGTACCAATTACCAAGAAGTAATACAGTATGTGTACTGTACCATTGTTCTTAAAACATAGATACTGTTATAAAGGCTACACTTATCAATTTACTTATCTACGTTCTTTAAACTAATTTTTTTTATAGACTCACGCCTGTATCCCTAAAGGGGTAGGCAGAGGTATAATATTACACCCACATTTCACCATGAATTGTTAGGTCCCACGTAAAAGGGGGCGAGCCTATTGCCGTTACCGGGCACTTCACCAGACTCCGTGCTGCTACTGAGAATGCGGAAAAACCCAGTAACACTTTTGCCCTAAACTAAATTCATTACTAAGTTCCTCTATCTGAACTGAAGAAGCTGTTTGTATTCATTACTGGTGGTTTGAGCGGCACATTGTTACACAAACTACAGTAAACTCAACTACATCATCATCATCATCATTAACCTTGTCAATCAGCATCGTCCTAGCGTTATCCTGCTTGCTTTCGAGACATTTGCCTTGGGGACCAGGATCTCCTTTCTAATCTAACTATCTGATAGAATGTAAGCTTTTCAATAACTTTTACGATGTTTTTTTTTATTTCACAGTTCAGCTATATCAATATTCCCCCAACGCACAGACGGCAAGCACGACTACAGAATATGGAACCCGCAGCTCCTGAGCTACGCCGGCTACCGACAACCGGACGGGTCAGTCATAGGAGACCCTGGACGCGTCGAGTTCACTGAGGTAACACTTGAAATGTAACCTGGTCTTTCTCCTCAGCTTGACTTTGACACCAGCTACACCACCACAGCCATGCCACAGCTAGTCACATACCGCCCTTTAATAACATGAACTAGATGTAAACCAAGGTTCAGTCCTGGTGATAGTAGTGTAAAATGGTGTATACGTAGACTGTAGATATATTTTTACCAAACAATTATCTTTTAAATTTGTTGGCTCAAATGTCGATTTGAAGTAAAATATACTATCTTTTTTCAAAAAGGATTTTTAATAAATCTCAATGAAGTACTAAAATAATGAAGGCCCATGGGCTCTCTGATTGTGCCAATATCCTCGCTTAAGCGATTTTCTTATCCAATAGTATTTAGGTGTGTGTGATGAATTGAACTTTTGGTCAAATGGGTAATTCTCTTTATTACGAAGCAAATTCCATGAGTTCGCGTCCCGCTTACAATAAAATCGAATGTTTGTATGATGAGCATAACTATTCATATGTCTTTATAATATTCATGAATAGATTCCAGTTTGTCACATGCCAATTAGCAATATAGCAGGCCATCTGATCGCACAAGTAGGGCGCGCCAATGATCAGACGTGAACTGTCCCAAGATACATCACACATCTATTACTGGGCTTTATAGCTGGTAATCGCTCGTAATATCGTTTATGTACTTAATACATTGCCAAACAGGCAGACGATGCTCCAGTTTTAGGATGCACGTGATTTGAATATGCACGGAGAGTGCAATGATAAACAGATACACAAGTCAGTCAGTTAAATAAGTCCTAAGACAGCTCACGCATGGTCATTTGATTCCAAACTAGGTAAAGCCTTTACTGGGGTCAACTGATAAACATGCTTAATTTTTAAATACATATATATTATAGATAGATTGCTCCTAGATGTAGAATAAATAATGGGACTCTTCATACAAATATTTTTCATGAGTCATGAGTGGAAATCGAACCCACAACCTTAACAGTAAGGGTCACTAACCACTAGAGCAGTCAATTATATAATTAAAAGCACATCAAAATAATTTAGAACACAAACGCGTGATTCGATGCATTGGTTCTGATTAACTACGATCGACTCCTTTATTATTTTGCGATTTTCCCTAATTTGTGAACTGATTTTATAGATCTGCCAGAAGCTGGGCTGGAAAGGTCCCGGCACCCAGTGGGACATCCTGCCGCTGGTGCTGTCTGCCGACGGCAAGGCACCAGAGTTCTTTGACATCCCGCGGGAGATTGTCATGGAAGTCAAGATGGAACACCCCAAGTAAGATACGCTTAGTTTCCCGTAATCTACGAGTCACTTATAACGATTTAAGTACCTACCTATTATTCTGTAAGGTGAGATTTCACTTTCGGAAGCACAATGATTGTCCACGCAACCATGAAATCGTTCATCTCAAATTCAATCATCATCATCATATCAGCCGAAAGACGTCCACTGCTGGACATAGGCCTCCCCCAAGGTTCTTCATATATACCGATCCTGAGCAACCCGCATGTGTGTTTTGCGCGGAAGTGCAACGGAAACAAAGGGTATGCTTCGAATGCAGTATATCCCTATAGTCTGTCTAATACACGAATAAAATTATATAGCTTCCGATAATAAGGTAGCCGTACAGTCCACTTCATAACAAATAGCGTAGATACCATCCTCCTAGCGTTATCTCAATTTCAACCTGGGGTCCGCTTACTTTACCGGATTTGACTAAATATTAGCTTAGTTACGATACGATGAAATGCTATTCCAGGTACAGTTGGTTCAAGGACCTTGGTCTGCAGTGGTACGCGGTGCCGGCGGTGGCCAACATGCGCATGGACTGCGGGGGCCTGGAGTTCACGGCCACGGCCTTTAACGGCTGGTACATGAGCACCGAGGTGGCCTGCAGGAACCTGTGTGACGCCAGCAGGTTCAACATCATCGAAGTTAGTATTCACGTGATAATAGAGCTCATCAATTCCTGTCCACAGAACTCCATCTAACCATATGAATCTGACGGTTGAGCAATCGACAAATAGAATTTGACAAGACTACAAGTGGAATTGTTTAATTTTGTCTTCAAAATAAGGTCAAACTTAGCGATTGTTTTGAACAATGGCGTATTTCGGTGTATTAAGTAACATCTCCACGGGTTTCGTGTTCCGGAAACTGAATTACGAGTGGTCGCCACTCACTAGACTTGTGCGGCGATGCCATACCAAAGGTGTCAAGGATCATGTAAACAACTTGTCGCTGGCTATCTGTGGCTGTGGCTCGGTTGCGAGGAACCTTGGAGCGATTGCACGTGCCGAAAATTACCTATGATCATTAAAAAGACAAAGTCGGTATACTTTGTCTACTCTTATTTATTTAAAAACTTCATATACATACACAATGTATACAGGCGGACTTAATGCCATAGGCATTATCTCCCAGTCTACCTTAAAGTGGTGCAGAGAGAAATGAAGTTGGTAGGTGTAATATATGACTAACGAAAATGAATTTAAACAACCAAAATTACGTAGATTTTTAAGTACATACAAACAAATAAACATTATTTTATATACATACTTAACAAATAACACATAATTTCAGTCGGTAGCGTCTAAGATGGGTCTGGACACAAGCGCGAAGCCCCCGCTGTGGAAGGACCAGGCGCTGGTGGAGGTCAACGTGGCGGTGCTGCACAGCTTCCTGCGGGACAAGGTCACCATGGTGGACCACCACACCGCCTCCGACTCCTTCATGAGCCACTTGAAGAATGAGAATAGGATACGGTAAGTACACTTTTTACTCAACTCTATTTTGTTGCCCGCATTTTCAGCTTTTGGAGCTTGCTTCAAAATTTGAAACAATTTTTCGAACCCTTTATAATCTCTTTAGGAGTGGACGAAAAAATATTTCTTAGTGGAATGCTACCTCTTAAAGAGAGCCCAGTGCACCCAACTCCATTTGTGCCACCGCAATATATACGCTGTCAACGACTAGTAGCAATTAATAACGGGTGCAGAACAAAATAAAACACCCATAGGAACCATTGCGTCACTTAAAGGTATCCATTATTTGAATATATTGTGCGGTTAACCCAATGCACATACTTACACGTAACATTTATACAAATGATTTATACGAATGAATCATGAAGTAATTTTTATGCACATTTTTCTTACGTCATTATTCTCTCGCTCAGTGGTGGGTGTCCAGCTGATTGGATCTGGGTGGTGCCGCCAATGTCTGCGTCCCTGACGCCCGTGTTCCACCAGGAGATGGCTTGCTACTATCTACGACCTTCATATGAATACCAGGTGAGATTGCCTCCATGTACTAATGCTAGATAAGCTTGGACAGCTAGAAATCTATAGCAAGTGTGAGAACAGGCAAACCGAAATACGCGCTTGGATTTTTTGTTTTAATTGGTTCTCGCCTAGGTAATAAGTACCATCATCGTATTCTCAATCAAAACATAGACTAATGACTGCAGCTTAACAACGTCTTAGTTAATAAAAAAAAAACATAGTGCACCGAAGTTTGTTATTCCAGGGTCCAATTCCACACAAAGTTCAAATCTAACTAGATTTAAATCTCTTTTTAGAGTTTGTCAAAATCGTTGTGTTGATGAATGTTTGACGTTTACAAAACTTTTTGAGGTATTTAATTTAAGTTAGGCATTGCGGTTACTAAAAATGATTTTAATTTCAAAGAAAGTTTTTGAGCATTTGAAAGCTTTTCTAATATTTTTTCGTATGATGTTATTTTTATAATCTGACCAAAAGTTTAAACGAACAAATGAAAAACTTGTAGACGTGAAGGTAAAATAAAAAATGTTACCAATCAAATGTAGTATTTTTCTTAATTTGAGCCTTTGATACACGGACACACTCGTATTTTTGTGTCTAAGTTACGTCTTTTTATTAAGAAAATATGAGTGACGAATATCTCATTTGTAGTTTCGTAAAATGCATAGCTTCTTGCAAAAGTGTCATACAGCCGACACCCACAACCAAAGCATTGTTAAACGTGTAGGGGCGATCACAAATCAATACGACACCGCAGTAAAAGAAAATTATTTATCGGAGTATGACAAATGCGGTAAGATATCGCTATCATGGTATAGATATATGTAAAAAGTTGTAGCCAATAACTGAGCTATGCAGTTGCAAGCAGGCGCCAAAATAAAATTGAGACGGCTACTTTAGGCTAGGTAACTGTAGCTAATCCTCTGTTTATAGATTTGATGGAGCTACTCACATAAATATTTTATGTCATGGTAATTATATTTTATGCTGGACAGTTATAAACAATCAATTGTCCTTCTAGATAAGTAGGTAATAGAGAAACACATCCAAGAAACAGTAACGCTATCTTTTCATCTGCACATCACTGGTTATCAATCCATATTCGAATATTATTATACAAATAAAGTGTTATTATACAAAGACTGCATCGTTGGTCTCACGGCATAAATGTGCGCGCGGGATTGGGAGGTCTCGGGTTCGATTCCCGGGTAGGGCAAAGTGTTTTTGGGTTTTTCCGTTAGGGAATTCTTAGTAGCAGCACGGAGTCTGGTAATGTGCCCGGTACGGCAATAGGCTCGCCCACTATTACGTGGGACCTAAAAATTCATGGCGAAATGTGGGTGTAATATTACACCTCTGCCTACCCCTTCGGGTATACAGGCGTGAGTCTATAAAAAACTATAATAAATAAAAAAAATAAAGTCCAGGTTAATCTGGGACCATTACTTACTCATGCTCCGTCCGTTTCGCAATGATTCGAGGTCGATCGGGTCGGATCACTCCACCGAACTGACACTCGCCGTAAATTCCACAATAAACAACCATTCACGCGGAATGAAGTGCTTCTTTTGTCATAATATTGGTTTAGGAAGTTTCCCAAAACTGGACTCGTGATTACTGCTCAATATAAATGGTTTGGTGTGGGTGCATAGGGTTCCCACCAAGAACTTAGGGTTCCAAGCCAAGGGACGAGGCTCTGGCGAACAAAATATCCCGATAAGCGGCAATAGGCTCGCCACCTATTACATGGGATCAAAACACTGGCGAAAAGTGGGCGTTTAATATGCCTCTGCCTACCCCTTCGGGGAAACAGGCGTGAGTCTATGTATGTATGTGTATGTATAAAATAAACGTAATGTAATCCGATCTCTTGAAACATATATAATTACGTAGAATAGACTTCAGTGATTTGATGACTAGCAAAAATCTTGTGAACGCGGTCATATTATCACGTGGTCAACTCCCAAATATAAGACCTTAGTTTCTTCATGAAACTTGAGCCAAGTTTTACCACCATGAATAGGAATTATATTCCTGAAAAAATCATGACTGGAACGATCGAATAGATTTATCCCCTCCCTCCCTATCTGAAAGTGGTAAGACTCAGGACTTGCCTGGGCCCCTGAAATATTACTATTTTGCTTACTAATTCTCCTTTTTAATTCATATTTAAATTCATTAATTCATATAGGTTACAAGGCAACACTATATTTTTTTTATAACCAGCTTCGGGATGGTTGAAGGGGTGGCTCTTCTCATATCTTGGAAGAAACTCATGCCACTCTTTTGATTTTTTCTCTAATATTTACTTCTAATATTCAGGAAGTAGCATGGAAGAACTATGTGTGGGACAAATCAGACACGAACCGTACGGTGAAGAGGAAGTTCCACTTCAAACAGATCGCGCGCGCCGTCAAGTTCACCTCGAAGCTGTTCTCCACGGCGCTGTCCAAGCGGGTCCGGGCCACTATCCTCTACGCCAGTGAGACTGGCAAGTCTGAGGAGTATGCCAGGGATCTTGGCACTATCTTTGGACACGCTTTTAACACACAGGTGAGTTTGTGGCAGCAGTTGCCCTATTTTTGCCAGTGCTAGGTGCAAAATTAGTCGCTTTTCAAATTGAATTTCAATGTTGGTCAAAAAAGTTCTTCTTTTGTGGTTTGTATGTTATTAAATAAGTTTTAGCTGCAGTACTTTAAATTGTGATCATAATTATACCAGTCAGGACAGTCCCTAATATTTTTTAAGGTACCTACTTAAAGATATGACTGCTTACTTTTGCAAAGCGATATTTTATCTGGAAGTTCATCTAATGCAGTAAGTTACTCGAATACCAAAGCGAAAGTTTTGCATGAAATTACTCTCTTTGTTAATCTTTCTGCACAAGAATGGAAATCGGTTTCAAACCGGAATTACTCTTATTTCAACTTCGATGCTTTATCCGTATGAAATCTGAAAAGCGGACGAATGCCCAAAGTATATTTTTCCGATTCTATCGAAGTCAGAGTTCATTTCATTTTGCAAATATAAACCTCAAATATTGGACACCGCTAGCATCTTTCGGACAACTTAGGGTAAATTTGGTAACCAAAACAGCCTTTAAAATGAATACGGTTCTGGCATTGGCAAACAAAAACTGGGTACAAGTTTTGTTGGTCCCAAATCTATTTCGTTTTCATTTCCTATAATCGTTTCTTTCAGGTGCAATGTATGTCTGAATATGACTTCTTCTCTATTGAGCACGAGACTCTGCTGCTTATAGTAGCATCGACCTTCGGCAACGGAGAACCACCAGGAAACGGAACAGTAAGTGCTGTTATAAGAAATATTTTCAACTATATTCGAAAATAATGACGAAAATAGACACTAAATAACTTTAATTTGTAGGAATTCTTGGAACATCTCTTTGAAATGTTGGATACTGAGAAACGGAATCAGAATGATGAGAAAGGAGAAGTAGAGCCACTGAGTGCAAGGTGAGTTTATATACAGTGACGGAATTATTTGCTGTTTATGGCTTAATTTCTCGTCCTTATTTTTGTCAAGAATATTCCAAGAAAACTTTAAAATGTCATTAGTGTTTAGAAGAAACAGATTAATGCTTTACACTGAAGAGTGCTTTCTACGCCCAACGATCTAACGAAGCTTAAGTTTTAACGGGCTTTAGTCCATGGACACAAATTTGCGACACGCAAGCTTGACTAAAGCGTTGTTGCTTATGCGAACCTTACCTCAACTGCAACGTTGAACGCGTCAGACAAATCGAAACTACCTGCTACTATCAGATATATAATGAAAAATTGAAGCGAGCGTAAATTCTGATACAAATGTTTTGTTTGCAGCTACGTATCTCACATGCCCAAGATGAGCGTCAGTAGAACGAACAGTCTGATGGCCGCCAGCATGAAGTACAACCGACAGGCGAGCAAACAGAGCCTCGAGAGGCAGATCTCACAGCTCTCCCTCAGAAGTAATATTACTATTTACATCATAATTGATACCGCTCTACTATTCGTAGTCTCTATCTATTTCTAAACAAGTAACAACTAATCAGTAACGTTAGTAATAAAGTAAGCTTTTAATTTTATTCCAAAGTTGTAAAGTTACGAACAACTTACATTCACTACCCTTTCCTATTATTATCCCCTAGTGTTTTACCATACCATAATTTCTTTATATTTTGTTGAAGACTTTAACGGCAAACTATTTTACATACATACATACATACATAGACTCACGCCTGTTTCCCGGAGGGGTAGGCAGAGACTACGGAACGCCATTTGCAACGATCCTGACATACCTCACTTGCTTCACTCACTCCCATCAAGTTTCTCATGCATGCTCTTCTGTTAAGGGTACTTCTGACTTGTCCTTTTTTCAGGATGTCTCCAATCTGGTCAGAGAACGTTCTCCTAGGTCTTCCCCTTTGTCCTGTCCCATTCACACTAGCCTGATATATCTTCTTTGTCAGTCTATCGTCATCCATGTGCCCAAACCATCTTAACATGCCTTTCTCAATGCTTGTCACTACATCTTCTTTTACCCCACACCACTCTCGTATCACACAATTCTTTACTCTGTCGGTCAAAGACACACCACACATACTTCTCAGTGCTCTCATTTCTACAGCATTTATTCTACTTTCAAATCTCTTCTGCCATACCCAACTTTCACTACCATACATAAGGGTAGGCACTAACACACCTCTATGTACAGCAAAACGTGCCTTTTTGGACACGTTTTGACTGTTCATAAACGCCTTATTTTAAAAGCTGCAAAAGAAACAAAAGCTTCTTTTGCTGTAATTATCACGAGTAATATGTTGCCCTTGTGTAATTACAATTTCATTTAATTTGTAGGTAACCACAGCCTAGCAAACACGGTGCCCGAGAGTACAGGCGCGCTGAGTAACGTGCGTTTCGCGGTGTTCGGCCTGGGCTCCAGCGCTTACCCCAAGTTCTGCCACTTCGCCGTTAACGTCGACAACATCCTAGGTGAACTGGGAGGAGACAGACTGATGCCTATCGGTAAAGGAGATGAACTCTTCGGACAGGAGCAGACGTTCCGGAAATGGTCCTCAGATATATTCCAAGTGAGTGTATAGTTTGTGAAATATCAAATTTTGGAGACATCTTTCGTAATAATTTACAGACGGCACAAAGATGGGTGGACAATGTTTCTCTTATTTTATATTTACTCGTTTTTTTATTTTCTTTTTATTAATATCGAAGTTAGTATTATAAATTTTTAGACTACTAACTTAACCATCTCGTGTAATGGTGAAAGTTGGAATTGTATAATTATATCTAAAATTATGTACTTAAAAATAAATGTAAATGTGAAGTAGCGTTTTTTTTAGCAATGGGTAGTTTTGAGAAGGTGCAGATAGGGAAACATATTTCTATTATTTCTGAACTTAAAAGATATAGCTAGCGTTTTGTCCAACGTTTAAAAATCTTAACATGTATCTGATTTCCAGGTGTCTTGCGAAACATTCTGCTTAGACGAGAACGACATGATGAAAGATGCACAGAAAGCGTTCGACACAACTCCAATAACACCAGAAAATGTCAAGTTTGGCAAGCCCATGGCAGACCTGACTCTTATCCAGGCGTTGTCTGCGGCACAGAAGAAAGAACTCATCACGTTCAAAGTCAACGAAGTCAAATGTCTGGCGAAACACACAGCCACAGATGGACTCACTATATTTGTTGATTTAGATGCAAATGATACTAAGGTAAATATCGTACCAAATTAAATAAGTACCTAAGAAGTATACATAAATTCAGACGCATGTAGATTGGCCAAACTAAGAATCACACATTTTAATAGTATAAATTATTGAGTAAATACATAGCGTCTTTAATATAGATAGGCCTAAAGATTGCATATAAGTAAATATGGAAAAAGACTGTAAAATGAATCCTTGAGAAATGTAATGACTTTTGATTACGAAACAGCAATCTGAAGAAGTGACAACTTGATTTACAGAAACTCAAATACGACCCTGGAGATCACATCGCGATATTGCCTTCGAACCCCAAAGAGGTAGTCGACACGTTACTAGAACGCTGCACAGATGTTGAAGACTACGACAAACCCGTGCAGGTTCTCGTGTTGAAAGAAAATTTGACGCCAACAGGTAAATGCATCAAGCTACATTGTGATGACCTATAATGGGTAAATCTATAGAAAGAATTTTTGCCGAGGTTAGACGGCAGACGCGCTTTGGAAAAGCTATTATTTTGTCTATTAGTACGCAGGCTTAGGGTACCAAGGCGAAAATCTTAGATGCAATTAGAGCTAAATCGATAACGATGATGATGATGAAGTAAAGGACCTTAGACTTACCAAGTCTATCATTTCCAGGTATCGAGAAATCATGGGGTAGTCACGAGAAGCTACCGCCGTGTTCCGTCCGCGAGCTGTTCACTAAGTTCATCGACATCACGAGCCCGCCGAAGATCCCGGTGCTCAAGTACCTCGCCAGCGCGTGCACCGATGAATCAGATGCTGAGAAAATTAAACAACTAGTTACGGTAAGGAATCATCTAACCCATTACAGGTTCTCCTAAAGTTATTATTTCCCGGTATTGTGTTTCTAGAAGCTGTTGTCCGCATTTGCATAATGCTGGCTTCCGAATTACCGGTTATTTAAACAAATTTTTGAGCTTTATTGAACTATAAAAGTCCTTTCTTAGTAGGTAACTGCATCATACAAGAAAACCAATCGTCATACACCAACCAGAAGTTATGTTCTTTTAGTAGTATTAGCTCTGCGATGCCTTGTCAGTCGAACAAATTGATTAGGTAGTAATTTTTGTTGCACTGTATTTGTTGGTTCAATATGATGATTCAACCAACCATCGAAGACCAGTGATTGTGTCGGTCACTCATATAAGTCAATCGACTTAATTCAAAGCCTACCTTCAAGTGAGTCACAGACCAACTACAGGCAAAGTCAAGTTCCTGTTATTACAATATTGACTGTTCGCAACCTAGGATGGAGACCTTTGCTTGTGACCCATTAAATATTGCCATTATCCAATCTAGGTAGGCTAGAGTAGCGCTCATAGCGAGACTTGGCTTGCCGTTCGTAACAGATCGGCAAAGTTAAGCAACGCTTGCACAGGTCACCACTTGGATGGGTGACCGAGTGTGGCATATACATCTAAGTGCTACCTACCGTGCTTCGGAGGGCACGTAAAGCTGTCGGTCCTGGTTCTTGTCTAAGGATGAGGATCGTTAGGCCATTTCGGGTGGTCTGAAAACTCCGACACCAGAGTTTGCCACACACTCACACGAATTCTCTTCTCTCCAATGTAGGACTCGACGAAGTACGACGACTGGTGCTACTCGTACTACCCGCACCTGGCGGACGTGCTGGCGCACTTCCCGTCGTGTCGGCCGCAGGGGGCGGTGCTCGCCGCGCTCCTGCCGCCCCTGCAGCCGCGCCGCTACTCCGTGTCCTCGTCACCCCTCGCGCACCCCGACAAGATACATATGACCGTCGCCGTCGTCGTCTTCAGGGCTGAAAGTGAGTACTACCTAACCTTTCTGTATCTGTATACATCACACAATTTTAGGAAACAAGTCTTAATTGCGATAATTAACTTATTTAACCTCGTACTATTGTATTGTACAAAGTAACGTTTAGCATTCTAGCCTGGACTTCATCAAAATAATTCATCACATAAACGCCCAATGTACAACGCGATGTACAGTCGAACAACTTGCCGCTAGACCACCATAAGGGTGAGGATCGCTCAGCAAGACATCGTCGCTTCCAGTGTTACTTTACAAACATTGACATTCGTATACAAAACCAGTTTCTAGTGTGCCTTGACTCTATGAGCGAGCCAAGGGATTTTTTTTCAAACTGGCCCACCACCGAATTGTTTGATTGTATATTTGACTAGCTGTGCCCGCGACTTCGTTCGCGTAAATGTTGGAATTTAATTAGCATGACATTTATGCCAAGAGTATTTAATATTTATAACTTTTATATGTATATTATATACCTAATATATATCTTTAGAGAATTTCTTTATACACAACATTACTTTATACATACATAGACTCACGCCTGTTTCCCGGACGGGTAGGCAGAGACCATCGAACGCCAATTGCAATGATCCTGACATACCTCTCTTGCTTCATTCACTCCCATCAAGTTTCTCATGCATGCTCTTATGTTTTGGATCCTTCTGACCTGTCCTTTTTTTAGGATATCTCCAATCTGATCAGAGAACGTCCGCCTAGGTCTTCCCCTTCGTCCTGTCCCATTCACACTTGCCTTATATATTTTTTATAGGTTTATTATTATAGGTTTTTACCTATTACCTGAATTAAACGATTATAATTTTTTTTTTTTGGTTTCTCGGATAAGTTACCGGTGACAGACTGATGTTACGGGCCTAAGCCAAGTGAGCATCAGATATGGGTTGAGTGTTAGGCTGTAAGGTGAGGGCGGTATTAATGTTTATCGGTTGTGTACTGTCCGGTTCGCATTGTAGGAATTTTCTTACCAGTCTGCATGTTTTAAGTACTACTGATTTTTGCAACAGGTAGTAGGTTTTTGGTGGTAAGTTTAGAGTTTTAAGGGACTGGTGTAATTGTTTAGGTATAACTCCTGTTGTAGAAAGAACAATAGGTACAATAGTTATTTTTTCTAGATGCCATATTATTTCATCCTTAAGCTCAAGATATTTGCTGAGTTTTTCTGCTATTGTATTCTGGATGTTATGTGTGTTTGGTACGGCAATGTCTATGAGGTATCATGTTTTAGTAGTCTTGTTTATTTCGGTGATATCAGGCCTATTATAATGGACGGTGCGATCAGTGAGAATGGCTTGGTCAAAGTATAGTTTGGTAGTAGAATGTTCTAAAACTGTTTCCGGGTTATATTTATAGTAGGCTGTTATAGAGTCTATGAATTTGTATTGTAGTGCAAGTTTTTTGGGTTCCGTAGTCCACAAGGAACCCTTATAGTTTCGTCATGTCCGTCCGTCTGTCCGTCCGCAGCCTAGCTCAAAGACGCCTGGTGCTAGAAAGCTGATATTTGACTTGAATATAGACATACAATATTGCAACAAAACTGTAGAATAAAATTTAGGAAAATATTTTTTTTAAGGGTATCTCCCCTACATATATAGTGGGGTTGAATTTTTTTTTGGTTGAGTACCCCATTGTGTGGGGTATCATTGGATAGGTTTTAAAAAAATATTATTAGTTTGCTCAAATCATTTTTCGATCAAGTGATTGGTTTGTCAAATATCAAGCTTTAAAGTGAAAAAAATTGTTAGACTCAAGTGTCCCCCCCTTCTGCCGGCTAAACTATTAATTTGGAAGAGGTGAAAAAAATCACAAATGTAGTACATATAACGAATTTAAAAGGAAAACTATCACGGCTAAGTAGACATCACTAGTTTACGAGTAATCGTCGGTTAACTTATAAATACCTATTTCTGTGAGTTTACATTGGGAGCGCTGGCTTAATCTTAAAGATGACCGTTTTTAGTCCCATGTGAAACAGAAGTTATTATCAATAATGGCCATTATGGGCAACTACGGAACCCTACATTGCGCGTGGCCCGACACGCACTTGGCCGGTTTTGGTGTATGATATTGGATATCTGATCATGTCGATGTTTGTAATCCGTTTGGACTATGGACTTACATGCGCCTGTTATGTGTTGTAATGTTTCTGCGGAGCTATTACATTTTCGGCAAGAGTCAGAGTGTAAGTTCTTAATTATATGTTTTTTATAGTTCCTAGTTTCAATTACTTGGTCCTGTATAGCGATCATGAAGCCCTCAGTCTCTGGGAAGAGTATGCCTTGGCTCAGCGCATGGCTGAGCCAAGGCATACTCTTTCGATGTTCGATGCTACTTTGTCGACATTTTGGTGGCATAGGTCGTGACGATGTCTTCCATGTAGTGACTTTTGGGCCCATACTGTAATCTTCGTTTTATCGTCTGTCAGTTTTTCAGTATCTTGTTCGTTTGTATATTTCAAAGAAAGTAGAGTAAATTTCTGATCATTTTGAGAAGTTGCTTTGTGGAGTCTAGATATTTCGGATTTAGTAAAGACATATTGTCTGAGAGTCGTTATTTGTCTATTGTTATTATAATACCTATCTTCTTTGTCAGTCTTTCGTCATCCATCTTCTCCGTGTGTCCAAACCATCTTAACATGCCTTTCTCGATGCTTGTCACTACATCTTCTTTTACCGCACACCACTCTCGTATCACACAATTCTTTACCCTGTCGGTCATAGACACACCACACATACTTCTCAGTGCTCTCATTTCTACAGTATTTATTCCACTTTCATGACTCTTCTGCCATAGCCAACTTTCACTACCATACATAGAACATGTAAATTATTTTTACCGATCATGTGAAAAACAACATGTTCGGATGTCGATTCCAGCTGTTTCAAGTGTCTGTCCCTGCAATTTATTTAGAAAATACACACAGAACTACGACTATCCAGCCCTGCCGAAAGTAAGATAGCCCCGTTGAGTAATTCAAGAGGTATCTGAATTCAGGGCTCATTCTCCCGCTCAGAGATTCCCACGTACGTGACGTGAGGAGTGGGAAATTGGGAATAATGAGATACCTGTTTAAGAACAGAACACGAACGAACGAAAGAAATCATCGAAACACGATAACATGCAACAATCATAAACTCATAAGTAACGTTAAATACCCAATTCAAGTATTCCAACAACGACGAAAGCAAATTATTCGAGAACCTGATCAATCCTCGGAGAATCTTAACACCACCATTCAGAAAATGACGTCATTTGTCAACGCCATCTATGTTTACATATACAAACCGACCGAGATAGAAAATAATATGGACTAATCGACAATTTATTGAAAAAAGTATCTATAGTCATTGTATTTATCATTTAAAACAAATAATAATGAAATGATTTTATAACTATTATATAAATAAACATAATAATTTGAAATACATGAGATTGACCGTTTAAATGAAGTGGACATTGTAATACATTTTGACACAGAGACTTTTTGTTTATGAAAGTGCCGAATATTAAACTCTACTATTTTTTAATAACAGAAATATACCCGACACATAATTATTGTCTGTTTTGCAAGAAACATTTATTTTGCTAGAAAATTATTTGAAAATAGTGACATCTATCGATCGGTAAGTAGCCATAAAACACTTTGAAGGTACCTATTTAGAGTAACCATACTTTTACTAACAAACTTCTAATGAGCATAGATGGCAGCATATATAACCAGTTTTGGATGATCCCTGTTTTGTTTGAGACTACGTACAAAGGAGAGGTCAAGCTGTACACCGAAAACCACTCAACCGATTGTGATGTAACATATACTATTTTATAGGTTTGAGTATCCTTTGTACATGAGTGTAAGTTTTATTGAAATCAATTTCGCCATTTTAGAGATCTTTAGCAATATAGGGAAAGACAGACAGACAGACAGACAGACAGACAGACATAAATTCTAAAAAACATCAAGTATTGCTTTTTAGCATTTTCCTAGATTTTTTAGCTAATTTTCGTCAAAATATCTTTAATGTACAGACTTTTTCACCTCTACAGTTTTATTATAGTAATAGATTGTGATGGTGATTTTATTCTAAATTTTCGCGCCAGCTGAAAATGTACCACCATGTTGTTATTGGTGGATTCATAAGAAGCAAATATGACAGCTGACATTTGGGACTAATCTATAGACCTTTTTCCTTAGACTATATATTTCCCATGCTATAGACTTGCTATAGACAATTAGAAAACTTCCGCCATTTTTGCAACCATGCGACCACCGCTACAAACAGGTGAGTTTAAATCTTATTTTTTTATAGAATCTTAGAGAAATTTACTTTTTATATAAGAAAATAACAAAGATTATAATACAAAATTTTGTTTTTGTCTTCAGGTCTCAGAGAAAAAGAAAAGCATATTGAAGCTTTATCAAATAAAGCCGAAATAGAAGATTTTCTGCCATCTGATGAAGATGTTGGTGATCCAGAATTCAAACCTACATCTGGAAGATCACCAGAATGCGACAGTGATAAAATAATAAGTTCAAGTGCTAAATATGAAAGTCAATTGGTTATTGGAAGTATACTTAGTAGGGTACGAGAAAAAAGGCGTGAAAGAAGACAACGTAGAGAGGAAGGGGGAGGGGGCATTATAAACAGACTCATTCATGGAGGAGGAAAGGGAAGGGGGAGTGGGGCAAAAGGGCATCAAGAAATTGAAGAAAATCAAAATAAGGAAAACGACACTGACGGAAAATCTCCTTCTCCTAGTGGAGCAGCCCCAGGTAATTGGACTATAAATGACCTTGACCCCATTTTACCTGAATTGATACAACCAGCATATTTAGAGATCGACACGGAGAGGTTTTCAAAACCTCATTACTTGACACAATACCTAAATACAGGTAAATTGATCTCATTGTAACAAAGTCAAACTAAATTGCTATTGAATGACGGTAATCCTATATTTCTCTAGCCTAACTTTTAAAGTATTTTTTATATATTGTACCTACTATGGTAATCGTCCGTGACAAGCCCTTGGATTTCAGCTGAAAAGCAGCGCTGCGGTTATCCGTAGCACAGGCTGAGCTGTGACCTTTTGGACACACTGCACAATATTTATTTTTCTTTGTTTGTATTTTTTTTGTATTTTGGTTTTGTTTTAATGTCAAACTTTGTTGTGTTTTTATTGGTGTGTCTAATAAATGTTTTCTTGCTTTCTTTCTTTGTTTCTTTCTAACCAAACACATAAACTACTACGCCAACCGTAGAGTCAATAGTCAGTATTTTGTTGATAAACACATGTTGCCGCTCGCCGGGCGGCAACTCCGCAACACAAGATTTGCCAGATGATCACACCAACGCGGAAACATGTCTATACATCTATGTTTATAAACAAATATTAACACTGAATACAGGCTTGATGTTTCGTATACCGGGCGGCAACTCTGCAACATGGCGTCATCAACTCCGCAACACAAGTGTTGCCTGCAACACGTTGCCAACAACTCGGCAACATGTTTCTGCAACAATGTGGCTTAACAAATGTTTGCAATGAAGCAGGGCTTAAGGATGTATTGGAAAAAGTGGAGGGTAGCAATCATTGCAGACAAAATATCGAGAAACCGTATTTTGTGCTTAGAAACTCTTTAATTGATCCTGATGTTGCACCGGAAATCAAAGCTACAGACAAACTAAGGAAGCTGGGGCCCTTAATTGATCGGATAGAGACTACTTACCAAAGCCAGGAGAAAGAAAAGTGTCTATCAGTGTTTATTTTGTTTCCTAGCTAAAACTAAGAAGTAAATGCTAGTTTTCGAGTTAAACTTGATTTATTTTACACAGAAGTTTGTTATTTAAGTTACTTTTGTTTTCTATTTGGAAATAAAACGGTGTTTTTTTTTCGGATCGGATTTTTTGGCGGACGGATCGCCTGATGGTAAGCAATTAGCGCCGCCCATGGACACAAGCAACACCACAGGAGTCACAAGTGCGTTGCCGCCCCTTGGGTTTGGGAGAAAGAATAGGGGATAGGGCCTTCGGCACTCTCACTCACCGAACGAAACGCAACAGTTTAGGTACTGTTACTTTACGTCGATTTTCTGTGAGAGGGTAGTACTTCCCTGGTAGAGCCGGCCCATTCATGCTGAAATCAGCAAGACTCTACTACCGTGAACTTTACATTTGTAACAGTGAGGCTGATTAAAACTACAAAACATAAGTTTGATCTCAAAATAAAATTGTTTTGTAATAAAGTCAGATCACGTAAACGCCCAATGTACATTAAAATGAACATAATATAAACACTTAAAATTGGGAGTACTATACAGAGTATAGTATTATTTCTAGTACCCAGAAAATTTATAAAATCTCCTTGAGTTTTAACCCAAAAAAAATAGACAAGTACCTGTGGGCAGTAACCGTGTTAGAATATTATATTGTACATTGTATTGAACATTGGGCGTTTAGCACGTCTTACCAGAAAATAGCATGGGCTTTACGAGGTTAAAGTAATACCTTTGGTTTTCACCGAGGTTTCGACCGAGCTCGCGGACCGACTGGTTTCAGCTCAGCGCCGTCCTTGTGAATCTCACAAATATATTATATCTAACACGCTTGTCATTTTCAGATGGCGTGGGTCCTCTACGCAGAGGCGTATGCTCAAATTATTTGAAAGATCTGAAACCTGGAGAAGAAGTTATAGCTTTCTTGAGAAGGTAAAGAGGCACTGCTTTAAAATCGACATAAATAAAATTAAATAACTACTTAAATATTCGTACCTTTAAATAACTGTATTAATCATAACTATAATGAATGTCTGTTCAAATCTTATAT
Source organism: Euclidia mi (assembly GCA_944739405.2). Lineage (NCBI taxonomy): Eukaryota > Metazoa > Arthropoda > Insecta > Lepidoptera > Erebidae > Euclidia > Euclidia mi. The sequence continues at coordinate 794,176 of OX123198.2, read as the reverse complement.
TGTACGGTACAACAGTAATATGAAATGACGTTTACAGAGCGACTACATTCCACTTGCCCAAGACACTAACCGCGCCCATCGTCATGATCGGCCCGGGCACTGGCATCGCGCCGTTCCGCGGCTTCTGGCACCACCTGCGGCATCTGATGCAGAAGCAGGGCGCGGAGCACGGACCCGTGTGGCTGTACTTTGGGTGCAAGTACAAGCAGATGGACCTGTACCCTGACGAGAAGCAAAAAGCTGTGGAAGATGGAGTGATTAGCAAAACGAGACTAGCGCTGTCCAGAGAAGCTGGCGCTGAAAAAGTGAGTAGATAATTAATTTATTGATACAATAACTTTTTATGTTAATCAATCTATTTATAAGAATCCGTTACTGACTGATTGACAGACCACGCACAGGTACAGGAACTATTGGGCGTAAGAACAATGCACTAAGAAGGGATTACACGAAATTCCAAAGTGTCAGGAAGAAACAGTTAAATAATTAATGTGCAGGCGTACCTGCAGACTTCCTCTTGCCAATCATATAATAAATTCGTGATCTCTTTTTGCCCATTCTCTAGCGTATCAGCACACATACTCTAGTCGATCATAAAATACATTCATGATCTCTATTTCTCCATTCTCTAGCGTATCAGCACGCATACTCTAGTCAATCATATAATACATTCATGATCTCTATTTGCCCATTCTCTAGCGTATCAGCACGCATACTCTAGTCAATCATATAATACATTCATGATCTCTATTTGCCCATTCTCTAGCGTATCAGCACGCATACTCTAGTCAATCATATAATACATTCATGATCTCTATTTGCCCATTCTCTAGCGTATCAGCACGCATACTCTAGTCAATCATATAATACATTCATGATCTCTATTTGCCCATTCTCTAGCGTATCAGCACGCATACTCTAGTCAATCATATAATACATTTGTGATCTCTATTTGTCCATTCTCTAGCGTCAGTACGCATACTCTAGTCAATCATATAATACATTCGTGATCTCTATTTGCCCATTCTCTTGCGTATCAGCACGCATACTCTAGTCAATCATATAATACATTCGTGATCTCTATTTGTCCATTCTCTAGCGTCATTACTCATACTCTAGTCAATCATATAATACATTCGTGATCTCTATTTGCCCATTCTCTTGCGTATCAGCACGCATACTCTAGTCAATCATATAATACATTTGTGATCTCTATTTGTCCATTCTCTTGCGTCAGTACGCATACTCTAGTCAATCATATAATACATTCGTGATCTCTATTTGCCCATTCTCTTGCGTATCAGCACGCATACTCTAGTAAATCATATAATACATTCGTGATCTCTATTTGCCCATTCTCTTGCGTATCAGCACGCATACTCTAGTCAATCATATAATACATTCGTGATCTCTATTTGTCTAATGCCTTGAGGAATATAAAAGTGCAACTTAACTCAAATTGTAAATAAATATTAACCTTTTGACAGCGATACGTCCAAGACTTCTTCGAAGACGACGGTCAAGACTTGCATCACATGTTAGTGGAGCAACAGGGTCACTTCTACGTGTGCGGTGATATCAAGATGGCAGAGGACGTGCGACTCAGACTCAAGCAAGTGATCATGAAGCACGCCAACATGTCGGACGAGGATGCTGAGGACTATCTCATCTCAATGGTGGTAAGTACCCGCTCTATTACTGTTGAAGCCCATTCAGTGGGCGTCCCGTTGTACGAGCTTAGGAACAGTGTGAATTGGAGTTTTCGTATTGTGTCTATGAACTATAGAAATAGTTATTTTGCCTGTAGGTTATAACTAAAAGCTTTATTTAAGGTAGTTCCATTAGTTGATGAACACGGAATTGCTTCTGGGAAACTTCCGTTTTTTTGGCATTCTGTGAATTGTGATTTCCATTCGACAATTGACACGAGGATCAGTTATAATTATAATACCGCCATTACAACATATATTGTTCGTTTTTGTTCTATTTCTTGTTATAGTTATATTTTCTGTTTATTGTAGGGTCGCTAATACATTAGTTAATTCTTTAAAGTTGTTTACGTAACTTAACACCGATTGTAGGAAAAGAACATATTTCACATGTAAATTTCTGTCTACAAGAATCAGTAAGAACTCAACATTAATATAAATTTTCTTTTCCAGAACGACAACAGATACCACCAAGACATTTACGGAGTAACGTTCCGCACGGGCGAAGTGCACAGTGCGTCTAGAGCGACGGCCAAGCGAACCCGCCTCGAGTCACTAGTTTGGAACTGAATGTTGTTGAAATTGTTGTCAAAACCTATTAATATAATGTAGCTATTGTCAAAAATGGCAATAAAGAATATTGTTGTATACGCTTACATCTGGATTTTCGATCGATACACAAGCGTGAATTTCTGTATCGCAAAGTACAGTCCGTAACATAAAATGATATACAATTAAAGTTTTGAAATCTCATAGCTTGAATTTAGACTTTCGTGGTCTTTAATATTAGTTTTATATTGTCTGTATCCTTGTTTCGAATATCCGATGTTTAGGCATTGTTGCAAGGTTCGTGATCCTCGATGTACTGAAATATGACGTGTGGATGAATGTTAGAAATGAATCAGTTTACCCTCTTTCTTACTTGTTTATTGTAGTGCTAAAATATCGAATACTCGAAAAAAATTACGTTGTATTAAATATCCTGAACGACAAGATGAAACTTATCTCATCGCATAGCCTACCTGGCGAATTAAAACTTATCGTTAGTTTAAACGGATTAAATGATATAAAAAAACTAAATGGCATAAATACTCTATATTTCTTGACGTTATGACCTACTTGGTTTTGCCTACGTTTATGTACGTTCACAACAAATGTTGCAAGTCAGTTAAAACGTAAACGAAAAGTAGAGCAAACCAAAAGCATTTAACCCTGAAATATTAAGTGGTTACTTAACCGGATTAAAAACCGTTAAAAAAACTTGAATTATGCACGTAATCCGCGAATGTTTAAATATCTGCTATGGGCATAATGCATTGCTACGAAAAAATATATAGAATGTTTAAAATCATTAAATAAAATATACTTTTTATGTCGTTGACTGTACCAGCTTTAAATAAGTCTGCTATTATTATAGATATTGTTATACCAGTTTTATTTATGATCGATTGATTAATTATGATGATTATTATAACAATGTCATGATTTAATAAATAATAGGTAGGGTAAGCAGGGGGAATGGCGTTCACTTAAGGAAAACATGGTTTATTTTTTAAATTATTTAATATAAATCTAAATTGAGAAAAATATCAAAGTCTTTAACTATCGAGTAACATAAAATTTAACAACACAAGCATAAATCTATGACCTACTACTTGTAGGAAAACATTAAAAAAAAAACATGTTTGAGCGTCATTCCCCCAGACTTGGGTAATGCCGCTCAGGGGACATGGTAACAACGCTCACTCATTTTGTTTAGGAATATAATTGTTAAGACACATTTTAATTAAACGAATATTAATGAGATCAACGTTATACAATAAAAGTTAAGTCTACAATCACAATGTAAGATTTTTGATTCACCTGTTTGTTCTTCTTTTCTTTGACACCTTTCTTTGGTTTGCATGTCCCGAAATTATTGCCATATCAAGAGATTGAACATCATTAAAATTCTGAAAGTTTGAACATCATTAAATTTCTTGACATATCTACAACAGTAAAAAATAAAGTTACTAAGGGGTAATGGCGCTCAGGTGAGCGGTATAACCCCAAACGGTGGTTTTGTAATAAATTTAAAATTTAAAAAAAGTTTTACACTTTTGTTTACAATTGATGACATTAATACAAAATAGAATAGTTTTATGGCCAGAAAAGTAAAATTAATAATTAAAAAAACGTTTGAATCTTGGACTTACCGACAAAAACAAATTACCAAAAATTACATCGCCGCAGCCGCAAACAAAGAAATGCGCTTCACTGTCGAACGACTCGAGCTCACTGTCAGTTTGAATCGTTGCATATTTGAGGCACTTCCCCTGCGCCCCTCACTCGACACTCGTGTTGCTACGTGCCGTTTTGACACAGATACAGAGGTGCGCGCCATTACCCCTGCTTACCCTACATAGGCAATGATTCCTGTATTTTTAAGAAAATATGAGAGATATAACTAATTATAAAGAACGAATCAATTACTAGTTTAGTAATGCTAGAATTATTATTATTAAGAAAATTTATAAAATTTTTAGTTAACTCGAGAAATCAAACAATAATTATTGTTAATTATTATGACTATGTTCACAGATATATTTAAAGGGGTTATATAAATAGAAATAAATATAAGAGGGGTTTCAATATATACATAGTATACTTATACCACACATATACACGCTTACACTTACACATATGGTTCTCGAAAACTATAATAAGGCAACAAGTTAAGCCTAGGTTAATTAAGTACTTTAAAATAGTTCTAAAATCCTGGATAGTATTTTTGGCACGTCTTCGTTTGCTTACTTCCAAATAATAATAAGTGGTTTTGAATAACTTGTTACAAAACAGACCAAAATTGTGAAGAAGTCACAGTTTTCACAATTTCGGACTTTTTAGATCCATGTTGTGGATAACTTATTTTATGGGTTGCAATACACTTTTTATGTTATTATGACACTGCAGCGTTTATTATTGTTATTATTTATGTAAGGACACCGAATAAATAAATTTTAAATGTAGCACTACTTGAATTGTCGACGATATCACTAAGTTTGTTTTATTATGCTGTTTTGGCATGTTGCAAGTATCAAATAATGCTGAACCCAGTTAAAATAATAAGGTATAAAAATGTTTGAATATACTGAATCTTCAAACTGATTTCATTATTTTATTTCGTTGTGATTCCCGTAGTGGTAATAGATTCCCTATTGAAATATTGGCTGCCTTAATAGTATGTAGTAGAGTGATCAGGCTGCTGATAATATAATAATTTAGAAAACCTTAAGAAATATCAAATATTGTCCGTGTGGTGACCCCATATCATCCCATGGGTGCTGTAAGAGCCGACATAGGGAGCATATTATGCAGAGAACAGTACGGTAAGAGAAGGAAAACTTGATACAAACCCTATACCAACCCGTTTGGTCAGCGTGGTATAGTAGGCCAAATCTTCCTTTCAAAGGAGAGGCCTAGTCCAGCAGTGGACTGTAAAAAGGCTGATGATGATGATGATAAGAAATATCAAATGTAATACATTCTTCCGCCTAGGCAGCAAGTTAGATGAATTATGAATTTTAAAGCACTATGGAGAAAAGATAAGGGGTCGTTAACTACAAAGATATTAGACTGTACAAGGTTCTCACTTAGGAACAAAATATTGCAATAAAACAACCACCCATAACTGAATTAAATGTTTATTTTCATTGAATACATCTTAAATGATTTTCACTATCTAGGTATAATTATATTCCTCTTAAAGAATATAGATAAAAGTACAATATTTACATGCAGTTATAAAATAGGAAATAAATGCAAATAAAGACATAAATAGTATGCGCTTAAAATTTGGTGTTAAAAGTGCAATAGTCATATGCAAATGCTTTGAAGGTTATTTGAAAGATAAAATAAAATTATTAAATTTTTTACGTCTTAAATACATTTTGAAAATCATACTAATACCTATTAGCTATAACAAATCGAATTTCAATGCGTCGAATGAAATGAAAGACAAATGTTTTACGACCCCTAGTCTGGGTGGCGTTTAGCATGATTTAACCAAACAATTTTAAATCTTCCAATCATCGTAAAAGAAATCTTATATGCATGATATCGCCTCAAGTACCCCACGCTGCCCAGTCAGCAAAGGCACGTGTCTGCTTCCGGCGAGGAGTGCGTGACTTTGACAAGTTTCTCCGACCGAAGTTACGCGGCTGATTTTACGTGTGTATTCGGCTGTATGACACACATGAAGTGCCGAACTTACGCTCGTGCTACGAACTACGCTTGTGCGCTACTACTAGAAAAGATGCCGCTAACGCCCGGCCGAGAAGCTGTATGCTATAACGCAACGTAATTTCGGTATAATGTATCGTCAGTAATTCAAATAGTGTTGCAGGCGTGATCATGTCGAACTTCGGTCGCGTACCTTTGGCACAGTGTTTTTAGACCAACGACAACCCAGCCTACTAGACACCTAATGTTATCATTTCTACAAACAAACAATTCTTTCAGAGCGGTGAGTTATGCGGGGCAAGGAGAGGCTACAAAAATGCATTCTAATTGGCCGGTTCAAATTTGCAGTACGTCATAATTCATAACTAGTGTTATGATTCATATTCATATTCATATTCATTTATTGCCATTCCACAATGTTTGTACAGGTGTTATAGATATATAGATACAATTTGGTTCATTATGGACCCTGTTTGGGCATAGCAAGAGTTTGATTGGTCTTATGTAAGACGTATAAGTCTAACGTGTTGTCAGAAAGTGTTCGCTTTACGTCTGCCGTCTAGTAGGCTAGGTTGTCGTTGGTTTAGACACTTTGATAGCTGACAGTTACTAAAATTTGATAAAGCCGCCGAAATAAAGACCAGTGTGTGCGGTATCAGCTCTTCCTCCTGACGACGTGGTCGTAGATCTCGATCTGTGTGTACTTGTGCGAGAACACGCGCTGCTTCATGGTGTTCTGCCCCGGCTCCTGAGACGGGTCAGGGCAGATGATCTTGTGGTCGTGCCGGTTCTGGAACAGCAGCCCTAGATCCGGGTCCATTATGGGCTGCACAAAACAAACACAATTTATATAACTAGGTGCCATAATTCACTGTGTGTGTAGTGATAAGGCACCTACGACTGCTAAATTGGAAATCTTAGTGTGATGAGCCCGATTATTTGTTCTGTACGGACCTACAGATGCGAGGTATCTATACAACATTTGTTAATCATGTATGTATTCATTTTATGTATTAATCCATTTATTTTAAATATTTATAATTTTTTTTAATAGGCTCACGCCTGTATCCCCAAAGGGGTAGGCAGAGGCGTAATAGGTATTACACCCACATTTCGCCATGAATTTTTAGGTCCCACGTAATAGGGGGCGAGCCTATTGCCGTTACCGGGCACATTACCAGACTCAGTGCTGCTACTGAGAATTCGGAAAAACCCAGTAACACTTTTGCCCGACCCGGGAATCGAACCCGGGACCTCCGATCAGCAGTCGCATACGCTATCCACAGGAGCACGGAGGCAGCATTAAGTTTACGTAGTAATCTATTTATTTTAACTATCTATAATACATATTTATGCAAGTACTAGCTTTCGCCCGCGGCTTCGCCAGCATGATATTTTAATAAAGAGTGGCCTATGTTCCCCGGGTTTCAGACTATCCATGTCAAATTTCATCACAAACGGCTCTTTAGATTAGCCGTGTAGCATAAATATAAACAGATAATAATGAAAATTACTTTTGTTTACATAATCTTTGAACTTCAGGTAAAGATTAGTAAATAAGCATATCATTGAAGTTATAAAGAGCTTGTTTACCTACTGAATATAACAGCAACAAAACATAAAATCTGACAGCATTAGGTACCACAAAGTACATATCAGACAATCAGACCGACCCTCCGCCTCGCTGTGCTTAAGCGCACTAACTCGTAGAAAGCTCTTTTAATGACACTGCGATAAGGTCAGATATCTGACTGTAAAAGACAAAGTTAATCTACTTACATTAAAAACTGAAGGCTAAATCTATCCATTTTGAAAACAATTTGATAACTTCTCTAGAATGAGCATTGTAAAATACATTTATATATTTTTTATGTTATACTGTTTTATTACAACAAAAAATGATGTACCTAGTTAGATTATGTACTAAAAGCTAAAAAGTAATACGGTAAGTTCTAGCCACCAGATCGCGCCAATCTTCTCATCAATCTGGGGTATTGATCAGACAAATATGAACTCGTTGGGCAAGTGAAATTTCTATCATAATACCCTACGCCCAAAATTAATTTATTTTTACTTAATTTTATTTTCAAGTTTTTAGTTTTGTTGTTAGTTGATACTTCTCATTCTATTTTCATAGTGAGCCCTTTTCTACCAATCAAACCCTGTCATTCGATACCCATATTGAGGTATTTGTGGAAAATAAGTAATCCGCCATTTTGTGGCGGCGGCCATCTTGGATTTTTCATAGTGAGCTCTATCGTACCAATCAAGACCTTTCAATTGATACCCATATTGAGGTATTTGTGGAAAATATGTAATCCGCCATTTTGTGGCGACAGCCATCTTGGATTTTTATAGTGAGCTCTATTCTACGAATCAAGCCCTTTTATTTGATACCCATATTGTGGTATTTGTGGAAAATAAGTAATCCGCCAGTTTATGGCAGCAGCCATCTTGGATTTTGCATAGTGAGCCCTATTCTACCAGTCAAGCCCTTTCATTCGATACCCATATTGAGGTATTTGTAGAAAATATGTAATCCGCCATTTTGCGGCGACAGCCATCTTGGATTTTTCATAGTGAGCTCTATTCTACGAATCAAGCCCTTTCATTTGATACCCATATTGAGGTATTTGTAGAAAATAGGTAATCGATATTTTGTGGCGACAGCCATCTTGGATTTTTCATAGTGGACGCTATTCTACCAATCAAAGTTTTTATTCGATACCCATATTGAGGTATTTGTGGAAAATATGTAATCCGCCATTTTGCGGCGACCGCCGTCTTGGATTTTTCATAGAAAGATATTGTGCTTTTCTACGAATCAAGCACTTTCGTTTGATACCCATATTAAGGTATTTGTGGGAAATTAGTAATCCGCCATTTTGTGGCGGCGGCCATCTTGGATTTTTCATAGTGACCTCTATTCTACCAATCAAGCCTTTTCATTTGGTACCCATATTGAGGTTGTTGTGAAGTAATATAATATGATTCGCCATTTTGTATTGGCGGCCATCTTGAAATTACAATCATTTAAATATTATCTTTTAATCATGATGACAATATTTTAATCTTGATGTATATACCAAATATCAGATCAATCTGTCATCAGAAAGGGGGTAAAATTCCAATTAATAACTTTCAGATCTCAGGCTTTTTGCCGACTTAGTTGATACTTTTCCTTATATTATGGCAACATTATACAAAGTCTTTATAAATTGTAGCCTATGTGTTATTCTGATATATAAACTATATTATTGTAAAGTTTCATCCTAATCCGTTCAGTAGTTTTTGCGTGAAAGAGTAACAAACATCCATCCATCCATCCATCTATCTATCTTTACATACATCTTCACAAACTTTCACATCCTATCCTATCCTATCCTACTATCCTACTAATATTATAAATGTGAAAGTTTGTGAAGATGTATGTATAGATGGATGGATGGATGGATGGATGGATGTTTGTTACTCTTTCACGCAAAAACTACTGAACGGATTTGGATGAAACTTTACAGTAATATAGTTTATGTATCAGAATAACACATAGGCTACAATTTATAAAGATTTTGTATAATGTTGCCATACTACAAGGAAAAGTATCAACTAAGTCGGCAAAAATCCTGTATTATCTTTTTTTGTTAGCTTGGGTCAAATTTAGTAATTGGAATTTTACCCCCTTCCTGATGATTGATCTGATATTTGGTATACACTCATATTGTCATCGAGATTAAAAGATTTAAATGATTGTAAATTCAAGATGGCCGCCGATACAAAATGGCGGATCACATATTACTTCACAACAACCCCAATATGGGTATCAAATGAAAGGGTTTAATTGGTAGAATGCAGCTCACTATGAAAAATCCAAGATGGCCGCTGCCACAAAATGGCTTATTATTTATTTTCCACAAATACCTCAATATGGGTATCAAATGAAAGGGCTTGATTCATAGAATAGAGCTCGCTATGAAAAATCCAAGATAGCTGTCGCCGCAAAATGGCGGTTTACATACTTTCCACAAATACCTCAATATGGGTATCGAATGAAAGAGCTTGATTGGTAGAATAGGGCTCACTATGAAAAATCCAAGATGGCCGCTGCCACAAAATGTCTTATTATTTATTTTCCACAAATACCTCAATATGGGTATCAAATGAAAGGGCTTGATTCATAGAATAGAACTCGCTATGAAAAATCCAAGATGGCCGCCGATACAAAATGGCGGATCACATATTACTTCACAACAACCTCAATATGGGTATCAAATGAAAGGGTTTGATTGGTAGAATGGAGCTCACTATAAAAAATCCAAGATGGCCGCTGCCACAAAATGTCTTATTATTTATTTTCCACAAATACCTCAATATGGGTATCAAATGAAAGGGCTTGATTCATAGAATAGAGCTCGCTATGAAAAATCCAAGATAGCTGTCGCCGCAAAATGGCGGTTTACATACTTTCCACAAATACCTCAATATGGGTATCGAATGAAAGAGCTTGATTGGTAGAATAGGGCTCACTATGAAAAATCCAAGATGGCCGCCGATACAAAATGGGGGATCACATATTACTTCACAACAACCTCAATATGGGTATCAAATGAAATGGTTTGATTGGTGGAATGGAGCTCACTATGAAAAATCCAAGATGGCCGCTGCCACAAAATGGCGGATTATTTATTTTCCACAAATACAATATGGGTATCAAATGAAAGGGCTTAGTTCGTAGAATAGAGCTCACTATCAAAAATCCAAGATGGCTGTCGCCGCAAAATGGCGGTTTATATACTTTCCACAAATACCTCAATAGGGGTATCGATTGAAAGGGCTTGATTGGTAGAATAGGGCTCACTATGAAAAATCCAAGATGGCTGCCGCCACAAACTGGCGGATTACATATTTTCCCAAATACCTCAATATGGCTATGAAATGAAAGGGTTTGATTGGTAGAATGGAGCTCACTATGAAAAATCCAAGATGGCCGTCGCCGCAAAATGGTGGATTACATATTTTCCAAAAATAACTCAATATGGGTATCGAATGAAAGGGTTTGATTGGTAGAATGGAGCTCACTATGAAAAATCCAAAATGGCCGCTGCCACAAAATGGCGGATAATTAATTTTTCACAAATACTTCAATATGGGTATCAAATGAAAGGGCTTGATTCGTAGAATAGAGCTCAGTATAAAAATCCAAGATGGCTGTCGCCGCAAAATGGCGGATTATTTTTTTTCCACAAATAACTCGATATGGGTATCGAATGAAAGGGCTTGATTGGTAGAATAAGGCTCACTATGAAAAATCCAAGATGGCTGCCGCCACAAAATGGCGGATAACATATTTTCCACAAATACCTCAATATGGTTATCGAATGACAGGACTTGATTGGTAGAAAAGGGATCACTATGAAAAAAGAATGAGATGTATCAACTAACAACAAAACTTAAAACTTTAAAAAAATTAACTTAAAAAAATTGTTTTGGGCGTAGCGTATCCAGAGTAAACATTATTAAAAAAATTCACTTGCCCAACGATTTTATATTTGTATGATCAATACCCAAGATTGATGAGAAGATTGATGCGATCTGGTAGCCAAATTACTTTTTAGCTTTTAGTACATAACCTAACTACATCATTTTATTGTAATAAAACAGTATAACAAAAAAATATATTTATGTTTTTTACAATGCTCATTCTAGAGTAGTTATCAAGTTGTTTTCAAAATTGATAGATTTGTTGCCAGATCATTATTTAATGTAGATGAACTTTGTCTTTTACAGTAAGTAGTTTGGACGAATAGTTTAATAGTTATCACGATATAATTGACCTAAGCGCAGCGTTATTAAAACCGCTTACTATGAGTTGGCGCGCTTAAGCGCAGCGGGGCGGCGGGGCGGTCTGATTTTGTACTTTGTGGTAATGCTTTCAGTTTTTATTTTTGCTGCTCTTCTATTCAGTAGGTATATAAGCTCTTCAATAACTTTAATAATATACACTACATACTAATCTTTACCTGAAGTTTGACGACTACGAAAACAAAAGTAATTTTAAGTATTATCTGTTTATAATATATGTATGCTACACGGCTAATGTGTGATGAAATTTGATATGGATAGTCTGAAACCTGGGGAAGTACAAAGGCTACTCTTTATTAAATTACATGCGGGCGAAGCCGCGGGCGTAAGCTAGTTTTTAATATTAGTAGGATATCATGTTCTACATAATTAAGTTACTTGTACACTCCCCTCACACTATAAAATACACCTACCTACTTCTTCCTCTCTGCATCACTCAGTCAGGTAGACTGGTAGATAATGCCCATGGTATTAAGTCCGACTATGTACTTTGTGTATATAATGCGTTTTAAATACAAATAAAATAAAAACATTGTCATTGAAGAACAATGTGTATAATGGGCCTTATTTTAGTTTAGATAACGTGCTAAGCGAACAAGAATCTCTATTAATTTTTCTAATATATTAATCTAATATTATAGTGTATGTACCTATGTAAAGTTGTACCTATAGGCGAAAATAAAAGAAAGCAAATCTTTTCAGAAATAATTGGTAGACTTTTTTTGCGTACAGGTATTCTGGTATTACGTGTACTATCAATTAGTTTTGAATGATCGTATTATTACATATATACATAGACTCACGCCTGTTTCCCCGAAGGGGTAGGCAGAGGAATATTGAACGCCCACTTTTCGCCAGTGTTTTGATCCCACGTAATAGGTGGCAAGCCTATTGCCGCTTATCGGGATATTTTGTTTGCCAGCGCCTCGTCCGTTGATCGGCAGGTGCACCACTTGCAGGTGAGGTTGGCTTGGGATCCTAAGTTCTTGGTGGGAACCCTATGCACCCTATCGTATTATTATAACATCAGATAAATAATATAATTATGATAAAATTTTGCTGAATTCTGACTTACCTATAGATAAATGAAATTAAACTTAGTCCATCTATTACGAATATTGATAAAGCACGTAGAATCAATAACTTGGAGTAAGGTACTAATTAAACTAGCAAAGTGGATTTCGAGCCACGCACAGGGTAGGGGGTTCCGTAGTAGCCCTTGTCTAGTCAGTGTATTAAGGATAAAAAGAATTGATCATAATATAAGTTTTATCGCTTACAAGTGTAACTTTAAGTAATGAACTACAACTATTAATAAAGTCTCGTTATACAGTTTTGTTCGCACAGTCACAATCACAGTGTATACAAAGCCTAAATCTCAGTTGGCTACTTCATATAGATTCCGCGTTCCTGCGGACGGACGGATATGTCGCAACGGTAAGGGTTTCTTAGTTTACTAAGGAACCATAAAACAAAAGACCTTTTTAAAGGCAACACTAAAAATAAATCATGTGTGGTGTGGAAATTTACAAACGGCCGGTTGGCGCCGCGGGAGTGTAAGCGACTGCTACGCCGAAGGTCGCGGGATCGATTCCCGCTCGCGTCAAACATTTGTGTGCGTGAACATGGATGTTTATCTTGATCTGGGTGTTTCTATGTATAAAATGTATGTATTTACAAAAAAAGTATATAAGTATGTTTATCCATTATCTAGTACCCATAGTACAAGCTTCAGCTTAGTTTGTGACTAGATGGTGTTGTGTGAATGTGGTAAAATATTATATTCAATCAACAGGCATTGTGTCCGTCCAGATTCGAAAGAATATCACACAAAAGATTTTCTCATGGGAATTGAACCCACAACACTCGGCGACGGCATAGTTCTATACGGCGACGCGACAGCTTAAATATACGTGTAGTTAAACGTTCTCCACATTCTCCTTCTTATTTCCTTATAGATGATGCCCGCGGCTACACCCGCGTTATTTAAGGCTACTACTCCACTCCCGTGACTCATACCGTGATGACTAACACTGAAAGAATTTTTCAAATCGGACCGGTAGTTCCTGAGATTAGCGCGTTCAACCAAATAAACAAACTCTTCAGCTTTATATATTAGTATAAGATATTCCTATCTTATCCTTTTTATCATCGAGTAAGTCCATAAAACGTTACTGCCTACCATATTATGACAAACAAGGTTATAGCGATTAATTAAAATATAAACTTACAAAAGCGATAAAATATTAAAATACATTTTCGCATTTATAAAACTGCTTCCATCGTTTTTCACCAATGCCGATAAAGTTAAAACGGTTAAACAATAAAACTTGATAATGAGTGTCGCGGCCACTTCACTGGAGCTTAACGAAGCTATTAGTGACGACAGTTTTTACCGGTACGGTATTTTTTTTTGTATAAAGAGCCAACTCCTGCACTAAGACTAAATCCTGTGTCGCGAGGGACTTTACAAATATACAACTAACGGACACAATGAACACCCAGACTCGAAACAACAATTTATGAATCACACAAAGTGTTGTCTCGTGTGGAGATCAAACCCACAACACACGGCGGAGTGTCAAGCGGTGATGCGGCCGCTGAAACTACTACGCCAACCGTGCAGTAATTTTTTAATGAATAACAAGAAATTATTTTAACCCCCTACATTGTATTAACACAGTATCGTTACATGTCACATGAAACTGTTAGGTTTCTCTCATTAAAATCCGTTACGTGCAAGTAGTGGTATTTTCGGTAACATTCTACTATACTATTAAAGTACAAGTAATTAAGTACAATGTGAAATAGCTAACACATAACGGAACTGAACGCAGCAGCAGCTGCTTACAAAAATAAAATACATAATATGTACCATAATATTGGCGATTGAAAAGAGTGGCCACGAGTTTTATTGACCGTTCTTTCTCGTGGTTCTACATATTGCTTTGCGAACGAGGCAGTAAATGTAAATGTAGAGGCATTAAGCATTAAGTAATTCGATTTAAAAAATTGACGTTCATAAGCGTCGTGACCTAAATGAATAAACGATTTTGACTTGACTTTGAAATTCAAGAGTTAGGCCTGAAGCCCAGGGTCCACTTATTAGTGTAACTAGATATGAACAGAGTGACTGCCTTTTCACCGCCACTACCTAAAGGAATAGCGATATTCTAGGTTTAATACCAGTGTCAGTTTGTTTGTTTTTCGTGTGAGTGTGTGGCCAACTCTAGTGTCGGAGTTTCCAGACCGCCTGAAGGCCTCCGACATGGCCTAACGATCCTTATCCTGAGACAAGAACCGGGTCCGACAGCTTTACGTGCCCTTCGAAGCACGGTAGCGCTCAGATGTAAATGCCACACGTGATCACCCATCCAATTGGTGACCTGTGTAAGTGTTCCTTAACTTTGCAGTAAGTGTCAGTTCACGCCCGATGATTTAACGCAACTAGTATCGACGACAGAAATGTCCAAGACGTCAGGCAAGCGATAATTAACAATTTAATAAGCAAATAACTTCGAAAACTCAGACATGTGCTGCGCCTTTTAAACCCAAAACCAACATAGACCCTTCGACTACCGCTGCTCTTATCGTGATAGAGTCATCACATTAGAGTAAAAACATAATAGAAGTAGTTATGAACCTTATAATTCCTGCTGATATTGCTTCTCATGGTGCCATGTCGCCAGTGGTAGTATCCCAGGTCGTTCTCGCGGGGCCACAGGATCCTCTTGCCGTGGAAGAACGGCCGCCAGTCCTCGGTGAGCAGGCGGTGCGCGTAGTCTATGTACCCTGAGATCTCGAAGCCAGCCTTCGTGAAGTGCCGGATGAAGATTATCGACTGTGGGACAGAGGATAGAGATAATTTTATGAGTGTACCGTTAAATGTAAGTATGCTGATATTTATGTGACGAGTCTCCATCACAGCATTATTTTAAAATAAAGGTTAAGTATTCCGTGTGGTGATGGATTAAGAATACAGAATGTCACCACCCCATATCATCCCATGGGTGTCGTAAGAGCCGACAGACGGAGCATACCATTCAGAGAACAGCACTGTAAGAGAAGGTAAACTTAATACGAACCCTATACCAACCCGTTTGGCCAGCGTGGTATAGTAGGCTAATTCCTCCTTTCAAAGGAGAGGCCTAGTCCAGCAGTGGACTGATAAAGGCTGATGATGATGAAAGGTAAAGTATCTTCGTATGTATTTATGTTTTTTTTATATAACGTGTATACTCACGATATCTTGATATTTGTAATTATTTGATAAATATCAAGATGGTGTGAATTTTAAATGTTTAAGCGATAATATTAAAAAAGGTGCCCCTTAGGTGCGTTGGGCGCCAATTAGAGCAACTAAAGTTTATCCACATTTTGTTTATACAAATACGTTACTTGAAATTTAAAATACATTTAATCGTATTTTATTCTATCTTAACACGAAGCACTTTAAAATAGAACTCAATATCCGTTAAAAGCGCCGTTCGTCCAATGGTTACGCCACTACAAACCAAGAAAGTCGCACTTGAAACGCTCAGACCTCGTTATTTGCACAAACTTGTGACACAGTTTTGTGCAAAATAAAATGCAAGAATCGTTTCACTTTCAATAATTTTATGAACTATAGTTTGATCTTGACGGCAAGAACATTTAGATAATGCCAATTATTGGCATTTGTTTCACAAGTAGCATATCCCCAGCGTACATGTTGTGTTATTGATAATAATACACCCTTTCTATCAAAGTGAGATAATCATAAATGTGATCAGAAAATTGCTTCTGATTAGAATCAATTAGCTTAGAAAATTGCTGGCTATTGTACCTTTAAAAATAAACTTTCTAGCTCTTCAACATCCGCAGCAAATTTTCTCGTCTTTATTTAAATAAAAAGTGTCGAGGGTTTTAAGAAGAATCTTGGATTGTAAAGGACCACCTAATTCGGTCCCGGCAATTCTTCAAAATGAAGAATACCACCTTATTGAGTCGCTTGCTATTTATCTCCATCGTATGGTCCAGATGGACTCCGTCACTCATCATCACGTAGGATTAGGTTAGGTACACGCATAACGCTATAGCCTCATTCTTTGATGGTCGGCTGCTAGGCGAAACTGTTATCCAAATCGACTCCCTCGCTAATCAATACGAAGGTTAGATCAAATGCTTTATAGTTTTATTCGCCATACGTATTGTTTGTACTGACCTGCAAGATGCCCACTCTGTTGGCTCGCTCCCTGATGGCCAGCTCCCGCGTGAAGGTGTCATCCAGGTCGGCTCCCTCGCTCACCAGCACGTAAGGCTTGGTCTTCGGGTACACCACCGCGTTGATTATAGCACGACGGCTGTAGAACTCCTTCTCACTGAGAGTGTCGCCGTTCGCTCTGCGAGATGAAGATGTAAACAAAACGTAATAATAATATAGTTTAAGAATATTAGCTCTATAAAGAAGACGTCCGAATAGCTAGGCTGTAGTGGCAATGGGCAGGACACATAGCTCGAAGAACCGATGGATTGGGGCAGGTGGGTTGTAGAGTTATGACCGCGTACCGGACGACGCAGCAGGGGTGGGTCTCCCGCAAGGTGGACCGACGATCTGGTTAAGATCGCGGGAAGCGGTTGGATGCGGGTGACTCAAAATCAACCTGTGTCACCTTGGAAAGGCCTATGTCCAGCAGTAGACGTCTCTAGGCTGACATGATGAAAGAAGACGTATAAACAAAAAGTAACCAGTAAACTCGTTCTAACACCAAACAAACCATTGAGGATATATTTAACTAAATTCACTTTAGTAAAATGTTACGAATACTTCGCTAGCTTACTTAGTAAGGATTTGTCATTGCGTCCTTTCGTTACACTCATAGTGTGACTTGGCCTGCTGGTTACAGGTCGTTCAAGTAAAGCAACGCTTGCACAGCACTGGTCACCACTTAGATGGCTGATCCCGTGTGGCATTTACATCAGAGTGTATACGTGCTTCGGAGAGCACGTAAAGGTGTCGGTCCTAGTTCTTGAGTCAGAATAAGAATCGTTAGGTCATGTCGGAGAGCTTCGGGCGGTCTGAAAACGCCGTCACCAGAGTTGGCCACACACTCGCACGAAAAAAGAATGATTGCGTCCTAGTGCTTTCTTTGTTATCAATCGGCTATAAGCGCGACACTTGAATAAAACTCAAAAAAAAATTGGTAATCCTTGAAACTAGGTTCATAAATCTTACTCCAAGGTTTCAACATTAACAAGAAGCACTATCATGTTTTTGTCGCATCAGTTCTAGTCCAAAATTACAGATGTGCCCGTTTAATTCCGAAACCTAACATCTGTCACAATCTGTAGACAAGCACGCTTAATCACATTGTGTGCCTCAGCTTACGTCCCGACCGAAAAGTAAGTGGCTTTAACACGTAATATAATGAAGTCGTGACGTGATATAAACGTAACTAGTGCTCAGATCTTCTCTCAGAACTTCAAAATAGATTATAAACAATCACCAACAACTTCTTGTATTGTATAACATTAAATCGTTTGTTGTAAATGATATTCATGTTCAGAAACTTTCACAGTTTGTACTTTAAAAGAAAATTTTAATTATAAACTTAAAGTTAATATTGATTGAAAACAGATATAAATATGAACATGGCGTTTTTAGTCCAGTCTATGCGTCGAGACAAAAAATATTTCTACTTAAGCTAAACAGAGTCATGGTGAGCTGTTTGGTCTGATATGAAAAAAATAAAGTAACCAAATTGATACCGACTTTTTTACAAAATAACGCGACCAAAAAAAGTGGATACACCCGTAAAAGTGAGTAGGAACGACGCACTTGAACTCTTCGGGTATCGTCCGATATACACAAAATGCTGGACTGTTTGTATTTAAGAAAATTCACGCAGCATCTCATGATACTCTGTGTAGGTGCACTGTAGGTAAGTATTAATCACGGTGACTGACGTATGTCTGCGCACCTCCGGGAAATCACGCGACTTCTTGTATGTTATGTAAATATTTTGTATTGCGTTGAGCGCCAGGCAAGCGCTTTAAATTGTCGTGTTTTGTAAGGAACTTAAGTTGTCGCTTTAGCCCGTGCGTGATATTGTTGGCAGTGTTAACGGAACTGATATAAGGAGTGAACTCTATTATACTAAATATCTTTGGACGAGAAATGAAATGTTAATTATCGCTTGTCCCGTGCCTCGGACACTAGTCTAAACCATGGAATATCGCTATCACTTCGGGTTGCAGAGTTTAGACAGGCAGTCGCTCCGTGGAAAAGCTAATATTCAGCCAAATCCGGTTAGAATAGTAAGCGGACCCCAGATGGAAACTGGGATAACGCTAAGAGGATTATTATTACCTTTGGACGATAAATAATGTGTCCAAGTCGACTTCAAAAATATCTAGCTAACGGTCACAAATTAAACTAGACACACACAGCGTTGCCCCTTACGAATACCAAAGCCACAACATTCGGCGCAGTGATAGCAAGGCGACGTAAACTACCACGTCAACTGTGAAATCATTTCTTTTTTCTTTTTGATATACCTAGGAAGCAAACGAGCAGACAGATCGCGTGATGGGAGGCAATTGCCGCCACCCATGGACACAAGCAACACCACTGGCGTCACAAGTGCGTTGCCGCCCCTTGGGGTTGGGAAAAAGGATAGGATGAGAAGTGGGATGAGGGAGAAGGAATAGGGGATAGGGCCCCCGGCTCTCTCACTCACCGAACGAAACGCAACAGTTTAGGTACTGTTACTTTACGTTGATTTTCTGTGAGAGGGTTTTACTTCCCCGGTCAAGCCCGCCCAGTCATGCTGAAATCAGCAAGGCTCTACTACCGTGGTAGGCGATCACCACTGCCCACGGCCACTCGCAACACAGGAGGAGTTGCAAGTGCGTTGACTAAATTCCAACCAATACCTACCTGTATCCCAAAGCAGCGATAGTCCTAGCTGAGGCGATGCTCCTGAGGTTCCTCAGGTCGGCGATCTCAATGAGCGAGTCGAGATAGTCCTCCCACGTCTCGAAGGGTAGCAGTCTCCGGTCCGCCTCCACACTCGCAGGGAACTCATTCTTCTTCTCTGCCATCGCCATGATTGAAAAGGCAGTTTATAATCGTCTTACAAACAAAATTTTGATCTCATTACCCCCTAAATACTTATATTACGTTAAAATAATAAATAGGTATTATGACAGTTACACCGGATGGTGTTGACATTTCTGATGTCAATAGAAATGTAAGATTTAGAAAGTAGGTTTTATTTTGACTGTTTATTTGGGATGTATTCAAGGAGGTTCTTGTATTCAAAGAGGCTTATAATGAGACGTGTCAAAATGAGTCCCAGTTTCAGGTAGTTAAATGTGTTCAAGCCGCGTCTTAAAGGTAACAGGAAAGGATCCGATCTCAAGAAAACATCTCAATATTAACTTAAAATGTAAGACGCGTGCTCACCTCAGCGTCACACTATTGAGATGCAACACCTCACGGCACGGTCGCGCACGGACACCGACGTATTACGCTAGTGTATTTTATATGTAATATTATACTTTCAGGCGGGCTTTGAGCTTTGTATTTCTTGCACTGAAAGGTAAAATGGAAAAGACGAAATTGGGTTGCATTGATAGAAGTTTCAAGCAGACAGCTGCCAGTTTATATGCAAATCACTTTAAACTGTTTAAATTATTAAGCAGCGTGTTTTGGTTAGTAATATGGTACAAACACAATTCTACTCTTAATACAAAACATAGTTTTTATTAATAAATTAATAGTTTAAAAAACACTAGAAAAACACGCTTTTATATCTGTGGAACCTGCTGCCCGTAAAATCTGTTCACTTGATTTTTTAACAAGTTAAACAAGAACGTCTCTCCTGTTCCAGCGTCCCACGCTTTTACAAACAAATATTATAGGTAATTAAAATCACATAGTTTACTCTTCAGTCCGGAAATAGAGACAACTTGAACGATCCATATTTTTTTTGATTTTACGTGCATTTATAAAAGCGTGTTTTTCTAGTGTTTTTTAAACTATTAATTTATTTTATACTTTTTGATATTTTGATAACAAAATATCTTTAACAGTTCTTTCTCACAAGTGCAAACACGACTATGATACGATATTTCATCATGGAATGCCAGTGTCTATCTTCTAGCTTCATCATCAGACCTTGAAACCTAATCGTGGTCAAAGTTCATTACAAGAATTTTCTAAGAAATCCAAAATAGCTATGATACGATTTTCCATCATGAAGTTCCACTTCATATCTTCCGGCTCCATCATCAGATCAGTTCGACAGTACTATATTATTGTATTGTCATCAGAACTACATACAACTGCCAATTTTCATTACGCTACGACCCTTGGAAGATAGTTAAATTAGTTAGCTTAGATTCCATTACATAGTTAGTTACATACATGTCGACCTAATAAAAGCGTGTTAAAAATAAAAGTATCTTATCCCTCAACTCAGGCCAGTCGTGTAAGCGCGCTTATAAACAGGCAGTCTGTGAAAAAACAAGAATTCATTGAAGTAGCGACTACGTGCTGAAATTTGGTTTACTAATTACTGGTAAACAAGGTGTAGAATAAAAGTTGTTGAATTAATATTTTTTGACGATTTATCGAGACACCGCATAAATTTTTGACATGTATGTGTTTGTAGATTTTCGCAAAGAATTTTCAGTCTAAACTAAATCATCTGTAGGTCTGTAAAAAATATACGCAATTAGCTTTCGCTACGACAGTTTACTTAGGATACGTGACAGCATAACCGCGTCTACTCCAGACGTTAATAGATATAATATACCATGACTGCTCAAGCGGTTGCTTGTACCTATTTTGATCTATCATGGAGTAACTAGTAACTGCCCTGTGACAACAAGAGTGTAATGGCCACCTAAAGGATCAAAGATGTAGTAAATATAAGATGTAAGGAGGGCTCAGCGCGTGTAATATTTACATTGTCTCTCAGGTATCGCTTTACTGTTTGTTAAATATTACATCGGCCTCTTTACGCCCGGTCCCGGGCTCCCTTTGCTATGTAAACGATATTCTTTGATTTATTCTTGTGTTGTGCTAGATCCTGTATTTATTGAAGTTTTAGCTTGAAGTGGTGGCGGGTGAAATCCGAATCAAAAGAAGTTGTTATACCTACTGAGTATTAAGATAACCCGTAAGTTGAAGTAGACAGTTTAGTTCAATTTGTATTCTTAATCCGTCACCACACGGACGGCCGGAAGATACTTTCAAGAAAATATTATTCTCCTATTACAAGCGTCCAAAACCAATGAGCTCAGCTGTTGCTCAAAACAAATTAAAGAGACCTCTCGTTGAAAGGTAACTAGGTGAACAGAATAAAATATCAAATTGATACTAGGTCCTTACTCCTAAATAAGATACAAAAGAATCAAAATACAACCGAAATCCGACAAATATTTCAATCACAATTAACTTTTCTATCACAGCACGCCGTCTTGTAATATGGCGTTAATCACATTAAACGTTAGCTGCAAGCATAACGCGCAACAATCAGTATTCTCAAACAGAATGTAAATATATTTGTGCCCTTACTCGTTGCCGCGCTGGCACCAAACTCGCGGATTATAACTCGCGATTGTTTCGCAGCTGTCATTCTCTCTGATGGGCTCATCAGTCAGACGGCTTATGTCATGTGTTCATGTGCACTTACCTGCTGTCGTGAAGCTAATACTCACGGTTTAGTTAGCGGGAACTGGGATTTATGGCTGCGGATCGACATGTGCTAAGTATACTACAGAAATATTCGGCTATGTCTATTTCACTGTGTGATAACCATGTTGTATAAAAAATAATAAATTACGGCCAAAAATACTTTCAAGGTGTGCACCTGTCGATTGATCTCTACGTATCGTATTACTTGTCCAACTAACAGGTCCAACTACAGGTAGTAGAGCCTTGCTGATTTCAGCATGAATGGGCCGGCTCGAGCGGGGAAGTACTGCCCTCTCACAGAAAATCGACGTAAAGTAATAGTACCTAAACTGTTGCGTTTCGTTCGGTGAGTGAGAGTTCCGGAGGCCCTATCCCCTATTCCTTCTACCTCATCCCACTCCTCATCCTATCCCTTTTCCCAATCCCAAGGGGCGGTAACGCACTTGTGACTCCTGTGGTGTTGCTTGTGTCCATGGGCGGCGGTAATTGCTTACCATCAGGCGATCTGTCTGCTCGTTTGCCGCCTATTACTATAAAAAAAGTATATATGGCATAGAACAGACTCTGCTTGGATTGGGATGACATGATGTCTGTGAGTTGTAAAACTATTTATTTATTTATTTATTTATTTAATCACACGTGACAGAATCTAGTACATTTGTGGCAAACATATATAAGCAATAGTATTATAAACTTAACTAGATTCCTAAATATGCGTATACATCATGATCTGTAAAAATAGGAGAGTGAAAAAGTATAATATTAAAAAGAAAGAAATAAACTTATTGTGTAACATACGTTACGTTTATGTGACAAGTGTTAGTAGTCATTCAGACATAATATGTTGAACATCGTTCTTAAAAGTTAAGAATTTATTATTAAATATATCCAATTTGGAACTGTGTTTAGGTAGCAAGTCATTATATAGTCGACACATCCTTACAATGGGGTTATAAAATGACGTATTATTCAGGTGCACATTTAAAATGAAACTTTTTAAATGAGGATGTCGCGACCTAAACTTAGTATTAAAGTTAATAAGAGACACTAAAGTTGGACAGTCTATCGCACCGTGTATAATTTTGTGAAGACACAAAAGATCAGTACTTTTGCGGCGAGACTCGAGGGAAAGTATCTTATAATTATTTAACCTATCTCTATAGCAGTGTAAATCTTGGTGACGCCCATATCTGTAGCATAATATCCTGAGACATTTCTTTTGAACTTGCTCAATTCTGTTAATGTAAACAGCGTAAAAAGGCGACCAAATAGGTGAGTTGTACTCCAGGATAGTGCGAACCAAAGTAATAAAAAGGTAAACGAGACTACAAGGATGTTTAAAGTCCTTCGTAAATCTAAGTATAAATCCAAGTAAACTGATGCTTTTATTAATAATGTAGTCATAATGTGCGTGAAATGTTAACTTTTCGTCAAACATAACCCCAAGATCCTTAACAACATGCTTCCTATCGAGGTAGAAGCCATCTAAATTATAATTAAAAAGCATTTTTTGTACTTTACAAGCAAAAGATATCACACAACATTTATTTAAGTTTAGATGCATGTAGTTGAGCTGACACCACTGATGAACAATTTGAAGATCCTGCTGAAGACTTAAGGCGTCATTAGTACTATTAACCACGCAATATATTTTCAGATCGTCAGCGTATAACAGACATGGGTTTCTCAATCTCGCTATTAAGTCATTTATAAATACTATGAAGAACAATGGACCTAAATGGGAACCTTGAGGCACCCCCGAAGTGGCAGTGACTGGTGATGAAACATTACCTTTGACCGATACCAACTGACTTCTTCTACTTAAGTAGGACTCAACCCAACGAAGCAAATTACCATGTATGCCGTAGTGTGAGAGCTTGGCGCAAAGCAGCGAATGGTTTTCCTTATCGAATGCTTTGGAGAAGTCAGTGTAGATAGTATCGACTTGCTGCCTTTTTCCGAAAGCACAGCATAAATAATTTTTATAAAGCAAAAGGTTAGAAAGGGTTGATCTATTTTTCATGAAACCGTGCTGATTAGGCGAGATTGATGACCTAAGATGATAGTATAGTGAGTCATACACAGCTGATTCAAAGAGTTTAGCCATGCAGGACAAAATACTAATGGGCCTGTAATTTTCACAGGAAGATTTGTCACCAGTTTTGTGAATTGGAACTATATGTGCAACTTTCCATATGGTAGGAAAAACGCCAGAGTGAAGAGAATTAGCAAATATGATTGATAAAGGCTCACACAACTCATCTCTACACATTTTAATAAAAGATGGTGGAATCCCATCAGGTCCAGCACCCTTGTTGCTATCTAAATGACAAATCTTACTGTACACGTCGTATGTAGTTATGTTTATTGAGTGCAGTGTTCTAATAAAATTACTGCCAGAAAAGAATGGTAAATAATCTGCAGCGACTGGTGGGTCATAAACCGAACTAAAATAATCAGAAAATAAATTGCATGTGCCTACTAGACTTGAAGAAGTTTGGTTACCGTACTTCATGGTTAATGGAATATCATTTGTGCACTTCTTGGTGTTGACATATCGCCAAAAAGATTTGATATCATATTTCAAAGCTGTTTCTGTGCACGCAACAAATGATTTGTAGTCCTCATTCATGAGTCGTTTACATCTTGTACGAAGCATGCTGAAAGTATCATACTCGCGTGGATTTTTGTATCTACGATAAAGTTTGTGATGTTTATGTTTTTCTCTTAAGCATTGTTTTAAAGCCGGTGAAAACCACAGCGGATAAATATGTGTGTCGTCCTTTATTATGGGAGTATGCTGTATAATTATTTTATTGAGTATTTCATAAAAAGTCTTAACTGCGGCATTAACGTCCTGGTCTTTTAAAACTACTTGCCAATCTACAGCTTTAAGCTGTTCCTTGATGCTTTCATAATTACATTTACGGAAATTAAGTCGTTTACGTCTACATGATTTTAAGGACCCAGGTTTATTTAAATTAGAACAGTCTATTATAAGAGAGGGATGGTGATCATCCAGGCGGCTTAGGGGTTCGGCTCCATATATCCGTATGGTACTAATATTAGATAAAACTAGATCCAAATAGCGATTGCTTTTATTGGGAATGTTATTAAACTGACTCAATCCACATAAATTCAGAGTCTCAACAAGTAGACTGGATTTCTGGTCTAATGGTTGTCCTGGATTAAGCCAATACGAGTGAGGTTCAGGGGCCCAATTAATGCCAGGAGTGTTAAAGTCACCAATCATTAGAAACTCACCATGATTAGAATTTGTCATGATAACTTTTTGACAATTGTTGTGAAACGTGTTGACGAGATGTATATGGAGATCTGGCGGGAGGTAACAAATGCACAGATTGATTATTTTACTTACGGTAGCGTCAGATGGAACAAAGGATAACCAAAGATCTTCGACTATCGACTCCCATGAGTGCTGGCGAAATACGTTAATATGATTTTTCACTGCTACTAACACACCACCGCCCTCAGACTTTTTAATAGATGTGTCACGTCTATCTCTGCGAAATACATTGTATCTGCTGTCAAAAAGTTCCGAGTTAAAAACACTTGGATTCAAATTGGTTTCTGTTAAACATATTATGTCATAATTACAGTTAAGAACACCTAAATAAAAATCAATAATCTTGGATCTAATACGGTTCACATTTTGATAGTAAATTAACATAAATTAGCGAAAACAAAACTAAATATGTTAACTAAATATTGCCAAGAACAAAGTTCGCTTTATAATTATTTTAACTTATTTAACGTGTCTAGGTTTTTTATATAAATATGATCCGCCCTTTCCGCTTTACGTACGTAAATACGGCCATACTTTACCCAAACAAACTTATAATTAAGCTCCTTAGCCCTCTGCCTTGTCGCAGCATGGAGCGCTTTACAATCTGGCGACAAATGTTCAGATATGAAAATTTTTGTTGAAGGTAAATGTAGGTATAACTTGGATTATGAACCTTCGCGAAAAATCAGCACCTTCTAGAAAAAATATACCCATTGTAATTATTTTTAAATGTTATTTATCTTATAGTAGTTTTCTCTATAGTAGTTTAGTTTTCTCGAGCGTAGATGTTATTGCTCGGTTTTAAGATTGCTACTCATTGTAGTGATGTTACCGAGAAAGATTTAATTTTAATTAAAGTTTTCTATTTCACACAGCTAGAGAGACTGATAAGAACGCTACGTTAGTTGTTTTCAATTTTACTGTTTTGTTTCATTGTGTACTTGCTTCATCGTCATAATAATAATAATAATAATAATAGTTGCTGGTGGGATCCCACGGTTTTTTTTATATTTTTAAATGTATTTAATTTTTTTGTGATATATTTAAAAATGTAATTTAAATTTGATTGATGAGAAATAAATGAATAATAATAATAATAATAATAATCTTTATTGTGGATCATAGGTTGGTACATAATACAGATGTTATAGTTTCATTAATTCTAGTTCAGCTATGTCCCGCCCATTGGGCATACAATGGTTGCAATCAATATATAGGTACATGCATTTTGGAATACGGATAAAAGTGTCACAAAATTGTATACAGGCAATAATAATAATTCATATAAAAGTAGATAATACTGAACACATCATGACTAAGGCACAGAGTAACTGAGTAGAGATTTATCAGATAGGTACTCTGTTACTGTATAGTAACATTTGTTTATTAGCAAGTCATGTAGTTTATTTTTAAATGTTTTTATGTTTGTTATCGTTCTTATTTCTTTCGGAATATTGTTGAATATGCGTGGAGCTGTACAGAATATACTTTCGTGCATAAAATGTGTCTTAGAAGCGACTACGTATAGTTTATCCTCATGTCTTACACGTTTTCGAAAGTCGAATAGGTCAGAATTATTTTTTACAAATAGAGCCACTTCCAAAATGTATAGACTTGGCAAAGGTAAGATTTTAAATTCTTTAAAATATGGTACACACGAGTCGGTTTGGTGTAGATTAAACATAGCCCGTATACAGCGTTTCTGTGCTATAAATGCCCGGCCTTTATCTGTACTATTGCCCCAAAATATTACGCCGAACCTTAGGGTTGAACTTACGTAGCCATGGTATGCTGTCAAAAGTGTTTCTTTATTTGATATTTTTCTTAACCGATTCAGGGCATATGAAAACTGGCTTAGTCTTTTACACACAAAGTCAACATGTGATTTCCAATTGATTTTGTTATCGATATGTACTCCTAAAAATTTTGTTACTTCCGTTTCTTCTACGTCACTATCAATATATCGGATTTTTAAGTGAGGCGTGCGATTTGCACGTATTTTAAAATTCATTATTTTTGTTTTGTCGATGTTGATCATTAAATTATTCATATTAAGCCAGTCTATAATTGTAAATAAGGTTTGATTGATGTCATGTTCTAAATTAATTGTATTATCATTGTTGAATAGTACCGTGCTATCATCAGCAAATAATGTGATGTCGTGTTTTATTATTGAAGGCATGTCATTAATATAAACTAGAAAGAACAAGGGGCCCAAAATACTCCCTTGTGGGACACCAAATTGAGTTGTTCCAGGTTCAGATGTATAAATTTCTTCAGTCATTGATTGTGGGTTTAACTGACGAATCTCTGTGTATTGTTGTCTATTTGAGAGATATGATTTTACGAGTTCATACACGTTGCCTCTGATACCTTATGCGTACATTTTTCTTAAGAGGGTACTATGCTCGACGCGGTCAAATGCTTTTGACATGTCCATATATAAAGCTACAGCCGGGAATCCTTTGTCTAAATTATTTAATACTTTTTGTAAAAAGTTGTATATTGCGATATTTATAGATTTCTTTTTTCTAAAGCCATATTGGCTAGGCGTAAGAATATTATGGCTTTCAAGAAATTCATACATGCACTTAAACAAAACTTTTTCGAAAATCTTCGCAAAGACAGATATTAGAGCTATTGGCCTATAATTATTCACATTTGTTTTATCACCTTTTTTGTACACTGGTTTTATAACCGACATTTTTAGTTTATCCGGATAGATACCGTGTTCTATGGATAGATTAACGATGTAGCTCAATGGTTCAGATATGATAGCGGCAACATCTTTCACAATATTTGTCATAATATCATCATAGCCAACGCTAGTTTTATTTTTCAGTGATAATATAATTTTATTTATGTCATTTGGGATAGTTGGTGGCATAAAGATCGAATTAGAATGAAATGTTAATTTATTATAAGAATTATATGTCAATTTATTTGATGAATTATGTGTCAATTTATTAGATGAATTATATGTCAAGTTATTAGTTGAATTATATGTCAATTTATCAGATGAATTACATGTCAATTTATTAGGAGAATTATATGTCAAATTATTAAATGAATTATTGAATGTATTAGTCACTTTTTTATTGTTTATGTCAAGAAAATGGTTATTAAATGTTTGGGCAATGGATAACGGGCCTTGTATTATTTGATCATTTTTAATTAATCGATTTACGCTTTCAGCTGGGTATTTATATTTGATCTCATTAATCACTTTCCAAGTTGCTTTACACTTATTTGTGGCGGTATGAATATAGTAGTCATTTTGCGCTTTTTTTGTCAGGTTAATTACAGTTTTGTACCTTTTCGCGTATGTTTTGAATGTGGTCTTATTTGTTGTACTTGGTTTAGTTCTATATTGCCACAAGAGTTGACATTTACGCTTACTACATAGTTTTAGGCCACGTGATATCCATTTTGGTCTAGGTTGATTAATAATCTTAATTTTAACAAATGGAAAGCAGAGTTCATACAGCATGGCAAAGTTTTCATGAAAGTTATTATATGCATTATTTGGATCCGTACTACTATACACGTCATTATTGGTCAACTGTTTTAAATATTTTTTAAATATTTCCCGATTTTCATTAGAGAGATCTCGTTTCATAATATACCAATATTTTAAGGTGCATGTTTTCTTAACCGGTATTTTAATTGTTTGCGCATTGTGCTCTGACAGACCTAATTCATTGATAGCGCCCACACAACCTTTTATATTATGGGCTATATTATCAATACAAGTTTTGCTACTAAATCTAGTAATTTGTTTAAATTGTAGTTTTAAGTTGTAAGTAATTAAAAGTTCCTTAAATTCGGTAGATAACTTAGTCTGTTTTAAATTGTCAATATTATAATCGCCGCACAGAACAATCTGCTTACCATTTATGCATATTTTATTCAGTATTTTATTTAATGTCGTGAAGAAACTGCTAGTGGAACCAACTGCATGGTTTGGTGGTCTATAGACACATAAGATGATTAATTTGTGCTCAAATAATTCAACCGCAGAGCATTCCAAAGTGTTGCTAATTGAAAAATTAGTAATATCGTGGCGGACTTTGAACTTCAAATTATTTTTAATTAAGATACATGAACCTCCATGTCTACCTGTTCGCATGTAATAAGACACAAGTTTATAGTTAGGCATTGTAAGATATGCTTCATCTCCGTCCTTCATGTTGTGTTCAGTAATACACACTATGTCTACAGACACTCCCTTAGTACATAACTCATTCAGGCAAATAGAGAGCATGTCAGATTTGTTAATCAATCCATTGATATTCTGATGGAGAACAGTAATAAAATTATATACGAAATAAATTATTTGAATTTATACATTTATTAGAGTCAAGTTTGTCATTTCCTGGGGTCAGATCATTTATACATTGGTTATTGTCAATATTAGTAATTGGTGCATGATAGTCGAAATCTAAATTAACTTGAACACATTTGTCTACAAATGACTTATTACTTTTCAACATTAACTCATATTGTGATGCTTTAAGATGATAATTTACACATAATATCTCTTTTAACAGAGATCTTGCAAGGTTTAGTGCAAAGTGTCGCCTATTTGGTATGGTTTTTGAATAATTCATATCCATATACAATGCATTCTTATATCGGTTACATATAAATCTGAACAAGTAATTAATTTTGGATTCATTTAAAAACCTGTTTTGTGGTACTTCACTGATTATTACATTAGTGTTAGCCGTAGTTGCCAACCAACGATGCATGTTGACGTCGATATCACACGGATTTCTATCCCAGCATCCACCCAACACAATTATGTAATCATTATTTGTCAATCCCCCGATTTCATTTTTCAGGTAACTTAAAATGTCCCCCAGTTTCGCCTTTGGTTTTAAACAGGAAAATACAGCATAATCTGGTCCAAGTAGGTTTTGTAAGATACTGCGTAAACCACGACCTTGTTCATCGCCTAAAATTATTACCTGATGTTTTTTAACGAGTGCGCTTTGTTTCCATTGAGAGCTTACTAATTTATTGTTTTTATTTGAGCTAATTTCTCGCATACAATTAGGATGAGCTGGTACTCGTGCTGCTGTACTGTGCTTTGAGTTTGATTGCTGGTAATTTTCTGAGTTTTGTACGGTGTTGTGGGATTCAGACTCGTTACTTCTTGTACTAACAATCTCACTTTCTGGCTTTTCGTTTGGTTGTGTATTTTTGACTTCTTGCTCATTTATTCCTGTAGGTGCCTTTATTGTTTGTTCTATCTGTTCAGAAATATTAAGTTTACCGCTAACTTCTTGAGAGTATGTGTTTTGCTCCTTTATTTTCGTAGGCGTCAAGTTTTTGTATGTATGTTTAGTTTTTCCTTTGCGTCCTGAATGCGGTGTTTGGCAAAAAGAGTCAGTAATAGCTAGTTTTTTATAAGTTTCTATTACCCTAATATGTTTCTGTAAATCATTTTTCAATCTTAGATTTTCAATATTCAGGTTTTCTATTTCTTTATGGGCACTTTGCAATTCATTCGTTATCTGTTCTAGTTTTTCCTGCATATCAATTAGATTTTGACTGCTGCTAGGTGATGTATCCCGTAAGCTCAGAATCGCAGTTTCAAATAGGGTCGAGCTGTCATTATTTAATTCGTTAAGGGAGCTGTGTCTGTGATGTTTACGTAGGGTTACGTTTTCGTCCATTTCTGCGGTAAAACTATGTAATTGATAGCAAAGATAACTTTTGGGTAAGCGCCACCTGTTGAGTATATTAAGAACTAGCAACAGTGTTAGCTGCGATAAAAGGGTCTCGGTCAATATAGTTGTATTGTGTCGCGATGTTGCTACTTGGCGCTAGATGTCAGTATTATCAACTATTCTCAGTTTTGCGTCTATTCTCCACTGGAAGCGCTAGTTTGTATGGCGCATGTTTAAAATTTTTTTCACAACGGTTTTATGTACTGTTTAATTTGCTACTTTTGAATAGTTCATTAATATAAGTAGATTGCACGGCGTACCTTTTGTTTCGATGTTCCACAATGATTGCAGGATCTTCGTTGTATATTTTCATTTGCGTTAAGTAGTTTTCACTTAATGTTTGTTTACAATTAGTTCTAACTGGTTTTATCACTTTCTGTGGACAGTTTTTGGAGATAACGCTAGTAGCCACGTATCGTATAATGAGTTTCACTATTTATATAAAATTTACTGATTAAATGCAACTTTTACTATTTTGATTGTAAATAAACACAGAGCAGTTTTTTGTCGTACTATTCTAGACGGCAGCGCCATCTGTCCATCGACATGTTCATCGACAGTCTTGTTAATAACCTACCTCACTGCACATTCACATCATCAACGGTTAGGGCATAGTCCACCACGCTTCTCAAGTTCAGGTTGAAACACTTATCATGTCTTATTATTATAGAGAAATCTCAGACATGCAGGTTTCTTCACAAAGTTTTCCTTCACCGCTAGCTATAATTAACTATTTAAAATTATGATGTATCTCGACGACCAGTTGGCGTAGCGGGAGTGTTTGCTACGCCGCAGGTCGCGGGTTCAATTCCCGCTCAAGTCAAACATTTGTGTGCGTGAACATGGATGATTGTCTTGGTCTTTCTATGTATAATATGTATATATTTACAAAAAAAAGTAATGTACATGTTTATCCATGATACATTCATACATACATATGCTCACGCCTTTTTCCCGTCGGGGTAGGCAGAGACAACAGATCGCCACTTCTATCCTTGCAAACCTCACGCCCTTTCTCTACATTCATTAGTATTACATTCGTTTGTCCATGATCTAGTACCCATAGCACAAGCTCTGCTTAGTTTGGGATTAGACGGCGTTGTATGGTAGAATGTAATTATTACTTTATTATTAACTTGCTTTAGATGCCTGCATCGTGTCTACTATCAAGATATTTTGTTGTGAACATGAGAAACCATTCGTATATTGTACATAGTACCTAACAACTGCACCTGATACGACGCTATGAGTATCATTCCTCACTGCGTTGCAGTACTCGCACGTATTTCGATTTACTAACTTACTGAGCTGCAATCTAGTGCGCTCATGCGGTTTATAAAGAAATAATAAATTAGTTGTCTTGTAGCTTCCTATTGTACAAAAGGTTTTACTAGTGCGCAATAGACAGAAAGAAAATAATTTATTATTTCAAAGAGTTTAAACTAAGAAGACAAATTCTTTGTGAGGTTGGATAAAGTTTATTAAGACTTTATCCGTAATGTAGCCGATTACTTATTAAAAACTATTTTTAAACTTAAACATCGTTCTTTTGCATTAGATGATCCAAAAAATAGTACTACAAAGCTATGGATGTTGAAACACATCGCAAGTTGCATCGCATTTTGAAAGGAATATTTAAGAAGTCTATCTACTTCTTAAATATTGCTTTTAAAATGCGTTTTCATATTGAAAAATAGGATTTGAAAATAGTTTTGATACCTACGCTTTAAGACAACAACTACCTATTACTGTATGATACACTTTCAGCCAGATTTTTATAACTGTAATAATAATAAATTTCCTCTAGATTTTATTAAATTGATTTCTGGTGGTGCCTTTTGCTTTTCTTTTGCCGATCTGGAGATTCGAATGGAAAACCTCACAGCTTACAGTAACAAGGTATGGTAGGTGAGCTCACCTGGAAATTGAAATAAATAGTCTAGTAGTCTAGTATAGTGTAGACTTCTGCTCAAACTAAAAACACGTTGCTATTCACAGTTGAATTGTATATATAAATCCCTAAGCATCTACTTCTGCCTATCATTACGTTGGCATACATGTTGCTTCTCCGGTCCTGGTTATTTACGCGCTACGAAATGGCACTATTCTGCACTAGCTATGTAAATGCTATCATAATCGATTTCGATAAATCA
Source organism: Euclidia mi (assembly GCA_944739405.2). Lineage (NCBI taxonomy): Eukaryota > Metazoa > Arthropoda > Insecta > Lepidoptera > Erebidae > Euclidia > Euclidia mi. Next base: position 760,508 of record OX123198.2, on the reverse strand, counting down.
TCCTGAAATAAACATGAAACACGACCAATTCTGTCTATCTAATCACTCATAGAACACCTAAAAGTTTACCACCGTTTTGATGTAGCCATTTTTAAACTTGTTTCAATATTGAAGCGTTAACACTACGTTGTCGTGTGAAAATACATTCTACAGATTTCCACCAGATAGTCCAATTGAGTCGTATTATAAATCAATTTACTTTCTGATGCAAATGTACGCGGAACGAGCCCGTTTCCCCACAGCCGGCGAGCGACGCCGGGGCGCGCGCTAGTAGCTATTCTGGCGACAAGCACGAAATGTATTGTCAACCGTACCGTCGGCAAATTACGTTTAAATTGCTTTTAGAGTTTTGACTTTGTGTAGGAAATAGGTTAGTTCCGATCGTATGTTATGATTTGTGGATTGTGATTCCTGAATGTGGCAATCATTTGTACGTTTCAAATGTGAAAACGAGTTTGATATTTTTGATTTTTCTTCGGATTGTACGAGATATCGCTTCAAAATTATGCAAAATTTGGTCGTAGTCACGTTCTCTTTTATTCCCAATAATTCTTGTTTATAATTGGTTAGATCGCTAATTGGCAGCGATAGCCGAGTGGATATACCAACAGGCTGCCATGCAGAGGGTATCGGGTTCGAATCCACGGCGCGCACCAATGACTTTTCGGAGTTATGTGCGTATTGAATTGTTAATTATCGCTTGTCCCGTGCCTCGGAGAGCACGTTAAGCCGTCGGTCCCGGCTGTCATGAAGATCTTTGACAGTCGTTACAGGGCGTCAGTACCTTCTAAATAAACTGACACTAGTCTAAACCATGGAATATCGCTATCCCTTCGGGTTGCGGAGGTCAGACAGGCAGTCGCTCCGTGGAAAAGCTAATATTCAGCCAAATCCGGTTAGACTAGAAAGCGGACCCCAGATTGAAAACTGGGATAACGCTAAGAGGATGATGAATTGGTTAGATCGCTGGCGGTCAAAAACCTAATGATATCGGTTTGATACTACTGTATTAACAAGATTATTCTCTTCAAGCAATATCTAAGCCTGGAGAGGAAGAACAACAATAAACTAGTAATTATTTTAATATTTATTAAAACAAGCTGCGATTATATTTTGTGTGCGCACGGTACAAATGTCAAGTTAATGGATTATTGTAATAGCGAGGAAGTGGAGACAATGGGCCAGGTGCGTCAGATTTAATTTGGGCAAAGGGCTCAACAATCCAATATGGATATCAGGACACCCTGTATAATCGTTATTGTTGGATCATGCATAATTACTTCGTTAACTTTGATACCCTCGGATTGTGTCAATCAGATATTATGTTATAAGACTAGTTGTTACCGTCGGCTACACTTGCTTTTTACTCAACGGATACCTATAGAAGTGAAGATGTCACAAGTAATTGCTTTACTTTATTTAGTTGGATAGATCTTGTTGCTAGAATTAGTTACGAGTGTATAAAGTTTGAAATAAAGTGTGAAAGCTTTGTAAAACAAACACATCAAACACCGTTTAGTATATTACAAGATTGAATTATTTTATAGACTCACGCCTGTATCCCCGAAGGTGTAGGCAGAGGTGTACCATTACACCCACTTTTCGCCATGAATTTTTAGGTCCCACGTAATAGGGGCGAGCCTATTGCCGTTACCAAGCACATCACCAGACTCCGTGCAGCTACTGAGAATTCGGAAAAACCCAGTAACACTTTTGCTCGACCCAGGAATCGAACCCGGGACCTCCGATCAGCAGTCGCGTTTGAATAAGGCCTAATTAAAGAAATTAGTAAAGAAAGTTAAACTATACGGACGATTGCACTCTTCAGCCTTCTAACTATTTCCACACACGAAACTATACCAAAACATCGCTCCGTTATGACGTGAAATAAGATGAAATATTTTTTTGCATTTACTATATTAAGTTTGTATTATGAAGTAACGGGAACAACATCAATATTCTCCGCGGCACTTGTTGTGCAAACAAAGTTGCGTTCAGGTCGCGACGTGATAATGTCTTCGCAGAGACGACCCAGTACTTGTGTACTTTTGTATTTGTGTACTTGTGCTCCACTGAACACACAGCCGTGCTGTTGCCATTGTTCGACTTTATTCTTATTTCTGAGTGGCCTACTTCGTGGGGAAGCGATGCAAGCAGTGTCCTAGTAGTGAATACGAGGGTCTCACGAGCGAAACTTGGTGGGTTTGAATTACAAATCCACAGTTTCACAGAAAAACATTTGTGCACTCGTCATCAACATTATCCATTTTGTTAATCATCCCACTGTTTGGCATATCCCTCTTTTCTTTAAGAGAAGGATTACCACGCTGGTCAAAAGATCACATTTTCTAGAACCTATTTTCAGACATGCAGGTTTCAGATACGATGTTTTCATTTAACATATACCTACCGAGTAACAGGCAACCATTTAATCTGCATTTAGCTTTAAAAAATCATTGGTGCGCGCCATGTTTGAGACATTTTGCTTAGCAGAGCGTTGGTCTATTGTTGAATACAGAGATTGGTACACTACTTATATCTTTCATAACCTTCAATAATTATTGAGGCATCTCTAACTATTCTGTAATCCAATAATACGAGCTTTTTGGCTTCCTGAAACCTACCCGTTAATAAGGCATTCTTTAGAGTACAATAACATTTCATATAGTTATTAAAAGATAGTTAAATATTTCTGTTTACCAATCTGAACAACACCATATTAGCTTTAGCTTAGCTTAACAAACACAAAATTTTACTACAGTCAAAACCAAACGATGTTGACATTTCCACCCTAGTCCATAGTCTCGATATTCACTACTCTAAACCTATAATTATATTGATCTCTTGTGACAATAAATGGTATAGTGTGACAGTCTGCAAAGTATGAATTCTCCCAAGTTTTATTCAAGAATATTTTATCTTTCGTTTCGCCCGAGTGCGCGTTCATTCTTGTTAATCGTATGTATTCTCTATCCGAAAGGTTTGTGTTATGAAAATAGATACAACTCTATGGTTTGATGGTTTGCATATGTATGCATCTGTATAAATATGTACTGCAGGAAAACGTAATAATTAAAAATTTAAGTAGGTACACAGATACACGATTTACACGTGCGAATGATCATACATACATATTTAATTGTATGATCATTCGCACGTGTAAATTTTCAGAACAAATATTTGTGTAACGAGTTTACCTATTTCCTCCGCCTGTTATCAATTAAATGTTTTTTTACCAACGTTAATTATTATTCCTATAATTTACAAGGCAAACGAATCATCAGTAACTCTACTATAAAAATGAAAGATTACCTGTACAATTTATTTTATAGCTCTATTTTTATCTAATAGGCATACGTAGGCATAACTTAAGAACATGGCAGTAAACGCTCGCGAAGGAGTTGTATGAAGCGAGCTTCGTAAAATAAAAACAAATTATATATAAATTGCATAATACGCCCTTTCTTTCTTTAGGAGCCATAAACAAAGTACTATAAATGCGATTGATATTTAATAAATATAAAGTATCATAACATTTAAATATATTTTAGGTACATATTTATGTATATATGTATACATATTATGTATGTGTATGTAAGTATATGTATGTGTATGTAGGTATATGTAAGTATGTGTAAGTATGTAAGTATATGTACTTATGCATTTCTATATTCTATCTATGTATGTTTGTATGTATTATTATTATGATTTAATTTTGTTGAATGTATGCGCATCCATCATATCTATTAAATATATGTTTAAGTCAAACTCCGCTTTTTAAAATACACCTACCAATAATCTCTGCACCACTCTAAGGTAGACTGGCAGAAAATGCCTAAGGCATTAAGTCCACCTTTATACGCTATGTGTGTATATAAAGTTAATAAAAAAAAATGGGAATTGTGATATAATTGTATTATGATGTCAATACTCAAAGATATAAAATAAAACATATGGTATGATACTCTGAAGTAACGATAGCTTAGTGACGATACCAACAAACTGCCATTCAGAGGGTATCGGGTTCGAATCCACGGCGCGCACCACTGCACGAGTTATGTGCGTATTGAATTGTTAATTAGCGCTTGCCCGTGCCTTGGAAAGAACGGTAAGCCGTCGGTCCCGGCTGTCATGAAGATCTTTGACGGTCGTTATATCAGTACCTCCTCTAAATAAACTGAAACTAGTCTAAACCATGGAATATCGCTTTCCCGTCGGGTTGCGTTTGTTAGACAGGCAGTTGCTCTGTGAAAAAGGTAATATTCAGACAAAACCGGTTAGACTAGTAAGCGTACCATCCCCGCCCCCGTGGGATCTCCACCTTGTCGTGGTGGGGGGGCTTAGTAACCGTGGATTGGTCACCCGCGGTGAAGCTAAGAGGGATCCAGGAGGGGACGCTCCGCGTGGGCTTGACGGAGGCCCGCGCAGGATGCGTCCAAAGGGGCGGGTGCGAGGGACAGTTCTTCTGTCCCTCGCAGTCGGGTGTGGTCGCGGGAGGAGAGGCGTGTCGGTGTTGCGTTGCCGCGCGCCCTATCTCCCGCGGTCAAATGGGGGCGCACCATCGTTGCGTCGCGGTGGGGCCGCAGAGGAAGAGGAGATGCGGTGTTGCGTTGCCGTCCTCCCTATCCTCTGCGGCCGCTGAGTGTTTTGGCGGCGGAGCCCAACACCTTCATCCGCCGCCAAGAGGGTTTTGTTCGGGGCCCGCCTGACCATCTGGCGGGCCAATACCCGTCGAGGGGTAGCGAGGCATGCTTCAGCGATACCCGACCCTCCGACACACGGGTACGTGAGGTACACGGGTTGGTTTTTAGTCAGTAAGAGTCTGACAGTCCCCTTCGTCCTTCCCCCCAGGGCGAAGGGACCCCATGAGGATTTTCCAACCCGACACCAAAAAAAAAAAAAACAAAAAAAAAAGTAAGCGTACCATGGATTGAAACGAAGATAACGTTAGGATAAATGATATGATACTCTTTCAGACAGGAAAAGGAACCCGTGTGGCTTAAGAAGACAAATGCAACGGCGGCGTTGGGTATTGCATCAAATTCTGTTCTGCTCGTCAGTTAAATTGTCAGGTCCTTTTCTCCCAAGCAACCTTTAAACATTTTACTTAATTAAAAAAAATATATAAAAGCAATCTTCATTACTTAGTACGGTACAAATATCAAAAATATAGTATCTTCCGGGGAAGCGTTATCAAAAATAATCCTAAAGGGTGGTTTATGGCCATATCTAAGAGTCATAACACTATTTTCTACATCAACTTACTGATCAAGGTTAAATTTATCGGTTGAATACTTTATGTACCTGAAATATAATAGATTCTTCGGCACAAAGTAATAAAGTTAAACCTACTACAAAAACCGAAAGGCCTGTATTACATTCTCAGAAGATGTTGTAAAGGACATTCCTTTGTTTGTACGCAGCTCTCGTGTATCAGTACGGGAATTCTTCTTATAAAAGTGCAGTGCAACTTGAAACGCATTCCGATGTAGAGACAGGCTCTCGGCCAAGAGACACCGCTCGTCCAGCGCTCATTGTGTTGTCAATCGCAACTACAAAATGCAGCTGTAACTAGAAACTTAACAATGAGCTTTCTGACGTTATTGAGCGATTCCGTTTATTTTTTTAGGAATCGTCAATAAGTGGGTGGGATAAGTGGGAATGGTAAGTACTTAGCACTTGAAGGTGCCGCAGCTGAATCTTTTTGGCGTCTAGAAAAGGCTAAGAAAAGGTGATTGTTTTACAACCTAATGTCATTTAACTTTTCGAAGTGTTAAAATGACAATTATACTACTACTTCTTTTGAAGTGCTAGTGTAAACGCATGTATACTGGGTGTAAGGGACGGTTTACCGAAAACTGATACCTGTGATTCAGTACATCATACTGAGACCCATGGCGGTCGAATTTTCCGGGAAAATTTAAGAACTCGACAATTTTCCAAAAAAATGCGATTTAAATAGGAACACGCAAACTCGCACTATCAGCTGTTACGGCCCTACAGCGGCGGATGGTAGCGGCAGTGATTACGACTACTGTGTACTCGTGCGCTTACTGTGCTGCGGCCGCGCACCGCGGCCCATGTCACATCAGAGTAAATGCGCCATGTACATGTTTAATTCTTAGAATTTTATTTTTGTAAAATTAATGCGGGTCGACTACAGCTACTTTTTCATTACATCTGAAAATTCATGAAAATTTTCCGTAAAATTCGACCGCCAATAGCCTCAGTCCTTTACACCCTGTATAGTTGTGATACGTAGACAGCTGCGTGTTAAACAACTTAAACAGAGATCAGTTTAATTATTAAGTTTATAAAGTGTTGCCAGGTTAGGCGCTTGACGCCAATTAAAACTTTGGTCACAGAGCTAAAACACTTAATAAAAAATGTGACTAGTAGCTAAGAAAGAAAACTAATTTATCTGAAAAACCCTACTTTCTCGAAGAGTCAATTTTCTCCTAGAATAAGTTCCTATAGATCGTTTCTTTACACAATGTTGGTGCCAATTATTATCTGAGTGTTAATTATTTATTATTATATATTATACACTTTATTGTACACTTTTACAAATATTTTAAAGAAATTTACATATGTAAGATACAGTACAATGGGCGGCCTTATCGCTAAAAGTGATTTCTACCAGGCAACCTTTGGATGGAGATATTATTGGTAGGATAGAAATGGTAGTTGTAAGCGTAGCAGTAAAGATGTATGTAGATATATATTGTTACGAGCTGTAAAGGAGACAACTAGTGCTCCGAAATTAAACCAAACGTTCGGGGGGATGGACCTCGTTAGCCTTGGTTGGCAACCTGTCTAGGAGAAGGAAAATTCCGAAATTAAACCAAACGTTCGGGGGGATGGGCCTCAATCTGTCTAGGAGAAGGAAAACACCGAAACTAAACCAACTTTTCAGGGAGCATACCCGATACAAAACCCCGATCTAAGGTGTGAACCGACCCGTACCGAAAGATTCGTGGCCAGAGGGCAAGCTGGTCACAAACGGAGGGTGCCTGTGCTAATAACAAGTACAAATAACAAGAACCGAAAATAAGACCTACATTCAAGGACATACTCGTATGTGGGCGAAACTAAATCAAACTATTTCAGTGAGAATATCTCCAGAACTCTGAGGTATTAGTAGTTTATTATGAGACATTTACTTACTTCTTCTACTTTTTATAACTCCCGCACTAGGACTAAATCCTGCGATGCGGGTGGACATACAACCGATCCGAAGCCAATGGCAATTGCTCCACCGACAAAAGCTACCTAGCTCTAAGAAATCTTCTTCATCGATTTAATCGAAGAAGAAGAAGAATGTGTTTGTAGGTTTTCGCAAAGAATTTCTAGTCTAAACTAACATATCTGTAGGTCTGTAAAAAATATACGCAGATAGCTTACGCTACGACGCAGTACAATTAGCATACGTTACAGTATAGCTGCGTCTGCTCCGTGAGTCAATAGATATACGATGACTATTCGAGCGAATCATGTACCTATTTCGATCAATGATGTATCAATGATGATACCAGAGTCGACAGTGTCTGACCCACCTAAAAGATAAAAAATGTAGTAGTGACGTCAATATTCTATGTAAGGAGAGCTCGGCGTGTGTAACATTTACATTGTCTCTCAGGTATCTCTATACTTCTTCAACAGCCTTTAACAGTCCACTGCTGGACTACCACCGACCACTAGGCCTCTCCTTTGAAAGGAGGAATTGGCCTACTATACCACGCTGGCCAAACGGGTTGGTATAGGTTTTGTATCAAGTTTTCCTTCTCTTACAGTGCTGTTCTCTGCATAATATTCTCCCTCTGTCGGCTCTTACGACACCCATGAGATGATATAGGGTGGTGACAATCCGTATTCTTAATCCGTCACCACACGGACACCACACGGATCTCTTTACTATTAGTTAAATATTACATCGGCCTCTTTACGCCCGGTCCCGTGCTCCCTTTGCTATGTAAACGATACTCTTTGATTTATTCTGGAGTTGTGTTAGATCCTGTATTTATTGAAGTTTTAGCTTGAAGTGGTGGCGGGTGAAATCCGAATCAAAAGACGTTATTATACCTACTAAATATGACAATAACCCTGAAGATACTGTATACTGGATTGCTTTTAATCTGTATATTGCTGAGCTTTTATACATACATACATACACTCACGCCTGTTTCCGCGAAGGGGTAGACAGAGGCATATTAAACGCCCACTTTTCGCCAGTGTTTTGATCCCACGTAATAGGTGGCGAGCCTATTGCCACTTATCGGGATATTTTGTTTGCCAGAGCCTCGTCCGTTGATCGGCAGGTGCACCACTTGCAGGCGAGGTTGGCTTGGAACCCTAAGTTCTTGGTGGGAACCCTATGCACCCTTTTATACACTTCTCAACATCAATTACCGGTCGAGCTGGGCCAAGCGCAAGACTTAGCTAACATGTATGGACAATACTGTGAGACCTGGAAACTGTTCTGAGTTCAATTTTACTTTGCGTCGGCGTGATTTCGTAAACTTAACGAGACACAAAAGGTGCTAATACCAAAATATTCCAATAAAACGTCACGCCATATCGTGTCATGGCCAGAGGCGGCCCGTGAAAGATTATATTGGGTGTTCACTAAAAGAATAGATTAACCTGCTTACCATTTATTTTGTGAATGCTTTTGCTAAATCATCGATACCTACCTGAACCGTCCACGCAGTATCAACTCCGGCGCCACTAAACAAATACACGGAAAACAAAACAGCTTCTTACTTCCTTCGCATTTTCGCAACCACATAACCAAAGCGTTTTATTATATCGGTCGTTTTTTTAGTTTTTTCACAGTTTTTTATAAAGTTTACGCTGTTATATTCCATATTAGTTACACAATTTAACTGTCTTTCTTAAACATATACCTACACACAATTACACATACAAATTATTAACTATATTTTAAACACCAATCCATTTCTAATTACCAACGCACTTGCAGAGAAATGTTTTGCTTTTGTTTACATTCAAATGATACCGGCAAAACACTATTAAAAAAAGGGCGCACACGATTTAATTTTTCTTCGTGACAAATGGTCATATCATTTAGTCGGGTAGTATATTCGCGCATGCGCACCTCGTCAAGCTAGCCAGGAGCGCCGCTCCGTATTTGGCTTATTTCTCATACAAATCTTTTGTCTCACGCGCCCAGCGCATAGAACGCTCTCTCTTTCGCACTCATTACATTTCAGTATTAAGCGGTGTACTAAGCTGTCGTCAACCAAGAGCGCTCTTATGAGCGCTCCACTCAACAAAAATACCTATGTATGTTTCAAGAGTGTTGACAAAAATATGATAAACAGCTTAGTAGTCAAATAAATATTTGTGGATATGCATTATAGAAAAGAGAATAGGTGTGTATTAAAAAATTGAGTATGTTTATAGAAAAAGTTTATAGAGTTGTATAATTACATATATTTTATAATTTTGGGAGTTCACTGCTCCAGCGCTCCTTTGAACGAGCCGCCACTGGTCATGGCGAAAATCATATAAACGTTAGCTACACGCATAACGCACAACAATCAGTATTCTCAAACAGAATGTAAATAGTAAATATATTTGTGGCCGCAGTCGTTGCCGCGCTGGCACCAAACCCGCGGATTATAACGCACGGTTGTTTCGCAGCTGTCACACGCTCTGATGGGCTCATCAGTCAGACGGCTTATGACATGTGTTCATGTGCACTTACCTGCTGTCGTGAAGCTAATGCTCACGGTTTAGTTAGCGGGAACTGGGATTTATGGCTGCGGATCGGCATGTGCTAAGTATACTACAGAAATATTCGGCTTATCTATTTTACTGTGTGAAACCCTTTTGTATAAAAAATAATATATTACGGCCAAAAAACTTTCAAGGTATGCAGCTGTCAATTGCTCTCTGCGTATCGTATTACCTCTCCAACTAAATGATAGTTAATAAGCCCGAAGCCTGGCACAATTTTCAGTTCTTTAGTTATTTAAGCGGATTAAAACGGCTTAAAATGGAGAAGTACATACATACATAGACTCACGCCTATTTCCCGGAGGGGTAGGCAGAGACTACGGAACGCCATTTGCAACGATCCTGACATATCTCTCTTGCTTCATTCACTCCCATCAGATTCCTCATGCATGCTCTTCTGTTCAGGGTACTTCTCACCGTCCTGTTTTTAGGAGAATGGAGAAGTGACATTCTGTATTCTCAATCTGCCAGCAAATGGAAGTTATCTTACAGAATATGCCATAGAACAGACTCTGCTTGGATTGGGATGACATGATCGCTGTGAGTTGTAAAGCTATTTAAGGTTCACTGTTGTTTACTACAAAACCCTAAACGAAAACAGTTACACGATTACAATTAGGTACACACATTTTCCTCCTAATCACAAAGATACGCGAACATAGGGGTATGTTACGAAATCTCGTCACAAGAAACGCTTTCGGCGTCATCAATATAAATAAGTACGTGTATCGGAACGTTTGTATAATCAATCCAACGCGGCGACAAATTTTAGGCTGGTTTCAGAGTCACGCGTTTGACCGGCGCCGGCCACATGCGCGCGCTTACAATTACACTAGATTAGTAGTAGCGTTTCATAGTCACGCAGTTCAAACGCGCCGCGTGTGAGACGCGCGCGCCGGCCGCGCTGGCGAAGCTTCATACATTGCAATGAGAAACGCGAACTCGTTTCACAGTGGTCCGCGCGCCAAACGCGCTGTTGAGACGCGCTGGCCGACGGCGCGTGCCGCGCGCGTCACTCTGAAACCAGCCTTAAGGGGAATTACGCAAATCGGTTTAAAAGTACCTCCCAATATAAGGTTGAAGGTAATTTTTTCGAGTACGCCTCAAGTACGGTGAAGCATGTTTTTAAATTTTCTGTAATAGTACCTCCACACTCGTAATTTCAACATATTGAAGGTAAAATTAGGTACTTGTATTATGAACCTTCGCGAAAAATCAACACCTACTAGAAAAACCCATTGTAATATTTTTTAAATGTTATTTATCTTATAGTACAGTTTACTTTTCTCGAGCGTAGCTTTTAGTGCTCGGTTTGTGCCCGTAAGAGAAATAGGCCGGTAGTGTCCTACGGGCACGGTGTGCCCATAAGGATTTGTGTGAACTTCACTCCGGTGTTGTGTGATTGGTTACAATAATAAAAACGTACATCGACTAATTACAGATTAACCAACATAATACCATAATTTTTACCATACTTCCAAGCTTGCAACCGAGAAAAATGATAAAATTCCTGATTTCGGTGCTCAGTTTTCTCCGTGCCGCCATATTGCGCTGTGGCGATCAACTAAGAAGAATTTGTGATTTTTTTTAAATGTATTCTCAACGGAAACGTTTAGTGATTGTATTAGTATTATGTATTAAATTATTGACAATTTAGTGAAGTATATGTTTTAAATATGTTTTTAGCCAGTTATAAAAACATTTACAAAAAAAAGTGTTAGTAACTTTTGTGATGCAATTTTCGGGCGTTGGCCGCTAGCCGCCCTCCTTAATTTAAATGTTTATATGTAAGTATTTATTAATTACTTTACTAAATATAGATAAGTTTCTCACAAAGTTGTCTTAGAATCCATTGTTGATAAGACAATTCGTATTGTTTTTGCTATAAATAGGTATAAATATGTTTTGTGAGTGAGAAATGTTTTCCGTCGGATCGTCAAAATGGCACAAATTTTTCGCTGCTATGAATAAATGGTTATTGTGAAGTAATATCGGTGACCTGTGCTAAATTAATGTATATAACCGTCGCGTCGTCTACCCGTGTCAATATAAGTGCAGTGAGAAAGGGAATTTCGTGAATAATTTATATGTATTTTGGATAAATGTTTCACATGGTGTAAGAAAAAGCAAAGTGACCTGCATTTATAAATTTTTTATGACATGAAAAGGTTAAAGGCAAGCTATTTTAATATAATTATCATATAGAGTAACTTCTAAACTGTATACGGTTTAAAATTTACGTCATATAATTATATCAAACGCGAGAAAATTAAAGTTTTATAACTTAGGATCTTAAAAAACGTTACATCCTCAAAATGGCTGGACACTACCGGAGAAAATGCATTGTAGAGCGGGGCATGCGAGGGGTTAAGATTGCCACTCATTGTAGCGATGTTACCGAGAAAGATTTAATTCTAATTAAAGTTATCTAGTTCACACAGCTAGAGAGACTGATAAGGACGCTATGTCAGTTGCTTTTAATTTTACTGTTTTGTTTCATTGTGTACTTGTAAAGCAAGTACATAATGAAACAAAACAGTAAAATCGTCAGCCTATTTTATAACCTACTTCACTGCACATTCACATCATCAACGGTTAGGGCATAGTCCACCACGCTAATCAAGTTAAGATTCAGATTGAGAAAGTTATCATGTCTTATTATTACAGAGAAATCTCAGACAACTATAATTAACCAATGATGTTACAAAAGTAAAAAAGAATTAGATACGTTTTAGGCGTACCAAAAACAGGACGCTAAACATAAGCCAGTTGGCAAGTCTGACATATGTGTGTGTAAAGTCGCGAGCCGGTGCCAAAGTGAAACTGACACATCTTGTCAACCGAAAATAAAATAAATATGGAGTTATCGATGTGTGCGTTAGTGTGCCGTTTCTACGGATTGATTACCTACTATGTAGGTAACGTATCTACCTCTTTCTTGTAATATCATTGTAATTTTCTATTTAAAATTATGATGTATCTCGACGACCGGTTGGCGTAGCGGGAGTATAAGCGATTGCTACGCCGGAGGTCGCGGGCTCGATTCCCGCTCAAGTCAAACATTTGTGTGCGTGAGCATGGATGTTTGTCTTGGTCTTGGTGTTTCTATGTATAATATGTATGTATTTACAAAAAAAAATATATGTACATGTTTGTCCATTATCTTGTACCCATAGTACAAGCTCTACTTAGTTTGGGACTAGATGGTGTTGTATGGTAGAATATAATTACCACTTTATAATTAACTTGCGTTAGATGCCTGAATCGTGTCTACTATCAAGATATTTTGTTGTGAACATGAGAAACCATTCGTATATTGTACATAGTACCTAACAACTGCACCTGATACGACGCTATGAGTATCATTCCTCACTGCGTTGCAGTACTCGCACGTATTTCGATTTACTAACTTACTGAGCTGCAATCTAGTGCGCACATGCGGTTTTTAAAGAAATAATAAATTAGTTGTCTTGTAGCTTCATATTGTACAAAAGGTTTTACTAGTGCGCAATAGACAGAAAGAAAATAATTTATTATTTCAAAGAGTTTAAACTATAAGAAGATAAATTCTTTGTGAGGTTGGATAAAGTTTATTAAGACTTTATCCGTAATGTAGCCGATTACTTATTAAAAAGTATTTTTAAACTGAAACATCGTTCTTTTGCATTAGATGATCCAAAAAATAGTACTACAAAGCTATGGATGATGAAACACATCGCAAGTTGCATCGCATTTTGAAAGGAATATTTAAAAATTTTATCTACATCCAAAATATTGCTTTCAAAATGCGTTTTCATATTGAAAAATAAGATTTGAAAATAGTTATAATCCCTACGCTTTAAGACAACAATTACCTATTACTATATGATACACTTTCAGCCAAAAGCTCGATTTTATTCTTATCAATTTTATGTAGCTAAGATTTTTATAGCTGCAATAATTATAGATTTCTTCTTGATTTTATTTAATTGATTTTTGGTGATGCCTTCTGCTTTTCTTTTTCCGATCTGGAGATTCGAATGGAAAGCCTCACAGCTTACAGTAACAAGGTATGGTAGGTGAGCTCACCTGAAAATTGAAATAAATGGTCTAGTAGTCTAGTATAGTGTAGACTTCTGCTCAAACTAAAAACACGTTTCTATTCACAGTTGAATTGTATCTATAAATCCCTAAGCATCTACTTTTGCCTATCATTACGTTGGCATACCTGTTGCTTCTCCGGTCCTGGTTATTTACGCGCTACGAAATGGCACTATTCTGCACTAGCTATGTAAATGCTATCATAATCGATTTTGATAAATCATCCTGAAATAAACATGAAACACGACCAATTCTGTCTATCTAATCACTCATAGAACACCTAAAAGTTTACCACCGTTTTAATGAAGCCATTTTTAAAACTTGTTTCAATATTGAAGAGTTAACACTAAGTTGTCGTGTGAAAATACATTCTCAAGATTTCCACCAGATAGTCCAATTGAGTCGTATGATAAATCAATTTACTTTCTGATGCAAATGTCCGCTGAACGAGCCCGTTTCCCCGCAGCCGGCGAGCCACGCCGGGGCGCGCGCTAGTAGCCATTCTGGCGACAAGCACGAAATGTATTGTCAACCGTACCTTCGGCAAATTACGTTTAAATTGCTTTTAGAGTTTTGACTTTGTGTAGGAAATAGGTTAGTTCCGATCGTATGTTATGATTTGAGGATTGTGATTCCTGAATGTGGCAATCATTTGGACGTTTAAAATGTGAAAACGAGTTTGATATTTTTGATTTTTCTTCAGATTGTACGAGATATCGCTTCAAAATTATGCAAAAAGTAAAACGTATCAAGTGTTCCCTGGTCGTATACGACCAACACTTGATAATAGTCACGTTCCCTTTTATTCCCAATAGTTCTTGTTTGTAATTGGTTAGATCGCTGGCGGTCAAAAACTTATAGATATCGGTTTGATACTACTATATTAACATGTTTATTCTCTTCAAGCCTGAAGAGGAACAACAACAATAAACTAGCGGCGGTAATGGTTTTAATATTTATTAAAACAAGCTGCGATTTTATTTTGTGTGCGCACGGTACAAATGTCAAGTTAATGGATTATTGTAATAGCGAGGAAGTGGAGACAATGGGCCAGGTGCGTCAGATTTAATTTGGGCAAAGGGCTCAACAATCCAATATGGATATCAGGACATCCTGTATAATCGTTATTGTTGGATCATGCATAATTACTTCGTTAACTTTGATACCCTCGGATTGTGTCAGTCAGATATTATGTTATAAGACTAGTTGTTACCGTCGGTTACACTTGCTTTTTACTCAACGAGTACCTATAGAAGTGATGATGTCACAACTAATTGCTTTACTTTATTTAGTTAGATAGAACTTGTTGTGTATAAAGTTTGAAATAAAGTGTGGAAGCTTTATAAAACAAACACATCAAACACCGTTTATAATATAACAAGATTGAATATTTTTATAGACTCACGCCTGTATCCCCGAAGGGGTAGGCAGAGGTGTACCATTACACCCACTTTTCGCCATGAATTTTTAGGTCCCACGTAATAAGGGGCGAGCCTATTGCCGTTACCGGGCACATGACCAGACTCCGTGCTGCTACTGAGAATTCGGAAAAACCCAGTAACGCTTTTGCCTGACCCAGGAATCGAACCCGGGACCTTCGATCAGCAGTCGCGTTTGAATAAGGCCTAATTAAAGAAATTAGTAAAGAAAGTTAAACTATACGGACGATTGCACTCTTCAGCCTTCTTACTATTTCCACACACGAAACTATACCAAAACATCGCTCCGTTATGACGTCAAATAAGATGAAATATTTTTTTGCATTTACTATATTAAGTTTGTATTATGAAGTAACGGGAACAACATCAATATTCTTGGCGGCACTTGTTGTGCAAACAAAGTTGCGTTCAGGTCGCGACGTGATAATGTCTTCGCAGAGTCGACCCAGTACTTGTGTACTTGTGTGCTCGTGTATTTGTGTACTTGTGCTCCACTGAACACGCAGCCGTGCTGATGCCATTGTTCGACTTTATTCTTATTTCTGAGTGGCCTACTTCGTGGGAAAGCGATGTAAGCGATGGCCCAAGGTTCAATGTGATCGTAGGTCGTACAAGCCAAACGTTGTGGATTTGAATTACACTGCTACATTTGACATCAACATCATCTGCCTCGTAAATATTCTATCCCACGGTTGGGTATATGCCTCTTCTTTTCATGGGTAGGGATGGCAATAGTCATCCACACTGGCTACGTATGGGTTGGCTGACTACACTCTTTCTACAAAATTATGGAGAATTCTCAGACATTCTGAAGAACAGACATTTGAAGATTTTTTCTGCAGCGTCTAGCAAGCGCTAATTAACAATTTAATCTGCACCTAGCTTTGAAAAGTTAAGTTGAGACCCTTTGCTTAGCAGGACGTTAATTTCTCCTACAGACATTAGCACACTTCTTATTTCTTTCATGAGCTTCAATAATGATTGATTTATTCACTAAGTATAAAACAAATATGCAAGCAGTTTGGATAAAAAAAACTTGTCCATTAATCAGACATTCGCTAGAGTTCAATAACGTCACATTTAGTGATTAAAAGATATTTCTGTTCACCCAATCTGTACAGCACCATATTCCAAACTTTAATTTAAAAAATCTCAACTTGTTTTGCAGTCTAACAGTCGGTTGCAGAAAGCTTCAAATTAACTCTTTATCACTTAAAAGGAGATTATGGCTAATGTGTGTCATAATTTAATGACGTTGCACAAACAAATTTTACGCTTGGTTTCATTTAACTCATGGAAGAATAACTGAAGCATGGAAGGAACGATATTTTTAAGAACAAATTGAATATAGCTACACTCTTCACTCATATGATAAATTAGAGTTGCCAGAAGAAGATGGCACTATGTTTGTCAGTTAGGGCTAAAGACAATTTGAACACAAATATCGTAACTTTTTAATTTAATAGTGACTGAGCAAATCCGGTATCGATATCGATTAAAGAATCAATATAGGTTCAAAATCAAACGGACTTGTAAAGTATATTATTTATATGTTATACATTTTAAATTCCGTAACTTTATGTCCACAGCAGTCAGAATGCTAGTTGATGGACAGTCTTTAAATAATTATTACACAAACTTGCATTTTTAAACTGAACTTATATATTTTTGTTTCAAATGGGTACTCAGTAGCACAGAATCTTTCGAGGCGTTATTTTCTAATTTTCATGGTATTTTTCTTTACGCATCAACAGCCTTTTCAAGTCCACTGCTGGTCTTTAACCTTCCGTGGTGGAGGTTTGGCCTACTATAATACCACACTAGCCTGACGTATTCGTATAGGGTTTTATTTCGAGATTTCCTTCTCTTGTTTCTCTTAGTCGCCTCATACGACACCCTCGGCATAAATGTTTATTTATACTTATTTATAGTTAGTTTTTCCGCTGTAATGAAAGCTGTAAGTGGAATTAATAAATATTAAATAAATAAATCATCACCCCCTACTCTCTCTCTAATCTCAATAAAATATTTTTATTAGAGAAAGCAAATAATTAAGATAAAAGCAAAACTCATAGCTTAAGCATTATGCTAACTGAGAATGGCATATCCAAATTAATTCTTTACAAGGATAGGAGATAGTCGACATGGATTTTATCAAGCAAAAAACATAAAAATTTACTTAAAATAGATAAATCAGACAATACCTTGAATAGTGCCCAAAGGTTTGTTATTAACAATAATCACTTTATTGAAATTATCTCATTACATAGTGTAGGTAATACAAATCTATGTGTAAAAAATGTATGTGCGGGATCGGACACTTTTCGGTCATACATGTGACACACAGATAGACGGATAATATTTAGAGAGAAAAAAATTGTGGCTAGACTAGCCCTTCGATTTTATCTTGGGATCGGCACATTATTAGTCCACTAGTCGAACAAGAACAACCAAGTTTTGGTCTCTGGGTAGATGACATTTAACAAAATTTCTTTCAAATGAAGATTCCTTTATTCTGATGCATATCCACTCAGTAGTCGTGACTATGAAAGCAGACAATTCTTATCAAAGCTTCAAATTACTGTCCTTTAAATATTACTGTCTTTGTAAAGAAAGATCAGATTTTTTCTATAGGTGCATTATTTTTTTTTGTAATATGATGGATTCTAACAAGCTTCGGAATTCATTACTGTTGCTGATAGTTTAAATAATAGCAAGTCATTATTTAAGCACTCACACTGATATGTTTAGAAGGGAGGAGCCATCTGCCATTACTATAAAAACATTCCGCAGTAAAATGCTTGGAATAAATTCTATGGTGCTTTCTAGGCACCGAATTTTCTCCACGACATACTGCAGCAATCCACTTATTTTATAAATCTTTATCACGTGCACATATAATCTAAAAAATAACGTGGTAAAAATATACGGTGGATAGACATATCGATAAGATTTTTTACAACACTTGAAAAGTCGATATAAATATTATACGACTAAATTCAAAATCATGATAGAACTGTTATAAAAGAAAAAATCACTAAGGTTATATAATTTGATGGCATAATATTGTCTAAATTGTATCTTACACGTCAGTTGACTGTGTTCAATTTGGGAGTACTAGGACGGTCTCTATGTATATTATCCAATCTCTTTGATTTAACTAATGCCCACAAGTGAACGAAAAGAGTGAACATTTCCGTTTAGTTATATGCACAATAATCTATGAAATAATGATTACATATATTAAGGAGGTATAATTATAAATATACATATTTAGTAAATCTGTGGTCAAGACTATCAAAACGTTTGTCAAAAATTGACATGTTTATGTTTTTGTTGTATTGAATCATTATTACGATTTTAATTAAAATTGTTACGTTTTGAGCTGAAAAGTCGAGACAATTCATACAGCGAGGGAGACTGGCGCTAATTATAATGATTGACCATATAATGCAGTTAATACCATTCATGAATGATGATTTTCTATAACTTGAGTAAATACGCCATCGCTACTATTGTGTTTGTATTAATATAAAAATATCAAATAAGAAAATGCCCAGTTATTTTATTTATGTGGAAGTCACAAGATGAGAGAAGAGAGAAGGAGTTAAGCTGTTACACTATTCAAGATATTGGTTAAATTGCATACGATAAAGAAATATTTTTATATCTTTTGTTTGTAATGTGTTTTGTTGTCATAATTCAATTAGATACAATAAAGACAATTATTTTTACACTGATGGAGAAGTATCTCTTCTTGCACTGGTATAGTTTGGATGATGATCTCCTCTGCTAATAATAATGTTAACATGAGTACAATCCAAAGCACCTATGACACGTGGAAATCCATCAATTTCATAGAAGCTAGCTGCAACTCGACGTAGATCTTAAATGTAGACGTAGAACTTTCCTGTTTGCCAATTTAAAACATTTTGAGCTTAATTTTGCAAGGGCTTGAGAACTCTTTGCACTAATCTACACACTGGATTTGTGTTTATTTGATTATCACCTAAGACCTGTTCAGTTGATAAGTTCCTGTGGCAAAAACCCTCAAACAAATTAAAAACTGTGTCAGACCATCAACATAATTATTTATTTCTTTGAGACATGGGTTCCTTATCTACAATGTTTCGTATTTGGTCATCTGCTTCTATGGATACTCTGTATGCAATACGTAACTCTCCGCCGTCGTGCCTTGAAAATGAATTCGCTTTGCACTTTGGAATTTAACCGCGAGAAAAATCTTCTTCGGGATCAGAATCAGACAAAGATGAAAGACTAGTTAAGATATAACTTAGGTATTCATTGTAAACCACTTCAATACCGTAAAAGACTAGGTACAATGCATTGAAATATATTATTTAATAGAGCTATATTTGGCAACAAACACTTCAATGTACCATAAGATATTATGGAGCAGAGATAAATTCAACAACAATAGAGCTTTAATACCTCACTAAGCTCAAATTAGATTTTAAAATTCACATCCGTCATATTTAAAATTCTCACGTGTCAATTCACGCTAATGGCTGTTTGTGCAACGTAAAACGCACTTTAATGTAGGCTTTGACTCTTCTTAAATTAAATTTAATAAAGGATTAAATTTTACAAGAATTTGGCTTTGTGCAACGACTTAATAACAGATTAGGGTTTAATCTCGTTTTAAAATTTTAAATATCGTTGCTGCAACCGGCTGTTAGCCAATCGATGCGATGATGTCACGTAATTCAACACATTTAAATCCACAAAATGACTTTGGCTTATGTCAAGTCGCATTTTACGCACAAGGCTAGTCTCGATATTCTCTACTTTAAACCTAAAGTTCTATTGGCCCGACAATAAATGGTATATACTGACAGTTTGCAAAGTATGAATTCTCACATATTTTATTCAGGAATATTTTATCTTTCGTTTCGCTTGAGCGCGCGTGCATTCTTGTTAATCGTATGTCAGTTCTCAATCCAGAAGGTTTGTGTTAGGTACATAGATACAACTCTAGGTTTTGATGGTAAGCTATCGCGCGTGTAAATTGTGTATACTTAAATTTTAATTTTTCGGTTTCCATCCAGAACAAATATTTGAGTAACGAGCATGGTTAGGTATATAGAAGTATGTTACAAATTATATATAAATGTTACAGGTACGCCCTTTCTTTCTTTAGGAGCCATAAACAAAGTACTATAAATGAGATTGATATTTAATAAATTATGGGAATTATGATATAATTGTATTATGATGTCAATACCCAAAGATAAAATAAAACATTATGGTATTATACCCTCAGGTAGTGATAGCTTAATGGAGATACCAACTAACTGCCATGCAGAGGGTATCGGGTTCATATCCAGTGCGCGTATCCACTGCATGATTTATGTGCGTATTTGACTAGTTAATTATCGTTTGTCCCGTGCCTTGGAGAGCACGTTAAGCCATTGGTCTCGGTCGTAGGGAAGATTTTTTTTATGTCATAAGCGGCAAACGAGCAGATGCATCGCCTGATGGTAAGCAATTACTGTTGCCCATGGACACAAGCAACACCACAGGAGTCACAAGTGCGTTGCCGCCCCTTGGGTTAGGAGAAGAGATGGGAGAAGGAGTGGGATGAGGGAGAAGGAATAGAGGATAGGGCCTCCGGGACTCTCACTCACCGAACGAAACGCAACAGTTTAGGTACTGTTACTTTATGTCGATTTTCTGTGAGAGGGTAGTACTTCCCCGGTCGAGCTGGCCTATTCATGCTGAAATCAACCAGCAAGGCTCTACTACCTTTAAGATATCTTTGACAGTCGGTAAATCAGTACCTCTAAATAAACTGAACCTAGTCTAAACCATGGAATATCGCTATCCCGTCGGGTGGCATAGGTCAGACAGGCAGTCGCTCTGTGAAAAACGTAATATTCATACAAAACCGGTTAGACTAGCAAGCGTACCATGGATTGAAACGGAGATAACGTTACGATGAATGATAAGATACTCTTTCAGGCAGGAACCCGTGTGGCTTAAGAAGACAAATGCAACAGCGGCGTTAGGTATTGCATCAAATTCTGTTCTGCTCATCAGTTAAACTATCAAGTCCTTTTCTCCCAAGCAACCTCTAAACATTTTACTTCATTTAAAAATTATATAAAAGCCATCGTACATTCCTTAGTACGGTACAAATATCAAAAATATAGTATCTCCCGGGGAAGCGTTCTCAAAAATAATCCTAAAGGGTGGTATATGGCCATATCTAAGAGTCATGACACTATTTTCTACATCAACTTACTGATCAAGGTTAAATTTATCGGTTGAATACGTTATAATAATAATAATATAGGTAATAATAATAAAATCTTTTTATTCAAGTAACATTGTTATGTACCTGAAATATAATAGATTCTTCGGCACAAAGTAATAAAGTTGCACCTACTACAAAACCCAAAGGCCTGTATTACATTCTCAGAAGATGTTGTAAAGGACATTCCTTTCTTTGTACGCAGCTCTCGTGTATCAGTACGGGAATTCTTCTTGTACAAGTGCAGTGCGACTTGAAACGCATTCCGATGTAGAGACAGGCTCGCGGCCAAGAGACACCACTCGTCCAGCGCTCATTGTGATGTCAATCGAGACTACAAAATGCAGCTGTAACTAGAAACTTAACAATGAGCTTTCTGACGTTATTGAGCAATTCCGTTTATTTTTGTAGGAATCGTCAATAAGTAAAGGCAAAATATGAAGAATGGTAAGCACTTAGCACTTGAAGGTACCACAACTAGATTTTTTAAGCGTTTAGAAAAGGTGATAGTGTTATGTGTGGGTGTATATTCGAGGATAATAAATGAAATCGAGATAAATATTTCACTTGTATTTATTGGCATACAACCATAGAGTACAAAGGTTAGGTGCCGACTGGCGTGCCGCATATCTTATGCTAACGTGTACAAAATATGATACCCCTTCTCTATATTCTTTACAACGAACAACAGCAAAGCGAAGAATGAGCAGCAAACGTCGTTTAACTCTTGAATCAAGCCCCCAGCCAGAGAACGCAGACCCATTAAGTAAGACCACGGACAATTATTATTCTTCAACGAAGAAATTCCCAACCACAGAGAAAGTAAGGATAAACAACAAAAAGTCTCCTGCTCCTGAATGTGATTCCCAGCTTAGAACGACAGAAAGTGACACCTGTCACCCGGAACCAGATCGGAACATCGACATTGTACGGAGTGAAACGAAGATATCTCCAACAGAAACGAAATGAAAAATATATGTATTCGGAGATCAGCAAGCCAAAGGACTAGCAAAGGCATTCATGAAAATACGAGCAAACCAATGCGATGACGATTACCATATTATGTCTTTCATAAAATTCTCAATAGCTGCACTGATGCATTTTTAAGTAATCTCAACCCGAGAGATGTCATTTTGTTAGCTCTGGGATCAAATGACAGATATCCATATGTACTCATTTCCGAACTGTGCAATGTTCTGTACAAATTACGCTGTCATTCTGTTTCTGTTTTTGTTACAAACGTACTATATAACCCATATCTCAATGAAAACATGATAAATATTAATTTAGAATTGTTAACCCATAATTATAAAAATTGTAAGTACCTAAAAATGCTAACAACTACACATTCCTTCTATAATGATAAAACACGCCGATTAACCTATCTCAACAACTTAAGCTTCAAAATTAAACTTGAAATTGATAGTAATAACTACGAAAGTGAAATCGTAAACAGAATTTAAAAAAACCTAGGTAGGAACACACAACAATCGACCGACTTAAGCACAACCTGGATATCGACAAATAAAACTGTGCAAACAAAAATTACATCATATTTTAGTGCCAAATACTGTCAAGACATACAAACGAATACCAACAATGCAGGTAAGACGTTTTTTCGATGACAAAAATCATTACAAATCGATTACTTTAGTTCACCAAAATATTGCCGGCTTACTAAATAAACAGGAACTGCTTTACACGGCTATTACAGAACTTAAAAAAGACCTAGGGGATATTGACATTATATGTTTAACTGAAACTTTCTTGAAGCGTAATACAGAATCTAATTTAAAGTTCAACAACTACAGGCTAGTAACATTCTTCTCTAGAACAAACCAAAAAAGAGGTGGTACATGCATCTTACTAAAAAATTACATAGAATATAAAGAAATCAATTGTAACATCTCAGCCATTCCATTTCATTTCGAAGTTTGTGCCATTGAAATAATAAGTTTTAATCTTGTAATAGCATGTATATACAGAACTCCAACAACAAATACAAGTATATTTCTTAGCCAACTCGAACAATTTGTCAATACTATTTGCAAAAGGGGAAACAAAAAGGTACTTCTTTGCGGCGACTGGAATATAGACATGACTAAAGTAAGTAAACAATCAAATGAACTGAATTCAATACTCCTTAACAACAATTTAACAAATCACATTACGTTACCTACTAGGCAAAATTCCTGCTTGGATCTCATCGTTAGTAATGTACCGGAATCAAAGGCAAATCTTCATTACTTGGCTCTATCAGATCACGAAACAGCTCAGTCCATCGCACTAAATTTAGAGGTAAAAAACAACATTAAGGAACGACCTAACTCATGGTTTAGATTTGTTAGAGATCTCAATGAAGAAAACATAAATAAATTTAACAAGTACTTGGCCAGTCTGTCGTTTTCGGAAGTTTTCGAATATCAATGTACAGAAGCAGCATTCAATAGTTTTCACGATACTATTACCCTTTTTTATAACCTATGTTTTCCAATTAAGAAAATTAAGTGTACAAATAAACCAATAAAGAACAAATGGTTAACAAAAGGTATAAAGCGCTGTTGCACCAAGAAACGAGTGTTGTACCTTAACTACATTCAAAACAAAGCCAATAAAAGAATGTATATACAATACACAAAAACTTTAAAAAAATGTATAATGTCCTCACAACAAATAGACAGTCAACGATATATTGCCTCTTCTAAAAATGTATGCTCAGCAGCTTGGAAACTTGTAAAGAACACAACAAACAATATACCCAGTAAGTCAGAAATTAACTCTGTTTTAGTAGATAATATTGAGTATGAAGACCCAAAACAAATATGTGAGTTATTCAACCAGTTCTACATCTCTTTAATAAATTCAAAAGTGGATAATAGTGTTCAATGCCCATCCATTCCAATTAATTCCAAGAGTATTTTTCTAACACCTGTTAATGAATGTGAGATCCTCAGTATCATCAAATCTTTAAAAAACACACACTCAACAGGATTTGATGACATAAATACCATGGTTATTAAGAAATGTGCCTTGAATATGATAGTTCCACTTACTTATATTATTAACTTGTCATTATCTGAGGGAATATTTCCAAGCCGACTAAAAAGATCAATAGTAAAGCCACTACACAAAAAAGGAGTAAAGACAGATATGAATAATTACAGACCTATAACGCTTATTCCCATACTAGCAAAGGTCTTTGAAAAAGTAATGTGCAATAAAATAGAGAATTTCATATCTGTATGTAACATCTTAAAAACTG
Organism: Euclidia mi; assembly: GCA_944739405.2. Classification (NCBI taxonomy): domain Eukaryota; kingdom Metazoa; phylum Arthropoda; class Insecta; order Lepidoptera; family Erebidae; genus Euclidia; species Euclidia mi. Next base: position 735,691 of record OX123198.2, on the reverse strand, counting down.
AACAATATGGTTTCAAAAAACAAAGCTCCACCAGTTTAGCATGTTTTGACCTATTTAAACAAATTACACAAGCAATAAATAAGCAAGAAAAGTTAGCCTGTATATTCCTGGACATGACAAAGGCTTCTGACTTTGTACGTCATGACATCCTAATGTCAAAACTAATCAACTATGGACTACGCGGCAAGGCATATGACTGGATTAAAAGTTACTTGAATAATAGAGTGCAGTGTGTGGAAATAGTAAAAACTGATAAAAACCTACAAAATGTCTATCGATCCACATATGTTGAAAATAAATACGGGGTGCCGCAAGGCAGCCTTCTCGCACCGACTCTATTTCTCCTTTATATAAATGACCTTCCAGATGCGATTAATCAAAAATGTATCCTTTTCGCTGATGATACGACACTCATAGTAAAGAGTAATAGCATAAAAGAACTAGAGACAGAAGTCAATAATGCCATCAGCAACTCGGTAAATTGGCTAAGGAGGAATAACCTCAAAATTAATGTCGCAAAAACGAATCTAATTCAATTCCAGACATACAAAGCAAACACACCAGAAATACAAGTAAGATTTAATAATCAACCGTTGAATAATGTGAGTGAATGTGTATTTTTAGGTATCACGGTTGACAAGTATTGTAACTGGAAGCCACATATACAAAAAATTCTCAGTAAGATTGATCGCTTTATATTTGTATTGAAAAGAATACGGGAAATAGTAAATGTTAGGATTGCAATAATGACATATCATGCGTATGTTGCCTCTATACTCCGCTATGGTATCACTGTTTGGGGCAACTCTGTAGATGTAAGTAAATTATTTATAGCCCAGAAGAAATGCATTAGAGCAATATTTAATATTGACTATCTAACAAGTTGTAAATCATTTTTTAAAAATCACAAAATATTGCCACTACCATGTTTATACATATATGAAACTTGTATATTTGTAAAAAAGAATCCAGAACTATTCTGTAGACTTGGCGATACAGAAAATAGTCGAACAAGACATAAAAACAGACTCAAAATACCGCAAATCCGCTTAGAACTGTTTAAAAGAAACGCATATTGCATGTCCATTAAAGTATACAACCATCTTCCAGAACACATTATCAATTTACCATATAGACATTTCCGTACTGCACTTTTTAAATTATTATTAGAAAAACTTTATTATGATACTAATGAATACCTAAATGACAAAATAATTACAATGTGACATTCCAAATTAAAGTACCCCAAAAACACTGACATATTATGACAATTTATTTTTATTAGAAGTATGAATTAAATACAAATTGACATTCCTAATTATTGCACTGCATAAACACTGACATAACATGAGAATTACCTGTATAAGGATTCATTATTGCTTATTATATTGTAATTATTAATACCATTGTTTTAAACTTTCCTTTAATTAATGACTGTAATATTTACACGCCATAATGGCAGAATATGCTGTACCTGAAATTGATAACATCTATGTAAAACCATATTCTTGAAAATAAAAGATTATTCTATTCTATTCTATTCTATTCTATTCTATTCTATTCTATTCTATTCTATTCTATTCTATTCTATTCTATTCTATTCTATTCTATTCTATTCTATTCTATTCTATTCTATTCTATTCTATTCTATTCTATTCTATTCTATTCTATTCTATTCTATTCTATTCTATTCTATTCTATTCTATTCTATTCTATTCTATTCTATTCTATTCTATTCTATTCTATTCTATTCTATTCTATTCTATTCTATTCTATTCTATTCTATTCTATTCTATTCTATTCTATTCTATTCTATTCTATTCTATTCTATTCTATTCTATTCTATTCTATTCTATTCTATTCTATTCTATTCTATTCTATTCTATTCTATTCTATTCTATTCTATTCTATTCTATTCTATTCTATTCTATTCTATTCTATTCTATTCTATTCTATTCTATTCTATTCTATTCTGTGTGGCTTTTTTTTCTTTTTTTGTTTTGGGTTGGAAAATCTTCATGAAGTCCCTCCGCCCTGGGGGAAGGGCGAAGGGGACTGTCAGACACCTACTGACTAAAAACCAACCCGTGTTCCTCATGTACCCGTGTGTCGCAGGGTCGGGTATCGCCGAAGCATTCGTCGCTACCCCCCGACGGGTATTGGCCCGCCAGATGGTCAGGCGGGCCCCGGACAAAACCCCCTTGGCGGCGGATGAAGGTCTTGGGCTCCGCCGCCAAAACACCCAGCGGCCGCAGAGGATAGGGAGGACGGCAACCTGGCAACACCACATCTCTGCTTCCTCTGTAACCCCTAAATACTTAAAATACGTTGAAATAATAAATAGGTATTATGACAGTTGCACCGTATTATGGTGTTGACGATGTTAATAGAAATGTAAGATTTAGAAAGTAGGTTTTATTTTGACTGTTTATTTGGGATGTATTCAAGGAGGTTCTTGTATTCAAAGAGGCTTATAATGAGACGTGTCAAAATGAATCCCAGTTTCAGGTACTTAAACGTGTTCAAGCTGCGTCTTAAAGGTAACAGGAAAGGATCTGATCTCAAGAAAACATCTAATATTAACTTAAAATGTAAGACGCGTGCTCACCTCAGCGGTGTACTATTGAGATGCAATACCTCGCGGCACGGACGCGCACGGACACCAAGGTATTACACGAATACATTTATATTTAATATTATACTTTCAGGCGGGCTTTGAGCTTTGTATTTCTTGCACTGAAAGGTAGAATGGGAAAGACGAAATTGGTTTGCATTGATAGAACTTTCAAACAGACAGCTGCCGGTTTATATGCAAATCACTTTAAACTGTTTAAATTATTAAGCTACGTGTTTTGGTTAGTAATAGATCCGCATGGTACAAACACAATTCTACTCTTAATACAAAGCTCAACTAATTCTCATTTAAAGTACTTTACATTAATAAATTAATAGTTTAAAAAACACTAGAAAAACACGCTTTTATATCTGTGGAACCTGCTTCCCGTAAAATCTGTTCATTTGATTTTTTAACAAGTTAAACAAGAACGTCTCTCCTGTTCCAGCGCCCCACGCTTTTACAAACAAATATTATAATTAAAATCACATAGTTACTCTACCTTTACTCTTCAGTCCAGAAATAGAGACAAATTGAACGATCCATATTTTTTTTTGTTTTTACGTGCATTTATTAAAGTGTGTTTTTCTAGTGTTTTTTTTAACTATTAATTTACTTTATACTTTTCGATGTTTTGATAACGAAATATTTTTAACAGTTCTTTCTTACAAGTGCAAACACGACTATGTACGATATTTCATCATGGAATGCCAGTGCCTATCTTCTGGCTTCATCATCAGACCTTGAAACCTAATCGTTGTCTAAGTTCATTACAAGACTTTTCTAAGAAATCCAAAATAGCTATGATACGATTTTCCATCATGAAGTTCCACTTCATATCTTCCGGCTCCATCATCAGATCAGTTCGACAGTACTATATTATTGTATTGTCATCAGAACTACATACAACTGCCATTTTTCATTACTCTACGACCCTTGAAAGATACTTAAATTAGTTAGCTTAGATTCCATTACATAGTTACATACATGTCGACCTATAATAAAAGCATGTTAAAAATAAAAGTATCTTATCTCTCAACTCAGGCCAGTCGTGTAAGCACGCTTATAAACAGGCAGTCTGTAAAAAACAAGAATTAATTGAAGTGGCGACTACGTGCTGAAATTTGGTTTACTAATTACTGGTAAATAAGGTGTAGAATAAAAGTTGTTGAATTAATATTTTTTGACGATTCATCGAGACGCCGCACAAAATTTTTACATGTATGTGTTTGTAGATTCTGAAGATTTTCAGTCTAAACTAAATCACCTGTAAGCCCGTAAAAACATTAACAGTTAGCTAATTAGCTCACGCTATCACGCAACACACTTAGCATACGTTACAGCATAGCCGCGTCTGCTACAGGTGTCAATAGATATAATATACCATGACTACTCAAGCGAATCGTTTACCTATTTTGATCAATGATGGAGTAACCAGTAACTACCAGAGTCGTCAGTGCAATGCCCACCTAAAATATAAAAGATGCAGTAGCGACGTCAAATAAGATGAAAGGAGGGCTCGGCGCGTGTAACATTTACATTGTCTCTCAGGTATCACTTTACTATTTGTTAAATATTACATCGGCCTCTTTACGCCCGGTCCCGGGCTCCCTTTGCTATGTAAACGACATTCTTTGATTTATTCTGATGTTGTGTTAGATCCTGTATTTATTGAAGTTTTAGCTTGAAGTGGTGGCGGGTGAAATCCGAATCAAAAGACGTTTATTATACCTTCTAAGTATTAAAATAACCCTAAAGATACTGTATACTGGATTGCTTTTAATTTGTATATTGCTGAGCTTTTATACTTACATACATACACTCACGCCTGTTTCCCCGAAGGGGTGGGCAGAGGCATATTAAACGCCCACTTTTCGCCAGTGTTTTGATCCCACGTAATAGGTGGCGAGCCTATTGCCGCTTATCGCGATATTTTGTTTGCCAGAGCCTCGTCCGTTGATCGGCGGGTGCACCACTTGCAGGCGAGGTTGGCTTGGAACCCTAAGTTCTTGGTGGGAACCCTATGCACCCTTTTATACACTTCTCAACATCAATTGCTTGGAAATGGTCGAGCTGGGCCGAGCGCAAGACTTAGCTAACATATATGGACAACACTGTGAGACCTGGAAACTGTTGTTCTGAGTTCAATTTTACTTTGCGTCGGCGTGATTTCGTAAACTTACCGAGACACAAAAGGTGCTAATACCAGAATATTCCAATGAAACGTCACGCCATATCGTACCATGGCGTTAATCACATAAACGTTAGCTACACGCATAACGCGCAACAATCAGTATTGTCAAACAGAATGTAAATATATTTGTGCCCTCACTCGTTGCCGCGCTGGCACCAAACCCGCGGAATATAACTCGCGGTTGTTTCGCAGCTGTCATACGCTCTGATGGGCTCATCAGTCAGACGGCTTATGTCATGTGTTCATGTGCACTTACCTGCTGTCGTGAAGGTAATACTCACGGTTTAGTTAGCGGGAACTAGGGTTTATGGTTGCGGATCGAAAAGTGTTATGTGTACTACAGAAATATTCGGCTATGTCTTTTTTACTGTGTGATAACCATGTTGTGTAAAAAATAATAAATTACGGCCAAAAAATACTTTCAAGGTATGCAGCTGTCGATTGCTTTCCACGTATCGTATTACTTGTCCAACTAAATGATAGTTAATAAGCCCGGAGCCTAGCACAATTTTCAGTTCTTTAGTTATTTACGCGGATTAAAACGGCTTAAAATGGAGAAGTACATACATACATACATACATAGACTCACGCCTATTTCCCGGAGGAGTAGGCAGAGACTACGGAACGCCATTTGCAACGATCCTGACATATCTCTCTTGCTTCATTCACTCCCATCAGATTCCTCATGCATGCTCTTCTGTTCAGGGTACTTCTCAGCTGTCCTGTTTTTAGGAGAATGGAGAAGTGACATTCAGTATTCTCAATCTGCCAGCAAATGGAAGTTATCTTACAGAATATGCCATAGAACAGACTCTGCTTGGATTGGGATGACATGATCGCTGTGAGTTCTAAAGCTATTAAGGGTTCACTGTTGTTTACTACAAAACCCTAAACAAAAACAGTTACACGATTAAAATTAGGTACACACATTTTCCTCCTAATCACAAAGATACGCGAACATACGGGTATGTTACGAAATCTCGTCACAAGAAACGTTTTCGGCGTCATCAATATAAATAATTACGTGTATCGGAACGTTTGTATAATCATTCCAACGCGGCGACAAATTTCAAGGGGAATTGCGTAAATCGGTTTAAAAGTACTTCCCAATATAAGGTTGAAGGTAATTTTTTCGAGTACGTCTCAAGTATGGTGAAGCATGTTTTTAAATTTTCTGGAATAGTTCCTCCACACTCGTAATGTCAACATATTGAATTTAAATGCACCTAGGTATAACTTTTATTTTGAAAACCTTCGCGAAAAATCAGAACCTTCTAGAAAAAATTTACCCATTGTAATTATTTTTGTACAGTTTAGTTTTCTCGACCGTAGCTTTTAGTGCTAGGTTTAAAGATTGCTACTCATTGTAGCGATGTTACCGAGTAAGATTTAATTTACTCGGTAACATCGATTATTTATTTTAATTGAAGTTATCTAGTTCACACAGCTAGAGAGACTGATAAGGACGCTATGTCAGTTGCTTTTAATTTTACTGTTTTGTTTCATTATGTACTTGCTTCATCGTAACCGACAGGCTTGTTTATAACCTACCTCACTGCACATTCACATCATCAACGGTTAGGGCATAGTCCACCACGCTTCTCAAGTTCAGGTTGAAAAACTTATAATGTCTTATTATTATAGAAAAATCTCAGACATGCAGGTTTCTTCACAAAGTTTTCCTTCACCGCTAGCGACAATTAACTATTTAAAATTATGATGTATCTCGACGACCGGTTGGCGTAGCGGGAGTGTAAGCGATTGCTTAGCCGGAGTTCGCGGGTTCGGTTCCCGCTCAAATCAAAAATTTGTGTGCGTGAACATGGATGTTTGTCTTGGTCTTCGTGTTTCCATGTATAATATGTATGTATTTACAAAAAAAGTATATATGTACATGTGTGTCCATTATCTAGTACCCATAGCACACGCTCTGCTTATTTTGGGACTAGATGGTGTTGTATGGTAGAATATAATTAACCGACTTCAAACAAAAAAAGAAGGAGGAGGTTCTCAATTCGGCCGGTATATTTTTTTTTCGATGTATGTATACCGATTTCGCCGAGGTTTCTGAACCGATTTACGTAATTCTTTTCTTGTTTGATGCGCAATAATTTCAAATTGGTCCCATAAAAATTTGATTTGTGTAGGCCCAGTAGTTTTTATTTTATGAGCATTTTTTTATTTACTTTCACCTATCTTTAAGGCTGAAATTCCTATGAATAATAATTGTGACGGCTGGTGTAAAGTCAAATTGTCATCACTACAGTTACCAAGGACTACTGACGTCTACACGACAAACTGGCCGGTCGTTAAACATAATAATTAGCAAAAAGGTTTGATGACTATTTCATTCATTATTTAGAAATGACAGTTTTAAGTTAGATGACGTAAGCACTCTGTCAAGTGTTCGCTAAATTCGCCACTAATTCATAACAAGGCGATGGCCGTGCTGATAATACATTCGCTTTACGTTCTAAAGGCGTGGGTTCAAATCCCAGTCATAACAGTTAGTGGATTTTGGTTTTTATTTAATTTGGAAAATGTTTATGAATATTTGGCAATTTCTTTTTTATCTTAGGTAGACTTTAAATAAACTAAAGTATAATTGGTCTATAAGTAGGATTAACATTATAATGTACAATAAAATAAAACTAATTATATAACTTAACTATCCTAAACTATAAAAAAGCAAAAGTATGAAAAGAAAAGTAAAGAAAATATAATAAAAAATTAAATTCCTCCGCAACGCTGTCGAGCGCTCGACAGCGTCAATGCTGCCAGCCTTTTGGCTGGCAGCATTGCCACGTTCAATGGCAATACTTATTCTCTCAGCGAGATATAAACCAGCCCTCTGCTCACGGGAAGCATCGATCAGCCTTCTGGCGATTTCTTTGTTTAATGCGCGTGCACTAGAGCCCCATGGCCCCAGCGTTTCGACCCCAAACGGCTCAAAAACGTAATTACCAGCCAGGTTTCCGTATTTGCGCCGTTTTATGGTTTCCGCCGATGCAGCAGCAGCGCCAACATCATCAAAATATTATTTAAATATTTCAAATAAAATTAGAAAATTCTAGAAACTTCAAAAAGGAATGGACAGACTGCCTCGTTGGTCTCGCGGCATATATGTGCGCGTGGGATTGGGAGGTCTCGGGTTCGATTCCCGGGTCGGGCAAAGTGTTATTGGGTGGCCATAGGAATAATATAGGAACTAATTGACAAAATTTTATAGAGTTTGGGCTCGTTCTCGTCCGATGAAAGAGTCAGAAGGTGGCGATACGAACTCAGTAATTACAAAAATCTATTTGAATTGCACAATGATGATAATGGTGACTTCAAAGACGTAAATCATGCGGTAATGCCATGATTTGTCGATTATTAATGAGACCAAGTCTATTAGCTCTCTGCTCAAAAGACTCATTCGCTAGACGCTCTTGGATCTTACCGAGTCTAGAATTATACTGTTTAAGAGTTTCTGGACGTTAACGTGATTTCATATAATTATGCTTTCCTGGCCAACAAACGTTTTTCAGGATCTTTAATAGTCTCACAAGAACGTAAAATTGTGTCCCGAAGAGCATTTTTACAGAGACGACTACTTTTATCCGTTCCCGTTTCTTGAGATCTATATTTTAAGGCGCGCAGCACCTTTTGTAGGTCTACCTATAACTAGTTGACAATACAACAATAGGTTCACTAAAAAGTATTAAATAAAAATAACTACGTTAAAAACAACCGACTTCAAAAACAGAAAAGTGAAAAATAATAAAGATTTAACATTCATTAAATAATACCTATTATTTATATGTGCTATTTACTAATTGGTTTGAAGTCGGTGCCAAATCAAATTTCAAAAGCCGTTAAATTAAAGAAGGCATTTCATAATTCACATGAATTCACATTCTGTTCAATACATTTTCGTATTAAATTTTTTCATTATTCTTCGTATTAACTGAAGCTGCTTATAATATTAAGATCAAATTGCTCTTTATTAGGTTTATTTATGCATCTTTATCTTTATAGTAGTCATTTCATTGTATTAATTTGCTCGTATTCATTTAAGTGGTTAAAATATTATTATTTGTTTAAGGCTTGGCACCGACTTCAAACCTATTAGTAAATAGCACATATAAATAATAGGTAGTATTTAATTAATGTTAAATCTTTATTATTTTTCACTTTTCCGTTTTTGAAGTCGGTTGTTTTTAACGTAGTTATTTTTATTATCACTTTATTATTAACTTGCTTTAGATGCCTGAGTCGTGTCTACTATCAAGATATTTTGTTGTGAACATGAGAAACCATTCGTATATTGTACATAATACCTATCAACTGCATCTGATACGACGCGATGAGTATCATTCCTCACTGCGTTGCAGTACTCGCACGTATTTCGATTTACTAACTTATTTAGCTGCAATCTAGTGCGCTCATTCATTTTATAAAGAAATGATAAATTAATTGTCTTAGTAGCTTCGTATTGTAAAAGGTTTTACTAGTGCGCAATAGACAGAAAGAAAATAATTTCTTATTTCAAAGAGTTTAAACTAAGAAGATAAATTATTTGTGAGGTTGGATAAAGTTGATTATTATGATTTTAAACGTAATTTAGCCGTTTTCTTAATATAAACTATTCTAAACTTAAGCATCGTTCTTTTGCGTTAGATGATCCAAAAAATTGTACCTACAAAGCTATGGATGATGAAACACATCGCAAGTTAGGTAGACTTCTTAATTATTGCTTTCAAAATGCGTTTTCATATTAAAAAAATGCATTTGAAAATAGCTTTCATACATACGCTTTAAGACAACAACTATTACTATAATAATATGATAAACTTTCAGCCAAAATCTCGATTTTAGTCTTAACAATTTTATGTAGCTGACATTTTAATATAACTGCAATAATTATAGTTTTCTTCTTGCTTTTATCCATATATCGCCCGATATCGGGTCCTGCTGGAAGCGCTTCCTGTAGGATGTCCGAATGTCATGCCGGAGTCCTGCCAGCTGTGCGCATTTTGTATGAAAAAATGTGTTGGTCCTTCCGGCAGTACGATGACCTTAGTTAGGCTTTGAACCCGCGTTTACAGAAGTTCTAAACTTTTTCGTTAGATAGCTTTCGCGTTTATATATTCCAAGATATCTATTATTTTGTCTATTAGAAGAAATACACCTTTATAGCAATTTCTTGAATGGCCACATTGCTTAGATCCATTGCAGATGCTGTATGTACTTAATATTTTTGATTATTTTCATACCACGATTAACATTTAAACCAACATATGTTACTACAACTGCTTTTTCCCCTTTATGCTGAATGCTCAGAATTAGGAATACCTACCCGCAACTGTTTATTATTTGCCTAGATTGTAACCACAATCCCAGATATTTCACTTATATAATTTTCACCAAATTGTTCTTGACCCCGTGCATTTCCTTTGCGGATTTCTGCAACGCGTTTCCCACGTGTATGGTCACGCGTCATCGCTTGTCAATTGAAGGCCAGCTGTGTTGACTAATTAATTTTACTACCCCGCGAAAGAGAAAGAATTGCTTTATTCAACTTTGATTTATATATTTTTCAGTACTGTGAGCGACAAAAGTTCCTCCGGGCGATCTATCATTATTATTTTCACGCCGGAGCAGTTGTGTCTGTTATACAAGACCCAGGTTCGCTCCTGCGTGGAATACTGCTCTCACCTTTGGAATGGCTCCGCTCAGTACTTATTGGACGCCCTCGATAGGTTGCAGCGGCGTGCTGTCCGTATCATCGGGGATCCAGAGGCCACTAAGACTCTTGAGTCACTGCAATTACGCAAAGACGTGGCCTCAATGGCTGTCTTCTACCGCATCTATCACGGTGAGTGCTCCGAAGAGCTCTTTCAACTAATCCCACCCTCTCCTTTCCTATCCCGAACGACACGTGCTGGGTTGAGGTTCCACTCTTACACGGTAGAACAGATACCGTCACGCACCAAACGGTTTGGCGCCTCTTATCTCTGCCGTACCATTAAGATGTGGAACTCTTTACCAGTCCACGTGTTTCCCTCCACTTATGATCCCGGGTCCTTTAAGCGGGGCGTGAAAAAGCTTTACTCAAGGCCGTCAAGGTGAGGGCCATCATGCCATAATGCCATGCTGGGATGATGTCCATCACTATGGGACTTCACTGACTGCTTAACATCAGGCACCATGGAGTCAATTTGTTCGGCAGAAATAAAAAAAAAATATATTAAATTGATTTATTGATTATTGAGCTCACCTGAAAATTGAAATAAATACACTAGTAGTCTAGTATAGTGTAGACGTCTGCTCAAACTAAAAAACACGTTTCTATTCACAGTTGAATTGTATCTATAGAATTCCCTAACCATCTTCTCCTACCTATCGTTACGTTGGCATACCTGTTGCTTCTCCGGTCCTGGTTATTTACGCGCTACGATATGGCACTATTCTGCACTAGGTATGTAAATGCTATCATAATCGATTTCGATAAATCATCCTGAAATAAACGTGAAACACGACCAATTCTGTCTATCTAATCACTCATAGAACACCTAAAACTTTACCACGAAATTTGGTTTTCTAATTACTGGTAAACATGGTGAAGAATATAAGTTATTAAATTAATATTTTTCCGACAATTCATCGAAAACAAAATTTTTACATGTATGTGTTTGTAGATTTTCGTAAAGAATTTTCAGTCTAAACTAAAACATCTGTAGGTCTGTAAAAAAAATACGCATTTAGCTAACACTAAGACGCAAAACACTTAGCATACTTTACAGTATAGTCGCGTCTGCTCCAGAAGTCAATAGATATAATATACCATGACTGCTCAAGCGGTTGCTTGTACCCATTTAGATCAATGATGGAGTAACTAGTAACTGCCCCGTGACAACAAGAGTGTAACGCCCACCTAAAGGATAAAAGATGTAGTAAATATAAGATGTAAGGAGAGCTCGGCGCGTGTAACATTTACATTGTCTCTCAGGTATCGCTTTACTATTTGTTAAATATTACATCGGCCTCTTTACGCCCCGGTCCCAGGCTCCCTTTTCTATGTAAACGATATTCTTTGATTTATTCTGGTGTTGTGTTAGATCCTGTATTTATTGAAGTTTTAGCTTGAAGTGGTGGCGGGTGAAATCCGAATCAAAAGACGTTATTATACCTACTAAGTATTAAAATAACCCTAAAGATACTGTATATTGGATTGCTTGTAATCTATATATTGCTGAGCTTTTATACATACATACATACACTCACGCCTGTTTCCGCGAAGGGGTAGGCAGAGGCATATTAAACGCCCACTTTTAGCCAGTGTTTTGATCCCACGTAATAGGTGGCGAGCCTATTGCCGCTTATCGGGATATTTTGTTTGCCAGAGCCTCGTCCGTTGATCGGCAGGTGCACCACTTGCAGGCGAGGTTGGCTTGGAACCCTACGTTCTTGGTGGGAACCCTATGCACCCTTTTATACACTTCTCAACATCAATTGCTTGGAAATGGTCGAGCTGGGCCGAGCGCAAGACTTAGCTAACATATATGGACAACACTGTGAGACCTGGAAACTGTTGTTCTGAGTTCAATTTTACTTTGCGTTGGCGTGATTTTCGTAAACTTACCGAGACACCAAAGGTGCTAATACCAGAATATTCCAGTGAAACATCACGCCATATCGTACCATGGCGTCAATCACATAAACGTTAGCTATACGCATAACGCGCAACAATCAGTATTCTCAAACAGAATGTAAATATATTTGTGTCCGCAGTTGTGCCGCGCTGGCACCAAACCCGCGGATTATGACGCGCGGTTGTTTCGAGCTGACAGCTCGCTCGCAGCTTCGCTCTGATGAGCTCATCAGTCAGACGGCTTATGTCATGTGTTCATGTGCACTTACCTGCTGTCGTGAAGCTAATACTCACGGTTTAGTTAGCGGGAACTGGGATTTATGGCTGCGGATCGACATGTGCTAAGTATACTTCAGAAATATTCGGCTATGTCTATTTTACTGTGTGATAACCCTTTTGTATAAAAAATAATAAATTATGGCCAAAAATACTTTCAAGGTATGCAGCTGTCGATTGCTCTCTGCGTATCGTATTACTTGTCCAACTAAATGATAGTTAATAAGCCCGGAGCCTAGCACAATTTTCCGTTCTTTAGTTATTTACTCGGATTAAAGGTCAAGAGCCACCCGGCACCCACCCCGCACCGCCTCGTCGTACGGCGTCCACTCGTTGTCGACAGGTGGTCCACGGGTGGACGCCGCATTATCACCAAAACGTCGCGCAGTCAACCAGCGGACCCTGCGCGGTCAACGAGTGAACGCCGCGTGGTCAACGAGTGGATGTCGCTTGGTCCACGAATTTTCAAGTAGTCTGTTAACAATTGGCATTAGGTCTACACCTGTGTTTCGTAATGTCAAATTTTACAAACCTTGAATTGGCACTCATAGCTGTCGCGCTTGATGAAGAATTAAATGAAAGACACAACAAAAAATCATTCGCGGGCAGCGCGCGGTCCGCTTCGGACCCGCGCGTTGGCGATGCCCAGTCAACGCAAGGCAAGCATGCGATCAGCGAGTTGTCACCGAGTAGTCCACCCGCCGTCGACGCATGAAGGGCTTACGACAGAGGCGATCCGGTGACGCTACGGAGTTGATGTAGTGAGCGCATACCCCACAGAACAATTAAAGGAGGTATGCGCTCACTACATCAACTCCGTAGCGTCACCGGATCGCCTCTGTCGTAAGCCCTACACGCGTCGACGGCGGGTGGACTACTCGGTGACAACTCGCTGATCGCATGCTTGCATACCCATACAAGTCCATATAAAGAATACTAAACGCACGAGGCGAGGTGGTGCGGAGTGGGTGCCGGGTGGCTCTAATGAGCTGTGACCTTTAAACGGCTTAAAATAGAGAAGTAACATTCTGTATTCTCAATCTGCCAGCACATGGAAGTTATCTTACAGAATATGGCATCATGGAACAGACTCTGCTTGGATTGGGATGACATGATCGCCTGTGAGTTGTAAAACTATTAAGGGTTCACTGTTGTTTACTACAGAACCCTAAACAAAAACAGTTACGCGATTACAATTACACACATTTTCCTCCTAATCAAAAGAATACGCGAACATACGGGTATGTTACAAAATCTCGTCACAAGAACGCTTTCGGCGTCATCAATATAAATAATTACGTGTATCGGAACATTTCTATAATCAAGCCAACGCGGCGACAAATTTCAAGGGGAATTACGTAAATCGGTTTAAAAGTACCTCCCAATGTAAGGTCGAAGGTAATTTTTTTCGAGTACGTCTCAAGTACGGTGAAGCATGTTTTTAAATTTTCGATAATAGTACCTCCACACTCGTAATGTCAACAGATTGAAGGTAAATGTAGGTATAACTTGTATTATGAACCTTCGCGAAAAACCAGCACCTTCTAGAAAAAATATACCCATCGTAATTATTTTTAAATGTTATTTATCTTATAGTAGTTTTCTCTATAGTAGTTTAGTTTTCTCGACCGTAGATGTCATTGCTCGGTTTTAAGATTGCTACTCATTGTAGTCATGTCACCGAGAAAGATTTAATTTTAATTAAAGTTATCTAGTTCACACAGCTAGAGAGACTGATAAGGACGCTACGTTAGTTGCTTTTAATTTTACTGTTTTGTTTCATTGTGTACTTGCTTCATCGTCATCGTTAGCCATGATAATAACCTACCTCACTGCACATTCACATCGTCAACGGTTAGGGCATAGTCCACCACGCTTATCAAGTTCAGGTTGAGAAACTTATCATGTCTTATTATTATAGAGAAATCTCAGACATGCAGGTTTATTCACAAAGTTTTCCTTCACCGCTAGCGATAATTAACTACCTATTTAAAATTATGATGTATCTCGACGACCGGTTGGCGTAGCGGGAGTGTTTGCTACGCCGCAGGTCGCGGGTTCGATTCCCGCTCAAATCAAAAATTTGTGTGCGTGAACATGGATGTTTGTCTTGGTCTTGGTGTTTCCATGTATAATATGTATGTATTTACAAAAAAAGTATATATGTACATGTTTGTCCATTATCTAGTACCCATAGCACACGCTCTGCTTAGTTTGGGACTAGATGGTGTTGTATGGTAGAATATAATTAACCGAATTCAAACAAAAAAAGAAGGAGGAGGTTCTCAATTCGGCCGGTATATATTTTTTTCGATGTATGTATACCGATTTCGCCGAGGTTTCTGAACCGATTTACGTAATTCTTTTCTTGTTTGATGCGCAATAGTTTCAAATTGGTCCCATAAAAATTTGATTCGTGTAGGCCCAGTAGTTTTTATTTTATGAGCATTTTTTTATTTACTTTCACCTATCCTTAAGGCTGAAATTCCTATGAATAATAATTGTGACGGCTGGTGTAAAGTCAAATTGTCATCACTACAGTTACCAAGGACTACTGACGTCTACACGACAAACTGGCCGGTCGTTAAACATAATAATTAGCAAAAAGGTTTGATGACTATTTCATTCATTATTTAGAAATGACAGTTTTAAGTTAGATGACGTAAGCACTCTGTCAAGTGTTCGCTAAATTCGCCACTAATTCATAACAAGGCGATGGCCGTGCTGATAATACATTCGCTTTACGTTCTGAAGGCGTGGGTTCAAATCCCAGTCATAACAGTTAGTGGATTTTGGTTTTTATTTAATTTGGAAAATGTTTATGAATATTTGGCAATCTTTTTTTTATCTTAGGTAGACTTTAAATAAACTAAAGTATAATTGGTCTATAAGTAGGATTAACATTATAATGTACAATAAAATAAAACTAATTATATAACTTAACTATCCTAAACTATAAAAAAGCAAAAGTATGAAAAGAAAAGTAAAGAAAATATAATAAAAAATTAAATTCCTCCGCAACGCTGTCGAGCGCTCGACAGCGTCAATGCTGCCAGCCTTCTGGCTGGCAGCATTGCCACGTTCAATGGCAATACTTATTCTCTCAGCGAGATATAAACCAGCCCTCTGCTCACGGGAAGCATCGATCAGCCTTCTGGCGATTTCTTTGTATAATGCGCGTGCACTAGAGCCCCATGGCCCCAGCTTTTCGACCCCAAACGGCTCAAAAACGTAATTACCAGCCAGGTTTCCGTATTTGCGCCGTTTTATGGTTTCCGCCGATGCAGCAGCAGCGCCAACACCATCAAAATATTATTTAAATATTTCGAATAAAATTAGAAAATTCTAGAAACTTCAAAAAGGAATGGACAGACTGCCTCGTTGGTCTCGCGGCATATATTATTATGTGCGCGTGGGATTGGGAGGTCTCGGGTTCGATTCCCGGGTCGGGCAAAGTGTTATTGGGTGGCCATAGGAATAATATAGGAACTCAGTAATTAATTGACAAAATTTTATAGAGTTGGGGCTCGTTCTCGTCCGATGAAAGAGTCAGAAGGTGGCGATACGAACTCAGTAATTACAAAAATCTATTTGAATTGCACAATGATGATAATGGTGACTTCAAAGACGTAAATCATGCGGTAATGCCATGATTTGTCGATTATTAATGAGACCAAGTCTATTAGCTCTCTGCTCAAAAGACTCATTCGCTAGACGCTCTTGGATCTTACCGAGTCTAGAATTATACTGTTTAAGAGTTTCTGGACGTTAACGTGATTTCATATAATTATGCTTTCCTGGCCAACAAACGTTTTTCAGGATCTTTAATAGTCTCACAAGAACGTAAAATTGTGTCCCGAAGAGCATTTTTACAGAGACGACTACTTTTATCCGTTCCCGTTTCTTGAGATCTATATTTTAAGGCGCGCAGCACCTTTTGTAGGTCTACCTATAACTAGTTGACAATACAACAATAGGTTCACTAAAAAGTATTAAATAAAAATAACTACGTTAAAAACAACCGACTTCAAAAACGGAAAAGTGAAAAATAATAAAGATTTAACATTCATTAAATAATACCTATTATTTATATGTGCTATTTACTAATTGGTTTGAAGTCGGTGCCAAATCAAATTTCAAAAGCCGTTAAATTAAAGAAGGCATTTCATAATTCACATGAATTCACATTCTGTTCAATACATTTTCGTATTAAATTTTTTCATTATTCTTCGTATTAACTGAAGCTGCTTATAATATTAAGATCAAATTGCTCTTTATTAGGTTTATTTATGCATCTTTATCTTTATAGTAGTCATTTCATTGTATTAATTTGCTCGTATTCATTTAAGTGATTAAAATATTATTATTTGTTTAAGGCTTGGCACCGACTTCAAACCTATTAGTAAATAGCACATATAAATAATAGGTAGTATTTAATTAATGTTAAATCTTTATTATTTTTCACTTGTCCGTTTTTGAAGTCGGTTGTTTTTAACGTAGTTATTTTTATTATCACTTTATTATTAACTTGCTTTAGATGCCTGAGTCGTGTCTACTATCAAGATATTTTGTTGTGAACATGAGAAACCATTCGTATATATTGTACATAATACCTATCAACTGCATCTGGTTCTGGTACGACGCGATGAGTATCATTCCTCACTGCGTTGCAGTACTCGCACGTATTTCGATTTACTAACTTACTGAGCTGCAATCCAGTGCGCTTATTCGTTTTATAAAGAAATAATAAATTAATTGTCTTCTAGCTTCATATTGTACAAAGATTTTACTAGTGCGCAATAGACGGAAAGAAAATAAATTATTATTTCAAAGAGTTTAAACTAAGAAGATAAATTCTTTGTGAGGTAGGATAAAGTTTATTATTAAGACTTTATCCGTAATTTAGCCGTTTTCTTAATAAAAACTATTTTTATACTTAAACATCGTTCTTTTGCGTTAGATGATCCAAATATAGTACCTACAACAAGTAATAGATCAATGACCTACAAAGCTATGGATGATGAAACACATAACTTAGATATACTTCTTAAATACACGCAAGTTAGATATACTTCTTAAATATTGCTTTCAAAATACCTTTTCATATTGAAAAATGGCATTTGAAAATAGCTTTGATACCTACGCTTTAAGACAACAACTATTACTATATGATACCCTTTTCAGCCAAAAGCTCCATTTTAGTATTAACAATTTTATGTAGCTGACATTTTTATAACTGCGATAATTATAGTTTGCTTCTTACTTTTATCCATAGATCGCCCGATATCGGGTCCTGCTGGAAGCGCTTCCTGTAGGACGTCCGAATGTCGTGCCGGAGTCCTGCCAGCAGTTCGCATTTTGTATAAAAAAATGACCTAGTCCTTCCGGCAGTACGATGACCTTAGTTAGGCTTTGAACCCGCGTTTACAGAAGTTCTAAACTTTTGCGGATAGCTTTTGCGTTTATATATTGCAAGATATCTCTATAATATTGTGTCCGCCCAAATGAACTTCAGTGACTTTTGGCCCTTTGATTCGATATCCGTTGAGTGAACTCAAGTGACTTTTGCTTTTTTTGCTATAATAATATACGTAACGTTTTAGAGTGAGCAATTACAGTGTTTTTAGTTTTGTAGCTGTTCACTCTACGGTGACTTGTCTTGTTATTTGTATAACTTCTTACTTCAATACATTTCCTAGTTAAAAAACATTGCAACAGTAATTGACGTTTTGTGTAATGGTTTATTTATTCTAAACTAGCTGACCCAGCGAACTTCGTATCGCCTTTTTAAGAGTTTTTATTTAATTCCCTTTTTTCCAAGCCCCTTTTCCAAAGTTACCATTGACTTAGCACTTAATCTCTTATCATGTCAGAGTCTATAAATGATGGACAAACAAATCTAGATTTTTATATAATATTGAATTCCCTATTCCTTAAAATATCGGAGAAGATACCCATATCGACTTTAAAAAAACCCGTCCGCCATCTTTGATTTCCTATCCACCATCTTTGATCACGAAATAGATGTTCTCTATTTGGATTCACCATCCCTTAAATCATCAAAGACGATACCCATAATGATTTTTAATATTTTTCCCGTCCGCTATCTTTGATTTCCTATCCGCCATCTTTTATCACGAAATAGATGTTGTATTTGGATTCTCCATCCCTTAAATCATCAGAGACGATATCCACACTGAATTTTAAAATTTTTCCCATCCGCCATCTTTGATTTCCCATCCACCATCTTGAATCACGAAACAGATGTTGTATTTGTATTCCCCATCCCTTTAAACATCGGAGACGATACCCATATTGTTTTTTTTTTAATTTCCCATCCGCCATCTTTGATCACGAAATAGATGGTGTTTTTGAATTCCCCATTCCTTAAAATATCGGAGACGATACCCATATCGACTTTAAAAAAAGCCCGTCCGCCATCTTTGATTTCCTATACCCATATAGAATAAATCCTGTTCGTTTAGCCTTTTTTGCCTTTGACCCAACCCTCGGCTCGTTTGACCATTTTATTATTTTTGTCTGGCCCCTAAAAGTTGTGGCGTAATTTTAAATAGCCTATAGCCTTTCGGAATAATTGGGCTATTTTACAACTTATGGTAGCCTATATTCGTCTCCATCGTCCAATATATGTATCTCTATATTAAAATTCAACAAAATTGGTTCAGCCGTTTTTGCGTGAAAACGGAACATACGTACATACACAATTTCGAATTAATAGTATTAAGTAGGGATTATCAATGGGTTTCTTCTGACATGAAGCCCGCTGGGCGGCAGCACTGAGACTTCAGGTCCGGAAACTGTCAAAACTGCCATCAAACAAAGAAGTATATCAACGCGCACGCGAATTTGAACTTTATGCAGCGGTAATAAAATACAAATTGACTCTACGTTTTAGTTAGAAAACGTTTGTATGGGAAAAAGAAAAGCGCTGTTTTTAGGGTTTTTCCGGCAATTATTAGATTTTTTCTCGCCGTAAAAACCATCTTTGAACTTCAACGAACATTTAAAAAAAAGAATTGGCCAAATCGGTCCGGGCGTTGTTGAGTTATGCGCTTACCAACACATTTTTCGATTCATTTTTATATTATAGATAAACCATTACACAAAACGTCAATTGTTCCCGTGAGGTACCTCATGTACGCGTTACGGCGCGCGAAGTTAGTGATAGCCTTTTATGTTATTTTGGGTTGTAAATGAGTATTTTTAAGTAAATAACTTATTAAATGATAAATTAGTAATACATATATTCTAGGTGTATGTAATCAAATTTTAAGCTGAGAGTAAGTATATTTATTGAAAACATACCAAGAAATGTTACACAAAAAAATTTTTACGCCGTCGGCAAAAATTTCGCGCCAATTGATAAAATTATTTTAATTACTAAAAAGTGGTGATTTTTTTTATCGCATGTAGACATAACCATTACGTCGATAAAAGTCATAAAATACATATGTCACCGATTTACTTTTTAATATAAACCCGTTAAAAGTTAATATAAACGTGTTTTCAACGCTCGTCGATGTTTGACACTAAGTATAATAAATTAGAAACCAAATATCAACAAACACTTGCTAACACTTGAACGAGTCATTCATTAGCTTTAAGAATAAAATCACTTCAGAGCAGATTCGTGTTACATACGAGTCGACAAAAAATTGTTTATGTTATCGCGCTGCGGCGGCCATTATAAGCTATCGGGTTTCACCGGTCGGCAATTTAAAGATAACGGCGCATTCATCACAGCAGATAAGAAGAAATAAAAGCCTTATAGCAATTTCTTGAATGGCCACATTGCTTAGATCCATTTGCAGATGCTGTATGTCATCATCATCAGCCCTTTATACTGTCCCACTGCTGGGCACGGGCCTCTTCTCACTATGAGAAGCGTATGGCCATAGTCCACCACGCTGGCCAAGTGCAGGTTGGCAGACTTCACATGTCTTTCGAGAACATTGTGGAGAACTCTCAGACATGCAGGTTTCCTCACGATGTTTTCCTTCAACGTTTAGCAAGCGATAATTTACAATTGAACCTATGTACTTAATATTTTTGAAATTATCGATAGTTATATTATTTTCATACCACAATTAACATTTAAACCAACATATTATTATGTTACTACTACTACATTTTCCTCTTTATGCTGATTGCTCAGAATTAAGAATAGCCGCAACTACTTATTATTTGCCAAGATTGTTACCACAATCCCAGATATTTCACTAATATAATTTTCACCAAATTGTTCTTGACCCCGTGCATTTCCTTAGCAGATTTCTGGAACGCGCTTCCCACGTGTATGGTCACGCGCCATCGCTTGTCAATTGAAGGCCAGCTGTGTTGACTAATTAATTTTACTACCCCGCGAAAGAGAAAGAATTTCTTTATTTTCAACTATGAATTATATTTTTTTCAGTACTGTGAGCGACAAAAGTTGCTTTAAGTCTTGCTAGCAGGACACCGGGCGATCTATCATAATTAAATTGATTTATTAATTATTGAGCTCACCTGAAAATTGAAATAAATAGACTAGTAGCCTAGTACAGACATGTGCTCAAACTAAAAAACACGTTTCTATTCACAGTTGAATTGTATCTATAAATCCCTAAGCATCTACTTCTGCCTATAGTTACGTTGGCATACCTGTTGCTTCTCCGGTCCTGGTTATTTACGCGCTACGAAATGCCACTATTCTGCACTAGGTATGTAAATGTTATCATAATCAATTTGGATAAATCATCCTGAAATTAACATGTAACACGACCAATTCTGTCTATCTAATCACTCATAGAACACCTAAAAGTTTACCACCGTTTTAATGTAGCCATTTTTAAAACTTGTTTCAATATTGAAGAGTTAACACTACGTTGTCGTGTGAAAATACATTCTCAAGATTTCCACCAGATAGTCCAATTGAGTCGTATGATAAATCAATTTACTTTCTGATGCAAATGTCCGCTGAACGAGCCCGTTTCCCCGCAGCCGGCGAGCCACGCCGGGGCGCGCGCTAGTAGCCATTCTGGCGACAAGCACGAAATGTATTGTCAACCGTACCGTCGGCAAATTACGTTTAAATTGCTTTTAGAATTTTGACTTTGTGAAGAAAATAGGTTAGTTCCGATCGTATGTTATGATTTGTGGATTGTGATTCCTGAATGTGGCAATCATTTGTACGTTTAAAATGTGAAAACGAGTTTGATATTTTTGATTTTTCTTCAGATTGCACGAGATATCGCTTCAAAATTATGCAAAAAGTAAAACGTATCAAGTGTTCCCTGGTCGTAGTCACGTTCCCTTTTATTCCCAATAGTTCTTGTTTGTAACTGGTTAGATCGCTGGCGGTCACAAACCTATTGATATCGGTTTGATACTACTGTATTAACATGATTATTCTCTTCAAGCAATCTCTAAGCCTGGAGATTAAACTATAGTCACGAAAACGCCATGTTTTAAAAAAAATCGTGGCGGTAATGATTTAAATATTTATTAAAACAAGCTGCGATTCTATTTTGTGTGTGCACGGTACAAATGTCAAGTTAATGGATTATTGTAATAGCGAGGAAGTGGAGACAATGGGCCAGGTGCGTCAGATTTAATTTGGGCAAAGGGCTCAACAATCCAATATGGATATCAGGACACCCTGTATAATCGTTATTGTTGGATCATGCATAATTACTTCGTTAACTTTGATACCCTCGGATTGTATCAATCGGATATTATGTTATAAGACTAGTTGTTACCGTCGGCTACACTTGCTTTTTACTCAACGGGTACCTATAGAAGTGAAGACGTCACAACTAATTGCTTTACTTTATTTAGTTAGATAGAACTTGTTGCTAGAATTAGTTACGAATGTATAAAGTTTGAAATAAAGTGTGGAAGCTTTGTAAAACAAACACATCAAACACCGTTTATAATATTACAAGATTGAATTCTTTTATAGACTCACGCCTGTATCCCCGAAGGGGTAGGCAGAGGTGTACCATTACACCCACTTTTCGCCTTGAATTTTTAGGTCCCACGTAATAAGGGGCGAGCCTATTGCCGTTGCCGGGCACATCACCAGACTCCGAGCAGCTACTGAGAATTCGGAAAAACCCAATAACACTTTTGCTCGACCCAGGAATCGAACCCGGGACCTCCGATCAGCAGTCGCGTTTGAATAAGGCCTAGTTAAAGAAATTAGTAAAGAAAGTTAAACTATACGGACGATTGCACTCTTCAGCCTTCTAACTATTTCCACACACGAAACTATACCAAAACATCGCTCCGTTATGACGTGAAATAAGATCAAATATTTTTTTGCATTTACTATATTAAGTTTGTATTATGAAGTAACGGGAACAACATCAATATTCTTGGCGGCACTTGTTGTGCAAACAAAGTTGCGTTCAAGTCGCGACGTGATAATGTCTTCGTAGAGTCAACCCAGTACTTGTGTACTTGTGTACTTGTGCTCCACTGAACACGCAGCCGTGCTGATGCCATTGTTCGACTTTATTCTTATTTCCTTGTGGCCTACTTCGTGGGGAAGCGATGTAAGCGATGGCCCAAGGTTCAATATGATCGTAGGTCGTACAAGCCAAACGTTGTGGATTTGAATTACACTGCTTCATTTGACATCAACATCATCTGCCTTGTAAATATTCTGTCCCACGGTTGGGTATATGCCTCTTCTTTTCATGGGTAGGGATGGCAATAGTCATCCACACTGGCTACGTATGGGTTGGCTGACTACACTCTTTCTACAAAATTATGGAGAATTCTCAGACATTCTGAAGAACAGACATTTGAAGATTTTTTCTGCAGCGTCTAGCAAGCGCTAATTAACAATTTAATCTGCACCTAGCTTTGAAAAGTTAAGTTGAGACCCTTTGCTTAGCAGGACGTTAATTTCTCCTACAGACATTAGCACACTTCTTATTTCTTTCATGAGCTTCAATAATGATTGATTTATTCACTAAGTATAAAACAAATATGCAAGCAGTTTGGATAAAAAAAACTTGTCCATTAATCAGACATTCGCTAGAGTTCAATAACGTCACATTTAGTGATTAAAAGATATTTCTGTTCACCCAATCTGTACAGCACCATATTCCAAACTTTAATTTAAAAAATCTCAACTTGTTTTGCAGTCTAACAGTCGGTTGCAGAAAGCTTCAAATTAACTCTTTATCACTTAAAAGGAGATTATGGCTAATGTGTGTCATAATTTAATGACGTTGCACAAACAAATTTTACGCTTGGTTTCATTTAACTAATGCCCACAAGTGAACGAAAAGAGTGAACATTTCCGTTTAGTTATATGCACAATAATCTATGAAATAATGATTACATATATTAAGGAGGTATAATTATAAATATACATATTTAGTAAATCTGTGGTCAAGACTATCAAAACGTTTGTCAAAAATTGACATGTTTATGTTTTTGTTGTATTGAATCATTATTACGATTTTAATTAAAATTGTTACGTTTTAAGCTGAAAAGTCGAGACAATTCATACAGCGAGGGAGACTGGCGCTAATTATAATGATTGACCATATAATGCAGTTAATACCATTTGTTATGTATGTGTTTAAAAGCTGGAAGTATATTTACTGGCTCGACAACACACCATGCACGCAGATACGCGTCCGCCCTCGCTCTCCGGCTCTCGCGGTCCAACCACAGATTATACACTAAGACCACAGAGTAATAGTGTCACTGTGTAGCGCACCTCGTCACACCGTGAGCACGAGACAGTCTAGTTTATCATAGACTAATAAACACAAACACTACATCTCTTTCTTGTCAAAATCTTTATTTTGAATTGAATACAAGTACTTAAACATTTCAGATCATACTCCATATTAATAATTATTAATATTAGTAATTTATTGTCCCTCATTGATTTCAGGATTCTCAGTTTCATCTTGTTCTTCACTTATGGCTTTCCATTGTCCTTCAATTCTTTTTAAATGTAATATGTTCCGTCTTAGCTTTTGTCCCGTTTCCTCGTTTCTGACCGTTACGTCACCATCTTTTGCCATTTCTACCACATGCGGTGTTGGATTATAATTTAACGTAAGTTTGTTTGGTCTGTTCATTTCCTTTACGTACACCTTGTCACCTACATTCAAATCAGAATTCCGTGCCTTCCTTCTGTTATCTCCATAACCTTTCCCCTTCTCCTTTTGTTCTCTATCCTTGTCCCTTATTTCTGTGTCGTCGTCTTTATTATTTATGTCTTGTAATGTAGGTATTTTGTCTCTGTTTAGACGTCTGAAAAATAATTCCGTTGGCGTTTTACCCGTCACAGAATGGGGAGTCGAATTATACATCATTAGAAATTCATTCAAACACTCTTGTAAGTCTTTCTTCTCAAGTTTTCCAATCTTTAAACGCTTTAATATGTCTCGATTTTGCCTTTCCACCTCCCCGTTTTGTTGCGGCCAGTAGGGTATGGTATTAAATAGTAGTATGTTACAATGCTTACAAAATAACTTGAATTCGTCACTAATGAACTGACGTCCGTTATCGGCAGTGATTGATGAAGGGTAGCCTAATCGGCCAAATATTTCTTTCAGTAACCGAATTATTACAGTACTGGTAATAATTTTCGTAATTTTTATCTCTTTATAGCGACTGTAATAGTCTACTACCACAAAAAGATAGTCACCACTAGGTAATGGGCCAAGTAAGTCCATGGCAACATCGATCCAAGGTCCTTCTGGCAGTTCGCGACGCTTCATAGGAGTAGGTGGATTTGGTAACCCAACCAATGTGCAACCCTTACAACTCTTTACTAGGGTCTCGGCGTCTTTATCTATCCTTGGCCACCATACTTTGCATCTCAAACGACCCTTCATTGCCACGATACCTGGGTGTCCCTCGTGTGCCGCGTCTAAAACACTTTTCCGTAGCTTAGAGGGTATCACCAATCTATTTCCTCTTAAGAGCACGTTGTCATAAAAACATAATTCATTCTCAAAGATTTTATATCCTTTGACGAAATCGTCCCAGTCATTATTGTAAATGCCTTTTTTTACTTTACATATTTCCGCGTCTTGTTCCGAGTGCGTCTTAATCTCCGCCATAGAAACTGCGCGTGGTCTTGCGTTTTCCACTATTTGATAGACATGTCCGTCGCCTTTGGTTTTGGATTGATTTGTGTTCTTACATAATCGGGACAGCGGGTCTGCTATATTTGACTTGCCAGGCTTATATTTAATTTTATACCGATAAGCCTGCAGCCTTAAAACCCATCGCTCTATTCGAGCACATGGTTTAGACTTAGCTCCAAACAAGATCTCCAAAGGCTTATGGTCAGTGATCAAGTCAAACTCCTTGCCAAACAGAAACACATTGAAATGTTCTATAGCCCAAACTAAAGCCAGAGCCTCTTTTTCGGTTTGGCTATACCTTCTTTCGCAGTCTGTTAACGTTCGGTTTCCAAACGCAATTATCCTGGGACCATTAGCATCGATCTGAACTAACACTGCACCCAGTCCAACCGGGCTAGCATCAGCTATGACTTGAGTTTCATCATGAACATCGTAATATCCAAGTGTCTGGATCTTTTTTAACGTTTCTTTTAGCAAAGAAAAAACGCGATCTTGTTCGGTCGACCAAAATTCTTCAATGTTTGCATTTTTGGCAGATTTCTGTCTTAATAGCTTCTTCAATGGCTCAGTTATGGTAGCCATATTGGGTATCCACTTATTGATATAATTTACAAGGCCTAAAAAACTTTGTAATTCTTCTACGGTGTGTGGCACCTGAAATTGAGCTACACTTTCTATATATTTGTTGAGTGGCCTGACACCCTCAGGGGTCAGCTCATGTCCAAGAAAATTAACCTTTCTGACTTTATATACACATTTGTCATCGTTAAGAAGTACATTATTTTCTTTGAGTACTTGCAACACCCTTTGAAGGCGTAACTCGTGTTCCTGTTCTGTTCGGCCAAAAACAAGAATATCATCGATAAAATTTATAGCGCCGTCACATTTCAGAAGAATTTTTTCAAGTATTTTTTGAAATAGCTCCGGTGCACAGGTTATGCCGAACATAAGACGCTTATATCGGTAAAGACCTTTTGAACTAATAAAAGTTGTGATGTGCCTGGAATCTGGATGCAATTCCACTTGATGGAATGCGTTCTTTATGTCTAGCTTGGTAAAATACTCGGCTTTTCTTATCTTCGGCAGAAGATGTTCCATAGTTGGCAGAGGATGATTTTCACGCATTATGGCCATATTGGCACGTCTCATGTCCACACATAAACGTAACTCCCCATTATCTTTTAATATAGGCACCATGGGTGATATCCATTTCGATGGTCCATGAACTTCTTCTATTATATCGCTTTCTAGTAATTCCTTGATTTTAATTTCAATTTTTTCTTCAATTGGTATAGGTATACGCCGATATGGCTGCGATACAGGTTTTTGTGAATCATCAATGGGTATCTGTACCAAGACATCTTTAAATTTTGGAAACGGTTTGTTCTTAATTTGGTTGACTTCGATACCCAGTTTCAGAACGCCAAGATTTATGGCACTATCTTTGCCTAGTAAGTTTCTAGATCCATTCGCGATAACGTATATGTGTGTACGCTCTTCTCGGCTATTCACTCTGATCACTGTCTCAAAAGACCCTACAATATCCAATGGAGTTTTACTACCATACGCCAAAAGCGTTTTATCTGTTTTTTTATTTTGGTTTAAACACATCACACCTTTTTCTTTTAACTTTTCCCATGTCTGATCCGTAATAAGATTATACTTTGACCCTGAATCAATCAGCATTTTTGTTTTTATACCTCCTATGTTACATTCTATATTAGCGTCATTGTTAACATTAAAAACGTAATCGACTTCATCTTCTGTAACATTATCAATGTCTCCCCGTTTCCTTTGTTTGGTTGGTCTCCCTTCTTTTTGTTTATAATTTCCTTCTATTTTCCTCTTTCTAAGTAATTGCGACTTGCAATATTGTCTAAAATGCCCTGCTTTACCGCAATGATAACAAGTTTTACCTGTTGCTGGGCAATTCTTATCACTTGAGGTGTGTTTGAAATTTCCACATCTGCCGCACCCTTTGTCCTGAATTGATTTGGGTTTCTTAATATCAAATTTTGAAACATTTATATTCCCTTTGACAAAAGCAACATCATTAACGTCATGGCTCTTATTTTGCTGTCCATATTCTTCCAATTGTCTACTGACAACTTCCAGTGTATTAGCTTCAGTAATTATCTTATCTAGTGTTATACTGTCACCAATTGTCAAAATTTTCTTTCTCAGATCGATTGACAAGCACTTCTCTGTAACTTGATCTATCAAATGCTCTTCAGGCTTATCAAATTGGCATTTTTCTGCTTGATTCCTTAACCTGACTAGGAATTTTTCAAACTTTTCGCTCTCCTCTTGTCTAATCAGGCGGAAAACGTGCCTTTCGTAAACTTTACTCTGTTTAGGAATAAAGTAATCGTTTAGTTTTTGTAATGCTATTTCAAAAACATTATTGTTCTCAGATGGTTCTGCATTAGCTCCTGGCAGGTTATAGAATATCTCTTGAAGGCTTGACCCACCCAGTAATAATAATGTCGCTCTTTTCTTTACTGGCGTTGTAATGTCTGCTGCTTCTAAATAAATGTTTAGAGACCGCTTCCATTTTTCCCATCTTTGCCCTAATGACGCATTTTCGCCTTCTACTTCGAGTTTTTCCAATGATGGTAAATTGCTGGACATCATCATGAGCAATTTGGGACGACCTGAAAGTAAAAGTACTTGTTTTTGCAACTTTGTTTCGTTTTCCAATTTAATGGAGATACATTTCTACTACAGTTTCCCAATTTAATGGAGGTACTGTTTACCAAAATTTCCAATTTAATGGAGGTACATTTGTACCACAGTTTCCCAATTTAATGGAGGTACTGTTTACCAGAATTTCCAATTTAATGGAGGTACCTTTGTACCACAGTTTCCCAATTTAATGGAGGTACTGTTTACCAGAATTTCCAATTTAATGGACGTACATTTGTACCACAGTTTCCCAATTTAATGGAGGTACTGTTAACCAGAATTTCCAATTTAATGGAGGCACATTTGCACCAGTTTCCCAATTTAATGGAGGAACGTTTGTACCAGTTTCCCAATTTAATGGAGCTATGTAACACATAGTGTGTATAGTGTGTACCTACTCAAAGTCAAAGGTCTAAATAATTAATTGGTCTTATTAATTAAATTGTAATTCCTTATAATTCGTTTTAAAAGGAGACATTTGTCTTAAATACTCATTGATGGATTAAAATGCCTAATTAATTCAAAGTCATTTAGGTAATGTTTTTTTTTTTCTTTTAAAGCATATATATGTTATTAGACTCGGGGCCAATTCTCCTATTTTTATATGACATTGTTGATATTATATTTTGAACAGACTCAGAAGCAGTATTCTGATAACCCAATGTCATTATCGTATAATTTGAATTATAAAAGTTCGTCGTTGACACATATTTTGACACTTGTTTGAATTTACGATCTCGTTACAACTTCGTTCAAATATCAGATAATTTAGAAGAATAGGTACGTACGCTTTTTGTGACGTATGACAGTGACATGATATCGAAGCTATAATTATTCATTTAGTAAAATTGGACCCGTCTAATGCAAAGAATGATCATTGGATTCCGTTAGCAAACAGAAAATAATATATTATGCTGCATTGCTTACTTATTATTGTTACAACAAAAGTATCATGAAATTCACATTTCAAAGTAAGAATATTATGGAACGAAAATAAACAAATGAATTCGTTTGCTGAAAATTCACAGAATTCACTAGCGCTTATCTACAAACATAATGCCCCCTATTATGTTTTATTTTTCAAAATAAATTAAATAAATCTGACCTTAATCCTCGTCGCCACTTGTTATGTATGTGTTTAAAAGCTGGAAGTATATTTACTGGCTCGACAACACACCATGCACGCAGATACGCGTCCGCCCTCGCTCTCCGGCTCTCGCGGTCCAACCACAGATTATACACTAAGACCACAGAGTAATAGTGTCACTGTGTAGCGCACCTCGTCACACCGTGAGCACGAGACAGTCTAGTTTATCATAGACTAATAAACACAAACACTACACCATTCATGAATGATGATTTTCTATAACTTGAGTAAATACGCCATCGTAGCGATGGCGTATTTACTCAAGTTATAGAAAATATTGTGTTTGTATTAATATAAAAATATCAAATAAGAAAATGCCCAGTTATTTTATTTATGTGGAAGTCACAAGATGAGAGAAGAGAGAAGGAGTTAAGCTGTTACACTATTCAAGATATTGGTTAAATTGCATACGATAAAGAAATATTTTTATATCTTTTGTTTGTAATGTGTTTTGTTGTCATAATTCAATTAGATACAATAAAGACAATTATTTTTACACTGATGGAGAAGTATCTCTTCTTGCACTGGTATAGTTTGGATGATGATCTCCTCTGCTAATAATAATGTTAACATGAGTACAATCCAAAGCACCTAGGACACGTGGAAATCCATCAATTTCATAGAAGCTAGCTGCAACTCGACGTAGATCTTAAATGTAGACGTAGAACTTTCCTGTTTACCAATTTAAAACATTTTGAGCTTAATTTTGCAAGGGCTTGAGAACTCTTTGCACTAATCTACACACTGGATTTGTGTTTATTTGATAATCACCTAAGACCTGTTCAGTTGATAAGCTCCTGTGGCAAAAACCCTCAAACAAATTAAAAACTGTGTCAGACCATCAACATAATTATTTATTTCTTTGAGACATGGGTTCCTTA
Source organism: Euclidia mi (assembly GCA_944739405.2). Classification (NCBI taxonomy): domain Eukaryota; kingdom Metazoa; phylum Arthropoda; class Insecta; order Lepidoptera; family Erebidae; genus Euclidia; species Euclidia mi. The sequence continues at coordinate 705,134 of OX123198.2, read as the reverse complement.
TCTACAATGTTTCGTATTTGGTCATCTGCTTCTATGGATACTCTGTATGCAATACGTAATTCTCGTGCCTTGAAAATGAATTCGCTTTGCGCTTTGGAATTTGACCGCGAGAAAAATCTTCTTCGGGATCAGAATCAGACAAAGATGAAAGACTAGTTAAGATATAACTTAGGTATTCATTGTAAACCACTTCAATACCGTAAAAGACTAGGTACAATGTATTGAAATATATTATTTAATAGAGCTATATTTGGCAACAAACACTTCAATGTACCATAAGATATTATGGAGCAGAGATAAATTCAACAACAATAGAGCTTTAATACCTCACTAAGCTCAAATTAGATTTTAAAATTCACATCTGTCATATTTAAAATTCTCACGTGTCAATTCACGCTAATGGCTGTTTGTGCAACGTAAAACGCACTTGAATGTAGGCTTTGACTCTTCTTAAATTAAATTTAATAAAGTATTAAATTTTACAAGAATTTGGCTTTGTGCAACGACTTAATAAGAGATTAGGGTTTAATCTCGTTTTAAAATTTTAAATATCGTTGCTGCAACCGGCTGTTAACCAATCGATGCGATGATGACACGTAATTCAACACATTTAAATCCACAAAATGACTTTGGCTTATGACAAGTCGCATTTTACGCACAAGTCTAGTCTCGATATTCTCTACTTTAAACCTAAAGTTCTATTGGCCCGACAATAAATGGTATATACTGACAGTTTGCAAAGTATGAATTCTCACATATTTTATTCAGGAATATTTTATCTTTCGTTTCGCTTGAGTGCGCGTGCATTCTTGTTAATCGTATGTCAGTTCTCAATCCAGAAGGTTTGTGTTAGGTACATAGATACAACTCTAGGTTTTGATGGTAAGCTATCGCGCGTGTAAATTGTGTATACTTAAATTTTAATTTTTCGGTTTCCATCCAGAACAAATATTTGAGTAACGAGCATGGTTAGGTATATAGAAGTATGTTACAAATTATATATAAATGTTACAGGTACGCCCTTTCTTTCTTTAGGAGCCATAAACAAAGTACTATAAATGAGATTGATATTTAATAAATTATGGGCATTATGATATAATTGTATTATGATGTCAATACCCAAAGATAAAATAAGACATTATGGTATTATACCCTCAGGTAGTGATAGCTTAATGGAGATACCAACTAACTGCCATGCAGAGGGTATCGGGTTCATATCCAGTGCGCGTATCCACTGCATGATTTATGTGCGTATTTGACTAGTTAATTATCGTTTGTCCCGTGCCTTGGAGAGCACGTTAAGCTATCGGTCTCGGTCGTAGGGAAGATTTTTTTTTATGTCATAAGCGGCAAATGAGCAGATGGATCGCCTGATGGTAAGCAATTACTGTCGCCCATGGACACAAGCAACACCACAGGAGTCACAAGTGCGTTGCCGCCCCTTGGGTTAGGAGAAGGGATGGGAGGAGGAGTGGGATGAGGGAGAAGGAATAGGGGATAGGGCCTCCCACACTCTCACTCACCGAACGAAAAGCAACAGTTTAGGTACTGTTACTTTACGTCGATTTTCTGTGAGAGGGTAGTACTTCCCCGGTCAAGCCGGCCTATTCATGCTGAAATCAATCAGCAAGACCAGACCGTCAAAGTTATCTTAAAGGTAGTAGATTACCTTTAAGATAACTTTGACGGTCGTTATATCAGTAACTTTAAATAAGCTGAAACTAATCTAAACCATGGAATATCGCTATCTCGACGGGTTGCGTAGGTCAGACAGGCAGTCGCTCGGTGAAAAAGGTAATATTCAGACCAAACCGGTTAGGCTAGTAAGCGTACCATGGATTGAAACTGAGATAACGCTTGTATGAATGTTATGACACTCTTTCAGGCAGGAAAAGGAATCTGTGTGGCTTAACAAGACAAATGCAACGGCGGCGTTAGGTATTGCATCAAATTCTGTTCTGCTCGTCAGTTAAACTATCAAGTCCTTTTCTCCCAAGCAACCTCTAAACATTTTACTTAATTAAAAAAAATATATAAAAGCCATCTTCATTACTTAGTACGGTATAAATATCTAAAATATAGTATCTTCCAGGGAAGCGTTCTCAAAAATAATCCTAAAGGGTGGTATATGGCCATATCTAAGAGTCATGACACTATTTTCTACATCAACTTACTGATCAAGGTTAAATTTATCGGTTGAATACGTTATGTACCTGAAATATAATAGATTCTTCGGCACAAAGTAATATAGTTAAACCTACTACAAAAACCGAAAGGCCTGCATTACATTCTCAGAAGATTTTGTAAAGAACATTCCTTTGTTTGTACGCAGCTCTCGTGTATCAGTACGGGAGTACTTCTTATAAAAGTGCAGTGCGACTTGAAACGCATTCCGATGTAGAGACAGGCTCTCGGCCAAGAGACACCGCTCGTCCAGCGCTCATTGTGATGTCAATCGCAACTACAAAATGCAGCTGTAACTAGAAACTTAACAACTAGCTTTCTGAAATCATTCAGGCAATTCTTTTATTATATTGTTGTAATTGTTTGAGTATATGCAATAGAAGTAAAGGTAATGGAATATGAAGAATGGTAAGCGCTAAGCACATATAGGATAGGTGCCAGGCTGTATCTTTTTGACGTATTTTCAAGCTGTTAGTGAGCATTGTGTTACAAGCCAACTACATCCGTTAAATGTCAGAAACTTTTTGTAAAGTACAAGTGTATACGCATGTAGTATTTAGATTTGTATGTCTTATTTTACTCAAAATTATATTTCAGTACTCATCTTCCTGTCAGCAGCATATTAAACAACTTAAACAGAGATCAGTTTAATTATCAAGTTTATAAAGTGTCGGCAGGTGAGGCGCTTGATGCCAATTAAAACTTTGGTCACAGAGCTAAAACACTTAATAGAAAATGTGACTAGTAGCCAAAAAAGAAAACTATTTTATTTGAGAAACCCTACAAACTCGAAGAGTCAACTTTCTCCTTGAATAAGTTCTTATAAATCGTTTCTTTACACAATGTTTGTGCCAATTATTATCTGATTTTTAGCCAAATTGCAATTGTAACTTATTTTTAAGTTACATTGAAGGTATGTACGGAATTTATTATTTATCAAGTGAGATCAGGTAAATATTGTTTTACCTCGATGTAGGGACGGCTGTAGTCTCGGATAGATCAATCCACTGTCTTTTCTAACTAGGATCGCAGTTGATGACCGACAGATTGTTACATTAATTTGTGAGCAACTTTGCCAAATTATAATTTAGCTAAAACGACCACATTATAGAATAAACTTGCACATACTCAAACTATTCAATGTATAATAAGTATGTATTTACAAAAGTATATTTAAAAAAGTATATATTATATGTATGTTTATCCATTATCTAGTACCCATAGTACAAGCTTCTGCATAGTTTGGGACTAGAAGGTGTTGTGTGAATGTGGTAGAATATTATTATTATATTATTATTGTAGCCTTATTACAAAACATGGTCTAAAAATAAATCGAAGTTTAAATTTGATTATACCTAGACTATAGGCACATTTTTGTTAAACTAATATCACTAAAATTCTAAGGAATAAATGTTGCGTCAAAATAAATAACTTATATAAAAAACCCTTTTTTTTAATGTCAACCAAGGATTAAATCTGATTTTATATTTAAACCTCATTTTGTAATGAGGCCCTTGGTATTTATACTTAAAACCACAAGCAGTGGGCCTTAAACCGTCGTATTTATTTCACATATATATGTAGATTATTTAGATAGATTATTTATTTATTACCTTTCAGGCAGCGATAGCCTAGTGGAGATACCAACAGACTGCTACGCAGAGGGTATCGGGTTCGAATCCACGGCGCACACCAATGACTTTTCGGTTCGGAGTTAGTTAGTTGGACAGGTGTTTTCCGCACTTAGCCACTGAATTGGGTCATTGTGCGTGAGCAGTGACGCGGTTGTCGTCTGCTACTCATACCATGCAAGCTCCTTCCAGAAGGCCATGAGTTGACCAGTGTTGCGTATGGCTTCGCTCATGGTTCTGGGATTGTTCAGGAAACTCGTCCGTTGGTCGCTCACGCTGCACACACGGCAAAAAGACTACTTTAGGCGGCCAAAAAGCAATTTATCAACATAAAGATAGAATCTAAATTAGCTTGTATTTTTTTAGTTAGATAGCCGTCCCATCATAAAGCACCTAAGTCACCTTTGTTATGTTCACAACCAAAGAATGCCAGGGTCCGGCAAGCAAGCGAAGCGATGGTACGGTTGGTTGCTTTCTATACCGTCAAGTAACATCGCGCATATTTTTCGTTCGTTTCGTGGTTAAGTATTAACAGTGGTGGAGAATATGGAATCTACAGGTATGTACATTTTATTCATGCATTATAATAAATGATAATGTAATCGTAGGTATTAAAATATTATATTGCGGATTTAGACAAATTTCTCTTTAAAATTTATGTTTTCTTAGACTTACAAAAAAAGTTCCGCTAGGTACCGCTTTCTGTCTTTGATATTTGCATTTAGTCGTTAGTTCTCTCTTATTATTGTAAATTTTAAGAACTCAAATCAACTCATTGTGACACTATCCTCTTTTATTTACAGATAGTCGGTGTGATCCAATTCACTCGAAATTACATGTTAGAAAAATGGATCTGATTTCAGTGGTACAAAAGCAAAACTTTTATAAATTATCATTGTCTAAGTGTGTGTAACGATTAATTCATTGTATATTGGACAATAAAAATGGTTATAAACAATCAAAAGACAGTGTTTTACAAATAAATTGTGTACTCAAAGTGTTTGTTTCGAAACTGTTGAAAAAGTGGAACAGCTCGAATTGGAAGATACATATAACGAGTTAATCGTTCCACACACTTCACAAGTTCCACGACAATGATAATTTATAAAAGTTTTGCTTGTGTACCACTGAAATCAGATCCATTTTTCTAACATGTAATTTCGAGTGACTTGGATCACTCCGACTACCTGTAAATAAAAGAGGATAGTGTCACAATGAGTTGATTTGAGTTCTTAAAATTTACAATAATAACGGAGAACTAACCATTAAATGCAAATATCAAAGACAGAAGGCGGTACCTAGCGGAACTTTTTTTTGTAAGTCTAAGAAAACATAAATTTTAAAGACCTTTGATTAAGATTGATTGATTTAAGATTGTCTAAATCCGCAATATAATATTTTAATACCTACGATTACATTACCATTTATTATAATGCATGAATAAAATGTACATACCTGTAGATTCCATATTCTCCACCACTGTTAATATTTAAACACGGGACGAACGAAAATATGCGCGATGTTACTTGACGGTATAGAAAGCAACTAACCGTACCATCGCTTCGCTTGCCTGCCGGGCCCTGGCACTCTTTGGTTGTGACCATAACAAAGGCTACTTAGCTGCTTTATGATGGAACGGCTATCTAACTAAAAAAATACAAGCTAATTTAGACTATCTATCTTTACGTTGATAAATAGGTTTTTGGCCGCCTAAAGTAGTCATTTTGCCGTGTGTGCGCTGGTACAATGTAGGATCACATGAGCGGGTGTTTCTTCGGTCTCCATGCAGCCCCTACATAATGGGCTGTCCGTGACGCCGATATTGTAGAGATGCTTGTTTAGTGGACAGTGGCCAGTTATTATGCCAGTCAGATGCTTGAGTGTTTTCCTGTTGGCGTGCAACAGTTTATGCGAGAGTCGTTTGTCTAATACGGGAAAGGCATCTTTAGATTGCCTACACTCTTTTAACTCTGCCCACTCTTTTGCGTGTTGATGTAGGTTTCTCTCGCGTAACCACGTTTTTAATTGGTTGAAAGGTATCGGAACAATTGGTTCGGGTCCCAAAGTTGTTGTGTCCGATCCTTTCCTTGCCAGTTGGTCTGCTGCGTCATTGCCCGTGGAGTCGCTGTGTCCTCGTATCCACTGGAGCGTGACCCGATTCTTCGTTGCAGTTTTCTGCAGCACTTGGTGGCACTCCATAATTAGGCCGCTGTTAAAGCAGTTGCCGTCGAGAGCTTGTAGTACTGAGGCACTGTCTGTGATGCGCATCATCACAGACAGTGCCTCAGTACTATAAGCTACATGAGTAACCTGTCAGTACGCATACTGACAGGTTACTCACGTTTCTTATAATCCGCCCTTATAATCCCAACGCATTCAGCTTGGAAGATGGTGTTGAGTTTACCAAGCGATGTTGAGAGATTGATGTTCAAGTCATGGGAGAATACTCCGGCACCTGTCCCATACTTTGTTTTTGAGCCGTCTGTGTATACTCTAACTTCGTGTATACCAGAACTAACCTTGTGCTCTTCTTGCAGTTGTATGCGGTATTTTTTGTCAAAGACAAAGGTTTTAGGTATGAGGTCGCACGTTGCATCTGGCATCGGGATCTCGTTAGTTAATGTCCTTTTCAGGCGTGCATGGGTTATTCTGTCGTCTCTTCTCCAAAGCCCGAACTTATCGAGCCGGATCGCTGCGGCACCTGCTTCCTGCTGGATAATGAGGTGCAGTGGTCGCAAGTCGAGGAGCACCTCCAATGCCGCCGTTGGAGTTGTTTTCGTGCAGCCTGTTGTGGCCAGACAGGCGAGGCGTTGGATGCTCTGCAGCTTGCTCTTGACTGTGCTTAGTTGAGTGCGTGGCCACCATACTACTGCACCATATGTGAGCATGGGGCGTATTATGGCAGTGTAGATCCAGAGGGTGATGAGTGGTTTGAGACCCCATTTCTTGCCTATTATTCTCCTGCACTGCCAGAAGATTTTACATGCTTTTGTGGTTTTAGTGGTGATGTGTTTATTCCAGTTGAGCTTGTGGTCGAGTGTTCCGCCCAGGTACTTGACTTCACTCGATAGGTTAAGCCCCGTGCCAAAAAGTTTTGGTTTTCTGGTCATACGGGTGTTCCTTTTGTTGGTGAAAAGTACTAGCTCCGTTTTATTTGGGTTAACCGTCAGTTCGTGGTGGTTGCACCATTGTTCCATGATCCTAATGGCTTCTTGCATCCGATACTGGATCATGTCTTCCGAGTTTCCTTTGATTAGGATGGTTATGTCATCTGCGTAGCCGACCGTGTAGAAGCATTTGTCATTCAGGCTTTCAACAGATCGTTTACCACTATGTTCCAGAGCAGGGGTGATAGGACTCCTCCCTGTGGGCAGCCTTTTGCTACTATACCCCTTGTGGTGGTGTTAACCGTGAATTGAATAGCCCTTTGTTTCAGGAGTTGATCAATCCAGCTACTGACGGTTTGTTCAACTCCGAACTTGTCAAGGGCTCGGCTAATGCTAGTGAATTTAGTTTTGTCGAAGGCGCCTTCTATGTCAATGAAGGCGCCTAAGGTCATTAGTTTGTCAGATAGCGCTGTCTCTATGGTCCCCACTACGGAGTGAAGCGCTGATTCCGTTGATCTGCCACTTCTGTAGGCGTGTTGTTGCGGGTGTAGTGGTCTGCGTAGCAGTGCGCCTTCCCGCAGGTATCTGTCAGCGAGCCTCTCCAGCGTTTTCAGCAAGAAGGAGGTTAAACTGATAGGTCTGAATGATTTTGCTTGAGTGTAATCAGTTTTGCCCGGTTTTGGAAGAAATATGACTTTTACTTCTCTCCGCCTTCGTGGTATGTAATTGCTTTTTCGGAGTTATGTGCGTACCTATTGGATTATAAATTATCGCTTGCCTCGTGCCTCGGAGAGCACGTTAAGCTGTCGGTCCCGGTTGTCATGAAGATCTTTGGCAGTCGTAATAGGAAGTCAGTGCCTATGAATAAAACTGACACTAGTCTGAACTATGGAATATCGCTGTCCCTTTGGGTTGCAGAGGTCTGACAGGCAGTCGCTCCGTGGAAAAGCTAATATTCAGTCAAATCCGGTTAGACTAGAAAGCTGACCCCAGGTTCTAACAGGGATAACGCTTAGAGGATGATGATTTATTTATTAACTTTGCCAAATACAGTAAACAAAAATTCGAATTACTTTCGTTCCTATCACAGGCGTTTATCAAAGATATTGAAAATACAGACAAAAATATAATATGTACGCAGTTTCCACTCGTCAAGGTATTCCTTATGTATGAGCATGCATTTGTTTTGTTTTCTTGTAGACAGGGGTCGCTGAACTCGACAGAATAATTAAAACTTAGACTATAAGATTTAAACTATGAGTGATGAGTTCAATTCCAATATTCTAGTTTGTGGTACAAACCGGAAATAGGTACCTTCTAATAGCCCAGAAGTTTTGGCATGACAACCATTATCCATGGTCATATTGTAACATGATAATTAGAATTCAACATTCAGTTAGGCATCTATTTACCGTGTTAAGTTTTCAGATGTTCATTAGAGGGACTCAAATTAGAATGACTCAATTTATTAAAAGCGTCTAAGTTTATTTATAAGTTTTAAAACATTTTTGGTACAATTAAATACAAGATCATAATCGGCCCTTAACGATTAAAATATCGAACAAAATTTTTGAAATTCGGAAACGTTCACGAATACTTCATTTTTAAAGCGCCCGCTTGTTTTCAATATTTTTTGTTCAAATTACGAGCTGTCGATAATCTAAAATGTAAAGTTGAGCAAGTCGCGAAAGAATTTCAATCAAGATTGTTTACAGAAGCGTCGATGAAAGCGCTCGTCCATTTAGCTAATACGTCACTATTGTGCAATGTCTCGTGACGAACACTTCTGTATATAAGTACATTATATCTATTGTATTTAAATTTATATGGGAAATTAAACATTGACGAAGATTTTCTTATAAACATTGACAACTTTATTATACCTAACAATTTCAGTAATCCAAGACGTTACAGTTAGTTATTATAATAGCGGTTTAAACTAAAATAACCAAGATTAAATTCATAAGAGTACGTATAATTATAGTATATTATATTTTTTTTTTTATGGTAATAGGCGGCAAACGAGCAGACGGATTGCCTGATGGTAAGCAATTACCGCCGCCCATGGACACAAGCAACCCCACAGGAGTCACAAGCGCGTTGTCACCCCTTGGGGTTGGGAATAGGGATAGGATGAGGAGTGGGATCAGGGAGAAGGGATAGGGGATAGGGCCTCCGGAACTCTCACTCACCGAACGAAACGCAACAGCTTAGGTACTGTTACTTTACGTCGATTTTCTGTGAGAGGGTAGTACTTCCCCGGTCGAGCCGGCCCATTCATGCTGAAATCAGCAAGGCTCTACTATCTACAAGAATATTATGTGTGGTTAGTAGAGCAAATTCAATTCACATAGATATATGTATCGACTAATATTCTGCTTAGTTTAATCCTCTACATACATTATGTAAAATAAGGCCAACAAGCTCAGTAATATAACAGAATATTTCTTAAAGAAATTTCAATAAATCTAGCCCCAATCAGCCGGCCAGACAGGTGTTGACTCCTTTAATAAAACCCTCAGCCTTCGGGTCCGTGGCAGACGTCGTATATTACTCATACGATATTTCTTCTTACTTTTCGGCCTTACTTTTGTTACACACTACTTGATTCGACTTGTGAACACCTATTAATGGTGCCTGAAATAGACTAAGCAAACGATGCACTTAATATTTTCATTTATGAACATAATTTATTACTTGTTTTGTAATCAGGTTGAAGGTATTACGAAAATGAAAATGAAGGTTCATCCTGTTGCTTTCTGATTCTATTTTTAGATTAGAAACTAATGTGCATGTGATCTTGGGATTTCAAAATCTACAAACGCTGCCAAATTATGAGTCAGTTTGTGAAGTATCATGCACGTAAAAAAGTAATCCATAGGACGGAAGAATACATTTTGACAAAATAAAAAAACACATGAGTAACAAGCAAAGTATTAGGTCACTCTTTTTTAATTTTTAGGAAACTCAATATCGCCTGTCACCAATTTGAGTCGGTGCAAAGCAAACCCTAAGTTGTTGTAAACTGTTATTGTTGTTTTATTACGTTAGCGGTTTAATAATTCAGGCTGTTCGTTTGGCTAGCACACACAATTGGGTAGGTACACTCTATAGTTATGACTCAAAACTAAAAACAAAAACTAATGAGGATGCTGGGTATTTATAGGTGATCCCAATCGCTGGAAGAAAATATAATAAATTAAAATATAATTTAATGAAACTGCAAATGGGAACTCGATCCGAGTTTACTGAAGTCCCAGTTCCTGCAAATCTCCTACTAATTTAAATAATAATACACAGCTGTTTTATGTAAAGGTTGTATTTAAAATCTCTAGTTTAAATTCAGCTGAAAATGGGTGGCATTCTTTTAAAATATAATAAATCATTTTTATTCTATGCTGAATGTAAAATCTGTCATTGCGTGATATATATACATATATATATAAATAATAACTTTTGTGTCAGTTGCAGTCGGCGAGTCCATTCGACTGTCAGTGTCCTCTACAGAACAATGCAACAAGGGACTGCCATATTTAGTATTCCTGACACTTTCCCAACTTTGTATAGAGATGTTTTTTATGGAGCTTTGTTTCTGGGGCAAACAATAACGACAGAACATAACGTACTATATGACACCAAAACAAAACAGTTTATCTGTTTTTTCGTGTGAGTGTGTGGCTAACTCTAGTGTCGGAGTTTTCAGACAACCCGAAGGCTTCCGACATGGCCTAACGATCCTTATCCTTAGATAAGAGCCGGGACCGACAGCTTATCGTCCCTCCGAAGCAGGGTCGCTCAGATGTAAATGCCTCACACGGTCACCTATCCAAGTGGTGACCTGTGCAAGCGTTGCTTAACTTTGTCGATCTGTTACGAACGGCAAGCTAAGTCTCGCTATGAGCACTACGTTTATCTGTGATTCATGTTGACGTAATCTGAAATCGGTTACATATCCTAAGACTGTACAGTGCTTGATATTTTTTATAGGCTCACGCTTGTATTCCAGAACGGGTAGGCAGAGGTGTAATATTACACCCACATTTCGCCATGCTATGAATCTGCTGGTCCCACGTAATAGAGGGCGAGCCTATTGCCGTTACCGGGCATTTTGCCAGACTCCGGGCTGCTACTGAGAATTCGGAAAACCCAGTAACAGTTTTGCCCGACATGGTATTGAAGCCCGGGCCCTGCTTCTACCTCGGTTGGTACCGAACCCCTGACCTGATCAGCAGATTACCCACTAGACCACAGACTCAGTGTTTACTAAGTTTTGCTATTCAGAGGCTCAAGCACGAAATATTTGCGAATTTGATAAGTAAACGAATCGAGTCCTCGATAATAGAATTATAGCAGCCAGCACCAACCAATTTTGACATCTATCGTTTACTCGATGACTTTACATTAGTATCGTAACGGTATCGTACATAGGGATGCACAGTGTATTATTTTGCCTTAGTTGCGGACATGCTCGTTTTATGTGTTTTTTGGAAAGCTAACAATCAAACTAAGACCCTATTAAAACACCGCTGGCTCCAACTTCTATAGTTTAAGAGAAATTAAATAAATCGAGAAAAATCCTTAAAAACCATAGAAACACAATATCTCGTTTTTGGATTTGAATTTTACACGAAATGTTTTAAGGTGTGATAGGTATTCACTATAAGAACCATTTTTTTCTTGTAAACTTTAAAAATCTTGCTCACACTGGCGAAAATATATGTTTTTCTATGATTTTGTAAATATTTTTTTTCTGGCGATTCTCTTCATGGTCGCGTTTTTATTAAATGCTTAAATGTTGATCACTATAATAACTATCGCCACAAAAAAAATAAAACCCGATAAACCCAGGATTACGGAAATATTGAATTTTAAAAGTGTGGGCTAGGGTTGGCAATCAAAACTGTGAGCAACATACAATACTTACTTCATGCAAACATTACTCATTATGATTCATTATTTTTGTCTTAGGATTAGCAATTGCGGGTTTAAATAGTGATGTGTATAGTTTACTTACTTTAAGTTTATATAGAAAATAGTGCAGAAAGTTAGAGTCAACATAAAAAAAAAATTGCGGTGGAATTCGATCACTTAAGGATATTATGTGGAATTGGGTAATAATAATATAGGTACTAATAAGATAAAGGTAATAATAATATAACATTCTACCACATACGCGCAACACCATCTATCCATCACCATGAGGCAGCGATAGCCTGATGAAGGGACCAAGTCTCGGGTTCGAATCAACGGCGCGCACCAATGACTTTTCGAAGTTATGTGCGTATTAAACTCTTAATTGTCGTTTGCCCCGTGCGTCGGAGGGCACCTTATGACGTCGGTTCCGGCTGTCATCAAAAATATATTTGACAGTCGTTACGGGGAATCAGTACCCTCCAACATAATGACTCTGGTCTAAGCCATAGCATATGGCTATCCCTTCGGGTTGCGGAGGTCAGACTGCAGTCGCTCTGTGGAAAACCTAATATTCTGTCAAATCTGGTTGGACTAGAAAGCGGACCCCGAGCTAGAGCTGGTTGCATCCAAAACTTACGTCTTGGAAGACGTAAGTGTTGAATGCAACCGGGAAAAACGCTCGGAAGATAATGATGATGAAGACGCAACACCATCTAGTCCCAAACTAAGCAGAGCTTGTATTATGGGTGAACTAGATCATGGATGAACTTACAATGTCATATTATACATCTTCTTTTGTAAATACATACATAATATAATACAAAGAAACACCTAAACCAAAGACCAACATCCATATTCACGCACACAAATGTTTGACTTGAACGGGCATCGAACCCACGACCGGCGTGGTAGTCGGTTACACTCCCGCTATGCCACCGGCTTGTCAATTCAATCGCATTGGCGAGCATAATTGAATAACCGATTGAACTAATCAACTTAAATATAAACTACTTTGGGACAACCCTATTTCCATAGAAATTAAAAGAAAACTTAGAAACGCAATATCTCCGAGATCTCGCTAGATACATATCTAGAATTTTCTTAAGTTGTAGGTACTACACCTATGTATATTATGTAAACAAAAAAAATACGACCCACAAATAGCTAATTTATTATAATTTATTTTCGTTTATTAACAATATAATTATTTATTATTGTTCCTGTGATGTTAGAAACTTGAAAATTTTACATTATATATATTTCAAAACAACAATTAATATTTATTTTACTAGAGACGGACATTCGCTTTATTCAAGAAATACAGACAAAAAACTTTTTCAGAAAGGTCAGTGACCTTTCTCTAAAATATTTATATCTCCTAAGTGAAGTGAAATATCAAAACGGGTATTTTTTTGAATGCTTTAGAATGGTTTAATCTATACGGGTAAAAAATAAAACTGGCATGTCCGCAACTAAGGCGAAATAATACACTGTGGGATGTGGCCATGTGAGCTACATGACCGTCTTATTGAATGAATGGTACGTTCCAAACTAGGTGAAATAGTTAATATTAATAAAATTTATATTATAAAAACTCTTTTGTAGAAAACATAAAAAATATTTTATGGTTTCCGAATGTCCTTTCTTGTCATCGTCAGATGACGGACTTGTGTCAATAAATAAAAATCTAGTAAATCAAAATACGAAATCATTGGCACATTGTTATATAAAGAATTAGGTAAATACTATTATGGAAGGTGTTCGTGATACATTATTTTATTTTGGTTAAACTGCGTGAATACTACAATATAAAGTGTTCAACGAGAAAATTATAATAATATAAGTTTACAAGTTTCATTGTTGTTGGAACACCCTAAATGTATGATGTCTAAAGAAGATTTCGGTTATTTGTATAGCTAAGAAGCATGAAGTTTTATACAGAAGCTAATAAAGTGGACCAGTGTTATGTACCTGACATTCAAAGCCTATTTTATAAGAATATTTAGTTGAAAATAAAATAATGGTTATTGTTGTATTGGTGTTTTTCATTTATTACTACAGCTTAATAAGATTAAGGCCTACCACACATTGGGCGTCAGCGTTACTCGAGCGTACACCCAGCGTGCGCTCGGCGTTCACTCTGTAGTACAAAGTGAACCGCGCCGGGCTCACGCCGAACGGACGCCGAGCGTACGCTCGAGGAACGCTCATGACCAATGTGAGGGAGGCCTAATAGACAGCTATCTTATCACATGTCTTCTGACTAAAGCGTTTTTTATTGATATTCAGTCATATCCGAGAGGGCTAGGTAAGACGCTGATATAAGACTCACGAATTATTTACGGCAGATACTAGTCCGTCACCTAAATTTTATTATTATACTCGCTGTGCCCGCATATTATTTCTTCAAAATAAGAGGGTTTTAGAACAACCTTACAAACCCAATTTTACCCCCTTGAAGATACAATATGAAAATCCTTCCTAAGTGTTATAAAATAAATCCGCGGTCCAAATTGTATGTTTCTATCTTCAGCGTTTGATTATAATGTTAGTCAGGATAAGTTTTTTTTATACTTGTAGAGTAGAGTACGCAGGAGTGTTAAAAGAGTCTCTAAATAACATCCTATTTTCTTCTTTCTCTTAGCGTTATCCCAGTTTCAATCTGGGGTCCGCTTTCTAGTCTAACCGGATTTGACTGAATATTAGCTTTTCCACGGAGCGACTGCCTGTCTGACCTCCGCAACCCGAAGGGATAGCGATATTCCATGGTTTAGACTAGTGTCAGTTTTATTTAGAAGGTACTGACGCCCTGTAACGATTGTCAAAGATCTTCATGACAACCGGGACCGACGGCTTAACGTGCTCTCCGAGGCACGGGACAAGCGATAATTAACAATTCAATACGCACATAACTCCGAAAAGTCATTGGTGCGCGCCGTGGATTCGAACCCGATACCCTCTGCATGGCAGTCTGTTGGTATACCCACTCGGCTATCGCCGCCTATATAATAACATCCTATGTTCATATTAGAAAATTGATATGATGTCGATGTCGATTGGTACTTTGTTTTTCGTATATAGATAATTTTCACACATATTTTTACATGCTCGCGACCACAATATGGGGTTATTTACTACATATTTAAAGTGGCGAAATTTGCGTGTTTGCTTTTTTATTGTGTCAATAATCAGGTCCTACATTCAAAAGGAACACATAAAATATGAATCTACATAAATATTCATCATAAAAAGGCTCAAAACTTATAAATACGATACATATATATGTTTCGAATCTTTTCTCACCAACAAATTCTAGGTGAAAATTGTTTCGACAAAATGACATTAGATTTACATTAGGTTTACTTTGCTTAAGTCAAATCAGGAGTTCGTGCTGCCGTTTTTTGCTTATTTGTTAGAAAACTCGATACATTTACATGACATTTACCGCAGGATTGTCGTCGAAAGTAGTTTGTGCTGCCAATATTAGTTGCATCATAGAGGTCAGTGGTTGCATCTTACGCACGATAGGGGCGCTGTACAATTGCCTTACAAATTTTGACATTTACGTTACGAATACTTTCTCGATAGTTTTTCGTGCTAGGGCCTCTGGAACTATTTATACATTACAGTATAATTAGAAACAAAACAGCACAATACCATCAATAATTGATACATTGATCTCAGCAAGAATATGTTTTTTTATTTTATTGTAAATAAAATTGTATAAATCATCAGTATCGACAAACTGCTCTTTTTCCAGGCTCCTTGCTATTCTAGTCCATCCAAAGGTTGCCTGGAAGATATTGCTTATAAGTGATAAGGCCGCCATTTGTACCTTAACTTTTATTTTACAAATGTATAGTAAATTGTATTACTTTGGTGTACAATAAAGATGATTTGTATTGTATTGTAAAGTCATAAGGTTGACCCAACTCAACTTCGATGCATGTAACTGATCCGCGAGTATGACTCGAGTCTCGAGAGTTCCGTAACTTTGTGTGAGCATCATCGTCGAACATCTTGACAAGTAGATCTAAAGTACTGTTATGTTAACTTAAAGTTTAATCATGTTCCTACACACCGACAAAGGTAACTGTCGTCGGTTGCTTTTGTAGCTAATAGATTTGTTTATGTAATTGCAAAAAAATGATTTCAAGTACTTATATTTATTTGAAACTTTGATGTGATATCTCTGCATTATTTCTACTTCCAAAGCTTGCTTTTTTCCAATTTTACGAACCTATGTAATAGAAATTACCCCATTTACGTTACTAAATATAATGTAACGTACGTAATTGGTTTATAAGAAAGTAGATTTTTTTACGAAACTAAAACATGACCTGGACACACATAGGTACACGGATCTTGACGTACACAGGCATCTGCCTGATTCCTGATTTACCTTTTGTAGTACAGAATACTAGACACACCAAGAAAATAAAGACAAAACAAAAATTACATTCACAGACTTCTCTACTAGGTACAAAAGAATTACTTCACGTTATTTGCAGAGAGTCACAAACAGGCTGTATCTCTTAATGTTATGTCGTAGTGCGGAGTGTGAGCTAGTTCACGGTTCGTTACGACTCGTCGCTCGCAGCAGCCGACGGGTCGACGGGTCGACGGGTCGACGTGTCGACTGTGATGTCGGTAAACATACTAACACGCCCTTTGATTGCGGCTGCCTTCGAAAACTGCGATGTTGTAAGCTCATGTGTCAGATACACGATTGTTTTGCATTGACGGTTTATGTTATCGGGACAAGTTCAGGATAGTTTATCTGAGCTTTAGCAACTTCGAATTAGAAAGATTTAATATTGCTTACTAATATATTCTTCGTGTGTAGAATATGCTGCTGATCTTAATATATAAAATCCTTGCGTTACTTACTGACTGACAGACACGCTACAGCCGAAACTATTGGGCGCAGGAAGCTGAAATTTGGCATGTATATTCCTTGGGGACCGTAGGGGTGCACTAAGAAGGGATTTCCCGAAATTCTCACGGGATCGGCCAAAACGGGTAAATTAAAAAAAAATGCAGACGTAGCTGCTGGCGTCCTCTAGTTAGATTATAAGATAGCAACGAGATGCGAGGTGCAACACCCAATTAAAGAGAAGTTTTCTAACAACGATCAAAAGAAAATCTGCCTATTCCATATTCTGTGTGTGCGACGCCAGAGTAATTCCTATGAGTTAAATTATTTTTAAGCGTCATCTAAACGTAGGGTACTTGGTGGACTAGAAAATTGCGCAATATTTTACGTACATACAAAAATCAAAAAATGAAACAGCCAGTAGTTTATTGTAAATTCTTATGCAGAATAAAAGCCCATTCTTACCGATCCCGATTTTACCGATCAATGAGTTCTGTAGAGTTTACGCTACTGTGCAACGCAAAGGACTAATTGATCAGGCAAACCTTGATAAGATAATACATACATACATATCGTCACGCCTTTTATCCCCGAAGGGGTAGGCAGAGGTGTATTTCTACACCCACTTTTCGCCAGATATACTTTAGTCCCACGTAATAAGGGGCGAGCCTATTGCCGTACCGGGCACACTTCCAGACTCCGTGCTGCTACTGAGAATTTCGTGACAAAAAAGCCCAATAACAATGCCCGACCCAGGAATCGAAACCGGGACCTCCCGATCCCACGCGCACATTTATGCCGCGAGACCAACGAGGCAGTCGTAAAGGGTTTGATGTCGAGTTTTCCGTCTCTACGCAAAGATGGTATTTGCATCGTGTTATCCCTTAGTCGCCTCTTACGACACCCACGGGAAGATAGGGGGTGGTGACACTTTTTATGCCGTCAACCACACGGCCCTGAGATAATGTGCAATTGTAATATTATTATTCGCTCATCTCGTAGCCGCACGATTACTGTGGCATTGGTACTTTGGCTTCTTAGTGACAGACGAAAGTTACCATTGTTTCGAACAAGTATTCGACAAAGCGCCTCTATGTCTCATTTGTGTAGTTGCGGGCAAACGTAGAAACAATGCAAGTGGCTGCCGCTTCGTTTGTTCAGACAGTTGATTCGATTAATGTTTACATGACGCCTTGCAGTTTAAGAACAGAGAAACTGTATCCTGATGACACCGGCGGCATCTTAGCACAACTCTTCCTCAGTTACCCTACTTAATATCAAAATCTTGAATCTCCTAGAATAATAATGGCCCAGAAAAATTTACTCAGAATTAATAATTTTAAATATATTTTAAAGAACTCTTTTACTTTGAAAAAAATACTCAGGTTATATCATACTAGCTGACCCAGCGAACTCCGTATCGCCTTTTCAAGAGTTTTTATTTAATTCCCTTTTTTCCAAGCCCCTTTTCCAAAGTTACCATTGACTTAGCGCTTAATCTCTTATCATTTCAGAGTCTATAAATGATGAACAAACAAACATAGATTTTTATATAATATTGAATTCCCCATTCCTTAAAATATTGGTGATGATACCTATATCGACTTTAAAAAAAAAGCCGTCCGCCATCTTCAAAATAGATGTTGTATTTGGATTCACCATCCCTTAAATCATCAGAGACGATACCCATATTGATTTTTTAAATTTTTCCCATCCGCCATCTTTGATTTCCCATCCGCCATCTTGAATCACGAAATAGATGTTGTATTTGGATTCCCCATCCCTTTAAACATCGGAGACGATACCCATATCGACTTTTAAAAAAAATCCGGTCCGCCATCTTTGATTTCCTATCCGCCATCACGAAATAGATGTTATATTTGGATTCTCCATCCCTTAAATCATCAGAGACGATAACCATATTGATTTTTTAAAATTTTTCCCATCCGCCATCTTGAATCACGAAATAGATGTTGTATTTGGATTCCCCATCCCCTTAAACATCGGAGACGATACCTATATTGATTTTGTAAAAATTTCCCATCCGCCATTTTTGATCACAAAATAGATGGTGTTTTTGAATTCCCCATTCTTTAAAATATCGGAGACGATACCCATATCGACTTTAAAAAAAATCCCGTCCGCCATCTTTGATTTCCTATCCGCCATCTTTGATCACGAAATAGATGTTGTATTTGGATTCTCCATCCCTTAAATCATCAGAGACGATACCCATATTGATTTTTATCATTTTTCCCATCCGCCATCTTTGATTTCCCATCCACCATCTTGAATCACGAAACAGATGTTGTATTTGGATTCCCTATCCCTTTTAACATCGCAGACGATACCCATATCGACTTTAAAAAAAATCCAGTCCACCATCTTTGATTTTCCATCCGCCATCTTTGATCACGAAATAGATGTTGTATTTCGATTCCCCACCCCTTAAAATATCGAAGACGATACCCATATTGATTTTTTAAATTTTCTCATGCGCCATCTTTGATTTCCCGTCCGCCATCTTAGATCACTAAATAAATTTCATATTATGAATCAGCGTCCCGAAAATCTCGAAAACGATACCCATATAGATTGTATCCTATTCGTTTAGCCTTTTTTTGCCTTTGACCCAACCCTCCCCCTTCTCGTTTGACCATTTTATTATTTTTGTCTGGCCTCTAAAAGTTGTGGCGTAATTTTATATAGCCTATAGCCTTTCGGAATAATTGGGCTATCATAGGCATTAACAATTTTTAAAATCCGACTGCTAGTTCCTGAGATTAGCCGACATTATCTTTTAGCCTTTTTAGCCTTTTGCCCGGCCCCAAAGGGTCGAAGCGTTATGTTATATAGCCTATAGCCTTCCGGAATAACTAGGCTATCGTACACAAAAATAATTTTTCAGATCCGACCGGTAGTTCCTGAGATTAGCGCGTTCAAACAAACAAACAAACAAACTCTTCCGCTTTATTATATTAGTATAGACTAGCTGACAGCGAACTCCGTATCGCCTTTTTAAGAGTTTTTATTTAATTTCCTTTTTTTTCCAAGCCCCTTTTCCAAAGATACCATTGACTTAGCGCTTAATCTCTTATCATTCCAGGGTCTATAAATGATGCAAAAACAAACATAGATTTTTATATAATATTAAATTCCCCATTCCTTCAGACATCGGAGACGCTACCCATATTGATTTTAAATTTTTTTCCCATCCGCCATCTTTGATCACGAAATAGATGTTGTATTTGGATTCACCATCCCTTAAATCATCAGAGACGATACCCATATTGATTTTTAAAAAAATTCACATCCGCCATCTTCAATCACGAAATAGATGTTGTATTTGAATTCCCCATCCCTTCAAACATCGGAGACGATACCCATATTGATTTTAAAAAAATCCCATCCGCCATCTTTGATCACGAAATAGATGGTGTTTTTGAATTCCCCATTCCTTAAAATATCGGAGACGATACCCATATCGACTTTAAAAAATCCCGTCCGCCATCTTTGATTTCCTATCCACCATATTTGATCACGAAATAGATGTTGTATTTATATTCGCCATCCCTTAAAACATCGGAGACGATAACCATATTGATTTTTTTAAACTTTCTCATCCGCCATCTTTGATTTCCCATCCGCCATCTTGAATCACGAAATAGATGTTGTTTTTGAATTCCCCATCCCTTTAAATATCGGCGATGACACCCATATCGACTTTAAAAAAATCCCGTACGCCATCTTTGATTTCCTATCCACCATCTTTGATCACGAAATAGATGTTGTATTTAGATTCGCCATCCCTTAAAACATCGGAGACGATAACCATATTGATTTTTTAAAACCTTCTCATCCGCCATCTTTGATTTCCCATCCGCCATCTTGAATCACGAAATAGATGTTGTATTTGGAGTCTATAAAAAAAGTAAACAAGAGTTCGAATTACTTTCGTTCCTATCACAGGCGTTAATCAAAGTTATTGAAAATACAGACTAAAATATAATATGTTCGCAGTTTCCTCTCGTCAAGGTATTCCTTACGTATGAGCATGCATTTGTTTTGTTTTCGTGTAGATAGGGGTTGCTGAACTCGACAGAATATTTAAACCTTAGACTATAAGATTTAAACTATGAATGATGAGTTCAATTCCATTATTCTAGTTTGTGGTACAAACCGGAAATAGGTACCTTCTAATAGCCCAGAAGTTTTGGCATGACAACCATTATCCATGGTCATATTGTAACATGATAATTAGAATTCAACATTCAGTTAGGCATCTATTTACCGTGTTAAGTTTTCAGATGTTCATTAGAGGGACTCAAATTAGAATGACTCAATTTATTAAAAGCGTCTAAGTTTATTTATAAGTTTTAAAACATTTTTGGTACAATTAAATACAAGATCATAATCGGCCCTTAACGATAAAAATATCGAACAAAATTTTTGAAATTAGGAAACGTTCACGAATACTTCATTTTTAGAGCGCTCGCTTGTTTTCAATATTTTTTGTTCAAATTACGAGCTGTCGATAATCTAAAATGTAAATTTGAGCAAGTGGCAAAAGAATTTCAATCAAGATTGTTTACAGAAGCCTCGATGAAAGCGCTTGTCCGTCTAGTTAATACGTCACAATCGTGCAATGTCTCGCGATGAACACTTCTGTATATACATTGTAATTATTGTATATAAGTCTTATATGGGAAACTAAACATTGACGAAGATTTTTCTTTTAGATAATAACTTTATTTACTTATAAAATTTTATTAATCCAAGACGTTACAGTTACTTATTATAATAACGGTTAAACTAATATAACCAAGATGAAATTCATAACGGCTTGGCCACGGGGACCGGCGACGCGACCTGCGACACGACCGGCGACGCGACAATTCGCGCGACGCGAAAAGACATAAAGACATATTTATTTCTGCATATTGGTTGTTTACAACACTTATACATGTCAAAACCCTATTCTAGATGAAGCCGGCTTTTCCTAGCTAAATGACTTCTTGAGAAAAAAGGCCGAAACAAACTCAGAGTCATTGCTTTTTTTATCATTTCATCTCTTCGTTTATATTCTTTTGAAGTCCAGACATAATAGGTTTAGATTCGAGTACAATGCAGGATATCATCTGACGCTTATAACTGACTCAGCCCGCTGATGGCCCGCATTCAACAGCCATCGTACGGCTCAACCTTGATTGAGGGAGCCAGCACGACCTGAATCATTATGCCTCCACGCCATCAGTAGGTGTATGCATAAGCATGCCAGCCTAAGCCACAAGACAGGTTGCCACTAATATTAGTTGAAAAGTTTACTAATTCCCGCATTGTACTTGCTCCTTACATTTTATCATAAGGTTGAGCACATGTTGTAAACAATAATAATAAAAAAATAAAAATTATACAAAATGTCATCTAATTAAAATGTCACTAATTAAATAATAATAATTAAATGCCAATTTGAAAATGTCAAAAAAAAGAAGTTATAATTATATAAAATTATTAAATGTCACTTAAGTTATTGGAAATGTCAAACATAAATAAAATAATTGAATGTCAATTTGGAAATGTCAAAAGCATAATACAATAATTACTAATAAAGTAAATAAAAATAATCTGATGTCATTTTAGAATGTCAGAATATAAATAATAACAAAATAGATAAATTACAAATGTCAAATATTCATAATTTTATACTATTTATATGACATTTTAGCCTGCGTGTAAATTGGAGAAACTCAACCCCAGGCATTCTTGTCTTCTAAGTAATCTTTTACTGAGTAGTATGCTTTGGAACACAAACTCTGCTTAACAAATATTTTGAACTTATTTAAGCTTAATGCCTGAATACTGCCTGGAATTTTGTTGTAGAAGCGTATACTTTGACACTTATACGAGTTACTGATTTTTTGCAGTCTAGTTAAAGGTAGCACAAGTTTATTTTTATTTCGTGTATTTATACTATGCATGTCGCTTATTTTCGAAAACATATTTATATTTTTCCTAACGTATATCAAGTTTTCATAAATATATTGAGATGCGACATTTTAATTTCCATGCGAGTCATTATTTTAATTTCCTTAAATTTTTCCCTCAGAGAATGCCTTGATCCAAGACTGTAAATTGCACGAATAGCTCGCTTCTGCAGTACAAACACTGTTTGAATGTCAGCTGCATTGCCCCATAATAAAATGCCGTATGACATTATACTGTGTAAATAACTAAAATATACTATTCTGGCTGTATCTATATCAGCTAACTGACGAATCTTATAAACCGCGTACGCTGCAGAGCTAAGTCTATTCGACAACTTACTTATATGTGGGCCCCACTGTAACTTAGAATCTAAAGTTATGCCTAAGAAAACGGTGTTATCTATAAGATCTAACTCTTCTCCATTCATCCGTACATTGGTTTCAACTTGTTTTACGTTAGGTGTGGAAAATCTAATACATTTTGTTTTTCTTTCGTTTAAAAGTAAATTATTAGCACTAAACCAATTAACTACTTCAGAGAGAGCGTCATTTACATCGCCATTAATTGATTGCTGTCAGGGTGGAAAGTGGGTAGCACAGATATCGGCCGATAATTAGTGGGGTCAGATGTGCTACCTGATTTAAATAATGGAATTATTTTACTAATTTTCATTAGATCAGGAAACACGCCACAGTCAATGCATCTATTGAAAATTATTGCAAGTTCAGGTGCTACTGAATTGATTATGGATTTCGTAATCACAACAGAGTTACCCTAAAAATCACTTGTTTTCTTAAAATTAAGTGCATTAAAAGTTTTAACAATATCTCTTTCGGTAATATAAGTAAAACTAAATCCTATGGTACACATTTTGACATTTTGTTTTAATAGAAGTTCGGCATCATTAGGAGACGAGTTCAGGGACTTTGTAATTGAGACTGGAATGTCTGTAAAGAAATTTTCGAATGCTGTGGCAACCTCAAAATTTGATTTGAATACCTTGTTATCAAAACGAAGAATGTAGTCCTTATTTTTATTCTTGACTCTTCCAGTCTCATTGTTAATAATGTTCCATGTTGCTTTTATTTTATTTTCACTATTTTTAATTTTAGATTTTAAATAAAGAGTCTTAGTAGCTTCTCGACAAATCTATTTGAATAATTTAGAATAATTACTTACATATTTACAAAATCGTTCATCATTTTTCTTAATAACTTTCTGTTCATACAACTCGTAAAGCCTATTTCTACTTTTATAAATTCCAGTGGTTGCCCATTCACTGAAGGTTGTAGTACCAACAACTGAGATCTTCTTAGGGATAAAGATAGAGTTGAAAATAGTACAGTACATGTTAAAGAAAGAATTGTACAACTCATTAGGATCTTCATTATAGCACAAATATGGTAGTGTGTCTGTGAGTCTATCTTTAAGTCCCTCGAGACGACGCAAAGTTTTTGGCACCACAGTCAATTCTTTACTACCTACTTTTTTAGACTGCGTAGCGAATATTATTTATTGTCCACAATGATCAGATGTCAGTTTGTTAATTATTTGTTTGCTATACAAGTAGAGGTGGTAGAAGTTATCCTGGTGGGTTCCAAAAATAAGCAATCTAGATTATATGATTTGAACAAATTCTGAAAAGACAAAGACTGTTCTAGTAAATTAATATTAAAATCACCACACACAAGTACTGATTTATTATGTTGACATAGCTTCCGTAGTACATCATCCTTGATAGTTTCAAAATTATCATAAACTAGCTTTTGCCCGCGGCTTCGCGCGCGTCAAATTCAGGGTAACACATATCTATTTTCATTCTCAAGTTGAGTAAAGACACTCCTGATTATGCTAAAGAGTCAGAAGCTCAATAGGGTACAAAGTAACTCGGTCAGTATCCATGACAAATGTCAAAGCCATGTTTCAATAAATGTCCAATATATATCTATAAACACTTTCACATTTATAATTTTAGTAGGTAGAGAAAATCGTTTCAGCCGTTTGAGCGCAGTATACAATTATTAGTTTAGATAATTATCTGAAGAATGTAATCACCGTGCACAATATCAGTTATAATATATATTAGTCTATGCACAATATTACAATATGTATGATGTGACAGTACTGACAGATAGCACATGCGCAGCACTCAATTATTCGCGCATGCGTTCTTACTTCCAAGAGGAACATTTCTGCCGTACAAACTTCTATCCTCCCTACAATCCCTCCATGTTTAATTTTTGCAACTTATGGTAGCCTATGTCCGTCTTCATGGTCTAATAGATCTCTATATTAAATTTCAACAAAATCGGTTCACCCGTTTTCGCGTGAAAACGGAACATACGTACATACATACATACACACTTTCGAATTTATAATATTGAGTAGGGAAGTAGGGATAGTATAGGGATATCATTAGAGACTTACTTTATACACAACATTATCTGTTTTACCACCTTCATATAGAACATGTAAATTATTTTTACCGCTTACTCGTGAACATGCCACATATAACTGACCATGTGAAAAACAACGTGTTCGGGGGTCGATTCCAGCTGTTTCAAGTCTGTCCCTGCGATTTATGTACAAAATACACACATGGCTACGAACATCCAGCCCTGCCGAAAGTAAGATAACCCCGTTGAGGTACTCAAGAGGTATCTGAATTCAGGCCTCAGTCTCCCACCCACGGTTTCCCACGTGCGTGAGGTATGAGAATTTGGGAATAATGAGACACCTGTATAAGTACAGAACACGAACGAACGAAAGAAATCAAAGAAACACATCCACATTCATAATTCAAAAGAAACGATTAAGACACCAATCCGACGAAAATGAAAGAAAATTAACCAAGAACCTCATCAATCCACGGAGAATCTTAACACCGCCGCGCCATTCAGAAAACTCCATCTATGTTTACATATACAAACCGACCGAGATAGCAAATAATATTATGAACTAATCGACAATTTAATGAAAAAAGGATCCATAGTCATTGTTTTTATCATTTAAAATAAAATGATTATATAACTATTATATAAACATAATAATTTGAAATAAAACGGAGAATCTTAACACCGCCATTCAGAAAACGCCATCTATGTTTACATATACAAACCGACCGGGATAGAAAATAATATGGACTAATCGACAATTTATTGAATAAAATAAAAACATAATAATTTGAAATAAATGAGATTGACCGTTTAAATTAAGTGGACATTGTAATAAATTTTGACACAGAGACCTTTTGTTTATGAAAGTGCCGAATATTATACTCTATTATTTTTTCATAACAGAAAGATACCCGACACATCATTATTGTCTTTTTTGCAAGAAACATTTATTTTGCTAGAAAATTATTTGAAAATAGTGACATCTATCGGTCGGAAGGATAACTATAAATATCCTCGGTTCCAGTAATGTAAAAATATACTGACGAAATTAAGAATATCCTCCTTTTTTAAAGTCGGGTAAATAGCCATAAAACACTTTGAAGGTCCTACCTATTTAGACTAACCATACTTTTAATAACAAACTTATAATGATCATAGATGGCACCACATATATATCCGGTTTTGGATGATCCCTGTTTTGTTTGGGACTACGTACAAAGGAGAGGTCAAGCTGTACACCGAAAACCACTCAACCGATTGTGATGTAACATATACTATTTTATAGGTTTGAGTATCTTTTGTACATGAGTGTAAGTTTTATTGAAATCAATTTTGCAATTTAAGAGATCTTTAGCAACATAGGGAAAGACGTCGGACAGACAGACAGACATAAATTCTAAAAATTATCAAGTTTTGCTTTTTAGCATTTTCCTAGATTTTTTAGCTAATTTTCGTCAAAATATCTTTAATGTACAGACTTTTTCACCTCTACAGTTTTATTATAGTATAGATGGAAGATGGTGGTCTATACACACTTAATACAACAAGTTGCTCCAACTCCACACAGGCTATTTCAACTGTCCGTTCAACAGAAAAATTCACAATGTCAATACGATTCTTAAATTTAAGTTCTTTATTAACTAAAATCAACGATCCACCATGTATTGCATTTTGTCTGCTGAACGAACTACCAACTAAGTGGTTATTGAAGTTGCACATGAACTGGTAATCTTTAAGCCAATGTTCTGTTAAACACAAAATGTCAATGTATTCACCGTTCATGAACAATTCAATTTCTAAATCTTTATTCAACATTCCTTGAATATTTTGATGAACTAGTTTTATAACTCGTGAATGCCCAGACTTGTAATTATTTGAATTAGTCTTATTTGTACTTTCTGGTTTATTATTCATTAAAGTGTCTGAATTGCAAGAGGTACTCTCTATTGTCGTACTATTTAATTTAAATTAATTGACATGTAAAGTTGTGTAGCCAAAATATTGGCTGAATTATTATGAATGTCATTTAGTTGCTGTATAGGAGCAACAGGTTTATTAGCCAAATTCTTGGCTGAAATGTTAATACAATATGCTAGCGAAGCTGCTAGCTGTCTTTTAAAAAAGGAATTCAGATAGCAAGTATCTTGCGTCAAATATAAACTTTTACTAACATAATTGTTAGAGTCAAATACATGGAATTGCTTATTGTTATAAGACCATGTACAAAGATTTGTATTAAGAGTATGTCTAATATTGTTTTCTTTCTGTGGCAACGATTTACTATTATTTATTTAAATTTAAGTCACTTAATTTACTGTAATAAAAATATAATAGCTTTTTATTTAAAGATCCTTTTTTACCAAGTAGAATCAGTAGAGTTGTATCCTGGGCAAAATTAGAACTGATAATTTTATCTAAAATGGCTATAGAACTTAACCCAGGCATACAGTAATTCATCACTAATCCGTCACTATATGTGTTTGCCAAAAACTGACCCATACCTTTTCCAATCTCTTTACTAAATATTATCACTTTATTTTTGTTTTCTAATTTAGTTTTGCTTTCTAGTATATTATTTTCTAATTTATTTAAAGTATGTTTAGTAATGCATTTAGATTTTAGTTTGTTTACAGAAGTATTAAATAAAACAGGGTCACATGTTGACACTGAACAAGTTGGTGAGCGTTGGAGGTTGAACGGGATGTCATTGTTCAATTGTTGTGAACACTCATTACCATTTGATGACACCAACTCATTCATTGCCAATATGTACTCTTTCATTTGTAATTCAGAGCTTTTATATTTATTTGTCATTGATACTAATTTGTCACTAAGATTATTTAATTCTACCTGCAAATTATTTATTTCTAATTTATGTTTCAAATTATTTTGGTGATATTTCTGTGAATAATTTTCTAATATTTCAAGAGCAAACAATCTTTCCCTATTGCGCTTAACATTTTTTATGAAAAGCTTTTGCCTGTGAACTAATTTTTGGGTCTTTTTTATGAATTTATTTATTTTGACATATTTCTTAATTATATTCTTACTACCTCTGATCAATTTTATTGAATTACTAGCTGTGCCCGCGACTTCGTTCGCGTAAATGTTGGAATTTAATTAGCATGACATTTATGCCAAAAGTATATAATATTTATAAGTTTTATATGTACATTGTATAATATATATCTTTAGAGGATTTCTTTATACACAACATTAACTGTTTTACCACCTTCACATAGAACATGTAAATTATTTTTACCGCTCACTCGTGAACATGCCACATATAACTGACCATGTGAAAAACAACATGTTCGGAGGTCGATTCCAGCTGTTTCAAGTGTTTGTCCCTGCGATTTATTTATCGTCATTGCGAAGCAAAGACTTACCGGGAATTGAGTACGTTTAAATTGGAACGGAAAATTATTTGGTATTAGGGGGATACGTGGAATAAAAACTATTTCCCCACTTCCACAACCAGATAAAATCTCGGCTTCAATAATATTTCGCTGAAGGTTGATGACCTTTAGTCGAGTCCCATTGCATAACTTAGGTGGAGTCTGACATAACCATGAGTTTTCCTTTTGTGTTATATGGGATGGATCACCATAAACACGATATATAAGCTCTTCGTCATTATAAACCATCGAGCACAGAGTGGACGGCAGGCTTATTTTACCCATTTCTTCCAGAATTTTCCCCTCTCCGATATCTAATAGGCTATCAGCGAACTCTTGTGCCTGGGGATTGCCACCACTTCTTACTCTCATGTTTACCGTGAGAGCTAATTTTGTGATTTCAGACCAAAGAGCAGAACGTTTCATGGAGGCATTCAATTCATCAGCTCTTGTACCTCTATTAACCACAGGTAACGTCTGGCGGAAATCCCCGCAAAATAATACAGTGATACCTCCCATAGCACGATCGTTTCTACGTATATCCCGTAAAGTCCTGTCCACAGCTTCAAGCCCTTTTTTATGAGCCATAGTGCACTCATCCCAGACGATAAGGCTACAGTCTTGCAACACTTTTGCCTTGTCGCTATTGCGTGATATGCCACATACGGGGTTCTCATTATTATCTAGATCAATAGGAATTTTGAAAGCCGTGTGAGCTGTTTTTCCACCAGGAAGTAGAGTTGCTGCAATACCGGACGATGCCACTGCTAATGCAATTTTCCCCATTTTTCTTACCTCCGCGAGAATGACTCGAGTAAGAAAAGTCTTACCGGTCCCACCGGGGGCGTCGAGGAAAAACATTTTCCCCTCTCTATTATGTATCGTACTCATGACAGACTCAAATATGAGCTTTTGCTCAGTTGTCAACTTCGGGACATTATCAATAAGAAAATCGGTCATGTCATCCACACAATACCGCGTTTCTTCAGCATATTCCCGATTAATTCTAGGTTGATCAACAATATTTTCTGGCTCTGGTAGTCCATATTGTTTGAGGTCGTTTCCTCCAATTGCAGTAACAATATCCTGAAGGGATCGCAAACCTAAATTGACGGCGGAATTGCTGCCATGCTGTGCCCTTAAAAAGTCTTCACATAGTGGATTTCGATACTTCTCCCATAAAAGGGATGGATCTGAGAGTGCACAGAAAACCAACATGAGCGCAAATAAATGCCGAAGTCGGCTTGGACTATCACTAACGCATGCCTCAGCTAGAGTCATGTCCCAGTGCTGGTCATCGTCAAGCATACCACGCGCTCTGCAGGCAGCCTGAAAAGTAGCGTACTCCACATCGTTGTATGTTCTGAGTGAAACAAATGACGTGGGGCCTCGAACCGTGTGCAACAATAAACGAAGATAAAAACACTCACT
Organism: Euclidia mi; assembly: GCA_944739405.2. Lineage (NCBI taxonomy): Eukaryota > Metazoa > Arthropoda > Insecta > Lepidoptera > Erebidae > Euclidia > Euclidia mi. The sequence continues at coordinate 675,212 of OX123198.2, read as the reverse complement.
ATTATTAGGATGGACAGTATAAACTCGACCTAATGCATACTCTCGAAATATCCCCGTCCATCCTTCTACTGGTTGACCACGTCGACGCCTAGTAAATGTACCCGATTGTTTATTATAAGTGTAGTACATAGGTACTTCGTTGTATATTAAAGTTTTGGCAAAATCATCGATTTGACATAAACTAAAATAAGCTAAAAGTGTAGTTTGTCGTGGGTTTTCTAAGCGTTCTATGACGTTATTTATGTCAAAGTAAATTCGTTGACCATTTTCTAAATGGACATCTAAATGAAAAACGGGAGGAAATCTTTCATGTATAGGATAGGCTAAGATTCGCCACACAGCTTCGGAAGTACTAATGTACCGTCCCGACTGATACTGTTGTACTTCGTCTCTGTCTGTACGCTGCAAAGCAAATGTGGCTTGATCACTTCCCTTATTGACATACTTGCATATATATTTTATTGATTCTACACTGGAGCATGACTCTACATTTATATGAGCTTGCATAGCCCTAGATAAAACAGGGGAATATGGGACGACCCACCTGTTATCAACCTCAACAAATTGACCACTAATAGTCAATTCCACTGTGAAACCACCATTTTGAGGAGATCGTCGGCGATAGGATGGATAACCATCTTCACCGGTGATAGTATCGCACACAAATTTCTTTGGAAAGCGTTTGGAACACTTTCCATCTTTCATACATGGTGACCTAAGATTTAGTGAGCCGCAAGGGCCATGTATCATGTGACATTTTACAATATTGTAAAGTATAGGGTCGGTTTCAGGATTTGGAAGTTCAGCACTTATTGCTTGGTCAATCTCATAAGGCCTAAGCTTTGATTCGAGCCACAATAGAATGTGAGCATGAGGTAGGCCGCGTTTCTGCCATTCAACTGAGTACATATAGCACGAAGTAGCTCCAAACACCTTTTCTTTGACTAATAGATTTATCAAACACTTTAACTTCAGGTGAAAAACCCGTGATACCAAGTCATGCCGGTCATAAGATGCCTGACCCGGAAAAAGCGCGTTGGATATTTCAGGCCATTTGGGATTTGTAGTAAATGTTATAAATAGATCTGCCCGACCATATTTACGCACATAACAAAATGCGTCTTGGGTGCGTTCATGCATATAACGGGGTCCACCTGTAAATGTCGAAGGCAATATTACCATCCGGCCCATATTTTCAGGATCGGAATCTTGGCGAATGGCATCCTTTAAATCGACATAATTTTCAGCTCGAAGTTTTCGTTGATTTGTGCGTATAATTAGTAATCTCTCCGTCTCAATTTTAGCATACATATCCACTAAAAATTGGCTAAAAAGTGAGCGGTATCGATGGAGATGTACATACTCATCTTTTCTTATCTGAATCATGTAACTATAAAACTGGGCAGCTGACGTCTTTTTATTAAAATTTGGAGTGCCCGTTTGTGGATCAACATTGTAGACAGCAAAATTGTAGCCATCTTCACCGCGACAAAACATAAGCGGATACTGCAGTGAATCATAAGCCCGATGTGTTTCACTGATCCGTTGAAGGCGATTGTCATGTGTGCGTAGTACTATGTCTCGTTTATCACATTCTTGGTCCACCAAAAGAACAGCTACTTCATTGGTGGCAGGAGGATTGTAGCGACCTGAATGAGATGATGTTGGCCTTTTATCCGCACTAATGACAAATTTATAATTTTGTTCATTTCCAGTTACCGACTCGATGGCGGCTTTAAACGAATTGACGTAAGGATTGACATCATGTAGCATGCGTTGTAAATCACTTACTATGGTGGAATCTAAGTTAGGATAATTCTGACCCCTTATATTAGCCTGTTGTTGATAGTCTGAAATAAAATATATTTGAAGAAATTTAGGTAAATCTATTGACAATAAGGAGCCAACCAAGTGGTAAACTTGACCCTGCACTTTGAATGTTGGCATAAATCCACCTTCAGAGACTTGTTTAGCGCCAAAAGAAGTCATCTGGAATGCGTTATTGTAAGACCGAATGGATTTCAAAAAGAGATTTGATTGTGAGTTGTCTCCTTTTAGTAAGGATTTTAATGGCTCTGATGGTTCTTGAATATGTTCCAAGCGAACTTTACCAGACGAACAACACATTCCTTTCGGCTCTCCTTTCCACTTAAGTGCACGACAATGAGAGCATTCTTCCGTCATTGAATTTATTTCAGCGGACTTACAGTAAGCAATTATAGGATCATAGCTAAATCCACTCTTCTCTTTATCAATCCATAACAATTCCTCCGGTTCATAAACCATCGATTCTACGGACGCTAATGATCTATTCAATGAATGACGTAAACGATCTTCCTCTAAGTAATTATAATGTTGCTCAACAGATCGTGACTGACGTACACTCTCTATGCGATCGCGTTCAAGAGACCGATGAGATAAAAGTTCGTCCCCCCTGTCATAATACCGTTGCAAGTTGGTAGCGAGACGTCGGTCTCGTTCAACTGCTGATTCCATTGATCGCGATATGTTATGACGGCCTCTATCAGCAACCAAACGCGATTCACGTTGCGCGTCTGTTTCGATAGACCGCGATAGACTGTGGCGGTCTCTATCGGCAGCCAAACGTGATTCACGTTGCTCGTCTGTTTCGATAGACCGCGATAGACTGTGGCGGTCTCTATCGGCAGCCAAACGTGATTCACGTTGCTCGTCTGTTTCGATAGACCGCGATAGACTGTGGCGGTCTCTATCGGCAGCCAAACGTGATTCACGTTGCTCGTCTGTTTCGATAGACCGCGATAGACTGTGGCGGTCTCTATCGGCAGCCAAACGTGATTCACGTTGCTCGTCTGTTTCGATAGACCGCGATAGACTGTGGCGGTCTCTATCGGCAGCCAAACGTGATTCACGTTGCTCGTCTGTTTCGATAGACCGCGATAGACTGTGGCGGTCTCTATCGGCAGCCAAACGTGATTCACGTTGCTCGTCTGTTTCGATAGACCGCGATAGACTGTGGCGGTCTCTATCGGCAGCCAAACGTGATTCACGTTGCTCGTCTGTTTCGATAGACCGCGATAGACTGTGGCGGTCTCTATCGGCAGCCAAACATGATTCACGTTGCTCGTCTGATTCGGTAGACAGCAATAGAATGCGGCGGTCTCTATCAGCAGCTAAACGCGATTCACGTTGCTCATCTGTTTCGATAGACCGCGATAGATGATGGCGGTCTCTATCAGCAGTCAAACGTGAACTGCGTTGCTCGTCTGATTCGGTAGACAGCGATAGACGATGGCGGTCTCTATCGGCAGCCAGACGTAAATTACGCTGCTCGTCCGTTTCTAAGGAACGCGATATTTCATATCTCAAACTGACTGGCTCTCAGCTTCCCGCATTAATCTTTGGCGTTTAGCCTTCGCCGATATTAAAGATAGGTTTGATCGCCTTAGAGGCATGTTTATGCACAACAGATCAAACAGCCTTAATATTTAAGTAACAAACTCAGTAATTAACAATGGACTCAACAAATTACTACACTTATTATTATATTTGTTCATATAATAATTATATTGTATGATGTTATGAACGACAAATTTAAATCGACTAACTACACTTTATTAGAAAATACCAGCCCTGCCGAAAGTAAGATAGCCCCGTTGAGTATCTCAAGAGGAATCTGAATTCAGGCCTCAGTCCTACACCCACGGATTCCCACGTACGTGAGGTGTGCGAAATTGGGATTAATGAGACACCTGCATAAGAACAGAATACGAACGAACGAAAGAAATCAAAGAAACAAAACCACCCTCAACAATTCAACAATTAAAAGAAACGACAAAGACACCTATCCAACGACGACGAAAGAAAATTAACCGAGAACCTCATCAATATTCGGACAATCATAACACCGCGTAGACAGAGAATACCAACATCGCCATTCAGAAAATGACGTCATCTGTCATCAGTCAATGAGATAGAAAATAATATGGACTAATCGACAATTTATTGAAAAAAGGATCTAATGTGGACATTGTAATAAATTTTGACACAGAGACTTTTTGTTTATGAAAGTGCCGAATATTTACTCTATTTTTTTTTTTTAATTACAGAAAGATAAGTACACGTTAGTACATATAAATCTATGCCCGACACATAATTATTGTCTTTTTTGCAAAAACATTTATTTTGCTAGAAAATTATTTGAAAATAGTAACATCTATCGGTCGGAAGGATAACTATGCTTTTAATAACAAACTAAGCTAAAACTAAACTTATTACAACATTATATGTTGTAATTACACACATAATGATCATAGATGGCACCACATAAATAACCAGTTGGATGGTCCCTGTTTTGTTTGGGACTACGTACAAAGGAGAGGTCAAGCTGTACACCGAAAACCACTCAACCGATTGTGATGTTACATATACTATTTTATAGGTTTGAGTATCCTTTGTACATGGTGTAAGTTTTATTGAAATCAATTTCGCCATTTTAGAGATCTTTAGCAACATAGGGAAAGACGTCGGACAGACAGACAGACAGACATAAATTCTAAAAATGATCAAGTATTGCTTTTTAGCATTTTCCTAGATTTTTTAGCTAATTTTTGTCAAAATATCTTTAATGTACAGACTTTTTCACCTCTACAGTTTTATTATAGTATAGATTTGATTCTTTGCACACTGATAGACTATTTGGAAATGATGCTTTAGAATTATTTATGTCAGTAATCATGCATGAAGCATGAACCACCAGCTCATCGAACAGACTTTGATTTGCCGAGGTAGTGATCTGTTCTTGGGTGAATTCTAGATGTCTTATTCTACTATTTGCCTCATGTAACTGTTTGTCTAGAAACTGAATACGGTCAAGTTCTAGTTCGTACTGTGAGCTTCACTCGGCAAACCCGTCCACAATGAGCTGGAGTCCATCCCGAGCACTCATGGCATCAGAGAATTGAGTATGTAGCTGAGCCATTTCACATTTTAAGTTCTTATTTTTTTCCAATAAGTTCAACAAAAAGCATGCCACGGGCACACGCGTTCGCCATCGCGACCAGGTGTAGACCAGGAGCGAGACGACATTAGCTGAGATCTTTTTATGAAATTTAGCTCGACATTGTACGGGCTTTGGTGGCAATATCACATTTGTTTCAACCCGGCAATCGAACCCGAGACCTCATGATCCGCTTACACTACCGCAAGAGCACAGAGGCAGACTTGATATTGTGTACCTAACCACGGTATTGAAAACTATAGGTAGCTACTGTATTTTATCTTTATACAAACGGTCGGAACGCGATTTATACCTACGAGCGTCAGGCCCACCTAACCTACTGCATACCAAACTCAAGGTGCTTCGGTATACATTCTATAGGTACTGAATGTATACTGAGCCCACGCTTGTAGGTATTGTAACTCGAGTTTTGAGTTAAAATACGGAAAAGCTTATGTAGGTAAGTGTGATCTAACTAACTAGGTATATGCACTTCTAAAAACTTATTTAGGTATTTTGAAATCACAGACAGACACGTCAACCATAGTAAAAACAGAATAGTGAGATAGCTTCATACAAATCGGCCGCCGCGCTGCCGCGCTGGTTTGAATGTACGCGCGAGTCGCCGGCGCCGTGTACGCACGCACTTTTCACGCACACAATCTCACGAGCGCGGCAAGCCCGGCGCGGCGTCTGATCGAACGCATTCATGTAGGTAATTCACTGCTCGCTCGCTTGAATTGTTTATATACATTCAGTTTTGTAATAAACGTTATTAATAATATACAATGTGTTAAACGACAGTAAATTTAACTTGTTACTTTTTCTCATTAAAAAAGGCATTTAGATAGTTATATAACGCTTAGGTAGTAGGTATTTGAGAAAAAATAAATTCAAGCTTAAATTGTGAAGTATTCAGCGCGATCACTTAAAAAAGCGGCGAAAAAGCGCGAGCGCCGACAAAGCCGGCGCCGCGGTGTAAACAAGTGACAACCCGTGCGTCAACGCAAGAGTAGGCAATTAACTCGCCGAGCGGCCTTGGCTAACCTACTATTCTGTTTTTACTATGCTTCAACTTTATTTATACTGTATACATTTATGTAGATATAGATAACATCCAACGTTCCAAATAGCTAGCCTAACAAAAAATTCTAAGAATAATATCATGCTCGCGGAGAAATAAACTAAAATTTTATACTGACTCAGCTCCGGCGCTAGTCACCGCGACTACCGCTCTACGCCGTGGCGTGCGCCGTACTAATTCATACATTTGTATTGGTCGCGCGACGTGTCGCGCGACACGCCGCTGTACCGCTCGGTGCTATTCGTAGGTCGCCGCTGCGCGTGGCATGCTTAGAACCAGTGTGACCATATGTGGCAGTTTCCTGCCTTATTGGCAGGATTGGGCTCATATTTTAGCCTCTGTCATGTTATGTTAACGTTTTATCAAATTGGCAGTTTTTGGCAGTATTTCAACGTAAAAAATAAACTCATACTGACATCTCAAATTGTCGAAAATGGCAACCCTAAAAACATATCGTAAGATATTCTCTATGTAGTCAGTGACACAGACTAAGGAATTCCCCTGTACTTCTCGTGTTATGTTTGTATCTCATTCAAATAATAACATCATCATCATCATCAGCCCTTAACAGTCCACTGCTGGACTAGGCCTCTCCTTTGAAAGGAGGAATTGGCCTACTATACCACGCTGGCCAAACGGGTTGGTATAGGGTTTGTATCAAGTTTTACTTCTCTTACAGTGCTGTTCTCTGGATAATATGCTCCCTCTGTCGGCTCTTACGACACCCGTGGGATGGTATGGGGTGGTGACATTCCGTATTCTTAATCCGTCACCACACGGACAAATAATAACATAATTAATAAATAATTAATTTCGCAAAAGGATTGCTATGCTTACCAATGTCTAACACTGCATGCGAAAGAATATTCTCTCAAATTAATTAAATTAATACGACAACACGAAACAGATTCATAAACAAACATGTAGCATCTGTGTTGCATGTTAAACAAGGCATTGGAGAGCATGGCGATTGCGTTGCATTCAAAACAACCACAGAAATGTTAAATTGTATGAATAAAGCCATGTATAGAAAGAAAGAAAATGAAGAATATGAGGATAATTGCAATTTTCAATTTACATTTAATTTTGGCCTAATTAATAATAAAATATGATTCGTAAAACAAAGTGTTTTTCTTTACTACCTACTAATATTACAACGCTAAACAAACTTGGCATTTTTTTCTCATTTTTTACTCAAGGCTCTGGCAGGATTTGGCAAGTTTCAAACCAAACTATGGCAGTATCGATAATTTTAAGATGGTCACACTGCTTAGAACGTTTCTATACATTTGATTCAGTCGCAAGTCGCGTCGCCGGTCGCGTCGCGCGAATTTTCGCTGGAGCGAATTGTCCGGGGCCAGGCCGTAAGAGTACTTATAATTATAGTATATTATATTATGTGTGGTTAGTAGAGCAAATTCAATTAACATAGATTTATAACTATATATCGACCAATATTCTGCTTAGTTTAATCTACTACATACATCATGTAAAATAAGGCCAACTAGCTCAGTAACATAACAGAATATTTCTTGAAGACATTTCAATAATCTGCCGGCCAGACAGGTGTTGACTGTTTTAATAAAACCCGCAGCCTTCGGGTCCGCGGCAGACGTCGTATATCACTCATACGATATTTCTTCTTTACGTTTCGGCCTTATTTTTGTTTCACACACCTTGATTCGACTTGTGAACACCTATTAATGGTGCCTGCAATAGACTAAGCAAACGATATCTATTACTATAATAAAACTGTAGAGGTGAAAAAGTCTGTACATTAAAGATATTTTGTCAAAAATTAGCTAAAAAATCTAGGAAAATGCTAAAAAGCAATACTTGATCATTTTTAGAATTTATGTCTGTCTGTCTATCTGTCCGACGTCTTTCCCTATGTTGCTAAAGATCTCTAAAATGGCGAAATTGATTTCAATAAAACTTACACCATGTACAAAGGATACTCAAACCTATAAAATAGTATATGTAACATCACAATCGGTTGAGTGGTTTTCTGTGTACAGCTTGACCTCTCCTTTGTACGTAGTCCCAAACAAAACAGGGACCATCCAACTGGTTATTTATGTGGTGCCATCTATGATCATTATGTGTGTAATTACAACATATAATGTTGTAATAAGTTTAGTTTTAGCTTAGTTTGTTATTAAAAGCATAGTTATCCTTCCGACCGATAGATGTTACTATTTTCAAATAATTTTCTAGCAAAATAAATGTTTTTGCAAAAAAGACAATAATTATGTGTCGGGCATAGATTTATATGTACTAACGTGTACTTATCTTTCTGTAATTAAAAAAAAATAATAGAGTAAATATTCGGCACTTTCATAAACAAAAAGTCTCTGTGTCAAAATTTATTACAATGTCCACATTAGATCCTTTTTTCAATAAATTGTCGATTAGTCCATATTATTTTCTATCTCATTGACTGATGACAGATGACGTCATTTTCTGAATGGCGATGTTGGTATTCTCTGTCTACGCGGTGTTATGATTGTCCGAATATTGATGAGGTTCTCGGTTAATTTTCTTTCGTCGTCGTTGGATAGGTGTCTTTGTCGTTTCTTTTAATTGTTGAATTGTTGAGGGTGGTTTTGTTTCTTTGATTTCTTTCGTTCGTTCGTATTCTGTTCTTATGCAGGTGTCTCATTAATCCCAATTTCGCACACCTCACGTACGTGGGAATCCGTGGGTGTAGGACTGAGGCCTGAATTCAGATTCCTCTTGAGATACTCAACGGGGCTATCTTACTTTCGGCAGGGCTGGTATTTTCTAATAAAGTGTAGTTAGTCGATTTAAATTTGTCGTTCATAACATCATACAATATAATTATTATATGAACAAATATAATAATAAGTGTAGTAATTTGTTGAGTCCATTGTTAATTACTGAGTTTGTTACTTAAATATTAAGGCTGTTTGATCTGTTGTGCATAAACATGCCTCTAAGGCGATCAAACCTATCTTTAATATCGGCGAAGGCTAAACGCCAAAGATTAATGCGGGAAGCTGAGAGCCAGTCAGTTTGAGATATGAAATATCGCGTTCCTTAGAAACGGACGAGCAGCGTAATTTACGTCTGGCTGCCGATAGAGACCGCCATCGTCTATCGCTGTCTACCGAATCAGACGAGCAACGCAGTTCACGTTTGACTGCTGATAGAGACCGCCATCATCTATCGCGGTCTATCGAAACAGATGAGCAACGTGAATCGCGTTTAGCTGCTGATAGAGACCGCCGCATTCTATTGCTGTCTACCGAATCAGACGAGCAACGTGAATCATGTTTGGCTGCCGATAGAGACCGCCACAGTCTATCGCGGTCTATCGAAACAGACGAGCAACGTGAATCACGTTTGGCTGCCGATAGAGACCGCCACAGTCTATCGCGGTCTATCGAAACAGACGAGCAACGTGAATCACGTTTGGCTGCCGATAGAGACCGCCACAGTCTATCGCGGTCTATCGAAACAGACGAGCAACGTGAATCACGTTTGGCTGCCGATAGAGACCGCCACAGTCTATCGCGGTCTATCGAAACAGACGAGCAACGTGAATCACGTTTGGCTGCCGATAGAGACCGCCACAGTCTATCGCGGTCTATCGAAACAGACGTGCAACGTGAATCACGTTTGGCTGCCGATAGAGATCGCCACAGTCTATCGCGGTCTATCGAAACAGACGAGCAACGTGAATCACGTTTGGCTGCCGATAGAGACCGCCACAGTCTATCGCGGTCTATCGAAACAGACGAGCAACGTGAATCACGTTTGGCTGCCGATAGAGACCGCCACAGTCTATCGCGGTCTATCGAAACAGACGAGCAACGTGAATCACGTTTGGCTGCCGATAGAGACCGCCACAGTCTATCGCGGTCTATCGAAACAGACGCGCAACGTGAATCGCGTTTGGTTGCTGATAGAGGCCGTCATAACATATCGCGATCAATGGAATCAGCAGTTGAACGAGACCGACGTCTCGCTACCAACTTGCAACGGTATTATGACAGGGGGGACGAACTTTTATCTCCTCTGTCTCTTGAACGCGATCGCATAGAGAGTGTACGTCAGTCACGATCTGTTGAGCAACATTATAATTACTTAGAGGAAGATCGTTTACGTCATTCATTGAATAGATCATTAGCGTCCGTAGAATCGATGGTTGATGAACCGGAGGAATTGTTATGGATTGATAAAGAGAAGAGTGGATTTAGCTATGATCCTATAATTGCTTACTGTAAGTCCGCTGAAATAAATTCAATGACGGAAGAATGCTCTCATTGTCGTGCACTTAAGTGGAAAGGAGAGCCGAAAGGAATGTGTTGTTCGTCTGGTAAAGTTCGCTTGGAACATATTCAAGAACCATCAGAGCCATTAAAATCCTTACTAAAAGGAGACAACTCACAATCAAATCTCTTTTTGAAATCCATTCGGTCTTACAATAACGCATTCCAGATGACTTCTTTTGGCGCTAAACAAGTCTCTGAAGGTGGATTTATGCCAACATTCAAAGTGCAGGGTCAAGTTTACCACTTGGTTGGCTCCTTATTGCCAATAGATTTACCTAAATTTCTTCAAATATATTTTATTTCAGACTATCAACAACAGGCTAATATAAGGGGTCAGAATTATCCTAACTTAGATTCCACCATAGTAAGTGATTTACAACGCATGCTACATGATGTCAATCCTTACGTCAATTCGTTTAAAGCCGCCATCGAGTCGGTAACTGGAAATGAACAAAATTATAAATTTGTCATTAGTGCGGATAAAAGGCCAACATCATCTCATTCAGGTCGCTACAATCCTCCTGCCACCAATGAAGTAGCTGTTCTTTTGGTGGACCAAGAATGTGATAAACGAGACATAGTACTACGCACACATGACAATCGCCTTCAACGGATCAGTGAAACACATCGGGCTTATGATTCACTGCAGTATCCGCTTATGTTTTGTCGCGGTGAAGATGGCTACAATTTTGCTGTCTACAATGTTGATCCACAAACGGGCACTCCAAATTTTAATAAAAAGACGTCAGCTGCCCAGTTTTATAGTTACATGATTCAGATAAGAAAAGATGAGTATGTACATCTCCATCGATACCGCTCACTTTTTAGCCAATTTTTAGTGGATATGTATGCTAAAATTGAGACGGAGAGATTACTATTTATACGCACAAATCAACGAAAACTTCGAGCTGAAAATTATGTAGATTTAAAGGATGCCATTCGCCAAGATTCCGATCCTGAAAATATGGGCCGGATGGTAATATTGCCTTCGACATTTACAGGTGGACCCCGTTATATGCATGAACGCACCCAAGACGCATTTTGTTATGTGCGTAAATATGGTCGGGCAGATCTATTTATAACATTTACTACAAATCCCAAATGGCCTGAAATATCCAACGCGCTTTTTCCGGGTCAGGCATCTTATGACCGGCATGACTTGGTATCACGGGTTTTTCACCTGAAGTTAAAGTGTTTGATAAATCTATTAGTCAAAGAAAAGGTGTTTGGAGCTACTTCGTGCTATATGTACTCAGTTGAATGGCAGAAACGCGGCCTACCTCATGCTCACATTCTATTGTGGCTCGAATCAAAGCTTAGGCCTTATGAGATTGACCAAGCAATAAGTGCTGAACTTCCAAATCCTGAAACCGACCCTATACTTTACAATATTGTAAAATGTCACATGATACATGGCCCTTGCGGCTCACTAAATCTTAGGTCACCATGTATGAAAGATGGAAAGTGTTCCAAACGCTTTCCAAAGAAATTTGTGTGCGATACTATCACCGGTGAAGATGGTTATGCATCCTATCGCCGACGATCTCCTCAAAATGGTGGTTTCACAGTGGAATTGACTATTAGTGGTCAATTTGTTGAGGTTGATAACAGGTGGGTCGTCCCATATTCCCCTGTTTTATCTAGGGCTATGCAAGCTCATATAAATGTAGAGTCATGCTCCAGTGTAGAATCAATAAAATATATATGCAAGTATGTCAATAAGGGAAGTGATCAAGCCACATTTGCTTTGCAGCGTACAGACAGAGACGAAGTACAACAGTATCAGTCGGGACGGTACATTAGTACTTCCGAAGCTGTGTGGCGAATCTTAGCCTATCCTATACATGAAAGATTTCCTCCCGTTTTTCATTTAGATGTCCATTTAGAAAATGGTCAACGAATTTACTTTGACATAAATAACGTCATAGAACGCTTAGAAAACCCACGACAAACTACACTTTTAGCTTATTTTAGTTTATGTCAAATCGATGATTTTGCCAAAACTTTAATATACAACGAAGTACCTATGTACTACACTTATAATAAACAATCGGGTACATTTACTAGGCGTCGACGTGGTCAACCAGTAGAAGGATGGACGGGGATATTTCGAGAGTATGCATTAGGTCGAGTTTATACTGTCCATCCTAATAATAGTGAGTGTTTTTATCTTCGTTTATTGTTGCACACGGTTCGAGGCCCCACGTCATTTGTTTCACTCAGAACATACAACGATGTGGAGTACGCTACTTTTCAGGCTGCCTGCAGAGCGCGTGGTATGCTTGACGATGACCAGCACTGGGACATGACTCTAGCTGAGGCATGCGTTAGTGATAGTCCAAGCCGACTTCGGCATTTATTTGCGCTCATGTTGGTTTTCTGTGCACTCTCAGATCCATCCCTTTTATGGGAGAAGTATCGAAATCCACTATGTGAAGACTTTTTAAGGGCACAGCATGGCAGCAATTCCGCCGTCAATTTAGGTTTGCGATCCCTTCAGGATATTGTTACTGCAATTGGAGGAAACGACCTCAAACAATATGGACTACCAGAGCCAGAAAATATTGTTGATCAACCTAGAATTAATCGGGAATATGCTGAAGAAACGCGGTATTGTGTGGATGACATGACCGATTTTCTTATTGATAATGTCCCGAAGTTGACAACTGAGCAAAAGCTCATATTTGAGTCTGTCATGAGTACGATACATAATAGAGAGGGGAAAATGTTTTTCCTCGACGCCCCCGGTGGGACCGGTAAGACTTTTCTTACTCGAGTCATTCTCGCGGAGGTAAGAAAAATGGGGAAAATTGCATTAGCAGTGGCATCGTCCGGTATTGCAGCAACTCTACTTCCTGGTGGAAAAACAGCTCACACGGCTTTCAAAATTCCTATTGATCTAGATAATAATGAGAACCCCGTATGTGGCATATCACGCAATAGCGACAAGGCAAAAGTGTTGCAAGACTGTAGCCTTATCGTCTGGGATGAGTGCACTATGGCTCATAAAAAAGGGCTTGAAGCTGTGGACAGGACTTTACGGGATATACGTAGAAACGATCGTGCTATGGGAGGTATCACTGTATTATTTTGCGGGGATTTCCGCCAGACGTTACCTGTGGTTAATAGAGGTACAAGAGCTGATGAATTGAATGCCTCCATGAAACGTTCTGCTCTTTGGTCTGAAATCACAAAATTAGCTCTCACGGTAAACATGAGAGTAAGAAGTGGTGGCAATCCCCAGGCACAAGAGTTCGCTGATAGCCTATTAGATATCGGAGAGGGGAAAATTCTGGAAGAAATGGGTAAAATAAGCCTGCCGTCCACTCTGTGCTCGATGGTTTATAATGACGAAGAGCTTATATATCGTGTTTATGGTGATCCATCCCATATAACACAAAAGGAAAACTCATGGTTATGTCAGCGGGCAATTTTAACACCCAGAAATGACCAGGCAAGTGCAATAAATTCAAAAATTTTATCAGATACAGGAGGGGCTATGGTGACCTACACCTCAATTAATACTGTAATTGATCAGGATGATGCTGTCAATTACCCGTTAGAATTTTTAAATTCTTTAAATGCATCTGGTCTTCCAGCGCACAATATTTCGCTAAAGGTTGGTGTCCCAATCATGCTTTTGCGTAATCTGACTCCACCAAAGTTATGCAATGGGACTCGACTAAAGGTCATCAACCTTCAGCGAAATATTATTGAAGCCGAGATTTTATCTGGTTGTGGAAGTGGGGAAATAGTTTTTATTCCACGTATCCCCCTAATACCAAATAATTTTCCGTTCCAATTTAAACGTACTCAATTCCCGGTAAGTCTTTGCTTCGCAATGACGATAAATAAATCGCAGGGACAAACACTTGAAACAGCTGGAATCGACCTCCGAACATGTTGTTTTTCACATGGTCAGTTATATGTGGCATGTTCACGAGTGAGCGGTAAAAATAATTTACATGTTCTATGTGAAGGTGGTAAAACAGTTAATGTTGTGTATAAAGAAATCCTCTAAAGATATATATTATACAATATACATATAAAACTTATAAATATTATATACTTTTGGCATAAATGTCATGCTAATTAAATTCCAACATTTACGCGAACGAAGTCGCGGGCACAGCTAGTACTTAATATTTTCATTTATGAACATAATTTATTTCTTGTTTTGTTATCAGGTTGTAGGTATTACGAAAATGAATATGAAGGTTTATCCTGTAGCTTTCTGATTCTATTCCCGATTAGAAACTAAAGAGCATGTGATCTTGGGATTTCAAAATCTACAAACGCTGCCAAATTATGAGTCAGTTTGCAAAGTATTGGCCAAGTAAAAAGTAATTCATAGGACGGAAGAATACATTTTGACAAAATAAAAAAACACATGAGTAGCAAGCAAAGTATCAGGTCATTCTTTTTTAATTTTTAGGAAACTCCATATCGCCTGTCAACAATTTGAGTCGGTGCCAAGCAAACACTAAGCTGTTGCAAACTGTTATTGTTGTTTTATGACGTTACAGCGGTTTAATAATTCAGGCTGTTCGTTTGGCTAGCACACACAATTAGGTAGGTACACTCTATAGTTATGACTCAAAACTAAAAACAAAAACTAATGACAATGCTGGGTATTTATAGGTGATCCCAATCGCTGGAAGAAAATATAGTAAATAAAAATATAATTTAATAGAACTACAAATGGGAACTCAATCCGAGTTTATTGAAGTCCCGGTTCCTGCAAATCGCTTACTAATTTAAAAAATAATACACGGCTGTTTTATATAAAGGTTGTTCTTCAAATGTCTAGTTTAAATTCAGCTGAAAGGGGGTGGCGTTCTTTTAAAATATAATAAATCATTTTTATTCTATGCTGAATGTAAAAACTGTCATTGCGTGATATATAAATATTAATTTTTGTGTCAGTTGCAGTCGGCGGTCGCCATTCGACTGTCAGTGTCCTCTACAGAACAATGCAACAAGGGACTGCCACATTTAGTATTCCTGACACTTTCCCAACTTTGTATAGAGATGTTTTTATGTAGCTTTGTTTCAGTGACAAACAGACAATAACGACAATACATAACGTACTATATGACACCATAACAAAACAGTTTGTCTGATTTTTTCGTGTGAGTGTGTGGCCACCTCTAGTGTCGGAGTTTTCAGACCGCCCCCCTCCGACATGGCCTAACGATCCTTATCCTTAGATAAGAGCCGGGACCGACAGCTTATCGTCCCTCCAAAGCAGGGTCGCTCAGATGTAAATGCCTCACACGGTCACCTATCCAAGTGGTGACCTGTGCAAGCGTTGCTTAATTTTGTCGATCTGTTACGAACGGCAAGCTCAGTCTCGCTATTAACGCTACGTTTATCTGTGATTCATGTTGACGTAATCTGAAATCGGTTAAATATCCTAAGACTGTACAGTGCTTGCTATTTTTTATAGACTCACGCTTGTATCCCAGAGCGGGTAGGCACAGGTGTAACATTACACCCACATTTCGCCATGTTATGAATCTACTGGTCCCACGTAATAGAGGGCGAGCCTATTGCCGTTACCGGCCACTTTGCCAGACTCCGTGTTGCTACTGATAATTCGGAAAACCCAGTAACACTTTTGCCCGACACGGTATTCAAACCCGGGCGTGCCTCTACCCAGTAGGTATCGAACCCCAGACCTGATCACCAGACGCATGCGTTACCCACTAGACCACAGACTCAGTGTTTGCTAAGTTTCGCTATTCAGGAAATATTTATACATAACAGTATAATTAGAAACAAAACAGCACAATACCATCAATTGATCTCAGCAAGAAAATTATTAAAGTCATAAGGTTGACCCAACTCAACTTCGATGCATGTAACTGATCTGTGAGTATGACTCGTGTCCCGAGAGTTCCGCAACTTTGTCTGTGCATCATCATCGAGCATCGTGACAAGTAGATCTAAAGTACCATGTTAACTTAAAGTTTAATCATGTTCCTACACACCGATAAAGGTAACTGTATTCTGTTGCTTTTGTAGTTAATAGATTGTTTATGTAATTGCAAAAAGTGAATTTTAAGTACTTATATTTATTTGACACTTAGATGTGATAACCTGGACACACATAGGTACACAGATCTTGACGTACACAGGCATCTGCCTGACTCCTGATTTACTTTTTGTAGTACAAAACCCTAGAAACGTCAAGAGGATAAAGACAAAACACAAATTACATTCACAGACTTCTCTACTCGGTACAAAAGAATTACGTTGACGTTATTTGCAGAGAGTCACAAACAGGCTGTATCTCTTAATGTTATGTCGTAGTGCGGAGTGTGAGCTAGTTCACGGGTCGTTACGACTCGTCGCTCGCAGCAGCCGACGAGCCGACGGGTCGACGGGTCGACGGGTCGACGTGTCGACTGTGATGTCGGTAAACATACTAACACGCCTTTTTACTACGGCTGACTTCGAAAACTGCGATCGGCCAAAACGGGTAAATAAAAAAAAATTGCAGGCGTAGCTGCTGGCGTCCTCTAGTTAGGTTATAAGATGGCAACGAGATGCGAGTTGCAATACCTAAATAAAGAGAAGTTTTCTAACAACGATCAAAAGAAAATCTGCCTATTCCATATTCTGTGTGTGCGACGCCAGAGTAATTCCTATGAGTTAAACTATTTTTAAGCGCCATCTAAACCTAGGGTACCTACTTGGTAGACTAGAAAAATAGCGCAATTATTTACGTACAAAAAACAAAAAATGAAAAAGCCAGTAGTTTATTGTAAATTGTTATGCAGAATAAAAGAGTTTACCCTAATGTGCAACGCAAAGGACTAATTGATATGTAATTGTAATATTATTATTCGCTCATCTCGTGGCCACACGTTTACTGTAACTTTGGTACTTTGGCTTCTTAGTGACAGCCGAAAGTTACCATTGTTTCGAACAAGTATTCGACGCGCCTCTATGTCTCATTTGTGTAGTTGCGAACGAACGCAGATACAATGCTGCCGCTTCGTTTGTTTAGACAGTGATTGGATTAAGCCATGTATTCACTAGGGGACAAAGTCGCTCGACTTATCGCGAACAGTCGCAGGACATTTACGTGCGACTGCCCGCGACAATGTCGACCGACATTTCGCTCGTCCACATACCGGCATTGTGATCGAGATGTCGCCTAAATGTTAACACAGTTGCGTTGGTAGTGTGGACCAACGAAGTGTGCTATAATCGCGGGTAGTCACGGAACAAATAGCAACACACGTCCTCACAAGTCAAATGATGTCGGAAACTGTCGAGGGACACGAAGTCGCGCAAGGTCGACGCTATCGGACCGTCGACAAGCGACTTATTCCGCGACACGTAGATGTCGCCTGCGATGGCGGGCGATGTCCCCCGCGACGTCGCTCAACACGTAGAATTCGTTTCGGGCGACAAGGTCGCGGGACAAATGTCCCCTAATGAATACGAGGCTTTAATGTTTACATGACGCCTTGCAGCGTAAGAACAGAGACACTGTTTATAAATTACCAGCATTGTCATCCTAATGACACCCGGCCGCATCTAAGGCTGTAACTTCTCCCCCACAGACATAGATCTACATAGATAACGCAAATGCATGCACTTCGCGAGTCTGAACCCCGACCAAGCGTCGAGGTTGGTCGCCGCTAACTTCAGTCCCCGCGCGTCCGTTGTTGCAGCCGAACGTCCACAAAAAACTAAAAAAATGCCTCGTTGCGTGATAATTAACTGCAATAGCCCAAAACTTTCGAGCACCCAAAGGCAGGAACATATTTCCTATCACAGGTAAGTTATTTTAAAATTATATTATGCGTAAATTCATATTAAAACTGTTTTTAAGTATTCCAAGCTGCGTGTCGTTCCAGAATATACCTAACTATAAATTACCGTTAAGTAAACTTTATTCACATTACGTTGCCGCGTTTGCTTTGGACGTTTGATCTGACGTTGTGTGTTAGGAGACGATGAATATCGCACAAGCGATACTGTCGCGCATCGCTTCGGTACAGTTCGTACAGTAGGTATTAAAAAGTCGGCACGCTTGGTTTCAATACAAATCGTGATAATTGCGTTATCTATGTAGATCTATATCTGTGTTCTCCCCCGTGCAGTTTGCTGATTGACAGAATATAAGTTTTTGGGCACAGCAATTACTGCCTGTTCTCAGAATACAAAAGGGAGAGAATATAGAATATAGGTATTCTAAGATTGAGACCAGTTAAAACTAGGTTTTCAATTGCACTTTCCCCCGTGTAGTTTGACAAAGATCTTTGTGAAATCTGAGACTGGCGATGACTAAATGATACGCATATTATTATCTTCTGAAACATTATCAACTATTTAAGAATGCCATAATATACTGAAAAATTAGATGATGAATTTGTAGCCAAAGCCTGCATAGTCATTGTCCATGGTTTACTAGCAGTGTTCTGAGATTATGGAACAAAACCCTTTAATTTATAAGTTACAGTTTTATGTTTTGGTTCCTAGTAATTTTAATTCTCCTGAGATCATTTCTCACTACACTGCCGCAGTTACCCTACTAAAAGTATTAAAATCTTGAATTTCCTAGAATAGTAATAGCCCAGACAGATTTACTCAGAGTTAATAATACCTATCTTTTAAAGAACGCCTTAACCCAACATAACTTTGGAGATACTCAGGTTATATGTTGCTCTACGAACAAACAACATACAAGACTACGTATAAAAAGTTGATAACACTTTAAAATTATTCATAAGCCCTTTATCATTCCTTAAGAGTTTAAGCTTCCCTCTGTTCCACCCCTCTAATCTGACCTAAGTCACAGCAATGAACACCCCAATATCAAATAGTAGCACCTACTTAGCGGCCGCGCCGCGCGCCGAGCTAAAGGCCCAGTTATTAAAACCGGCGACGACAATACTCAATGATTGCACTCACTATCACCTCACGAACGTAACTAGCCTGCCGCTGCTACTATGAACCCTGAATACTTTACAACATTTTCGCTTCAAAGCATAGAATTACCTCTACCTGTTTTAGTTATTTAGAATCAAAACTTGGACTAGCCTGTTGATCCTGTGGTTACCTTGACTCGTACAAAATAATTTAACGGGTCTTAATCGCGTAAACTTAACTTATTTAAGATATTATATAATTATATAAAGAGCCGCTGAATTATTTTGCACGATGTACAAATCGCGAAAGTTTAATCCACTAGTAACCTTGACTTTTAGGGACCTTTTCAATATTCGATCTATTCAATTTTGTAGGAAGCTTACGTCAAATAGGTATCTTTAGTAGCCTAATAAATAGAATAAATCCGAGATTGTAACCGGCCTTGATGCCCAACACTGGACGAAGAGTACCTACCTAACGAGTGCGATTATTTTTTGTTCAGTGTCTGAGTGATGTTAAAAGAGATTAGAAGTATATGCGGAATAAGACCCTTAACAAAAATTGAAATCCCACATTGTATCAATCATTACAAACAATTTTTACTTCGGCACCATACCTGGGAAATTACTAGTTCAGGTGATATTGAGGTCCAAAGTCACCACACAATTTTTTTAATTAGGCACAACATCGATGCATTTCTCGCGCCAATTTGTTTTTTTTTTTTCATGTCCACACACATATACATGTCCTATGCACTTGAGAAGCCTGACTTAAAATGCACGGGGTATATAAGTACATATGTTTATCTATTGGTTATTGTATTACAAGCTCTGCTTAATTTGCGACCGGATTTCTTAGGATATTATACTACTACTTTCCTTGGATGTGAACAAAATTAGAAGATTCTTAACGATATAGTTTTCCTGGTGAGCCGGTCGACGTACAGTAGGAGGCATCGATGGAATTCCAATATTCGATAAATGTTTTTGTTGACACAGTCTGACTTAAGTTGGGACCGAAAGCGCTCCACACAGAGAACATTTCACATCACAACAGGCGATTGTACGGACATATTATGTGTCTATATTCACTACAACTATACCACCAGTCATCACACGGGATTTGTACAATTTGAACCCATGTTTCAAAACAAAATACTGATTGATAACTTTGTAACCTGCTTGTGCGTCAGCGCCTAACTTCTTGATCATTTCTGTTACCCTCGTACTTTTCAACACACCCGTCATAGAAGTATTAAAAAAAATCCTTGTAATTAATGTGCACCTAAATCACGGTAATGTGCCTAATTATGTGGTATGGTTTCTATACATTTTCACATATTGCAGTAAATATAACTGGCACCATATAAACACAACTAAGCGAGGTATGGGCATTTTCAAATATCTGGTAGATTTTACGTTTACTAGGTTGATTTTACGTTTACTTGGTTGGTTCTGCGGTAGTTTTAGCGACTGCGGATCATGAGGTCTCGGTTCGATTCCCGGGTCGAACAAAAAGTGATATTGGGTTTTCTGTTAGGAATTATCTTAAGGCGCTGTTATACCTCAGAAGCCGTGAAACTCCTAATTTTTCGTCGCGCATCTAGCCATAACGGTACATATTACAAACTAGCAAAAATTAGAGCTTAAAATCAAAAGTCTGAACAAAAGACTTTCGAAAGAATTTTTCATGTACGTAAAATAGAATCACGGTAAAAAAATCACAAAATCGAGGCAGAAAATAATCTTTCGTCTCACTGTTTGCAATATTTTGATCGTAAGCTGTCATATTTTTTTTGATAATATTGTAGGAAATCTAATGAACTAAAGAATTACCCTATTTATTTTCATATTATACCTGTATATTTTGTAAAATTAAATAAAATCTGCCAAACGTCTATGATTTTGACACTCGGTAGATCCCATCAATATCAAACGCTTCAGCAATTTAAACCTTATTAGCATAAGCGGTGTACTGAGTGTCAGTTGCTAGTTTACGCCCCGCCCAGACCTCATCATACGGCTATGAGCCCTGTGAGAGATAGGTCATGTCGCTTGCGTCTCCGCTGCACGAAATTTTACGTAAACCTGTTTGTTATTATAATACGCCGATTTGAGTTCGTAATTTCATGTTTTATGTTATAGACTGAATACTTTGAATCAAATAGGCTTTTCATGTAACTATGGGCACATATAATTAGGACCTTAGTTTATACTCTTGTTGCGTTTAATGTGTTATTGTTTCTGTGCTTATAAATATATAATTAGAAGAATAAAATATGTACAATTAGAGAAATGAAGTTCTACGAAGGATTTGTACAAGAAAGCGTCGTAATAAAATAGAAATTCATCCATGGCCAAGTGATTATGAAATATGTAACATTTTTACACAAATTATTTTCATAAGAGTCGCTTATGACTAACTATGTTACTTATATATTATCGATTATGCATAATATAATTATATAAATTATTCTCACAATACATAGCTGCCACAGTTTTCAATTTTTGAAAGAGTAATAACATAAAATCGAATCATTTTATGTACCTATATTTCAAATTCATTAGCTTGTCAGAGCGCCTGGAGCGCTAAGATGCCGCCACGGCGAACAATAATGATGACAGCGCTAATATGGCGCTCCGCAATCCGCACACAAGCGGTAACGAATGTTGTATTATTGTGTTTTGAACATAAACCTTTTTAGGTACATCGGGTAAAACTTTGATTATTCATAAACTATTAGGCATGTCTCAGTACATCTAATATCTTTTTAATTTCTAAAATCAATAATTTATAAGTAAGAAAGAAAACCTGCCGGGTTGTAGCAGATAGCTAACTTTTGATGAGCTGTAAACTCTGTATTTCGTTAATAAATTATAAATTAATATAAATAAATATCTTTGAATGTTTATTTTCTTTGTAACAACACATATTTGAAGCGAAAGAATTTTTTTATATTTTTCCATACAAACATGTATGACGAGAGCTAACGAAAAAGCAGTAACTCAAATTCTAATTCTATAATTTTCTAAGCGACATAGCAGTATCTCATGAATAAGGTATATCCACATATATTTTTGATGTTTCATCTATTTTGAAAAATAATAATGGGTTGGGTTTCGAAACAAGTCGCCTGAATTTGAGGGTATTGGTAGTGTAGGGGGCTTAAGGGAGTTCGTTTTAATCATCTAATAGTTATTTTGGCTGCCGGAGTTGCGTCTAAATATTTTTAAACAATTTCCAAAATTTCATTAATACTTCGGCAATTATGCAAAACGGAACGTAGTTTTAATACTTTAGTACAGTTTTACAAATGTCTATTTTATGTTTTATGTGAAAAACGTGAAACGAAACGCAAAACTGCCATCTTGGAATGATCATATTGACAGCTAATGTCAAATTTGTGCGTCATTGCTTTCGAGTGCCTAGGGTTAGGTGCGACTGTAATAAGTAACTAAATAGGTTATGTTAGGTTATCTTTTGACCCTTAATCCGAAAATAGGAGCCCTTCGCATGGCTCCGTTAACCTTAGTTTATTAAACTAGTGTGATGAATGTGGAAGTTGGCAGTGCCATGACACCGATGTTTGGAGTTTTTTTTTTCAGAGGAAACCAAGTATTTCCGGCAAGTGAAAATGGTGAGGGGGGTTTCAAGACCTCCCCTCCTCTCTCTCCAATCACTCACAACTCCTAAAAACGGCGACGTATTTCGAAACCTTTACCATAATAATTATACCTATAATAACAATAAACATCAATAGATAAATAAAAGAAATCAACTTTTACTAAACTTCAATTATCTCGTAACTCGCTTTAGTTGAGATACGGCTTTTGCGCTTAGTAGAGCAGTATTATGTTTTTTAGGGTACTCTAGCCAAAAATTGTAAAAACGGAACCCTTATAGATTCGCAATGTCTGTCTGTCTGTCCGCCCGTATGTCACAGCCAATTTATTGCAAAACAGATTTGAAAACTGGCAGGAATGGAATTAGATGTAGGTATTCTATGAACTGCTTCACTATTTTTATACAAAAACAAAACAAACATAATAATGGCCTCTCCATACATGGAACTGACTTAATTATTTAGAACATCTTACGGCACGTAGGTATTTACCTACTTTCGTCAACTATTAATACCTATAACGTCTAATGTAAACCAGTTTTACTCATGGCTGCACTGAGAACAAAAATTGCGCTATGCCTTTATTGTACAAACAGATTGATGTATGTAATATAAATTTTAATATCAGTATCTCAATTCAATATGCTAAAACGTTTTGCTTGCGATTTTGAAATATTGGAATACGGATGTCGCCAGAATACGGCCGTTCACGACGAGAATGAAGGGGGGCGCCCCGCAGTAGACGAAGCTAAGCTCCCTTCACCTCCCCTGCTTCACCCCCTCATTTACCAAAACAGTCGCTTAGCACAGCGCCTTTTGTCTTCTTTCAAACTATTATGTATATAATTTTGAAATTAAACTACAGTTTACGGATTTTATCACGTTATATTGGTTTCACTTAGTTATTACATTTAAATCGAATCGTCTATAAACTACATTTTTTCATTTATTACTTGCCGACGTTTCGAATTTTTACCGAATTCATGGTCACAGGAGACTGAGGTGATATATGTCTTTTTCTTGAATTTTCAACGATTGATGTGACTGTTTACGCAGAATGAGCTCATAGTACCCATAGGTCTTCTGGTGTCTTTGTCCTTCTTGAGAATGAGGGAAAACAGGGACATTCAGAATAATTATCACTAATGATGATGAACTATTTTATGTGTGGCGAAACTTCGCGAGACAATTGTGGAACAAGTCCCCAAAACACAGTGTTTGAATGGAAAAATTAAACCCATATTAGTAAATTTAATTTCTATATCACAAGTAAAGGTTACCAATAGTACAACACAATACGCGTGGTTTTGGTTCAAGTTCGACGTCCAGGGCTCCAGAGCTCCGAATGTCAAGAGGCGGGACGACGGCATGGCGGCAGGGCGCTCGCACCACTTGGCAGGCCGTCAACCCGAGCTGCGTAATGTGCCGGTTCACATCACAACTATATTTTTGTGATACACATACATACATACATAGACTCACGCCTGTTTCCCCGAAGGGGTAGGCAGAGGCATATTAAACGCCCACTTTTCGCCAGAGTTTTGAGCCCACGTAATAGGTGGCGAGCCTATTGCCGCTTATCGGGATATTTTGTTTGCCAGAGCCTCGTCCGTTGATCGGCAGGTGCAGGTTAGGTTGGCTTGGGACCCTAAGTTCTTGGTGGGAACCCTATGCACCCTTTCTATTTTTGTGATAGTTGACACAATCTTCGACTGAATAAATACTAAAGTATTAATATGTAACAGCAGCAATAAATACCTTAACTTGCACGAATACAATTAGGCTATTCAGACGTTGATAAATAATCAACATTATTCAATCATCTCGTAAACTTAACCCGTTCAAAAGTTAAACAATAGTTAAAGTATAAAACGAAAAGTGCCATTTAGAGAAAGAAAACTTCGAACACAGCAGACCCAGTTCAACATAGTTCTCAAGTCAGAATTATGCAAAAAACAATAAAAAAGTTCAATAAAAATATACAAAACGCCTCAAGTTCGGTCGGGAGGCTCTTTCTCACAATTTATGATTATAAGAAAGTAAAACGTGGAACAACTGAGTACGTAATTGAAATTAATTAAGCTAAAATATTCAGACGTTCTAGAAAAGGGAAAGCGCACCGTTCTCCACAAAAAATAAACTTTCTTAACAATTTTTCGGCTTTAGTTCCATTGTCGTGTATTTTTCTTTCGCTTAAGAAATGTTAACATACGGTGCGCATACTTGAATTCTTATTTGAGTAGTACTAATATTGTTTACAGAATAGAGATTTTAGATTTACTCGTGGTCCAATTGCCTGCTAAACTTATTTACCTAGCAGTTAATTTTCAATCATTTAGAAACCAATGGCATGTCATTATCAAAGATAGGTCAGAACAGATACCTGCTGACTGTCTCAGGTACCCGGTGGTTAAATTTCACAACTTTTAATTAGGTACCTAATTACAAACTTTGTTACCTCTGCGTCCGAGTGATAAGCTAACATTTAATCAAACATATCAGACCGTCAGAAACAAAGACTTCAAGCCTTTCCTCGAGAAAATTCTATAAAATAATGTGAAAGTTAAATTTTTAAACTATTTTTGCAACATACATGTTTAGTACAGACTGCCTCCGTGGTCCAGTGGATAGCGTATGCGACTACTGATCGGAGGTCCCGGGTTCAATGCCTAGGTCGGGTAAAAGTGTTACTGGGTTTTTCCGAATTCTCAGTAGCAGCTCGGAGTCTAGTGATGTGCCCAGTAACGGCAATAGGCTCGCCCCCTATTACGTCGAACTTAAAAATTCATGGCGAAATGTGGGTGTAATATTAACTTTACAGGTAGTGGAGCCTTGGTGATTTCAGCATGAATAGGCCGGCTCCAACGGGTAAGTACTACCCTCTCACAGAAAATCGACGTCAAGTAACAGTACTTAAACAGTTGCGTTTCGTTCGGTGAGTGAGAGTGCTGGAGGCCCTACCCCCTATTCTTTCTTCCTCATCCCACTCCTCATTCTATCCCTTTTCCTAACCCTAAGGGGCGGCAACGCACTAGTGACTCCTGTGGTGTTGCTTGTGTCCATGGGCGGCGGTAATTGCTTTCCATCAGGCGATCCGTCTGCTCGTTTGCCACCTATTACATATAAAAAAACACCTCTGCCTACCCCTTCGGGGATACAGGTGTGAGTCTATAAAAATACATGTTTAGCAAATTATAGTGATAGACTGGTCCGGTACCAATACAAACATGGTTTCCAACAGTACTGTATTGCAAATATTGATCCAAATAATAAACACACAATAAATGGTTTTGATAACATAAACAATTTTTATTAATTCAGTTTTGAGTCACAATTTCTCGCACGTAGTGGGTGCATTAAGCAAACATGTTTACAATACGGTGCATTTGCGTGCCGAGAGCCTTTCCACCTGTTGATGCATAAACTATCCACAACTACTCTAAACTTGGCGCGTTCACCATACATATTACACAGGACTCTGGCTTCCTAAAACCGCTGCATTTTCAACCCGCGGTAGCTTTTAACAAGCATATTGTGGAAGATAGCTCGCGGCCTAACTCCAAGGCTCGAAACTTTAGGGTCTAAATAGTTTTCAATAATCTAAGTATACGTTACAGTTTTGATTCTAGGTTTAGTGCACATGAATTGAAGTTAAAGCGGTCGCTATTTCGCGTGCGGCACATGACAGGGTTCAAATCTGATGGTTGTAATAATTTGTGTAAACTACAATTTATTGTTCAGTCTGGGTGTTCTTTACCACCAGATCTCCCGCTTGCTTGTTGGCCTCCCTATGAAGTAAAAAAGTTTATGTAACATTCTCAAAGCATTATTTTCTATAGATCAGTTCCTGTTGTGGTAGGCGGTTACCGAATTGTAAATATTGTACTTAATGATGCGGGTATCACTTATACATTATCAACTCTATGTAGATTAGAAGAGATGGAGAACTCCTATTTCATCACATTCAAATCAAATATTTGACATACTGTCTATCTGCTAATCTTAAATGTTATATGTATGTATGTACTAACTTTCGCCCGCGGCTTTGCCCCCATGAAAGTGAAATAAAGAGTTGCCTTTGTACTTCCCCAGGCTTCAGACTATCCATATCAAATTTCATCTCAAACGGATCTGCACATTAGCCGTGTAGCATACATATAAACAGGTCCAAACTACTTACTGTAAAAGACAAAGTTCATATACATTAAATACTGAAGGCAATAAATCTATCAATTTGATAACTACTCTACATGAGCATTGTAAAAAACATTTTTTTTTATGTTAAACTGTTTTATTACAATAAAAATTATGTAGTTAGAGGTTATGTACTGAAAGCTAAAAATTTATTCGGTAAGTCCTAGCTACCAGATCGCACTAATCTTCTCATCAATGTGGGGTTATTGATCAGACAAATATAAAATAGTTGGGCAAGCGAAATTTCTATCATAATGTTTACTCTGGATATGCTACGCCCAAAAAGATTTTTTTAGTTAATTTTATTTTCAAGTTTTTGCTTTTGTTGTTAGTTGATACTTCTCATTATCTTTTCATAGTGATCCCTTTGCTACCAATCAGGCCCTGTCGTTCGATACCCATATTGAGGTATTTGTGGAATATAGGTAATTCGCCATTTTGTTGTGGCGGCCATCTTGAATTATTCATAGTGAGCTCTATTCTATCAATCGAACCCTTTCATTTGATATATATGAAATGATCGAACCATATGAAAATATGTAATCCGCCATTTTGCAGCGACAGCCATCTTGGATTTTTCATAGTGAGCTCTATTCTACGAATCAAGCCCTTTCATTTGATACCCATATTGAACTGTTTGAGGAAAATAAGAAATCCACCATTTTGTCGCGGCGGCCATCTTGAATTTTTCATAGTGAGCTCTATTCTACGAATCAACTCCTTTCATTTGATACCTATATTGAAGTATTTGTGGAAAATAAGTAATCCGCCATTTTGTGGCGGCGGCCATCTTGGATTTTTCATAGTGAGCTCTTTTCTACCAATCAAGCCCTTTCATTTGAATCGAACTCTTTCATTTGATACCCATATTGAGGTATTTGTGGAAAATATGTAATCCGCCATTTTGCGGCGACAGCCATCTTGGATTTTTCATAGTGAGCTCTATTCTACGAATCAAGCCCTTTCATTTGATACCCATATTGAACTGTTTGAGGAAAATAAGAAATCCACCATTTTGTCGCGGCGGCCATCTTGAATTTTTCATAGTGAGCTCTATTCTACGAATCAACTCCTTTCATTTGATACCCATATTGAAGTATTTGTGGAAAATAAGTAATCCGCCATTTTGTGGCGGCGGCCATCTTGGATTTTTCATAGTGAGCTCTTTTCTACCAATCAAGCCCTTTCATTTGATACCCATATTGAGGTTGTTGTGAAGTAATATGTAATCTGCCATTTTGTATCGGCGGCCATCTTGAATTTACAATCATTTAAATTCTTTTAAATCTTGATGACAATATGAGTGAATACCAAAAATCTGATCAATCTGTCATCAGGAAGGGGGTAAAATTCCAATTAATAGCTTTCAGAGCTCAGGATTTTTGCCGACTTAGTTGATACTTTTCCTTATATTATGGCAACATTATCCAAAAATGTTTTAAATTGTAGCCTATGTGTTATTCTGATGTATAAACTATATTACTGTAAAGTTTCATCCAAATCCGTTCAGTAGTTTTTGCGTGAAAGAGTAACAAACATCCATCTATACATACATCTTCACAAACTTTCATATTTATAATATTAAGTAGGATATGCTTAGTACATTCCACATTGTATTTAAAACCTTTAAATAACTAAAGCTATATCAGAAAGCTTATAATTACATACATACATACATACACTCACGCCTGTTTCCCGGAGGGGTAGGCGGAGACCATGGAACGCCATTTGCAACGATCCTGACGTACCTCTCTTGCTTCATTCACTCCCATCAAGTTTCTCATGCATGCTCTTCTGTTTAGGGTACTTCTGACCTGTCCTTTTTCTAGGATGTCTCCAATCTGGTCAGAGAACGTCCGCCTAGGTCTTCCCCTTCGTCCTGTCCCATTCACACTTGCCTTATATATCTTCTGTGTCAGTCTTTCGTCATCCATCCTCTCCATGTGTCCAAACCATCTTAACATGCCTTTCTCGATGCTTGTCATCTTCTTTTCTTCATCTTCTTTTACCCCACTCGTTTTAACGTCTTCTAGAACACTCATAACAACGGTACGTTAATTTAAATAAAACATCGTCATAAGACATCAATCTTGATTGTTCCATCTGCAAGTGAGTTCCTTTTTGTGAGCAAACTCGCGATGTACAAGTATACCGTAGAAAACAGTAATAATGTTACATAAAGCTTCGCATCATAGCTCTTTTTAAACCAACTCTTATTACCTTTATAGTCATACATAGTACTCATCACAAAAAGCCATGTATGTAGGTACATTTAAAATATGCTGGAATTTGCAATCATTGGATCAAATAATATATTCTGTAAACTACCTTTAATTTTATACTTACCCTAGTACTACGCCATACTTTATTGATGGTTTCTCGCAGTTTAACTTGCGTAGTCTGAAGGATAACAATTCTCGTAACTAAGAAGACTTCCATGTCGTTTCGGTTATTGAGTGACTAACAGTGCAACCATTTCAATTTTGGACATATAAATCCACATGCAGAGATAATAATAATAATAATCAATAATAATAATCATTTATTCATCATCAATAAGAATACAATTTTTCTTTTAATAATAACTATAATTAACTCAAACAGAAATCAAAGAAAACAGTTCGGCTTAAAATAAGAGGTTGTCGTTGACGACCGTACTAATATAAATTGTGTTACAGTCGCCAGCGCCTTCCACCCTAGATAATTCATGATACGTTTGATACTTTGACATTATTGATACATTAATTTATGATTAAAATTACGAACATAATAAATTTTTAAATTTGGATATAAAAATAATTATTAGGCATAGATTAAAAGTATATAATTATGGATAAAAAAGAATGTTAAGGATATTAAAATTAATTATCATTACAAATTTCAGCTACATAATAAGAAATAAGGTAGCTAAACAATATCTCTATCTTAATTACCATGTATCTGGACTCAATGATAGTTGGAGTGTGTGTGTGCGTGTGTGTGTTAGTGTGTGTGTGTGTGTGTACGTGTGTGTGTGTGTGTGTGTGTGTGTGTGCGTGTGTGTTAGCGTAACTCGTATAAAATACATACATACATAGTCTCACGCTTATAACCCCGAAGAGGTAGCCAGAGGTGTATTTCTACACCCACTTTTCGCCAGATATACTTTAGTCCCACGTAATAAGGGGCGAGCCTATTGCCGTACCGGGCACATTTCCAGACTCCGTGCTGCTACTGAGAATTTCGTGACAGAAAAACTCAATAACACTGCCCGACCCAGGAATCGAACCCGGGACCTCCCGATCCCACGCGCACATTTATGCCGCGAGACCAACGAGGCAGTCGTATAGGGTTTGATGTCGAGTTTTCCGTCTCTACGCAAAGATGGTATTTGCATCGTGTTATCCCATCACCTCTTACGACACTCACGGGAAGATAGGGGGTGGTGACACTTGTATTCTATGCCGTCAACCACACGGCTAGTGTTTAAAACAGTAAGTGTTAATTAATTCTTAACTTATGTACCAATTCTTCCGTGTCAATATAAGTAAGTGTTTTGAGCCAATTTGTGATTGTTGTTTTGAGTTTGTTTGTTGACAAGGGATATATGTTATTAACAGAGTTTGCAGCATTGTAGAGTTGATTGCTCAGGACGCAATATTGTCGCCTCGCGAGCGCTGTTCTGTGTTGCATCACAGGGTATATTTTGGTTTTATTGCGTTTAACTATGGGTTTATAACTGCTGTTCTTGTGTTTGCGAATAAGTAAATTCTTAATAAACAATTGCCGTACTGTGAGTGCGGGGCATTTGCTATATAGGAAGTCGGTGCTATATCTTCTAGGCTTGCCAAGAATTATCTTTAGTATATGCCTCTTTGGGCACGTTCCATAGCCAATAGTATTGCTGATCCGGCTGCCCCCCATGTTATAATACAATATTGTTGTATACTTTGGGCTAGGGCATAATATACGCATAACAACATGCTTATGTCTGCAGAACGTCTAAGTTTTATAAAAACTGGAATTAGTTTCCTCATTCGGGTAGTCAATGTATTGACATGCATAGACCAGTTTAAATGTCTATCAATGATGAGCCCAAGATATTTGACTATGTCTGAAGATAGTAATTTGGGACAGTTGCAATTGGTTTGTTCCATATAAGTATGCGCCTTTATGTAAAAATGTGGAGAAGGTTGGGCATTAAACCGATGACAAAATGTAATATATCTGGTTTTGTCCAGGTTAATGGTGAGCAGATTTGTATTTAGCCAGATAATGACCTCTCTGAGTGCATGTTCAGTATAATGTTGTGTCTCTTCCCAGGTGTTTCCATGTACAATTAGCGATGACAATCAGCATATGAAATAATTCTGCAGTTTGAAAAGGATATGGTATAAAGGCTATTGACATAAAGTAAAGAGAGCGTGGGCGAGAGAACACTGCTTTGTGGTAAACCAAATGTAAGACCTATCTGGTCACTGGTGCAGCCACCTATCCTAACACACTGGGTACGATTGGTGAGATATGAGCGAAATATTGGTAATGGATTGACGTGATATTGATTGCATATTTCTTACGCAGTCCAAAAATTATTTGTGCTAATCGCATAAGCGTTTAGCAATAAACATGATTAAATCTACATTTCAAATGATTAGGATCAAATCTAACACATCTTGCCAACATATAAAATTACACCATCGTCAAAAGCGTCCTTCCCACTAAGCCCTAGAGATCTTATTCACCGCAAACCGTCCCTAAGAATAACGAGAATAGGTGTATAATATAAGCCAGTCAGTAGTCGCAAGTATTATGAACGTCCCGAGTCGGGGCCGTATTGTCTGTCCGCGGTTCGTATTAACTTTATAATCTGAGTCACAATGGCGATGGACTGAGGCTCGGCTCTCGTCGCCATTCCGAATAGTTACGTTGTTAACGTACCGCTAAACAACTTTACAATGAAATTGAAAAATTACTTCGTCTGTTGCTTTGGTTTGTTAAGTTTACTGAAGTCTTTATTCGAGATAACTGCTTACGTATAATGTGTTTGGTAAGCGTGTTACAATATCCTCTAACTGCTAATAGTAGGGGTGTCTCTTATGTTGAGACCTGACTTGGAATACAGCAAATCTAAGGCGGTAGAGTCTGATCTCTTTCTCCTAGCGTTATCCCAGTTTCAACCTGGGGTCCGCTTACTAGTCTAACCGCATTTGACTGAATATTAGCTTTTCCACGGAGCGACTGCCTGCCTGACCTCCGCAACCCAAAGGGATAGCGATATTCCATGGTTTAGACTAGTGTCAGTTTATCTAGAGATAGGTACTGACTCCCTATAACGACTGTCAAAGATCTTCATGACAACCGGGATCGACGGCTTAACGTGCTCTCCGAGGCACGGAGCAAGCGATAATTAATAATTCAATACGCGCAAAACTCCGAAAAGTCAGTGGTGCGTGCCTTGGATTCGAACCCAATTCCCTCTGCATGGCAGTCTGTTGGTATCTCCACTAGGCTATCGCTGCCTCCCACCAATGAAACAAAGTAAGTAAAGTATATAAAAGATATTTCAAAGAAGTAAAAGAATTTCCTCCCCGGCGGGGAATCAAACCACGGTCTCCCGCGTGACAGGCGGGGATACTTACCACTATACTACCGAGGATATAATCTACAGCGATAAATAAAGGCTCCTTTTCTTAAACCCTTCTACTTTTTACTCAGATTGCTTGCACAGCTTAATATGCTGTATCAAAACAAACTTAGTGTAACTGTTTTAAAACAAACTCAAAATCATTTATTCATTTAGGCCACAAAGTGACGCTTATGAACGTCAAAAGTTAAAGTTAATTACGAGATGATTCTACATTTACATTTAGTGCCACGTTCGCAATGCAATAGGTAGAACCACGAGAAAGAACGGGCAATAAAACTCGTGGCCACTCTTTTTAACTGATAACAGATACTGGTCTAAACCATGTAATATCGCTATCCGTTTGGGTTGTGGAGGTCAGATGGCAGTCGTTCTGTGGAAAAGTTGATATTCTGTCATATCTGGTAAGACCAGTAAGCGATCCTCGGGCTCCAAGGCGTACCAGTCTTGGATGCAACTGGGATAACACTAGGACGATGATGATGATGATTTAGCTGGCGGGAGTCACGATCACAGATATCATTTGTCAGCACAAATTATGTGTTCGATTATAATTCACTAGCTTCTGCCGGCGGCTTCGCCCGCGTGGAGGTTGGAAATTGGTACAAAAGGTAGCCGGTGCGCTATTTTGAATTAGCTATATTAACGGTTGTAGTAGCTCGTAGCGTGATTCGGTTTACCTTCGTAATAGATCGGCAAAGTTATGCAATGTTTGCACGGACCACCACATGGATGGGTGTCCGAGTGTTTCATTCACATCACAGCGTTGTCGTGCTTCGGCGGGCACGCAACGCTATCGGTTCTGATTCTTGTCTCAGGAGTACATAGGAAGAATTGTTAAGCCATGTCGGAAACATCCGATACCAGAGCTGGCCACGCACAGGGACGAAAATAAGGAAAATCCGCAAAATTCAGTGTTCTAGTTTTTGTTATGAAGTTTTTGTAGGAAAGCGTAACAAACAACCAATCATCCACCCTCTAAAATTTTTATGTTTATTTGTAGATCTTCTTTTGCCTGCCCTGTTACCATATTACTTGGGGTCGGCGCAGAATGTCTTTCTCTTCCATTCTCTACTATCAGCGGACATCTGATTATTCACTCCCTTTTCATTCATGTCATCCTTCACACAATCCATCCATCTTTTCTTTGGTCTTCTTCTTGTTTTATATACATTAATGCGATGAATGTTCTCATATTCATCGCCTTTCTAGTCACATGCTTTTCATCCCTCCTCATCACATGCCCATACCACGATAGACGATTTCCTTTCACCTTTTCTTGCACCGGTACAATTTTCAAACTTCCCCTAAATGTTTATATGTCACATGTTTATATGTCTCATGTTTATATGTAGATAAAGAATAATAATTATTGTGATAAGTTTTTCGTTTACACTAGCAGGAATTCTAGTCATATACAAACTGTTGTTTTAACCATAATTGCTAAACACTAGAAGGCTCGTCTTGTCCACGAGGTACAACATCTAGCAAACAGAAAAACACTTTTGAATTACTAGGAAACTTATGATACGGACACAAATACAATATAATCCGTTGTTTCTATGTAGTAATACATGTGATCAAATATAATCTTAGAAGTGCACTGTACAAAACCAGGCATGGTTCTTCGCATTGTGAACATTGTTACCATGCACATGCCGCGTATGTGGTGTCAAAGCAAGTGAAGCAGAACATGTCTTCAGGACGATATTTCGCCAAAGAAACATTCCGGCACTTCAACAAACTCGCATTCCGCCGAGCAGCGCCGCCGCGCCGGCCATTTCAGAATTACGTTTGCATTTTTACAAAAGGACAAAGGACCGAGGAGTGAACTATTCCAATCTGCAGACTGGCTCACAGTTCCGGATTCTTCTAATTTGTACCTGCGGAATTGAATTCAACAATTCAGCCGTCTGGTGAACAGTTCGCTCAAAGTTGGTGAGTCGAGCAGACGCCTCTGTCTACTCAATTCCCTCAATTTGTTGAAACTCAGCTCGGAGTTGGCGTACATTTGCATGTCGTTAACGCGGATTTTAGTGTCAACTAGTTGTGTCTTATTCGTGCACTGCTTGCCACCTGAATATGCTAATGATTGCGAACGCAACTACTTAGTAACACATTTTACGATTAATCACTTGCATTGAAATTGTTAACAGAATGTAAACCCTGATTATATTAGCCGCAAACTGTTCTTATTCGATTACGATGTATTGAACAGCGAACTTAATACTTCGCGAGCCTTTACGATAGTAGAGGGCTCGTCTTAAGTATTTGTAACGTTTTACAGCTGTTTATTGTGCCGGTTGGGTGGCAAGAGATCTGCGACTGTACCATACCTATTAAGAACATGTCTGTCAGGTTCTCACATCATTCATCATCACCATAATTGTTAATTACAAAAGAACGCTACAAGTCAAGATTTTCTTATCGCAATGTCCAGAAAAAAATAAGTGTTACTAAGATCGTTTTCACTCACAGCGCGCGTGATTTCACTTGTGTAATGTGGAGGATTTGTATCAAATAGGTTTTTTCTCAAAGGACTACATTTTCAACGTTCAATCAAGCCCTCATAA
This sequence comes from Euclidia mi, assembly GCA_944739405.2. Classification (NCBI taxonomy): domain Eukaryota; kingdom Metazoa; phylum Arthropoda; class Insecta; order Lepidoptera; family Erebidae; genus Euclidia; species Euclidia mi. Next base: position 639,951 of record OX123198.2, on the reverse strand, counting down.
ACGGATTGGTCGCGCGAAATTTGCATTCACTAGATGGTTATACAATCTGCTTTGACATGTGTCAATATTTTCTTATCGGGAATAATTATTTGTTGTTAAATGGCAATGTTTATTTAAGGGGCGGCACATACCTGACCGAAGATGCGTCGAACGTATCTTCGGTCGCGTGTATTCCGTCGAATGAATCGGTACACATCTGACGGAAAATGCGTCGAGCGTATCTGCACACATTCGCTAAAAGCGTGGCTATTATGCACACATATAAGTTTGTTCGTGCAGGGCCGTACTCAGGGCAGCTCAATATTTTACTGTCATATTCTTTTACCTAATCATTTTTCTTGTTCCCTGATGTTATGTAGTCACTGAAGTCCGGTAGTTATTTATATTGTAATTCGAGTTTGACTATTAAAAATATGTCGGACTTCGAAGATTTTTTATAGTAGCCAACAAGCGTTATTTGAATATATATCCTATTTAGGTATGGAGATTCAAAAATAAAAGACGATAATACGATTTGGTTACGGGTTTTCACAAAACTTATACAAATGATATAGAAGGGGTTTCAGACTACAGTTGCAGAGTAAGACACAAAATGTTTTCTCTATAGGTATGTTTGGAAATTGTTCCCGTGGACCTTTAGCACCTCATACCCAAAAATTGGCCCTCGATCCAAGCTAGCAAATATGCGTACACTCATAGCACATACTAATACTACATTATTCTACACATTTCGTTTCTGAAAAAATAAGTAAGGTCTGACGGCCCTGGAATCTTACGATCTTAAAATCACCGATCTGGGAATGACATGGATATGGTATGTCCAATACCTACGAATTTAGCGTGCACACCTACGAAATTAGCGTGCACACCTACGAAACGTTGGGCAAATAAAATGGCTGCCATTTGGGTTGTTCTCCAGAATGTAATCGATATCGATATGGAGCCGGTTAGAGGAGAATAATACATTTTTGTAGTAAGTTACCTTTGTTAGTTTAAATCTTTTGCCAGATTAGTTTATTCCATAATGCAAATGTGGGCAAACATGGCAAAGCGAAAGACGACCCTTGTATGAAACATGTAACAAAATATTCTCTGAGAGCCAATATCGGATTTTTAGACATATTTATGCACAAAAACAAAATTATTATGTTCGATAGACAACGATTTCACAGCAGATGTACCACAAACCTTGGCGAAAAATATAGCGATAGTGGCACGAATGACATTTCTAATATAAATATCGTCATGATTAATTTATTCAGTAAACTATGGCTATCTCTTTATATATTCAGAGATATCCCTAAGACAAAACGAGACAACACTATGTTTGGTGGCTTTATGTCGGTTTCGTATATATGTGTATAAAAAAAATCATATCGAAATGTGGGTGTAATATTACACCTCTGCCTACCCCTAAGGGGATACAGCCGTGAGTCTATAAAAATATAAAATAAAATAATATATGTGAATAATGTAATTTTTCTATATGTACTTACTATTTGACCTCTCCATTTATATTCCTTAATCAATGGTCAAAATTCACGTGGTGCGTGGTGCGCGCGACGTCGACGGATAATCCGTCAGTACGCTCGACGTACTAACGGATCTTCGGTCAGGTGTGAATGGTTGAACGTTTTTCTATACATTTGTATGTATTGGCGTTACGCGACGGATAAAACGCGACGCATCTTCCGTCAGATATGTTCCGCCCCTAAATCTTTGTTTATTAATGTATGCAACATGTTAACAAGTATACAAATAACTTTTCCTGAGTAGGTAATTAGTCATAATTGTGTGATGTGACTGTCACATTTTATTTTAAGATTTTTATTGAATTTTTGATAAATATGAAAAACTCGTTCCAGAAATAATTTAATTTCTTCTGATTAACTAAACGCAACCGTAGTATTACAACACCAAAAAAAAACAAATAAACGTGCGAATTCGGAATTTAAAAACGGTCGGTACGTTGTAAATTGGTTGAAACAAGCATGTTCCATGTGTAACGTCTGTCAGAAGAGTGTTGACCCGGTCACCACGACAGTGTCGAGCGGCGTGAGAAGCGACATAGATGAGCGATTTAAACCGCGTTTTCCCCAAATTTGCTTTGAAGCCCAGACAGATCACGCCACGCTCTACCGCTCAGTATCTCGTCACATTAGACAAAGTCATGGCATCAAATCGCTGTCACTGCTGCCCGCCACCGCTTTTCGTGGCTGCGTCTTATGTCGCTTCAGTACAGAACACGGCATAGATATTTAAACTCCTATCGCATCTCGCCCAGCTCAGCCTGAAGTCGCAGCCGGCCCGTCACCTGGTACCGACGCGAATAAATCAAACGAATCACGATGTTTGAACAGTTAATTAACTCGCAACCAGCGGCGAAGGTTATTCGATTTTGACAATTATTTACACACCATATGCATAATAAATGTAATAAGTGGAATTATTTATTTTACAAAATCAATTAAAGCACCATTATTTATTTTTCTTATTGCGTTTTGAAATCATGAAAAGTGTCCTGAAGTAGATGAAGGGGTTATGTCATATGTGACCCCAACAAATCCTAGTTTCAAAACCACCCGGTATATCTTACTGAGCTTGGGCTCATTTTTCACAGACTATACGAAGGCCAGAGATCATCACCCTCACACTGACACCTGAACCAGCTAGTTCAGTATTATTGTCTCACATAAGGAGCTCTTTCGCTTTCGTCACAAAAGTGGAATGGTGCAATGATTTCGTTCGTATTATTTTAGTCAATTACAAACATATTACAAAGTATTATCATAAGGAGTAGAGTTTGAATTACGCTATACGACGATTGTATTTAATAAAATAAACTCGTCAATCGTTACCAAAGTTGACGCTGACTATTTCACTTAACTCTATGAATTGGTCCTTTCTTTGTGGCAATAAAACAAGCACCACTTTTCATACGAATAGTATAGTATGTATGATACACTTCTTTCTCTTAGCGTTATCCCAGTTTCAGTGTGGGGTCCGCTTTCTAGTCTAACCGGATTTGGCTGAATACTAGCTTTTCCACGAAGCGACTGCCTGTCTGACCTCCGCAACCCGAAGGGATAGCGATATTCCATGGTTTAGACTAGTGTCACTTTATTTAGAAGGTACTGACGCCCTGTAACGACTGTCAAAGATCTTCATGACAACCGGGACCGACGGCTTAACGTGCTCTTCGAGGCACGGGACAACCGATAATTAACAATTCAATACGCACATAACTCCGAAAAGTCATTGGTGCGCGCCGTGGATTCGAACCTGATACCCTCTGCATGGCAGTCTGTTGGTATATCCACTCGGCTATCGCTGCCTATGTATGGTATGTATGATACACTATCCATATAAAAAGTGAACTCAGTGAGAGAGCACAGATTGCGTACAATTTAAACAGCGATAATACAAAGGGTTCATTATTAAGTGCGCGTCGTTTTTCTCTGTAACAACCGCGGATTGTGGGCGCTACTCCCGGGCCGCGCTAAATTGCGACGTGTGGAAGGCTTCGCCGCGAATAAAAATAATACACGCATTGAATTATTACCTACAGAAAGTCAGTATTCAAACAACGCGAGCTCAGAAGCTAAGCCCAAAATTCGCTATGTGTGCGAAACTGTGCTGTGTTTACTTGCTGCATCACGCACACAGACGCCATTATAGAGTTGCCAGTAACAACGTCTTTCCCCTAAAAATAGGGTAAATTCATAATTTTTGCATGAATATAAGTAATTGTATAGGTATTATAAATTCTAAAGTCACACTGTCTGCTTTTTAAGTTTTTACGACTGACTAACGATGGCTAAATCAATCTTGACGAAACTTTGTGCGCTCAAACGTAAGCGAGCGAGCGTAACAAGTGCCGAGTGATTTCCTAGTTAAATGCTCTTTATAGTACATAAAAGTATTTATGTATGTTTGTGAGAAAAATTAACAAAAATCGACAGCGAGTACTATGTGTGCGCCGTTGCGCTATGGTGACCAAAAAAAGGCGACAAGTTTAAAATTATAATATAATTCGGTCGGTAAGGTCATTCGTTCAACAACGAAGTTAGTTACGCGTACCTACATTACAAGACAATATTGACAATATCCCAAGGAGGTAAAGGTGACAGGCCGCAAGTGCTGCAACTAGTTAAAATTTGACTAAGGTTGTAAGTCTGCAAGGTAGAGATAGACTTGCATTTGATTCATAGAACTACACACAGAAAGTCAAAGTCAAATTATTTATTTGTGAACATAGGTAATACAAGTTGTTATAAGTTATAACGTTATAACATAATAATAAGATGGTTCTTCTATGTTTTGCTTTAGAAAGCATACAAATATTAGCATCTTAAATATATTGAAAATCATAATAAATAAAATAACGATTGTCAAAATATATGAATAAATTATTAAAATGACTTGTGACTTGTGACTTATGACAAGATATGGGATGTGCAAGCAGGATTTCGGAAGGGAATGGGATGTACGGATCAAGTCTTTTCCTTGCGCTGCGTTACCGAAAAATGTCTGGCAAAAAACCAGAAGGTATATTGCGCGTTCATAGACTTGGAAAAGGCTTATGATAGGGTAAATAGAAAGGAACTATGGAAGGTGCTATCTATGTATGGGGTGGACAACTTTATAATAAGGGCTCTAAAATCTCTTTATAGGGATTCGAGGGCCTGTGTCCGAATTAATGGTGCCTATACGGACTGGTTTGACATCTCTAAAGGTGTCAGACAGGGGTGTCCAGCTTCACCCTGGTTGTTCAACTTATTCATGGATAGCTGCATGAAAGATTTGAGGGAAATTGATTGCGGGATTGATATGGTAGGATTGCGTGTTAAGTGCCTCTTATACGCCGATGATCAAGTAACTCTTGCATCATCGGCGAATGAGTTGCAACAAATGATGGACTGCATGAACGAGAGTTTTAAAGCGAAAGGTATGAAAGTTAATGCAAGAAAGACGAAAGTGATGGTGTTTGAGAAGGATGAAAGTTTGACTGAGTGTAATATTACGATTGAAGATGAAAATGTGGGACAAGTTGAAAGATTTGTATATTTGGGAAGCATGTTTACAAGAGATGGAAGATGTGAAGGTGATATTGAAAGGAGAGTGATAGCGGGGAACAGTGTGAATGGAGCGCTGCATGCCTTTATGAACGGCCAAACCGTGCCTAAAAAGGCGCGACTGGCGGTTCATAATGGAGTGCTGGTGCCCACCTTGATGTATGGAAGTGAGTGTTGGGTATGGCAGAAAAAGCATGCAAGCAGAATTAACGCAGTTGAGATGCGATCACTGCGTAGTATGTGTGGGGTGAGACTGATTGATAGAATTCCGAATGCAGTAATACGAGAGCGATGTGGCCTGAAAGAAGACGTCGTGACAAGGATTGAGAAAGGAATGCTGAAATGGTTTGGACACGTGGAGAGAATGAGTGAAGAAAGATTGACGAATCAAATATATATGGCAGAGGTGTATGGGCAAGCCGGTTGCGGCAGACCTCGTAAGACGTTCGTGGACCAAATTGGGGACGTCTTGAAAAACGGAAAAGTCCGAAGCACCCGCAACCGGCGAGCATGTATGAAAAGAATAATGAATGTAGAGGAAGCACGTGAGGTTTGCAAGGATAGAAGCAAGTGGCGATCTGTTGTCTCTGCCTACCCCGACGGGAAAAAGGCGTGAGCATATGTATGTATGTATGTAAATTATTCAAATACTAATAAATCGGAGATAATAACACGTAACAGTAACAATATTCAGTTCTTTCGTTCGATAAAATTTGATCTATCGACAAGTGGATAGATGAAGAAGAATATATTAGGCAGAGTATAATAAAATTAACCTTTGGAGTATAATTATTATAAATTTAATCTGACGCTTATTGCGTATACGCGTTGCTTTCAAAATATAGCAATTTGTTGGTTCTAATTCTCAGTCACAGCGTTGAAGCTGTTAACCTAAGAAATATAGAATTTACGTATATTGCATGTACGCAAAACGCATTAACCACAAGGTACGAATTATATTATGATGTCATATGAAACTGAAACACAGTTATATTTAATGCCATAAAAACTCAATTATATTTAACTTTATAGCCAAGTCTCCTGTATCAAAACAATGCTTAAGTCAGTGGTTCTCAGGGCTTTTTAGGGATGGAACCCTTTCTGGGTAACCAAATATTTGTCGGAGCTCTAAAATAAAAAAGCCGAGTCCTATGTGTACTTTAAAACCATTTATACTACTGACATACATCTTCGTGGAGCCCCTAGAGATACGTCGTGGAGCACTGGGGCTCCGCGGAGCACACTTTGAGAATGGCTGGCTTAGGTAAACAAAAATGATAATAGGAGTATACGTAGTCATTAAACCGCGAACCGTGGCAATAGAAAGGATAATAACAGAATCTATACGAAATTATACGGCAGTAAAATCACAATGATAGCAGCATTTTCAGTGCCAATAATTAATGGGCAACGAGTAATGACATTCTCATTAGCGTATAAGTATATGCCAATAAAATTAGCATCAAACGTTTTCCTAATTTTAAATCAAATTTTCATACAACAGCTACCCTGTTGTATGAAAATTTGATTTAAAATTTTATACAAAATTAAGCATAATCGATTTGTTTAAGATCATAAGATTTTCCAAATGTTTTAATCACGGTAAAAACAAACCATTCTCCGAAGAGGTGGGTAGGAATAGACAACTATCAAGCAACTTCCTTAAAAATAAATCGTGTGTCGTACATCCGTGGCTCTATTAAGTACGTTTTCTACAGAGGGCATGTTTTCACAAATATGGAGGGAAGTACCCTCTCGCAGTCACCCGTAAACACGTACTGTTTGACCAGACTGCCTTAGTAACTGACCAACGGAAACCCAACTGTATGAACCGCAGTATAAAGTTGAAATTTGAACGGTTGGCATCCGGCAAGTTAGCGGACTTAGTGCTTTAGTATCATAAAATGTTTAAAAGCTAAGAAAACTATGAAAGCTGTTCGTTGTTTTGAATAATAACGTTGTTCATGTTTTCCGATATCACTGTTTAGTGGTTAGAGAGCACTCTGTATATTTGAAAAGATGGACTATCTTTATACGTGGGCACGTAGCCGGATTTAGACCGATTTTCTGCTATCTGATATAATCAAAACTGTAGGACATATAGTACGATATAATGCTGGCAGCATTTCCAAACAACGTGGCAATGCTGCCAGCATTCTGGGCACGCTTCCAATTGACGGCGATATGGAGGATTTCCATGACGCCCTTTAAATTTCCCTTTCTTATATAAATTATTATTATTTTTTTTTTATTTCTGCCGAACAAATTGACTCCTTGCTGCCTGATGTTAAGCAGTCCGTGAAGTATCATAGTGATGGCCATCATCCCAGCAGCCAGCATGGCAGCATGATGGTCCTCACCTTGACGGCCTTGAGTAAAGCTTTTTCACGCCCCGCTTAAAGGACCCGGGATCATAAGTGGAGGGAAACACGTGGACTGGTAAAGAGTTCCACATCTTAATGGTACGGCAGAGATAAGAGGCGCCGAACCGTTTGGTGCGTGACGGTATCTGTTCTACCGTGTAAGAGTGGCACCTCAATCCAGCACGTGTCGTTCGGGATAGGAAAGGAGAGGGTGAGATTAGTTGAAAGAGCTCTTCGGAGCACTCACCGTGATAGATGCGATAGAAGACAGCCATTGAGGCCACGTCTCTGCGTAATTGCAGTGACTCAAGAGTCATAGTGGCCTCTGGATCCCCGATGATACGGACAGCACGCCGCTGCAACCTATAGAGGGCGTCCAATAAGTACTGAGCGGAGCCATTCCAAAGGTGAGAGCAGTATTCCACGCAGGAGCGAACCTGTGTCTTGTATAACAGACACAACTGCTGCGGTGTAAAAAACCTCCTCACCTTGTTCAGGACTCCGAGTTTCCAAGATGCGGATTTGATGCCATCCTCGATGTAGTTTTTCCGGTTGAGATTTCTGCGTATGTCCATACCCACGATATTGAGGCTGTCTTGAATCGGTAGTTGAGTGTCCAGAAGAGAGGGATGGGGAATGAATGGAGATACCTTGGCTGAAAATGCGCACACCTGTGTTTTCTTAGCGTTGAACTCGACCAGGTTATCATCACCCCAATGCGAGATGCAATTCAGAACCCGGTCAAGCTCAGCAACAAGTGTTCGCCAACTCCTCAGTATCGGTTTGCTTAGCCACAGTGTGTCCGAGATATCGCCCATGTACAGTACTGTCATCTGCATAGCAATGTATGCCCCCAAAAGTGAGCATATCATTGATATGCAGAAGAAAAAGCGTGGGCGATAACACGGAGCCCGGAGGCACACCAGCATTCACCTGGAGAAACTTCGATGACTCACCGTCACAAAGGACTCGTATACGGCGCTCATGCAGGACGCTGGCAACCCAGTTGCACAATCGAGGTGGCAAGCCGTAGGCTGGAAGCTTGGAAAGAAGCGCACGATGCCAGACTCTATCGAAGGCTTTGGAGATGTCGAGACTAATATCCAACGACTCCCCATGCCTTTTAAGGATATGAATGGTGGTCTCCTGCACTAGAGGCCGCGCGTAAAAGGACTAATCGTGAAAGAAAGGCATGGCAGACTGCGAGAAAGCGAGGATTTGGGGCTTTTGAAGAAATTGCGCGTAAGAAGCAAAATGAGTGCCGCAATAGCTACAGGGCGTTGATGGCGAGGACGCAGAGCGAGTTCTTCCGGGGACTTGCCAATACCGATAACCAAGACCCCTGGGCTCTGGCTTGCCGAGCAGCCAGCGGGCGGCTTAGGCCACCCCCGAACGTTATCAATGGCACGAAGTTCTCGAAGGGATATGCTGGGGACGCGCGGGCCGCCATGGGGGTTCTATTCCGAGCACTTTGCCCGGACGACGACCCAAGCGCCGACAGCGCCTACCACCGACAGGTGAGGCTACTGGCGGCCTGCGTGCCCTCGGGTCGCGATGCGCCCCCGCCATCTCTAAATGTGGTGGGCTCTATAGTTCGGGACCTTCCCAACATGGCACCCGGTATCGATGGGATCACCGCCCGCATGGTTAAACATGTGTGGCACGTAGCTGACTCCGACCTGACGCGTGTTCTTGGCAAATGCGTTGAGGAGGGCACATTTCCTGATACGTGGAAGAACGGTCGGCTTATCGTCTTGCCGAAAGGCAACGACAGGCCGCTGACCGATCCTAAAGCGTATTGCCCTATCACGCTCCTTTCGGTTCTAGGCAAGATGTTGGAGAGGGTAATGATCTACTGCGCACCTAACATCTCGCGCAATATCTCACCCTGTCAGCACGGTTTTTCTCGAGGTCGTAGTACTTTAACAGCCTTGCGGTCCCTTCAGGACATTGTAACAGCGAGCCGGGCCAAATATGTCCAGGGCCTCTTCCTTGACATATCAGGTGCTTTCGACAACGCGTGGTGGCCCATGATCCTGCTGAAGGCGAAGAACGGTGGTTGCCCGCCCAACATCTACCGGATATTGGTCGCGTATTTCACGAGTCGCAGGGCAGGTCTCTTCGTCGGAAGTGGGGTCGTGTGGAAGCCACTGACCATGGGCTGCCCGCAGGGCTCAGTCTTGGGACCCTCACTGTGGAACCTCCTGATGGACGACTTGTTTCGATTGCCATACCCAGACGGAGTGCAATTGGTCGCATACGCCGATGATGTTACGATCCTCATTGAGTCCAACTCAAGAGCCGGCATCGAGGCATCAGCCTCATGCGCCATGGCCTTAATCAGCGAGTGGGGACGGCGGAACCGCCTGGGCTTCTCCCCCTCCAAGTCATACTCTATGACACTGAAGGGGAAGATGTCCGGACGACCACCGACTCTCCGACTCAATGGGGTCTCAGTCAAGAGCGTACAGTCGACCAAAGTTCTGGGTGTGATAATCGACACAAGCATGTCCTTTAAGGAACATGCAGAGTCTATCGGTGAGCGTGCCGCAGCTGCATTCGGTAAGATGTCGAGAGTCTCCGCCGCATCCTGGGGTATGCGCTACAGAGCGCTACGCGTCGTCTACCGGGGAACGTATGCCGCGATTATTACTTATGCGGCCGGATGTTGGTGGAGGCGAACGACGTGTTTGTGGTCAGAAGCGCGTTGTTGAGGACACAGAGACCCGCGCTCATTCTGCTGACCAAGGCCTACAGGTCTTGCAGCACAGCGGCCCTGCCCGTCCTGGCGGGTGTTCTGCCAGCCGACCTCGAGGTCAGCCGTGCGGGCAGGATTGACGATATTCGACACCTACCCAAGGAGGAGTTTAGAAACGCAAGCAGACAAATTTCAGAGGAGACTGTTGCCTTTTGGCAACAAAGATGGGAAGGTGAGGCGAAGGGTAGGGAGCTCTTTCGATTTTTCCCGGACGTGGCGGCTCGGCTCAAGTACACTTGGGTCGAGCCGGACTATCAAGTCTCGCAGCTTCTGACTGGACATGGATGCTTTAGGAAACGGTTGTGCGAGATGATGTTGTGCGAGGTTAGTATGTGCTACTGCGGAGAAGAGGAAGAAAGTCTGGATCATGTGTTGTGGCGATGCCCCCTGTATGACGACTATAGGACCGAGATGATGGATGGGATCACTGTCCCAGCGGTCGGGTCCCCTTTTTACGCCGAACTTGTGAGCTCTGAGGCGAACTTCCGGCGGTTTAGAGACTTCGCCCACAAATGGTATACGAAGAGAGCGGATATAGAGAGAGAGGAACGGACCCGGGCCGGCGATGAAGCCGTGAACGTGACGTCGGCTGTGAGAAGTGCAGCGCCTAGCGTACTACAGTAGTACAGGGACTCAGGGACACATAATTTGTAGGGAGTTTACAACGGGCGCGCGGGAAAGAGCATACAGCAAGTACCGTGCGCCTCTCCCAAGATTCGGTCCATATACCCAGACGGGTGGTGGGACCATGAGGTGGAGGTGGGAATATGACTCCCCATGCCTGTCCATCGCCTCACCCCAAAGGTGAGTGACATACGCTAGAAGATCACCCGTTGATCGTTTCGGTCTGAAGCCATAATGACGATCACTGATGAGAGAGTGATCTTCTAGGTAGCGAACGAGTTGGTTGTTGATTAAACGTTCAAACACCTTGCAGAGGATAGGGGTGATAGCAATGGGTCGATAGTTGCCCGGATCAGAACGATCCCCTTTCTTGGGAATCGGTTGTACGTTCGCCTCTTTCCAAGCCTGCGGCACTACGCCAGAGGCATATGATAGGCGATACAGGCGTGTAAGCTTTGGAGACAACTCGGCTGCGCATTTCCTAAGCACAACCGCTAGAATTCCGTCAGGTCCACTGGCTTTCCGGACATCGAGAGATCGCAGTGTCGCGCGAACATCGCATTGCCTGATTTTAAATTCAGGCATGGAGTGGCCGCAGCCTACTGCGGCCACTCCATGCCTGATAATCGAAGGCGGCTGCGTACTACGATCATCGATTCGGGAGTTGGGCGCAAAGAGATTGACAAGCAGGTCAGCTTTCTCTTGAGGCCCATGGGCCAGTGATCCATTAGGGCATCACAACGGCGGCAGTGAAGGCTGGCAGAAATTAGATTAAACGGCTTTGGCCAATCGCCACTATCCCCGGCTGCCCGTGGGGTGCGACAAGAGTTCTTGACCAAACCGTGAAATGCGCTGTGCATCCGCTCTTATGTGTGCCCTCTTGCAGACCTTAGTGGCTCTATTATAGGCTACCTTGATGAGATGGACATTCGGATCGCGACGAGACGGAGCCCTAATCCAGGCGCGGTAAGCCGACTGTTTTTATTTAACAGCATCGGCGCACTCGCGATCGAACCAGGGCCGTACTCCGATGCTGCTGGAGACGTCAGTGGATGGAATATGATATTTCATACCCAAGATGATTTTCCCAGCAACAGCAGACTCACTATCCGACAGATCCCTACCACCAAAGCAGCGTTGAGACCACGGGATGGACGCATAATAGTCTCGCAGGCCATCCCAATCCGCTGACGAGTAGTGCCACAAGCGTCGCTTTGCCTTCACTGGTTGTGGAGGTGAAGCGGATGGCACTGTAGTGCGAACCAGACAGTGGTCGGAGGAACCCAAAGGGGCTTGTACCGTCACACTGTACTGAGCCGGGTTACTCGTCAGCACATGGTCTAACAACGAGGGCGCTTGACCTGATATATCTGGTATCCTGGTGGGCTGGAGTACCAGTTGAGCCAGGTCATGGGTTAGAGCAAATGCGTGAGCAGCTCGTCCCGCGTGGTCCGTTTTGGAAGAGGGCAAAAAAAGCTGATTTTATTATGCCTTACCAAACTATGAATCTACAGCTGAATATGATTCTTGGATATGGTAGATAAGATTACTGTCCACATTTTTGCATACGAAAACTTCAACAATATAATTCGATGCACGTGGTATAACATTTACTTATTTTTTTTTTTTGTTTTTGGTGTCGGTTTGGAAAATCCTCATGAAGTCCTCCGCCCTGGGGGGGAAGGGCGAAGGGGACTGTCAGACTCTTACTGACTAAAAACCAACCCGTGTTCCTCATATACCCGTGTGTCGGAGGGTAGGGTATCGCATAAGCATTCCTCGCCACTTCCCGACGGGCATTGGCCCGCCAGATGGTCAGGCGGGCCCCGAACAAAACCCCCTTGGCGGCGGATGAAGGTGTTGGGCTCCGCCGCCAAAACACCCAGCGGCCGCAGAGGATAGGGAGGACGGCCACGTATCACCGCATCTCCTCTTCCTCTGCGGCCCCACTGCGACGCAACGATGGTGCGCCCCCATTTGGTCACGCGAGATAGGGCGCGCGGCAACGCAACACCGACACGTCTCTCCTCCCGCGACCGCGCCCGACACCGTCCAATGGTGCGGGTGCGAGGGACAGTTGTTCTGTCCCTCGCACCCGCACCATTGGACGCATCCTGCGCAGGCCTCCGTCAAGCCCACGCGGAGCGTCCCCTCCTGGATCCCTCTTAGCTTCACCGCGGGTGACCAATCCACGGTTACTGAGCCCCCCCACCACGACAAGGTGGAGATCCCACGGGGGGGTGGTATAACACTTACTAAGTTTGCTATGGGATCCAACACTAACCATTGCCCATGGAAACTAAACCAAAACATAGCAAGTAATAAAACATTATTAAGTTTTGTTTTTTTTTTTTACTTTTTGTTATGCTAAAAGGTATGATAAAGAAAATGAGTAAATAAATATAACAGTAAAACACATTAACGAAAATTAACCATGTTTATTATTCAAATTCTTAAAAGGTGAAGTAATTTAATGTGAAAAGTTCCAATAGAAAACGAGGAATAAATAAATAAATGTAAATAAATATTCTACCACATTCACACAACAAAAACAGATAAACTCAAAATACGAAATTTGATGTTTTCTCACTAATTTAAACCTTAATTCCTGGAGATAGAAACTCTGACGGGTGTGTGCTATACTGTGTAATTTTTAGATTTTATGGTCTTTTAGACATATAAATTCCCAAATCAAAAACCTAGCAAGTGGAAATTCAAAATCCAAAACAAAGTAAGTACGTGTGCCTTGCTGTGTTTTGAACTGGTTATCAGCTGTTACTAGGTTTTTGATTTGGGGTTTGCGGTTTAGTCTGTGTACTTACTAGGTTTTATGGTATCGCTATATTGGGAATGGAGGCCTTTATTGAAAAAAGGGTTTTTGCATATTGTGGGCATTTACTGGGTTAAAAGCATGGTGTAAAAATCTTGATTTCGACAAAAATGTCCCTTACTGTGTTTTGATTTGGGACAGTCGCGCTGTTTGACCGGAACCATTTCTTGGAGCTGCCATAGAAGAAGAAAAGGGGGCGTGAAAAGAGGAGGCAGTCAACGCAGCAGCGCGTGACAAAGCGCAGAGTATTGTATTGCCATTATAAAGGTTTTGTGGAAGCCGAGATTGGCGATGACTCAGATCTTGTGAAACATTATCAATTATTTATTCAATAATGCCTTCATGAACTGAAAAGATAAGATGGTCAATTTATAGCCAAAGCCTGCATAGTCTAGTCTCCATGATTTACTTGTAGTATTATCAGGGCATCAAAACAGGGTTTTCTACTATTTGCCTGCGGAGGATTCTGGAATTCTTTGACCATATAGTTAGAAGAAGTATGATTGATTTTGTAATAGTAGATGAACAATTGAGAAAGAATGTGTTGGATACAAGGGTGTATCGAGGGATCGGCATCCACACAGACCACTTCTTGGTGATGAGCCGGATAAGTGGGCTCTTTAAAGGATGGCGACACCGAGAGCATAGTGAAAATAGAGTCTTGGAAAGAATTAAAGTAGAAAATCTACAAGAGAAAGATGTGAAATATGAGTATAAACGAAGATTGACAGCAAGATTTGAGAGGTTCGATGGCATAAAATGATATGGATGATTTGTGACAGTCCTTTAAAAAAGAGGTAGTATGTGTAGTGTCTGAAGTATGTGGTGTGATCAAGAGAAGGACAATACGAAAGGTTAAGAATACATGGTGGGACAAGGATGTACAATCAGCAGTGTTAGAGAAGAAGAAAGCTTGGTTAGATTGATTGGCTGTCAGAGCAAATGAAAGAATGGAAAAAATAACGAGCGAGGACACAGATGAAGCAAGAAAGGAGTTTTTAAGGTCAAAAAGAATAGTGAAAGAAATGGTTAAAAGGAAAAAAGAAAGATGAGTTTGATAGCAGATTATCTGACGATTTCCGGTGAAACATTAAGTTTTTCTGGAAATCCGTTCGTGCAGTTCGAGGAAGAACTCAATCCTCAGAATACACTTCGATCAGAGACAAGAATGGAAGGCTAGTGAATGGTGAATCGTGCGTGCTGAAGAGAAGGAAAGAGTATTTTGAAGGTTTAGTTGAAAGAACGGCGATAGAGACACCGATCGATGAAATGAATGGTAACAATAGCAATGATGAAAGCGTTATAGGCGTGGATGAGATTGTTGAGGCACTGGGAAGTATGAAAGTAGGTAAGGCTGCAGAATATGATAAGATTACAGTCGAAATGCTGAAGGCTGGACAGGGCATCATAGTTGGTCAGTTGCAGCGGTTATATAACTTGTGCTGGAGCACTGGCCGATTACCTAATGACTGGGCCTCAGCTGTAGTTGTGCCTCTTTATAAAGAAAAAGGCTCGCTACAAGGCTGCAAAAACTATAGAGGCATTAGCCTTCTCAGCATTGTTGGCAAATTGTATGCAAAGGTACTGATTGAAAGAGTTATAAAAATAACCGACAAGAAAATATGGGATGTACAAGCGGGATTCCGAAAGGGTATGGGATGTACGTCTATTGCACATTCATGGATTTGGAAAAGGCTTACGATAAAGTGGTGAGGAATGATATGTGGTCGGTGCTGTCAACCAATGGAGTGGACACTTGGACAGCAGCCTCATTCGAGCTCTGAAATCCCTTTATGAGGATTCTAGAGCTTGTGTGAGGATAAACGGGGCATACACTGACTGGTTTACCATCGAGAAAGGTGTTAGACAGGGATGTGTAGCATCGCCGTGGTTGTTTAACCTTTTCATGGAAAGTTGTTTGCAAGATTTAAAACATATTGACTGTGGATTAAGGATAAATGGGTTACTCGTCAAATGCCTCCCTTATGCTGATGATCAGGTAATACTTGCATCTTCAGCGGAGGAGTTGCAGGAGATGGTAACAATCATGCATGGTGCGTTAGGGAGGAAAGGAATGAAAGTGAATGTAAGTAAAACGAAAGTTGGTTGAAAAAACTGAAAGCTGGTTTTTGAAAAGGAGGAATGCGTTACGGCTTGTAATGGTTTGATCGATGGACAGCGAGTGGAACAAGTGAATGAGTTTGTTTACTTAAGTACGTTGTTTACAAGAGATGGTAAGAATGAAGAAGATATTGTAAAAAGAGTTAATGTAGGTAATAGTGTGAATGGAGCTCTGAAGGCGTTTATGAACAGTCAAAACGTGTCCAAAAAGGCACGTTTGGCTGTGCATAGAGGGGTTTTAGTGCTACCCTTATGTATGGTAGTGAAAGTTTGGTATGGCAGAAGAGGCTTGAAAGTAGGATAAATGCTGTAGAAATGAGAGCACTGAGAAGTATGTGTGATGTGTCTTTGACCGACAGAGTAAAGAATTGTGTGATACGAGAGTGGTGTGGGGTAAAAGAAGATGTAGTGACAAGCATTGAGAAAGGCATGTTAAGATGGTTTGGACACATGGAGAGGATGGATGACGAAAGACTGACAAAGAAGATATATAAGGCAATTATTGTGAATCGGACAGGACGAAGGGAAAGACCTAGGCGGACGTTCACTGATCAGATTGGAGACATCCTAAAAAAAGGACAGGTCAGAAGTAACCTAAACAGAAGAGCATGCATGAGAAACTTGATGGGAGTGAATGAAGCAAGAGAGGTATGTCAGGATCGTTGCAAATGGCGTTCCGTAGTCTCTGCCTACCCCTCCGGGAAACAGGCGTGAGTCCATGTATGTATGTATGTTAAGGTAAATGTTACCAATAGTACAGCACAATACGCTTGGCTTTGGTTCAAGTTTGACGTCCAGGGCTCCAGGGCTCCGACATGTCAAGAGGCAGGGCGGCATGGCGGCAGGGCGCTCGCACCGCAGGCCGTCAACCCGAACTGAGTAATGTGCCGGTTCACATCACAACTACGTATTCGTGATAGTTGATAGCATCTTCGACTTGATTAATAATACAATAATAATAATAAACTTTATTCAGTAAAATAAACGTCACATGTTGCATAGGAAAGTATTACATTAAAATAATTAAATTTTATGATTAAGTATAATGTCTGTGATAAGTGCTTTTGTTAAATTGTGGTACATTCATGCGTATTCGTATGTACTTTATTTATTACGGTAATACATTATATTTGGTAAATATAGCTATTTTAATGTTTACCTGACATAGGCTGTAACACGTGTGTTTCAGGAAAAATCTTTAAACAGGGCTATGTTTTTACATAATTAATCATGAACTGCAAATATGTAATAGGAAATAGACTTAATATGATTTGTTGTAACTTAGAGTAGGTACTTACACACTATTTTATAACTGTAAGCAATTTCTCTGTATCATTGTAGGTCATTGTCATTATGTGTTTTGTAACAATAAGGTGACACTGCTTATAACTGATGCTATATAAATCGAAGGTTTTATTTAATTTACTAGAGGACGCCAACAGCTACGCCAACAGCTACGCCTGCATTTTTTTTAATTTACCCGTTTGGGCCGATCCCGTGAGAATTTCGGGAAATCCCTTCTTAGTGCACCCCTACGGTCCCCAAGGAACACACATGCCAAATTTCAGCTCCCTGAGCCCAATAGTTTCGGCTGTAGCGTGTCTGTCAGTCAGTCAGTAACGCAAGGATTTTATATATTAAGAAGAAGATTAAATAGGAAAGGTCCGAGGAAAGCAAAGAATCTATTTACATAAACATGACAGGAAAAGTACCATTAAAAAAAGAAAATTTCGAACACAGCAGACTCAGTTCAACATAGTTCTCAAGTCAGAATTATGCAAAAACAATAAAAAAGTTTAATAAAAATATACGAAACGCCTCAAGTTCGGTCGGGAAGCCCCTTTTTCACAATTTATGATTAAGTATAAGAAAGTAGAACGTGGAACAACGTAGTATGTAATTGAAATTAATTAAGCTAAAATATTCAGACGTTCTATCAAAGGGACGGCGCACCGTTCTCCACAAAAAAATAAACTTTCTTGACAATTTTTCGGCTTTAGTTCCATTGTCGTGTAATTTTCTTTCGCTTAAGAAATGTTAACATACGGTGCGCATACTTGAATTCTTATTTGAGTAGTACTAATATTGTTTGCAGAAAAAGGATTTTAGTTTCGGTGTGTGTTCCAATCGTCTGCTAGATTCGTTTACCAAGCAACTAGGAACTAGATTCAGGATCCAATGTTATGTCAATATCGAAAATAAGTCAGAAGATTCTGAATAGATCTGATACCTGCTGACTGTTTCAGGTACTCGGTGGTTAAATTTCATAACTTTTAATTACCTAATTACAAACTTTGTTACCTCTGCGTCCGAGTGATAAGCTAACATTTAATCAAACGTGTCAGACCGTCACGAACAAAGAATTCATGCTTCTCCTCGAGAAAATTCTATAAAATAATGTGAATCAAATAGTCAAATCTACGGTCCCTTGAAGCTGTAATAAAATCTAACTTCTATGTCAACGCAATCAAAAGATACAGCCATTTATGCTGCAACTTTCCGCAAATTTTCGAAACTCACAAGGGAATCAAAACCTACAGGGTGCTTCCCGTGAACTCAGAATCTTGAAATTTGGCACGAAACAACGCCTTATAGCACACATATAGGAAAAATTGCGAAAACAGTAACTTTTTTGTGTGTTCGCCTTTATCATTCATCATCAGCCTTTAATAGTCTACTGCTGGACTAGGCCTCTCCTTTGAAAGGTGGAATTGGCCTACTATACCACGCTGGCCAAGCGGGTTGGTATAGGGTTTGTATCAAATTTTCCTTCTCTTACAGTGCTGTTCTTTGCAGACTATGCTCCCTCTGTCGGCTCTTACGACACCCATGGGATGATATGGGATGCTGACAATTCGTATTTTTAATCCGTCACCACACGGACAAAAAAATTGAAATTCATAGCAAATGCTCAAGTCAAAACTGTTTTGTTTTTCGTGTGAGTGTGTGGCCAACTCTAGTGTCGGAGTTTTTCAGACCGCCCGAAGGCCTCCGACATGGCCTAACGATCCTTATCGTTAGACAAGAACCGGGACCGACAGCTTTACGTGCCCTCCGAAGCACGGTAGCGCTCAGATGTAAATGCCACACTTGGTCACCCATCCAAGAGGCGACTTGTGCAAGCGTTGCTTAACTTTGCCGATCTGTTACGAACAGCAAGCCAAGTCTCGCTATGAGCGCTACAAAAAGTCAAAACTAAAGGGTTGAGCTAGAATCTTGTTTGGCATAAAGCAACGTTTTATAGCACATAGGAAAAATTTCGATGACCTTAAATGTTTAGTTACATCACATATTTTTTTATAATTATATATACCTACAGCAGTGGTTCTCAAACTTTTCTTCGAGATAGAACCCTTTTGGATACCCAAATATTTGGCGGAGCCCCAAAATAAAACAATACTTTAAAACGATTTACGTTACTGACACATATTTTTGTATATTTTATAACACACATAACTTCACGCCTTTTATCCCTGAAGGGATAGACAGAGGTGTATTAAACACCCACACTTCGCCAGTTATGTTTAGGTCCCAATGTAATAGGGGGCGAGCCTATTGCCATCTACCGGGCACTTTGTTAAGCGAGCGATAATTAACATTTTTAATACATACATAGCTACATAACTTCGAAAAGTCAGAGGTGTGTGCCTGGGGTACCTACCTGGGGATCGAACCCGAGACCATCGTCTCGGCAGTCCGTTGCGTACATCACTGGGCAACCGCCGCTTATACTCGTACTGGGCTATCGCCGCGTATATTTTATATACCTAATTACCTACTTATTATGTATAGGTAGGTACACATATGTTGTCGCTGCACCTTTGACGAATCATTTCACCACGTCGCGTCGCGCTTCGCCAGTTATCTCGCGAGATATTTTCACACTTTTGAAATTTCATAATAGCAAAACATTTTTTTTTATAGACTTACGCCTGTATCCCCGAAGGGGTAGGCAGAGGTGTAATATTACACCCACATTTCGCCATGAATATTTAGGTCCCACGTAATAGGTGGCGAGCCTATTGCCGTTACCGGGCACATCACCAGACTCCGTGCTGCTACTGAGAATTCGGAAAAACCCAGTAACACTTTTTACCCGACACGGAGGTAGCAAAACGTATAATAGTCAAATAATGATAATTCATTCATCTCATATACCTAATCAGTTTATTGCGTCTAGGACTTGCATAGACGCAAGCCACCCGGGCTACCACACAAGGGTCACTCTCTCGTTTTCAAATCATATCCTGGAATAATCGGTCCATATGCCCGGAAGGCGGCCAACATTACGCTTGCACAAAAATGGTCTCCATTCAATAACCTGCTTTTTAATCCACTGATCATAGCCTCCACTACAGATGTGGCCAGTCTATTGCCCCTTCAATTTGCTTTTCCTCTGAAGTATGCCAGGACATAATGGAGTCGAAGGTTTTTCACAATCCACAAAAGCCAGACAGCGGGTGGTTTTACTCTTTGGGCTTCTGTATAGCCTACAAATCAGGATGTACTGATCGATTTTAAACTTTCGCGATTTGTATACATCATACAAAATAATTTAGCGGATCAAATCCATACAGTGCATACTGATACAAAATAATTTAGCGGGTCTTAATTGCGTTAACTTAACTTATTTAAGGTATAAATACCTATTGTTTCCGACGTTTCGCTCGTCTTGCAACGAGCGTGGTCCCGGAGATTGTCTCTCCGCGACCACGACCACTCTCCTTAAGTTAACGCGATTAAGACCCGCTAAATTATTTTGTATCAGTATGCACTGTATGGATTTGGCCTACGGTACTCAAGCCTTTACGAACCCTCATATCACTACTCAAGCCTTAACGTTGTGGGGGCTGGAAAGCGTCAAATCTTGATGTTTTGTGATTCTTGACGACTCTTAAAAACAGCGATGGATATCCACATCCTCAAATTCCCGCTCCAAAAAAGGACGAGGCAAGCGAAAATCAACAATTTAATGAGCACATTACCTCAAAATGTTCCTAAGAAGTAAGAACTCTCTGCATGGCAGTCTGATGAGGTCTCCACTAAGCTATTGCTGCCTTAAAGTAACATTCAGTTTAGAATCAAAATCGATCAAAATTTTGGATTTTGCGGTTGTCTGCTATCTAGTGATTTAGTTCTAATTTAGTAATTTTATTTGCAACTTTGAGAATGGCTGACCTACAGGTTTGTACGGAACCCTCGCTGCGCGAGTCCGACTCGCACTTGACCGGTTTATTAAAACTTGTTTCAGTATTGAAGAGTTGACACTACGTTGTCGTGTGAAAATACATTCTCAAGAGTTCCACCAGATAGTTCAATTGAGTCGTATTATAAATCAATTTACTTTCTGATGCAAATGTCCGCTGAACGAGCCCGTTTCCTCACAGCCGGCGAGCCACGCCGGGGCGCGCGCTAGTAGCCATTCTGGCGACAAGCACGAAATGTATTGTCAACCGTACCGTCGGCAAATTACGTTTAAATTGCTTTTAGAGTTTTGACTTTGTGAAGGAAATAGGTTAGTTCCGATCGTATGTTATGATTTGAGGATTGTGATTCCTGAATGTGGCAATCCTTTGGACGTTTAAATGTGAAAACGAGTTTGATATTTTTGATTTTTCTTCAGATTGCACGAGATATCGCTTCAAAATTGTGCAAAAAGTAAAACGTATCAAGTGTTCCTGGTCGTAGTCACGTTCCCTTTTATTCCCAATAGTTCTTGTTTGTAATTGGTTTGATCGCTGGCGGTCCTAATGGTATCGGTTTGATACTACTGTATTAACATGATTATTCTCTTCAAGCAATCTCTAAGCCTGGAGAGGAAGAACAACAATAAACTATAGTCACGAAAACGCCATGTTTTAAAAAAAAATTCGTTGCGGTAATAATTTTAATATTGATTAAAACAAGCTGCGATTATATTTTGTGTGCGCACGGTACAAATGTAAAGTTAATGGATTATTGTAATAGCGAGGAAGTGGAGACAATGGGCCAGGTGCGTCAGATTTAATTTGGGCAAAGGGCTCAACAATCCAATATGGATATCAGGACACCCTGTATAATCGTTATTGTTGGATCATGCATAATTACTTCGTTAACTTTGATACCCTCGGATTGTGTCAATCAGATATTATGTTATAAGACTAGTTGTTACCGTCGGCTACACTTGCTTTTTACTCAACGGGTACCTATAGAAGTGAAGATGTCACAAGTAATTGCTTTACTTTATTTAGTTGGATAGAACTTGTTGCTAGAATTAGTTACGAGTGTATAAAGTTTGAAATAAAGTGTGAAAGCTTTGTAAAACAAACACATCAAATACCGTTTATAATATTACAAGATTGATTTTTTATAGACTCACGCCTGTATCCCCGAAGAGGTAGGCAGAGGTGTACCAATAAACCCACATTTCGCCATGAATTTTTAGGTCCCACGTAATAAGGGGCGAGCCTATTGCCGTTGCCGGGCACATCACCAGACTCCGAGCTGCTACTGAGAATTCGGAAAAACCCAGTAACGCTTTTGCCCGACCCAGAAATCGAACCCGGGACTTCCGAGCAGCAGTCGCATACGCTATCCACTGGACGACGGAGGCATTGAATAAGGCCTAATTAAATAAATTAGTATAGAAAGTTAAACTATACGGACGATTGCACTCTTCAGCTTCCTAACTATTTCCACGCACTAAACCATACCAATACATCGCTCCGTTATGGCGTGAAATAAGATCAAATATTTTTTTGTATTTACAATATTAAGTTTGTATTATGAAGTAACGGGAACAACATCAATATTCTTGGCGGCACTTGTTGTGCAAACAAAGTTGCGTTCAAGTTGCGACGTGATAATGTCTTCGCAGAATCTACCCAGTACTTGTGTACTTGTATATTTGTGTACTTGTGCTCCACTGAACACGCAGCCGTGCGATGCCATTGTTCGACTTTATTCTTATTTCTGTGTGGCCTACTTCGTGGGGAAGCGATGCAAGCGATGGCCCAAGGTTCAATATGATCGTAGGTCGTACGAGCCAAACGTTGTGGATTTGAATTACACTCATGGCAGCCCTGTTCATCAACATCATCCATCTTGTTTATTACATGTTGTTGATGCTGTTGGGCATATCCCTCTTTTCTCTAAGAGAAGGATTACCACGCTGGCCAAAAGATCACATTTTCTAGAACTTATTTTCAGACATGCAGGTTTTAGACACGATGTTTTCAATTACCGAGTAGGTTTATGAGATATACCAAGTGACAGGTAACCATTTAATCTGCATTTAGCTTTGAAAAGTCATTGGTGCGCGCTGTGTGTTGAGACCCTGTGCTTAGCAGAGCGTTGGTCTCTCCACTGTGCTATGGCTGCTCTACAGCATTGTAGAGTACAGAGATTGGTACACTACTTATATCTTTCATAACCATCAAAATTAATGGGTCATCTCTAACTATTCTGTAATCCAATAATACGAGCTTTTTGGCTTCCTGAAACCTACACGTTAATAAGGCATTCTTTAGAGTACAATAACATTTCATATAGTTATTAAAAGATAGTTAAATATTTCTGTTTACCAATCTGAACAACACCATATTAGCTTTAGTTTAGCTTAACAAATACAAAATTTTACTACAGTCAAAACCAAACGATGTTGACATTTCCACCCTAGTCCATAGTCTCGATATTCACTACTCTAAACCTATAATTCTACTGATCTCTTGTGACAATAAATGGTTCAGTGTGACAGTCTGCAAAGTATGAATTCTCTCAAGTTTTATTCAAGAATATTTTATCTTTCGTTTCGCCCGAGTGCGCGTTCATTCTTGTTAATCGTATGTATTCTCTAACCGGAAGGTTTGTGTTATGAAAATAGGTACAACTCTATGTTTTGATGGTTTGCATATGTATGCATCTGTATAAATATGTTCTGGATGAAAACCTATAAATTAAAAATTTAAGTATACACAATTTACACGTGCGAATGATCATACATACATATTTAATTTTATGATCATTCGCACGTGTAAATTTTCAGAACAAATATTTGAGTAACGAGTTCAGATACTTCCTCTGCCTGTTATCAATTAAATATTTTTTTACCAACGTTTATTATTATTCCTATAATTTACAAGGAAAACGAATCATCAGTAACTCTACTATAAAAATGAAAGATTACCTATACAATTTATTTTATAGCTCTATTTTTATCTAATAGGGAAACAAAGTCCTTTTGATCGTTGTTAGAAAACTTCTCTTTTTCTTTTTTCCTCGCATCTCGTTGCTATCTTATAATCTAATCAGCAGCGTATTCTACACACGAAGAATATATTATTAAGCAATAACAAATCTTAATTTGACGTTGCTAAAGCTCAGATAAACTATCCTGAACTTGTCCCGATAGCACAAACCGTCAATGCTAAACAATCGTGTATCTGACACATGAGCTTACAACATCGCAGTTTTCGAAGTCAGCCGCAGTCAACGGGTGTGTTAGTATGTTTACCGACATCACAGTCGACACGTCGACCCGTCGACCCGTCGGCTCGTCGGCTGCTGCGAGCGACGAGTCGTAACGACCCGTGAACTAGCTCACACTCCGCACTACGACACAACATTAAGAGATACAGCCTGTTTGTGACTCTCTGCAAATAACGTGAACGTAGTCTTTTGTACCGAGTAGAGATGTCTGTGTATGCAATTTGTGTTTTGTCTTTATTCCCTTGACGTTTCTAGCGTTTTGTACTACAAAAGGTAAATCAGGAGTCAGACAGATGCCTGTGTACGCCAAGATCCATATACCTATGTGTGTCCAGGTCATGTTTTAGTTTCGTAAAAAAATCTACTTTCTACTAAGCCAATTACGTATGTTACATTATATTTTGTAAAGTAAATGGGATAATTTCGTTGACGTAGGTTAGTAAAATTTGGAAAAAAGCAATGTTTATCAATGCTTTGGAAGTAGAAATTATGCAGAGATATCACATCAAAGTTTCAAATAAATATAAGTACTTGAAATCATTTTTTTGCAATTACATAAACAAATCTATTAGCTACAAAAGCAACAGAATTCAGTTACCTTTATCGGTGTGTAGGAACATGATTAAACTTTAAGTTAACATGGTAGATAGATCTACTTGTCACGATGCTCGATGATGATGCACAGACAAAGTAACGGAACTCTTGGGACACGAGTCATACTCACAGATCAGTTTCATGCACCGAAGTTGAGTTGGGTCAACCTTATGACTTTAATAATTTTCTTGCTGAGATCAATGTATTAATTGATGGTATTGTACTGTTTTGTTTCTAATTATACTACGGCCATATTTTTCTTTCATATTCTCATTTTTTGTGAACGTAAACTATTCAAACTCAAACTCAAAATCATTTATTCATTTAGGCCACAAGTGACGCTTATGAACGTCAAAAGTTAAAGTTAATTACTAGATGATTCTACATTTACATTTACTGCCACGTTCGCAATGCAATAGGTAGAACCACGAGAAAGAACGGGCAATAAAACTCGTGGCCACTCTTTTTAACTGCCAGTATAATGGTTTTACATGTTATATTTTTAAGGAGCTGCAACTGTTTCACATTGTGAGCTATCTACTATTGCAAAAGTTAATAGTTATTGATATCATACTCATGCAATAAATTATGTTCATTTAGTAAGCCTCCCAAAGTGAATATGGTGAAACAGGAGCATCCACTTACGTCTTTTGATGTAAGCAACTCGCGAACATGACTGTTCTGATCTATGGTGGAACAGTATGTTCCGAAAAGTCATGGTATATGAACCTGCAGCAATTTACAATCTATTAGTTAGCAGTTCATGACCACGAGCTACCCTCACCCCACAAATCCGATAAATTATAATAAAAAGAGTAGAACAAGAATGCAAATGTAGCATAAAAAGAGTATACGGTAATTAACTACATTATAAAACTGCCTATTGACCTAATAATAAAAATAAATTGACCTAATAAAAGAATATTTATTTCCAAGCGTACTTGTCGTCAAGATACTCATTTAAACTATAATATGCCTTAAGTAAAAGATTATTTTTAACAATTGTCTGAAACGACCTTAAAGGCAAGTCTAAAATATTACTTGGTATTTTATTATACATTCTTATACTAAGGCCAATAAAAGAGCTATGCGTTTTGTGTAAACGGAAATATGGTACACATAATTTGTGCCTGTTCCTAGTATTAATATTGTGTATGTCACTATTCATTTTGTAAGAATTTATATGTAGTCGTACATGAATAGCACTGGCCGATCCCGATTTTCCCGATCAATGAGTACTGTAGAGTTTACGCTACTGTGCAACGCAAAGGACTAATTGATTAGGCAAACCTTGATAAGATAATATTATTATTCGCTCATCTCGTTTCCACACGTTTACTGTAACATTGGTACTTTGGCTTCTTAGTGACAGACGAAAGTTACCATTGTTTCGAACAAGTATTCGACGCGCCTCTATGTCTCATTTGTGTAGTTGCGGGCAAACGTAGATACAATGCAAGTGGCTGCCGCTTCGTTTGTTCAGACAGTTGATTCGATTAATGTTTACATGACGCCTTGTAGTGTAAGAACAGACTAGACACTGTTGATAAATTACCGGCATTGTCATCCTAATGACACCCGGCCGCATCTAAGGCTGTAACCTCTTCACCGTGCAGTTCGCTGATTGACATAATGTTAGCTTTTGGGCACAGCAATAAAATTGCGCCCTGACCTTCAAAACACAAAAAACTTTGTACTAGGGTTGAGACTAGTTTCAGGGATCTCAAGAGTACTTATCTTCGTAATTTCTGACAAAGATCGTCGTAAAAGCCGAGACTGGCGATAATTATTGACTAGTTAATATACGTTTTTTTTTTTTATAGTAATAGGCGGCAAACGAACAGACGGATCGCCTGATGGTAAGCAATTACCGCCGCCCATGGAAACAAGCAACACCACAGGAGTCACAAGTGCGTTGCCGCCCTTTGGGGTTGGGAAAAGGGATAGGATGAGGAGTGGGATGAGGGAGAAGGAAAGGGGATAGGGCCTCCGGCACTCTCACTCACCGAACGAAACGCAACAGTCTAGGTACTGTTACCTTACGTCGATTTTCTGTGAGAGGGTAGTACTTCCCCGGTCGAGCCGGCCCATTCATGCTGAAATCAGCAAGGCTCTACTACCTGTTTATCTTCTAAAATATCTCTGCAGCTATTTAAGAATGCGTTGATGAAATGATAAAGTTAGATGGACGATTTTTATCCAAAGCCTGCGTAGTCCAGTCTCCATGATTTAAAAACCCTTTGTTATAAGGTGCAGTACCTATTACGTTTTGGTTCCTAGTAATTTTAATTCTCCTGGGATCGCTACTCACTAATTAGCACAACTCTTCCTCAGTTATCCTACTTAATATCAAAATCTTGAATCTCCTAGAATAATAAAGGCCCAGGAAAATTTACTCAGAATTAATAATTTTAAATAAATTTTAAAGACCGCTTTAACTTTGAAAAAAATACTCAGTTTATATCATATATATGTACTTGCTTGCTCTACGAACGAAAAACTGACGAGACTACCAACAAAAGACATTAACTATTTAAAAATGATACATAATCCCCTCATCATTTCTAAACAGCTTAATCCCCCTTCTGTTCCAACCCTCTAATCTGACCTAAGTCACTGCAATGAACACCCCAATATCAAATAGTAGCACCTACTTAGCGGCCGCGCCGCGCGCCGAGCTGAAGGCCCAGTTATTAAAACCGGCGACGACAATAATCAGTGATTGCACTCACTTTCACCTCACGCTGCTAACTAGCCTGCCGCTGCTACTATGAACCCATACTTCACTACATTTTCGCTTCAGAATGAGGAATCACCTCTACCTGTTTTGGTCATTTCGAAGAGAAACTTACTGACTGAGACTAGCTTGTTGATCTAGTGGTAAGTTACCGATCGACAAATGTATCTATAATAAGTACCTACAATTATATTCTATAATAGGTATGTAGGCGTGAGCGATGTTTATCTATTATCTGGTTGTCGTAGTACAAACTTTGCTTAGTTTGCGACCATTATACTATTACTTTCATAGAATGTGAACAAAATAAGAAGATTCTTAAACACTGGTGTTTTCCTGCTTAAACAATAGATGTACACAATGGGGCAGGCATCGACGATGGAATTCCAATATTCGGTAAATGTTTTTGTTGAGACAGCCTGACTTAAGTTGAGACCGAAACCGCTCCACACAGGGGAATTCTCGTACGTTGTCGATTGTACGAACATCTGTGTCTATATTCACTAAAACTATAACCAGTCATCACACAAGATTTGTACAATTTGAACCCATGTTTCAAAAACAAATACTGATTGATAACTATGTAACCAGCTTGTTTGCAAGCGCCTAACTTCTGATCATTTTTGTTACCCTGGTACTTTTCAAAACAGCCGTCATAGAAATATTAGAAAAACTACTTAAAATGTATGTGCACATAATGGTATAGTTTCCATGAATTCTCACATATTGCGATAAACATAACTGGCACTATATAAACACAATTTACTCGTAACATGTCTAAGCGAGGCGATTTTACGTTTACTTTAGTCTTGTTCCAAACTATTATATGTCTGTACCACCTACTTAAAATAGTATACAAAGAGGGAATAAAATTGGGTCAAAACTGGCAAATTCAGAATAATTATTACATCTAGGGCAAAAATGAAAACTTCGAATGTGGAACAAATCCCCAAAACACAGTGTATGGGTAAAAAAATAAAGTTGTACTCTAAATTGTTGTTGTGTTCTAAATCATATATTATTTACATTGCAAAGGTAAAGGTTACCAATAGTACAGCACAACGTCCATAGCTTTGGTTCAAGTTCGACGTCCAGGGCTCCAGGGCTCCGACATGTCAAGAGGCAGGGCGGCACGGCGACAGGGCACTCGCACCACTTGACAGGCCGTAAACCCGAACTGCGTAATGTGCCGGTTCACATCACAACTTAAATATATATATTTGTGATAGTTGACAGAATCTTCGACTGAATAAATACTAAAGTATTAATATGTAACAGCAGCAATAAATACCTTAATTCACACGGATACAATTCGGCTATTCAGACATTGTTAAATAACCAACATTATTCAATCATCTCTTAACACGTTCAAAAGTTAAACAATAGTTAAATATAAAAGGAAAAGTGCCATTTAGAAAAAGAAAACTTCGAACACAGCAGACTCAGTTCAACATAGTTCTCAAGTCAGAATTATGCAAAAACAATAAAAAAGTTAAATAAAAATATACGAAACGCCTCAAGTTCGGTCGGGAGGCTTTTCTCACAATTTATGATTATAAGAAAGTAAAACGTGGAACAACTGAGTACGTAATTGAAATTATTTAAGCTAAAATATTTAGACGTTCTAGCAAAGCGACGGCGCACTGTTCTCCACAAAAAATAAACTTTCTTAACAATTTTTCGACTTTAGTTCCATTGTCGTGTATTTTTCTTTCGCTTAAGAAATTTTAACATATGGTGCGCATACTTGAATTCTTATTTGAGTAGTACTAATATTGTTTACAGGATAAAGATTTTAGATTAACTCGTGGTCCAATTGCCTGCTCAATTTGTTTACCAAGCTGTTACTTACTTATCAGTCGTTTCAGAAACCAATGGCATGTCATTATCAAAGATAGGTCAGAAGATTCTGAACAGATACCTGCTAACTGTTTTAGGTACTCGGTGGTTAAATTCCACAACTTTTAATTACCTTATTACAAACTTTGTTACCTCTGCGTCCGAGTGATAAGCTAACATTTAATCAAACATGTCAGACCGTCACAAACAAAGACTTTCCTCGAGGAAATTCTAAAAAATAATGTGAAAGTTTAATTTTTAAACCATTTTTGCAACATACATGCCCGTGGTCCAGTGGATAGCGTATGCAACTACTGATCGGAGGTCCCGGGTTCGATTCCCGGTTCGGGCAAAAGTGTTACTGGGTTTTTCCGAATTCTCAGTAGCAGCTCGGAGTCTGGTGATGTGCCCGGTAACGGCAATAGGCTCGCCCCCTATTACGTCGAACTTAAAAATTCATGGCGAAATGTGGGTGTAATATTAACTTTACAGGTAGTGGAGCCTTGCTGATTTCAGCATGAATAGGCCGGCTCCAATGGGGAAGTACTACCCTCTCACAGAAAATCGACGTAAAGTAACAGTACTTAAACTGTTGCGTTTCGTTCGGTGAGTGAGATTGCCGGAGGCCCTATCCCCTATTCCTTCTTCCTCATCCCACTCCTCATCCCATCCCTTTTCCCAACCCCAAGAGGCGGCAACGCACTAGTGACTCCTGTGGTATTGCTTGTGTCCATGGGCGGCGGTAATTGCTTACCATCAGGCGATCCGTCTGCTCCATTGCCACCTATTACATATAAAAAAAACACCTCTGCCTATCCCTTCGGGGATACAGGTGTGAGCCTATAAAAAATAAATGTTTAGCATATTATAGTGATAGACCGGTCCGGTACAAATACAAAGATGTTTTCCAACGGTACTGTATTGCAAATAGTGATCCAAATAATAAACACACAATAAATGGTTTTGAAAACATAAACAATTTTTATTAATTCAGTTTTGAGTCACAATTTCTCGCACGTAGTGGGTGCATTAAGCAAACATGTTCATAATACGGTGCATTTGCGTGCCAGAGCCTTGCCACCTGTTGATGCATAAACTATCCACAACTACTCTAAACTTGGCGCGTTCACCATACATATTACACACGACTACGGCTTCCTGAAACCACTGCATTTTCAATCTTCGGTACCTTTAACAAGCAGATTGTAGGAGATAGATGGCAGAATAACTCCATAGCTTGAAACGTAGGGATTAAATAGTTTTCAATTATCTAAGACATAGTTTAGACTCTATGTTTAGTGCACATCACGGAGCGGATATGGTTCTATGGTCATATGGATGTAACAAATTGTATAGAGTACTGTTTATTGTTCAGAGTCTGGGTGTTCTTTACCATCAATCAGGTGACTCGCTTATTCAGTTGGTCTCACTATGCAACAAAAACAAAGAAAACAGTTAATGTCACATTCTAGAAGAATTATTTTATTTTTTTCAGATACATACTGTTGAGCCTGCTAGTAGACGGTTACTGTATTGTAACGATGCGGTTATCACTTATGCTTTATCAATACTATGTAAGTTAGAGATGGAGAAATTCAAAGATTTTGTCTTTAATTCGAATATAAAAATTAAACGTTATATTATTATCCACCAAAAAAAGTCTAGTTAAGTGAGATATCTAGTATAGTCATATTGTAATTAAAGTCTTTAACTAAAGAAAGCAATCTCACAAAAGTATACTTTTCAACCGAAAAGGTACATTTGGTTTGCCAAAAAATTAAGAATTCAGACTCCGAAGTAAGATCATATCTTAACGGAGCTCATCTGTAGAAAGCCGGAGTAAGCGTGATGTCAACGTCCTGTAGAACACTCATAACAACAGCACGTTTTCTTATTTAAATGAAACATCGTCATATACGTCAAGTCTTGATAGTTTCATCTGCAAGTGAGCTCCCTTTTGTGAGTAAACTCGGGACGAGATTCAAGTAGGTATGACGTAGAAAATAGTCATAAAGTAACATAAAACATGGCATAATAGCTCTTTTTAAACCGACTCTCATAACCTTTATGGTCCTCATCACAAGAAGCTATGTATATTTTAAAAATGTTGCTAGCGGATGTTGTCTCACTGTTTCACTGTCGTTTCGTTTATTAAGTGTCTGAAAATGCCATCACTCTAATTTTGGACATACAAATCCACATGCAGAGGTGATAAAATATATTGCTGGGTATTGGTTTGATGTGATTAATGATTTCATATTTTTGTGCAATAGAAATCGTTTAGTTGCCAGTCGCTCGCACACACGTAATCCAATAGGATAAGCAATAACATTGGACTATAGATATCACTATTTCCTTGGTAGGTACCTATTAAGTAAACACATCTTGCCTTCACATAATACTACACCACCACCATCACTCGCGGCATTCACCACTGAGCCGTAGAGATCTTATATAATACAAATTGTCCCTAAGAATAGCGAAAATAGATATATAATAAAGGTACCAGTGTAAGTCAGAGTGCAATACGGCGGCTGTAGTCGCTATCACAATCGTCCCCGAGTCGGAGCGGTATTGTCTGTCCGCGGTTCGCATTAACTTTATAATCTGAGTCACAATGGCGATGGACTGAGGACTGACTCGCGACGCCATTCGGAATAGTTACGTTGTTAACGTACCGTTAAACAACTTCACAATGAAATTGAAAAGTTACTTCGTCTGTTGATTTGCTTTCTTAAGTTTTCTAAAGTCTTTATTCGAGTTAAATAGCCTCCGACTGCTATAAGTAGTAAAAGCAACACTAAAACACCACAGCATAATAAAATTGAAGTGGATAGAAGCATGGAAAAAGAAAATGAGGATCGTATGTAGGTGTTTAGAAGTCTCGTCCGACAAGAACAGTCGCGTATCGCTCACGTTAACACGTTACGCATTAGTATAGGTCCAGCACAATGTAATGAAGTGTAGTGGATTTGTATTGTACAGAACAACAAGCGTATAGTGGCGTAAATATTCGATTATTGTTTTCCCTTAGAGCGACTGGCGTATTACCACTGCAAACAAAGTGATTATTTTATTTTATTATTATACCACGGTTTCGATGGATGAGATCAACAACGAAACAAAGTATAATATATATAATAAAATAAAATTAAGAAGTAAAAGAATTTCCTCCCCGGCGGGGAATCGAACCCCGGTCTCCCGCGTGACAGGCGGGGATTCTTACCACTATACTACCGAGGACACACGCATTAGCGCCAAATAAATTATCTCTTCCTTAAATTCTTTTACGTAGGTGTGACTGTATTGGGAATGATTGCACAGCTATTGCCCATTGTTTTTTGTGTTTAATTCAACTGTTTAGAAAGTTGTGTTGCGTATTAAGGGCGGTTTCAGATTAGCGTTTTATACGCGTATAAGCTCGTTTTTGGAAGCGAATGTAGGCGCGTCTAGGCGCGTATAGGCGCGCCTTTTGGCACACGCGCAACTGGTACAAGCGATTAAGCGCTTAGTCGTCAGAATCCATGTTGACACAGACAAGATGTCACTACCGTTTCGAGCGAACACGCCAATATATGCCCGTTTATACGAGTCCGGTTTTTTGAAGCGCGTAATGTAGCGCGCGTGTAAGTGCGTATGCTAAAACGACCGTATACGCGCAGAAAAATACGCTAATCTGAAACCGCTCTAATTCAACTGTTTTGCAAGATACAAAATGTTGTGTCAACGTAATTATTTGAATAATACGACACGCGATTAAGATCATCAAGATCATCAAGTCCTGCACCTAGTCCTGTCCAAACCAGTTTGACATTGGAATCTTCAAGAAGCGAGCATACTCCTTTTTAAAAGGTAAGCAACGCACTTGTGATCCTTCGGGCATTGCAGGTGTCTATGGGCGGCGGGGATTACTTACCATCAGGTGACCCGCTTGTTCGTTTGCCTTCCTATACCGTAAAAAAAAATGCTTTCTCTTATTTTAGTTACTAAAAATGTTTATTACATAATTTTGAAGATGGCGAGGACACAAGAACTGGGTACCTTTAATAGATTCAAAGGTTAGATAGCAGTGGACGGGCTAACAGCTTGCTACGCAGCTACTGCGCGCAGAACGGACTTTTCACAGTCATTATTATCGCTTGCTAAGTGGTGAATGTATATCGCCAGGGAACTTGACAATTTAAGAATCTCCATAATGTTCTCGAAAGGTAAGTCTGCGTGCTGTAAACCAGCCCCGCGTTCCTATATCCCTCTGGTAATCCTAACGTCCGGTATGACGTTCCCAAATGCGGGCTCCATGGAGGGTGGGAAGCCAGAGGGATGAAGTCTTATTAAACTTGCATGGATACCGAAATCCCACTTATTACCCCAACCGCGACGGGGACTGCGAAAGCTGTTCCCGCCGCCACAACCATACAGATGGTCGACGCCGTGGCCCCGGCTGCAGGTGTCACACCATCCCCCAAGGACGTGACTTCAGCGCTGGCTAACGCTAGTACTGGTCCCGTCCTTACAATCGTCAGCCCATTTGAGATAAAGCGGGAAGACGACTCCTCCTTCGCGGGCTGGCAAGTGGTGAGTCACCACAAGGGCAAGGGTAAGGGCAAGACCACCGGTCCTGTTCGACACCCGCCCACCACACAACCGAGTGGCCCAGCTGCTACCAGCTCTGCGAAGAAGAAGAGGGCGAATAAAAACAAGAGGCAGCGCCTGGCAATAAGGCGTAAGGCTGCACAAACCGCTGCCGCCGCCGGTGCTGCCTCTACAAAAACAGCGGAGCAGGCCGCTGTCACAGGTCCCAGTAATGTGACCAGCGCGCAGCCCGCGCTCAGCAGTGGGGGGTGCACGAAGGCCGGAGGCAGTACGGGGAAGCCGCCTGCCGCCAAGCGGCGGGCTGGCCACCCTGGACGGCATCCAGCCCCAGCACCACCGGGAAACACGGCAGGTAAAACTGCCGGAAACAAGGAAAGAGGTGAGGCCAAACGTGCACTCAACGAGACCAGCTCGCCTCGAGGGGAGCACAAGAAGCCCCGCCTCGACTCCTCCAGGACACAAGGTAAGTCCTACGCACAGGCCTCCAAGGCGTCCCTGGGCGTTGCAGTAACATGCAAACGCACAGGCAACTTGCCGAAGGAGTTCGTGGACCGGATACTCACGGAGATTCAAAGGAAGATCCTGAGTGACGCCTGGTCGACTAAAACCCCCAAACGCCCCGCTCCTGCGTTCACCGGGAAACCCATGTACGCGGACGGGGTCCTCAAACTCTGGTGCGCCGACGAGGCAACGCGTACCTGGCTGACGGAGGCGGTCTCTTTACTGGTCCCACCACCGGGCTTCGAACTGGAGGTTAGGGGCCAGGAAGAGGCCCCAAAGAGAGTGCGGTGCGGCATTGTCGTTCCCAACGAACAGGGAGTCTGGGACGACGTGCGCGACGTGGGTCGGGCTCTGGAGTTCCAGAACCCCTGGTTGGCGGTCGACAAATGGTCGCTGCTGCACTCGGAAAGACAGTCAGGTGGGTGCTTCCTGGTCGTGGGCGTCCCGGAGGAACAAGTCCCGGTCCTGGTGCAGAACGAGCGCCGCCTCGCGTTGGGGCTGGGTGCAGTCTACGTCCGGTTCCGGGACTCAACAGGCAAGTATGTCGATCATCCTCCGGAATGCGACAACTCCACACAACCACATCAAGCATCAGACACGCCGCATCTGGCTTGGGGGCTGGCCCGTCAGCCGAGGGTAACTCGGAAGATGAGAGCCTGCTCCTGAGTCCGGTGCGGCGGGACGACGGGGTGGGGGCCGGCGACATCCTGGCGGGCCTAACGCAGCTGAAGGTCGGGGAGGAGGGGACATCACCCACAGATGAACCCTCTGCCTAGTGACGTCAGCTGCCTGCAAATCAACCTCCATCATAGCCAAACGGCCACTGCGCAACTGCGCAAATGGATGGAGGTCCAACATTCAGCCATCGTGCTCATCCAGGAACCTTGGATAAGGGGTGGCCTCATTAGAGGCCTCTCCAGCCTGGGAGGTAAGATTTACTCTTCTACTGACCACATACATCCAAGAACCTGTATACTTACAACTAAAAACATCAGAGCCCAAGCTTTAATGGAGTTCTGTTCCAGAGACATCACAGCGATACAAATTGAAATAATACAGCAGCCAAGGAGTATAGCGGTCGTTTTCGCATCGGTTTACATGCCCGAGGCTGAAGACCCGCCTCCGTTCGACCTCACGCGTCTGGTTAACCAGTGCGAGAGAACCAATACGGAGGTCGTAATAGGGACGGACTCCAATGCCCACCACCAAATGTGGGGCATGGACTGCAACAATAACAGAGGTAAGTCACTGGTTGAATACCTATTCACCACTAATCTTACCCTATTAAACACAGGTACGGAGCCCACCTTCGTCACAAAACGTAGTCAGACAATTATCGACTTAACTCTCGCAACAGAAGGAGCGGCTGAACGCATCAAGGGATGGCACGTCTCAAAGGAGGCATCATGCTCAGACCACAGATGGATCAGCTTCTCCATAAAAGTCGATATACAGCCCACACAGCCCCGCAGGAAACCACACAACACGGACAAATCAAAGTATGTCCTATTACTTAGAGATAAACTTACCCTCACCGCTACGCCGACGGTACTGGGTGACACTGAACAGATCGACGAGCAGGTATGCACACTGACACAGTCGATGCTAGACAGCTACCATGCAGCTTGCCCGGAAACCACTCCGCCTTCAACCCCGGGGAAACAACCCTGGTGGGGCGCTGAGCTTGAACGCAAGCGCAAGAAGGTAAGTGTGTAATAGTAGACAAAGTTTTGTAATGAAAACCTCAGATTCCGTTGATAACAGCTTTAATTTTGCTTTTTTGTCATTAAGTATTACAATGATTCGCAGTTTTTACGTATTGATGCCAGCGTAACAAAATTAGAAATCGAATAACAAAAATATGTGCGGGTGTAAGTAAAATAAATTTAGGAGTCAGGTACAGTATTACTTAAACGAGTAACTTGATGCCATTTAAAATGATCAGGCGTTTATGCAGCGCAGACATCTTCCCCCCCGTTGAAAGACTCCTTTCAACTGCGTTAGTCGTCATCCGGTAAAGATGTAGGCAAGGGGCAGATCCGTGTGAGAGGCCTCCTGAAGCAGCCTCTGGTAGTCTCCACGTCTGCGACTCGTGTGACGCCGTCGGTTCCAGGGAACAGGCGGCTGACTCGTCCCATTCGCCAGCTCAGTGGTGGGACGTTATCCTCCTGGAGAAGAACTAAATCTCCAACTTGCAGGGATGCTGAATTAGTACGCCATTTGGAGCGCTGTTGTAGTTCAGCTATATATTCCTTTTCCCAGCGCTGCCAAAAATGCCGATGAATCTGTTCAAGCTTCAAGTAACGTTGAAGGTTGTTCTGGTTCTCGTGCTCGAGCGATGGACCAGGCAATGCATTTAGGGCACGCCCTATCAGAAAGTGACCAGGAGATAGGAAATGGTAATCGTTAGGGGAAGGGGAGAGTGGGCACAAAGGTCGACTATTAAGCACAGCTTCCACTTGTGTGAAGAGAGTACATATCTCCTCAAACGTTAAATGATGGTTCCCCATAACGCGTTTTAAATGGTATTTCGCGGATTTAACGCCGGCTTCCCAGATGCCGCCGAAATGTGGAGCATACGTGGGAGAAAACACAAACTTTATGCCTTCATTGGTAGCAAAATTAACTACAGGTTCATGATTAGTTTTAAGAAAATTGCCAATCTCTTTAGCTGCCGCAACAAAGTTGCGACCGTTATCGCAAAATATCTCCGCTGGCTTACCTCGACGCGATATAAATCTGCGTAACGTCATGATAAACGCGTCCTTGGACAAATCACTGACGGCTTCCAGGTGCACACACTTATAGCGAAAACATACAAACAAACATAAATAGGTTTTAATTAGTCGTGCACCTCGACCCTTTCTATTTAGTGTTAGGAACGGACCAGCGAAGTCAACTCCCACAGTACGGAATGGAAAATCAGGTATGATGCGCTGTGCAGGTAAATTTCCCATCATGGGAGTTAATGTTTTACCTTGTATACGTCTACATCGAACACAAACATGTACTGTGCGGCGGGCCAAATGCCTACCATTTATAGGCCACACAGTCTCTCTTACACAGGCCAGCAACAGCTGAGGCCCAGCATGCATATTGTGTAAGTGTTCATATTTAAAATACAATTTAGTGAGTGGATGAGAAGCGTGTAAAAGTATAGGATGTTTTTTAGTATAATTGTAATTAGATAATTCTATCCTACCACCGACCCTCATCACCTTGTCATCATCCAAAAAGGGTGAAAGTGACAAAAGTGTTGACTTGCTACTTAAAGTTTTATTTTTTAACAAAAGATTGTACTCTAGAGTAAATGAAGTTTGCTGAGCAATTTTACATAAGCTAATAAAAGATAATTCTAATTCGCTAACATTTAATTTACCAAATAATTTATCTTTAGGACATTTATATCTTATGTTATGTATGAATCTATTGACATACGCAAATACACGTCTCAGTTTTAAAAACGATGAAAACTTATCTATTTTCAGAATTTCTCTTTCTGGTTCCTGGACAACAGCGGAAGTGGACTTCATCTCAGGTAAGTCTGATTCATTTATTAATTTCTTTAAATAGGGCCAATCGGATTCAGGCTGTATTAGAAAGCTTGGACCTGACCACCAGAAATTAGAATTGATGATTTGATCTGGGCTCACGCCCCTTGAGATCAGGTCAGCTGGATTCTGATCAGTCGGCACATAGCGCCACGACGAACTATCGGTAAGTTCATTAATTTCGGCTACCCTATTAGCTACAAACGTTTTTAACTTTGCAGAATTACCATTTAACCAGCTGAGGACAACGCTGGAATCGCACCAGTAAATGATGCGATTGACATCACATCGCAGAGAGCTGGTAACTGTCTTACACAATTTTGCAGCTAATAGCGCAGCGCAAAGCTCCAGACGCGGTATTGTTATCGGTTTCAACGGCGCCACCTTAGACTTAGCACACAGTAAATTTACCTTTACCTCGCCAGCTAAGTTGTGTGACCGTAGGTACACACAGGCACCGTAAGCGACTTGAGAAGCATCACTAAAGGTATGTATTTCTATATAATTAGGAGCTTCGCATAGTGTTAAGCGCGGGATCTGTAAATCTGATAAAAAATGTAAATTGCCAATGAACTTGTTCCAGGATTCCAGGATATCGGAACTAACTGGTTCATCCCAACCCTTCTTGTTCAGCCATAAGGACTGAAGTAACATTTTAGGTATAATTACACATGGACTGAGAATTCCAAGAGGATCAAAAATCTTGAATGATGCAGACAGTATCGATCGCTTGGTAACCACATCATTTTTATTGGGAATCTCAATCGATATTTGAAGGGTATCGGTTTTAGGATTCCAATTTAATCCTAAAGTATTATTAGATTCACTTAAACTAACCTTATCATTCTGATCAATGACTGATGATGATAAAATGCTTGGTAAATTCGATCTGAATTTACGTAGTTTAAACCCACCTGACTTTAAAGTGTCCGACACCTTGCGTTGAATGTACAATAGCTTGGACTCGTCGTTTGATCCGGTGACCAGATCGTCGACGTAATGGTCGTGTTTAATAATGTTACCTATAAGCTGGTCATCGCAATTCTCTGCCAATACTGACAAACACTTGGTGCTCAAATATGTAGCACTTGCAAGACCATAAGTTACGGTTTTCAAACGTAAAGTTTTGATAGGATTGGACTCATCACTTCTCCAAAGTATTAATTGTAAATTACGATCCTTTTCATTTAATTCAACCATTCTAAAGAATTTTTCAATATCAGCTGTCAAAATATATTTGTACTGACGAGCTCGAATCAAAATAGAAAAGATTGAGTCTTGAACATTGGGACCGACCATCTGCAGATCGTTCAGAGAGAAACCTGAGGAAGTTCGTGCCGATCCATCAAAGACAACACGAGTCTTTGTCGTTTCACTGTTTTGCTTATATACTGCATGATGGCAAAGATAATAGGATGGAACGGGATTAGTAGTCGGACATTCCTCTAAATGACCTAACTCTAAATATTCTTGAATGAAATTGCAATATTTCAACTTTAATTCTGGATTCTTACGGAAACGTCTTTCTAAATACAACAATCGTTTTTTAGCCATAGCGTAAGAATCTCCTAAACAATCTGGATTATCAATTAGGGGCAGCCTCACACAAAATCTACCCGATTCTAAACGATAAGTATTACGATAAAAATGGTCTTCACATGCCTGCTCAATTTTGCTAAAATATTGCTTATCTGGAACCTGCTCAAGTTCCCAAAACCTTTTCAAATGAGAATCAATATTGGAATTATTGCATTCGTCACTATCACTAATTGAAACATGACACGGAATATTTTTAGGTGACGAACAATTCCTTACATTTGGAGAAATTGGGCCGGCAACGAGCCAACCTAGCTTTGAGCTACGAAGCTGGGGCATATTAGTACCTAATGCAAGCTGATCACATCCGAGTAGGTCCCAAAACAGGTCTGCACCTATCAAGACGTCTATGGCTGAAGGCCGATTAAAGCTAGGATCAGCTAGCTGTAGGTTGGTTGGAATATTTAATTGACTAATGTCTATAGATTGTTTTGGAATAACACTTGTTAATTGGTTTAATACATAAAATGACTGTACAACACTATAGTCATCATTAAGAGAATTTAATCGGGCAATACAACTTTTGTTTACGTATTCCGCTAAGTTGTTGCCTATACCGATAACGTTTATAGTATTAATAGCACATACCTGTAATGATAACTTGTTCATAAGTGACTGGCTAATAAATGAAGACTGACTGCCACAGTCTAACAAAGCACGCACTCGAAATTGTTTGTTTGTTTGTGGATTGATAACATTAACCATAGCTGTTGATAAAAGAATGTGATTTTCTATAAAATTATCACTAATAGAGTTATTTACTGATATTTCAGTTGAACCACGATCTGTGTTGGTATTATTGCTGCTGACTGTACTAGCATTACTTGCACTAGTATTGTTTAAATTAGGGGAATGCAAGAGTGAATTGTGCCTACGCTTGCACTCACGACAGGGACCCAACTTGCAGTCACGTGCACGATGCCCAGTTCGTAAACAATTGGAGCATAAGTGCAACTTAAATGCTTCATCTCGTCGTTCCTGAACGCTCTTCGCAAGGAATGTAGGGCAGTCGTATATCCAGTGGTCACCCTTACAGACAACGCACTGCTTAGCGACAGAGCCGGTGTTCTGAACTGTAGATGAAAAGGATTTAGTACTACGAGAATTGTTATTATTGTTTTGACGTGATTGTGTGACCTTGGGTATATCAGACTTGTTTTGATTCATAGTTTCTAACACATCAGCGCGATCAGTTAGGAATTTATTGAAATCCTTTAAAGCAGGGAGATTGGACAAATTATTACGATGTTCTTCCCACTTCATGGCAGTACGATTATCTAATTTTGGTATAAGAATTTTGATAATTATCATTTCAAGCAGTTCATCTTTCGTTGCTAAACTTGACAATGCTCGCAAGTTTTTAGTTACGTGGTCAACTAGAAACCTCAGTGATTTGTCCGATTCACGTTTGTGTTGTTGTTGTGTTGATTCGAAATATATCAATGAATTAAGGTGTTGATTTATAAGTTGGCGCTTGTTATCGTAACGATCGCACAAAAGCTGCCATGCAGTTTTATAATTATTTTCAGAAATCTCTAAATTGGAAATAATTCGCGCGGCTTCCTTTTCAAGATACGATACCAAATAATGGAACTTGTGAATAGGTTTAATGCGTTCATTGTTATGAATAAGCGATAAATAGGTATCTCGGAACTCAAGCCAGCGGAAATAAGCGCCATCAAACTTTGCGATTTGTATTTGTGGTAATTTAAAATCAACATGATGACATTGAGATGACAGATCGTTATGACATTGTGATGAATTGTGCAAATCAGATTCGTTTGAAGTATTTTTGTACTTATCAAGTTGCTCTTCAGCAATTGCAAGATGTGAAGTGAAGATCTGCTCAATTTCATCACGTTCGTCGATCTCGGAGTCCATATTATCGCAATTAATGACCTCAATCTGAGCCTGTAGTTCATCAAATTTGCTAGACATAGCTCGTATTTTACCAATACTAATTTCTAACTCTTTAATTTGGGTTTTATTCAATTTTGAAGAGCATACTCCATCTAAATATTTTTTAAACTTTGTTAAACGACCTTTGACCGAGCTACGCTTAGCAAACAGTTCCTTC
Organism: Euclidia mi; assembly: GCA_944739405.2. NCBI lineage: Eukaryota > Metazoa > Arthropoda > Insecta > Lepidoptera > Erebidae > Euclidia > Euclidia mi. The sequence continues at coordinate 598,226 of OX123198.2, read as the reverse complement.
AATTGTTTTGCATTACAGTCTTTATCTTCGCTTAAAGACATTTTGTTAAATACTAATAGCAACAACAAACGATAAACTAGCACTGAGAACTTTACGAAAAATGCTTATTGTTAATTGAGTTCTAAACAGTAACGCAAAATGAAGGAATAAAGTTATATGTTTAGAATCTTATCTGATACTCCTTCGGCGGCACCTGGCGCAGCAGCGCGGCTGCAGCTCGGCAGCACGACGATGCACCGACGTCACCCAAACGCGGCTAGCGGTAGCTGGCAGCGTCAGGCAGCGATGGAGTTTCTGGAATAGTCGGCCCAAAATATTTGAAATAATGTTAACTACAATAATGGCACGAACTATTGGGAGGGTGTCTATGAGAAAAATTGGCAATATTACTAATTGGTGTTTAGATACTCAAGTATTGTTCATTTATGAACTTATTTTAAGGAATGTACTGGTATTTTAAGAATTTATAATTTTACAAATGATGACGTAGGTAGTTGTCACACTGAACAATGAATTTTAATTACACTATTTTTCTATATTTACTGGTTGTTTACTTGAAATAAGCTTTAAATTAGCTAGATACTTTGTTGAACTAATGAAATACACAAGTGGAATGTACCAAACAGCGACCCTTTTGATAGGAAAAATAGGTTTAGGTGTTAGGGTAAACTATGGGAATGGCACTTAACTGATAGGCGAGACGGCTGCTTCCGGCTGCATTGGTCCTCGCTGATGGCTGTTGGCACTGATAGAAACACGAGCTGTTCTACAAATGTTGACGGAATCCTCGAACTGGCGTGGCAGGCTGACGGTGAACCCCGACGTGGCGTCGTCGTAGAAGCTAAGGCTGGGCGCGGCGCTTTCTGCTGACCGACCTGGCTGGCTTAGTTGTCTTCTTTGATAGTGTTCCTGCGTCTGTAGTCCTCCACAATCAATCTTTGGTAGATTTCCTTTTGACGAGAATTCTTTGTTTTCGTACTTCGATCCGAATTTTGCAAATCCGTGATGTCGCGGTCGCCAATTTTAATGTGTAATAGTAGACAAAGTTTTGTAATGAAAACCTCAGATTCCGTTGATAACAGCTTTAATTTTGCTTTTTTGTCATTAAGTATTACAATGATTCGCAGTTTTTACGTATTGATGCCAGCGTAACAAAATTAGAAATCGAATAACAAAAATATGTGCGGGTGTAAGTAAAATAAATTTAGGAGTCAGGTACAGTATTACTTAAACGAGTAACTTGATGCCATTTAAAATGATCAGGCGTTTATGCAGCGCAGACAGTAAGAAAGGCTTTAAATAGGGCAATGAACACAAGCGCGGACGCTGATTGGGACGCTTACAAAGCGGCCAAATCAGACTACAGGAAATGCCTCAGATTCAGACGCACCATGGGATGGAGGAAATTCTGTGGGAGCATTGAATCCTGCCAACAAGCAAACCGGGTAAGGAAACTACTGGCTCAGCAACCAACAGTTGCACCAGGTACTCTCCGTAAACCGGATGACACATACACCACATCGGAGGAGGAGACAAGACGCGTCCTACTCGAAACACATTTCCCAGGCTGCGTCCTCACCCCGGTAATAACTTGGCACGATACACCAACAGTGGCGACCGAACACGAATGGAGACACGCAAACAACGTGGTCACAGAAGAAAAACTCCGATGGGCCATCGATAGCTTCCATCCCTTCAAAGCAGCCGGACTGGACGGCATCTTCCCAGGGTTACTACAATGGGGAGGTGAACCTGTCCTTAAAAGACTCCTGGCAATCATGAGGGCTAGCCTGGCCCTCAGATATGTACCGAAGAAATGGAGGGAAGTCAAACTAATCTTCATACCAAAACCAGGCAAAACAGACTATACCAATGCAAAGTCCTTCAGACCAATAAGCCTGACCTCCTTCATGCTTAAAGCCTTGGAAAGGCTTTGCGAGAGGGAACTAAGAAGTGGGGCTCTTAAGCACTTACCCCTACGTGCCAACCAACATGCATACAGCTCAGGGAAATCGACGGAATCGGCCTTACATCAGGTCGTGAACCAGATAGAAGCTGCTATACAACAAAAAAGCATCTGCCTGGGCACCTTCATCGACATAGAAGGAGCCTTCGACAAGACAAACTTCTCCAGCATAAGCAACGCCCTATCCAGACATGGTGTGGATCAGATGCTCATACAGTGGATCCAAAACATGCTCAGCAAAAGGGTAGTGCGCCTACACGGCGACACTCAGACAGCCTTGATAACTAAAGGGTGCCCGCAGGGAGGTGTACTCTCCCCGCTATTGTGGAACTTAGTCATCAATGAACTCATAGACAAACTCAATGCGAGAGACTTCTACACAATAGGTTATGCAGATGATCTAACCATACTCACCTCAGGTAAGGTAACCAGTACAGTGTACGACCTAACCCAACAAGCGCTACGCATAGTAGAGTGGTGGTGTAATGAGTACGAATTATCTGTAAACCCGACCAAGACCGAACTAGTTATGTTCACACACAAACGCGCGCTGGGCACTTACCGACTGCCCAAGTTATTTAACACAGAGCTTAAGCTGTCTACCGAGGTCAAGTACCTGGGTGTCACTCTCGACAGCAAATTGACATGGAACAGCCACATGGAAAATAAGCTCAACAAAGCAAGCATTGTCTTCTGGCAGTGCAAGAAGATGATAGGCAAACGCTGGGGCCTATCCCCCAAAATTGTCTTATGGCTCTATAAGACAATAATACGTCCGATGATAAGCTACGGCGCAGTAGTGTGGTGGCCTCGGACCAACCTAACAACGGCCGCCAACAAGCTTCAAAAGCTACAAAGACTTGCGTGCCTAGCGGCCACGGGCTGCATGAAAACTACACCTACAGCGGCACTCGAAGTGTTGCTGGACCTGCCCCCATTGCACCTGTTTATACAACAAGAAGCAACGATGTCGGCGGTCCGGCTAAGAGCTCTGAAGCTCTGGAAAGACACCAACACACCGCACACTAGCAACTTAAATACACTCTTTAAAGAAGTTCCTCTCACACAAGCCATTGGCGACCAAATACCGAAACAATTTGTGTTCGACAAGAAATACAAAATCCAACTGTACGAGGATCTACACGAAGGAGCGGTTAATCACAACGAGCTCACGATCTTCACAGATGGGTCTAAGACGGATACAGGTACGGGTTCAGGAGTATTCTCCGAGGACCTAAATATCAACATCGCAGCACCGCTGGGAGCCTACAACACGGTCTACCAGGCCGAATGTTTTGGCATAATCCTAGCTGCCACAGCAATCATGGCACGTGAGGTAAGGGAACGATCCATTAGGATCCTCTCAGATAGTAAGGCAGTCCTCTCAGCCCTCAAAAGCCATACTATCACCTCGGCGCTCACGCTTGAATGCCACCAGAAACTAACAGAGGTAGGTAAACAAAACAAATTAACACTGCAATGGATCAAGGGCCACAGTGGCTCTAGAGGGAATGACGCAGCCGACGTACTTGCCAGAAGAGGGGCCACTTTAGAGGTGGTGGGACCCGAGCCCATTATTCCCCTCCCTTCTGGATTTTATCGCAACCTGGTAAGAAATAGGACCAGGACCCAACACAACCAGTCCTGGATTGGTATTGAAACATGTAGGCAGGCCAAGGAGGCTCTTCCCGCAGTAGACGGTAAGATAGCTAAACAAATCCTCCGGCTGTCCAAACAACAACTGCGGACAGTCACGGCCGCCTACACAGGACACGGATTCCTTAATAAACACCTATTTACTATAGGTATCACCGACAGCCCGCTGTGCAGGGCCTGTATGGCAGCAGACGAGACGGCAGCCCACCTGCTCCTCGACTGCCCTGAGGTCGCACAGTACAGGCAGCAGTACCTGACAAGACACAGCACCCTGAGGGAAGCAGTGGGCCACATCAAGAGTCTGCTGGCCTTCCTCGAAGAGCTGGGGTGGCTGGAATGACGACACCATTCCCACCCGCACGCAAAATACACGCCAAGACGTGGAGTTGCGGAAACAGCCCGTGCCATCAAGTATCAAGTAAGGTAAGTCTGTCTACCCGCAGCACGGTAGACTATGGCTTTAACCTTCTCTTAGTGAGAAAACTGAGAAAAGGCCCATGTCCAACAGTACAGTGGAACAGTATATATACAGGGCTGGATATAATTCTTATATAGCTTAACATAAACATAGTGTACGTGGCATGCGCAAATGAAAGATGTATTGATAGATAAAATAAAGTGTATTGATAAAACACTAAAATTAACAGATTTACAGATTTTGATTGATTGATCGATACGCGGCAAAAGGTGCTATGCGCGGTGTACGGTTTTGCAACGACTACTGAACTATACGATACATAATTTGCTGATGTAGACTAAAACTATTTATTATAGTAAAATGTGTATTTCGCGGCGCATCAATGTCAGCATAAAAGTAAAACTATTGTATTGTACACGTTTGCCCGTACACATGTACAAACAACATACGAGTGGTAGAGACAATAAGTAGTGCCATCCGTCTGGAATATTTTCCATACGCTTTCTAAAAGCACACATTACCCGACCACTAATAAACGAATGTGATTTCAATACCTATTTGATAACATATCATAACCTCACGCCTTTATCCCCGAGGGGGTAGGCAAAAGTACACGGTCCCGATTCAATAGGGACGAGCTTATTGTCATCTACCAGGCACATTATTAAATGAACGATAATTATCATTTTAAATACACACATAAATAACATGTATCTGGGGATCGAACTCGAGACCATTGTCTTGGCACTCCGTTACGTACCTCACTAGGCTATCGCCGCTATTTGATAACTAAATAATAATCAGCATCATTATAATTAAAAAGGTGTGAATTGAATATTTATATCTGACCCTACCCTGACGTACACGCAAACATTTAGGTGGCGGGCAACACGACGGACGACCACAGATATCACCTGTCAGCACAAATTATGTGTTTAGTTATAATCCACTAGCTTCTGCCCGCAGCTTAGCCCGCATGAATATCGATTATTATCAGAACAATAGTTAGCCGCCTATATTACCTACCGCAAAGTTCAGTGTTTTAGTTTTTATTAAGAAGTCAATTACAATCTGTTGTTTTTAACAACTTAATTGATTAACACGAGATCAGATGAGCTGATGTATATCTGACTGACCTTTTTTTTATAGTAATAGCCGGCAAACGAGCAGGCGGATCGCCTGATGGTAAGCAATTACCGCCGCCCATGGACACAATCAACACCACTGGAGTCACAAGTGCGTTGCCGCCCCTTGGGGTTGGGAAAAGGGATAGGATAAGGAGTGGGATGAGGGAAAAGGAATAGGGGATAGGGCATCCGGCACTCTCACTCACCGAACGAAACGCAACAGTTTAGGTACTGTTACTTTACGTCAATTTTCTGTGAGAGGGTAGTACTTCCCCAGTCGAGCCGGCCCATTCATGCTGAAGTCCATTACAACATCTAGCGAACAGAACACAATTTGTAATTACTAGCTATATAAACTTTCGATACGCACACAAATATCATGTAGTCGATTATTTCTTTGTTTCATTAAAATATACGGTACATTTTATCTGTTAAAGTCCATGAGCAGTACGTACTATGACTAAAAATAACCTCCAAAGTGCACTGTACAATATCAGACATGGATCTTTGCATTGTAAACATTATTACCATGCACATTCCGCGGGTATGGCGTCAAAGCAAGTGCAGCACAACATATCTACAGGACGATGTTATGCAAAAGAAACTTTCCGGCACTTCAACAAAATCGCATTCCGCCGAGCAACGCGCCGCGCCGGCCATTTCAGAATTACGTTTGCATTTTTACAACAGGACAAAGGACCGAGGAGTGAACTATTCCACTATGCAGACCGGGTCACAGTCCTGGATTCTTCTAATTTGTGCCTGCGGAATTGAATTCAACAATTCAGCCGTCTGGTGAACAGTTCGCTCAAAGTTTGTGAGTCGAGCAGACGCCTCTGTCTACTCAATTCCCTCAATTTGTTGAAACTCAGCTCGAAGTTGGCGCACATTTGCATGTCGTTAACGCGGATTTTAGTGTCAACTAGTTGAGTCCTACTTGTGCACTACTTGCCACCTAAATATGCTAATGATTGCGAACGCAACTACTTAGTAACAAATTTTACGATTAATCACTTAAGACTTAAAGTACTTATTTGTAACTTTTTACAGCTGTTTCCTGTGCCGGTTGGATTACAAGAGGTTTGCGACTATGCCACAGCTAATAAGAACATAATTGTCCGAGTTCGCTTATCGTTCATCATCACCATTGTTAATTGCAGAAAACGCTACAAGTCGCAATTTTCATATAGCAATGTCCTTAAAAAATAGGTATTAATAAGACCGTCTTCGCTCACAGCGCGCGTGATTTCACTTGTGCAATGTGGAGGATTTGTAACAAATACTTTTTTTCTCAGAGGACTACATTTTCAACGTTCAATCAAGCCCTCATAAACGGATCGGTCGCGCGAAATTTGCATTCACTAGATGGTAACACAATCTGCTTTGACATTTATCAATATTTTCTTATCGGAAATAAGTTGTTGTTAAATGGCAATGTTTATTTAAAGCTTTGTTTGAAAATGTATGCAACATGTTAAAAAGTATACAAATAACTTTTCCTGAGTAGGTAGCAGTCTTGTTTGTACTTTTTAAAATAATCACGGTGCGATGATTGTCATACCTTTTTAAAGATTTTTATTGAATTTTTGATAAATATGAAAAACGTGTTTCAGAAATAATTTAATTTCTTCTGATTAACTAAACGTAACCGTAGTATTACCACACCAAAAAAAACGAATAACCGTGCGAATTCGGAATTTAAAAACGGTGGGTATGTTGTTAATTGGTTGAACAAGCATGTTTCATTTGTAACGTCTGTCAGACGAGTGTTGACCCGGCCACGACGATAGCGACGCGCGGAGCGATAAGCGACATGCATGAGCGATGTATACTGCGATTTTCCACAAAATTTAGTATCGCGTCGGGCGAAGTGTCGGCGGGCGGCAGCGGCAGAGATTTTAATGTTCATGGCATGTTCTACTCTGATTCAACGACGATTCAACGCCCACGGTGGAGAATTAAGGGCGACGTAGACATAGATATCGCTGCCACCCCTATTCTGGGCCTTTAGTCGCTTACTTGACTTACCTTGTCACCCGGTACCGAGGCGAATAAATCAAACGAATCACGATGTTTGAACAGTTAATTAACTCGCTACCAGCGGCGCAGGTTATTCGATTTTGACAATTATTTACAAAAATGCAAAATAAATGTAATAAGTGGAATTATTTGTTTTACAAAATCAATTAAAGCACCATTATTTATTTTTCTCATTGCGTTTAGAAATCATGAAAAGTGTCCTGAAGTGGATAAAGGGGTTGTCATAATATGACACTCGGATTTGTTTGCGTCACATATTATGTGACAAATCCGAGTTTCAAAACCTGTCTGTGAAAAATGAGCCCAAACTCAGTAAGATATACCGGGTATATCTTACTGAGCTTGGGCTCATTTTTCACAGACTATACGAAGGCCAGAGATCATCACCGTGATGGTGATATCCGACACCTGAACCAGCTACATAGTTCAGCATTATTGTCTTGCATAAGGAGTTCTTTCGCTTTTGTCACAAAAGTGGAATGGTGCAATAATTTCGTTCGTATTATTTTAGTCAATTACAAAGTATTATCACAAGATGAGACCGATATATCAAAACGAAACTGAAATCCGATTGCAGTCAGAAATCGTATCGTATCGATATTCCAATATGAGAAAACCGATTTTAGAAAACGCAAAACAATACCACGATAACGCAAACAATCTAATCCGAACCAAACGGAAACGGTGCACGCGCAACCAAACTACAAAGTAAATCTAAAGCTTACGTTTTCGATAGTTTTCATATTCATTCGTTCTCTTTCACTCTATCCAACGCCTACTTAGTTAGAATGAGAGAGAGCGAATTTCATATCCTTTTCTTTCTTATTTAGTGATCCGTTCAAAGAGCAAAAGAGATGAAGCGAATCGATCGTAGCCAAGCAAGCCAGTCGTAGTCGTGCGTTATGGATTTTGGCGGATTAATCAATTGCAGATTGAATAGAAAAAATAAAACTCAACATCGAGGCGATAAGATCTAATTCAGATTGCAACTATTTAATGTTTGTTTTAAAAATTGCAAATAGTTTTAATAGTTATCAGGGATTTATTTATGTTTGGAGAGTTTTGACTTGATGGATGTTTATTTGTTCACTTGACCTAGGTGACACGTGCAGTGCGGTGCGCGCGTAATAATAATTAAGTACCTATAGGTATTTGGTTTTCGTGCAAGTTATAATATTAGGATTTAAAAAGTTTCATTGTTACGTTGTTAGGATTGTAAAGTGTAAAAAAATAGAAACAATTCGTGTTGTGTAATTTTAGTTTGTTTGGCGACTGAGTTGTTTAACAATTAACTAGTTTTAGGTAGTTAGTAGGTTAGGACTGTAAAATGTAAATAAATAGAAACAATTCGTGTTGTGTAATTTTAGTTCGTTTGGCGACTGAGTTTTTTAACAATTAGTTTTAGGTAGTTAGTAGGTTAGGACTGTAAAGTGTAAATTAATAGAAACAATTCGTGTTGTGTAATTTAAGTTTGTTTGGCGACTGAGTTTTTTAACACTTAGTTTTAGGTAGTTAGTAGGTTTTCTTTTTCAATAAGTCACGTAAACCAAGCGAAATATGGACGCATGACATGACAATACAATAAGAATTTGATTGTTTGCGTTTGTCTACGCAACTAGTAACTACGCTCGTCGCTCCGACATTCGCTACAGAAATCGATTTCTAAAATCGGTTTTTGAAATCGATTTCAGTATCTGAAATCGAATTTGTATCGGTTTGCGGAAAAATCCGAAAACGCCCATGCCTATCACAAGAAGTACCTAGAGTTTGAATTACGTTATAGGACGATTTTATTTAATAAATTAAAATAAATTCGTTAATTGGTACCAAAGTTGACGTTGACTAACTATTTGACCTAACTCTTTGAATTGGTCTTTTCTTTGTGGCAATAAAACAACCAACACTTTTCATACGAATAGTATAGTATGTATGATACACAATCCGTATGAAAAGTGAACAAGCACTCAATGAGAGAGCACAGATTGCGTACTTTTAAAATAAAACAAAGGGTTCATTATTAAGTGCGCGTCGTTTCTCTGAAACAACCGCGGGTTGTGGGCGCTACTCACGGGCCGCGCTAAATTGCGACGTGTGGAAGGCTTCGCCGCGAATAAAAATAATACACGCCTCACACGGAACTAACAGTGATGCATGGATACGACATGCAATGAAGGAAAAATTTAATGTTATACATGTGGCATTACATATTTTAGTAAGCTCTTGATCAGTTGCATCGTGATTCGTCCGGCTCGATTGGGACAATTTTTTTACCAAACATTGAACCAAAGTAGGTACTAACTACAAGCAATAAATAAGATTCCCTTCGTTTGATTCTAATTATCATTCTGTGGCTCTATCTTCAATTTTACAGAAATAAGTGTTGGAGATCCTGATTCTTTAAAAAAAATATAATTGTGTTGAATGTATACAAAAATAATTAGATAGAATATCTATTCAAAATGTAACGGAAAATTAGTGTAAAACTGTAGTTTAATTTCGCTGTAACGTGTCGAAGTGTGAATGACAGCGGGTGACGGTATTACATTCCAGAGCGACCTGTGTGCATGTGTGTCCTGTCGAGCCTATTGCACCGGAGCGGTGTGCGGTGTTGATCGCCTGACTATATCCCCGAACACGAATAGCGCGACGGGTAAAAGTAACAGGCCGCAACATGTTAACAAGTATATTATTATAATAAATTTTAATCTGATTCTTCATTGGTAAGAAAGTGTCTGTATAAGAAAGATAAATACGTGTATCTATTAATTAATTTGAATTAACATTTTGAAATAATATAATTATGAACAATAAAATAAAACTACTTAGAGAACCAAACTATCTTAAACTAAAAAAAAGAAAAGAGGAAATAATAAGAATAAAAAAGAAAAGTAAATAAATAAAAATTGCCATCTACGAAGCGTCAAAAAAATCCTCCGCATCGCTGTCGACTGGTAGCGTGCCCAGAAGGCTAGCAGCTTGCCACGTTGAATGGCAATGCTTATTCTCTCTGCGAAATACAAACCAGCCTTCTGGTCACGGGAAGCGTCGATCAGCCTTCTGGCGATTTCTTTATATAGAGAAACGTACTTTTATAAATACGTTTCAAAGTGAAGCAATGGTTGCAAATTCACGTAGGCAGCGTCATAGCAGAAAACCTAAATTGAAGCCGTTGAATTACTTGAATTTACGTATACACGCCCGTGCCCAAAACGCATACCATTAGTCACGTATTATATTATTGTGATATATGAAATTGAATCTCAAATATTTGTATTGCCTTAAAAAAATGTTTTGAACATGCGTTACCAATGTTTCGCAATACCTATTCAAGTTTTACTACAAATCCAAAACACGTGCAACTGACGAGCCCTAAGTCATTACACAACGCGATCGGGTTACGGAATACAGATTACGGGATCGACACTCAATTACATTTAACAATCCCCAAAATTCTATATCAAAACAATGCTTAGGTAAACAAATATGATATAATGAGTAGGTGCATACGTTGATGGTTGATGGCAGCAGTTTCAGTTCTAATGATTAATGAGTAATGACATTCCATTAGTGTCTACATACGCTAATAACTAATTTTGATGACCATTCACGCCAAGCAGTTCAAAATGGAATCAAACCTTTTCGTATGGGTAGCTATCGTACTAAAATTGTATTTAAAATTTCATACAAAATGCATCAAAATCGATTTCTTTATGATCTTAAACTTTACAAATTCTTGGAAAATGTTCCGATCACGGCGAAAAACAAATTTACCTAATAGCTATAGGCTATCAGAAAATTACTGAATAGATTAGACACAGATGAATACACTACAGCCGCTTTAAAAATGGCTGGCTTCGTACTTATACACACATGAATGTGTATCTAAACCAACGGATGACATAAACTTAATGTCATTTACAAGTTGTCTTCGTCTCTCGCACGAGGTGTTTCGCAATAGCTTTGTCCCAAAATAGTATATTGTAGCAATATTTAGTTACTCAAAGAACACACAGGCTTAAAACAACATGACATGTAGGTAAGACGAATTTTGTGCCCGTTAGGCTCACAAGAAGTCTTTCTAGTCTCGGTGTGGTACTTTAATAATTTAACAAGCTGTAAAACATGTTTACTGAAAAAATACAGCTGTACTACAAAACTAAATCCTTCAATGCTCTACATCCCATTGGCGAACATTATTTCAACCAATGAAACAAAAAAGACAAAATGCTTATGGATTAATAACTACTGAGCCAAACTAAATAATATACAAAAATAAATATATTACATACATACATAGACTCACGCCTGTTTCCCCGAAGGGGTAGGCAGAGGCATATTAAACGCCCACTTTTCGCCAGTGTTTTGATGCCACGTAATAGGTGGCGAGCCTATTGTCGCGTATCGGGATATTTTGTTTGCCAGAGCCTCGTCCGTTGATCGGCAGGTGCACCACTTGCAGGTGAGGTTGGCTTAGTTCTTGGTGGGAACCCTATGTATATATTATATTGACAGAATTGAGAACCTCCTCCTTTTTGAAGTTGTTTAAAATACAGAGGTGTGTGTATAAGTGTGGATGTGTCATACCTACATACATAGACTCACGCCTGTTTTCCGAAGGGGTAGGCAGATACTACGGAGCGCCATTTGGAACAATCCTGACATATCTCTCTTGCTTCATTCACTCATTCACTCATCAAATTTCTCGTGCATGTTCTTCGGTTAAGGGTACTTCTAAACCGTCCTTTTATTAGGATGTCTCTAATCGGCAGGCCGATTCAGAATGTCACGACAAGTAATCGTACGATATGTCAAATTTTTGTCCTCGCCTTTTAGCCGCCTATCAGAGATATTTTGAACAAATATTCATTGAATTCGGCTTATTTATTAATTTACTTCATACTGAATGCATAAAATTGATAGGAAATGCGATAGTTTTGACAAAAAATGAGGTAGCCTGTTTGACAATTAACGGAATCGAATGTCAAATGAGATATCGAACGATTCTGAATCGCCCCCCTGGTCAGAGAAAGTCCGTCTAGGTCTTCCCCTTCCTCCTGTCCCATTCACACTCGACTAATATAACTTCATAACTTCTTGGTCAGTCTTTCGTCACCCATATTGTGATGTGTCATAGTTTAAAAAAAAAAGCGCAATGTGATCTTATCTGTTAAAATATCATGATTTACATCAAAGCAAAAACGTACGGTATCAAAAATGAAATTACAAAATTAATTTGTCTGTACAATTATAGCCTTTAATGAATTTCAACAACAGGGGCCCAATTCTGCTAATTATATTTGTTCAAAATGCAGTTTCGATATGATGTCAGTGTCATATTTACGTCATAATGGTATTCTCCTAAATTAAGAGACATTGAAATGATATTGCGAATATATTGAGAGTTGAACAATACATAAACGGTATTCTGCTAAATATATTTTTGTTCAAAGACAAACGTCAAACTGTAAATACACATATTTAAAACACCCATGTTTTAAATGTTCGATTTCAAATCGTACGTAACATTATTGATTATGTATCAAAAAATCTCTCACAATCCAACGAATAAATTCATTTACTAAAATGGTACTGGTTAGTATTATAGACTGCCATATTGCACTGCTAGGTAGTATCATCTGTATATATAAAATTCATTCACAATTCCCTGACTAACAGCAATGCACAGCCGAATCTACTGGGCACAAGATGCTAAAAAAACCGGCCAAGTGCGTGTCGGGCCACGCGCAATGTAGGGTTCCGTAGTTGCCCATAATGACTTGCTGCAAAGGGTATTAATGAACAACAAATCCGACTGTTTATTTTGCTGAAAAAAAAAATTTCATAACACTATTATAAGAACCTAAGTTTTGTTTATTAAAATTCTAGGTATGTATCCAGTTATGTATTGTAAACATAAAATGTGGTTTCCAAGATATACTACTACTATACATACGTAGTACCGTAGTACATTACATACCAAAGTACGTATATCTTTAAGATTAAGCCAGCGCGCCCAATGTAAACTCACAGAAATAGGTACTTATAAGTTAACCGACGATTACTCGTAAACTAGTGATATCTACTTAGCCGTGATAGTTTTCCTTTTAAATTCGTTATATGTTCTACATTTGTGATTTTTTTCACCTCTTCCAAATTAATAGTTTAGCCGGCAGAGGGGGTGGACACTTGAGTCTAACAATTTTTTTCACTTCAAAGCTTGATATTTGACAAACCAATCACTTGATCGAAAAATGATTTGAGCAAACTAATAATATTTTTTTAAAACCTATTCAATGATACCCCACATGATGGGGTACTCAACAAAAAAAAAATTCAACCCCTCTATATATGTAGGGGAGATACCCTTAAAAAAAATATTTTCCAAAATTTTATTCTACAGTTTTGTTGCAATGTCTTATGTCTATATTCATGTCAAATATCAGCTTTCTAGCACCAGGCGTCTTTGAGCTAGGCTGCGGACGGACAGACGGACGGACATGACGAAACTATAAGGGTTCCTTGTGGACTACGGAACCCTAAAAATTGGCATGTACGTTCCTTCAGGACCGTATGCTGCACCCTTACGGTCCCTGACTAAGAAGAGATTTCCCGAAACATCTACCAGATCGTAAGGAACTGTTAAATTGAAATAAAATGTGAGAGCGTACTTGCGGGCATATTACATAAAAAACAAATCATAGGTAACACTGTAACATCAAATTACCAGCAATAAAGTTAATTATTTCATTAATGGCAATACCTACTTGTTTGAAATAGAATTAGTTTTTATTATAAGTCAAATCGATTAGATCGATTGAGTAACGTTTTGTTTAGTCTATTGAAAATTTCTGACAATGGTCACACTGAACTGTCACTTCGGTCTCTTCCCGCGTTGAGAAATTACCACGTTGTCGACTCGTACGTAGAATAATTGTTCGCCTTTTGAAAAGCACATCATTGTAGCTACGCGAATAAGTAAACCGCTTTGAACGCCGCCTGATCTAGTGCTGGCAACGGTAAATTGATTGTGAACTATTGATTGATATTTGTGAAAATTGTGAATCTGGTATCGACTTCCACGTGCCAACGTGTCCTGAAAACGTCGCGTTTGACGCTTAATAGCTAAGTATAAGATACTTCATTCATTTATTTTGGCCAATATACTTGTATGAATGTGTCTAATTTAGCTCAAGCCTGACATCAGCAAGGATAGCGGGTAAGTGAAACACATTAATATTAAGATTACTTGTATTCGCTGTGCAACACAGTACAGTTGTGTCTGAAATTTGTTGTGGCTGACAAGGGCTGATGAATAGAGTCACGCTTCCACAAATCTGCTGCAATTGATCCCAGCTCCTTCTAGCCAAAATTCTAGACATAAGTTTTGATAGCAAGAGCGTGGTTAACTGCCTTTATTGTAAATTTGTATCTTAGCCGTTGATTGTATCTGAACCAGGGGCGTAGCTACCGCCGTATTTGCCGTATCAATTATACGGGGCCCCCGGGCCACGGGGGCCCCCAAAGTGTGTAAGGAAAAAGAATAAAAACTTTCTAATTTATTTTATTTTACAAATGACAAAATTCTATAAAGCAATTCCTTTTTTTCCCGCCTTAAGCGTGCGTTCAAAAGTTGGCAACACTACATCGTTATGGCGGGCTGCGGGACTTCCCCGTTTTACTTACTTCATCTTCAACTCAGCGGGGAATCCCCGGGAATCGTTCATCGATATCGCGATGTACGTGTACGTTGTTGTACTTTGCATTGGATGTTAAACCACGGAGTGCAGTGCACTGTTTATTTACGCGCTTTATATAAATGTGCATTACATTGTAATTCAGCACAAACAATATTGTTCTTCTGGTTTAGCAGTATTAGTAACGATTTGTAAAAGAAATGAGTGAAAGGAAAAGAGATTATCCCAGCGGCGCTGAGAAAAGAAAAATTAAACAGAAAAGGGACGAGGTTATAAAAAAAGTGCCCAAAATTTCTTCATTTTTTCAGAGACAAGATACTGTGAGTGATTTAGATTGGAAAGGTAAGTACTACACTACTACCCAACCCATTTATTAGGGGCCCGTAGTGATAAACAAGGAAATCTTTTAATTTCGGTCTGTCCATCTGTCCGTCACAAAAAGTTGTCTCCCCCCTCGATTTTCACAATTATACTGTTTTTAGGGTTCCGTGCCTTGATTAAAAAAAACAAAATTCTAACTTATCTATAGGATCGATTTGTTTTGTTGTTTGTTTATCAGTCTGTATCGTATCGTTAATTGCGTGTTGAGAACTTCAGATGTGCAGACTCGCTTTCGGGTTCTCGTTTTGTATGGCCACTACACTACGCGCTGCGTTTAAATAGCACGCAGGTGTATAGTAATGCACGGACGGGCTGCAGGTGATTTTGTATCTACTAATAGGTACGAGCACAATCCGCGTAGAATCTGTGTGCGTCTGAACTGAACACTCTCTAACTGTGACCCTTAGTAACGTTATTTATTTATATATAACTCTTTTTAGTTTAGTATCAAAGCATTCGTATTTATTTTTTAGCAATTACTCGTTTATTTTTAGATTCTTCTGAAGCATGTTCTTCGTCACATATCCATCCGGAAATAGAAGAAAGCCAAGCACATACTTTATCGGATGTCCATCCAGAAATCGAGGAACCCCAAGTCAACGATTTTGATATATCTGCAGATAATGCAGATTGTAATATAATTTCATCAGATAGAGGAAATTTTGGTGACAATTTAACTGAATGCGAACGAAAAATAATTTTTAAATTGGGTCCATTTAAACCACAAGGACCATTTCCAAAAGTTTCAGAAAATAACCGACCTTTTCCAGCTTATTATTATTCATATTTCAATCAGGCAGGCATAAAAATTATAAGACCATGGTTATGTTATTCTAACGTTTTAAACATACCGTACTGTCACTTCTGTTGGTTATTAGCAGATCGTCAAAACAAATCGTACTCCTCTGCTTGGGTTAACGGTGTTTCGGTTAGAAGCAATTTCACACAAACTATTCTTGACCATGAAAAGTCACAGCAGCATATTAGTGCCTCACTCTCTTATAATAATTGGTTGCAAGGAAATACCATCGATACTCTATTGAAAAGTGAAATCGATAGTAAAATTACATTCTGGAGAGATGTACTGCATCGTATAATTAATGTTATAATTACTTTAGTATCTTGTAATCTACCTTTGAGGGGGCATGATTCTGATTCTGGCAATTTTATGGCAATTTCACGTCTGCTATCTAACTATGATGCAACTTTAAAAGAACTTTTTCTAAAACCGAAAGGTGAAATAAATTATTTAAGCCCTACGATTCAAAACGAAATTATTAGTTTGCTTGGTACTAACGTTAGGAACAGTATTATCTCAGAAATTAAAAAAGCTCCATTTCTGACAATAATTCTGGATACAACACAAGACTTGTCAAAAATTGACCAACTATCTGTAGTTTTTCGATATATCTCGGTTACAGAAAATGATGATAATGTGCCGAAAGAAATAAAAATCTGTGAGTCCTTTTTAGGATTCATAGCAGTAACCGATTGCAGTGCTGCAGGTCTGAAAACTGTCATTTTAAATTTGACTAAAGAATATGGAATTGATTTGACTAAATGTAGAGGACAGGGATACGATGGAGCAAATGTTATGTCGGGTGTGTATGGAGGATTACAAACCCTAATAAAAGAGCATGCTCCAAATGCCGATTATGTTCATTGTGCTGCGCACGCTTTAAACTTGGTTTTGAACGATGCTGCGAGACATGTTCGTGAAGTATCGACTTTTTTCGATAATTTAGAAAAAATATATACTTTTTTTGGCAATAGTATAAAACGCTGGGCTATGCTAAGTGACGATTTATCTGAAAAATATTTGATTACCCTTAAAAAGGTATGTCCTACCAGATGGTCTTCTAGGAACGACGCTTTATTAGCAGTAAAGAAAAATTTTTTACTAATCATGAAAACTTTGTACCAACTAAATTTAATTTCAAATAAAAAAGATGAACGTGAAGAATGTAAAAGTATAATTAATATTTTAGAGAGTTTTGATTTCTTAGTGCTCGTTACATTTTTTTCTTCACTATTTGAAATTATTAATCCTGTTTCTAAAGCTCTACAGCATGAAAATAATGACTTACAGAAATCTAGTATTTTATTAAGTAATCTTTTAAATAGACTGTGCCAATTAAGAAATCAGAATTCATTTAATAGTTTGCTAAATGAATCCAAAGATTTAGCAAAAAAGTGGGGGGTAACAACTGTTTTTAAAAACAGTAGGCGAAAGATAACGAAGCGTTTTTTTGATGAGTTATCACAAGATGAGAGAATTTCCGACCCGGAATCCTATTTCAAAGTCAATGTATACTATTGCTGTTTAGATATATTAATTTCTCAAACTAAAGAAAGATTTCAGAGCCTTTGCAACCTGAGTAGTATATTTGAAATATTACAACCGGAGAAACTCCTATCTTCTTCAAGCGAAGAGATATTAAACGCTTCCGGAAAACTGTCTGCTAAATACAGTAAAGACATCTCACTTAATCTTTGTGACCAATTAAAGGCTCTAAAAACATGCTTAAATTCTGAAATTAAAAAAATTTATTCCATTAAAGAACTCATTGAATTATTGCTAGTAAAATTCAATAGTCTTGCATCCAGTTTTCCCGAGGTAATCACAGCATGCTTTTTATTCTTGACCCTTCCAGTTACAACCGCAACGGCAGAAAGAAGTTTTTCAAAATTAAAACTAATAAAAAATTACTTAAGAACTTCGATGGGACAAGAACGGCTGTCAGACATCTCACTATTGTCCATAGAGGCAGAAACTTTAGAAAAACTAAAATCATCATCAGCCATAAATGATTTAATAAATCAGTTTGCCGATAAAAAGGCAAGGAGAGTGAATATTTAAAATTCGATTTTTATTTGTAAAATGGGTAAATTATGTGATAAATAAATATTACTTCTCACAATATTTTTTTTCTTTCGTGAAAAATCTTTACCTCCATATAAGGGCCTCCAAAAAAATTTTTATACGGGGCCCCGACAAGGCACGCTACGCCACTGATCTGAACTCAGATTGGTGTTGTATGAGCTATCTTATCACCTTGTAGACAGTATTGTAGTGTTTGTCAGGTCAGTTATTGTCTAAAATACATAATATTTAATTGTATAAGTTGACCTAGATAATTTGAAACACATTGTCACATAACCTCAATCAGTAATTGTTGATTTGTATTGTTGAAAAATCTAACTTAAATTTGTTGTTGCATTAATAAGTCAGTTTGTTTGGATACATAACAGCTGTATGTATCAATAAATTTAGTAAATTTAGTTCATTGCATATATTCATAAACATTGTAATAATCAAACTTGACCTTGCCACTTGGGCGGGTCACATTAATAAACTTTGTTTTGTTATAATATAGATAATATTGTTAGGTAACACATATTCTGTGCTTACTTCCTATTGTATATCATAAATAACACAGTTAGTCTGTCTGTTGCAAATAATTAATTAATTGAAGTTTCAACTTTATTAATTTGTTATAAGTTATAACTTTGATAACTTTTGTTTTTGTTTCAATATACTGAAACCTTTAATTTTGTTGGGCAGTAAATACCTGTCACTTGCCTTCACTTGCAGTAAACAGGCTAATACTTTGTTGGTTTCAAAGAATTAAGAAAAATTAAGTTTTGATTGTTAATTTTATTTAACGCTTGTCCGGGCTCTTTTGAATTTTGATTATGTCAGCTATCAAGGACTTGCGTGCGGCTGCTGGTGCTATTGCATCAGATTTGCGCTGGTTTGCCTCGGCCAATGCTTTAGTGAACCGGCCTGATCGCCAGCAGGCCTTACTTCAGAGGTACGAGCGGATTGACGATCGCCTGGCAAGTGTGGAACAGCAATTCCGCACTTTCAGCACTTGCTGTCTTGAAGTGTCAATCAATGATTTCACCGCTGACCAGCGAAATAAGGTCAGCGAAGACTATGCCCAGGTCTTAGACCTGTATGATGCTGTCTCCAATACTGCGAGACAACTAGTTGCCGATAGGGAAGGGCAACCCGGCCTGAAGCAGGAGCTTCCTAGGTCAGCACCGGGGCTGGTGAGTAGGCTCCCTACTTTGGACCTCCCCCATTTTGATGGCTGCCTAGGAAGCTACCTGGGCTTCATTAACTTGTTCGACAGCCTGGTCAATGATAGGGCTGACCTTCGGCCGGCACAAAAGTTGGCCTATCTAATGTCGGTTCTGGATGGGGAGGCTAAGGGCCTCATCCAGCATCTGCTCGTGTCTGACGAGGCGTACCAGACGGCTAGGGACCTAATTACCCGTAGGTACCATAATAAGCGTGGCCTCGCCGACACGCACATCGAGCAGATTTTGGGTTTGCCGATGCTCACCCGGGTCTCTGGGTTGCGCACCCAACTGTTGAACCCGCTCTTGGTGGCCATCAACGCACTTAAGTGCCTTGACCTGCCCGTAGACCAATGGTCTTATCTATTGGTGCACATTGTGCTGAAGAAGCTGCCTGCCGACCTGAGGTCGCGTTTTGAACAGCGCTTTGGTGGGGATAGCGCGACCCATCTGCCCCCCTTTGCTGACCTGGAGAAGTTCCTGGAGGATGAGTGCCGGGTCTTGGACAACTCCGGTGGTGACACGCCGGCTAAGTCGCAGCCGCCCAAGGTCAAGGAGCAGGCTCGCGTTCACACCCGAGCCAGTGTTGACCGGCGCCCTCCTCGCTTTGCAGTCACGCAGAGCCCAGTGGAGTGCTCCTACTGCAAGGTCACGGGGCACAGAACGGCCAGTTGT
Source organism: Euclidia mi (assembly GCA_944739405.2). NCBI lineage: Eukaryota > Metazoa > Arthropoda > Insecta > Lepidoptera > Erebidae > Euclidia > Euclidia mi. The sequence goes on along the minus strand of OX123198.2, from coordinate 578,183 downwards.
AGGGCATTCTTGGACCTGCATGTCGCCTCTCGTAGGCGCATCGCGAATGCCCGTCGCCTTTGCTTCTCTTGTTTGGGGTCCCACTACCAGCGAGACTGCCCAAATTCTCGCCCCTGTCCTCACTGTGGAGGACAGCATTTGGACATTCTTTGTATGAATGCCAGAGAGGTTGGCCGCTTGTCCAACCAGCCGACGCCGCGCACGGGCGGGTGTTTTGAAGGTGGCAGCCGAGGCTCACCGGCGCGTAGCCGAGAGTCGCCTCGCTCAGTTGATCGCCACTCGCCCCGCTTGGAAAACCGTAGCGTGCGCACGCCTCCTCTCTCTCGCGCACCTGAATGTGCGACCGCGCAACGTCACCAGCACCATGACTGCTGCCCCAGGTATTCCCCTCCTTTTGCGGAGCGTCCCCGCCTTGACTCGCGCCCACCTCGTTTTGGGCGGGTGCGTCATTATGACCCCCCACAGATGGCGCGCGGATCGAGTCATCGCGCCTTTGAGGACTTCAAGCCGCACCCTCGTTTTGACTTGCCTGGTCCTGGCCAACGGTCGCCGCCCAGGCAACAATAGGTCATTGACCCCTGCCCTATAACTCCAACCTCCCCCATTGAGACCGTTATCCTACCAACGGTTGCTGTTAGGGTCTGGGGACCCACGGGGACCTCTGTTGTTGTCCGTGCTATATTGGACACAGGTTCACAAGGTTGCATTGTTTCCACTTATTTGGTAGGGCAGGTTAATTTAAATATGGGTTCTTTTCCAAATTGTATACGGGGCATAGGGGACGTAGCCTCTGATGTTGAAGGGCAAGTTAAAGTTTTGTTTGGCCCTGTTGAATCTTCACACCCGAGGATTAAAACCTCGGCTATTGTGTTGAAGAATATTTTGGGTATGCACCCACAGAAACAGCTACCCGCTGCTGTGGTGAATTTGACATCGGGATTGGAACTGGCAGACCCCAGATTTGACAAACCGGGACAAATCGACTTGTTAATTGGCTCTGATGTCCTCGGTGGAATTTTGATTGGTGGGAAAAGGGTCTTGGTGCCAAATGGTTTGACTGCCATCCCGACCATATTTGGATTTGCTTTGATGGGACCTGTACCTAGGCACCCCCCTCCACCTGAACTTGACAATTTGTTAGCTGTAGGCTCTGCTCTCTCTGATGCAGTTCAGAGGTTTTGGGAGGTAGAGGAGCCCCCTCAAGTTGCCCGTTTGAATCCAGAACATGAGGAGTGCGAGCTGTTCTTCCAGAACAACACTGGTCGACTCCGTTCTGGTCGGCTCATTACGAGGCTACCCTTCCTGTCTGTTCGGCCTCCGCTTGGTGAGTCACGACCTTTAGCCGAAAAGAGGTTGTTGGCCATGGAGCGCCGCATGGGTCGTGATCCGGAGCTCAGACAGAAGTACATTGAGTTCATGAGGGAATATGAACAGTTGGGACACATGTCTGTGTCAAATTTGGATTGGCGTTCGGTGGAGCACTACTTTCTCCCGCATCATGCGGTATTGAAGCCATTGACTGGGAAGCTGCGCACAGTATTTGATGGTTCTGCGCAGACTTCAACAGGCGTATCCTTGAACCAGTGCTTGCATTCTGGTCCCAAGTTGGTCAAGGACCTTTGTGACGTCATCACCAGCTTCCGACGACATCAGGTTGTCTTTGTAGCCGACATAAAAATGATGTTCAGGCAGACTATTATCCACCCTGATGACCGTCGCTTCCAGCTGATCCTTTGGAGAGAGTCTCCTCGTGATCCCATGGTCGTCTACGAGCTCAATACTAATACGTACGGGTTAAGGTCAAGCCCCTACTTGGCAATACGTTCTCTTTGGGAGCTCGCAGACCGCGAAGGCTTACGCTTCCCACGAGCCTCCGCCATCTTGAAAGACGATATTTACGTCGATGACATTTGCTCGGGCGCCTCCACAGTGGACGAGGCGATCCTCCTGCAGGACGAATTGATAGGTATTTTGGCCTCCGCTGGTTATGAGTTGCGCAAATGGATTTCCAACTCACCAGCGCTTTTGGAAGGCTTGCCAGAGGATCATCAGCAAGATCCACATCTATTTGTGATTGTTGACAACCCCGCCATGATGGCTGTTCTCGGCGTTCAGTACAGACCAGTCCAAGACATCTTTACATATAACGTAGACTTGAAATTGCCGTGTTCTTGGACTAAACGTCTCGTATTGTCTACTGTCGCCAGAACCTTTGATCCGAACGGTTGGATCTGTCCAATTATATTTTGGGCAAAATGCTTCTTGCAGAAGCTTTGGACAGCAGGATTGACCTGGGACGAACCTCTGCACGGCACTCTTGTTGAGGAATGGACCTCTTTTGTATCCTCACTTTCTGCCGTCAACGAGATCTCCTTGCCTCGTCCCATCCTTCCTCCCGGGAAGTACAAGGCCACCCTTCACGGGTTTTGTGACGCCTCGGAACGTGGTCACGCGGCCGTGGTGTACTTGCGCACAGTCAGTGCCTCGGGTCAGGTGAGAGTCTTCCTGATCATGGCGAAGAGCAAGGTAGCACCCCTTCGGACATCTTTGACCATTCCGAAATTGGAGCTCTCGGGAGCAGCACTTCTTGTACGCTTGTTGAACCACGTGTCCAGTACTTTGGGTAAAAGCATTTGCATTAATGGGACCTACGCCTGGACAGACAGCCAAATTGTTCTTTGTTGGTTGAAGGCTTCTGTCCACACTTTGGAGGTATTTGTCGCTAATCGCGTTTCCCAAATCCAGAAATCCGAAGTCAAACTTGTTTGGAGACACGTGCCAGGTGAGCTCAACCCCGCTGATTGTGCCTCGCGCGGATGCTTGACGCCTAGTTTGATAGGTCATTCGCTGTGGTGGGGTCCGGAATGGTTGAGTCGACCAGAAATTGATTGGCCTCGAACGCCAGTTTTGAATACTTCTAATTTGCCGGGTCTACGAACACTCGCTCTTGAGAAGGTGGAATGCGCCTTCGACCCCGATTTTTTGTTGAATCGTTACAGCTCCCTCGACAAGTTGTTAGGTGTTACTGCTTGGATAAAGCGTTTTGTTTTTAATTTTAGGCACCCACAACAGAAACGACTGACACCGTTTATCTCACCACAGGAACGACAGGAGTCCCTTACCTTTTGGGTTCGTGCTGTGCAATTGGCGCATTTTGAGAAGGAGATTGCTATCCTTAAATCAGGGAGATCGAAATTGTCGGGAGCTGTCTCTAAATTGAACCCCTTTTTGGACGATACGGGTCTCTTGCGCGCTGGAGGGCGTCTCAAGAACGCCAACCTCCCTTACGGGGCACGTCACCCCCTTTTGTTACCTAAGGACGGTCATTTGGTACGCTTGTTGGTAACTGACCGTCACCTTAAAAACTCGCATGCTGGTTGTAATGCTTTGTTGGCTATTTTGCATCGCGAATTTTGGATTTTGTCTGCCCGAAGAATTATTCGGAGTGTAGTCTTTCGCTGCATCCCTTGCTATAAGCTCAAGGCTTCTACCATGCAGCCCTTGATGGGAGACTTACCGGCAGATCGCGTAACTGAGAGCAGGACGTTTGACGGTGTTGGCACGGACTTCGCAGGTCCCTTTTTGGTGAAAACGTCGACACTTCGAAACAGCAAGACTGTCAAGGCCTACTTGTGCGTTTTTGTTTGTCTCTCCACAAAGGCCGTACACTTAGAACTGGTCTCCTCGCTTACGACCGAGGTGTTTGTAGCCACATTTGACAGATTTGTATCCCGCAGAGGGCTGCCTTCCTTGATCCGTTCTGACTGCGGCACTAACTTCAAGGGCACTTATAATTATCTGAATGATGTTGTTAATTTTCTTGAAACCAACAAAGCTGATATAGGTGATAGGCTTGCCCGACGTGGGATAAATTGGTTGTTTTCCCCACCAAATTGTCCACACTGGGGTGGTATATTTGAGGCCGCCGTAAAATCGGCCAAAACACACTTGCGCAGGACAATCGGTGAATCTGTCCTTACATTTGAGGAACTCGCAACTGTGTTTTGTAAGATTGAGGCCGTTTTGAACTCTCGGCCATTGTGCCCGATCTCCTCAGATCCGAATGATTTGGAGGCCCTCACGCCGGGCCATTTTTTGATTGGTCGCCCACTTGTCGCCTTGCCTGAGTACCCCTACATTGATACGAGACCTGGTCGTCTCTCGCGTTTTGAATTGGTACGCCAGATTACTCAGAGCTTTTGGAAACGCTGGAATTTGGAATATTTGCACATACTCCAGCAACGCGTTAAGTGGACCGACAAGACCGATCCACCCAAGATTGGAGACCTCGTTTTGATCAAGGAGGCTAACCTTCCGCCACTCAGATGGCGCAGGGGGCGCATCCTTCATTTGGTAACTGGGGCTGATGGAGTTCCCCGATTTGCTGAGGTCTTGGTGGACGGTTCGATTCTGAGGAGAGCGGTTGCAACATTGTCACGTCTACCAACCGATTAGCGGACCGGTAGGCCGGTCCGGGGCGGGTGGATGTTTGAAATAGAATTAGTTTTTATTATAAGTCAAATCGATTAGATCGATTGAGTAACGTTTTGTTTAGTCTATTGAAAATTTCTGACAATGGTCACACTGAACTGTCACTTCGGTCTCTTCCCGCGTTGAGAAATTACCACGTTGTCGACTCGTACGTAGAATAATTGTTCGCCTTTTGAAAAGCACATCATTGTAGCTACGCGAATAAGTAAACCGCTTTGAACGCCGCCTGATCTAGTGCTGGCAACGGTAAATTGATTGTGAACTATTGATTGATATTTGTGAAAATTGTGAATCTGGTATCGACTTCCACGTGCCAACGTGTCCTGAAAACGTCGCGTTTGAAGCTTAATAGCTAAGTATAAGATACTTCATTCATTTATTTTGGCCAATATACTTGTATGAATGTGTCTAATTTAGCTCAAGCCTGACATCAGCAAGGATAGCGGGTAAGTGAAACACATTAATATTAAGATTACTTGTATTCGCTGTGCAACACAGTACAGTTGTGTCTGAGATTTGTTGTGGCTGTCAAGGGCTGATGAATAGAGTCACGCTTCCACAAATCTGCTGCAATTGATCCCAGCTCCTTCTAGCCAAAATTCTAGACACTACTCATGTCAGGATATTTGACATTAAATTGAATATATCGAAATTAGAATAGAATGACATTGTGTAGCAGAATACCGATTTTGAGTCAATTCAAAATATAATCTCATTCCATTCAAAATATGATGTCGATGTCATCTAAAATAGCAGAATTGGGCCCCAGTAAATAAATAAAACAAGTACATTTTAGTAGAAGCCATTGCTTAGTAATTGTATTGTAGAGTGGCTAACTAACGTATTATTAACAATTGTTTGTTAATTATAGTTTTGAATTATATTTCTTAAACTAGCTTTGTTAGTACTTTCAAACTAAACTCATATTATTGTACTGTATGTTGTGTCGCTTAGACTATATCAGATAGCAGAAAATCCACCTAAACTCAGGCTACGTGCCTACTTTTTAAAGATATTCAACAATAGTTTAACCCTTTCAAATATACAGAGTGCTCACTAACCACTAAACAGTGATATCGGAAAACATTATCAACGTTAGTATTCAAAACGCCGAACAGCTTTCATAGTTTTCTTTGCTTTTAAACATTTTATGATCCTAAAGCACTAGTCCGCTAACTTTTACGGATACGTAACGTTCAAATTTTAACTTTGTTTTGTGGACGATACAATTGTTTTTCCGTTGATAAGATATTACCGCAGTCTGGTCAAACAGTATGAGTTTAGGGGTGACTGCGAGAGGGTACTTCCCTCCATTATTTATTTGTGAAAACATGCTCTCTGTAGAAAACGTACTTAATAGAGCCACGGATATACGACGCACGATTTGTTTAAAGAAGCGTTTCTTGATAACAACCATTTTTCAAATATTTTTAGGGAAGAGTTTCCTGATAGCCTATAGCTATTAGGTAAATTTGTTTTTCGCCGTGATCGGAACATTTTCCAAGAATTTGTAAAGTTTAAGATCATAAAGAAATCGATTTTGATGCATTTTGTATGAAATTTTAAATACAATTTTAGTACGATAGCTACCCATACGAAAAGGTTTGATTCCATTTTGAACTGCTTGGCGTGAATGGTCATCAAAATTAGTTATTAGCGTATGTAGACACTAATGGAATGTCATTACTCATTAATCATTAGAACTGAAACTGCTGCCATCATTGTGATGTTATTGCTTCCATATCAACGTATACACCTACTCATTATATCATATTTGTTTACCTAAGCATTGTTTTGATATAGAATTTTGGGGATTGTTAAATGTAATTGAGTGTCGATCCCGTAATCTGTATTCCGTAACCCGATCGCGTTGTGTAATGACTTAGGGCTCATCAGTTGCACGTGTTTTGGATTTGTAGTAAAACTTGAATAGGTATTGCGAAACATTGGTAACGCATGTTCAAAACATTTTTTTAAGGCAATACAAATATTTGAGATTCAATTTCATATATCACAATAATATAATACGTGACTAATGGTATGCGTTTTGGGCACGGGCGTGTATACGTAAATTCAAGTAATTCAACGGCTTCAATTCAGGTTTTCTGCTATGACGCTGCCTACGTGAATTTGCAACCATTGCTTCACTTTGAAACGTATTTATAAAAGTACGTTTCTCTATATAAAGAAATCGCCAGAAGGCTGATCGACGCTTCCCGTGACCAGAAGGCTGGTTTGTATTTCGCAGAGAGAATAAGCATTGCCATTCAACGTGGCAAGCTGCTAGCCTTCTGGGCACGCTACCAGTCGACAGCGATGCGGAGGATTTTTTTGACGCTTCGTAGATGGCAATTTTTATTTATTTACTTTTCTTTTTTATTCTTATTATTTCCTCTTTTCTTTTTTTTAGTTTAGGATAGTTTGGTTCTCTAAGTAGTTTTATTTTATTGTTCATAATTATATTATTTCAAAATGTTAATTCAAATTAATTAATAGATACACGTATTTATCTTTCTTATACAGACACTTTCTTACCAATGAAGAATCAGATTAAAATTTATTATAATAATATACTTGTTAACATGTTGCGGCCTGTTACTTTTACCCGTCGCGCTATTCGTGTTCGGGGATATAGTCAGGCGATCAACACCGCACACCGCTCCGGTGCAATAGGCTCGACAGGACACACATGCACACAGGTCGCTCTGGAATGTAATACCGTCACCCGCTGTCATTCACACTTCGACACGTTACAGCGAAATTAAACTACAGTTTTACACAAATTTTCCGTTACATTTTGAATAGATATTCTATCTAATTATTTTTGTATACATTCAACACAATTATATTTTTTTTAAAGAATCAGGATCTCCAACACTTATTTCTGTAAAATTGAAGATAGAGCCACAGAATGATAATTAGAATCAAACGAAGGGAATCTTATTTATTGCTTGTAGTTAGTACCTACTTTGGTTCAATGTTTGGTAAAAAAATTGTCCCAATCGAGCCGGACGAATCACGATGCAACTGATCAAGAGCTTACTAAAATATGTAATGCCACATGTATAACATTAAATTTTTCCTTCATTGCATGTCGTATCCATGCATCACTGTTAGTTCCGTGTGAGGCGTGTATTATTTTTATTCGCGGCGAAGCCTTCCACACGTCGCAATTTAGCGCGGCCCGTGAGTAGCGCCCACAACCCGCGGTTGTTTCAGAGAAACGACGCGCACTTAATAATGAACCCTTTGTTTTATTTTAAAAGTACGCAATCTGTGCTCTCTCATTGAGTGCTTGTTCACTTTTCATACGGATTGTGTATCATACATACTATACTATTCGTATGAAAAGTGTTGGTTGTTTTATTGCCACAAAGAAAAGACCAATTCAAAGAGTTAGGTCAAATAGTTAGTCAACGTCAACTTTGGTACCAATTAACGAATTTATTTTAATTTATTAAATACAATCGTCCTATAACGTAATTCAAACTCTAGGTACTTCTTGTGATAGGCATGGGCGTTTTCGGATTTTTCCGCAAACCGATACAAATTCGATTTCAGATACTGAAATCGATTTCAAAAACCGATTTTAGAAATCGATTTCTGTAGCGAATGTCGGAGCGACGAGCGTAGTTACTAGTTGCGTAGACAAACGCAAACAATCAAATTCTTATTGTATTGTCATGTCATGCGTCCATATTTCGCTTGGTTTACGTGACTTATTGAAAAAGAAAACCTACTAACTACCTAAAACTAAGTGTTAAAAAACTCAGTCGCCAAACAAACTTAAATTACACAACACGAATTGTTTCTATTAATTTACACTTTACAGTCCTAACCTACTAACTACCTAAAACTAATTGTTAAAAAACTCAGTCGCCAAACGAACTAAAATTACACAACACGAATTGTTTCTATTTATTTACATTTTACAGTCCTAACCTACTAACTACCTAAAACTAGTTAATTGTTAAACAACTCAGTCGCCAAACAAACTAAAATTACACAACACGAATTGTTTCTATTTTTTTACACTTTACAATCCTAACAACGTAACAATGAAACTTTTTAAATCCTAATATTATAACTTGCACGAAAACCAAATACCTATAGGTACTTAATTATTATTACGCGCGCACCGCACTGCACGTGTCACCTAGGTCAAGTGAACAAATAAACATCCATCAAGTCAAAACTCTCCAAACATAAATAAATCCCTGATAACTATTAAAACTATTTGCAATTTTTAAAACAAACATTAAATAGTTGCAATCTGAATTAGATCTTATCGCCTCGATGTTTAGTTTTATTTTTTCTATTCAATCTGCAATTCATTAATCCGCCAAAATCCATAACGCACGACTACGACTGGCTTGCTTGGCTACGATCGATTCGCTTCATCTCTTTTGCTCTTTGAACGGATCACTAAGTAAGAAAGAAAAGGATATGAAATTCGCTCTCTCTCATTCTAACTAAGTAGGCGTTGGATAGAGTGAAAGAGAACGAATGAATATGAAAACTATCGAAAACGTAAGCTTTAGATTTACTTTGTAGTTTGGTTGCGCGTGCACCGTTTCCGTTTGGTTCGGATTAGATTGTTTGCGTTATCGTGGTATTGTTTTGCGTTTTCTAAAATCGGTTTTCTCATATTGGAATATCGATACGATACGATTTCTGACTGCAATCGGATTTCAGTTTCGTTTTGATATATCGGTCTCATCTTGTGATAATACTTTGTAATTGACTAAAATAATACGAACGAAATTATTGCACCATTCCACTTTTGTGACAAAAGCGAAAGAACTCCTTATGCAAGACAATAATGCTGAACTATGTAGCTGGTTCAGGTGTCGGATATCACCATCACGGTGATGATCTCTGGCTTTCGTATAGTCTGTGAAAAATGAGCCCAAGCTCAGTAAGATATACCCGGTATATCTTACTGAGCTTGGGCTCATTTTTCACAGACAGGTTTTGAAACTCGGATTTGTCACATAATATGTGACGCAAACAAATCCGAGTGTCATATTATGACAACCCCTTTATCCACTTCAGGACACTTTTCATGATTTCTAAACGCAATGAGAAAAATAAATAATGGTGCTTTAATTGATTTTGTAAAACAAATAATTCCACTTATTACATTTATTTTGCATTTTTGTAAATAATTGTCAAAATCGAATAACCTGCGCCGCTGGTAGCGAGTTAATTAACTGTTCAAACATCGTGATTCGTTTGATTTATTCGCCTCGGTACCGGGTGACAAGGTAAGTCAAGTAAGCGACTAAAGGCCCAGAATAGGGGTGGCAGCGATATCTATGTCTACGTCGCCCTTAATTCTCCACCGTGGGCGTTGAATCGTCGTTGAATCAGAGTAGAACATGCCATGAACATTAAAATCTCTGCCGCTGCCGCCCGCCGACACTTCGCCCGACGCGATACTAAATTTTGTGGAAAATCGCAGTATACATCGCTCATGCATGTCGCTTATCGCTCCGCGCGTCGCTATCGTCGTGGCCGGGTCAACACTCGTCTGACAGACGTTACAAATGAAACATGCTTGTTCAACCAATTAACAATATACCCACCGTTTTTAAATTCCGAATTCGCACGGTTATTCGTTTTTTTTGGTGTGGTAATACTACGGTTACGTTTAGTTAATCAGAAGAAATTAAATTATTTCTGAAACACGTTTTTCATATTTATCAAAAATTCAATAAAAATCTTTAAAAAGGTCAAATCAATCATCGCACCGTGATTATTTTAAAAAGTACAAACAAGACTGCTACCTACTCAGGAAAAGTTATTTGTATACTTTTTAACATGTTGCATACATTTTCAAACAAAGCTTTAAATAAACATTGCCATTTAACAACAACTTATTTCCGATAAGAAAATATTGATAAATGTCAAAGCAGATTGTGTTACCATCTAGTGAATGCAAATTTCGCGCGACCGATCCGTTTATGAGGGCTTGATTGAACGTTGAAAATGTAGTCCTCTGAGAAAAAAAGTATTTGTTACAAATCCTCCACATTGCACAAGTGAAATCACGCGCGCTGTGAGCGAAGACGGTCTTATTAATACCTATCTTTTAAGGACATTGCTATATGAAAATTGCGACTTGTAGCGTTTTCTGCAATTAACAATGGTGATGATGAACGATAAGCGAACTCGGACAATTATGTTCTTATTAGCTGTGGCATAGTCGCAAACCTCTTGTAATCCAACCGGCACAGGAAACAGCTGTAAAAAGTTACAAATAAGTACTTTAAGTCTTTAGTGATTAATCGTAAAATTTGTTACTAAGTAGTTGCGTTCGCAATCATTAGCATATTTAGGTGGCAAGTAGTGCACAAGTAGGACTCAACTAGTTGACACTAAAATCCGCGTTAACGACATGCAAATGTGCGCCAACTTCGAGCTGAGTTTCAACAAATTGAGGGAATTGAGTAGACAGAGGCGTCTGCTCGACTCACAAACTTTGAGCGAACTGTTCACCAGACGGCTGAATTGTTGAATTCAATTCCGCAGGCACAAATTAGAAGAATCCAGGACTGTGACCCGGTCTGCATAGTGGAATAGTTCACTCCTCGGTCCTTTGTCCTGTTGTAAAAATGCAAACGTAATTCTGAAATGGCCGGCGCGGCGCGTTGCTCGGTGGAATGCGATTTTGTTGAAGTGCCGGAAAGTTTCTTTTGCATAACATCGTCCTGTAGATATGTTGTGCTGCACTTGCTTTGACGCCATACCCGCGGAATGTGCATGGTAATAATGTTTACAATGCAAAGATCCATGTCTGATATTGTACAGTGCACTTTGGAGGTTATTTTTAGTCATAGTACGTACTGCTCATGGACTTTAACAGATAAAATGTACCGTATATTTTAATGAAACAAAGAAATAATCGACTACATGATATTTGTGTGCGTATCGAAAGTTTATATAGCTAGTAATTACAAATTGTGTTCTGTTCGCTAGATGTTGTAATGGACTTCAGCATGAATGGGCCGGCTCGACTGGGGAAGTACTACCCTCTCACAGAAAATTGACGTAAAGTAACAGTACCTAAACTGTTGCGTTTCGTTCGGTGAGTGAGAGTGCCGGATGCCCTTTCCACTATTCCTTTTCCCTCATCCCACTCCTTATCCTATCCCTTTTCTCAACCCCAAGGGGCGGCAACGCACTTGTGACTCCAGTGGTGTTGATTGTGTCCATGGGCGGCGGTAATTGCTTACCATCAGGCGATCCGCCTGCTCGTTTGCCGGCTATTACTATAAAAAAAAGGTCAGTCAGATATACATCAGCTCATCTGATCTCGTGTTAATCAATTAAGTTGTTAAAAACAACAGATTGTAATTGACTTCTTAATAAAAACTAAAACACTGAACTTTGCGGTAGGTAATATAGGCGGCTAACTATTGTTCTGATAATAATCGATATTCATGCGGGCTAAGCTGCGGGCAGAAGCTAGTGGATTATAACTAAACACATAATTTGTGCTGACAGGTGATATCTGTGGTCGTCCGTCGTGTTGCCCGCCACCTAAATGTTTGCGTGTACGTCAGGGTAGGGTCAGATATAAATATTCAATTCACACCTTTTTAATTATAATGATGCTGATTATTATTTAGTTATCAAATAGCGGCGATAGCCTAGTGAGGTACGTAACGGAGTGCCAAGACAATGGTCTCGAGTTCGATCCCCAGATACATGTTATTTATGTGTGTATTTAAAATGATAATTATCGTTCATTTAATAATGTGCCTGGTAGATGACAATAAGCTCGCCCCTATTGAATCGGGACCGTGTACTTTTGCCTACCCCCTCGGGGATAAAGGCGTGAGGTTATGATATGTTATCAAATAGGTATTGAAATCACATTCGTTTATTAGTGGTCGGGTAATGTGTGCTTTTAGAAAGCGTATGGAAAATATTCCAGACGGATGGCACTACTTATTGTCTCTACCACTCGTATGTTGTTTGTACATGTGTACGGGCAAACGTGTACAATACAATAGTTTTACTTTTATGCTGACATTGATGCGCCGCGAAATACACATTTTACTATAGTAAATAGTTTTAGTCTACATCAGCAAATTATGTATCGTATAGTTCAGTAGTCGTTGCAAAACCGTACACCGCGCATAGCACCTTTTGCCGCGTATCGATCAATCAATCAAAATCTGTAAATCTGTTAATTTTAGTGTTTTATCAATACACTTTATTTTATCTATCAATACATCTTTCATTTGCGCATGCCACGTACACTATGTTTATGTTAAGCTATATAAGAATTATATCCAGCCCTGTATATATACTGTTCCACTGTACTGTTGGACATGGGCCTTTTCTCAGTTTTCTCACTAAGAGAAGGTTAAAGCCATAGTCTACCGTGCTGCGGGTAGACAGACTTACCTTTCGAGAACATTATGGAGATTCTTAAATTGTCAAGTTCCCTGGCGATATACATTCACCACTTAGCAAGCGATAATAATAACTGTGAAAAGTCCGTTCTGCGCGCAGTAGCTGCGTAGCAAGCTGTTAGCCCGTCCACTGCTATCTAACCTTTGAATCTATTAAAGGTACCCAGTTCTTGTGTCCTCGCCATCTTCAAAATTATGTAATAAACATTTTTAGTAACTAAAATAAGAGAAAGCATTTTTTTTTACGGTATAGGAAGGCAAACGAACAAGCGGGTCACCTGATGGTAAGTAATCCCCGCCGCCCATAGACACCTGCAATGCCCGAAGGATCACAAGTGCGTTGCTTACCTTTTAAAAAGGAGTATGCTCGCTTCTTGAAGATTCCAATGTCAAACTGGTTTGGACAGGACTAGGTGCAGGACTTGATGATCTTGATGATCTTAATCGCGTGTCGTATTATTCAAATAATTACGTTGACACAACATTTTGTATCTTGCAAAACAGTTGAATTAGAGCGGTTTCAGATTAGCGTATTTTTCTGCGCGTATACGGTCGTTTTAGCATACGCACTTACACGCGCGCTACATTACGCGCTTCAAAAAACCGGACTCGTATAAACGGGCATATATTGGCGTGTTCGCTCGAAACGGTAGTGACATCTTGTCTGTGTCAACATGGATTCTGACGACTAAGCGCTTAATCGCTTGTACCAGTTGCGCGTGTGCCAAAAGGCGCGCCTATACGCGCCTAGACGCGCCTACATTCGCTTCCAAAAACGAGCTTATACGCGTATAAAACGCTAATCTGAAACCGCCCTAAATACGCAACACAACTTTCTAAACAGTTGAATTAAACACAAAAAACAATGGGCAATAGCTGTGCAATCATTCCCAATACAGTCACACCTACGTAAAAGAATTTAAGGAAGAGATAATTTATTTGGCGCTAATGCGTGTGTCCTCGGTAGTATAGTGGTAAGTATCCCCGCCTGTCACGCGGGAGACCGGGGTTCGATTCCCCGCCGGGGAGGGAATTCTTTTACTTCTTAATTTTATTTTATTATATATATTATACTTTGTTTCGTTGTTGATCTCATCCATCGAAACCGTGGTATAATAATAAAATAAAATAATCACTTTGTTTGCAGTGGTAATACGCCAGTCGCTCTAAGGGAAAACAATAATCGAATATTTACGCCACTATACACTTGTTGTTCTGTACAATACAAATCCACTACACTTCCTTACAGTGTGCTGGACCTATACTAATGCGTAACGTGTTAACGTGAGCGATACGCGACTGTTCTTGTCGGACGAGATTTCTAAACACTTACATACGATCCTCATTTTCTTTTTCCATGCTTCTATCCACTTCAATTTTATTATGCTGTGGTGTTTTAGTGTTGCTTTTACTACTTATAGCAGTCGGAGGCTATTTAACTCGAATAAAGACTTTAGAAAACAATCAACAGACGAAGTAATTTTTCAATTTCATTGTGAAGTTGTTAAGCGGTACGTTGTCAACGTAACTATTCCGAATGGCGACGAGAGCCAGGCCTCAGTCCATCGCCGTTGTGACTCAGATTATAAAGTTAATGCGAACCGCGGACAGACAATGCGGCCCGGACTCAGGGACGTCTGTAATATACCTTTATTATATATCTATTCTTGCTATTCTTAGGGATAGTTTGTATTACATAAGATCTCTACGGCTAAGTGGTGAATGCCGCGATTGATGTGTTACTTAATACCAAGGAAATAATTATATCTATAGTCCAATGTTATTGCTTAGCCTATTGGATTACGTGTGTGCGAGCGACTGGCAACAAAAGATTTCTATTGCACAAAAAATATGAAATCAATAATCACATCAAACCAATTCCCAGCAATCTATTTTATCACCTCTGCATGTGGATTTGTATGTCCAAAATTAGAGTGATGGCATTTTCAGACACTTAATAAACGAAACGACAGTGAAACAGTGACACAACATCCGCTAGCAACATTTTTAAATATAATTACATAGCTTCTTGTGATGAGGACCATAAAGGTTATGAGAGTCGGTTTAAAAAGAGCTATGATGCGATGTTTTATGTTACTTTATGACTGTTTTCTACGTTATACTTGAATCTCGTCCCGAGTTTGCTCACGAAAACGAGCTCACTTGCAGATGAAACTATCAAGACTTGACGTATATGACGATGTTTCATTTAAATAAGAAAACGTACTGTTGTTATGAGTGTTCTACAGAACGTTGACATCACGCTTACTCCGGCTTACTACAGATGAGCTACGTTAAGATATGATCTTCCTTCGGAGTCTGAATTCTTAATTTTTTGGCAAACCAAATGTACCTTTTCGGTTGAAAAGTATACTTTTGTGAGATTGCTTTCTTTAGTTAAAGACTTTAATTACAATGTGACTATGCTAGATATGCTCACTTAACTAGACTTTCTTTGGCGGATAATAATATAAATAGTTTAATTTTTATATTCGAATTTAATACACAATCTTTGAATTTCTCCATCTCTAACTTACGTAGTGTTGATAATGCTTAAGTGATACCCGCTTCGTTACAATACAGTAACCGCCTACTAAAAGGCTCAACAGTATGTATCTGAAGGAAATAAAATAATTCTTTTAGAATGTGACATTAACTGTTTTCTTTTTTTTGTTGCATAGTGAGACCAGCTGAATAAACGAATCACCTGATTGATGGTAAAGAACTCCCATACTCTGAACAATAAACAGTACTTTACACAATTTGTTACATCCATATGACCATAGAACCATATCCGCTCCGTGATGTGCACTAAACATAGAGTCTAAACTATGTCTTAGATTGTTGAAAACTATTTAATCCCTGATTAAATAGTTGTCATTAAAGTCTTGTAATTAAATCTTTTGTAATTAAAGTCTTTAACTAAAGAAAGCAATCTCACAAAAGTATACTTTTCAACCGAAAAGGTACATTTGGTTTGCCAAAAAATTAAGAATTCAGACTCCGAAGGAAGATCATATCTTAACGTAGCTCATCTGTAGTAAGCCGGAGTAAGCGTGATGTCAACGTTCTGTAGAACACTCATAACAACAGTACGTTTTCTTATTTAAATGAAACATCGTCATATACGTCAAGTCTTGATAGTTTCATCTGCAAGTGAGCTCCTTTTTGTGAGCAAACTCGGGACGAGATTCAAGTAAGACGTAGAAAACAGTCATAAAGTAACATAAGACATCGCATCATAGCTCTTTTTAAACCGACTCTCATAAGCTTTATGGTCCTCATCACAAGAAGCCATGTAATTATATTTAAAGAATGTTGCTAGCGGATGTTATGTTACTGTTTCACTGTCGTTTCGTTTATTAAGTGTCTGATAATGCCATCACTCTAATTTTCGTTTCAAGCCATGGAGTTTTTCTGCCATCTATCTCCCACAATCTGCTTGTTAAAGCTACCGCGGATTGAAAATGCAGCGGTTTCAGGAAGCCAGAGCCCTGTGTAATATGTATGATGAACGCGCCAAGTTTAGAGTAGTTGTGGATAGTTTATGCATCAACAGGTGGAAAGGCTCTGGCACGCAAATGCACCGTATTATGAACATGTTTGCTTAATGCACCCACTACGTGCGAGAAATTGTGACTCAAAACTGAATTAATAAAAATTGTTTATGTTATCAAAACCATTTATTGTGTGTTTATTATTTGGATCGCTATTTGCAATACAGTACTGTTGGAATACATTATATTGGTACCAGACCGGTCTATCACTATAATTTGCTAAACATGTATGTTGAAAAAATGTTTAAAAATTAAACTTTCACATTATTTTATAAAAAATTCTGGAGCAAAGGCATGAAGTCTTTGTTTGTGACGTTCTGACATGTTTGATTAAATGTTAGCTTATCACTCGAACGCAGAGGTAACAAAGTTTGTAATTAGGTAATTAAAAGTTATGAAATTTAACCAGCGAGTACCTGAAACAGTCAGCAGGTATCAGATCTATTCAGAATCTTCTGATTTATCTTAGATATTGACATAACATTGCATCCTGAATCTAGTACATAATTGCTTGGTAAACGAATCTAGCAGACGATTGGAACACGACCGAATCTAAAATCCTTTTCCTGCAAACAATATTAGTACTTCTCAAATAAGAATTCAAGTATGCGCACCGTATGTTAACATTTCTTAAGCGAAAGAAAAATACACGACAGTGGAACTAAAGCCGAAAAATTGTTAAGAAAGTTTATTTTTATGTGGAGAACGGTGCGCCGTCCTTTTGCTAGAACGTCTGAATATTTTAGCTTAATTAATTTCAATTACGTACTCAGTTGTTCCACGTTTTACTTTTTTATAATCATAAATTGTGAGAAAGAGCCTCCCGACCGAACTTGGGGCGTTTCGTATATTTTTATTGAACTTTTTTATTGTTTTTGCATAATTCTGACTTGAGAACTATGTTGAACTAAGTATGCTGTGTTCCGAGTTATCTTTTTTAAATGGTATTTTTCCTTTTATACTTTAACTATTGTTTAACTTTTGAACGGGTTAAGTTTAAGAGATGATTGAATAATGTTGATTATTTAACAACGTCTGAATAGCCTAATCGTATCCGTGCGAATTTAGGTATTAATTGCTGCTGTTACATATTAATACTTTAGTATTTACTCAGTCGAAGATTCTGACAATTATAACAAAAATATAGTTGTGATGTGAACCGGCACATTACGTAGCTCGGGTTGACGGCCTGTCAAGTGGTCCGAGTGCCCTGTCGCCATGCCGCTCCGCCTCTTGACATGTCGGAGCCCTGGAGCCCTGGACGTCGAACTTGAACCAAAGCCACGCGTATTGTGCTGTACCGATAACCTTTACCTTTGCAATGTAAATAATATGATTCAGAAATGAAACTATCTAATATGGGTACAACTTTATTGTTCCACATTCAAAGTTTGCATTTTTGCCCTAGATGTAATAATTATTCTGAATTTGCCAGTTTTGCCCCAATTTTGTTCCCTCTTTGTATACAATTTTTAGTCGGTACAGACATATAATAGTTTGGAACAAGACAAAGTAAACGTAAAATCAACCAGCTATTTGAAAATGCCCATACCTCGCTTAGACATGTTACGAGTAAATTGTGTTTATATAGTGCCAGTTATGTTTATCGCAATATGTGAAAATATATTTGTGCACATAAATTTTAAGTAATTTTTCTAATATTTCTATGACGGCTGTTTTGAAAAGTACCAGGATAACAGAAATGATCAGAAGTTAGGCGCCGACGAACAAACTGGTTACAAAGTTATCAATCAGTATTTTGTTTTAAAACATGGGTTCAAATTGTACAAATCTTGTGTGATGACTGGTTATAGTTTTAGTGAATCATCATCCTCCTAGCGTTATCCCAGTTTTCAATCTGGGGTCCGCTTACTAGTCTAACCGGATTTTGGCTGAATATTAGCTTTTCCACAGAGCGACTGCCTGTCTGACCTCCGCAACCCGAAGGGATAGCGATATTCCATGGTTTAGACTAGTGTCAGTTTATTTTAGAAGGTACTGACGCCTTGTAACGACTGTCAAAGATCTTCATGACAACCGGGACCGACGGCTTAACGTGCTCTCCGAGGCACGGGACAAGCGATAATTAATAATTCAATACGCACATAACTCCGAAAAGTCATTGGTGCGCGCCGTGGATTCGAACCTGATACTCTCTGCATGGCAGTCTGTTGGTATCTCCACTAGGCTATCGCTGCCTCGCTAGTTTAAGTGAATATAGACACAGATGTTCGTACAATCGACAACGTGCGAGAATTCCCCTGTGTGGAGCAGTTTCGGTCCCAACTTAAGTCAGGCTGTCTCAACAAAAACATTTACCGAATATTGGAATTCCATCGTCGATGCCTGCCGCATTGTACAACGACCGTCTAAACAGGAAAACACCAATGTTTAAGAATCTTCTAATTTTGTTCACATTCTAAGAAAGTTATAGTATAATGGTCGCAAACTAAGCAGAGCTTGTACTACAACAACCAGATAATAGCTAAACATCGCTCACACCAACATACCTATCTATACTAATATAATAAAGCGGAAGAGTTTGTTTGTTTGAACGCGCTAATCTCAGGAACTACCGGTCGGATCTGAAAAATTCTTTTTGTGAACGATAGCCCAGTTATTCTGGAAGGCTATAGGCTATATAACATAACGCTTCGACCCTTTGGGGCCGGGCAAAAGGCTAAAAGATAATGTCGGCTAATCTCAGGAACTAGCCGTCGGATTTTAAAAATTGTTATTGCTTATGATAGCCCAATTATTTCCAAAGGCTATAGGCTATATAAAATTACGCCACAACTTTAAGGGGCCAGACAAAAATAATACAATCGTCAAACGAGAAGGGGGAGGGTTGGGTCAAAGGCAAAAAAAGGCTAAACGAATAGGATACAATCTATACGGGTATCGTTTTCGAGATTTTCAGGACGCTGATTAATAATATGAAATTTATTAAGTGATCCAAGATGGCGGACGGGAAAAAAAAAATGGCGGTTGAGAAAATTTAAAAAATCAATATGGGTATCGCCTTCGATATTTTAAGGGGTGGGGAATCGAAATACAACATCTATTTCGTGATCAAAAATGGCGGATGGGAAATCAAAGATGGCGGATGGGAAAATAAAAAAAAAACAATGTTGATATCGTCTGCGATGTTAAAAGGGATGGAGAATCCAAATACAACATCTGTTTCGTGATTTAAGATGGTGGATGGAAAATCAAAGATGGCAGATGGGAACAATTTAAAAAATAAATATGGGTATTGTCTCTGATGGTTAAAGGGATGGAGAATCCAAATACAACATCTATTTCGTGATCAAAGATGGCGGGTAGGAAATCAAAGATGGCGGACGGGACTTTATTTAAAGTCGTTATGGGTATCGTCTCCGATATTTTAAGGAATGGGAAATTCAAAAACACCATCTATTTCGTGATCAAAGATGGCGGATGGGAAATTTTCAATAAATCAATATGGGTATCGTCGCCGATGTTTAAAGGGATGGGGAATCCAAATACAACATCTATTTCGTGATTCAAGATGGCGGATGGGAAATCAAAGATGGCTGATGGGAAAAATTTTAAAAATCAATTTGGGTATCGTCTCTGATGATTTAAGGGATGGTGAATCTAAATACAACATCTATTTCGTTATCCAAGATGGCGGATAGGAAATCAAAGATGGCGGACGGAATTTTTTTTAAAGTCGATATGGGTATCGTCTCCGATATTTTAAGGAATGGGGAACTCAATCTTATATAAAAATCAAAATGTTTGTATGTTCATCATTTATAGACTCTGAAATGACAAGAGATTAAGCGCTAAGTCAATGGTAAGTTTGGAAAAGGGGCTTGGAACAAAGGGAATTAAATAAAAACTCTTAAAAACGCGATACGGAGTTCGCTGGGTCAGCTAGTTATTGAATATAATTGTACTTATTATATATACATTCGTCAATCGGTCACTTTACACTTATCACTAGATCAACAAGCTAGTCTCAGTCAGTAAGATTCTCTTCGAAATGACTAAAACAGGTAGAGGTGATTCCTCATTCTGAAGCGAAAATGTAGTGAAGTATGTGTTCATAGTAGCAGCGGCAGGCTTGTTAGCAGCGTGAGGTGATAGTGAGTGCAATCACTGAGTATTGTCGTCGTCGGTTTTAATAACTGGGCCCTTAGCGCGGCGCGCGGCGCGGCCGCTAAGTAGGTGCTACTATTTGATATTGGGGTGTTCATTGCAGTGACTTAGGTCAGATTAGAGAGGTGCAACAGAAGGGGGATTAAGCTGTTTAGATATGATGAGGGGATTATGTATCATTTTAAATAGTTAATGTCTTTTGTTGGTAGTCTCATCAGCTTTTCATTCGTAGAGCAAGCAAGTATATAACCTGGGTATTATTTTCAAAGTTAAAGCATCTCTAAAATATATTATTAATTCTGAGTATTTTTTTCTGGGGCATTATTATTCTAGGAGATTTAAGATTTTAATACTAAGTAGGGTAACTGCTGAAGTGTTATGCTAATTAGTGAGTAGCGATCCCAGGAGAATTAAAATTACATTCATACATATGTACATACATAGACTCACGCCTGTTTCCCCGAAGGGGTAGGCTGAGGCATATTAAACGCCCACTTTTCGCCAGTGTTTTGATCCCTATTGCCGCTTATCGGGATATTTTGTTTGCCAGAGCCTCGTCCGTTGATCGGCAGGTGCACCACTTGCAGGTGAGGTTGGCTTGGGACCCTAAGTTCTTGGTGGGAACCCGATGCACTCCTATATAATTAAAATTACTAGGAACCAAAACCTAATACTGAACCTTAAAACAAATGGATTTTTCTTTAATCTGAGAATACTGCAACTAAATCATGGAGACTGGACTACGCAGGCTTTGAATAAAAATCGTCCATCTAACTTTATCATTTCATCAGCGCATTCTTAAACAGTGGCAGAGATATTTTAGAAGATAATAATTTCAGAGATATTTTAGAAGATAATAATTTCAGAGATATTTTAGAAGATAATAATTTCAGAGATATTTTAGAAGATAATAATTTCAGAGATATTTTAGAAGATAATAATTTCAGAGATATTTTAGAAGATAATAATTTCAGAGATATTTTAGAAGATAATAATTTCAGAGATATTTTAGAAGATAATAATTTCAGAGATATTTTAGAAGATAATAATTTCAGAGATATTTTAGAAGATAATAATTTCAGAGATATTTTAGAAGATAATAATTTCAGAGATATTTTAGAAGATAATAATTTCAGAGATATTTTAGAAGATAATAATTTCAGAGATATTTTAGAAGATAATAATTTCAGAGATATTTTAGAAGATAATAATTTCAGAGATATTTTAGAAGATAATAATTTCAGAGATATTTTAGAAGATAATAATTTCAGAGATATTTTAGAAGATAATAATTTCAGAGATATTTTAGAAGATAATAATTTCAGAGATATTTTAGAAGATAATAATTTCAGAGATATTTTAGAAGATAATAATTTCAGAGATATTTTAGAAGATAATAATTTCAGAGATATTTTAGAAGATAATAATTTGCAAATCAACTAGTCAATAATTCGCGAATTTTTAGATTTTTGATGAAATTTTAATGTGTATTGAGTGAGAGGTGAGTGACAAACTAAGCTATACTTCAACTGTATAATCTGGCACACTCTATATTAACTTAGATCATCGTCCGAAAATAAGGAAGTGAATCGAGTTTTCTTAAAATTGTCTCAAGCGAGATGAGTGTAGTATATATTATTCTATCCACTTGTCATTTGTCTTTTTCCACTTTTTATATAGAAAAGAAAAGATTAATAATATAATAATAATTCTTAAAACCTTCTCCGGCTAAAAGAGTTACATTAAGTTAGGTACGAATAACTATAAAAGATTAACATAAAACTTTTTAGACCCATTATTGTAGAAATCTGTAAACAATTTTTTGAGACCCTGTCTCTTAAACTAGGATAAGACCTGTATTATAAGAGACAGTGTTCGGCTAATATTTGTTACGCAAGAAAGATTAATACAATTTATGAACTGTGTCTAATGTTAATTATTTCACTTAAAATACAGTAAGTTCCTATCTAATTTATTATAATATATAACTTAAACTACATGCATACTTTAATGTGTGTGTGTGTGTGTGTGTGGTGCGTGCGTGCGTGTGTGTGTGTGTGTGTGTGGTGCGTGCGTGCGTGTGTGTGCGTGTGTGTGTGTTGTGTGTGTGTATAGAGTTGAGTGAATGAGTTAACATTTGTGTTAAGCGATGTATGTTAAAAGAGATTCCGTTCCCAAATAATCTTGTTGGAGAAGCCATTCTCTGACTTTACTTTTTAATTTATTTTTATTTAAGCCCATTATGTTCAGTTCCATGTGCACCTTTTTGTATATATATGCACTTAGTACATAATACTGATGTTTTGCGAAGGTGGTTTTATGTCGTATGCTCGGTGGAAAATTAATTCGCTTATGTGGTTTTTCGGGGACTACGCTACTATGTTTTTTCAGGATACATTGGAGGACATATAGCTGACGTACACTTAAGACTTTGCAATCCGAATATAGTAGTGAAGTAGGGTAACGAAAGGGTTTACGCATCATGACCTTCAATATAGCTCTCTGGGCCCGCTCCACTCCTAAGAAATTAGTTTTTGTGGCACCTCCCCATACGGGGATGCAATAGCCGATGACTGATTGGCATAGAGCATAAAAGACCATTTTCAGGATGTCTGGGTTGGCAGTATTTCTTAAAGATTTAAAGATATGGATCAGCCGCATAGTTCTGTTTGAAAGGGCGTTAAGTTGCTTATCCCATCTTAAACCAGCATCGATGTGCACACCCAAATTATTTAGAATATTAGATTGACTGAAGCCTGATGATTGAAATACATACGGATTGCCAATAAAATATTTTCAATATAGGTACCCAAAGTTGTCAGTTGTGTATGATAAACTGAGTTATTGGCACGAATCAGTATATTGGTTGTGAAGTACTAAGGTGAATTGTTGTATGAGAATATTTTCTGTAATTATTTCACGGGTCTTAATCGCGTAAATAAAACTAATTCATGGTATAAATAAATACCTACCTATGTTATACCGGGACAGACAGAAACCCTTCACGACCATAGCTTTTTCATAAACGTGTTTCATTTACAGTACTTATTTACACGATTATAATTTTAGATGATGACTGCGCAAAAGTTTAAAATCGATAACTTTTCTGATAATGTAAAATTCTTATGGTCTTGTATTTAGTTTTATGGTCTACTTCTGGTTTAAATGAGAACCTTAATAGCTCTTTCGGAGAGTAATACATTTTACAAACAGTCGTGGAAGGCAACTTCAGTTTTACAAAAAAAATAGTAAACGTAGCGAATGGTAGAAGTACGTACTCATTGTTGTTTTATTCAGTCGGAGCCAATAAATATTTCCATAAGGTCTTACCATTACTCAAAACTAGACAAAGGTGCTACCGAAAACTTTCACCTTCCCGTAATAAGGGTACCTTAGTACCTACGCGAACACAATTTGGCAAAATTATCTTCAGATTTTGACATAATTATGTAGGTACTTACATAATTAAAACTTCACGTAGCTTATTGGATAAAACCTGGTGTGTCATCATACAAATTATATTTTATTACACTTACTGATGTTCAAGCCGATTAGATACCAGTTTAGCCACCTCAAAAAGGACTATAAATTGGTTTTGAAATTGTGCCTTTCAATTGGAACAAAGAATTTAAAATAAAACACAATGTGGCTTTATTATGTTTTGATTTTATCATGATAAATGTAGATCGGTACATGGTTAAAATATCACCAAGCTAATTGGATAAAATCTGGTGTGACACACCAGATTTTATCATTTCTGTCATGCATTATATTTTATTACACTTACTGATGTTCAAGCCGATTATATTCCAGTTCAGCCACCTCAAAAAGGACTACAAATTGGTCTAAAATTTTATATGGTTTTTAATTAGAACGAAGAATTTAAGATAATATCATAAACTAAAAATGCATACATGATGTTTAACTAACTTAAAAGTATAAGTATTTAGTAAATAGTAGATGTGGGCTATTAATCTTTTTCTAATACAAGTGTTACCCTTTCTGAAGTTATTTTAATTAATTCAATAATTTTAAATTTTTTAAACATGTGATAAGTTTTATTACACTATATTATGTAGCTTAAATATGTTAAATTATTTTATGTCTTTTTTTCAAATTATTATTTAACAATAACAATTAACAATTTAGTTCAAGTTATGCACAGTTAGGTATAAAATATAGTCGGCCTGTCGTGATTTCGCCCCTAAGCTCCCTAAAAATAGATCCGTGGTAGGTTGTCGTCAGTTAGCTTTATTTTTCCAAGGCGGTGACGGCCTTTCGAGGGTTTGACAAATACTTGGCACGGTGTGGAGAGCGCAAACACCGCCCGCCACTGCCCTGCCCTGTCCTGCCCAGTCCGGTCCTGCTCTGTGCTGTTCTACCACTGCCCAACGTAATTAAACAAACTTTAATGAACTTCCTCATCGACTCTAAGAGATTCTGATTTTATCGAGATACTGGAATTAAAAAATACAATACTAAACATTGTGTTTCCGTTGTAGTAATATAGGTCATAGTAGTAAAGAAATCTTAATTCATTATTTTCTTCTTAGCTTTTTTTCTACTAAGTAATGGAGCATCAAACCTTGTACGATTAGGATATCATTGAAACGTTAGGCAGTCCAGTGTTATCATAATCAAATAAGGTTATTATTATTTTATTTTTTATAGACTCACGCCTGTATCCCCGAAGGGTAGGCAGAGGTGTAATATTATAGGAGCAGCACGGAGTCAGGTAATGGCCCTGAAACGGCAATAGGCTCGCCATCTATTACGTGGGACCTAAAAATTCATAGTGAAATGTGGGTGTAATACCTACTACGCCTCTGCCTACCAATTCGCCCCTTCGAGGATACAGGCGTGGGTCTTTATATAATTATGTTAAAGTAAAGCAAGTCCATTAACAAATCATCTCAACAATGTTTTTAAATCGGCTCGAGACGGCAGGACCACGGTCACCTGTTGATACAGACGCTAAACGAAATTAAGCCTAGCTTTCCTTCAAGAACACAGCGTTGATTTAAGTACTTCGTACCTACTCATACATATATGCTCGTATATTGCTATCTAATGCGGAAAAATACAATGAATCTTCAGGGAATATTCTCAGTAACGGTCTTGGAAGATAATCAATCTTTTGTTTTATTATTCCCTACGGTGTTATTTGGTCGGCGTTTAGTCTAGACCTACGACATACTGCTTAATAATAATGCTGATACTGACTTACCACCATGCACTCCTCGCTATCTTACTGGATTCTGATATTGAAACCTTTTAACTAATTATTGTCGTTGAAATTTCTAGATGGAATTTTTACAAACCAGGACCGCTAGTTAGCACTGTTGAAGCAGTGTTCATGAGAAACTCATGATACAAGTAACAACGACGCATCGAAAAATTATTTTCTATTTTTCACCTATGAAGACATTTAAACATCCGAATTCTTTGCACAAAACAAAATCAAAGATGAATACAAAGTCTAAGAAATTGCATTACCAACATCTTGGCGACGACCGCCGCCGTCGCAATATTTAAACATCAGATATACTTTGACCGTTTTACAATAGAGAGAATCTCCATCGAA
The DNA here is from genome assembly GCA_944739405.2 of Euclidia mi. NCBI lineage: Eukaryota > Metazoa > Arthropoda > Insecta > Lepidoptera > Erebidae > Euclidia > Euclidia mi. The sequence continues at coordinate 551,997 of OX123198.2, read as the reverse complement.
CAGAGGCATCATTTTATTTCCATAACGTCTTTACGTCTCCGGCCCAACATCTATAGAACCTGGGATTATGTTTTATGAAGAAAAGATTACGTTTAGACAAAACAAAGAATAATATAATAGCGACTTCGGATTACTGCAAACAACCTTTGTGGGTCATCCAACTGTTATTAATGTTGGTGGTTACATGTTTGTTCTATGTGTATTATATTTGAGATGGTTGATTATGACTTAGGCCATTAATAAACATTATAAACTGAGTAACTAATATATGGAAAGATATATCTATCTATACATTTCTTTCTACGTATTTATCTGCTATGACGTTATGTATGTGCTCGTCCTAGGTAAGAAAATACTGAAGGAATGTAGTCAGCCTTACTCCTATGATAAGAAAAATGATTTCACATATATCTTTGCTCTTATATTCTGTGATATCTATGGACGAGTGACCTTGACCTTCTCACATGCGTCTTACCATGGCGTACAGAAGTGAAGGATTTATGATTAAAAAAGTTAGTCAGCGTGGGTGGTGGGTATAGAAGTTGTAATCAATAAGAGGCACACATCGCCACCGACCCAAAAGGATTTGTCGCGACTCGTATGATTAGTCCTCCATGTTAAATGTAACGTGCCACCGCCTCGGCCGCGGTAATTAGCGCACTCATAACACTCTGACAGAGTTACAAAGCTTTGTCACAAATTACCACCTCTATCGCTGACTACATACCGTGCGGGTTTAAACTTTTCATTCGTTTTTACGCTACGGGTATGGTTAAAATAGTCTGACCATGGTTTTTATGTAGGTCAATTATACATATTTCTAGGTGCGCTTTTCTCACTAATCCAAAATGAAAACAAGACTTCGAAGCTCATCAAATATCATTCCGTATTATAAAAAATAACACGTCTCAATAGCTAAGTGTGTGTATTTCAGCAATATGTTCGCTGAGCCTCATACCAACTGTTAGAAACTATATGAATATATGTATTATGTATACATATATTATATTGTATAATCTTATGGTTATATTCTACTTCCGTTGCTGTTTATATTAAAAATATAAAATATCGGATACTACATTGTTAATAATAATATAAAAATAAAATAAGATAGATAATAATTGTAACCGTTGCCAGTATTGTATTTTAAGAGCGCTTACACCACTTCCGTCTATGTTTCGTCAGTATAAAATACATCTTTCCGGTTTAAGACCACGTGGTGGGAAGTGGCATGATGAGCGCTCAACTCAGTTGAGTTCTAGCCGTTGAAGTGTAAAGAAGTAAAGTCTTGTAAAGTTTAATATCAGTGTACGGAGTAATTAAGTGGAAGTGAGTTCATCGCGACGATTGTGTTTCAATTTTCCCTGGTCTATTATACTATACTACTATTTACATTTGCCTGCTGAGGTAGGTGTGACGGACATCGCAATAAATGGTCGCATAATTATGTGATATTCTACTATAAACCATCAAAAAAGTTTTATCAAAATTCGTTCAGTAGTTTTTGCTTAAAAAGCTAACAAGCATCAATGCATCCATCCATCCTCACAAACTGTCGTTTATATTCGTAATCTGTAGGTAGTGGGATACGCGATGCGATATCAATGCGAACTAAAAACGTACGCAATGTTATTACGAGTTCAAACAGCACGTGAAACAAACGTTTCACCGCTGATTGTTCAGCAGAATCACACAGTACTCACACACATACACACACACACATGCATACACAGTCGGTGATCCACTCATCTCACTGAGCGAACACAACAGCACTCGCTGCTTATACCAACATTGACGCTACTTGATGCCGTAATAGCTCACTCGCACACCTTGTGACAATTATCTGATAACTTGTCACATACACACCGTGTGTTAGTACCACACGCTCCAGCCTCCAACAACATCCAATCACACTGATTGCGAATTCGATTCATCAAATTATGTTCCAAAGTTATTATGATTTAATGCTAATTGCTGTAATAGATGCCCGATAGTGTGAACGCGTATCTGTACGCGTTCACACTATCGGGCACGAAACGGTTCACGAAAGTTGACCACAAATGGCGGCCGCCGCGCATATGTACATTCGTGCACCAATGGCGTGTCTCCGTTCTTGACGCATTCCCTAAGCATTCCACCCGCGCCTCACCCCGCACCTCCACGGGGACCTAAAAAATGATTTCTGTGTAGTGGTCATCTTTCATGAACCGACCTATACTAACTGTCAATATGTCACTATTTATAATTCATGTATTTTGTTGGCGCTGACTATGATGAGTACTCATTAGTGATTGTGTGAAGTGGCTTATTGAATCAGTCAATCGTACAATTTAACGAAAATTAATTCAAATAGCTGCATTCAAACATCAGTGTTGTATGACACCTCTGTTCGCGGAAGCAAAGGAATAAATTAATATGGATGTACCTGTGTGTGTGAATGAATGTGAATAAGCATTCATGTGCAACAGAACCATTGACAATCAGAAACACAAAGGGCCATTTGTAAGTGCTTTTGAATTCTGACATATATTAATTACTGGTAGAACGTAGAATTAAATAAAAATTCGGGCAAGTGCGAGTCTGACCCGCGCACTGAGGGTTCCGTACGCATTTTACCTTATTTAATTTTGTGGTTGGTGCTAATTACGCTAGTTCTCTAATCTGTATGAGCGCCCATACAACTTAGAGGACTATCTTAAATGGAGTCTACTATGTATATATGGGGACACCCTTAAATTTTCCACTTTTTTTATTTTTTGTAATTTTTCCTTTATTTGTGCTGTAAGACCCTGCTTTTGGCCAAATTTCGTGATTCTAGTTCAACGGGAACTACCATATAGGTTTTCGACCCAAAACCTATAGGGTACTTACGGTTGACCTAGAATTGTCAATTTTGGTCAAAACCAAGGTCTTACAGCACAAGTAAAGGAAAAATTCCGAAAATAAAAAAAAGTTGAAAATTCAGGTTAATTTTGGTACTTACAAGTTTTCTCAAAAATCTAATTTTGACCATATCTTTTTATCGGGTTGACCCAGGACCCTGATTTTTATACACCTAATAGGAATCATAGACCTTAGTATCTGGTATAAATTTCAATTTGCTAGGTCCACCCGTTCCTGAGAAAATCGGTGGTGACACACGGACAGACAGACAGACAGACAGACAGACGGACAGACAGACAGACAGACAGACGGACAAGAAAGTGATCTTATAAGGGTTCCTTTTTTTTACCTTGCAAGGTACGGAACCCTAAAAATCAATGGATAACGAGACTAAGGAATTAAAACCAATGACAGACTCCCCAAAAATTATAGTTATGCAACTCTCAACGTCATTGAGTAGGTAAACTGTAAAAAAAGAATCTATTATATTTACATAATTATACGACCAAGTTACAAGTCAAGACGTAAGTCAATTAATAAAGGAGCTACTCAATAAATATTGCACTAAATATCTTCATTCAAGTTAATAGCTTCATGTTACCTTTTTGTTAATTATCTTACCATTTTTCTGTGTCACAGCAAGTGTGCACTACCTGCAGATACCTTAGCTGCACTTAGAGCGTCGTAACAGCTGGTACGTTTCCAGTTAGCGGCGGCTAGTATGTAAGCTGTGTCGCAAGTTTGTCTGAGCGCTGTCTCACGCTGAGCGCATCGCAACCCGCGCATGTTTGTTTGCGACTAAACTAACTAGTTTTAATATTACTTAAGTTCAACCCGAAAAGTTCGTTAAGGTTGATTGAAATTATCCTAAATACTGTCTTGTTTAAAGATTCGATCAGCATTGTACTAATACTGACAAAGTATCAGTGTAAACTGTTTTATAAACATTGCACGAAAATATCAATACAATGGAGGATCTTGCAGCTTTTTGTGTCGTACTGCATCGATAGTCCAATTGGCTTATACAATATACAGGTGCATCGTAACACTTAAAAACGTGGTCATGAAACGTGCAGCACAAATAACTAAAAGTATTTGGTACTTTCAATTATAGAGAAACTCTTTTACTTTCTTGGTGAAATTGGAATGAGTTTGCGTGTGATAAACTGTGCTATACTTCAACAGAACTATTATGATCTGGCACATCTGCTCCGTATATATAAAAAGAAATAAGTGCAATTGGTACCATGTATGTTCCATGGATTTTCACCAGATAAATTGACTAAGTAGGTATTATTTGGTACCTATGCCTTCTTCTGGTTTAAATAATAGCTTTAATATCTATTTCTGATAATAATACATCACTTACAAACAGTTGTGGGCGGCTACTTCAACTTCATAAAAGAAAAGAGTAAACTTAGCGAATTCTATAAGTACGTACTTTTTGTTGTTTTATTTGGTTGGAGCCAATAAATATTTCCATAAGGTCTTACCATTACTCAAAACTAGACAAAGGTGCTACCGAAAACTTTGACCTTCCCGTAATAAGGGTACCTTACTATACCTACGCGAACACGATGTGGCAAATTATCTTCAGATTTTAACATAATTAATGTAGGTACTTACATAATTAAAACTTCACGTAGCTTATTGGATAAAACCTGGTGTGTCATCATACAAATTATATTTTATTACACTTACTGATGTTCAAGCCGATTAGATACCAGTTTAGCCACCTCAAAAAGGACTATAAATTGGTTTTGAAATTGTGCCTTTCAATTGGAACAAAGAATTTAAAATAACCTTATAAACTAGAAATGAATCTACACTTAATATTATAAAGAGGAAAAATTTGTATTTTTGTTTGTAATGGATAAATTTAAAAACTACTAGACCGATTTTTAAAATTCTTTCACCATTAGAAAGCTACATTATCTGCGAGTAACATAGGCTATATTTTATTTTAGAAAAGATAGGAGTCTGTCAGGACGCGGGTGAAACCGCGGGAAACGGCTAGTAAATTATATTTAGACACCTAATGTAGGTATTTAGTAAATTCTAGTAGCTGTGAGCTACTAGCCTTTTTCTGATACTTGCAAGTGTTATTTATTTGTAACTGAACAAATGGAAATACTTTAATAGGAAGTTATTCAATTTTTTCAATTATTTTAAATTTTATTTCATATGATAAGTTTTATCACTTGATATAACTTAAACATTTTTTCAAGCAGCATTATTTGCAATTATTTTAGTTCAAGTTATACACAGCTAGGTATAAACTATTGTCGGCCAGCCGTGAATTCACCTCTAAGCTTCCTAAAAATAGATCCGTGGCAGTTTGTCGTCTGTCAGCGTTATTTCTACAAGGCGGCGACGGCCACTTGAGGGTTTGACAAGTACTCGACGTGGTAGGGAGAGCGCAAACACCGCCCACCACTGCCCTGCCTGCCATGCCTAGTCCGGCCCTGCTCTATGCTGAGCGACCACTGCCGAACGTAATTATTAATCTAACTTTAATCAACTTCCTCATTGACTCTTAGAGATTCGGATTTTATCGATTTAGTGGTATTGAAAAATGGTATATTAAAAATATGGTTTCCGTTGTAGAAATACTGGATATACTAGTAGCGCAATCGATTGTATTGTTTTCTCTCTCTCTTCTTTTTATTAGGTAAAGGTTACCCAAACCTTGTATAATTAGGATATTATTGAACGTTAGGTAGACCAATGTTACTATAATCTAATAAGCTAATCGCTCACTGAACCTAGTAGTTCACAGTACATTTGCATATTGTGTGTAAAAGAAAAGCAAGTCCATTAACAAATCATCTTAAACGATGTTTTTGAATCGGCTCGAGACGGCAGGACCACGGCCACCTGTTGATACAAACGCTATACGAAACTAAGCCTAGCTTTCCTTTAAGAACACAGCGGTGATTTAAAGTACTTCTTACTCATACATATATGCTCGTATATTCCTATCTAATGTGAAAAAATACAATGAATCATCATCATCAGCCTTTAACAGTCCACTGCTGGACTACGCCTCTCCTTTGAAAGGAGGAATTGGCCTACTATACCACGCTGGCCAAACGGGTTGGTATAGGGTTTGTATCAAGTTTTCCTTCTCTTACAGTGCTGTTCTCTGCATAATATGCTCCCTCTGTCGACTCTTACGACACCCATAGGATGATATGGGGTGGTGACATTCCGTATTCTTAATCCGTCACCACACGGACAACCTGTAGAATTATAACGTTCAACGGTTTTGAAGCAACCGAATTCTTTATGCAAATAAAAAACATAAATGAATACAAAGTATAAGAAATTGCGTTACCAACATCTTGGCGACGATCGCCGTCGTCTCAATATTTAAACATCAGATATACTTTGACCGTTTTACAATAGAGAGAATCTCCATCGAACAAAGTAAGAGGCATAATTTTATTTCCATAACGTCTTTACGTCTCCGGCCCAACATCTATAGAGTATGGGATTATGTTTTATGAAGAAAAGATTACGTTTAGACAAAACAGAGAATAATATAACAGCGGACTTAAGATTACTGCAAACAACCTTTGTGGGACATCCATCTCTTATTAATGTTTATGGTTATATGTTTGTTCTATGTGTATTATATTTGAGAGGCTTGATCATGACTAAGGCCATTAATAAATATTATAAACTAAGTAACTAATGGATGGAAAGTTATTTCGTTGTACACTTGTCTTTCAATGTATTAATCCGCTATGTTATATATGTATGTATGTATATGCTCGTTCTAGATAAGAACGTATTGAAGGAATGTATACAGCCTCCTATAATTGGGAAAAACTTTTCATTTATATATCTTATATTCCTCACAGATATCTATCAAGGAGTAACCTTCTCTCATGCGTCTAACCATGGCATACAGAAGTGAAGGATTTATGATTAAAAAAGTTAGTGAGCGTGGGCGGCGAGTATAGAAGTTGTAATCAATGGCACACATCGTCGTCGACCCAAAAGGATTTGTCGCGACTAAATGATAACTAAATGATAACTCCTCCATGTTTAATGTAACGTGCCGCCGCCACGGCCGCGGTAATTAGCGCACTCATTACACTCTAACACAATTACAAAGCTTTGTCACAAATGACCACCTCTATCGCTGACTACGAACCGTGCCGGTTAAAATGGTATTCATTCGTTTCTACGCTCCGGCTACAGTTATTTTTTTACTATTTTTTAAAAATAACAACATAGTTTTATATTGAGAAAAGCATTCCGTTCATTCAGAAGTTCGTAGTCACTAGGATTCAGGTGTTACCAATGTCTAACAGTACGAAATTATAACTGTACCTATTTAAGAACAATTAATTTGAACTATTAAAACATGCTAGTAAAACAAATAAATTCTCCTAGCTTCGTGGGTGACCAACCTTCTATCTTTAGGTATCCCGATAGAAGGTTGCTTATGCTTATACGCAATACGCTATAAGCTTATTATTACAAAGTTTTATAAAAATTCGTTCAGTAGTGTTTGCGTGTGAGAATATCAAATTAAGGCGCTGTGCTAAGCGACTGTTTTGGTAAATGAGGGGGTGAAGCAGGGGAGGTGAAGGGAGCTTAGCTCCGTCTACTGCGGGGCGCCCCCCTTCATTCTCGTCGTGTGCGGCCGTATTCTGGCGATATCCGTATTCCAATATTTCAAAATCGCAAGCAAAACGTTTTAGCATATTGAATTGAGATACTGATATTAAAATTTATATTACATACATCAATCTGTTTGTACAATATAGGCATAGCGCAATTTTTCTTCTCAGTGCAGCCATGAGCAAAACTGGATTACATTAGACGTTATAGGTATTAATAGTTGACGAAAGTAGGTAAATATCTACGTGCCGTAAGATGTTCAAAATAATTAAGTCAGTTCCATATATGGAGAGGCCATTATTATTTTTGTTTTGTTTTTGTATAAAAATAGTGAAGCAGTTCATATAATACCTACATCTAATTCCATTCCTGCCAGTTTTCAAATCTATTTTGCAATAAATTGGCTGTGACATACGGGCGGACAGACAGACAGACATTGCGAATCTATAAGGGTTCCGTTTTTACAATTTTTGGCTACGGTACCCTAAAAAACACAATACTGCTCTACTAAGCGCAAAAGCCGTATCTCAACTAAAGCGAGTTACGAGATAATTGAAGTTTAGTAAAAGTTGATTTCTTTTATTTATTTATGGATGTTTATTGTTATTATAGGTATAATTATTATGGTAAAGGTTTCGAAATACGTCGCCGTTTTTAGGGGTTGTGAGTGATTGGAGAGAGAGGAGGGGAGGTCTTGAAACCCCCCTCACCATTTTCACTTGCCGGAAATACTTGGTTTCCTCTGAAAAAAAAAATCTCCAAACATCGGTGTCATGGCACTGCCAACTTCCACATTCATCACACTAGTTTAATAAACTAAGGTTGACGGAGCCCTGCGAAGGGCTGCTATTTTCGGATTAAGGGTCAAAAGAGAACCTAACATAACCTATTTAGTTACTTATTACAGTCGCACCTAACCCTAGGCACTTGAAAGCAATGACGCACAAATTTGACATTAGCTGTCAATATGATCATTCCAAGATGGCAGTTTTGCGTTTCGTTTCACGTTTTTCACATAAAACATAAAATAGACATTTGTAAAACTGTACTAAAGTATTAAAACTACGTTCCGTTTTGCATAATTGCCGAAGTATTAATGAAATTTTGGAAATTGTTTAAAAATATTTAGACGCAACTCCGGCAGCCAAAATTACTATTAGGTGATTAAAACGAACTCCCTTAAGCCCCCTACACTACCAATACCCTCAAATTCAGGCGACTTGTTTCGAAACCCAACCCATTATTATTTTTCAAAATAGATGAAACATCAAAAATATATGTGGATATACCTTATTCATGAGATACTGCTATGTCGCTTAGAAAATTATAGAAATAGAATTTGAGTTACTACTTTTTCGTTAGCTCTCGTCATACATGTTTGTATGGAAAAATATAAAAAATTTCTTTCGCTTCAAATATGTGTTGTTTCAAAGAAAATAAATATTAAAAGATATTTATTTATATTCATTAATAATTTATTAACGAAATACAGAGTTTACAGCTCATCAAAAGTTAGCTGTCTGCTACAACCCGGCAGGTTTTCTTTATTCTCATCGAATATTAAAGGCAGTGTGTGAGGTGATAAGACTTATTATTTGCTGTTGCTCACGAATCACAGTTTCATTCACTTTCCTTTTACGGCTTGGTATTGTAGAAATTTCAAGCAATGATGAAGAACATTTTCCTCTCCGTGATCTCGCAATGCCATCCCTTGAGCTTGACGAGAATCAACAATTTCAGGCAACTGCCAATTTATATAAAACGCCACAAGCTTCTCCCAGAAAACATCATCTCTTTCTATAATTTCTATTTTTAGTGGTATACTTTCGCCACTCCACACAGCAAATAAACACTTTTGTTTGCGTGTAACGTGGCGTTGCCCCTGAATTTGGTAATAACAATTACAATATTTGTTTAGACTAGTCAGTTCACTTTTTTATCATGTTTCCATATTTGTATTTTATTTGCTCTTATACTATTCTCCAGGCCATTCTTATATGCAACTTTAGAACATTAAATTTCCACAATCGTGTTTGGACCTATTAATCGATCTGGCGTGGCACCAATAATCGAATAATCCACAAGGCTCGATTGTTACATTTTCTTGCTTCGCCAGTTGTTGCAAAGCCAGTTGTTCATTTTAGATTCCATGCTCAACTGATTTTACATTGCAAATATTTTATTTGTACAAAATATTTTTTACTTAGTTGGCTTTACTGCTGTTATCTCTTCTTTTTACCACTATACAAAAATTTCAATCTGCCAACATATTCTTACGCAATTCGAACCAGGCACTGCTATCCCTCTTGTAATTTTTGCTTATCACTACGGAATTTGAGTCAAATATGTTAAAAAAATTGTTTGACATTTCTTGGCTAGCTCTTGAACAGATCGTGTTAGGAATGACTGAAGTCAAATGTGTGTAAGACGTTGCAGAACTGTTATCTTTAACTTCACTGTAATTACAATAATGATAATTAGTTACGTACTTTATTATTAAAAAAATACTATATCTTGTTTTATAGCAAACAGAGAAGTCACCTTCTTACATATAAATGATTGATTTTAGAAATTAAAAAGATATTAGATGTACTGAGACATACCTAATAGTTTATGAATAATCAAAGTTTTACCCGATGTACCTAAAAAGGTTTATGTTCAAAACACAATAATACAACATTCGTTACCGCTTGTGTGCTGATTGCGGAGCGCCATATTAGCGCTGTCATCATTATTGTTCGCCGTGGCGGCATCTTAGCGCTCCAGGCGCTCTGACAAGCTAATGAATTTGAAATATAGGTACATAAAATGATTCGATTTTATGTTATTACTCTTTCAAAAATTGAAAACTGTGGCAGCTATGTATTGTGAAAATAATTTATATAATTATATTATGCATAATCGATAATATATAAGTAACATAGTTAGTCATAAAAGACTCTTATGAACATAATTTGTGTAAAAATGTTACATATTTCATAATCACTTGGCCATGGATGAATTTCTATTTTATTACGACGCTTTCTTGTACAAATCCTTCGTAGAACTTCATTTCTCTAATTGTCCATATTTTATTCTTCTAATTATATATTTATAAGCACAGAAACAATAACACATTAAACGCAACAAGAGTATAAACTTAGGTCCTAATTATATGTGCCCATAGTTACATGAAAAGCCTATTTGATTCAAAGTATTCAGTCTGTAACACAAAACATGAAATTACGAACTCAAATCGGCGTATTATAATAACAAACAGGTTTACGTAAAATTTCGTGCAGCGGAGACGCAAGCGACATGACCTATCTCTCACAGGGCTCATAACCGAATGATGAGGTCTGGGCGGGGCGTAAACTAGCAACTGACACTCAGTACACCGCTTATGCTAATAAGGTTTAAATTGCTGAAGCGTTTGATATTGATGGGATCTACCGAGCGTCAAAATCATAGACGTTTGGCAGATTTTATTTAATTTTACAAAATATACAGGTATAATATGAAAATAAATAGGGTAATTCTTTAGTTCATTAGATTGCCTACAATATTATCAAAAAAAATACGACAGCTTACGATCAAAATATTGCAAACAGTGAGACGAAAGATTATTTTCTGCCTCGATTTTGTGATTTTTTTACCGTGATTCTATTTTACGTACATAAAAAATTCTTTCAAAAGTCTTTTGTTCAGACTTTTGACTTTAAGCTCTAATTTTTGCTAGTTTGTAATATGTACCGTTATGGCTAGATGCGCGACGAAAAATGAGGAGTTTCACGGCTTCTGAGGTATAACAGCGCCTTAATCCATTCTTACAAACTGTCGCGCTTTAACTCGTAATTGTACTCGTAAGTAGTAACTTTAGCTGATATACGGCCATTTTCAATATTCGATCCATACATGGATTTTGAGATTCGAAATTCGTGTTTGACATATTTTGTACGGAGCTTATGTCAAAAACGAATCTAAAATCTACAGATCTATCTATAGATCGAATATTGAATTCCGTAGATACTCGTAGATGCGCATCTGCAAATGTAGGCAATGTTATAACGAATCCCAACAACAGCACGTAAAACAAACGTTTCACCGTTGATTGTTCAGCAGAATCACACGCTACACGCACATACACACATGCATACACAGTCAGTGATCTACTCATCTCATAGAGCGAACACAACAGCACACGTCGCTAATACCAACATTGACGCTAGTCGAAGCTCACTCGCACACCTTGTGACAATTATCTGATAATTGTCACATACACCGTGTGTTAATACCACACGCTCCAGCCTCCAACAACACCCAATCACACTGATTGCGAATTCGATTCATCAAATTATGTTCCAACGTTATTATGATTTAATGCTAATTGCTGTAATAGATTCCCGACAGTGTCAACGCGTACTAACTGTCAATACGTCACTATTTATAATTCATGCATTTCGTTAGTGCTGACTGTGATGAGTACTCATTAGCGATTATGTGAAGTGGCTTATTGAATCAATCAATCGTACAATTTAACGAGAATTAATTCAAATAGCTGCATTCAAACATCAGTGTTGTATGACGCCTCTGTTCACGGAAGCCAAGGAATAAATAAATATGGATGTACCTGTGTGTGTGTGAATATGAATAAGCATTCATGTGCAACAGAACCACTGACAATCAGAAACATAAAGGGCCATTTGTAAGTGCTTTTCAATTCTGATATATTAATCATTCGTGATAAGTAGAATAAAAAAATAAATGGAACACAAGACTAATGAATTAAAATGGATAACAGATGTTCCAAAAATCATAATTATGAAACTCTCAATACGTCATTGAGTAAACAGTAGAAATTAAATGTCTATTATATTTACATATAATTATAGGAACAAGTTAACACGTTGTCAAGACAAATAATAAAGGAATTACTCGATAATGGTTGCTCTAAATACATCTATTGAAACAAGAATCTAGTTTTCAATGTTCCGATAAACTGTTCTTTAATTTCCTCTTGCCGCGAGTTCGCTACCTCAGTAAACTTAGCTGCACTGAGCATGGTAACAGTTGTCAAGTTTCCAATTAGTAGTATGTAAGCTGTGTCGTAAGTTTATCTGAGCGCTGTCTCACGCCGAGCATCGCAACCCGCGCATCTTTGTTTGCGACTAAACTAACTAGTTTTAATGTTACTTTTAAGTTCAACCCGAAAAGTTCGTTAAGGTTGATTAAAATTATCCTGCACTACTTATCTGTTTTTAGATTCGATCGGTATTGTACTGAATAAAACTTTAAAAGGCATCGATTATCCTTTGTTAAAACTTAATTCAAACGCTGAAACTGAATTACAGGCTAAAACTGAATAACGTGTTGAGCCTTACTGTTGTTTAATAAATATAAAGTCACATCTTGGGTTTGTTTCCGGATTTTTGGGAAGACACCACTATCGTGGTCTGCCTAAAAACTATCCTCTCATATCTTAGGAGGTTTTTCATTTATAACTAAATATTCGTTAATAATTCGTGACATAGAATTTACAGATTTTTATTTGTTAATAAACTTATTACCCAGTACTGGGCAATAAGTTTATCGTACGACTATCATATCTTAATATTCAACAATAAAGATATACATTTCAGCTACTTGTAGCTACACCGACACGTTAATCTGCTAAACGGTCACACATCAAAAGAAAAGCAAAAGAGAAAGAACAAGTAAATTGCAGCAAATCTATTAACGGGGTCACAGGTGACCGGGCCGAGGCGCGATACAATTTATTGCACAAGTTGGTCACAAACTTTGTACAAGCCATGATCGAACGCCGCCGTACATCAAACATTTGTAGCTTTAGTGCTCTTCATTTATAGGATGCAGATTATAGCTTAGTTTAATATGGTCGACAAATTTTCTTTTTACTTCATTTCTCTTTATTAGAGTAAATCTCGTGTCACAGACAATGCGCGATAAACAATGCGCAAATATACAACGCGCGCTAATGTGTAAGCGCGGCGCAGTAGTCGTTTTCCCAGTCCCATTCAGTTAGGTCGTAGTCATATAGTATTTGTAGTTATGTAGTTTATTTATAAGTATATAATGTGGTACCACAGTAAAAGTATATATTGCAGTATTTGGACTATTTCTTTATTTCTTCACCCAACACAACATTTTAGTATATCCCTACACAGTTAATCAATGGACATAACAAACAGATACAAACAGCAATTTGTGAATCTCACAAAGTGATGTTCCGTGTGGGGATCGAACCCACAACACTCAGCGTGATGCTGCAGCCGTTTAAAACCGTTACACAATTCGTATAGTCAATCTTAATATATAAAATCCTTGCGTTACTGACTGGCTGACAGACACGCTACAGCCGAAACTATTGGGCGCAGGAAGTTGAAATTTGGCATGTATGTTCCTTGGGGACTGTAGGGGTGCACTAAGAAGGGATTTTCCGAAATTTCTCAATTAATTTAAAAAAAAATGCAGGCGTAGCTGCTGGCGTCCTCTAGTAGTAAATAGTTACTTCAGTTATTTGTAATATAACCACCCTAGCTTAAACGTGCCCGCTAGCAGTTCATCCATAATATATAGTGTCACGAGTCGCACAAAGCACCGAGAACAAGTCAAACAGGCGGGTCCGGCTGACATGAATGTGTAAATCTAACTTTGAGTGCGTTGTTCACACAAAGGCTCCGTCGCGCGCTCACACCACTTTATCCGCTCAGATGAACCTCAGTGACTTTTGTCACTTTGATTCAATATCCGTTGAGTAAACACAAGTGACATTTGTCACTTGTGTTTTTTGCTATAATAATGTACGCAACTTTTTAGAGTGAGCAATTGCGGTGTTTTTAGTTTTGTAGCTGTTCACTCCACGGTGACTTGCCTTGTTCTTTGTATAGCTTCTTACTTCAATACATTTCCTAGTTAAAAAATCATTGCAACAGTAATGTAATGGTTTATTTAGATTAAATAAACCATTACACAAAACGTCAATTGTTCCCGTGCGGTCCCGCCGTCGGCAAAAATTACGTGCCAATTGAACATTGATAAAATTATTTTAATGATTAGAAAGTGGTGATTTTTTTAATTTATCGCATGCAGATATAACCATTACGTCGAAAAAGTCATAAAATACATATGTCACCGATTTACTTTTTAATATAAACCCGTTCAAAGTTTTGTTCCCGTGCGGTCCCGCCGTCGGCAAAAATTTCGCGCCAATTGAACATTGATAAAATTATTTTAATGATTAGAAAGTGGTGATTTTTTTTTATTTATCGCATGCAGATATAACCATTACGTCGAAAAAGTCATAAAATACATATGTCACCGATTTACTTTTTAATATAAACCCGTTCAAAGTTTTGTTCCCGTGCGGTCCCGCCGTCGGCAAAAATTTCGCGCCAATTGAACATTGATAAAATTATTTTAGTTATTAAAATGTTGTGATTTTTTAATTTATCGCATGCAGATATAACCATTACGTCGATAAAAGTCATAAAATACATATGTCACCGATTTACTTTTTAATATAAACCCGTTCAAAGTTTTGTTCCCGTGCGGTCCCGCCGTCGGCAAAAATTTCGCGCCAATTGAACATTGATAAAATTATTTTAATGATTAGAAAGTGGTGATTTTTTTTTATTTATCGCATGCAGATATAACCATTACGTCGAAAAAGTCATAAAATACATATGTCACCGATTTACTTTTTAATATAAACCCGTTCAAAGTTTTGTTCCCGTGCGGTCCCGCCGTCGGCAAAAATTTCGCGCCAATTGAACATTGATAAAATTATTTTAGTTATTAAAATGTTGTGATTTTTTAATTTATCGCATGCAGATATAACCATTACGTCGATAAAAGTCATAAAATACATATGTCACCAATTTACTTTTTAATATAAACCCGTTCAAAGTTAATATAAACGTGTTTTCAACGCTCGTCAATGTTTGACACTAAGTATAATAATTTAGAAACCAAATATCAACAAACACTTGCTAACACTTGAAAGAGTTATTCATAAGCTTTAAGAAAAAAATCACTTCAGAGCAGATTCGTGTTATATACGAGTCGACAAAAATTGTTTATGTTATCGCGCGGCGACGGCCATTATAAGCTATCGGGGTGCACCCGACGGCAATTGTAAGATAACGGCGCATTCATCCAAGCGGTTATTCAATAATATCGCAGCGAAAAAACATTAGTGCGAAACTCGTGGGCAACACACGACCAACTAGTGTGACGACCCACGTGTATTGAAGTCGATAGCTTTTACTTTTGTTATTGACCAATAGAATTATTAAAATATTTCTGAATTTGTAATTTTATTTTAAAGTATGTTAAAGGCTTGCCACAAAACCATTGCTATGCAGTGAGACGCTTACGAACATTACCATCGAAACAAACTTGGAGCACCTGCTTGTGAATCAAACAATTAGGTATCACATAATAACCAGGCGCAGTAAAGGTACTAACAGACTGCTACGCTGAAAGGTTTCAAGTCCAACCCACGACACGCACCACTGTACGCACTTAACGGTGACGGAAAATATCGTTAGAAAGTCTACAAGTTATGCACAATGTCAAAATGTTCTTAAAAGACACGGTTGTGAAGTTTTCCAACTATTACTTGGAGAGCGTGATCGGCTATGGCCTAAACCTTGTAATAATGAGAAGAGGCATGGGCCCAGCAGTTGGGCCACAGATAATATAATACTATACTATACTAGGTTGGGCACATAAAAACAAGGTTGGTCAAATCTGGTCTTTCCAATCTTGATGTTTCATGGATGATTGAATATATATTTTGTTTTATTTGAGTTTTTTATGTAATGTGATTATAAATAAGCTAGTAGGTACTAAATAACGATACACATAAAGATAACGTTATTAAGATTCTGTAATGAACGTCATTCAGATTTTGATATGCTTTCATATCTGTTTGAAGATAAACACACGTTACAAGCAAATTAAAATGTCGGCAAATAAGTTGTTCTGGAAACCAATTTTATTTCAGCAAGGGTTAGTCAGTAGTTATGAAAAGGGCGGAGGGAAAGGGTGTCTGTGGAATTATCCCAAGTGTTTGAAATAGAATTAGTTTTTATTATAAGTCAAATCGATTAGATCGATTGAGTAACATTTTGTTTAGTCTATTGAAAATTTCTGACAATGGTCACACTGAACTGTCACTTCCGTTCGCTTCCTTGAAAAATTACCACGTTGTCGTCTCGTACGTAAAATATCGCCTTTTGAATTAACGCGAATTGAATTAAATTGAGTAAACCGCTTTGAACGCCGCCTGATCTAGTGCTGGCAACGGTAAATTGATTGTGAACTATTGATTGATATTTGTGAAAATTGTGAATCTGGTATCGACTTCCACGTGCCAACGTGTCCTGAAAACGTCGCGTTTGAAGCTTAATAGCTAAGTATAAGATACTTCATTCATTTATTTTGGCCAATATACTTGTATGAATGTGTCTAATTTAGCTCAAGCCTGACATCAGCAAGGATAGCGGGTAAGTGAAACACAATATTGATATTGATTGATTTCAATTCATCGCTGTGCAACGCAGTGCATTGTGTCTGGATCATTGTCTATCGTGGTCAGGTAGATGTATTACATCTTCCACTGCGCACTTCTGATACACCTTCCTGCCTGGCTACGGTAATTCTAGACATAATTTTGGTGCAGAGCTGTAGTTGAAATTTAGCCGCTGTTGCATTACTGAGTATAAACTCAGATTGGTATGAGCTTGTATCTTATCACCTTGTAGACAGTATTGTAGTGTTTGTCAGGTCAGTTATTGTCTAAAATACATAATATTTAATTGTATAAGTTGACCTAGATAATTTGAAACACATTGTCACATAACCTCAATCAGTAATTGTTGATTTGTATTGTTGAAAAATCTAACTTAAATTTGTTGTTGCATTAATAAGTCAGTTTGTTTGGATACATAACAGCTGTATGTATCAATAAATTTAGTAAATTTAGTTTATTGCATATATTCATAAACATAACAACCAACTTGACCTTGCCACTTGGGCGGGTCACATTAATAAACTTTGTTTTGTTATAATATAAAGATAATATTGTTAGGTAACACATATTCTGTGCTTACTTCCTATTGTATATCATAAATAACACAGTTAGTCTGTCTGTTGCAAATAATTAATTAATTAAGTTGAAGTTTCAACTTTATTAATTTGTTATAAGTTATAACTTTGATAACTTTAGTGTTTGTTTCAATATACTGAAACCTTTAATTTTGTTGGGCAGTAAATACCTGTCACTTGCCTGCACTTGCAAAGAATTAAGAAAAATTAAGTTTTGATTGTTAATTTTACTTAGCGCTTGTCCGGGCTCTTTTGAATTTTGATTATGTCAGCCATCAAGGACTTGCGTGCGGCTGCTGGTGCTATTGCATCAGATTTGCGCTGGTTTGCCTCGGCCAATGCTTTAGTGAACCGGCCTGATCGCCAGCAGGCCTTACTTCAGAGGTACGAGCGGATTGACGATCGCCTGGCAAGTGTGGAACAGCAATTCCGCACTTTCAGCACTTGCTGTCTTGAAGTGTCAATCAATGATTTCACCGCTGACCAGCGAAATAAGGTCAGCGAAGACTATGCCCAGGTCTTAGACCTGTATGATGCTGTCTCCAATACTGCGAGACAACTAGTTGCCGATAGGGAAGGGCAACCCGGCCTGAAGCAGGAGCTTCCTAGGTCAGCACCGGGGCTGGTGAGTAGGCTCCCTACTTTGGACCTCCCCCATTTTGATGGCTGCCTAGGAAGCTACCTGGGCTTCGTTAATTTGTTCGACAGCCTGGTCAATGATAGGGCTGACCTTCGGCCGGCACAAAAGTTGGCCTATTTAATGTCGGTTCTGGATGGGGAGGCTAAGGGCCTCATCCAGCACCTGCCCGTGTCTGACGAGGCGTACCAGACGGCTCGGGACCTAATTACCCGTAGGCATATTGAGCAGATTTTGGGTTTGCCGACGCTCACCCGGGTCTCTGGGTTGCGCACCCAACTGTTGAACCCGCTCTTGGTGGCCATCAATGCACTTAAGTGCCTTGACCTGCCCGTGGACCAATGGTCCTATCTATTGGTGCACATTGTGCTGAAGAAGCTGCCTGCCGACCTGAGGTCGCGTTTTGAACAGCGTTTTGGTGGGGATAGCGCGACCCATCTGCCCCCCTTTGCTGACCTGGAGAAGTTCCTGGAGGATGCCGGGTCTTGGACAACTCCGGTGGTGACACGCCGGCTAAGTCGCAGCCGCCCAAGGTCAAGGAGCAGGCTCGCGTTCACACCCGAGCCAATGTTGACCGGCGCCCTCCTCGCTTTGCGGTCACGCAGAGCCCAGCGGAGTGCTCCTACTGCAAGGTCACGAGGCACAGAACGGCCAATTGTAGGGCATTCTTGGACCTACATGTCGCCTCTCGTAGGCGCATCGCGAATGCCCGCCGCCTTTGCTTCTCTTGCTTGGGGTCCCACTACCAGCGAGACTGCCCAAACTCTCGCTCCTGTCCTCACTGTGGAGGACAGCATTTGGACATTCTCTGTATGAAAGCCAGAGAGGTTGGCCGCTTGTCCAACCAGCCGACGCCCCGCACGGGCGGGTGTTTTGAAGGTGGCAGCCGAGGCTCACCGGCGCGTAGCCGAGAGTCGCCTCGCTCAATTGATCGCCACTCGCCCCGCTTGGAGAACCGTAGCGTGCGCACGCCTCCTCTCTCTCGCGCACCTGAATGTGCTGTTCAGCGTCACCAGCACCATGACTGCTGCCCCAGGTATTCGCCTCCTTTGGCGGAGCGTCCCCGCCTTGACTCGCGCCCACCTCGTTTTGGGCGGGTGCGTCATTATGACCCCCCACAGATGGCGCGCGGATCGAGTCATCGCGCTTTTGAGGCCTTCAAGCCGCACCCCCATTTTGATTTGCCTGGTCCTGGCCAACGGTCGCCGCCCAGGCAACAATAGGTCATTGACTCCTGCCCTATAACGCCAACCTCCCCCATTGACACCGTTATCCTACCAACGGTTGCTGTTAGGGTCTGGGGACCCACGGGGACCTCTGTTGTTGTCCGTGCTATATTGGACACAGGTTCACAAGGTTGCATTGTTTCCACTTATTTGGTAGGGCAGGTTAATTTAAATATGGGTTCTTTTCCAAATTGTATACGGGGCATAGGGGACGTAGCCTCTAATGTTGAAGGGCAAGTTAAGGTTTTGTTTGGCCCTGTTGAATCTTCACACCCGAGGATTAGAACCTCGGCTATTGTGCTGAAGAATATTTTGGGCATGCATCCACAGAAACAGCTACCTGCTGCTGTGGTGAATTTGACATCGGGATTGGAACTGGCAGACCCCAAATTTGACACACCGGGACAAATCGACTTGTTGATTGGCTCTGATGTCCTCGGTGGAATTTTGATTGGTGGGAAACGGGTCTTGGTGCCAAATGGTTTGACTGCCATCCCGACCATATTTGGACTTGCTTTGATGGGACCTGTACCTAGGGACCCCCCTCCACCTGAACTTGATAATTTGTTGGCTGTAGGCTCTGCTCTCTCTGATGCGGTTCAGAGGTTTTGGGAAGTAGAGGAGCCCCCTCAAGTTGTCCGTTTGAATCCAGAACATGAGGAGTGCGAGCTGTTCTTCCAGAACAACACTGGTCGACTCCGTTCTGGTCGGATTATTACAAGGCTACCCTTCCTGTCTGTTCGGCCTCCGCTTGGTGAGTCACGACCTTTAGCCGAAAAGAGATTGTTGGCTATGGAGCGTCGCATGGGTCGTGATCCGGAGCTCAGACAGAAGTATATTGAGTTCATGAGAGAATATGAACAATTGGGACACATGTCAGTGTCAAATTTGGATTGGCGTTCGGTGGAGCATTACTTTCTCCCGCATCATGCGGTATTGAAGCAATCGACTGGCAAGCTGCGCACAGTTTTTGATGGTTCTGCGCAGACTTCAACAGGCGTATCCTTGAACCAGTGCTTGCATTCTGGTCCCAAGTTGGTCAAGGACCTTTGTGACGTCATCACCAGCTTCCGACGACATCAGGTTGTCTTTGTGGCCGGCATAAAAATGATGTTCAGGCAGACTATTATCCACCCTGATGACCGTCGCTTCCAGCTGATCCTTTGGAGAGAGTCTCCTCGCGATCCCATGGTCGTCTACGAGCTCAATACTAATACGTACGGGTTAAGGTCAAGCCCCTACTTGGCAATACGTTCTCTTTGGGAGCTCGCAGACCGCGAAGGCTTACGCTTCCCAAGAGCCTCCGCCGTCTTGAAAGACGATATTTACGTCGATGACATTTGCTCGGGCGCCTCCACAGCGGACGAGGCGATCCTCCTGCGGGACGAATTGATAGGTATTTTGGCCTCCGCTGGTTATGAGTTGCGCAAATGGATTTCCAACTCACCAGCGCTTTTGGAAGGCTTGCCAGAGGATCATCAGCAGGATCCACATTTGTTTGAGATTGTTGACAACCCCGCCATGATGGCTGTTCTCGGCGTTCAGTACAGACCAGTCCAAGACATCTTTACATATAACGTAGACTTGAAATTGCCGTGTTCTTGGACTAAACGTCTCGTATTGTCTACTGTCGCCAGAACCTTTGATCCGAACGGTTGGATCTGTCCAATTATATTTTGGGCAAAATGCTTCTTGCAGAAGCTTTGGACAGCAGGATTGACCTGGGACGAACCCCTACACGGCACTCTTGTTGAGGAATGGACCTCTTTTGTATCCTCGCTTCCTGCCGTCAATGAGATCTCCTTGCCTCGTCCCATCCTTCCTCCCGGGAAGTACAAGGCCACCCTTCACGGGTTTTGTGACGCCTCGGAACGTGGTCACGCGGCCGTGGTGTACTTGCGCACAGTCAGTGCCTCAGGTCAGGTGAGGGTTTCCCTGATCATGGCGAAGAGCAAGGTTGCACCCCTTCGTACATCTTTGACCATTCCGAAATTGGAGCTCTCGGGAGCAGCCCTACTTGTACGCTTGTTGAACCACGTGTCCAGTACCTTGGGTAAAAGCATTTGCATTAATGGGACCTACGCCTGGACAGACAGCCAAATTGTTCTTTGTTGGTTGAAGGCTTCTGTCCACACTTTGGAGGTATTTGTTGCTAATCGCGTTTCCCAAATCCAGAAATCCGAAGTCAAACTTGTTTGGAGACACGTGCCAGGTGAGCTCAACCCCGCTGATTGTGCCTCGCGCGGATGCTTGACGCCTAGTTTGATAGGTCATTCGCTGTGGTGGGGTCCGGAATGGTTGAGTCGACCAGAAATTGATGGGCCTCGAACGCCAGTTTTGAATACTTCTAATTTGCCGGGTCTACGAACACTCGCTCTTGAGAAGGTGGAATGCGCCTTCGACCCCGATTTTTTGTTGAATCGTTACAGCTCCCTCGACAAGTTGTTAGGTGTCACTGCTTGGATAAAGCGTTTTGTTTTTAATTTTAGGCACCCACAACAGAAACGACTGACACCGTTTCTCTCACCACAGGAACGACAGGAGTCCCTCACCTTTTGGGTTCGTTCTGTGCAATTGGCGCATTTTGAAAAGGAGATTGCTATCCTTAAATCAGGGAGATCGAAATTGTCGGGAGCTGTCTCTAAATTGAACCCCTTTTTGGACGATACGGGTCTCTTGCGCGTTGGAGGGCGTCTCAAGAACGCCAACCTCCCTTACGGGGCTCGTCACCCCCTTTTGTTACCTAAGGACGGTCATTTGGTACGCTTGTTGGTAACTGACCGTCACCTTAAAAATTCGCATGCTGGTTGTAATGCTTTGTTGGCCATTTTGCAACGCGAGTTTTGGATTTTGTCTGCCCGAAGAATTATTCGGAGTGTAGTCTTTCGCTGCATCCCTTGCTATAAGCTCAAGGCTTCTACCATGCAGCCCTTGATGGGAGACTTACCGGCAGATCGCGTAACTGAGAGCAGGACGTTTGACGGTGTTGGCACGGACTTCGCAGGTCCCTTTTTGGTGAAAACGTCGACACTTCGAAACAGCAAGACTGTTAAGGCCTACTTGTGTGTTTTTGTTTGTCTCTCCACAAAGGCCGTACACTTAGAACTGGTCTCCTCGCTTACGACCGAGGCGTTTGTAGCCACATTTGACAGATTTGTATCCCGCAGAGGGATGCCTTCCTTGATCCGTTCTGACTGCGGCACTAACTTCAAGGGCACCTATAATTATTTGAATGATGTTGTTAATTTCCTTGAAACCAACAAAGCTGATATAGGTGATAGGCTTGCCCGACGTGGGATAAATTGGTTGTTTTCCCCACCAAATTGTCCACACTGGGGTGGTATATTTGAGGCCGCCGTAAAATCGGCCAAAACACACTTGCGCAGGACAATCGGTGAGTCTGTCCTTACATTTGAGGAACTCGCAACTGTGTTTTGTAAGATTGAGGCCGTTTTGAACTCTCGGCCATTGTGCCCGATCTCCTCAGATCCGAATGATTTGGAGGCCCTTACGCCGGGCCATTTTTTGATTGGTCGCCCACTTGTCGCCTTGCCTGAGTACCCCTACATTGATACGAGACCTGGTCGTCTCTCGCGCTTTGAATTGGTACGCCAGATTACTCAGAGCTTTTGGAAACGCTGGAATTTGGAATATTTGCACATACTCCAGCAACGCGTTAAGTGGACCGACAAGACCGATCCACCCAAGATTGGTGACCTCGTTTTGATCAAGGAGGCTAACCTTCCGCCACTCAGATGGCGCAGGGGGCGCATCCTTCGTTTGGTAACTGGGGCTGATGGAGTTCCCCGATTTGCTGAGGTCTTGGTGGACGGTTCGATTCTGAGGAGAGCGGTTGCAACATTGTCACGTCTACCAACCGATTAGCGGACCGGTAGGCCGGTCCGGGGCGGGTGGATGTTTGAAATAGAATTAGTTTTTATTATAAGTCAAATCGATTAGATCGATTGAGTAACATTTTGTTTAGTCTATTGAAAATTTCTGACAATGGTCACACTGAACTGTCACTTCCGTTCGCTTCCTTGAAAAATTACCACGTTGTCGTCTCGTACGTAAAATATCGCCTTTTGAATTAACGCGAATTGAATTAAATTGAGTAAACCGCTTTGAACGCCGCCTGATCTAGTGCTGGCAACGGTAAATTGATTGTGAACTATTGATTGATATTTGTGAAAATTGTGAATCTGGTATCGACTTCCACGTGCCAACGTGTCCTGAAAACGTCGCGTTTGAAGCTTAATAGCTAAGTATAAGATACTTCATTCATTTATTTTGGCCAATATACTTGTATGAATGTGTCTAATTTAGCTCAAGCCTGACATCAGCAAGGATAGCGGGTAAGTGAAACACAATATTGATATTGATTGATTTCAATTCATCGCTGTGCAACGCAGTGCATTGTGTCTGGATCATTGTCTATCGTGGTCAGGTAGATGTATTACATCTTCCACTGCGCACTTCTGATACACCTTCCTGCCTGGCTACGGTAATTCTAGACACCAAGTTTTTACATGTAGCGTCAAATTGGGCGGCTTTCATTAGACAGCGCCCATTTATTTGGAGAACTTCACTCCGAACCGTGGCGGTCGCGTGTTCTGTGCGTAGTACTATTTTATTGTAGAAAGATTTGCATAATTTATGGACACCTGCCTTTTTAGATGTTCAAGAGGCATGTAATTTTCATGACAACATTTAAATCGAGTGTATTAGACACCGGCCATTGTGAAAATACGAAATAAAATAAAACTTACTTTGATAGTTAGTAGGTATCTCTGGGTCAAACATTAAAACATGATTTTAAACTATTTTTTTTGGATATATATTGATTTTGTCGGGAAATTACATGATTTCTTTAACAATTCTAAAGCCATATTTTTAAAATAGGTATAGCTTATAGGTAAACTTAAAAAATCATTTATGCTCACATGTATAGCTCAATATGTGTGACGGCAACATTTAATTACAAGCAACAAAATAGGTTACATTGTATCGCAAATATTCAAGCGATGAAATCATAACAATTAATGCGAATGGTTCTAAATATTTACTTCCAAATCAACTTTTGTTGAAAATTGTATTAGCTGGCGTCATGACTAACGAGATATGCGAGTTATCGATGATCAATCGAGAGCAGCGATAGCTGAGTGGAGAGACCGACAGACTGCTACGCAGAGGGTCTCGGGTTCGGATCCACGGCACGCACCAATGACTTTTCGAAGTTAAGTGCGTATTAAATTGTTAATTATCGCTTGTTAATCGGTGAAGGAAAACATCGCGAGGAAACCTGCATGTCTGAGAGTTCTCCATAATGTTCTTAAAAGACATATTGTGAAGTCTGCCAACCCGCACTTGGCCAGCGTGGTGGACTATGGCGTTACCCTTCTCATAATTAGAAGAGGCCCGTGCCCAGCAGTGGGACAGTAGAAAGGGCTGATGATGATGATGATGATCAATCATTCATCATCATCTGTAAGCTGAGGATGTTTCTAATAACTGTGAATTAATCAGATCATTTCATTTAATTCTAATTAATACTGAATGTGTAGCATATGATGTGTGGGTGTGTGAGGCTTCATAAATAATCTCTATTTTGCTACAATGTTTGACTGGCGTGTTGGTCTACAGGGTAGTGAGGCTGATGGCTAAGCTGGCAGTTATGGGTTCGATTCCCACCAAGGACAAATTTGTGTCATGAGCACTAACTAGGATTATTTTATCTGTGTCTGTTCAACCAGTTCTAAACAGTTTTTACCACTTCGCCATACGTTCAGTTCCACAAAAAACACTTTCGTTTAAAAATCTTAGCTTATAACAGCGATCACTTGGATCTATGGTCATGTCATTGCATCCTTTAGTACATATTACGCATACATGATATGTATGCTGTTTTATGCATCACAATAAACAAACTATATGTCATAATACCAGAAGTTACAACAACATTCCTAATGTAGAAACTGAAGAACTTATTAACTCAAAAAAATAGAACGTATAATACAAAAAATGTACTCCAAGACGTTTGCATTAAAACGTGAAATAAGTTCATTCAGCTCTCCGGTTTTATTTATTTTGAGTACCTAATAACAAAACGCTTATAATGTTCATGTCAGAGCTTCATGTATTTCTGTTTGTTAAGAATGAAACACAATGAAAACAGTATTTATTCTGAAAATGATAAATCCTAAACCAAAGTATTCCTAAAAGTAATGTTTTGGTCACTTCTCCAAAGTTTGAAATTCTCTCACTCGCGTTTAAAATTGACATCTAAGTAATATTCTCTATGTTCACTAGAATAACTCCACATAGAATTGGTCTATCAATCTAATAGTGAAGTTGATTGCTACCCCGGACATAGGTTACATCCTCTCCCAATACAAATCTTAGTACCTATTAACACGATGAATTTCATCATTTGAAAAGTTGCCCTGGTGAAGTCGTCTACCTCGTACAGGAACAGATGGATTTGTAAATTGTTCCAAAACTTAATCGTAATTATATTGGCGAAGCAAAACACGTTGCGCATCAGTTGACGCATCTCAGACCTTAGCATATACATACATGATAGACACAATATAATGTGTATATTTTTGCAACACTTGCGTTTTGTGATGGCACATTGTTGAGAATGAACGTCGAGTCTTCCCTTCTGCTTGTGACAATTATAACTGAGCGGTGTACACTTGTTTCATAATAATTGACACGACCCGACAGTGAAGAAAGGCTGATGTTTTATTTCCGACTCAAAGGCGTTCTGTAGGTGACGTGATATTGTAATATACTTTTTTTGTATTTATAAATAATCGCCGGCTTGGATTACTTGGTACTTAAAATATGAAAACAGATTTGTATTTGATTATGAGATAAATTCTCCCAATGTAAGGCATGAAATGGCCAAAAAAATATTGCATGTTAGCAAAGTATATGATAGGTATTATTATTTGCCTTCAATGACATAAATAAAAGTTATCATTGCGTAAATTGTATTTAAGAACCTAACAAAATATTAAACAACTATTCAATAAACATTGAATTTCTCGATTGAATCATTACCATTGATTGATATATTCATAGCATCTCGCGAGTCTAAAAGCGTCAGCATACGTAACTATGCGAGCGCTACGAATTCCTTAGCGTTTCAGGTAGTCTCTGAGAACCGCCTACGAGTGTGCTACATCGCTACGCGGCTGCCTTATGTCAAGTCAGGTAATAAACGCGTGATTAGTTTCATCGGGGCATGTTACACTTGTTAATATTATCATGATCCTAGTATCGCGATATCACAAGTATTGACATGGGCTATTATATTATCAATAATATCATCATCAGTATGCGTTTGAAACTACTAGAGAAAGTAGTGTTTAGTGCAAGATTTAATTTGAACCAATTTTAAAAAGAACATGAATTCTAAAAGGAAAGCTGCTATAGCAATAATACTCGCATGCGCATTAAAACTAAGCGCAAAAAGAGGAAGTGTTGTGTAAAAGACTGGATTTCAAAACGAAATCAATATACACATTTACTAACAGACTACAGTTAGCCGTGTGGTTGACGGCATAGAATACAAGTGTCACCATCTCATATGTTCCCGTCGTGGGTGTCGTAAGAGGCAACTAAGGGATAACACGATGCAAATACCATCTTTGCGTAGAGACGGAAAACTCGACATCAAACCCTATACGACTGCCTCGTTGGTCTCGCGGCATAAATGTGCGCGTGGGATCGGGACCGATTCCGGGTCCCGGGTTCGATTCCTGGGTCGGGCAGTGTTATTGGGTTTTTCTGTCACGAAATTTTCAGTAACAGCACGGCGTCTGGAAATGTGCCTGGTACGGCAATACGACCCTATTGCCGTACCAGGCACATTTCCAGACGCCGTGCTGTTACGTGGGACTTATTACGTGGGACTAAAGTATATCTGGCGAAAAGTGGGTGTATAAATACACCTCTGCCTACCTCTTCGAGGTTATAGGCGTGAGACTATGTATGTTTGTATACTAACAGAAACAACAACAACAACTTGCCGAGGTCTTAATTTTTTTTAATTTTATTTAATTAATTTTTATCTTTTGGGTTCCACAAGGACATGTTTCATAAAGAAGAATTAATTCCTCCAGATCATTTTTACCTCCTGCATCAACGATGGAGCGTAATTCGTCATCGTCACTTTGACGAAGGACATAAGAATCGTCACAACTTTGACTTCGTTCCGCCATTGCAGCGATACTGAGTTACTGACAGAAAAATATCTCGATGCGCTTACATTTCAATAATATTGAAGCCCCGCGGCCCCCTGAGTATCGCGGATTTCAAGATGTTTGAATAATTTGTGATATTATCACGATACCGCGATACAGCCTATTACACCATCAATATTACCATGGTATCGTGATATTATTGACAATGTAACATGCCCCATTGAGAATGTCTACGTCTATGTGGCATTAACTAAATGTAACGGAATTTAAATGCTCGACTATTTCAATTTAGTAAACATCTCCTCAAGGTGCAAAACTAAAATTAGGTTCTAAGATTACAATACGATTCCATTCCGATTTAAACAATTGTAATTCCTAACAATTTTGTTGAAATGATGATACAGTATGTGTTCATGAAACCATATAAGATGATACCAAATTAAAGAGATGTAATTGTATAATACGTAACTATTGCTAGGCGAAATACGACCCAAATTAAACACATCAGCAGTTGATATTTATCTGTCATCTCTTCGGTGCCATGCCAGTCAGTTGCGAATGTCAGCATCAGGTACTGACAAATATTTTTTTTTATTACTAAGTACATACATAGTGCGGTTCAAGATGAAAAACAGCAATATTATCATCATGCTGCAGCGCTATCCCGGTTTCATCCAAGGGGTTTCTTCTAGAGTAGAGCCTTGCTTAATTTCAGTACGAATGACTGGGGAAGGAGGTACTACCCTCTCACTGAATATTGATGTAAAGTAACAATATCTGTACTTTTCGTTCAGTGAGTGAGAGTGCCGGACATCCTCTTTTACTTCTCCCTCCGCTCCTTCTTCTGTCCCTTTTTCCATCCAGGTCGGTAACCCACTTGTTAGTCCTCTGGGGTTGAAGGTTTCCATGGTTTAGGCGGTAAACGCTTATCATCAGGTAGCCCAAATGCTGACTTGCTACCTATCCCATAAACAAATTGAATCCGTGTAGTTGTCTAACCAGACTCGAAAGAATATTGGTTTTTCCATTGAGTGACTGATATTCCAGATTGATTGATATTCCAGAATGATATAAAAAAATCTTCGTGACAGACGGGATCGGCGGTTTAACGTGCTCTCCAAGACCCGTCGCTGTCTTATACACAATGTACGTACTACATGCAAATCGATCACTATACATTATACACAAACAGTAAACCTATCCAAATATATTCAGCAAGCGACGCAGATATAAACATCTCATTGACATTCCACATCGGCCGCTCCATGTACCTCGGGCGCCGCGCTTTATTCTACATACACTAAAACAATAGCATATATATATATAGCATAGCCAAACGTTTCGACGCGATATCGGCCAGCAATGAGCCGCGCACAACAACATCAACGCAGATAAATATATTTTATCAAAATGTACGGGGGTTGAAAACCAAACTTCGCGTATGGTATCCCAGCTTATTGGTTTCTGAGCATTTACTTGTTGCTGCGACGGAGACCTTCTTGGATGGCTCAGTGGGCGACGCCGAGATCGTATGATTGGAGCTTGCTCCGCCGCGACCGCGCCACCCGCGGTGGCGGAGTCCTGCTTGCTGCGCGACCGGGCGTCACCATGCGACGCCGACCAGAGCTTGAATCGGAGCTCGGAGAAGATCTATGGGCATGTATCACTCACCGAGGTACCTCTCTTATTGTATGTGTAGTTTATATTAAGCCAAGTGCCAATGACGCCATCTATATGAATGTGTTTTGCAAAATTGAATCTTTTGTATCTCAATCTAATTGTACTTTTTTAATTACTGGTGACCTAAATATGGAAAGTGCTTCTAACAATATTAAAAATTATTATTGTTATTTTTTAATCTATTGTAATCTAACTGAACATAATAACATCGTTAATTCTCATGGAAGTATTCTCGATGTCGTGTTGGCGCGAGAGTGCATTGGGTCGCGGTCGCCATATGTGTGCGTGTGCGAGGGTGAAGGGTTCGTACCGATCGACC
Source organism: Euclidia mi (assembly GCA_944739405.2). NCBI lineage: Eukaryota > Metazoa > Arthropoda > Insecta > Lepidoptera > Erebidae > Euclidia > Euclidia mi. The sequence continues at coordinate 522,294 of OX123198.2, read as the reverse complement.
AACTGTACCATCCAGGGCTCGAGATAACGCTAAGTCTTCGATCGCACACTGACAAAACGACCGAATTTCTACAACCGAGTAATATTGCAGTATCACACGATTGGAATTTAAATAAAATAGATATCGTATTATTTAGTTCATTGCTTGAGGAAATTTCTTGGCAACCTGTCCTCGAGAGCGATGATGTATATTCTGCAACTGACGCTTTCTATAAGTTAATTTACAAATTATTTGATCTTTGTGTTCCTAGAAGAAATAGGCGTGCTAAAAAGTGCAAAAGACATCCCGTATGGTTTGATGCTAATATTATTAAAGATATCAGTTTGAAATCTAAACTGCACAAGACCTGGTTGAAGTCCAGATGTATAAATACCTATAGATTATTCTCGGACATCCATGCTAGCCTAAAGACTCGTATAACTGCCGCATACAAAGCTCATATGATAGCCATTGAAGAAAATTTGCAAAACAATCCACAAGGTTTCTGGGCTCATGTACATAGCCTTAAATCTAAGGGTGGTTTTGAGCCTAGTGTCACCTACAAAGACACTGTGTGTGTAGGCGTGGGAGCAGCTGAAGCATTCGCTAATTATTTTTCTAGTGTATTCCTAAGTGATCTGCCTACACTTGACTGCAAGACATGCGTCGAGTACGGTGTGCATGGCGGTTATGTTTCCATACCTACTTTGTCACTTCGAGATATAGATCGCGGCATAAACAAATTAAAATCGAGTAGCTCGATTGGGCCAGATAATGTACCTACTTTTTTACTCAAAACTTATAAGAAACACTTCATTCTTCCACTTGGTCATATTTTTAACCTCTCACTTAAACATGGCAAATACCCTACCCAATGGAAAATTTCCAGAGTTACCCCAATCCCTAAGAATGTTAATAAGATATTAGTAGATGAATACCGTCCTATAGCAATCTTGTGTGCTCCTGCAAAAGTATTTGAATATATACTGCATACAGAAATATACAGACAGGTAAAACAGTTAATCGGTGATGAACAGCACGGTTTCAGGCCAGGTCGCTCTGTCAATACAAATTTATTATGTTTAGTTGATTACATCTCTGGTGCGATGGATCGTAGGCTACAGGTTGATGTAATTTATTTTGATTTTCAAAAGGCGTTCGATAAAATTGATAATGACATACTACTGCATAAATTATCGGCCATCGGATTTACACCGAATCTACTTGCCTTCTTCGCTGATTATATGAGAGATAGACTTCAGTACGTAAAACATGGCATCTATGAATCACAACCATATCACACTCGATCCGGTGTTAGCCAAGGCTCAGTTCTTGGCCCTCTTCTTTTCCTAATTATGATCTATGATCTTCCGAAAGTGGTGTGTGCCGCTAACTGTCTTTTATACGCAGACGACCTTAAACTATTTCTCGAAATTAGTTCCCCTAGCGACTGCATTCGTTTGCAAAATGATATTGAACTAATTCATAAATGGAGTATCGCCAACAAAATGTTATTTAATGTAAATAAATGTAATGTAATGACCTTCTCCCGTAAAAGAAAACCAATTGTTTGCGATTATACACTGAATAACTTATCCATAAATAGATCACACCATGTTAAAGACCTAGGAGTAACTTTTGATACCGGTTTAACCTTTCACGAGCATGTATCTGATCTCGCTAAAATAACCTACAGTCGGTTAGGCTTTGTACTACGCAATGTCAAGGACTTTGCCAACCCGCAAGTTATTAGAATACTTTATAACACCTTAGTTAGAAGCAAGCTCGAATCCAGCGCATGTGTTTGGAACCCGCATCAAATCAAGTACACGCAGATGCTTGAAAAAGTACAAAAGGCCTTTTTAAGGTCGCTTTACAAAATGTGCTATGGATACTATCCATTTCTATATCCGACAAAATTCCTTCTCGGTCAGCTTGGATATAACTCGTTAGAAGTGAGAAGAACTTTAGATCAGCTTACTATCTGCTGCAAGGTGCTAAGAGGCTCTGTTGACTCACTTCAGCTACACAATTTGTTATGCACGTTCTTTGTGCCAGATGAACCTGGAGTGTCGCCAAACAAGCGTGGTCGGCCACACAACCTCTTCCACGTGTATCCCAGTCGTACTGTGGCAAGATCTAAGTCACCGCTAGTCCGTGCGCGCCATCACCTCAATGCACTTCTCGCTGCCAACACAGACTGTGATATTTTGGTAACTGGACATCTATTGTGACTGTCTTCCAGCGGTATTGTGAGAACATAATCGACCAATGGGACAGATGTAAAAGGAATGACATCCATGATGTAGACATAATGGAATTTTAATTACTTCTTACTTACTTACTTTTATTTATTTTTACTCTCGGTGTTGATTTATTATTACTTTTCTATTTTGGTCTGTATTGTATCACGTGTTTGTGTTTTGTTTGTATTAATTATGTATATGATTTGTGTTTGTTTGTATATACTTGTGAGATATTTGTAAGTGGTGTACGCCGTTTTTATCTCAATAAATAAATAAAATAAAATAAAAATAAACCTCTAAACATAAAGTATGGAAATCTTGAAGAGCTCGTGTTCCTTATTATACGTGAGATGGAAGTTTTATTTATTTATTTATTTATTTATTATATACATACATACGTCTACCATTACAGATATCTTAACCTAATGCGACAAACGTAGGACAAAGAAATATAAAAAACCATTAATGTAATAATCAAATATTTGAACTTGTTACACAATACGTTATCCTGATGAAATCGCTCAGTGGACATGCAAATAAGTCTATACGCTCAGCTACTAAATTCAACGTGCGTAACGCACGCGTTAATGGTGTCTGTTGTAGGAGGTTAGTACGCGCGCACGGTACCACCAACAGCCGCGGTCTCCGTCGTCGCCGCACATAATCGTTAGGTACACACAGGGTTAGCTGAGATAACATGGCCGCGTGTTGTGTTCTACCACGAAGCACTTCAACTACCGGGTCAAATTGTAGCCTATACGTAGCGCTATAAAGTCCTCTACCTTGCAGTGAAAGTCTCGTTTGAATCGGTTCAGCCGTTCCAGAGATTACCCCGGACAAAGAGAAAGACAGACAGACAGACAGACAAAAATGTTACAAAGGGTTGTTTTGGACTTAGAATCGTGTAACTAACTATATGCACTTGAAAATCCATAGTTATTTTGAAATCACAGACAGACACTTCAATTTTATTTATATGTATAGATGAGTAGAAGAAGTAAAGACTTGTTATCGCGACAACAGCGCCAACTACCGGGTCAAATTGTAGCCTATATGTAGCGCTATAAAGTCCTCTACCTTGCAGTGAAAGTCTCATTTGAATCGTTTCAGCCGTTCCAGAGATTACCCCGGACAAACAGAAAGACAGACAGACAGACAGACAGACAAAAATGTTACAAAGGGTTGTTTTGGACTTAGAATCGTGTAACTAACTATATGCACTTGAAAAAACATAGTTATTTTGAAATCACAGACAGACACTTCAATTTTATTTATATGTATGTATAGATGTATAGATGAGTAGAAGAAGTAAAGACTTGTTATCGCGACAACAACGCCAACTACCGGGTCAAATTGTAGCCTATATGTACTCGTAGCGCTATAAAGTCCTCTACCTTGCAGTGAAAGTCTCATTTGAATCGTTTCAGCGGTTCCAGAGATTACCCCGGACAAACAGCAAGACAGACAGACAGACAGACAAAAATGTTACAAAGGGTTGTTTTGGACTTAGAATCGTGTAACTAACTATATGCACTTGAAAATCCATAGTTATTTTGAAATCACAGACAGACACTTCAATTTTATTTATATGTATAGATGTAAAGATGAGTAGAAGAAGTAAAGACTTGTTATCGCAACAACAGCGCCAACTACCGGGTCAAATTATAGCATATATGTAGCGCTATAAAGTCTTCTACCTTGCAGTGAAAGTCTCATTTGAATCGTTTCAGCGGTTCCAGAGATTACCCCGGACAAACAGAAAGACAGACAGACAGACAGACAGACAGACAAAAATGTTACAAAGGGTTGTTTTGGGCTTAGAATCGTGTAACTAACTATATGCACTTGAAAATCCATAGTTATTTTGAAATCACAGACAGACACTTCAATTTTATTTATATGTATAGATGAGTAGAAGAAGTAAAGACTTGTTATCGCGACAACAGCGCCAACTACCGGGTCAAATTGTAGCCTATATGTAGCGCTATAAAGTCCTCTACCTTGCAGTGAAAGTCTCATTTGAATCGTTTCAGCCGTTCCAGAGATTACCCCGGACAAACAGAAAGACAGACAGACAGACAGACAGACAGACAGACAAAAATGTTACAAAGGGTTGTTTTGGACTTAGAATCGTGTAACTAACTATATGCACTTGAAAAAACATAGTTATTTTGAAATCACAGACAGACACTTCAATTTTATTTATATGTATAGATGAGTAGAAGAAGTAAAGACTTGTTATCGCGACAACAACGCCAACTACCGGGTCAAATTGTAGCCTATATGTACTCGTAGCGCTATAAAGTCCTCTACCTTGCAGTGAAAGTCTCATTTGAATCGTTTCAGCGGTTCCAGAGATTACCCCGGACAAACAGCAAGACAGACAGACAGACAGACAGACAAAAATGTTACAAAGGGTTGTTATGGACTTAGAATCGTGTAACTAACTATATGCACTTGAAAATCCATAGTTATTTTGAAATCACAGACAGACACTTCAATTTTATTTATATGTATAGATGTAAAGATGAGTAGAAGAAGTAAAGACTTGTTATCGCAACAACAGCGCCAACTACCGGGTCAAATTATAGCATATATGTAGCGCTATAAAGTCTTCTACCTTGCAGTGAAAGTCTCATTTGAATCGTTTCAGCGGTTCCAGAGATTACCCCGGACAAACAGACAGACAGACAGACAAAAATGTTACAAAGGGTTGTTTTGGACTTAGAGTTGTGTAACTAACTATATGCACTTGAAAATCCATAGTTATTTTGAAATCACAGATAGACACTTCAATTTTATTTATATGTATAGATATGTTGCCGAAAGTACAAGTCAGTAGTGAAAAATATGCCTAAATCCGTCACCTCTGTGACACGCTGCTGCGGTAAACCTTCCATGTTGTACTGGTAGTGTTGCGAGCTCCGCGAACGAGTGAATGATGCCACCGAGCATTTAGCTATGTTAAAATATAATTTATTATTTTGGCTCCATTGAACAACACTATGTAAATTCTGCTGTAGTATTTCGCAGGCCGCAATATCCTTCACGACTACAGACAGTTTGAGGTCGTCGGCAAATAGCAGGCAAGTTGATCTAACTACTTTTGGTAAGTCATTCACCATAAGAATGAACAATAAAGGTCCCAAATTACTGCCCTGATTGACACCTGATCTCGTATAGTAGGGTTCAGAATAGTGTCCTCCACAATCAACGTACTGACGTCTGTCTCGTAGGTAGCTAGCGAAAAATTTCAGCGCATGAAGCGTGCAGCCTATATTCGCTAGTTTTGAGAGAAGGACGTCGTGGTCGACTGTGTCGAACGCCTTTCGGAAGTCGAGGTAGGCCACATCCACCTGCAATCCAGCGTCAACTGCTGGCACTAGTTGTGTCATCAGCTGTAACAAGTTTCCTGTCGTACCGTGCCCCGGCCGAAAACCGTGCTGTGCGTCAGATAAATAGGCACATAGTTGCGAAAATATGCTGTCGTGGATAGCCATCTCGAATACCTTGGCTGTAGCACTCAATACCGCTATAGGCCTATAGTCACTGGCATTCGTACCTTCTTGAACTTTGGGTTCTGCGGCTAAATGGTTCTGTACACGATCCCTATAGTAGTCATGAGCTCGCGCTGTCGCGGATTTCGCTCTAGCCCTACAGCGAGCAAATGCCTTGTAATCTGAGTCTGATTTGCTAGCTTTGTATTTTTGTGCAAATTGTATTTTAATCTAATTTCTCTTATAAGATCAGATGTATACCATTCAGGATATATATATCTACTGTTTATATTCTGATGTTTCTTATGGGGTACGCAACTGTCGAAAATTGTAGTCAACTTATTATAAAAGTAGTCTAAAGCTACGTCAGGGTCTTCTAAACTGTATATATCGTTCCAATCTATTGTTTTTATTGAGCAATATAATTTATAAAAATCTGTTTTACGAAAATTCCATTGCTTGTACGGCGTATGGGAGGGCGATTCCGGAGCCGTGTGTACGGCGGGAGTGGATGGTAGAGCGCGCGGCGTGAGGGCGATCGCGACCGCGAGCGGCGGGTGATACGCGTCCACGGGCTGCAGCCCCTCGTCCGCTGCGCACACGGTTACGCCGCTGCGCCCGCTCAACACCAGATCTAATTGTCGATCGTTACAGTTAGGTACCATGTTACACTGAGCGACTTCACAGAATGCAAGGAAATATTCAAAATAATTGCATATATTAATATTGCACGAATACAAATTTATATCACCTAATATAAGTATACTATGCCCATACTTTACACACATAAATTCTCTAATAAATTAAACATTACCATGTATTCAGTCTCATCAGCCTTTGGTGGTATATACACAACACAACACATAAATAAGAACCGACTTTGTTTGTAAACATTAGCACAAATTATTTCGAATTGTCTGCTGTCAATATCAATATTACTGTGGCCACTAAAAGTACGCCACCCTGCTTGCGGCCGTCTGCTCGATCACATCGCAATATCGAGTAACCGGGTAGTGTGATTTCCGAATCGTTGATCGACTCGTTACATCCTGTTTCCGTGATGGCAAATAGATCAGAACCAGATGATTCCAATAGATCTAGAAAAATCGACGTCTTGGTCCTGAGTCCTCTAACATTTTGATATAAAATGTTTAAATCATTATTGCGTTGATTGTTATTTGTTTGCCGGCAGTGGTCGGCGAAACCAAATCCATTCGCTATATTCGACGTTTAATGGCCAAATTGCCCGATTACATAATTTTTCAAAGTTGTCTTCTGTTACACCAATTTTAAAGGACGCGTAATTTCTTTCCGTTTTCGGTTTGATTTTTTCTATAGTCAGCTCAATACTATTATCTGCCAATACATTCGATAAGTATTCTTTAAGGTTCTCATCGGTAGTACTTTTATCTAGTCTCCAGACGTGAAGATATTTTTTTGCATTCCACAGCTTTTATCAATACAGTCGACCTGTTCCCACCCTTTTTGTTGTTCGTTTTAACGTGTTTCCATTTGTTAGTATTACTATCAACCGTGTTCTTAATCGCTGTAGTTCTGGCCACAGCCGCGTAGGTAATATTCGGTCCCGGCATAGGTGCAGACGGCGGCGATTCAGATAGCAACGGCGGAGCGGGCGTTTTCAGTGGTAGCGGGTTTGAATTATTTTGTACTGTGGTGTCCAAACTGCTATTAATTAGTTCTAGTGTAGTACTGTTTCTCTCCGTTTTCAGCATTGTAATTTCTTCCTCTAAACGAAGACACTTTATATTAGCCTCGCTTAGGTCCCGTTTTAACTTGCTGTTTTCTAAAAATATGTCTGAGACAGATGTCTTAATTGCCCGTAATAATTTGGATTCTAATGCACTCATCTTTGACGTTATAAGTTCTTTCATAATTTCGATAATGCTCGCCGAGTCATCCATAGAATTCGTTATTATTGCCGCACCGATTTCCTCGCAACATTGGTCAGTTTCCTCCTTGTCCAGTGTACCAGATCTGGGGCGGATTCCACGTACTGGAGTATCATCCGTTACTCTTGCACGCTGAGACATTTTTGAGCAGGTGTCACATATGAAGGTATTGTTACGAGCTGGGGTTCGTGATAAATTATATACACTATGCCAGAAAAACTGCACTTTATTCACTAACACAATAACACTACATACACACACTTAATTTTCACTTCACTAATAAACACACTATTCACACCACTAGAACAACACTAAACACTTTCGACTTATTTCTCCTTCGCTTGATGTTGATCGCTTTCCGTATTCAATTGAACTGTCCGGTCCGTTCGCTCCCGCTCTATTTATACTGGCCGGATAACATCACTAGGCTTTTCGAGACGACTCACGATATTTCTGGAAACGTGTAAGGTGTTTCTAGAATTGCGTAAATGTTCTATTTACACCTACGCCATCTATTAGAGGATAGATGAAACAGCCTAAAACAACCGATACATCTAATCTCATGTAGTTCTCCCATTCACTGATAGATGGCGTTATTTTCAATTCGTAACACGGCCTCCCTCTTAAACGTGTTCGTCTCGAACATCGTTAGACCCATAGTAACGAGCCAACCGGTCCACATGAACTATCTTCGGTGCACCTCGCGACCCCTTCTGGATTCGATAGGTGACGTCGTTCATCCTGGTAATTATGCGATATGGCCCGTCCCATCTGGCTTGTAACTTAGGCGATTTTCCTTTGCTTCGTACTGGGTTATAAAGCCACACCAATGACCCCTCATCGAAGCCCTTGTTGTTCGCCCTCCGGTCGCAGCGAGTCCTCATCCTCCCAGACATCCGCCGTCCCGACTCCCATGGAGCTCCTACATTGCACACCTTGAATGCACCTCTGCTACGAGTGTGTGGCCTCTTGACAGCCGCACAACTTGTGCATTTGCGGCACCAATCCTCGACGTCGTTCCGACAGTGGAGCCAATAAAACCGCTCTCGGACCTTAGTAAGCGTCTTCTTAACACCCATGTGACCTCCCGAAGCACCATTGTGATAGAGCTGCAGTACTTCCGGCACCTTAGTCTTGGGCACTACCATTTGCAGATGGAATTGGTTACCTCGAGCGTTTTCCCATTTGCGGCACAGAACTCCATCCTGGACAACCAAGCTTGCCCACTGTGCCCAATAACCTTTGGTGACAGGGCTCATTGCTGCGATATCACTCCATTTGGGCCTAGGAGCGCCTGATTTCTTCCATTCGAGAATCGACTGTACGTCCTTGTCTTCTTGCTGAGCACTCTGCAAAGCTTCTTTCCATCCGTCACTCAAGTCCGTCTTCAACGTCCTCACTAACGCTGCCTGCTTCGCTTCCTGTCGGGCACAATGTTTGCGTTGGTCGGGGTAAGGCCTACACGTCAGAGCATCTGCGCTACGTTGCTCTCGCCGCCAGACAGGCACATCAGGCGACCCCTTTGGTGGAGACAGGGTGTCACTGTGCCGCTTACGCTTTGGGCAGCTCAAGCGGATATGGCCTCTTTCCCCGCAGTTGTAGCACCGAGGTGAAGAAACAACTTCCCTGATACGGTAAGTTCGATCCTCGTGACGTGCTGCTTCCACCTCCAGAGCGTAGGCTAAGGCTTCCTTGACGGCCTTGAAGTGCCTAAGTCTTACCGCTGCTCTAACCTCCAGGTCACGGATTCCATCGGTAAATACCTGGACGAGGTTCTCATCTATCAGCGCCGGCAACGACTGGTATGCCTTCCTGACCAGCCTTTCCACCTCCAGAGCCCACTGCTGCAGAGTTTCTCCGGTGCGTTGTGTCCTGTCCTTCAGCTGAGCACGATATACATGTTCGAGGTGCGCGTCTCCGTACCTCGCCTCCAACGCCTCCAGAAGCTTCTCGTAGGTGACGTCTTGCCCGAGCACCTCCAACACCGTCAAGGCCTGATCACGAAGGCCCAAGGTTAGGGCGGTGAAGGCCTGTTCTTTGTTCCACCCATTCGTTCGCATAACGGCCTCAAACTGGACCTTGTATGCAGACCACGATGATGAGCCATCAAATGGTGGAACCTTAAACCAACGAGGCGAGGGCGCCAAAGCTGCAGGTGTAACGTCGTAGGACCCGAGCCTACACAATTTCTTCTCCAATTCGGCAATACGGGTCTCGAGGTGATCATGTACACGCTTCTCAATGTCGCTGATACGGGCCTCGTGCTGCTGGAGTTCCTCCTTGACCGCCTTCAAGTCCTTCCCCACTGTGGCGCTGAGGTCCTTCATGAGCACCAGCTGTTCCTCCAGACGGTGGGCGTGCTCCTCCTTGTCGCGCGGCAGCTGCTCCTCTAGGCGGCGCGCGTGCTCCTCTTGACGGCGAGCCTGCTCCTGTAGACGGCGGTCCTGCTCCTCCTTGTCGCGCTGTAGCTGTTCCTCCAGGCGGCGAGCCTGCTCCTCCTGACGGCGGGCCTGCTCCTCTTGACGGCGAGCCCGCTCCTCCTTGTTGCGCTGTAGCTGTTCCTCCAGGCGGCGCGCGTGCTCCTCTTGACGGCGAGCCCGCTCCTCCTTGTTGCGCTGTAGCTGTTCCTCCATGCGGCTAGCGTGCTCCTGCATGAACGCCATCAGAGCCGCGATGTCGGGCACCGCCACGGAGAGTGCGCTTGCAGGCTCCACTGCAGCCGCGGAGTCGCCTGGTCCACCAGACGATGGAGAAGGAACGTCTCCGAAGCGTCTCTGGTCCAGGTCTTGCTGGCGCTGGTTCCTAGTACGAACTCCTTCAGTTTCTTCCTTCGGCATAACCGGCATAATTTATCCCTTTCTTCTGACACCAATTTGTTACGAGCTGGGGTTCGTGATAAATTATATACACTATGCCAGAAAAACTGCACTTTATTCACTAACACAATAACACTACATACACACACTTAATTTTCACTTCACTAATAAACACACTATTCACACCACTAGAACAACACTAAACACTTTCGACTTATTTCTCCTTCGCTTGATGTTGATCGCTTTCCGTATTCAATTGAACTGTCCGGTCCGTTCGCTCCCGCTCTATTTATACTGGCCGGATAACATCACTAGGCTTTTCGAGACGACTCACGATATTTCTGGAAACGTGTAAGGTGTTTCTAGAATTGCGTAAATGTTCTATTTACACCTACGCCATCTATTAGAGGATAGATGAAACAGCCTAAAACAACCGATACATCTAATCTCATGTAGTTCTCCCATTCACTGATAGATGGCGTTATTTTCAATTCGTAACAGTATTCTCCAATAGAGTTTTCTGCTCTAAAGGGATATTCAAACAGGTATAATGATATCCTGTCCTGCATTTGGTACATTTAAGAAGACTACTTCTTTCGATTCTTTTATTGCAAGAAAAACAAATCATTTTGAAATTACAACCGCTGAGTGCGAGCGGGACGGAGCAAGAAAATTCACACAAGCGAGACAAGGACAGACGCCCGGCTCCACGTTTCGTTCGCGGCACCCGCGATCACTGTTTGTTTACAATCCAATTAAAGTTTTTAAATCACTTAAGTTACTTTATTGTAGAATCCTGCACTTTATCCTTACGTAATGACGTTAGAAGTTCAATTTAAACACATTTTTACTATAGTAATGTCCAAATTTACCGATTTATACAATAAATTATTGGGAGCGCACTGAACGACGACGCGACGCGGTTCGCGCGAAAAAGTTAACTGATTGGTGCACTCAGTCTGCGTATCTGATCTCCGATTCATCATCTTCCTTGCTTCTGATCTTTCGATTTTAATTGTTGTCGCGGTTTTTGTTGTTGCAGGGATCCAATCAACTAACATATCGTTGTGAAAAATTGTTTAAGGTTTTATTGAAAGAGGTATCTTTGTCTTCGGGCAAGTAGTATATTGATTATTTTATAACAGTTAAGGTAGTTCTTGCTCTAAGGTAATGTCGGGACAAATAGAAGTTATGTCCTATTTATTTTAACCTAAGTTATTACCCGATTACCACCCGTTACATAAACGATAGTAGATAGGTAGATGGTGCGAAGTTGAACGCGAGTAGACGTCACGAACTTTTTTACCCGACAAAATAAATCTAAAGTGCTATAAATATTAACATTTTCGCTATAAATGTGTAACCAGTGTGTGCGGCCATTCGCGTACTACATAGTGACATAAGACACAAATAAAAGTGATATAAACTGTGAGAGAAATCAGTTAAAAACTGAACAAAAATCGTTAATTTTATTCAAACATTTACTAATAACAAGTATTGTTAACATCGGTGAGCAGTGGGAGGTTAATGACCCCATCCCTTCTACTTAACTACTGTATGTTTACCTGCTAATTCACCATTGAAAGTATACCACTATTTGAAGCTCTATCGCAAGAGTCCCGGTGGCGGAGCGGATAAAGGCGTCGCATGAACTAATTTTATTTTTATTTTATTTTATTATTTTCGGAATACCAACAGCTTGAAATACAAATGTTAAAAACGTATTTAAAAAAAGTGCATAGCTATTATAGGTATTCGCAAATAGATACAAAATTAAAGTGTCTAAGCCATAATAAGGGGATTAGGCATGTTAGAACCGAAGAGTGACTATATAAACCTATGAATTTGTTGCACCGCCTGGTTCAGGGCCGAAGAAATCTAAACTGAAAATTTTTTTCACTTGTGCTAGCTTTGAATTAAATATCTCCCACTCGCTATTTTTATTAGAGATGATATTGACGGATTTACTGGCTCTGTACATAAACGAGTTTTGGCGATAATTGGTATTAGCCTGTGGTAAAACTAACGGTTGATAGTGCCGAGACGGCACTTTACGTGGTACCCTTATATTATTTTTTTCAAGAAGGGCAGGGCAATCAATTGCCCCGCTGACAATTTTCACCAATGTTAGGATATCAGATATAGTACGTCTATCTTTTAAAGTCATAAAGTGATATCTCTTACATCTCGCTTCATATCCATGATCTATACATCCACTCTTATACTGTAAGTACCTTAAAAACTTTTTTTGAATAGCTTCAATGCGATCAGTATACATATTGTAATGCGGGTTCCAAACCACCGTTGCGTATTCTAGAGTACTGCGTACCAAAGCACAATAGAGTATTTTTATACACTTAATATTTTTGAATTGCGACGTTGACCTGATAATGAAACCGAGAGATTTTACCTTTTTAACCTTTTTAACTATAAAATCAATGTGTTTATCAAATAGTAATTTAGAATCTTGCACGAGTCCTAGGTCCTTTATAGTAGTTACGTTGGTGAGTAGTTTATTAGAAATGGTGTATGGGAACTGTATGAAGTTAGTTTTACGGGTAAAGTAAATTTAAAAACATTTGGAAATATTCAAGTCCAATCTATTTTTAACACAATACTGTTCAAAATTATTCAGATCACTTTGTAAAAGCGCGCAATCAGAGGGACTGTTGATATTCATAAATATTTTTGTGTCATCAGCATACGATAAAAAGTAGGCATGTTTAAAACATGAACCAATGTCGTTAATGAAGATGACAAAAAGTAATGGGCCCAATAAAGAACCCTGTGGGACTCCTGAAGGGATATGCATTGAAAAGGAAGTAAAACCATTAACTGCAACCATCTGAGACCTGTTTGCAATGTAGGAAGAAAACCACCGTAATAAGTTGCCGTGTATACCAGCTTTATTTAACTTCTCCATCAGCAGCAAATGATCTTTACGATCAAATGCCTTGCTAAAGTCAGTATACACGGCATGCACTTGGCCTCCAGCGTCCATATGTGATGTTACAAAATCGTTAAATACTAATAAGTTTGATACAGTAGACTTACGATTCAGAAATACGATTCAGATATAAAAGAGCTTTGTAACGAGGCATACACTTGACGATAAACAATTCGTACGAAAATCTTTGCAAAAATGCAGAGTTTCGAAATTGGCCTGTAATTTTTTATATTTGATCGATCCCCGCTTTTATGGACTGGTGTCACAAAGGCGGATTTCCAGATAGACGGGACAGTACCGTCTTTAATAGATCGCGAGAATATTAAATATAAGGGTAACACTAGATTATTTGCACATTGTTTAATAAAGAAGGGCGGAATATTGTCTGGCCCGGCACCCTTATTTTGGTTTACAGATTTTAAAAGGTTTTTAATCTCGTCTGGATTAATATTAATAGTACCTATGCTAAAACTGTTAGGGGACTGGCCATAGTCAGGTACAGGCATTTGAGGAATGCCGCTCCTTCCGACTGGCAGAAAAGATGACTGGAAGTATTCTGCAAACAAATTGGTAATAGATTCTCCAGTATCAGCAGAAATATTATCCAGATTCATGACAGCTGGGAGTGCGTGCGACGCCTTATTTAAAGATTTTGTATATGCCCAGAACGTACAAGGATTCTTAACCATAGAATCTTCGACATGTTTTATGTACTCCAAATAACACTCCTTCTCCAATTTTACCGCCCGTTCTCTAAGCATTGAATAGGTTATATAATCATAGTTATTGCCATATTTCTTGTATGTGCTATAATATTTAAATTTTTCTTTTAATACTTTTTTCAAGCAAGAATTGTACCAGATAGGGTAATTATTATTGTATTTTAATTTTTGAGGTACATATTTGTCTCGAAGAGAGAATAAATTTTGATAAAAAACATTAACAGCTTCGTCAATTGTGCCAACCGATAAAATATTTTGCCAATCTATATTCGATAAATAACGATTCACATCGTCATATTTACCATCCCTATAGACAAAGTAACATCTTTTATTTTTTGATAACAAACTCTGAGTACACAACGATATTTCTATACAGATAGATGGGTGATGTTGATCCTCTAACACCAGAGGATGGTCACAGGGGTACACATGTACGCTACTATTGCATAATACAAGATCCAAAAGCCTGTCATTAATATTTCTCACACTATTATACTGTTCCAAATTGCATTCCGCTAAGACATCCAAAAGACGTACCTGGCACTCATTGAAAACACCCATCGGCTCTGTACACCCAGCATGCGTTGTACACCATACAATATTAGGCATATTAAAATCCCCCAAAATCAAATATATGTCATTGGGATTACAAGTAAAGTGATCACCGAGTCTATCCGAGAAATTACTTAACTGTTCATTTATCGAGTAACCCCCTCTTTGGTTACATAAGTATACTGTACACACATGCATTTTAAGAAGGTTGCCATTGGAGCGCAGGGTTAATTGGACCCATATGTCCTCCGCTGAGGAGCGCCAGGTTAGTTGCTCAATAGCAGCGAACCTGCGGCTCACTGCAAATATAACTCCTCCGCCGTAACGTTGTGATGTACTCTCATAGTCCCGATCGCGCCTATACACAATATATCGGTCGTCAAAAAGCTCTTGGTCACTGATACTGTCTATTAGCCAAGATTCAGTTATTGATATAATATCAAAATGATTAAGAAGTATATTTCTTTTAAATAAGTATGTTTTGGTACGCAGTCCCCGGGCATTTTGGTAATAAATGTTAATTATTACCATTATACGTTATATTGTAATACTCAACAGTAGATAAACCATTGAACGCATCATAAATGGCAAAAACCCGCATGATACGACACGTGCCATATACAAAATAAATGGAGAACACGGTATATAAAATTGTATGTGGGGTACTTTTAAAAACTTTGGTAACAACAAACGTAAGTAATACATGTCGAAGTAGTCTCGTATAGTCAATCCGCTCAAAATAAAGTTATAATATGCAGTTAAATTAAAATATGATTTCGGAGATAGCAAGTTGCAAAAGATATAATACTTTATAATCGTCAATATAAGAATATAAATCGGATACACACCTTTGCTAATGACCGGTTTCATCGAACAATAGCGAGTGGCGATAAACAACTCAATGGGAGCAGGGCACATCAACAGACGGTCGCAACAATTACAAAAATTAGTCGAATGTGAATACATGAACACTTTTGTAAAACATATTATAGCAGTAATATTAAAAATAGAAGTATAGTAAATATTAAAGAATAGATATGACATTATGAAAAAACCTTAAGTATGTCCTTATCGCACTGAATACGAAATATGGGCGAAGTGTCCGACTTCCTCACCAGAATCTTGCAATGTCGCACCCACACGTACTTGAACTTCTTTTCAAAGGCCGAATCCTTCACTTTCTTAAGAAGTGCTTTATTGTGAAGGGTAAGGTGATCGTTGATAAACACTTTGCCATCTCCGGTGCACCCTAAATCCGATATTTTTAACCCTCCTAGTTTTCGTGCGGCTGCGACGAACTCCTCCTTACAATAGCGGTTGTTGAGTGCCATTATAATAGACTTGTGAGAATCGGATTTCAAAGTGAGAACGCGAGTAATATAGTTGATGTCTTCTTTACGTATTGAGCACTTAATTATATTCGAGATTTTTCCAACAATATCATACAAATTTTCGGATTTTGTAATCGGAATCCCCTTTATTTCGACATTGTTGGCCCGCGCCCATTGCTCCTTAATCTGTAGCTCCTCTTTGAATTTCTCGATATCTGCTTTCAATGAATGAATTGTATTGGTACGTTCCTCGACTTGTGATATTGTATTTCCAAGAGAGGTGACCTTCATGATTGCTTCATCTGCAGTTTTCTGAGCGAACTCCACGGAACCTTTCAAATCGGCGACATCCCTTTTTATGGTCTTCACATCCTCAACTAAAGTAGCCAGAGGCGCAAGCTGTCTTGTTATGCTGTCTAGTGTTGCCCGCATGTCGCTCAGTTGCGCTGATAGTTGTTGATTGGTGGGAGCCCCGGGAGACTGCACGTTTTTGCAATCAGTGCACCGCCATGTGTTTTTGCAATCCCCGAGCTTACGGAACCCGCCCTCAGTGATGCCTGCACAGGCGAAGTCAAACTGACGCTTGCATTGACAACATGTTGCCCCATCCGACGACTTCTCCCCACAACGTGCACAGATTAACATATTTAAATTATTGCGACCCGCGGTTGACAAACACTGGCAAACGGACGAGCGATGCGAGCGTGCTACTTCAACTGCGTAACAACGGTGAATGACTGACTAATGATACGATTCGGATGGTCTGGGTTTCAAATCCTACACATAAAAGACTTTTTGTGACATTTCGACAAATAATTTCAGTAATTATAAATAAGAACATAATATTCAATCATCAAAAAGAAAGATAAAAAATGACAGAAAACAGCAATATAACATTCCGTAAAATGCAACGAACCAACTCACTAACTAACGTGTCTATGGATTCTTCATTGTTTGAGATGACATCACAACTTAGTTTACCAGGCAGTCCTTTAAATGACACCGAATACACGAAAGAATTAGCCGAAAAAGTAACACAGCGTAATGGAGAACTACAGGTAGCAACTCAAGAAATAGTTAATTTAAATTATGAAAGCACCATCTTAAAGCGAGAATTGGAAAAATATAAACAATTAATTGAAATTTATAAAAAGGTTGGATCAGCAGAAAATATTATTAATATTTCTCGTACACCAAATTCAAGCAGGAAAAAGAGCATTCGTTCATCACATAAAACAACTCCAAAATCGACACCCGCAAACACAGTCATAAAAGAAGTTGTAAACGTGAAAGAACGCAATGATTTATCTAAAAAAAATGCAGATGCACAAGAAACTACCTTATGTGTGGAATCTACAAATACAGAACAAGAAAATAAAGAATCATCGTATCAGCAGACGCAGAAGGGGAAAAATAAAATATATGTTTTGGCCGATCAGCAAGGACGTAAGGTTCAAAGAATACTACAAACGTTAATTGGATCAGAGTACTCAGTTGTATGCATGTGGAAACCGGGAGCAAGACTGCGAGCTATATTGGATTCATTTAAAGATGAATTAATTACACTCACCCAAGAAGACTACGTTATTATAGCTGGAGGTATAAATGACATGGACCCGTATGAATTCCAATATAATATTATGAAATGGCTTGAATCTCAAAGTAAGACCAATGTTATTTTTACCGAAATGCCATATAAAATTGTCTTGTAATAGTTTAAGTAATAATGTAAGTTACTTAGATTTAGATTTTTATAGATACATACCAAAAGGAGCATATTTCAGCCATTACAGATGAAGGTCGTGGCTGAGAGAAATACTACGCATTCAATACAGCCGTAATTTCAAAGCCCACAGCGACAATATTCTATTAACTGCAAAAAACACTACAGAAAAGTCTACACAGACTGATTTCAGACAAGTAACTGAAAACGAAGTAGAAATTGAAAGTATAATAGGAAACATTTCTCAATCAAATGATACACAGCTTTTTCGTTGATAAGCAAAGTAATTATTTAAATATAATTCATCAAAATATACATGGTTTACTATCGAAGAAAGAATTTATTAAAATAGCGCTAGCAGACATTAAAGCTCAAATTAATCCGGACGTTTTACGCTTTACTGAGACATTTGTAAATGCGGGTTCCGAAAAAAATATTACAATTGCAAATTACGAGGTCGCATGACATTACTCTATTATTGAAAAGTTTAAGAAATACCTACCAAGTATAAAGTACTTAAACATAGAAATGCAAACAGATTTAAATATAGCTTTTGTTGAATTCTATTCTTATTTTTCTCTTCTTTATAAGCTTTACTTTCCAATTAAGAAAATAAAAGAAAAATATAACCAGACAGTTAAACTGGCTTTCAAAAGGGCTTAAAATTGGCAGCAGACATAAGCGAGATCTTTGTTATAAATATTATTCTACGAAATCTGTCCATGACCAAAGTAAGTATTTAGATTATACAAAACTACTAAGAAAATGTATTTCATGTGCCAAAAAACAAGCTAATCAGAAATATGTGTTTGAAAGTAAAAATAAATGTAAAGCTACGTGGAATGTCATAAAAACCGAGACGAGTGATTTGCCAAGTAATAAATACATATCAAAAATTATGTTTATCAAGTACAATTTTAACAAATCCATTAGAAATTGCAAGAGCTTTCAACGAACATTTTATATCAACTACCAACATATTAAATCATGAAATGACAGTGACTAATAGTAAAATCCGTGAATTGAATTCAATATTTCTATCACCAGTTGATGAAGCGTACATCAAAAAAGTAATAACTTCCTTGACCAATACGCCCTCAGAGGGGTATGACTCTATTAGCACAAATGTCATCAAAGCCTGCAAAGATCAGCTCTGTACTATTTTAGTATTTCTAATCAATCTTTCATTAGAAACTGGAACATCCCCAGATAAGCTAAAGTACGCAATTTTAAAGCCCTTATATAAGAAAGGTGACAAACACGATATTAGTAATTATCGTCCAGTAACAATACTGCCCATATTTTCAAAAATATTTGAAAAGGTAATGCACCATAAATTAGTATCATTTTTGGCCAAAATAATATTATAAGACAACACCAATATGGCTTTCAAAAAAATAAGTCTACTAAAGATGCGGCTTTTAATTTGGTAAATGAAATTCTAACGAGTGTAAATGATAAAAAAATTACCACCGTTTTGTTTTTGGATATGTCGAAAGCTTTCGATTTTATATCGCATAACCAACTACTGAGAAAGCTAGAGCACAATGGTATTAGAGGGCTACCTCTTAATTGGTTGGCAACATATCTAAAAGATGGATACCAATGCGTTCACCTGACTCACCTAGCTTCAAACACTGAGCAAATTTATGAATCAGATTACAAGCGCAATGTATTTGGTGTCCCTCAGGGCAGCGTATTGGGTCCTCTTCTATTTCTTATCTACGTTAATGACTTGCCTGAAGTTACAGAACACAAAACTATTCTGTTCGAAGATGACATTTCTATTATTGTGACATCGAATAAAACAGTGACATTGGAAGAACATAAAATTTACATTAAAAATACTTTGACATTGGTAATAAATTGGTTAAATCAATCAATTGGTTAAATAAATTTAGATAAAACAAATTTGATAAATTTTAATAATTATAGAAATATTAATACTGACATAAATCATAATCAACATATTCCAAAAAAAATCTAATAATGCAACTTTCTTAGGAATTACAATTGACACAAAGCTAAAATGGAAAGAACAAATTGATAAGGTTTTTGGTAAAATTAATAGGTTCGCATATGCTCTACATAAACTTACACTCGTGGCAAACAAGGATACTGGCCTAACAGCTTATTATGCATATGTTGAATCTGTGCTCAGATATGGTCTATTGATCTGGGGCAACGGAACTAACATAAATAAAGTATTCGTAGCACAAAAAAACTGTATACGATCTATAGTTGGAGTTGCTCCAGATGTATCTTGTCGTCCTTATTTTAACCTATTTTTTTACTATTAACTATTAACCTTTGCCTTGTTTATATATACTAGAAATTAGCAAATATGTAAAACAAAATCATAATATGTTCAAACAAGCCAGAGATGTAACAAAGAGAACTAATATTAGGAACCCCAATAGACTAGTGGTAGACTTGGTTCCAAAAACAAGTAAATTTCAAAACAATTGCTATGTTATGTGTAAAACGGTATACAATAAGATACCTGAAGAAATAAAACAATTACCATTAAAGCAATTCTCATATGCTTTGAAAAAACTACTTTTACATAACACATTTTATTCTGTTAAAGAGTTTTCATCATCATTCATTCATCATCATCATCATTCATTACTGTATATCTAATATATAAAATTCTCGTGTCACAGTTTTCGTTCCCATACTCCTCCGAAATGGCTTGACCGATTTTGATGAAATTCTTTGTGCTTATCCGGTATCTATGAGAATCGGCCAACATCTATTAAAAAAAAAAAAAAAAACATATTTTGCAAAACAACGTTTGCCGGGTCAGCTAGTAAATTATAAATAAATAAATGCTAACGCTTAATTATGTAACAATGATAAAATAAGCATAATTATGTTAATTTTTTTTCTAAGAAACCACCATTTGCATGCTATTAATAAGATAGTTAAGTAGGCCTGTTCTGTCACATTTATTCCCAACACCTATGTAAAAAACCCTATTTACTGCGAATAAAGATATTTGTATTTGTATTGTATTTGTAGTATGTTTACAAAATTACTGAAACTTAAAGGAATTTCGAGGAGTTTATGTAATATGGCCAGATTAGCTAGTATTCTCAGCCAATCCTTATAAGATATCTAATATTGGATTATTATATAACTTATATATCGTCATCATCATCTGAGCCTAGAGACGTCCACTGCAGGACATCAGTCTCCCTCAAGGTTCTCCACACAGACCGATCTTAAGCCGCCAGCGCCTAATCACTTCCCGCGAATTTAACCCGATTGTCGGTCCACCTTGCCTATGCCTGTGGAGTCGTCCGGTACGTGGTCGCCACTCTAGAACCCGCATGTCCCATCAGCCATCGGTTCTTCGAGGTATGTGACCTGCCCTACCCTCGTTAGTAATTTCCCTCAATAATAAATAAGTAATGCAGTGCATAGAGCTTGCACACTCACTGTGAATAATACAAGCTGGTAGCGCCATCTACCTTCCTATCTATAACTAATCGCATCAACGTCAATCGTTTCACGCTTGTCTAGTGCGAGCGATACCATATTTCCGTCCCTCTCTATCCCACTCCCTGGAAGAGGCACTGCCTTTTGCGGATTGGTCGCCGCGAAAACGTCGACGCGAGAGACAGTCCAGAACTTTCGAGAACATTCGATTCGCGATACGCGTCCGCTATACCGGATCACGGCGCCGCTCCCGCTATAGTTATTACCTCTTATAAAACCGCTCGCAAGTGGAAGTGACTGTGTAGTGAAGTGAAAACAAGCAGCTGCATCACGAAACCACCAGGAGACTGCCCTTCGGAAACGAAGAAGATTGCCGAATAAGGTAAGTGCCCTCCATCCTTGGAATATCCTATACCCACTCACAATCACCTCTTCCCGTATCCAATCCTAGGCGGCTAAAAACCCGCTATCCTTTGAATACAGTCCATTCCATTAATCCTTCCCAAGTCGCCTAGAACCTACGGTTTCGGTGTATCGCCGAACCACAAGCATCTTGTTACAGTTATGATGAGTGGAGCGGAGTGGTATCGGCGAGGGTGGTAGTACGTATAATACTCCCTTTAATTTTGTTTAACTCGTGAATATATAATACATAGGTACTTTCAAGTCTTTCAACAATTTAAATACAAATATAAGAGCTATGGTGTTTATTCAATCTTAAAGTATGCTTCAAGGCCTATGCTATTTACATGACGTATGTTGTTGAGTATGTGGCGGTTAGCCATCGTCCCCGAGTGACTCCGCCCGACAGCACAGAACAATTCCAATAAAACCACATCTATCGCCGCATCACTGAGCATCGCTACGTACCGCATACAAGTATGTAGCTAACAATTCCTAGAAATAATCCTTCTGTACCACTTTAGACGTCACCGTCAAAGGAATTCTAATCTAAGAAATGTATTAGCTTCAAATTTACATATTAAACTAGTAGTGTGTGTTTGTAAACCAAAATAATAATCAACGCAACGACGGCTTAGTGAGGCTCGTTACACTGACACACGAAGGTCTCGAGTTCGGAATCATGGCGAACACCACAGCGGTGACTTTTCGGAACTATGTTTGTTTTAAATTGTCAACTATCTCTAACAGTATCCTCTGGTATAAACTAATAGTCCATGAATATTCCTTTGCAGCACTCGCTATGTAGGATTCTGTCAAGTTAACATAGAAAGCGAGAACCAGGCTATGTACGAGTCACAGATGCTACCAGCAAGATGATGACCATCATTAACAAGTTTTACTTGTACGAAAGCCTGTCCTTAAAACCGAAATTGATTTAAAAATCTTTGTGCGTTGGGCTATCTTTCCTCACCTTTGTTGTCACCAATATAAAACTATGCACATGTGTGTGTGTTGTTATGTATCTTGCTAATAGCAACTGTTTTCCTGTTTTGAACGTTTTCATCCCCGAAACGAAAACTCAATCAAACAGAGAAGCTATGGGTTTGGTTCAAATATAAAGTACGTGTCTGTCATTCACTTAGGCTCCTGTTTATAACGCGTACACACACATGCGACGCAGGTGCACTTCTGTTTACCAACAACAAAATACCCCCTTAATAAATGAGTCGATCCGTTTGATACGACGACACACGTGCGTGCTCTACTCTACGACTAACGAATATTTTAGTTCAATTTGTTGTCGGACACAAACACGAGAGCTCTCAGTTTATTTAGCTTTTTGTTATTTTAACTGATATTGATACAAGTTGCTCTAATTTTGACACTCTTCATACACTGGTGATTTTTTGTTGACTGACATTGCCGTACCTACATACTAGTTAAACGTTTCACTCAATGCCTAAGTGCACTCTGGCAGTGTGCTGGACTATGGTTTAATCCTGCTACTAGTGAGTTACTACCTACAGTTTATAAATATGGTTGAATTATAATTCTTAACTGTAATATTTTCTGGAAATCTAAATATGTGTTTTATGCGATATATACACGTTCTTATTTTTTTTAAGTTAGAAATGTGTTGTGATAAGTTATGCAAAGTCGTAAAGATACCAATACAATTTTCTTTCAGCAGATTATCCCAGCGAATATGCAGTCACTTTAAACACGAACAGATAAAGTGGTGATTTGAGCGAGTTGTGTAAGTAGCGCTTACTTATACAGACAATCAGAGAGGTAAGGTAAGGAATGAGAGAGGTCTATGTTCAACAGTGTAATTCCGCCTTAGATGATGATGATAACTGAATACGCAAAGATCAGTCTCATATTGTATTCTAAGCAGTACTGTGCCATACTTTGTCTATTTATTTGTTCAATTGACAATAGCTCTATTTCTTAAGTTCCTTTTTTGAGCATTTATAATAATCAGAAGCTGGTCCCTAGTTGATCTGTAAACTTACCTACGCACATGAAATGATTTAGTGTGTATTAATAGCGGTGGTTGTATGTACTTAATGTGTAGGTGTGAGGGAACGTGCTGAATCTCGTCGTCAGCTAATTTCAACATCGTATAATCGTAAACATAAGTAGGAAGTGAGAGGTGGCTCACACACGCCTTAACATACGAGTATGGTGTAATTTACTCTGCACCGACACACAGTGGCTTATGATACGGTTAATGTACGACATCATAGCGATAATTCCATTTGTTTATTAGTTTTGCCTGCTTTTGGTAACAATGCAGTTTGTACCTATGGTGTATGCATTGTATGATAAAACAAGATTAGGAACACGATTATGAGTGCTTACATTAATTGTATCTTTTTGAAATCTCAGCTTGAGAAGTCCTGCGATTTACTAACTACTTTTTGAAACACGCCCAATAGAACATAATTATACCTTTACGGCTTTACTTCATATTTTATACTACGTGATTCAAAAGAGAAGCTAGTACGTAGCTTTCTAGTCTTTTTCGACTGGAAAACGGATGCGAATTAGTAGCAATTACAACTTACCCCCTGCATATGTATCTGTAAGTAAAATCATATCTTAAAAGCTACAGAAACGTACTTGCTAAAGAAACTACGAAAGTCGTATCGAGTTTGAGATTAAGTCCCGACGAGGCTCAAAGTATCAAAGAGCAGCAGCTTAATGAAGACACACGCGGCGAAGCGGCGTGAAACGACTGCGCGCGAATTACCTGCGAACCCACAGAACTACGGACTGGCACCGACTAGTTACCAACAGCTCGTTACACGGTACTCGCACTTGAGTCTCTCCGTCATTACCTACCGATGTTACTGAACAAGTTTGTCTATTGACGTTTATCTATCTAGGTAGGTACGTAATCACTTGGTTTGAAATCGAGCTGGCAGACATTTTATTATTTTGAGCCTTAACGTTGGTATGGTGATACTTACTATCTTTATAATCACATACAAAAAATATAAGTATCTAACACCAATTATGGACAAGCAAATGCATACCTATACATAAGACATGCATTCAAATATTTCGGATTGGACGCCTGCACTGCGTCTAGTCGTTCAGCACTTTGCATGGACGGCGTAGTGGTTGAAACGGTTGCGCCGCAATTTACAACAGCGGCGAATGTTATGGGTTCGATCGCTTTGAGGTTTGATCTTAACCACTGACCACTCTGTGTGATCTTAATCAAATGTCTATAGTACTTAAGATAGCGTTGTTATTTATTGAGAAGTGGTCGTCGCCATCCACGTTACCATCATGGGCGGCACTCCTGGACAACCAACAGCAGCTATCATCACTAAACAAAAATGTATCGTATTGAGTTGGTATTAGTACTCACCCTGCTAACTAAATAAATCTTAAAACGTAAGTCTTAAAGCTGTAACACACGCTCGAATTTGAAATCAAATCGTCCTCCATCAAATCCGCCTACTAAATCCGTTCTCGCTACAGATGACCGAATCGGACAGTTGCTTCACGTACGCCTTCAAGCAATTCATATTATCCGATGTGCAAACTAGCGGACCGAGGCGGACTCAAGTAATAATAATTATGTTCGCAGTACTACTCTACAGACGGTCAGATTTGGTTCGGATGCGAACCAAATTCGTGGTCTGTTCGAACCAAATTCAAGCGTGTGTTACAGCTTTAAACTATATCTACCAATATTCTCAATAATGTATCAAAAATAATTATTATTGTAGCCACTTTTCATGGTTCTAGCAGCCTTACGGTTAGCTTGGGTTTTCGCGTGCGCACTATTACACTCCTTGCGTACCTATAGTTTGAATCTACTATCATCTCTCTCGGAAGCTCCATTGCTCGGTCGTCGCCGGTCTGCCCCTTTTGCCTCTCTCCTAAAGGCCACCACAGTTCCTACAACTTTATCGCGATTCCTGGTAGCGTTTGAAAATTGGCCTATCTGCGGTGTTTGATCATGAGATCTATCTAGTAGGATCTGTTCCGAGCGAGAGATTCTGTTGTATGGTTTATCCACACCGTAGTTACTTTTTGCGCAACTTTTTTTTTTAACAACATCGGAGTTCCTACCTTTTTCAAGCAACATTTAAGTTCACAACTTTCTACAGCAAAACACTCGGGGTTACTCTACTTATATGATTTTGGTTAAAAGTTATTGAATCTTGCTGTGTTTGTAAATATTGCCCAAGAAAAAGTACCTATTGCGGAACGGCAAACCATACAAACACTGATGTCATGTCTTACAAACTCTTCCTTAAGACTACTTACTACTGGGAAAGGTATAAACTATCTCAATAACATTTCGCGCCAGTTAAAAAAGCTCAAAGTTCAGGTTCATGTTCATTCGTGCTGTTGATGGTGCGATCTGTTGCGCGCCACCACAAGAACCGAATAGTAGGTAACCCGAGGCCGTGGCTGGTACTAGTGGCTGTAGCGACACGACACACATCTGCTCACGTCTATGGCGATTCCATACAAAACTTATTAACACGGAGGTATAAAAAGACCAGCGACTGTTCTGCAGATGTCAGGACATGGCAACTAGATGCCTCTGATGTTCTCATCATGGAGCGATCCGACATTGAATTTGATTGGATTTTGTAATAAGTAGATGTATTTTTTTCCCATTGCCGCCGAATGATTTCTTTCCGCTATATTATCTACCTTACCCATGTATTGCACACAGACATTGATATTAAAACCCCAGCATCCAACCGCTCCACACGGTCATTGATCAGTGGTAGGGCTGCCGAATTTTGGAGTGCGTGGCCGCCATTCCAGAGCCTTTCTACTCCAACAGCAAAAACCATGCACATCAGTCAGCACGCATCTTAGACCTTGGAATATACACACATGACACAAAATGTGTATATTTTTGTAACAGTTGCGTTTTGTGATGGCACATTGTAGAGAATGAATGTCGGGTCTTCCCTTCGTCTGCTTGTGACAATTATACCTGAGCGGTGTACACTGTTTGAATATAATTGACACGACCCGACTGTAAGGAACTGCGCTGATGAGTCTGTTTTATTTCCGACTCGGAGGCGTTCTGAAAGTGATGTGAAATTATGATATACATATGTATATAGGTATACATAATCACTGCCTAGGTATTTTTGAAAAGTGGATCATTACTTAAAACATGAGAACACATTAATTAAATGATAATGTATGATTTGATTATGAAATACACAAGGTACGCATAGTATAGGTAATAGAAAGATTGAATGTCGGCAATTAAAACTATGTTATATTATTCTTTACCTTTAATGTGAATGATAACTTATCATTGTAAAAATTGCAATGAAAATAACTTTAAAATCATTGAAGTACCTACCTATCCACTAAAGAACTATTCAATGAACATTGGATTTCTCGGTAGCATTATTAGCATTGATGTATTCATAGCATCTCGCGAGTCTAACCAGGGCCGAACCTTCCCTATGTGAAATGTGTGCGGCGCACACAGGCGCCAGGGTGACAGGGGCGCTGCGCGCCGAGATATGCGTTAATTATAACACTTATTATCGAAAAAGGATGCCAAAAAAGGCGCTTCACAGATTTCGCACACAGGCGCAGTGGCGAAGGAGGGGCAAACAATTTAGGCCGGAATTGTTAGGTAAGGACTAAAAAAAAAAACAAGGTCATCCGCCCTACGCCACTGCACAGGCGCTTCATAGATTTCGCACACAGGCGCTGCATTGGGTCGGAACGGCCCTGAGTCTAACCGTCAGCATACGTAACTATGCGAGCGCTACATATTCCTTAGCGTTTGAGGTAATCTCTGAGAAACGCCTACGAGTGTGCTACATCGCTACGCGGCTGCTACGCCGTGTGTCAAGTCAGGCAATGAACGCGTGATTAGTTTCATTGAGAACGACGTAGACAACGTCTATGTGGCGTCAACTATATATTGAATATTATATATAACTAAATATTGAATATTAACATAACTCGACATTTTGTATAACTTAATACAATTTTATTTGATTTAAATACTAATTCATGATACTAAAAGCTGCGATATAATACTGCTTGTGCGTAACGAGCCAAAATGAATTCTTCAGCAATTAATAATGAATGTTGATCTCATTGGAGTCCGCTTCCTAATCTGACCAGATTTCATAGAATATTAGTGTTTCCACAGAGCGACTGCCGTACGAACTCTGCAACACAAACCCAAATAATTTCAAAGAGTCGGTTTTGCGCGCCGTGGCGTGGGCTTAAAACTGATGCCCTCCACATTGCAGGCTATTGGTATCTTTACTGGGCTATCCCTGCCTAAATACAAATACAATATATCTATTTATCCTATGCAAATCGATCACAATACATTATACATAAACAGTAAACCAATCCAAATATATTCAGTAAACGACGCAGATATAAACATCTCATTGACATTCCACATCGGCCGCTCCATGTACCTCGGGCGCCGCGCTTTATTCTACATACACTAAAACTATAAACCGCTCAAAAACAAACTTATTATATGTGAGATGGAAGTTAACTGATTGGTGCACTCAATCTGCGTATCTGATCTCCGATTCATCATCTTTCTTGCTTCTCATCTTTCGATTTTAATTCTTGTCGCAGGCCTATCCATCAACCAAGATATCGTGATGATAAAAATTCTTGAAGATTTTGTTTTAAATTTAAATTCTGTAGATAGAGGTATCTTTGTTTATGATCAAGTGTACTGATTATTTTATAACAGTTGATGTTGTCCTTGTGGAAAGTATCTGATCCGATCGCAAGATATCTTATTGTGATGTCTTAGAGTGTGAAGCTTCGTCACGTTACCATTTACCTGACGTATTATCCGATTGCGACACGACACATAAACATTCAATACATAATCACATAAACAGTCCGTTACCAGCAGGTTTTGGTGAAGGAAGTAGTGTTTATAAAAATTAATGATACAAGTTACAATGATACATCGACAAGAGATTTTCTATTTTACACCTGTGTAGACTAGTCTTTAAAAATAGAGGAATTGCCACATCCAACAATTTAAAGATACCGAATTCTTTACGCAAATAAAAAACATAGATGAATACAAAGTATAACAAATTGCATTACCAACATCTTAGTGACCGCCGCCGCCGTCTCAATATTTAAACATCAGATATACTTTGACCGTTTTACAATAGAGAGAATCTCCATGGAACAAAGTAAGAGGCATAATTTTATTGCCTTAACGTCTTTACGTCTCCGGCTCAACATCTATAGAGTATGGGATTATGTTTTATGTAGAAAATATTACGTTTAGACAAAACAAAGAATAATATAATAGCGACTTTTGATTACTGCAAATAACCTTTGTGGGTCATCCAACTGTTTATTAATGTGTGGTTACATGTTTGTGTTATATGTATTATATTTGAGATGGTTGATCATAACTTAGGACATTAATAAATATTATAAATTAACGGCCGGTCTCAATATTCGATCTATCGATGGATTTGAAGATTTACGATACAGGTTTGACA
The DNA here is from genome assembly GCA_944739405.2 of Euclidia mi. Classification (NCBI taxonomy): domain Eukaryota; kingdom Metazoa; phylum Arthropoda; class Insecta; order Lepidoptera; family Erebidae; genus Euclidia; species Euclidia mi. The sequence goes on along the minus strand of OX123198.2, from coordinate 493,205 downwards.
TATTTTGTGTGGGGCTTATGTCAAACATGTATCTCAAACCTCAAAAATATAAGAAAGATGAAATATTGAATTCAGTGGTAACTAATATATGGAAAACTATTTCTATCTATAAATTATTTGCTATGAAGTTATATGTATATGCTCGTCCCAGATAAGAAAATACTGAAGGAATATAGACTCCTATAATTAGGAAAAAGTTTTCACATATATATTTGCTCTTATATTCTTCACTGATATCTATCGTTGAGTAACCTTGACCTTCACATGCGTCTTACCATGGCATACAGAAGTGAAGGATTTATGATTTCAAAAGTTAGTGAGCGAGTTGTAATCAATGAGAGGCACACATCACCGCGCCGACCGCCGACCCAAAAGGATTTGTCGCGACTCGTATAATAAGTCCTCCATGTTTAATGTAACGTGCCGCCGCCAAAGCCGCGGTAATTAGCGCACTCATTACACTCTGACAGAATTACAAAGCTTTGTCACAAATTACCACCTCTATCGCTGACTACGAACCGTACTTTCTAACTAATTATTCAAAATAACAACATAGTTTTATATTGAGAAAAGCATTCCGTTCATTCAGAAGTTCGTAGTCATTAGGATTCACGTGTTACCAATGCCTAACAGTATGAAATTATAACTGTACCTATTTTGGAACAATGAATTTGAACTATTAAAACACATGTTTGTAAAACAAATAAAATTCTCCTAGCTTATCATCGACCAGATTCTGCAGCATCGCCTATGTGAGTGTGTTAATTAGGTATCCCGATAGAAGGTAAATTATGCTTATACGCTATAAGCTTATTATCACAAAGTTTTATTAAAATTCGTTCAGTAGTGTTTGCGTGTGAGTATAACAAATTCATCCATTCTTACAAACTGTCGCGCTTTAACTCGTAATTGTAAGTAGTAGCATTAGCCGATAGATGCGCATCTGCAAATGTAGGCAATGTTATAACGAATCCTAACAACAGCACGTGAAACGAACGTTTCACCGCTGATTGTTCAGCAGAAACACACACTACACGCACATACATGCACACACACACACACACATGCATACACAGTCAGTGATCTACTCATCTCACAGAGCGAACACAACAGCACGCGCCGCTAATACCAACATCGACGCTACTTGATGCTGTAACAGCTCACTCGCACACTTTGTGACAATTATCTGATAATTGTCACATACACCATACACCGTGTTAGTACCACACGCTACAGCCTCCAACAACACCCAATCACACTGATTGCGAATTCAATTCATCAAATTATGTTCCAACGTTCGCGTTATTATGATTTAATGCTAATTGCTGAAATAGATCCCCGATAGTGTGAACTAATACTAACTGTCAATACGTCACTATTTATAATTCATGCATTTTGTTGGCGCTGACTGTGATGAGTACTCATTAGTGATTGTGTGAAGTGGCTTATTGAATCAATCAATCGTACAATTTAACGAGAGTTAATTCAAACATCAGTGTTGTATGACACCTCTGTTCGCGGAAGCAAAGGAATAAATTAATAAGGATGTACCTGTGTGTGTGAATGTGAATAAGCATTCATGTGCAACAGAACCATTGACAATCAGAAACATAAAGTGCCGTTTGTAAGTGCATTTCAATTCTGAAATATATTAATTAATTGCCAAGACGTAAGTCAATTAATAAAAGAGCTACTCCATAACTCTTGTACTAAATAAATACATTGAAACAAGCTAGCTTTAAGCTGTTTGTTAATTTCCTCTTGCCTTTTTTCTGTCTCACAGCAAGTGCTACCTACCTGCAGATAACTTAGCTGCACTGAACGTCGTAACAGCTGATAAGTTTCCAGTTAGCGGCGGCTAGTATGTAAGCTGTGTCGCAAGTTTGTCTGAGCGCTGTCTCACGCTGAGCGCATCGCAACCCGCGCACCTTTGTTTGCGACTAAACTAACTAGTTTTCATTTCACTTTTATATGTAAGTTCTACCCGTGAATTTTGTTAAGGTTGATTGAAATTATTCTAAACTACTTATCTGTTTTTAGATTCGATCGGCATTGTTATAGTACTGACAAAGTTTCAGTGTAAACTGTCTTCATTGCACGAAAATATCTTTTTTTTTAATAATACTTTTATTTATTGTTTCACAAGTTATTACAATTTCATTATGAGACACATTTATATTATCAACACATGAAGTTGCTACTATTTATGTGCGGCTAGTACTTAAAATAGGAAAACCTGAGCCTTAAGTACCAGCATCCTTCCGATACGGTTAAACACAACTTACATAATTAGATAGATAGATAGATAAAGCCTTATTGTGCAAATACAGTTGGTACTAATTAGGTATAATAGCTTAAATGTAGGTACACAAAGAGTAAATGCACAAGGGCGGCCTTATCGCAAAGTGCGATCTCTTCCAGGCAACCTTAGGATGGACAGACTGAAAAAGACAAGTTTGATTGTGTAGTGATCATATATATATGGACACTAATAGTTATTTAAATAGAATATACATACATGTGTACATATATTACCTATAAATACAATAATACATAATATACATACTAACTATAGGTACATATAATACATAGCTATATAATACATACATATACATATAATGATATCAATGCAAAATACAGTGAGAGAATTTAGATTATAACTAGCTGTGCCCGCGACTCCGTTCGCGGGGAATTTGTGTTAGGGTTCTTTATCTAAAATGACAAAATTCGGAACCCTGATAGATTCACCATATCTGTCTGTACTTTCGTATGTCACAGCCGTCTTATACTGAAATCATTAAGACTACATCATTGAATATTTTTAGAAAGATGTATTCTAGGGTGCATAGGGTTCCCACCAAGAACTTAGGGTCCCAAGCCAACCTCACCTGCAAGTGGTGCACCTGCCGATCAACGGACGAGGCTCTGGAAAACAAAATATCCCGATAAGCGGCAATAGGCTCGCCACCTATTACGTGGGATCAAAACACTGGCGAAAAGTGGGCGTTTAATATGCCTCTGCCTACCCCTTCGGGGAAACAGGCGTGAGTCTATGTATGTAAGATGTATTCTGTGAACCACTGCCGACTTTTATACATAAAAAAGGAATGACAATTTCATTTTCAACCTCTCCATACATGGCGCTGACGTGAAAATATTTTCACAATGCGGCATGTCTAGGTATTTAAAAATAATTTTAGGGTACCTGAAATTATCAATTTCTCAAAGTCAATCGTTTGAAAGATAGACGCTTCCAAAGTGGTTAAATGAGTATCGTTCCCCCGCCTTACCGTCCTCAAAGTTTGGAAGTAAGAGAGTGAAAAATCTAAAAAAAGGATATCCTGTAGATCGTAATAAAAACTTCCAACGAAAATTAGTTTGAACGATATGTGGTCAGCAGCCTTAACATTCAAAAACCGCAAATGTAACTTGGTCGTTAATACAAACATTATGAAAAACAAAGTTATTTGTACCAGTAAAAAAGTGATAGTGGTATATGGTTAGGTGAAGATATTGGGTATGTTTAGTGTATACCTCTAGCACATAGCCTTTCATGGGCGGGTCCGACTCGGTCTTGATTTAATTATTCATCTTTGCAACAATGTGTCTATTTCCTGTCTGTATTATATTAAATCATTGCGTTACTGATTGATTGACTGATCGACAATGTGCAGCCAAAACTACCTATTGGTTGCAAGAAGACAACATGTCTAATTTTTTTAATTTTAAGTTGACATATATTTTGCTTGGCGACGCCGATTGTACTATGAAAGGATTTCTCAAAATTCCTATGGAATCGCGAAGAAATTGTAAAATTGATAAAAATGAGCGGGTATAGCTGCGATCATTCTCTAGTTCCCGATGAAGCAACAGCAAGCGTAATCTTACTTTAGCTTCGTACCTTTGCCGAAATCACCTTGGTAGGTAAAGGCCCGAAGCATCTACAAATAGTATTTTCCCCAAATCACTATCCACGCTACGACACACCCGATCATAATTTTATTAAACGCTGTTCTTCAGTAGGTCTCGAGACATCATTTTGCAGGCCTTCGGCTAGTTCTAATTCTAATGGGTAATAGTTTATTTAGTGTATGGCGTAATCTTTATTCATACATACACCAGCAAATAATGGTTCGGGTAGGCCATATTGAGTAATAGGATAGATATGTCTACTGTCAAGCAACGGTTTATTAGATTGTTGAGGGAACCTAAAAATATCCTCGCCCAATTCGTCTTCATATTTATGCCATAACTATGCAGCATCTCAAACTCATGGCGTAATCGATGGAGACTTTTACTTATACTTGCTTCAGATAATGTCATCCCAGTGTTTATCCCCATCCAGTAAAATGAAATGACTCGTCACTCTGCGAGCTGTTTACATATACCTGTGCGAAAACGTCCAGCCTAAGCTGAACCCTATTTAATATAATTAATCATACGGATTTAAGCTCAATTTAAATTGGGCGCGTTAAACAAAAATCAACCGTATAGCCGTACCCATACTGTCGCGGCAGGATTTCTATTTTTTCTTTATAAAATACATTAAAGTGTACTTTTTGAATATGGGAGTTTGATAAAGATATATCTATGTGAAATATAATATATTTATGTATTTAGTACACTTTGAAGAAATGCCTAACGATTAAACACGTTATTGTGGCTAATTTATAAAAGATAGATAGATACTATATTGGACTTTTTTGTAGATCTTTTGAACATTATCTTTGTAGTACATATTTTTGGTGTATGATCAACGTATGAGAGGGTAAGAGCTCGAAAGCGGATTTTCATCCGACTTGCTTCAAATTTATCGTCACTGCTCAGCTCCTATGTGTCTTAGCGTTATGTTAAATAGCCTATAACCTGCCCAGGAGTATGGACTACAATCGTACTAAGTTTGGTTAAAATCCCTTCAGTAGTTTTTGACCCATGCGTGCACATACAGACAGACAGACAGACAGACAGACAAACAGACAGCCAAAAATTTTACTGATTACATATTTGGCATCAGTATCGATCACCATTCATCCTCCAATATTAATTTTGAATATATATTCAATGTACAGAATTGACCTCTCTACAGTTTTATTATAAGTATAGATAGATGACAGGTAGTGCTTCTTTAATGCGTCTTTATATATATTAAGCGATTTTGCTTGCTTAATCTCAATTGGCAGTGCATTCCAGAAACATACAGCCAGAACAGCAAAGGATTTATCGTAGAAGTTTGTGGAATGTGTTGGCATCTGCAGTCTCAGATCCACTGACGACCTCAAGGTATTTGAATGTGTGTCATGAAGGAACTTAAAACGTTCTTTGAGATACATGCGGCTATAGCGGAGTATGGCAAGCAGGATGTGGAAATCCACGGTGTTAAATGCGTTGCTAAATCATACAATTTTATTTAAACGGGTCTTATTCGCGATATTTAATTAATTTAAGGTATAAATACCTATGTTTTACCGACGTTTCGGCCGTCTTACAACAGCCTTGGTCGCGGCAGGACTGATGTCATCTCAGCGTCGTCCTTGTGAAGCGCGGGTTTCGGCAGCTACCCTCACTTGTTTTTTATTTTTATTTTTATCCGAACTGTCGGTACGTCGACACACTGATGAGCTGTGTTACTGCAGCGGGGTTTACATTTGTTGATTACTGGATTCCACGTTGTAGGCAGTCTGTATCCATCTTCCCGGTTGAAATTTTGTTTTTTTATTTCAACCGCTTCACGTACTATCCTGGAGTAATAGTGACGATCGGTAGATAAGACCTTTGGTTGATGTAATTCGATCCAGTGGTTTGTTCCAGACTCCAACAAATGCTCAGCTATGGCAGACTTGTTAATTTGTCGGTTTTTTACAGCTGCGATATGTTCCTTGACCCTTTCAGCGATGGTTCGTTTGGTCTGTCCGATATAGGAACTACCACAACTGCAGTCGACCTTGTAGACGCCATGTGTTTGTAGAGGAATGACATCCTTCGGGGTGCGCAGATTGTGTGCTACCTTGGAGAGCGGACTATATACAGTCTTTATGGAGTATTTCTGTAGTACTGTTCCAACTTTGTCCGTCACTCCCTTTATGTAAGGCATGTAAGCCGGCTCTGCTTACTTCTGGTTTACGGTCTTTCCTCTTCAGACGTTGTATCTTCTTGTTGAATCCGTTGCACCTAAGAACCTCCTGGATATGTGACAGCTCACTGTTCAAATGTTCAGGGTCACAGAGGTCATACGCTCTGTTTACTAGTGAAGTTACTACGGATTCCATGTGTCGCGGGTGATGATGCGAGTAAGCGTTGAGAAACATATCTGTGTGTGTCGGTTTTCTATAAACGGTACCGTTTTCCCTCACTGTCACTTTTACGTCGAGAAAGGGTAACGACCCGTCTGCCTCCATTTCAAATGTAAACCTAATATTAGGGTGCATGGAGTTTAAGCTATTTGCGAACTGTTCTACATCTTGCTTGTCGCTCTTCATGATACAGAATACATCGTCGACATACCTCTTCCATAGCTTTACATTTGATGCCTGCATGTCTATGGATTCTTCGAAGTGCTCCATCCAGATGTTGGCCATTACCGGTGCTACTGAGCTACCCATAACCACTCCGTCGATCTGGAGGTAATGTTGTCCACGGTATAGGAAGTAGTTTGCTTCCAAACAATTTTGAAGTAGAACAGAATATTTGTCAGACAGACTGTTTGCCCTTAGTTTTCTCTTAACGACCCCAAGGCAATCCTGAACTGGAACATTGGTGAAGAGTGTCTCCACGTCAAAACTCACCATCACTTCGTCTGGTTCCTTTTTCAACCTCTTGATAATGTCAATAAAGTGCCGAGAACCCTTCACGAAAGATGCCGTCTTACCTACCAACGGTTGCAGTACCTTACTGATGTGTTTCGCCAAACCGTATGTGGATGACTTTATTTTACTCGCTATCGGTCGCAATGGTACGTTAGTCTTGTGGACTTTAGGCAAACCGTATATCTTGGGCGGCTGCACAATTTGCGGTTTGTATAGACGTTCAAATTCATCTTCCGTGAATATGGTTTTATGGTCCTTAATCAAAGCTCGAATGCGTTTCGTAACTCTGGCTGTCGGGTTATAGGACACCGGCTTATAAATAAGTGTGTCACTTAACAGATTCCGTATTTTGCTATCATAATCACTAGAGTTCATCACTACAGTGGCGTTTCCCTTGTCGGCCTTCTGCACTAAAATATTCGTGTTATCACGCAACGCTTTTAGTGCTTGACGCTCTTCTGTGGAGACATTGGGTTTCGGCGGCTTTGACTTTCGTAAAATAACGGCGACATCCTGTCTAAGTGTATCTGCGTCGTTAGACGGTAACTTGTTGCGCGTTAAAAACGCCTCGATGTTACTTATGACACTCTCATACGGAATCCGATTAGGTGTTAAAGCATAATTTAACCCTTTGGCCAGCACGTTTTGTGTCGCGCTATCAATAATGCAATCTGACAAATTAATTACCGTTTCTTGTTGGGTAGGGTGTACCTTTTTGCTGGCTTGCCTCTCATGACGGTTCATTAATTTGTCATATTTCTTGTTGTGCCGTTTAGTACGCAGATCGTATATGCGACTAGCCTGGTTATAAGTAACATGATCGCACAAACTAAAATCACTAGTTGATAGCACTTCACTACATTCGGTATGAACATTATAGAGGTCACACTGCACAACATTTAACTCGTACCGACAGTTGCGAATTAATTGTTTCAAAAGACGAACACTGGCTTTGTGTAGAATGCCTTCGGAGTTCGGAATGTCCTTTCGTGGTTTTATACGCACTCCTACAGGTAACACTTCACTATCCCGACACCTAGTCAGAAAACTGAGCGAAGTTTCCAGACTTACCCGCTTTTTTCGAAGACATTCAAGATGTTTTACTTTTATTACGTATTCCGGCCCGTAGCAGTTTGTAATAATCGATTTTAAACTTTGGCTATGTACAAGTTAGGGCCTAACCTTCGATAGCTCTTAAGTACAGCCCTAAGCTTGCACGTACCTAAACCTAGACTTATCCTAATTTACGCCTACTGGTTCCTATATCTAGCCTAACCTACCTACGATAAACCTATCCCTACTTTAGATCTAATCTAACACCTATCCTACGTATTATGTAGTAAACCTAGGTGTCCTATGAACTATTCCTACAACCTATCTAATTCCTACAAAGCCGTCGTTGTTGTGGTCCCTAAACCCTAATGTCCCTATCCCCCTAGCCCTACTATATCGTATTGTATAAATACTTATATATAATAGTCCAGGATATCTGCCACCGGGAGACCTAAGGCGACAGACGGAATTGGGTAGGATTTAGGGGTGGTGGAAATGGTTTTCTCACTGCCGGTCGAGCAGACTCACAAGACCGATCAGGGTGACGGCTAAAGGTGTCTTGGCCGCAGTGAGAGGTTTGGGAAGGGTAATGAGTCAAAGTCAGGAGTGGACAAATGACTGATTTATTTCTTAAAATTATTGTCTTATATACTAAACTTATTCTATATACACATATATACACGTATTTAGTTGTGTGCCGTCGGTGTATTGTGCCGATGCAGCATGTTTGAGCCGACCGCCGTACGTGATAAATTAGATGATCTTAAAATATCACGCATCTTCCTCGGTGATAAGTTGGATGTGTGTTGGAATGCCAAGAATGTCATGTTCATGTTTGAACATTCTGGCGTCTCTCCGGGATAGGCTTCAGGAAGGTCATGTTCCGGCGTGAACATTCTAGCGTCTCTCCGGGGCAGGCTCTAGAAAGTTCTTATGTTCAGGCGTGAACATTCTGGCGGGTGTCTGGCGTAGGCTTCAGCTCAACTTCATCTGCATCAACTACCGATTAGTTGGTTGTTCACTGGTGAGTTGTTTTCTTGACGGCTTCGGTTGGCTGGCTGTAGGCCACGTGCGATGCAACCCTGGCAGCGACAGTTGACCTCGTTGCATGCTGTAGAGTCTTAAGGCGATCGTTGCGGGGGAAATGTTAAGAACTTAATCGGTAGGTACATATGTATTCAAAAAAAATATATATATATATTTAGTCAACACGCAATTGTAATCATTTTTTGTTATACAATTGCATGTTCTTCACCCCTCCAGAAATTATATTCCTTCCCTTATTTAACAGTAGTATTAGTTGTAGTAGTAGCAATAGTAAAAGTAGTTTCTCTCCACTTGGCTACCGTCGCAGTAACCAAGTCCTCCTATTCCTTTGTTGTAGTAGTAGTTTCCCTCAACTTGGTACCATCGCAGTAACCAAGTCCTCCTATTCCCTTGTTGTAGCAATAGTCTCCCTCAACTTGGTACCGTCGCAGTATCCAAGTCCTCCTATTCCCTTGTTGTAGTAGTAGTTTCCCTCAACTTGGTACCGTCGCAGTATCCAAGTCCTCCTATTCCCTTGTTGTAGTAGTAGTTTCCCTCAACTTGGTACCATCGCAGTAACCAAGTCCTCCTATTCCCTTGTTGTAGCAATAGTTTCCCTCAACTTGGTACCGTCGCAGTATCCAAGTCCTCCTATTCCCTTGTTGTAGTAGTAGTTTCCCTCAACTTGGTACCGTCGCAGTATCCAAGTCCTCCTATTCCCTTGTTGTAGTAGTAGTTTCCCTCAACTTGGTACCATCGCAGTAACCAAGTCCTCCTATTCCCTTGTTGTAGCAATAGTTTCCCTAAACTTGGTACCGTTGCAGTATCCAAGTCCTCCTATTCCCTTTGTTGTAGTAGTAGTTTCCCTCAACTTGGTACCATCGCAGTAACCAAGTCCACCTATTCCCTATCTCCCTAGTGCTACCCTACCTCTGTTAGGTATATTGTATAGCGAGGCCGCGTACACTGTGGTCACACAGACTGTCGCGTATACAACCCTAATCCCTAGTTCCCTAGCAGTCCCTGGGATCCCTGGGCCGGGATATCTGCCACCGGGAGACCTAAGGCGACAGACGGAAAGTGGGTAGGATTAAGGTGTAGCGGAGTGGGTTATCTCACTGCCGGTCGAGCAGACTCACAAGACCGATAATGGTGACGGCTAAGGGTGTCTTGGCCGCAGTGAGAGGTGTGGGGTAGGGTATGAGTCCAAGCCGGGAGTGAACTTGTGACTGATTTATTTCTTAAAATTATTGTCTTATATACTAAACTTATTCTATATACACATATATACACGTATTTAGTTGTGTGCCGTCGGTGTATTGTGCCGATGCAGCATGTTTGAGCCGACCGCCGTACGTGATAAATTAGATGATCTTAAAATATCACGCATCTTCCTCGGTGATAAGTTGGATGTGTGTTGGAATGCCAAGAATGTCATGTTCATGTTTGAACAGGCTACTTACTACTTACTACTACTTAGGCTGTTGTAAAACGGCCGAAACGTCGGTAAAACATAGGTATTTATACCTTAAATTAATTAAATATCGCGAATAAGACCCGTTTAAATAAAATTGTATGATGTATACAAATCGCGAAAGTTTAAAATCGATTATTACAAACCGCTACGGGCCGGAATACGTAATAAAAGTAAAACATTTTGAATGTCTTCGGAAAAAGCGGGTAAGTCTGGAAACTTCGCTCAGTTTTCTGATTAGGTGTCGGGATAGTGAAGTAGTAGTACACCTGTAGGAGTGCGTATAAAACCACGAAATGACATTTCGAACTCCGAAGGCATTCTACACAAAGCCAGTGTTCGTCTTTTGAAACAATTAATTCGCAACTTTCGGTACGAGTTAAATGTTGTGCAGTGTGATCTCTATAAAGTTCATACCGAATGTAGTGAAGTGCTATCAACTAGTGATTTTAGTTTGTGCGATCATGTTACTTATAACCAGGCTAGTCGCATATACGATCTGCGTACTAAACGGCACAACAAGAAATATGACAAATTAATGAACCGTCATGAGAGGCAAGCCGGCAAAAAGGTACACCCTACCCAACAAGAAACGGTAATTAATTTGTCAGATTGCATTATTGATAGCGCGACACAAAGCGTGCTGGCCAAAGGGTTAAATTATGCTTTAACACCTAATCGGATTCCGTATGAAAGTGTCATAAGTAACATCGAGGAGGTTATAACGCGTAACAAGTTACCGTCTAACGACGCAGATACACTTAGACAGGATGTCGCCGTTATTTTACGAAAGTCAAAGCCACCGAAACCCAATGTCTCCACAGAAGAGCGTCAAGCACTAAAAGCGTTGCGTGATAACACGAATATTTAGTGCTGAAGGCCGACAAGGGAAACGCCACTGTAGTGATGAACTCTAGTGATTATGATAGCAAAATACGGAATCTGTTAAGTGACACACTTATTTATAAGCCGGTGTCCTATAACCCGATAGCCAGAGTTACGAAACGCATTCGAGCTTTGATTAAGGACCATAAAAACATATTCACGGAAGATGAATTTGAACGTCTATACAAACCGCAAATCGTGCAGTCGCCCAAGATATACGGTTTGCCTAAAGTCCACAAGCCTAACGTACCATTGCGACCGATAGTGAGTCAAATAAACTCACCCACATACGGTTTGGCGAAACACATCAGCAAGGTACTGCAACCGTTGGTAGGTAAGATGGCATCTTTCGTGAAGGACTCTCGGCACTTTATTGACATTATCAAGAGCGTGAAAAAGGAACCAGACGAAGTGATGGTGAGTTTTGACGTGGAGTCACTCTTCACCAATGTTCCAGTTCAGGATTGCCTTGAGGTCGTTGAGAGAAAACTAAGGACAAACGGTCTGTCTGACAAATATTCTGTTCTACTTCAAAATTGTTTGGAAGCAAACTACTTCCTATACCGTGGACAACATTACCTCCAGATCGACGGAGTGGCTATGGGTAGCCCAGTAGCACCGGTAATGGCCAACATCTGGATGGAGCACTTCGAAGAATCCATAAACATGCAGGCATCAAATGTAAAGCTATGGAAGAGGTATGTCGACGATGTATTCTGTATCATGAAGGGCGACAAGCAAGATGTAGAACAGTTCGCAAATAGCTTAAACTCCATACACCCTAATATTAGGTTTACATTTGAAATGGAGGCAGACGGGTCGTTACCCTTTCTCGACGTAAAAGTGACAGTGAGGGAAAACGGTACCTTGGGACACACCGTTTATAGAAAACCGACACACACAGATATGTATCTCAACGCTTACTCGCATCATCACCCGCGACACATGGAATCCGTAGTAACTTCACTAGTAAACAGAGCGTATGACCTCTGTGACCCTGAACATTTGAACAGCGAGCTGTCACATATCCAGGAGGTACTTAGGTGCAACGGATTCAACAAGAAGATACAACGTCTGAAGAGGAAAGACCGTAAACCAGAAGTAAGCAGAGTACCGGCTTACATGCTTTACATAAGGGAGTGACGGACAAAGTTGGAACAGTACTACAGAAATACTCCATAAAGACTGTATATAGTCCGCTCTCCAAGGTAGCACACAATCTGCGCACCCCGAAGGATGTCACAAACACATGGCGTCTACAAGGTCGACTGCAGTTGTGGTAGTTCCTATATCGGACAGACCAAACGAACCATCGCTGAAAGGGTCAAGGAACATATCGCAGCTGTAAAAAACCGACAAATTAACAAGTCTGCCATAGCTGAGCATTTGTTGGAGTCTGGAACAAACCACTGGATCGAATTACATCAACCAAAGGTCTTATCTACCGATCGTCACTATTACTCCATGATAGTACGTGAAGCGGTTGAAATAAAAAAACATAAAATTTCAACCGGGAAGATGAATACAGACTGTCTACAACGCGGAATCCAGTGATCAACAAATGTAAACCCCGCTGCAGTAACACAGCTCATCAGTGTGTAGACGTCATAAGTGTTGTGTGTCGACGTACCGACAGTTCGGATAAAAATAAAAATAAAAACAACAGAGGGTAGCTGCCGAAACCCGCGCTTCACAAGGACGACGCTGAGATGACATCAGTCCTGCCGCGACCAAGGCTGTTGTAAGACGGCCGAAACGTCGGTAAAACATAGGTATTTATACCTTAAATTAATTAAATATCGCGAATAAGACCCGTTTAAATAAAATTGCGTTGCTAAAATCAAGTAGGGACAAAAGCGTGAGTTTTCCACCATCCATGCCTAGCCTTATCTCATCAGTGATATGAACCAATGCTGTAGTAGTACTATGACCAGGATGAAAACCAGATTGGAATGGATTCAGGAGAGCATTCTTGGAAAGGAAAGTACAGAGTTGTGTATGTACAAGACGCTCAAGGACTTTGGAGGGGAATGGAAGTATGGATATAGGACAGAAGTCAGTAAAGGAAGGGTTTGGATTTTTTAGGGATCGGTACGACTTGTGCATCTTTCCACGCAGATGGAAAGACACCGCCGGTAATTGAGTAGTTCAGGATATGACAAAAGACAGAGAGGATTTCATCCAGGATAGGTAGGATCATATTTCGACTGATACAGTCATTACCAACAGCATTGGATGAGATAGAAATTATGCTCTTTTTAACATCACAACCGGAAAATTGCTCGAAAACAAAAGGTGAGTATCTGGGAGTTGGGATACGTGAAAAATCTTGTAACGTGTTTGTTTTTCTTGTCCCATCAAAGTTGGATGAAGCAGTGAAATGTGCGTTAAGCGAATCTATATTTATATCTTTGGGGATTGCGTCATTGCGCGACTTACCAACTCCCAGTGTTCTAAGAAATTTCCAAATTTTAACTGGATCTCCGCTTTCAACCGAGTTGTGAATATGCTGGCGTTGTGTTTTCCTACACACCTTATTGCAGAGATTTCTGGCACGTATGTATTTTTCCAAATTCACAGGATTTGGACGGCATTTGTACTTCGCCTTGGCACCCGCTTTCTTTGACATAAGAATTTTGATTTCGTCAGTAAGCCAAGGTGCAGGTAGGTGTTTTAATTTAATGGCACGGATTTATCTGTAAACATTTTGACTTTGTTATCTACACAGTCTGATGAATACAAAGGAGACCAATCTATGCTACGGGCATCTGCGCAAAGCTTTACACTATCCATCCCACTGAAGTTGCGTTGCATAATAATTCTCGGTTTTGCCTTTGGTGGGCGTATTTTATATGAAACTAGAGGACGCCAGCAGCTACGCCTGCACATTTTTTTAAATTTATCTATTTTGACCGATCCCGAGGATATTTCGGGAAATTCCTTCTTAGTGCGCCCCTGCGGTCCTCAAGGAACACACATGCCAAATTTCAGCTTCCTGCGCCCAATAGTTTCGGCTGTAGCGTGTCTGTCAGTCAGTCAGTAACGCAAGGATTTTATATATTAAGAAGCTATGAAATATAGATTAAATCATGGTAAGAGAAAGTTAGAATTACTGAGACACTACCATATACAACTATAGTAAAGAATTATTATTGCTAAAATTAACAAATAAAAAGTAATATACTAATTTAAGCATAATATTTGCCTTTACCACATTAAAATTTAAATTAACGTTGCATTTAAGTGTGTGTGTGTGTGTGTGTGTGTGTGTGTGTGTGTGCGCGCGTCTATGTGTTAAATGGTGAGACGGAGTACATTCTCCGTCTCGTCATATGATAGTTGGTTTTGCAGTCATGTTTGTCACAGTAAACTATTGTTACTACTTTATTTAATGTATTGTAAATAAAACGTCCAAGAAAGCAGAAAAATCGTTTGCTGAATGAAGTTCTACGGGTGGCATCAAGTCGGAATTGATGTCTGCGAGTATTTGGCTGTTGAGAAGAAGATGAGGTAGAATGGCTGGATTTAGAGAGGTACGAGTGTTGTCTTAATACAATTTGTTGGATAAAAAGTTGTCTTACTGTTAGGATATGACAGGTACAATCAATAGGTACAAGTCATATAGGTGATATCAATAGGTATCTTGCAGTTTTTTGTGTCGTACTGCATCGATAGTCCAATTTTGGCTTATACAGGTGCATCCTAACACTTACAAACGAGGTCCATTGCAGCATAAATAACTTTAAAAGTATTACGGCCTGGCCACGGACAATTCGCTCAAGCGAAAATTCGAGCGACGCGACCGGCGACGCGACTTGCGACTGAATCAAATGTATAGCAATGTTCTAAGCATGCCACGCGCAGCGGTGACCGGCGACGCGACCGGCGAATAGCACCGAGCGGTACAGCGGCGTGTTACTACCGACGTGTCGCGCGACCGAAACAACTGTATGAATTAGTACGGCGCACGCCACGGCGTCGAGCGGTAGTCGCGGCGACTAGCGCCGGAGCTGAGTCAGTATAAAATTTTTAGTTTATTTCTCCGCGAGCATGATATTATTCTTAGAATTTTTAGTTAGGCTAGCTATTTGGAACGTCTGGATGTTATCTATATCTACATAAATGTATACAGTATAAATAAATTTGAAGTGTCTGTGATTTCAAAATACCTACGTGTATCCTTTAATTAGAATATAAGAAATATCGCTCTATCTCATAGTTCAATCCACAATGTAACGTCACGCCTATAATCCTACCGTGGTGCGACAACCATTAATAATAATAATAATTTATTTATCCTCAAAAATACAAAAAGGTACGTTACAATAATTAGCCTTAAATTAGATTAATTGGTATAACTAGCCTAAAGTCCTATATTTAGCTTTACATAATATCATAATTATATGGCATATAAACAATAGTGTACATAAGGCTAAAAAATAACTAGTTACACCATTGGCAAAAAAACTAAGATTGCGTTATAATACTTATAATACATCGGCTACCCGCTCAAACTAGGTTATACCTGTGTTTCGAGCTGACGCTTGATTATTACGTAATGATACAAATGACTATAATATTTAATTGTACTTATGCTATAATATAACTTATTGTGAAAGTAATTAAATTAAGATTTATAGTAAATTATTAGAGACTAATTTATTTAAAATTAATAATACAAATACGAAATACTATTTAAAATTCAGTTCAGTTAGTAATGTAACTTATCAGTGCGAAAAAACACGTCAAAATAGTAATATTATTAACGTTCATTTTAAAACTACTAGTAATTTTATGTGTCGTCGTAATTAAGCTTTTGTAAATATTCTGATACTGTTGTGTTGCACATTTTATAATTATGACTATATATAAAGAGTGATTTATTGAACTTATTATATAAGAACGGGCCTAGAAAAGTGTAAAATCTATTAACAAAGACATGATTCGTGTGAGGTGTTGTACAAACTAGGTCCTTTCTTCTTCTTTCAAAAGGAATAGGAGAATAAGGGATTTCGGTGTGCTGTTTTAGTATAATGTTGAGTATAAATAGTTGGCGCACTGTTAGCACGTTGCATGACAAGTAGAGCTGGTGTGTAGGGAATTTAAAGGACGAAAAGTAGCAACTTTAAGTATTGCTCTCTGTGCTCGTTCTAGCGGCAAAATATGATTTTGCCGCACCACCCCCCGTTGTAATGCAATATGTTAATATGGATTGACACAAAGCTAAATAAACCTGTTTTATTAATTTGTAATCGGCTATGTTACGTAGTTTTTTGAAAATATAAATTAATTTACGCGTTCTCGCACATACAATATCGATGTGGTTACGAAAATTTAGATTTGTGTCAAGTGTTATACCTAGATATTTAATATTGTCAGTTTTAATTGATGTGGGACAAGTACATGCTAGGTCAGCTTGCATTCTACAGTTGTGTGCATAAATGTGTAGGTTAATAGGTGATAGATTAGTATTTCTCATTTTAAATAATATGTACTTCGTTTTGTCAATATTCATGGTTAGCAGGTTTTGGTGTAGCCAGTTTGAAACAATATTAAAACCATTTTGGGCATGGTCATATAGCTCAGAGTATGTATTGGCCGAGAATAAAAGCGCTGTGTCGTCAGCATATGATATTAATTTACCATTTTGAACATTTAAGCTGCAAAGGTCGTTTATATAGATAAGAAACAAAGTTGGCCCCAAAATACTACCCTGTGGTATGCCAAAACTACCATTTTTACGTTCAGAACCAACATATTTATCAATTTTCACACATTGATAGCGATCACTCAAATACTCAGAAAAAAGTGCAAGTTGTGTACCCCTTATACCGAATGTCTCGAGCTTGCGCAACAGTATGGAGCAAGATATTGTATCGAAAGCCTTGGCAAGGTCTAAAAATATTCCCATGGAGTGCGTGCTCTTATCTAGACTATTGGTTATGTGCACCGTAAGCTGGTGTACTGCTTGGTTAGTGGACTTTTTAGGCCTGAAGCCAAATTGGTTATCTGAAAGCAGTTTATTATCTTCGAGGTACTTAATCAATCGAATGTTTATTTTCTCTAAGATCTTAGAAAGGCCCGTTAAGACTGAAATAGGCCTATAATTACTAATAATTTTTTTGTCACCGGATTTAAAAATAGGGGTAACTACTGCTTTTTTAAATAAGCGAGGGAAAACTCCTTCGTGTAAAGGGCCCAGTACACAATGGTCCATGATGGGCCACTGCAGGCCATCGCCCGCCATTGTGTGAACATGTATCGCCATTACCGTACGCAATGGCGATGGCCTGCAGTGGTCCATGATGGGCCACTGCAGGCCATCACCACGATCACTTGGTGTTCACACAATGGCGCATGGCTCATTGCTGCCTGGCGAATCACTTGCGATGTACGTGGAAGTAATTGCGGCCACGGCTATCTAATCTTGCGATTAATCTGAAAAATTCTTTCTCTATTAGATAGCCCATTTATCGAGGGAGGCTATCTAATAGACTATATAACATCACGCTATGAGCCACGAGAGCGGACAAAGACTTAAATAACGCGGGTGTAACCGCGGGCTCATCTAGTATATTTATACATATTATATACTGCCTCCGTGATCCAGTGCATAGCGTATGTGACTACTGATCGGAGGTCCCGGGTTCGATTCCTGGATGAGGCAAGGCAAAAGCGTTACAGGGTTTTTCCGAATACTCAGTAGCAGCCCGGAGTCTGGTGATGTGCCCGGTAACGGCAATAGGCTCGCCCGCTTACGTAGGACCTAAAAATTCATGGCGAAATGTGGGTGTAATATTTACACCTGAGAGATACGGGCGTGAGACTATAAATAAAAATATATATATATTAGTTGTCACCCGTGGCTCCGCCCGCGTGGATGTAAGTTATCGCGATAAAAACTATCCTGTATCCTTCCTCGGGTCTTTGATTGATCGAATAATTAGTTATAAATATTGATCTATAACACGATGCAAATACCATCTTTGCGTAGAGACGGAAAACTCGACATCAAACCCTATACGATTGCCTCGTTGGTCTCGCGGCATAAATGTGCGCGTGGGATCGGGAGGTCCCGGGTTCGATTCCTGGGTCGGGCAGTGTTATTGGGATTTTCTATCACGAAATTCTCAGTAGCAGCACGGAGTCTGGAAATTTGCCCGGTACAGCAATAAGCTCGCCCCTTATTACGTGGGACTAAAGTATATCTGGCGAAAAGTGGGTGTAGAAATACACCTCTGCCTACCTCTTCGGGGATAAAAGGCGTGACGATATGTATATGTATATGTATGTGTAAATATTGATCTTTCAACAGAAAATCCTTGTCATACTGGACAACCACTGCTAAGCCGTCAAGTCTGTATGGAATAGTGCAGATGGATTCATATAGTTCATCATCAGATATTTTAAATCTTCGATAAGTCAACAAATAATTAATGCTCATCAGACTGAACAAGTTTTGCTAAAAAGGCAAGCCTGTATGTTATAGTGTAGCTGGGCTCTTTAAGTTCCACATCAGATGTTCGAGATCTTCAAATTTTAATCGCTTATCAAAAAATGCTCATCATGTGAAATGTTTTTTGCCACACCGCAATTTTTATGTCTTATAGTTACGCTGGGCTGTTGTGGTTCTGCATCAGATATTCCACTTTCCAAAATCAATTTTAGGCTATATGTTGCCTGACCTAATAGCAATATAATAAAATCATTCAAATCCGTTTATTAACTTCCGAGATTAGCGTGTACAAACAGACAGAATTATTTTTTAGATTTTTGCTCCATTACTGATTCATAGCATAACTGTATAATTATTTTGTAAATATATTCAATATACAGTTTCTTTTACTGCCTTCTATATACATAAAACAAAAAGTGCACTATCCCGGTCTGCGGTCGGTGACGAACTAAACAATGGGCCATTGTGTGAACACCACAGGCCACGCTACGCCACGATTCCTTTGAAGTGTGCCCAAAAAACCGACAACATCCCGATTGCGCGCCACGATTGACAATTGCCCGCCACTGTATACCATCACCCCGTGTACACAATGGTCTATGATGGGCCACTGCAGGCCATCGCCGTACCCCGTGTACACACGGCTACACATCAAGTTAAACAAAACCAGTTTATCATGGTCTCGCTTTGTATGATCTTTCCGCACATTAAACGATCAGTTTATACTGGTTTAGCATAGTTTGGTGTGTAGCCGTGTGTATACAACGGCGATGGCCTGCAGTGGCCCATCATTAACCATTGTGTACTGGAGCCTTAAGCATAAATTAAAAATATGTGTTAACACACTATTTTAACTCAAAACTCGAGTTACAATACCTACAAGCGTCGGCTCAGTACGCATTCAGTAGGTACCTAGTACCTACAGAATGTATACCGAAGCGCCTTGAGTTTGGTATGCAGTAGGTTAGCTGGGTACCGAGCCTGACGCTCGTAGGTATAAATCGCGTTCCGAACGTTTGTATAAAGATAAAATACAGTACCTATAGTTTTCAATACCGTGGTTAGGTAGGTGCAAAATATCAAGTCTGCCTCTGTAATCTTGCGGTAGTGTAAGCGGATCATGAGCTCTCGGGTTCGATTGCCGGGTTGAAAAAAATGTGATAATGCCACCAAAGTCTGTACAATGTCGAGCTACATTTCATAAAAAGATCTCAGCTAATGTCGTCTCGCTCCTGCCCGTCCAGCATACGCACCACGAGAAAATTATCTCTACACGTTTACTCGTGTTTATGACGATTATCTCTATTAACTCGCTGACTCTAACATGGTTACACACACGATTCGACTCGTTATGTCAAATGTAGCTATAATAGTCGTTTTTACTTATCTGTGGCATTTCTCTCGACAAATCCTAACATGACGGCCCAATATTACTCGATTATGACAAATTTTGACAACTAAAATAGTAATAATAGTCGTCATGCTTTCATACGACGAGAACTACACGAGCAACTAAAAATATTTCTTTAAAACAACAAAGAAAATGGCAGTCCCTTATTATAATTATTTAATAACCTTATATGCTTATAATATGAAGAGCGCCACGCGATAAAAGTGCAAAGAAAGCGAATTAGGGATCTCTGTGACCCTTTTACGTTGAACGACAGAGAATTCCAGTTGCTTTGGAGTATAACAAAACCAATGGCTCTGTTTCTCATAGAAAGGCTTGCCACGGATCTCGAGCCTCATTCAGATGGCCTGCCTGTCTATTTAAAGGTACCTAAGTTAATATCATTATTATCGAAGCTGCGCATGGGACCTCATTCTTATTCAACACAGTAACAATTGTTAATACTTTGTAGGTATTGACATCAGTTTCGAATTAAAACTAGGTAATCAACTTTTCAATTAAACAATACATACAAATTACAAATGTCAAATAGTACTTAATATGATAAACTATAGAGGTGGATACAAGTCTTTTGAGCCATTTGAGCACAAATTGAATGAACTAAACCGGTGTGGTCACATTAATAAATGTCGTAATTGACATTCTATGTTTCAAAGGGCAACATCGGTTACTCGTGCAACGAGAGCGAATTCTTCGACGTGAAGCTTGTCTATCGTGGCGCGCATGTTAAAGAAAACGAGATATTAACCGATAACGACAATATTTCTTCATTCACGCGTGTGATATCTCGTGGTGCGTATCCTAGGCGGGCAGGTCTACACTGGTCGCGACGGCGAGAGCGCGTGTGCCCATGGCATGTTTTTTGCGTCGCGCGAATTGTCGCGTCGCCGGTCGTGTCACAGGTCGCGTCGCCGGTCTCAGCGACGGATTTGCAGCAGATAGTCACCATGATGAATGAAGCGTATAAGAAGAAAGGTATGAAAGTGAATGTTAACAAAACCAAAGTCATGGTCATTAAGAGGGACGATAGTGTAACTGAATGTGACGTTATGATAGGAGATGAAAATGTGGAGCGAGTGAACGAGTTTGTGTATTTAGGGTCTTTGTTTACGAGAGATGGAAAATGTGAGGGAGATATTGAAAGGAGAGTGAAAGCAGGAAATAGTGTGATTGGCGCCTTACAGTCTATCATCAGCAATGGTATTATCCCAAAGCAAGCTGGCTTCGCTATACTGCAGGGAGTTTTGGCGCCAACACTGATGTATGGTAGTGAATCATGGGTATGGCAAAAGAAGCATGAAAGTAGAATCAATGCTGTGGAGATGAGAGCTTTAAGGAGTATGTGCGGAGTAAGGCTGATAGATAAAGTGAAAAACAGTGTGATACGAGAGAAGTGTGGTCTGAAAGAAGATGTAGTGACAAAGATTGAAAAAGGAATGTTGCGTGGGTTTGGACATTTGGAACGGATGGATGAAAGAAGGAATACGAAAGGACTGTATCGTGCGAGAATGAATGGAAATGTCGGTAGGGGACGCCCTAGGCGGACGTACGCCGACCAAATAAGTGACGTACTGAAAAAGGGCCAAATTAGAAGTACCCATAACCGACGCGCATGCATGATGAGGATAATGAATGTCGAGGAAGCGAAAGAGGTATGTTTGAACCGAAGCATGTGGCGTTCTATAGTCTCTGCCTACCCCAATGGGAGACAGGCGTGACGCTATAGATAGATATATCTATCTAGCGCTATCATATAATCATATAAAATCGATTATTACAAACCGCTACGGGCCGGAATACGTAATAAAAGTAAAACATCTTGAATGTCTTCGGAAAAAGCGGGTAAGTCTGGAAACTTCGCTCAGTTTTCTGATTAGGTGTCGGGATAGTGAAGTAGTAGTACACCTGGGCCTCAAGTCTGTTATTACAATAGTGCCAAAATGGTCAATCACTGACTTCATAATTGTTGATTTTGACAAGTTTGGTAGTCTACTGTTACAATGGTGTCATTATGATTTTCCGATGGTCAACCACTGACACTCCATTGAAAGACATGGCATAGATTGGTAGTCTCGTACACAATGACAAGTCAATGACTGACGTATGTGGTAGTCTGGTAATATTTTGACAGTTCTTTTGATCAGTGACCTACCATCGTAACGCCATCGTGCTATCATTGCTTTTGCCTAGTGTTTGCTTGTGAAACATAGTGACAGACAATCAAAAAGTGTAATGTACTACAAAAAAGAGATGTATTCACTGCGAACTAATATTCTCGAGTTAACTAACAAGCCCGTCGTTTAACGAGGATGACTACAAACCCTTTTACGGATATTCCCGAGGCGGAATTTGTAAAAACGTATCACTTTAGAAAGGATTCAGTAAGGGAGTTAATTCAAAAACTCATTCCCCTTAAGGCCAGACCGCGTCAAAACGATAGCGTATCGGCAGAAATAAAGGTGAGAAAACTGAAGTTAATATTGATTTATTATTCTATTCCTATAAAGAAGAAATTTATTTATTAATGTTATATTTTTATTGCTGATTCTGGTAGCACTCATTTTACGCATCAGGGTCTTACCAGACCTTGATTGGACAGGGTGCCCTCCATGACATTTCGCCAATTACTGTGTCGCAGCCCATTAAAGAAGTAACAGAGGCATTATATAAAATATACCATCAATATATTAAATGGAAAGGAATATCATAGTTCGCCTAGTTCAGTTTGTGGTTTTCCAAATTTGATGTTCAAGTGTCTACTTGAACATCAAATTATACATGTACATTCTGCCTTCTGAAATATACAAATTTCCTGTTTCTTATGTTTGGAATATGAGTATTTAGCTTTGATGTCCTCAAAGCTAAATACTCATATTCCAAACATAAGAAACAGGAAATTCAATAATATTTTCAAACATTGTAGCTGTGCTTTTAACCCTTCTATGGCAGAGCTCAGATGAACTTAGTTCATCTGAGTGACGGAGCTAAAAGGAAAGAGTAATGTTTTTACACATTGGGAATGGAAGTGTTAGTAGTAGATAATGATGACTATAGATAGTGACCAGCAGTGGTTTGGTACTTAAATAAATGATAATGTCATACCTATGTGATACTTTGAAGTATTAGTACCTACAATAAGATCTTCCTGATCTCATTTTAATATTGCCATACCTACCTGACAGTAACGGTTATGTTGTGTGTGTGTGACTAGATAGTGACCAGGCTTTATATAATGTTCCTAATTTATCAATATATTCTACCTACATTTTATGGAGTCTTGTAAAGAATTTAAGTAGGTACATACATAATTCAATTAAATAATGTCTGAATTATGATGAAAAGTGATTTTAAATTAACTGCATAGTATAGAAAATCTTAGTATAAAAGAATATGATGTAATGAGTGGTGTGTTTATAAATATTTACTTATCTCTCTTACAGATACAAAATTCAAGCAAACGGGCAACTTCTTTATGAGTTTTGTGACCGCTCATATCCATATGTTTGAGACATTCATATTTGTGAAGGATTTTGCAAAGCCAGTATTAAGAAAGTTGCTTTGCTAGTAGATGCAGAAGTGAAGATTTATGATAGTTAGTATGTGAGAATAGTGTTCAATTTTTGTGTCTATAATTGGAACCAACAATTCTTAATAACTTCATGTACAGAAATTATTTATCTTTAATAAAACAACATTGTTAATAATAACACATAATTATGAGTTTTATTTTTCTTCTTGATACAGTTACAACACATGAAACACAAATAATATTTTAATTGTAATAGGAATGTATCTATGATCTAACTCAATCTTCAATATTTTATGTTTTGGTTATGCCAATTCTTCTTCGAATATAAACACCTTTAGTAGTTAACTCGCTATCTTTAATTATAGTATTTACTCCTGTCGATATAATCACTTTTCTTTGAGGTGTGAACTTGCTGTATCATTTCCTTTGGAATTTGTTATCCATAAAGCATTTTCCATTGATATCTTCGTTTTGGCTCTAAGAGAAACATACGAGCTACTCGGTATTTAACAATTCAACGCAGTGCATTGAGATTATTGAGAAATATAACAAACTAGGACTTTGTTTACAAAAATGTGGTTTTGAACTTTTGACAGTTCTTACGTCAAAACATGATTTGACTTTGACAGCTAAACAGAACAAATATTATTGAGTTGAATGGTTAAATTCATTGTTTTTTTGCTATTTACGAACTTGAATACAACTTTAGAGTGCTTATAACACTAGTAATGAATATTTAAAAAATATTTAAATGAAATCTGGCATGAAAAATAATCAAATTTAATGGTAGTTTTTCAAAAATCATTTCTTCTAATGGTTTTTTTTATCTATGGCAATACAACAATATCATTCTGCCACCATTCAATTACGAGACCACTGATCGATCACTTAACTATCATTATGAAATACCAGACTACGAACTTTTGTCAAAATGACAATGGGATCGTGTTGGAATGACGAATGTGTTTAAAATAGCAGACTTGAGGCCCTGTAGGAGTGCGTATAAAACCACGAAATGACATTTCGAACTCCGAAGGCATTCTACACAAAGCCAGTGTTCGTCTTTTGAAACAATTAATTCGCAACTTTCGGTACGAGTTAAATGTTGTGCAGTGTGACCTCTATAAAGTTCATACCGAATGTAGTGAAGTGCTATCAACTAGTGATTTTAGTTTGTGCGATCATGTTACTTATAACCAGGCTAGTCGCATATACGATCTGCGTACTAAACGGCACAACAAGAAATATGACAAATTAATGAACCGTCATGAGAGGCAAGCCGGCAAAAAGGTACACCCTACCCAACAAGAAACGGTAATTAATTTGTCAGATTGCATTATTGATAGCGCGACACAAAGCGTGCTGGCCAAAGGGTTAAATTATGCTTTAACACCTAATCGGATTCCGTATGAAAGTGTCATAAGTAAAATCGAGGAGGTTATAACGCGTAACAAGTTACCGTCTAACGACGCAGATACACTTAGACAGGATGTCGCCGTTATTTTACGAAAGTCAAAGCCACCGAAACCCAATGTCTCCACAGAAGAGCGTCAAGCACTAAAAGCGTTGCGTGATAACACGAATATTTTAGTGCTGAAGGCCGACAAGGGAAACGCCACTGTAGTGATGAACTCTAGTGATTATGATAGCAAAATACGGAATCTGTTAAGTGACACACTTATTTATAAGCCGGTGTCCTATAACCCGATAGCCAGAGTTACGAAACGCATTCGAGCTTTGATTAAGGACCATAAAAACATATTCACGGAAGATGAATTTGAACGTCTATACAAACCGCAAATCGTGCAGTCGCCCAAGATATACGGTTTGCCTAAAGTCCACAAGCCTAACGTACCATTGCGACCGATAGTGAGTCAAATAAACTCACCCACATACGGTTTGGCGAAACACATCAGCAAGGTACTGCAACCGTTGGTAGGTAAGATGGCATCTTTCGTGAAGGACTCTCGGCACTTTATTGACATTATCAAGAGCGTGAAAAAGGAACCAGACGAAGTGATGGTGAGTTTTGACGTGGAGTCACTCTTCACCAATGTTCCAGTTCAGGATTGCCTTGAGGTCGTTGAGAGAAAACTAAGCACAAACGGTCTGTCTGACAAATATTCTGTTCTACTTCAAAATTGTTTGGAAGCAAACTACTTCCTATACCGTGGACAACATTACCTCCAGATCGACGGAGTGGCTATGGGTAGCCCAGTAGCACCGGTAATGGCCAACATCTGGATGGAGCACTTCGAAGAATCCATAAACATGCAGGCATCAAATGTAAAGCTATGGAAGAGGTATGTCGACGATGTATTCTGTATCATGAAGGGCGACAAGCAAGATGTAGAACAGTTCGCAAATAGCTTAAACTCCATACACCCTAATATTAGGTTTACATTTGAAATGGAGGCAGACGGGTCGTTACCCTTTCTCGACGTAAAAGTGACAGTGAGGGAAAACGGTACCTTGGGACACACCGTTTATAGAAAACCGACACACACAGATATGTATCTCAACGCTTACTCGCATCATCACCCGCGACACATGGAATCCGTAGTAACTTCACTAGTAAACAGAGCGTATGACCTCTGTGACCCTGAACATTTGAACAGTGAGCTGTCACATATCCAAGAGGTACTTAGGTGCAACGGATTCAACAAGAAGATACAACGTCTGAAGAGGAAAGACCGTAAACCAGAAGTAAGCAGAGTACCGGCTTACATGCTTTACATAAGGGAGTGACGGACAAAGTTGGAACAGTACTACAGAAATACTCCATAAAGACTGTATATAGTCCGCTCTCCAAGGTAGCACACAATCTGCGCACCCCGAAGGATGTCATTCCTCTACAAACACATGGCGTCTACAAGGTCGACTGCAGTTGTGGTAGTTCCTATATCGGACAGACCAAACGAACCATCGCTGAAAGGGTCAAGGAACATATCGCAGCTGTAAAAAACCGACAAATTAACAAGTCTGCCATAGCTGAGCATTTGTTGGAGTCTGGAACAAACCACTGGATCGAATTACATCAACCAAAGGTCTTATCTACCGATCGTCACTATTACTCCATGATAGTACGTGAAGCGGTTGAAATAAAAAAACATAAAATTTCAACCGGGAAGATGAATACAGACTGTCTACAACGCGGAATCCAGTGATCAACAAATGTAAACCCCGCTGCAGTAACACAGCTCATCAGTGTGTAGACGTCATAAGTATTGTGTGTCGACGTACCGACAGTTCGGATAAAAATAAAAATAAAAAACAACAGAGGGTAGCTGCCGAAACCCGCGCTTCACAAGGACGACGCTGAGATGACATCAGTCCTGCCGCGACCAAGGCTGTTGTAAGACGGCCGAAACGTCGGTAAAACATAGGTATTTATACCTTAAATTAATTAAATATCGCGAATAAGACCCGTTTAAATAAAATTGCGTTGCTAAAATCAAGTAGGGACAAAAGCGTGAGTTTTCCACCATCCATGCCTAGCCTTATCTCATCAGTGATATGAACCAATGCTGTAGTAGTACTATGACCAGGACGAAAACCAGATTGGAATGGATTCAGGAGAGCATTCTTGGAAAGGAAAGTACAGAGTTGTGTATACTAAGGACTTTGGAGGGGAATGGAAGTATGGATATAGGACAGAAGTCAGTAAAGGAAGGGTTTGGATTTTTTAGGGATCGGTACGACTTGTGCATCTTTCCACGCAGATGGAAAGACACCGCCGGTAATTGAGTAGTTCAGGATATGACAAAAGACAGAGAGGATTTCATCCAGGATAGGTAGGATCATATTTCGACTGATACAGTCATTACCAACAGCATTGGATGAGATAGAAATTATGCTCTTTTTAACATCACAACCGGAAAATTGCTCGAAAACAAAAGGTGAGTGTCTGGGAGTTGGGATACGTGAAAAATCTTGTAACGTGTTTGTTTTTCTTGTCCCATCAAAGTTGGATGAAGCAGTGAAATGTGCGTTAAGCGAATCTATATTTATATCTTTGGGGATTGCGTCATTGCACGACTTACCAACTCCCAGTGTTCTAAGAAATTTCCAAATTTTAACTGGATCTCCGCTTTCAACCGAGTTGTGAATATGCTGGCGTGGTGTTTTCCTACACACCTTATTGCAGAGATTTCTGGCACGTATGTATTTTTCCAAATTCACAGGATTTGGACGGCATTTGTACTTCGCCTTGGCACCCGCTTTCTTTGACATAAGAATTTTGATTTCGTCAGTAAGCCAAGGTGCAGGTAGGTGTTTTAATTTAATGGCACGGATTGGTGCATGCACATCGTACAGCTGAGTTAATTTATCTGTAAACATTTTGACTTTGTTATCTACACAGTCTGATGAATACAAAGGAGACCAATCTATGCTACGGGCATCTGCGCAAAGCTTTACACTATCCATCCCACCGAAGTTGCGTTGCATAATAATTCTCGGTTTTGCCTTTGGTGGGCGTATTTTATATGAAACTAGAGGACGCCAGCAGCTACGCCTGCACATTTTTTTAAATTTATCTATTTTGACCGATCCCGAAGATATTTCGGGAAATTCCTTCTTAGTGCGCCCCTGCGGTCCCCAAGGAACACACATGCCAAATTTCAGCTTCCTGCGCCCAATAGTTTCGGCTGTAGCGTGTCTGTCAGTCAGTCAGTAACGCAAGGATTTTATATATTAAGAAGATATGAAATATAGATTAAATCATGGTAAGAGCAAGTTAGAATTACTGAGACACTACCATATACAACTATAGTAAAGAATTATTATTGCTAAAATTAACAAATAAAAAGTAATATACTAATTTAAGCATAATATTTGCCTTTACCACATTAAAATTTAAATTAACGTTGCATTTAAGTGTGTGTGTGTGTGTGTGTGTGTGTGTGTGTGTGTGCGCGCGCGTCTATGTGTTAAATGGTGAGACGGAGTACATTCTCCGTCTCGTCATATGATAGTTGGTTTTGCAGTCATGTTTCTCACAGTAAACTATTGTTACTACTTTATTTAATGTATTGTAAATAAAACGTCCAAGAAAGCAGAAAAACCGTTTGCTGAATGAAGTTCTACGGGTGGCATCAAGTCGGAATTGATGTCTGCGAGTATTTGGCTGTTGAGAAGAAGATGAGGTAGAATGGCTGGATTTAGAGAGGTACGAGTGTTGTCTTAATACAATTTGTTGGATAAAAAGTTGTCTTACTGTTAGGATATGACAGGTACAATCAATAGGTACAAGTCATATAGGTGATATCAATAGGTATCTTGCAGTTTTTTGTGTCGTACTGCATCGATAGTCCAATTTTGGCTTATACAGGTGCATCCTAACACTTACAAACGAGGTCCATTGCAGCATAAATAACTTTAAAAGTATTACGGCCTGGCCACGGACAATTCGCTCAAGCGAAAATTCGAGCGACGCGACCGGCGACGCGACTTGCGACTGAATCAAATGTATAGCAATGTTCTAAGCATGCCACGCGCAGCGGTGACCGGCGACGCGACCGGCGAATAGCACCGAGCGGTACAGCGGCGTGTTACTACCGACGTGTCGCGCGACCGAAACAACTGTATGAATTAGTACGGCGCACGCCACGGCGTCGAGCGGTAGTCGCGGCGACTAGCGCCGGAGCTGAGTCAGTATAAAATTTTTAGTTTATTTCTCCGCGAGCATGATATTATTCTTAGAATTTTTAGTTAGGCTAGCTATTTGGAACGTCTGGATGTTATCTATATCTACATAAATGTATACAGTATAAATAAATTTGAAGTGTCTGTGATTTCAAAATACCTACGTGTATCCTTTAATTAGAATATAAGAAATATCGCTCTATCTCATAGTTCAATCCACAATGTAACGTCACGCCTATAATCCTACCGTGGTGCGACAACCATTAATAATAATAATAATTTATTTATCCTCAAAAATACAAAAAGGTACGTTACAATAATTAGCCTTAAATTAGATTAATTGGTATAACTAGCCTAAAGTCCTATATTTAGCTTTACATAATATCATAATTATATGGCATATAAACAATAGTGT
This sequence comes from Euclidia mi, assembly GCA_944739405.2. NCBI lineage: Eukaryota > Metazoa > Arthropoda > Insecta > Lepidoptera > Erebidae > Euclidia > Euclidia mi. The sequence continues at coordinate 463,507 of OX123198.2, read as the reverse complement.
ACATAAGACTAAAAAATAACTAGTTGCACCATTGGCAAAAAAACTAAGATTGCGTTATAATACTTATAATACATCGGCTACCCGCTCGAACTAGGTTATACCTGTGTTTCGAGCTGACGCGACGCTTGATTATTACGTAATGATACAAATGACTATAATATTTAATTGTACTTATGCTATAATATAACTTATTGTGAAAGTAATTAAATTAAGATTTATAGTAAATTATTAGAGACTAATTTATTTAAAATTAATAATACAAATACGAAATACTATTTAAAATTCAGTTCAGTTAGTAATGTAACTTATCAGTGCGAAAAAACACGTCAAAATAGTAATATTATTAACGTTCATTTTAAAACTACTAGTAATTTTATGTGTCGTCGTAATTAAGCTTTTGTAAATATTCTGATACTGTTGTGTTGCACATTTTATAATTATGACTATATATAAAGAGTGATTTATTGAACTTATTATATAAGAACGGGCCTAGAAAAGTGTAAAATCTATTAACAAAGACATGATTCGTGTGAGGTGTTGTACAAACTAGGTCCTTTCTTCTTCTTTCAAAAGGAATAGGAGAATGAGGGATTTCGGTGTGCTGTTTTAGTATAATGTTGAGTATAAATAGTTGGCGCACTGTTAGCACGTTGCATGACAAGTAGAGCTGGTGTGTAGGGAATTTAAAGGACGAAAAGTAGCAACTTTAAGTATTGCTCTCTGTGCTCGTTCTAGCGGCAAAATATGATTTTGCCGCACCACCCCCCGTTGTAATGCAATATGTTAATATGGATTGACACAAAGCTAAATAAACCTGTTTTATTAATTTGTAATCGGCTATGTTACGTAGTTTTTTGAAAATATAAATTAATTTACGCGTTCTCGCACATACAATATCGATGTGGTTACGAAAATTTAGATTTGTGTCAAGTGTTATACCTAGATATTTAATATTGTCAGTTTTAATTGATGTGGGACAAGTACATGCTAGGTCAGCTTGCATTCTACAGTTGTGTGCATAAATGTGTAGGTTAATAGGTGATAGATTAGTATTTCTCATTTTAAATAATATGTACTTCGTTTTGTCAATATTCATGGTTAGCAGGTTTTGGTGTAGCCAGTTTGAAACAATATTAAAACCATTTTGGGCATGGTCATATAGCTCAGAGTATGTATTGGCCGAGAATAAAAGCGCTGTGTCGTCAGCATATGATATTAATTTACCATTTTGAACATTTAAGCTGCAAAGGTCGTTTATATAGATAAGAAACAAAGTTGGCCCCAAAATACTACGGTATGCCAAAACTACTATTTTTACGTTCAGAACCAACATATTTATCAATTTTCACACATTGATAGCGATCACTCAAATACTCAGAAAAAAGTGCAAGTTGTGTACCCCTTATACCGAATGTCTCGAGCTTGCGCAACAGTATGGAGCAAGATATTGTATCGAAAGCCTTGGCAAGGTCTAAAAATATTCCCATGGAGTGCGTGCTCTTATCTAGACTATTGGTTATGTGCACCGTAAGCTGGTGTACTGCTTGGTTAGTGGACTTTTTAGGCCTGAAGCCAAATTGGTTATCTGAAAGCAGTTTATTATCTTCGAGGTACTTAATCAATCGAATGTTTATTTTCTCTAAGATCTTAGAAAGGCCCGTTAAGACTGAAATAGGCCTATAATTACTAATAATTTTTTTGTCACCGGATTTAAAAATAGGGGTAACTACTGCTTTTTTAAATAAGCGAGGGAAAACTCCTTCGTGTAAAGGGCCCAGTACACAATGGTCCATGATGGGCCACTGCAGGCCATCGCCCGCCATTGTGTGAACATGTATCGCCATTACCGTACGCAATGGCGATGGCCTGCAGTGGTCCATGATGGGCCACTGCAGGCCATCACCACGATCACTTGGTGTTCACACAATGGCGCATGGCTCATTGCTGCCTGGCGAATCGCTTGCGATGTACGTGGAAGTAATTGCGGCCACGGCTATCTAATCTTGCGATTAATCTGAAAAATTCTTTCTCTATTAGATAGCCCATTTATCGAGGGAGGCTATCTAATAGACTATATAACATCACGCTATGAGCCACGAGAGCGGACAAAGACTTAAATAACGCGGGTGTAACCGCGGGCTCATCTAGTATATTTATACATATTATATACTGCCTCCGTGATCCAGTGCATAGCGTATGTGACTACTGATCGGAGGTCCCGGGTTCGATTCCTGGATGAGGCAAGGCAAAAGCGTTACAGGGTTTTTCCGAATACTCAGTAGCAGCCCGGAGTCTGGTGATGTGCCCGGTAACGGCAATAGGCTCGCCCTCTATTACGTAGGACCTAAAAATTCATGGCGAAATGTGGGTGTAATATTTACACCTGAGAGATACGGGCGTGAGACTATAAATAAAAATATATATATATTAGTTGTCGCCCGTGGCTCCGCCCGCGTGGATGTAAGTTATCGCGATAAAAACTATCCTGTATCCTTCCTCGGGTCTTTGATTGATCGAATAATTAGTTATAAATATTGATCTATAACACGATGCAAATACCATCTTTGCGTAGAGACGGAAAACTCGACATCAAACCCTATACGATTGCCTCGTTGGTCTCGCGGCATAAATGTGCGCGTGGGATCGGGAGGTCCCGGGTTCGATTCCTGGGTCGGGCAGTGTTATTGGGATTTTCTATCACGAAATTCTCAGTAGCAGCACGGAGTCTGGAAATTTGCCCGGTACAGCAATAAGCTCGCCCCTTATTACGTGGGACTAAAGTATATCTGGCGAAAAGTGGGTGTAGAAATACACCTCTGCCTACCTCTTCGGGGATAAAAGGCGTGACGATATGTATATGTATATGTATGTGTAAATATTGATCTTTCAACAGAAAATCCTTGTCATACTGGACAACCACTGCTAAGCCGTCAAGTCTGTATGGAATAGTGCAGATGGATTCATATAGTTCATCATCAGATATTTTAAATCTTCGATAAGTCAACAAATAATTAATGCTCATTAGACTGAACAAGTTTTGCTAAAAAGGCAAGCCTGTATGTTATAGTGTAGCTGGGCTCTTTAAGTTCCACATCAGATGTTCGAGATCTTCAAATTTTAATCGCTTATCAAAAAATGCTCATCATGTGAAATGTTTTTGCCACACCGCAATTTTTATGTCTTATAGTTACGCTGGGCTGTTGTGGTTCTGCATCAGATATTCCACTTTCCAAAATCAATTTTGGTTCGCCTGACCTAATAGCAATATAATAAAAAAAAAGTTTCATTCAAATCCGTTTATTAACTTCCGAGATTAGCGTGTACAAACAGACAGAATTATTTTTTAGATTTTTGCTCCATTACTGATTCATAGCATAACTGTATAATTATTTTGTAAATATATTCAATATACAGTTTCTTTTACTGCCTTCTATATACATAAAACAAAAAGTGCACTATCCCGGTCTGCGGTCGGTGACGAACTAAACAATGGGCCATTGTGTGAACACCACAGGCCACGCTACGCCACGATTCCTTTGAAGTGTGCCCAAAAAACCGACAACATCCCGATTGCGCGCCACGATTGACAATTGCCCGCCACTATATACCATCACCCCGTGTACACAATGGTCTATGATGGGCCACTGCAGGCCATCGCCGTACCCCGTGTACACACGGCTACACATCAAGTTAAACAAAACCAGTTTATCATGGTCTCGCTTTGTATGATCTTTCCGCACATTAAACGATCAGTTTATACTGGTTTAGCATAGTTTGGTGTGTAGCCGTGTGTATACAACGGCGATGGCCTGCAGTGGCCCATCATTAACCATTGTGTACTGGAGCCTTAAGCATAAATTAAAAATATGTGTTAACACACTATTTTAACTCAAAACTCGAGTTACAATACCTACAAGCGTCGGCTCAGTACGCATTCAGTAGGTACCTAGTACCTACAGAATGTATACCGAAGCGCCTTGAGTTTGGTATGCAGTAGGTTAGCTGGGTACCGAGCCTGACGCTCGTAGGTATAAATCGCGTTCCGAACGTTTGTATAAAGATAAAATACAGTACCTATAGTTTTCAATACCGTGGTTAGGTAGGTGCAAAATATCAAGTCTGCCTCTGTAATCTTGCGGTAGTGTAAGCGGATCATGAGCTCTCGGGTTCGATTGCCGGGTTGAAAAAAATGTGATATTGCCACCAAAGTCTGTACAATGTCGAGCTACATTTCATAAAAAGATCTCAGCTAATGTCGTCTCGCTCCTGCCCGTCCAGCATACGCACCACGAGAAAATTATCTCTACACGTTTACTCGTGTTTATGACGATTATCTCTATTAACTCGCTGACTCTAACATGGTTACACACACGATTCGACTCGTTATGTCAAATGTAGCTATAATAGTCGTTTTTACTTATCTGTGGCATTTCTCTCGACAAATCCTAACATGACGGCCCAATATTACTCGATTATGACAAATTTTGACAACTAAAATAGTAATAATAGTCGTCATGCTTTCATACGACGAGAACTACACGAGCAACTAAAAATATTTCTTTAAAACAACAAAGAAAATGGCAGTCCCTTATTATAATTATTTAATAACCTTATATGCTTATAATATGAAGAGCGCCACGCGATAAAAGTGCAAAGAAAGCGAATTAGGGATCTCTGTGACCCTTTTACGTTGAACGACAGAGAATTCCAGTTGCTTTGGAGTATAACAAAACCAATGGCTCTGTTTCTCATAGAAAGGCTTGCCACGGATCTCGAGCCTCATTCAGATGGCCTGCCTGTCTATTTAAAGGTACCTAAGTTAATATCATTATTATCGAAGCTGCGCATGGGACCTCATTCTTATTCAACACAGTAACAATTGTTAATACTTTGTAGGTATTGACATCAGTTTCGAATTAAAACTAGGTAATCAACTTTTCAATTAAACAATACATACAAATTACAAATGTCAAATAGTACTTAATATGATAAACTATAGAGGTGGATACAAGTCTTTTGAGCCATTTGAGCACAAATTGAATGAACTAAACCGGTGTGGTCACATTAATAAATGTCGTAATTGACATTCTATGTTTCAAAGGGCAACATCGGTTACTCGTGCAACGAGAGCGAATTCTTCGACGTGAAGCTTGTCTATCGTGGCGCGCATGTTAAAGAAAACGAGATATTAACCGATAACGACAATATTTCTTCATTCACGCGTGTGATATCTCGTGGTGCGTATCCTAGGCGGGCAGGTCTACACTGGTCGCGACGGCGAGAGCGCGTGTGCCCATGGCATGTTTTTTGCGTCGCGCGAATTGTCGCGTCGCCGGTCGTGTCACAGGTCGCGTCGCCGGTCTCAGCGACGGATTTGCAGCAGATAGTCACCATGATGAATGAAGCGTATAAGAAGAAAGGTATGAAAGTGAATGTTAACAAAACCAAAGTCATGGTCATTAAGAGGGACGATAGTGTAACTGAATGTGACGTTATGATAGGAGATGAAAATGTGGAGCGAGTGAACGAGTTTGTGTATTTAGGGTCTTTGTTTACGAGAGATGGAAAATGTGAGGGAGATATTGAAAGGAGAGTGAAAGCAGGAAATAGTGTGATTGGCGCCTTACAGTCCATCATCAGCAATGGTATTATCCCAAAGCAAGCTGGCTTCGCTATACTGCAGGGAGTTTTGGCGCCAACACTGATGTATGGTAGTGAATCATGGGTATGGCAAAAGAAGCATGAAAGTAGAATCAATGCTGTGGAGATGAGAGCTTTAAGGAGTATGTGCGGAGTAAGGCTGATAGATAAAGTGAAAAACAGTGTGATACGAGAGAAGTGTGGTCTGAAAGAAGATGTAGTGACAAAGATTGAAAAAGGAATGTTGCGTGGGTTTGGACATTTGGAACGGATGGATGAAAGAAGGAATACGAAAGGACTGTATCGTGCGAGAATGAATGGAAATGTCGGTAGGGGACGCCCTAGGCGGACGTACGCCGACCAAATAAGTGACGTACTGAAAAAGGGCCAAATTAGAAGTACCCATAACCGACGCGCATGCATGATGAGGATAATGAATGTCGAGGAAGCGAAAGAGGTATGTTTGAACCGAAGCATGTGGCGTTCTATAGTCTCTGCCTACCCCAATGGGAGACAGGCGTGACGATATAGATAGATATATCTATCTAGCGCTATCATATAATCATATAAAATCGATTATTACAAACCGCTACGGGCCGGAATACGTAATAAAAGTAAAACATCTTGAATGTCTTCGGAAAAAGCGGGTAAGTCTGGAAACTTCGCTCAGTTTTCTGATTAGGTGTCGGGATAGTGAAGTAGTAGTACACCTGTAGGAGTGCGTATAAAACCACGAAATGACATTTCGAACTCCGAAGGCATTCTACACAAAGCCAGTGTTCGTCTTTTGAAACAATTAATTCGCAACTTTCGGTACGAGTTAAATGTTGTGCAGTGTGACCTCTATAAAGTTCATACCGAATGTAGTGAAGTGCTATCAACTAGTGATTTTAGTTTGTGCGATCATGTTACTTATAACCAGGCTAGTCGCATATACGATCTGCGTACTAAACGGCACAACAAGAAATATGACAAATTAATGAACCGTCATGAGAGGCAAGCCGGCAAAAAGGTACACCCTACCCAACAAGAAACGGTAATTAATTTGTCAGATTGCATTATTGATAGCGCGACACAAAGCGTGCTGGCCAAAGGGTTAAATTATGCTTTAACACCTAATCGGATTCCGTATGAAAGTGTCATAAGTAAAATCGAGGAGGTTATAACGCGTAACAAGTTACCGTCTAACGACGCAGATACACTTAGACAGGATGTCGCCGTTATTTTACGAAAGTCAAAGCCACCGAAACCCAATGTCTCCACAGAAGAGCGTCAAGCACTAAAAGCGTTGCGTGATAACACGAATATTTTAGTGCTGAAGGCCGACAAGGGAAACGCCACTGTAGTGATGAACTCTAGTGATTATGATAGCAAAATACGGAATCTGTTAAGTGACACACTTATTTATAAGCCGGTGTCCTATAACCCGATAGCCAGAGTTACGAAACGCATTCGAGCTTTGATTAAGGACCATAAAAACATATTCACGGAAGATGAATTTGAACGTCTATACAAACCGCAAATCGTGCAGTCGCCCAAGATATACGGTTTGCCTAAAGTCCACAAGCCTAACGTACCATTGCGACCGATAGTGAGTCAAATAAACTCACCCACATACGGTTTGGCGAAACACATCAGCAAGGTACTGCAACCGTTGGTAGGTAAGATGGCATCTTTCGTGAAGGACTCTCGGCACTTTATTGACATTATCAAGAGCGTGAAAAAGGAACCAGACGAAGTGATGGTGAGTTTTGACGTGGAGTCACTCTTCACCAATGTTCCAGTTCAGGATTGCCTTGAGGTCGTTGAGAGAAAACTAAGGACAAACGGTCTGTCTGACAAATATTCTGTTCTACTTCAAAATTGTTTGGAAGCAAACTACTTCCTATACCGTGGACAACATTACCTCCAGATCGACGGAGTGGCTATGGGTAGCCCAGTAGCACCGGTAATGGCCAACATCTGGATGGAGCACTTCGAAGAATCCATAAACATGCAGGCATCAAATGTAAAGCTATGGAAGAGGTATGTCGACGATGTATTCTGTATCATGAAGGGCGACAAGCAAGATGTAGAACAGTTCGCAAATAGCTTAAACTCCATACACCCTAATATTAGGTTTACATTTGAAATGGAGGCAGACGGGTCGTTACCCTTTCTCGACGTAAAAGTGACAGTGAGGGAAAACGGTACCTTGGGACACACCGTTTATAGAAAACCGACACACACAGATATGTATCTCAACGCTTACTCGCATCATCACCCGCGACACATGGAATCCGTAGTAACTTCACTAGTAAACAGAGCGTATGACCTCTGTGACCCTGAACATTTGAACAGTGAGCTGTCACATATCCAGGAGGTACTTAGGTGCAACGGATTCAACAAGAAGATACAACGTCTGAAGAGGATAGACCGTAAACCAGAAGTAAGCAGAGTACCGGCTTACATGCTTTACATAAGGGAGTGACGGACAAAGTTGGAACAGTACTACAGAAATACTCCATAAAGACTGTATATAGTCCGCTCTCCAAGGTAGCACACAATCTGCGCACCCCGAAGGATGTCATTCCTCTACAAACACATGGCGTCTACAAGGTCGACTGCAGTTGTGGTAGTTCCTATATCGGACAGACCAAACGAACCATCGCTGAAAGGGTCAAGGAACATATCGCAGCTGTAAAAAACCGACAAATTAACAAGTCTGCCATAGCTGAGCATTTGTTGGAGTCTGGAACAAACCACTGGATCGAATTACATCAACCAAAGGTCTTATCTACCGATCGTCACTATTACTCCATGATAGTACGTGAAGCGGTTGAAATAAAAAAACATAAAATTTCAACCGGGAAGATGAATACAGACTGTCTACAACGCGGAATCCAGTGATCAACAAATGTAAACCCCGCTGCAGTAACACAGCTCATCAGTGTGTAGACGTCATAAGTGTTGTGTGTCGACGTACCGACAGTTCGGATAAAAATAAAAATAAAAAACAACAGAGGGTAGCTGCCGAAACCCGCGCTTCACAAGGACGACGCTGAGATGACATCAGTCCTGCCGCGACCAAGGCTGTTGTAAGACGGCCGAAACGTCGGTAAAACATAGGTATTTATACCTTAAATTAATTAAATATCGCGAATAAGACCCGTTTAAATAAAATTGCGTTGCTAAAATCAAGTAGGGACAAAAGCGTGAGTTTTCCACCATCCATGCCTAGCCTTATCTCATCAGTGATATGAACCAATGCTGTAGTAGTACTATGACCAGGATGAAAACCAGATTGGAATGGATTCAGGAGAGCATTCTTGGAAAGGAAAGTACAGAGTTGTGTATGTACAAGACGCTCAAGGACTTTGGAGGGGAATGGAAGTATGGATATAGGACAGAAGTCAGTAAAGGAAGGGTTTGGATTTTTTAGGGATCGGTACGACTTGTGCATCTTTCCACGCAGATGGAAAGACACCGCCGGTAATTGAGTAGTTCAGGATATGACAAAAGACAGAGAGGATTTCATCCAGGATAGGTAGGATCATATTTCGACTGATACAGTCATTACCAACAGCATTGGATGAGATAGAAATTATGCTCTTTTTAACATCACAACCGGAAAATTGCTCGAAAACAAAAGGTGAGTATCTGGGAGTTGGGATACGTGAAAAATCTTGTAACGTGTTTGTTTTTCTTGTCCCATCAAAGTTGGATGAAGCAGTGAAATGTGCGTTAAGCGAATCTATATTTATATCTTTGGGGATTGCGTCATTGCGCGACTTACCAACTCCCAGTGTTCTAAGGAATTTCCAAATTTTAACTGGATCTCCGCTTTCAACCAAGTTGTGAATATGCTGGCGTGGTGTTTTCCTACACACCTTATTGCAGAGATTTCTGGCACGTATGTATTTTTCCAAATTCACAGGATTTGGACGGCATTTGTACTTCGCCTTGGCACCCGCTTTCTTTGACATAAGAATTTTGATTTCGTCAGTAAGCCAAGGTGCAGGTAGGTGTTTTAATTTAATGGCACGGATTGGTGCATGCACATCGTACAGCTGAGTTAATTTATCTGTAAACATTTTGACTTTGTTATCTACACAGTCTGATGAATACAAAGGAGACCAATCTATGCTACGGGCATCTGCGCAAAGCTTTACACTATCCATCCCACCGAAGTTGCGTTGCATAATAATTCTCGGTTTTGCCTTTGGTGGGCGTATTTTATATGAAACTAGAGGACGCCAGCAGCTACGCCTGCACATTTTTTTAAATTTATCTATTTTGACCGATCCCGAAGATATTTCGGGAAATTCCTTCTTAGTGCGCCCCTGCGGTCCCCAAGGAACACACATGCCAAATTTCAGCTTCCTGCGCCCAATAGTTTCGGCTGTAGCGTGTCTGTCAGTCAGTCAGTAACGCAAGGATTTTATATATTAAGAAGATATGAAATATAGATTAAATTATGGTAAGAGAAAGTTGGAATTACTGAGACACTACCATATACAACTATGGTAAAGAATTATTATTCCTAAAATTAACAAATAAAAAGTAATATACTAATTTAAGCATAATATTTGCCTTTACCACATTAAAATTTAAATTAACGTTGCATTTAAGTGTGTGTGTGTGTGTGTGTGTGTGTGTGTGTGTGTGTGCGCGCGTCTATGTGTTAAATGGTGAGACGGAGTACATTCTCCGTCTCGTCATATGATAGTTGGTTTTGCAGTCATGTTTGTCACAGTAAACTATTGTTACTACTTTATTTAATGTATTGTAAATAAAACGTCCAAGAAAGCAGAAAAACCGTTTGCTGAATGAAGTTCTACGGGTGGCATCAAGTCGGAATTGATGTCTGCGAGTATTTGGCTGTTGAGAAGAAGATGAGGTAGAATGGCTGGATTTAGAGAGGTACGAGTGTTGTCTTAATACAATTTGTTGGATAAAAAGTTGTCTTACTGTTAGGATATGACAGGTACAATCAATAGGTACAAGTCATATAGGTGATATCAATAGGTATCTTGCAGTTTTTTGTGTCGTACTGCATCGATAGTCCAATTTTGGCTTATACAGGTGCCTCCTAACACTTACAAACGAGGTCCATTGCAGCATAAATAACTTTAAAAGTATTACGGCCTGGCCACGGACAATTCGCTCAAGCGAAAATTCGCGCGACGCGACCGGCGACGCGACTTGCGACTGAATCAAATGTATAGCAATGTTCTAAGCATGCCACGCGCAGCGGTGACCGGCGACGCGACCGGCGAATAGCACCGAGCGGTACAGCGGCGTGTTACTAATTCATACGCGCGACGTGTCGCGCGACCAAAACAACTGTATGAATTAGTACGGCGCACGCCACGGCGTCGAGCGGTAGTCGCGGCGACTAGCGCCGGAGCTGAGTCAGTATAAAATTTTTAGTTTATTTCTCCGCGAGCATGATATTATTCTTAGAATTTTTAGTTAGGCTAGCTATTTGGAACGTCTGGATGTTATCTACATAAATGTATACAGTATAAATAAATTTGAAGTGTCTGTGATTTCAAAATACCTACGTGTATCCTTTAATTAGAATATAATAAATATCGCTCTATCTCATAGTTCAATCCACAATGTAACGTCACGCCTATAATCCTACCGTGGTGCGACAACCATTAATAATAATAATAATTTATTTATCCTCAAAAATACAAAAAGGTACGTTACAATAATTAGCCTTAAATTAGATTAATTGGTATAACTAGCCTAAAGTCCTATATTTAGCTTTACATAATATCATAATTATATGGCATATAAACAATAGTGTACATAAGACTAAAAAATAACTAGTTGCACCATTGGCAAAAAAACTAAGATTGCGTTATAATACTTATAATACATCGGCTACCCGCTCGAACTAGGTTATACCTGTGTTTCGAGCTGACGCTTGATTATTACGTAATGATACAATATTGTATGCTATAATATAACTTATTGTGAAAGTAATTAAATTAAGATTTATAGTAAATTATTAGAGACTAATTTATTTAAAATTAATAATACAAATACGAAATACTATTTAAAATTCAGTTCAGTTAGTAATGTAACTTATCAGTGCGAAAAAACACGTCAAAATAGTAATATTATTAACGTTCATTTTAAAACTACTAGTAATTTTATGTGTCGTCGTCATTAAGCTTTTGTAAATATTCTGATACTGTTGTGTTGCACATTTTATAATTATGACTATATATAAAGAGTGATTTATTGAACTTATTATATAAGAACGGGCCTAGAAAAGTGTAAAATCTATTAACAAAGACATGATTCGTGTGAGGTGTTGTACAAACTAGGTCCTTTCTTCTTCTTTCAAAAGGAATAGGAGAATAAGGGATTTCGGTGTGCTGTTTTAGTATAATGTTGAGTATAAATAGTTGGCGCACTGTTAGCACGTTGCATGACAAGTAGAGCTGGTGTGTAGGGAATTTAAAGGACGAAAAGTAGCAACTTTAAGTATTGCTCTCTGTGCTCGTTCTAGCGGCAAAATATGATTTTGCCGCACCACCCCCCGTTGTAATGCAATATGTTAATATGGATTGACACAAAGCTAAATAAACCTGTTTTATTAATTTGTAATCGGCTATGTTACGTAGTTTTTTGAAAATATAAATTAATTTACGCGTTCTCGCACATACAATATCGATGTGGTTACGAAAATTTAGATTTGTGTCAAGTGTTATACCTAGATATTTAATATTGTCAGTTTTAATTGATGTGGGACAAGTACATGCTAGGTCAGCTTGCATTCTACAGTTGTGTGCATAAATGTGTAGGTTAATAGGTGATAGATTAGTATTTCTCATTTTAAATAATATGTACTTCGTTTTGTCAATATTCATGGTTAGCAGGTTTTGGTGTAGCCAGTTTGAAACAATATTAAAACCATTTTGGGCATGGTCATATAGCTCAGAGTATGTATTGGCCGAGAATAAAAGCGCTGTGTCGTCAGCATATGATATTAATTTACCATTTTGAACATTTAAGCTGCAAAGGTCGTTTATATAGATAAGAAACAAAGTTGGCCCCAAAATACTACGGTATGCCAAAACTACTATTTTTACGTTCAGAACCAACATATTTATCAATTTTCACACATTGATAGCGATCACTCAAATACTCAGAAAAAAGTGCAAGTTGTGTACCCCTTATACCGAATGTCTCGAGCTTGCGCAACAGTATGGAGCAAGATATTGTATCGAAAGCCTTGGCAAGGTCTAAAAATATTCCCATGGAGTGCGTGCTCTTATCTAGACTATTGGTTATGTGCACCGTAAGCTGGTGTAATGCTTGGTTAGTGGACTTTTTAGGCCTGAAGCCAAATTGGTTATCTGAAAGCAGTTTATTATCTTCGAGGTACTTAATCAATCGAATGTTTATTTTCTCTAAGATCTTAGAAAGGCCCGTTAAGACTGAAATAGGCCTATAATTACTAATAATTTTTTTGTCACCGGATTTAAAAATAGGGGTAACTACTGCTTTTTTAAATAAGCGAGGGAAAACTCCTTCGTGTAAAGGGCCCAGTACACAATGGTCCATGATGGGCCACTGCAGGCCATCGCCCGCCATTGTGTGAACATGTATCGCCATTACCGTACGCAATGGCGATGGCCTGCAGTGGTCCATGATGGGCCACTGCAGGCCATCACCACGATCACTTGGTGTTCACACAATGGCGCATGGCTCATTGCTGCCTGGCGAATCGCTTGCGATGTACGTGGAAGTAATTGCGGCCACGGCTATCTAATCTTGCGATTAATCTGAAAAATTCTTTCTCTATTAGATAGCCCATTTATCGAGGGAGGCTATCTAATAGACTATATAACATCACGCTATGAGCCACGAGAGCGGACAAAGACTTAAATAACGCGGGTGTAACCGCGGGCTCATCTAGTATATTTATACATATTATATACTGCCTCCGTGATCCAGTGCATAGCGTATGTGACTACTGATCGGAGGTCCCGGGTTCGATTCCTGGATGAGGCAAGGCAAAAGCGTTACAGGGTTTTTCCGAATACTCAGTAGCAGCCCGGAGTCTGGTGATGTGCCCGGTAACGGCAATAGGCTCGCCCTCTATTACGTAGGACCTAAAAATTCATGGCGAAATGTGGGTGTAATATTTACACCTGAGAGATACGGGCGTGAGACTATAAATAAAAATATATATATATTAGTTGTCGCCCGTGGCTCCGCCCGCGTGGATGTAAGTTATCGCGATAAAAACTATCCTGTATCCTTCCTCGGGTCTTTGATTGATCGAATAATTAGTTATAAATATTGATCTATAACACGATGCAAATACCATCTTTGCGTAGAGACGGAAAACTCGACATCAAACCCTATACGATTGCCTCGTTGGTCTCGCGGCATAAATGTGCGCGTGGGATCGGGAGGTCCCGGGTTCGATTCCTGGGTCGGGTAGTGTTATTGGGATTTTCTATCACGAAATTCTCAGTAGCAGCACGGAGTCTGGAAATTTGCCCGGTACAGCAATAAGCTCGCCCCTTATTACGTGAGACTAAAGTATATCTGGCGAAAAGTGGGTGTAGAAATACACCTCTGCCTACCCCTTCGGGGATAAAAGGCGTGACGATATGTATATGTATATGTATGTGTAAATATTGATCTTTCAACAGAAAATCCTTGTCATACTGGACAACCACTGCTAAGCCGTCAAGTCTGTATGGAATAGTGCAGATGGATTCATATAGTTCATCATCAGATATTTTAAATCTTCGATAAGTCAACAAATAATTAATGCTCATCAGACTGAACAAGTTTTGCTAAAAAGGCAAGCCTGTATGTTATAGTGTAGCTGGGCTCTTTAAGTTCCACATCAGATGTTCGAGATCTTCAAATTTTAATCGCTTATCAAAAAATGCTCATCATGTGAAATGTTTTTTGCCACACCGCAATTTTTATGTCTTATAGTTACGCTGGGCTGTTGTGGTTCTGCATCAGATATTCCACTTTCCAAAATCAATTTTAGGCTATATGTCGCCTGACCTAATAGCAATATAATAAAAAAAAAAGTTTCATTCAAATCCGTTTATTAACTTCCGAGATTAGCGTGTACAAACAGACAGAATTATTTTTTAGATTTTTGCTCCATTACTGATTCATAGCATAACTGTATAATTATTTTGTAAATATATTCAATATACAGTTTCTTTTACTGCCTTCTATATACATAAAACAAAAAGTGCACTATCCCGGTCTGCGGTCGGTGACGAACTAAACAATGGGCCATTGTGTGAACACCACAGGCCACGCTACGCCACGATTCCTTTGAAGTGTGCCCAAAAAACCGGCAACATCCCGATTGCGCGCCACGATTGACAATTGCCCGCCACTGTATACCATCACCCCGTGTACACAATGGTCTATGATGGGCCACTGCAGGCCATCGCCGTACCCCGTGTACACACGGCTACACATCAAGTTAAACAAAACCAGTTTATCATGGTCTCGCTTTGTATGATCTTTCCGCACATTAAACGATCAGTTTATACTGGTTTAGCATAGTTTGGTGTGTAGCCGTGTGTATACAACGGCGATGGCCTGCAGTGGCCCATCATTAACCATTGTGTACTGGAGCCTTAAGCATAAATTAAAAATATGTGTTAACACACTATTTTAACTCAAAACTCGAGTTACAATACCTACAAGCGTCGGCTCAGTATGCATTCAGTAGGTACCTAGTACCTACAGAATGTATACCGAAGCGCCTTGAGTTTGGTATGCAGTAGGTTAGCTGGGTACCGAGCCTGACGCTCGTAGGTATAAATCGCGTTCCGAACGTTTGTATAAAGATAAAATACAGTACCTATAGTTTTCAATATCGTGGTTAGGTAGGTGCAAAATATCAAGTCTGCCTCTGTAATCTTACGGTAGTGTAAGCGGATCATGAGCTCTCGGGTTCGATTGCCGGGTTGAAAAAAATGTGATATTGCCACCAAAGTCTGTACAATGTCGAGCTACATTTCATAAAAAGATCTCAGCTAATGTCGTCTCGCTCCTGCCCGTCCAGCGTACGCACCACGAGAAAATTATCTCTACACGTTTACTCGTGTTTATGACGATTATCTCTATTAACTCGCTGACTCTAACATGGTTACACACACGATTCGACTCGTTATGTCAAATGTAGCTATAATAGTCGTTTTTACTTATCTGTGGCATTTCTCTCGACAAATCCTAACATGACGGCCCAATATTACTCGATTATGACAAATTTTGACAACTAAAATAGTAATAATAGTCGTCATGCTTTCATACGACGAGAACTACACGAGCAACTAAAAATATTTCTTTAAAACAACAAAGAAAATGGCAGTCCCTTATTATAATTATTTAATAACCTTATATGCTTATAATATGAAGAGCGCCACGCGATAAAAGTGCAAAGAAAGCGAATTAGGGATCTCTGTGACCCTTTTACGTTGAACGACAGAGAATTCCAGTTGCTTTGGAGTATAACAAAACCAATGGCTCTGTTTCTCATAGAAAGGCTTGCCACGGATCTCGAGCCTCATTCAGATGGCCTGCCTGTCTATTTAAAGGTACCTAAGTTAATATCATTATTATCGAAGCTGCGCATGGGACCTCATTCTTATTCAACACAGTAACAATTGTTAATACTTTGTAGGTATTGACATCAGTTTCGAATTAAAACTAGGTAATCAACTTTTCAATTAAACAATACATACAAATTACAAATGTCAAATAGTACTTAATATGATAAACTATAGAGGTGGATACAAGTCTTTTGAGCCATTTGAGCACAAATTGAATGAACTAAACCGGTGTGGTCACATTAATAAATGTCGTAATTGACATTCTATGTTTCAAAGGGCAACATCGGTTACTCGTGCAACGAGAGCGAATTCTTCGACGTGAAGCTTGTCTATCGTGGCGCGCATGTTAAAGAAAACGAGATATTAACCGATAACGACAATATTTCTTCATTCACGCGTGTGATATCTCGTGGTGCGTATCCTAGGCGGGCAGGTCTACACTGGTCGCGACGGCGAGAGCGCGTGTGCCCATGGCATGTTTTTTGCGTCGCGCGAATTGTCGCGTCGCCGGTCGTGTCACAGGTCGCGTCGCCGGTCTCAGCGACGGATTTGCAGCAGATAGTCACCATGATGAATGAAGCGTATAAGAAGAAAGGTATGAAAGTGAATGTTAACAAAACCAAAGTCATGGTCATTAAGAGGGACGATAGTGTAACTGAATGTGACGTTATGATAGGAGATGAAAATGTGGAGCGAGTGAACGAGTTTGTGTATTTAGGGTCTTTGTTTACGAGAGATGGAAAATGTGAGGGAGATATTGAAAGGAGAGTGAAAGCAGGAAATAGTGTGATTGGCGCCTTACAGTCTATCATCAGCAATGGTATTATCCCAAAGCAAGCTGGCTTCGCTATACTGCAGGGAGTTTTGGCGCCAACACTGATGTATGGTAGTGAATCATGGGTATGGCAAAAGAAGCATGAAAGTAGAATCAATGCTGTGGAGATGAGAGCTTTAAGGAGTATGTGCGGAGTAAGGCTGATAGATAAAGTGAAAAACAGTGTGATACGAGAGAAGTGTGGTCTGAAAGAAGATGTAGTGACAAAGATTGAAAAAGGAATGTTGCGTGGGTTTGGACATTTGGAACGGATGGATGAAAGAAGGAATACGAAAGGACTGTATCGTGCGAGAATGAATGGAAATGTCGGTAGGGGACGCCCTAGGCGGACGTACGCCGACCAAATAAGTGACGTACTGAAAAAGGGCCAAATTAGAAGTACCCATAACCGACGCGCATGCATGATGAGGATAATGAATGTCGAGGAAGCGAAAGAGGTATGTTTGAACCGAAGCATGTGGCGTTCTATAGTCTCTGCCTACCCCAATGGGAGACAGGCGTGACGATATAGATAGATATATCTATCTAGCGCTATCGCGCAAGAAGCTGTGATAAAATAAATGCAATTACCATGTATGTTCCATGGATTTTCTCTACATAAATTGACTGAGTAGGTATTATTTGGTATACCTTCTTCTGGTTTAAATAATAACCTAATATCTATTTCTGATAATAATACATCACTTACAAGCAGTCGTGGGCGGCTAGGTACTTCAACTTCACAAAAGAAAAGAGTAAACGTAGCGAATTCTATAAGTACGTACGTTTTGTTGTTTTATTTGTTTGGAGCCAATAAATATTTCCATAAGATCTTACCATTACTCAAAACTAGACAAAGGTGCCACCGAAAACTTTGACCTTCCCTTAATAAGGGTACCTTACTACCTACGTGAACACAATGTGGCAAAATTATCTTCAGATTTTGACATAATTAATGTAGGTACTTAGGTACATAATTAAAACTTCACGTAGCGTATTGGATAAAACCTGGGGTTTCATCATACATTATATTTTATTACACTTACTGATGTTCAAGCCAATTAGATACCAGTTTAGCCACCTCAGAAAGGACTATAAATTGGTCTAAAAATGATGTGCCTTTTAATTGGAACAAAGAATTTAAGATAACCTCATAAACTAGAAATGAATAAATTATATTTAGACATCTAATCTAGATATTTAGTAAATTAAAGTAGCTGTGAGCTACTAACCTTTTTCTGATACTTGCAAGTGTTATTTATTTGTAATTTAACTAATTAAGATACTTTAGAAAGTTTTTCAATTTGTTCAATTATTTTAATTTTTATTTCACATGAAAAGTTTTATTACTTAATGTAACTTGAATATAATATCTGTTTTTTTTAAGCAGCGTTATTTGCAATTCTTTTAGTTCAAGTTATACACAGCTAGGTATAAACAATTGTCGGCCAGCCGTGAATTCACCCCTAAGCTTCCTAAAAATAGCACCGTGGCACTTTGTCGTCTGTCAGCGTTATTTCTACAAGGCGGTGACGGCCACTCGAGGGTTTGACAAATACTCGGCGAGGTGGGGAGAGCGCAAACACTGCCCGCCACTGCCCTGCCCAGTCCGGCCCTGCTCTATGCTGAGCCACCATTGCCGAACGTAATTAATCTAACTTTAATGAACTTCCACATTGAATCTTAGAGATTCGGAATTTTTTGACTTACTGGTATTGAAAAATGGTATAACAAAGTATGGTTTTCGTTGTAGAAATACTGGACATACTAGTAGCGCAATCGATTGCATTGTTTTCTTTCTCTCTTCTTTTTATTAGGTAAAGATTACCCAAACCTTGTATAATTAGGATATTATTGAACGTTAGGCAGACCAATGTTACTATAATCTAATAAGCTAATCGCTCACTAAACCTAGTAGTCACAGTACTGTTGCATATTGTGTGTTAAAGAAAAGCAAGTCCATTAACAAATCATCTCAACAATGTTTTTAAATCGGCTCGAGACGGCAGGACCACCGCCACCTGTTGATACAAACGCTAAACGAAACTAAGCCTAGCTTTCCTTCAAGAACACAGCGGTGATTTAAGTACTTCGTACTCATACATATATGCTCTCGTATATTCCTGTCTAATGCGAAAAAATACAATGAATCTTCAGGGAATATTCTCAGTAACGGTCTTGGAGGATAATCAATCTTTTTGTTTTATTATTCCCCGGAGTATTATTTGGTCGACTTTTAGTCTAGACCCTATGACATACTGCTGAATAATACTGCTGATACTGACTTACCACCATGCGCTCCTCGCTATCTTACTGGATTCTGATATTGAAACCTTTTAACTAATTATTGTCGTTGAAATTTCTAGATGGAATTTTTACAAACCAGGACCGCTAGATATCACTCATAACCCAAATCGTGCTGTTATATAAAATAAATTCTTTTTCTGCTCCGCTACGAGCAGGTTTTGGTGAAGCAGTGTTCATGAGAAACTCATGATACAGGTAACAACGACGCATCGAAAAATGATTTTCTATTTTTCACCTATGAAGACAACATTTAAACATCCGAATTCTTTGCGCAAAACAAAATCAAAGATGAATACAAAGTCTAAGAAATTGCATTACCAACATCTTGGCGACGACCGCCACCGTCTCAATATTTAAACATCAGATATACTTTGACCGTTTTACAATAGAGAGAATCTCCATCGAACAAAGTAAGAGGCATAATTTTATTTCCATAACGTCTTTACGTCTCCGGTCCAACATCTATAGAGTATGGGATTATGTTTTATGAAGAAAAGGTTACGTTTAGACAAAACAAAGAATAATATAGCAGCGGACTTAAGATTACTGCAAACAACCTTTGTGGGACATCCATCTGTTATTAATGTTTATGGTTATATGTTTGTTCTATGTGTATTATATTTGAGATGCTTGATCATGACTAAGGGCATTAATAAATATTATAAACTAAGTAACTAATGTATGGAAATATATTTCTATCTATGTACTTATACATTTCTTTCCACATATTTATATGCCCTAGGTAAGAAAATACTGAAGGAATGTAGTCAGCCTTCCGCTTATAATTAGAAAAAAAACAAAACGAAAATGAAAACTTAAAAATCGCAACAAAAATGTTAACTAGATATTTAGTTTCTTTTTAAAAAAAAGAGAACCGCCTTCAAAAATCGACCCACTGAAAAGTACGAAATAATTTTTACATACGCTAATACATAGTATATAACTTATACAATATACTTCGTTTTTGAAGTCGGTGCCAAACCAAATCCCTCTAAAAGCCTTTTGTTTGGCGTCATCCTTTCCAAACCAGCGCATTCAATCTAGGTACATAGTACTTACAGCCCAAAATAGCTAAGAAGTATAATTATTTTATAATTAAGCATTTATTTCATACTTTTTATATATTTTATATATTTGTTGCTTTTTAGAGTATATAGGTAGATTATTTTAGATTTTATTAATTTAGATATTTTTTGAGGCTTTTTTGATTTGATATTATTTTCTCTGCTTGCCAGTATTCTTTTTTGTTTTTGATGGTTTGGCACCGACTTCAAAAACGAAGTATATTGTATAAGTTATATACTATGTATTAGCGTATGTAAAAATTATTTCGTACTTTTCAGTGGGTCGATTTTTGAAGGCGGTTCTCTTTTTTTAAAAAGAAACTAAATATCTAGTTAACATTTTTGTTGCGATTTTTAAGTTTTCATTTTCGTTTTGTTTTTTTTTTCTTATTATTTTTATTTCATACTTTTTAGTGTTAGGTACTTCGTTCGTTTACTTCAGGTTTTGTGTTAACTACTCTTGTATTTATTTTATACTTTTTAGTGATAGGTACTCCATTTACTTTAAGTTTTGGGCTAATTAATAGTTTGTTTGTAGTTAGATTCAATTATTTTAGTGATAAGTTTTCTGCTAGTATCAGTCTGTAATCATGACTTTGACATAGGTACCTACTTTTATTCTGTGTGCCTATGGACTTAGGCTTGAAGCTGGAAGAGAGAGATGAGTCTAGGGAATCAGCCATATACGGAAGGACGCCCTCCGCAAATGCTGCTCCGGCTGATCCAAACAAATGCGGTGGACTAGTACATACTATTGAATTGGCTGTGAGCTCTCGTATTATGCTCCGGAGAAATATGTCAATAACGGATGGCTTAGCGAACGGGGCAATGGGTGTTCCTAAAGGATTTAAATGGCCGGCACTAAGAAGAGATCAACTTGAGCCAGGTAAACTGCCTGATGCCATTTTGATATTATTTGATGATCCATCCATAGCATTGCGTCTTAAAAATGATGCTGGATACATTTCCATAGCTCCAGTGCCAGCGACCTATCAAGGCAATCGCGGTTATGGGGATATCGAGAGGCGGATGTTGCCAGTCATATTGAGTTGGGCTGTGACGGTACACAAGTTGCAAGGATGTACACTTAGTTCCTAGGGCCTAAAATCTTTGCTATAGGCCAATTCTATGTTGCCTTGAGGCGGGTCAAATTCCTAAAAGGCATGGCTTTAAGTGATATTGACTCGAACAAATTATTCAACCATCCCCACGACAACAGAGCCTTATCCGAAGTGACAAGAATGAGAAATATGCTCTCGCATCAGATTCTTTCACCGACTTTCTTTGATTTTTGTTAATCGCAGGGACACAGACACGTACACACGTACACACACACACACACGTACACATACAAATACACAAACGCGCGCGCGCGCGCACACACACGTACAAACACACACATAATACATACAAACATACTAAGAACCAATATATGGATACGGGTCAAACTGAGAACCTTCTTTTTTTGAAGTCGGTTAAAATACTAAAACTTTATCTTAAGTGTAACAAATACTTTTTTCTGAAAACCGCATAGAAATCGGTTCAGCCAAACTCGAGTTAATCGTGGACAAATTTCCATATACGGGTCAAACTCAGAACCTTCTTTTTTTGAAGTCGGTTAAGGGCCTAAAACCTTCTCCTAAGTGTAATAAATACTTTTCTGTAAACCGCATCAAAATCGGTTTAGCCAAACGCGAGATAATCGCGGACAAACATACATACATACATACATACATACATACAGGTCAAACTGAGAACCTCCTTTTTTTTTAAGTCGGTTAATGAAGTCGGTTAAAAAGTTTTCACATATATCATAGCTCTTAAGTATATTCTTCACTGATATCTATCGTTAAGTAACCTTGACCTTCTCACATGCGTCTTACCA
Source organism: Euclidia mi (assembly GCA_944739405.2). Lineage (NCBI taxonomy): Eukaryota > Metazoa > Arthropoda > Insecta > Lepidoptera > Erebidae > Euclidia > Euclidia mi. Next base: position 441,190 of record OX123198.2, on the reverse strand, counting down.
TGGCGTACTGAAGTGAAGGATTTATGATTAAAAAGTTAGTCAGCGGGGGTGGTGGGTATAGGAGTTGTAATCAATGAGAGGCACATATCGCCGCGTCGACCCAAAAGGATTTGTAGCGACTCGTATAATAAGTCTTCCATGTTTAATGTAACGTGCCACCGCCACGGCCGCGGTAATTAGCGCACTCATTACTCTCTAACAGAATTACAAATATTTGTCACAAATTACCACCTCTATCGCTGACTACGAACCGTGAGGGTTAAAATGGTATTCATTCATTTCTACGCTACGGCTACAGTTATTATTTACTTATTATTTAAGGGGACGACAAGAGCTAAACGCGAGTTTTATAATGCTTTAAAGTATATGATCCAATACAGTTAACACAATCAGAAAAATATGTATATGATATTCTTCAGGATATAATCTAGGTAAGTACTGTGTTGAAAACATAATACAAATAACTTTAATCGATAGAAAAAAATCACAAAGAAACATCTAAAAAAATATTTTAACGAGTAAAACCATATACATTACATACAATCATTCTGATTTTTTGACAAATTATTCAACAAGCAATATACTAACAAAATACTGTTTTATTTTTTTAATCCAATCAATATATTTTCTGTAATTAATTTATTTCATGTTTTTAAGTTCTGAACGTCCCGTCGTCGTCGCGCTTCTCTTTCTTATGTATACAATCCGACAGTGACAGCAATAGCTCAACTCCGTAGCTGTACTCGGCGCCTTAAAATAACAACATAGTTTTAATTTGAGAAAAGAAAAAAGAAAAGAAAAATACCGTTCATTCAGAAGTTCGCAGTCACTAGGATTCACGTGTTACCAATGCCTAACAGTACGAAATTATAACTGTACCTATTTTAGAACAATGAATTTGAACTATTAAAACACATGTTTGTAAAACAAATAAAATTCTCCTAAATTTATCATCGACCAGATTCTGCAGCATCGCCTATGTGGGTGTGTTAATTAGGTATCCCGATAGAAGGTTGCTTATACGTATACGCAATAAACTTATTATTACAAAGTTTTATCAAAATTCGTTCAGTAGTGTTTGCGTGTGAGAATATCAAATTCATCCATTCTTACAAACTGTCGCGCTTTAACTCGTAATTGTAAGTAGTAGCATTAGCCGATAGATGCGCATCTGCAAATGTAGGCAATGTTATAACGAATCCCAACAACAGCACGTGAAACAAACGTTTCACCGCAGATTGTTCAGCAGAATCACACACTATACGGACATACATGCACACACACACATGCATACACAGTCAGTGATCTACTCATCTCACAGAGCGAACACAACAGCACGCGCCGCTAATACCAACATCGACGCTAGTTGATGCTGTAACAGCTCACTTGCACACTTTGTGACAATTATCTGATAATCGTCACATACACCATACACCTTGTGTTAGTTCCACACGCTTCAGCCTCCAACAACATCCAATCACACTGATTGCGAATTCGATTCATCAAATTATGTTCCAACGTTATTATGATTTAATGCTAATTGCTGTAATAGATTCCCGATAGTGTCAACGCGTACTAACTGTCAACACGTCACTATTTATAATTCATGCATATTGTCGGCGTTGACTGTGATGAGTACTTATTAGTGGTAGTGTGAAGTGGCTTATTGAATCAATCAATCGTACAATTTAACGAGAATTAATTCAAATAGCTGCATTCAAACATCAGTGTTGTATGACACCTCTGTCCGCGGAAGCAAAGGAATAAATTAATATGGATGTAGCTGTGTGTGTGAATGAATGTGAATAAGCATTCATGTGCAACAGAAACATTGACAATCAGAAATACAAAGGTTCATTTGAAAGTGCTTTTCAATATTATTTTAATGTTATTCGTGGTACGTAAAATTAAAAAATAAATGGAAAACGAGATACTTAATTAAAACAAATAACAGATTTTTCAAAAATCATAATAATAAAACTCTCAATACATCATTGAGTAAACGGTAAGTCAAAGTCAAAGTCAAAATCCTTTATTCATTTAAATCACAAAGTGACACTTATGAACGTCAATTTAAAAAAATAATTACTTAAAGCTTCTACATTTACATTTACTGCCACGTTCGCAAAGCAATAGGTAGAACCATGAGAAAGAACGGGCAATAAAACAGCAGCTCTACCCCAAAGTAATATGCTATAAGACATAACACTATGAAAATAGCCAAAATATACCAATCTAGCCGTATCGACATCTGTTAAATTGCGCACCTTCTTAATGGCATAAGCAGCCGAACTAAGTTTCGCTGACAGATATGTAATGTGTGCGCCCCATTGTAACTTCGAATCAAGTGTTATTCCTAGAAACAATGTAGATTCAGTTGTTTCCAGTACATCACCATTCAAAACTATGTTAGGACCAAGGTTTCTGACGTTGGGCAAAGCAAACTTAACACATTTGGTTTTTCTGGCGTTCAGTACTAAGTTATTTACAGTAAACCATTTAGTCACCTGAATAAGAGCACTGTTTATTTCGGTAAAGTTTTCCTTATTTCTATCTACTTTAAATATCAATGAAGTATCGTCAGCAAACAATACCACGTCACAAATATTTCTCAGGTAAAATGGCAAATCATTTATGTAAACTAGAAACAGGACAGGCCCTAGGATACTACCCTGCGGCACTCCCAATTGTACTGGTACGCCACTGGATTTTGAGCCATTTATTTCTACACATTGGATTCTGTTATTTAAATATGCCTTAATAACATCCAATGCTTTAGTCTGGACACCGTAATGTTTAAGTTTGCATAAGAGCGTATCATGGCAGACACAATCGAATGCTTTCGAAAGGTCGCAAAACACACCAATAGCATTCTGAGAGTTCTCCCATGCATTGTAGATGTGTTTGAGTAAAGCTACTCCTGCATCCGTCGTCGAGTGACCCTTAGTAAAACCATATTGCTCAGTATGAAGGAGGCTGTTTAAATTAAAGTGCTTCAGAAGTTGCTTGAGTATTATCTTTTCAAAGATTTTACTAAAAGTAGGTAGTATTGAAATTGGCCTATAATTACTAGGATCAGTCTTACTGCCGGATTTAAACAGAGGTATTATCCTACTATGTTTCATTAAATCTGGAAAATCGCCTGATTCTATACACTAAATTTTTGGGCCAAGTACAACCCAGCCTTCTGGTCACACGAGGCGTCGACCAGTCTCATTGCGAGATCTTTAAAAAGAGATCTTGCACTTGGACCCCATGGCCCCAACGTTTCGACCCCAAACGGCTCAAATACGTAATCCCCTACTAGGTTTGCGTATTTGTGCCGTTTGAAGGTCTCCGCTGTAGCAGCAGCAGCGCCCGCACAACCCGCTGTGCCAGGAAGATGAGATGGCGCGAGGGTATCGACACACGTTGCGTCCCACACCAAAGGCCTACCCAACTTCCATGGCAGTAAAGACATACCATCCGGTCTTTTGCCATCGTCACGTGCCAGCCCCTGCGGTTCAAGTTGGGCTGGAACGCCAGCGGTGACAAGAGCCCGGCGAAGTATGTCATTGAGATTGCCGTGTCGTGATATTCGACCTGCGCTCCTGCTGCATGATAAGCCATGGTGACCAAGGCTGTCGACAATATAATCCTACCATTAATTAATTCAATATTATAATTTTCTAGGTCCTGTAACAATTCTGTATGTTCAGAAACTAATGTTTTGTATTGCTTTGTTGTCATTTTCATTTTATTATATTGTTTTAAGTTCAGTACCAGTTTAGTAATATTTTTATTTATTTTATATAACTTCCTTTGTTGTTTAAGCTTTTTGATACTACTTTTTAGTTGTATCCTATGTCTATTTGGCCCTAAGCATAATTTATCACCTATAACCTCTGAATAAAGGTTCTGTGTTGCATCACTGTTAAGTACCTGCACAGTTTGCTCTAAAGATTTTATCTTTAATAATGCCTGTTCTAGATCGCTTTCGAGTTCAGTAATACGACTTACAGACCAGGAATATGTGTCATTGCAAGTTGTTAATGTATTGATTTCTTCCTGCAACCTGTCTCGCTGGGCAAGAGTGTCCATATACTCAATATGAAGTTCAGCGAGTTGTGCTTTCAAGTTTGAAACCCTGTCATTAACAAGCTTGATATCTTCCTCACAATCAGAACGCTCTTTCACTAGGTTGGTATTTTCTTCCTGGCACTTTCTTAATTCCATTAAGGCTATTTTGAGCTTATTTTCCACATCCTTTGCTGTGGCCTTACGGGTCATCATATAAGTGCTCATTGTTGCAGCAAATTGTAAACCAAACACCTAAGGACAGAAAGAAACAAGATGACAGGAGACAGACTGTTCAGTAATGTATAAAAGTACCTATACAATAGGAGCAAGAATGAAGAGAAACAATTGAGGAAAACTGAAAATAAGTAATTTAAAGGTGTTATTACAGTTAATATTCTAGAATTATGTACAATTATATTTTAAAATGAACTATTCAGTAATGTAGGTAGGTAAACAATATAAAAATAAATTAAGTATTTTAAAACCACTTTAAAACAATTAGTTATTTGTTTCTAAATTATTGTTAAGTATCACAAAAAATTAATCTTATTTCGTGTATTGTGCTAAGTGATGGTTTGTTTTTCTTTATAAAATCACTTCAAGAATAAAGGAGATGTACCATTTGGCCATACATTATGGGCCTGGCACGGCCAAACACAACACCATGTGTGTTTTGAATTTAAATGACTACTCTATTAACCTGTATAATTTCTTTTTAAATAACTTTTGGTGGAAATAAGATACGAGATATTTGAAATGGAAATTATTCCGCAACTAAATATACCTTGAAATTGAATTTTAACATAAATATAATACCTAGATGTAAATAAAAGTATGTCTTCGCGTCTTAAAGAACAAAAACTACATAAAGAGTGGCCAATAATAATGAATAATCACCTGTGTACTAGTGAACCTCGTACTATGTATACTCGTCCAAAAAAGCTAACCACAATCACAAACACCGCTGCATATTCTTAGCATGGGTAGAAGGTACTGAACATTATTATTGAATTTATATTCAATTACATTACATTAAAACCGTACGAAAACACCAATAAATCAGAACAAAATATTTACGATACACAGTAGCAACACGAATGACATAACAGATAAAAAAAGTGTTGCAAAAGGTTTGAAAAAATATTTCTACTATCGATTAAAAAACAAAACGATTTTTATCGATTAATAATTATGGAATGTATAATAAATTATATATTTCTTGATTCTTTTTACAAATATACTTATAAAGTAAATAAAATATATTGTTTTCTAATATAGTAATAAAAATATAATTTCCTTAAAACAATTTCTGCCTACCATACTTCATTTTATTTTTAATGCTGGCAACATAAGACATTCATCCGCTATTACCATAGCTTATTCAAAATAATTAATCTTTAAAAACTAAATTCTTTCACCGATACTCTATCAAGAAACGAAAACGATGTAAAATTTTTAAAAATTATATGTTTAATTTCAACGATTCACAACTTTCTGGCCGCTACAGGCCGTATTTGGTCTTTCTCCTTTAATATTAAGGACTAAGTAGGTAGGTAAGTGCACATGAATGTTATGAGAATTGTGTTTATGCTATGTGGATTAGTAAAATAAAGATAATTCTATGTTGTGCTTTATGAAAAGTGTGAAATGTTAGTATGTCTTATATAAATTAATATACTCCCTGGATTTTATCTAGGTTTGTAAAGTTCTTCAAACGGCCCTTGTAACTGTCAAACAGCTGTTTTGGTTGTAAAACGTCGTTTTTAACGCTGTTTGTAATTTTTATATGCTGCGAACATTTGTTATCACTATTCTTGTTATTTAACTATAACTTTGTACATTTATCACTGATTATTTTCAATAAAATTAATTAAAATTACGGACAGTAACAAATTTGAAAGTTGCTTGGCCGATGTTGCCAGGGCAAAAAAAAGGTAATAATAAAATGTCTAATGTATTTACATAATTTCATGTACAAGTAAACATGTTGTTAAAACGTAAGGCAATACGACCGGTTGGCGCAGCGGGAGTGTAAGCGACTGCTACGCCGAAGTTCGCGGGTTCGATTTCCGCTCAATTCAAACATTCGTGTGTATGACATGGATGATTGTCTTGGTCTGGGTGTTTCTGTCTATAATTTATGTATGTATTTAAAAAATAGGTATATAGGTATGTTTATCCATTATCTAGTACCCATAGTTTAAGCTCTAAGTATGTGGTAGAATATACCTAACTATATTATTATTATTAATTATTAGAGTAAAAACTATCGTGAGTTGTCATAATTAGAGTAACTGTAACCGGTTGTATTTTATGTTAGAGTTATTTTTTGTTAGAGTAACTGAAACTAGTCGGGCTACTCCGACCAAAAATAATACGTGAGTACAACCGGTTACAGTTACTCTTATTATTAATTAAATAGTTACTCGATAATTCTTGCACTAAATAAATCCATTGAAACAAGAATTTAGTTTTCAATGTTTTGATAATTTCACTTGCCTTTTTTTTTGTCCCACAGCAAGTGTGCACTACCTGCAGATAACTTAGCTGCACTGAACGTCGTAATGTTGGTAAGTTTCCAGTTAGCGGCGGCTAGTATGTAAGCTGTGTCGCAAGTTTGTCTGAGCGCTGTCTCACGCTGAGCGCATCGCAACCCGCGCACCTTTGTTTGCGACTAAACTAACTAGTTTTAATGTTACTTTTAAGTTCAACCCGAAAAGTTCGTTAAGGTTGATTGAATTTATTCAAAACTACTTATCTGTTTTTAGATTCGATCGCTATTGTACTAATACTGACAAAGTTTCAGTGTAAACTGTTCTATAAACATTGCCCGAAAATATCAATACTAAGGAGGATTTTGCAGCTTATTGTGTCGTACTGCATCGATAGTCAAATTTTATTGGCCTATACAGGTGCATCGTAACACTTACAAACGTGGTCCATTGCAGCATAAATAACTTTTAAAGTATTAGGGACTTTCAATTATAGAGAAACAATTTTAGTTTCTTGTTGAATTTTGAATGAGTTTGCAAGTGATAAACTGTGTGAAGTATATTCAACAGAACTATATGTTCTGGCACATCCGCTCCGTATAATTATAAAATTCTTGGGGCAAGAAGCTGTAATTAAATAAATACAAAAATTACCATGTATGTTCCATGGATTTTCTCTAGATAAATTGACTAAGTTGGTATTATTTGGTATATCGTTCTTCTTTAAATAATTACCTGCATATCTATTTCTGATAATAATACATCACTTAGAAGCAGTCGTGGGCGGCTACTTCAACTTCACAAAAGAAAATAGTAAACGTTGTGAATTGTATAAGTACGTACTTTTTGTTGTTTTATTTGGTTGGAGCCAATAAATATTTCCTTATGGTCTTACCATTACTCAAAACTAGACAAAGGTGCTACCGAGAACTTTGACCTTCCCGTTATAAGGGTACCTTACTACCTACGCGAACACAATGTGGCAAAATTATCTTCAGATTTTGACATAATTAATGTAGGTACCTACATAATTAAAACTTCACGTAGCTTATTGAATAAAACCTGGTGTTTCATTAGACATTATATTTTATTAGACTTACTGATATTCAAACCGAGTAGATACCAGTTCAGCCACCTCAAAAGGGACTATAAATTGGTCTAAAAATGATGTGCCTTTTAATTGGAACAAAGAATTTAAGGTATCCTCATAAACTAGAAATGACTAAATTATATTTAGACAACTAATATAGGTATTTGGCAGCGATAATCGAGTGGGTTCGAATCCACGGCACGCACCAATAACTTTTCGAAGTAAAGTGCGTATTAAATTATTAATTATCGCTTGCTTATCGGTGAAGAAAAACATCGCCTTATTCATATGCTCTCACAGATGACCAAAACAGGCAGATAGGCAAATTAAATCTATTATTGTACAATAGGACATGTCATAGTGACAGTATTTTATTTTTTGACACTAATATTTTTATTAGTAATTTCTTTTTAACAAAAGATACTATGTATCTTTCTTATTTACATAGGCGACAACTTGCTAAATTATTAGCATTTAATTTATATACTGACAGGAGTACTACTAGAGTACTTAGGAATTTGGTAGATAATAGTTATACCAATAGTAGTATTGATCTATTAGTTTAAACTATTAGATGAGACAACAGATAGGCATTCATGTGTTTTAAACTTAGTTCATCAAAACATACAAGGCCTATCTGGCAAAGAATTAGAAATAGATTTATTTTTAAATAAACATAAGATTGATATCTTATGTATTACGGAACATTGGTTGCGAGGTGACCAATTAATATTTAACAATCAACATTACTCAGTTATAAGTGCATTCGTAAGAAAGAAGGCTATTCGTGGTGGCTCTCTAATATATGTATGTAATAGTTTGAAATGTAAAGAACGTAAGGATATAGCTAAACTTTCTATCGAGCGCACTGCTGAGATTTCTTGTGTTGAGCTTGAATAACATATTATAGTGTGTGTGTGTGTATCGACCACCATAAAGCGACTTTACTCAGTTTGAAAGTATTATAGAGGATGTCTTAAAACACATAATTTCTAGTAGGAAGTCTATAATCGTATGAGGCGATTTTAATGTCAATTTGTTAGAAAAATCACCAATTTGTACTAGGTTAGTTAGCTTATTTAGGTCATATAATTTAAATGTTTTGTTCTCTGAACCAACCAGAATAACCTCACATTCGTCTACATGCTTAGATATTGTTTTTTGCAATTGTCTTTATTTAAGTAAGGCTGTTTTAACTGACTTGACATCGGGTCACTGCGGGCAAAAGGTTGTAATTCCAACTAATACAACCCCTAAAGTACAAGAAATTACATGTAGGCCAATGACCTCTGCTCGCCTCAAACACTTTAGTATTGATGTTGCTGCCAAGATCGCCAGTATTGACTTAACCATTGATGATCCTGATGAATTATATAAATGCTTATTTAAAATTGTTAATGATGAGTACAATAAAATTTTTAAACTGAAGACGTTTGCAAGGAGCATTAAAGTAATATTTTGTGACTGGGTAACAGTAGGTATATACAAAAGTAGAGCTAGGTTGTATGATCTATATGGTATGAAGAATTGAATAATTTCTAACATATTATTCAATATGTTAGAAATTATTCAAAGGTTTTTAAGAGGACATGTGCTTTAGCCAAATCCTTATATTTAAGCAATAAAATCAAAGAATCCAAGAACAAAATTAAAACTGCTTGGAGCATTATTAACAATGAGACTGGTCGAGCTAAATTGGTAGATAACAATTATGAATTAAAATTTAATGGTGAAATTATTACTAGGAAAACTGATGTTGCTCAGACATTTAACAATTTCTTCATAAACAAACCAGTGAACACAACCAGCTGTCTAGATTCATGTCCAAGCAAAGCAGAAATGTTGGTTAGGGGCAATGTGAATGAGTGTGATGTGCTTTTTAATTTTAAATATATTGACACCAATGACATACTGAAGATATTCAAGACGCTCAATAATAAAAATTCTGTTGACTTATGGGGCATTTCTGTTAAACTTGTGCGACAAATTATTTCTAGCTTAGCTCCATATTTAGCTGCAATATTCAACAGATGCGTAGATACAGGAGTATTTCCTGATCTAAAGAAACACAGTAAAGTAATACCATTATTCAAAAAGGGATCAAAGAGCGACCCTAGTAATTTTCGGCCAATTTCTATCTTGCCTGCTATTAGTAAAATTTTTGAAAAGATTATTTTGCATCAACTAGAGAGCCACTTTCACACAAATAATTTATTTCACAGTGAACAGTATGGCTTTACTAAGGGTCGCTCCACCGTTGATACCGGTGTAACTTTGTTAAAGCATATTTTTAATGCTTGGGAAAACTCGAAGGATGCCATTGGTGTTTTTTGTGACCTATCAAAGGCCTTTGACTGTGTGGAACATAATACACTTTTACTTAAATTAAAACTTTATGGTATTAGAGATACTGCACTCAATCTTGTTGCCAGCTACCTTAGTGATAGAATTCAGTATGTAGATGTTAATGGGAGTAGGTCTCTAGGTTTGCCAGTAGGAATTTCCACAGGGCTCTATTCTCGGTCCATTTCTTTTTTTAATATATATTAATGATTTGCCGTTCTTTGTACAAAATTTATGTGATATTGTTTTGTTTGCCGACGATACGTCACTAATTTTTAAAGTTGATCGTAATTTAAGTAACTTTGATACCGTCAATAACACTCTTGCACAAGTATTAGATTGGTTTTCGACAAGTAATTTGGTACACAACTCAAGCAAAACCAAATGTGTTAAATTCTCTTTACCTAATGTCAAAAGTGTTCCTACTAATATAATTTTAAATAAGGAAACAATTCAACTAGTCGAATCAACCGTATTCTTAGGTGTAACTTTAGATTGTAAGCTTCAGTGGGGCGCCCAAATATCCTGTCTCGCAGTAAAACTTAGTTCTGCAGCGTTTGCAGTTAGAAAAGTTAGGGAATTCACAGATATAGATACTGCTAGACTAGTTTACTTTAGTTATTTTCACAGCGTAATGTCTTACGGAATAATGTTATGGGGTACAGCTGCTGATATACAGACTATTTTTATCATTCAGAAGAGGGCCATACGTGTAATTTATAAGTTAGGTGCTAGAGATTCTTTACGTGATAAAAAAGAAGTAGATATATTGACAGTTGCATCGCAATATATATATGCTACTTAATGTACATTAAGAAAAACTTAATTCTATACCGCAAAAATAGTGATTTGCACAAAGTGAACACAAGGAATAAGCATAAACTGGTGGGACCTAACTACCGTCTACATAAAGTTCAGAACTCATTTGCGGGGATTGGTATACGATTTTTCAACAAATTGCCTCTTGAAATAATAAATTTACCCATGCACAAATACAAACGGACAATTAGGAACTTTCTTTTACAAAGGGGTTATTACACTAATTAGGAATTTTTAAATGATAAGACACCGTGGGGATAGGCTTAGGCTTGTTTAACTCACGATTATTTTATTTACATGTTTAGTGGAGGTGCCTCGTGAACACATGATTTTTGCAGGATTTGAATATTTTTATGATTTGTTGAATGTAGATTAACATTATTTATCCCTGATCATATCATTGTTCACTTGTCACCTTCACAAAATTCTTTCTACATTTGCATTCTTTCACGCGTTCCACTAACTTATGTTAATAATAACGATCTGGAAAATGGAGGTAATTGGCGGTCATGGTCAGTATACCAATAGATTGTTTTCTACTGCTGGTTCGTATACCGTTGTCGTCATGCTCACTAAAATGTCATTTCTTGTGGTGGCGTCGTGTGTCGGGTCATCCCTGTCCCTCCAATATGGCGAGAGGTATGATGGCTGGCACATGCGTCATACTCGTGAACGGGTGCTACTTGCGATGACTGGTCGATGACGGTCTTGCGGGCTGGTATTAGATTTTAATATTTAACTGCATAATTTCCATCATGGTTCTGATCACTTTCGCGGATTGCCTGCATTATTAGGTATATATAATGTAAGTGGATGCTCCTGTTTCACCATGTCTATTCTGAGGAGGCTAACCAAAACTATTATGCTTGAGTATTAATATGTACAGTAAATATATACAAGTGATATAGAAGGTGTAACAGTTGCAGTACCTTACAAAATGTAAATTGTGTATTATGCAAAACCTGGCGATGAAAAAGAGTGACCATGAGTTTTATTGCCCGTTCTTTCTCATGGTTCTACCTATTGCTTTGCGAACGTGGCAGTAAATGTAAATGTAGAAGCATACAGTAATAATGTTTTAAATTTGAGTATAAGTAATTATTTTATAAATTTATTATTTTGACCCAAATGAATAAAGGATTTTGAATTTTAATTTGAATCGTGAGGAAACCTGCATGTCTGAGAGTTCTCCATGATGTTCGCGAAAGACATGTGAAGTCTGCAAACCTGCACTTGGCCAGCGTGGTGGACTATAGCCTTACCCTTCTCATAGTGAGAAGAGGCCCGATTAGAAACCAGTTTAGCCACCTCAAAAAGCACTATGAATTGGTCTAAAAATTATGTGCCTTTTAATTGGAACAAAGAATTTGAGATAACAAAATTTAATAAATTATGTTTAGACACCTAGTATAGGTATTTAGTAGATTATAGTAGCTGTGAACTACTAACCTTTTTCTGATACTTGCAAGTGTTATTTATTTGTAATTGAACAAATTGAAATACTTTAGGTAGTTATTCAATTTGTTCAATTATTTTAAATTTTATTTCATATGATAAGTTTTATTACTTAATGTAACTTTAATATGTTAAATTCATTTAAGGTTAGGTTACTTCACAGGCTATTTAATGAATTTGAATGTCGAATGTCTTTTTTTTCAAGCAGCTTTATTTGAAATGGTGTTACTTCAAGTTGTACACAGCTAGGTGTAAACTATTGTCGCCCAGCCGTGATTTCACCCTTAAGCTCCCTAAAAATAGATACTTGGCAGTTTGTCGATGTCAGCGTTATTTCTACAAGGCGATGGCGGCAACTTAAGGGTTTGACAAATACTCGGCGTGATGTGGAGAGCGCAAATACCGCCCGGCCCTGCCCTGCCCAGTCCGGCCCTGCTCTATGCTGTGCCACCACTGCCCAACGTAATTAAACAAACTTTAATGAACTTCCTCATCGACTCAAAGAGATTCTGATTTTATCGAGATTGGAATTAAAAAATACAATATTAAACATTGGGTTTCCTTTGTAGTAATATAGGACATAGTAGGTAGTAACGAAATCCTAATACATTATTTTCTTCTAAGCTTTTTTTTCTATAAAGTAATGGGGCATCTAACCTTGTACGATTAGGATATCATTGAATCGTTAGGCAGTTCAGTGTTATCATAATCAAATAACGTTATCACACAAAACTAGTAGTACTTATACATTACTGCTACATACTATGTTAAAGGAAAGCAAGACCATTAAAAAATCATCTAAAATTATGTTTTTAAATCGGCTCGAGAAAGCAGGACCACGGCCACCTGTTGATACAAACGCTAAACGAAACTAAGCCATGCTTTTCTTCAAGAACACAGCGGTGATTTAAGTACTTCGTACTCATACATATATGCTCGTATATTCCTATCTAATGCGAAAAAAATACAACGAACGTTCAAGGAATATTCTTCGTAACGGTCTTGGAGGATAATCAATCTTTTGTTTTATTATTCCCCGGAGTATTATTTGGTCGGCGTTTAGTCTAGATCCTACGACATACTGCTGAATAATAGTGCTGATACCGACTATTCGCCAACAGATCTCCACTATCTGAACGGATTGTGATAATAAAACCTTTACACTAATTATTATTTTATAGATGTTACAGCAAATGCAGATTGATTATTCTCAAAACCAGCTCTACCAGACATCTGACAAATTTTACGATATGGTAGCGCCATCTACCTTTCCATCGAGAATTAATTATGTCAACGTCAATGGTTCGTCGCTGCTCGGCCAATCCGAGCGATCCTTTCATGTATCCCCTCCCAAAACGCCTCGCTATTGGCCGCCCTGCTCAACGGTAGCGTAGTGGAGTGATTCAAGCAGCTTCAATATACTTGAAGACACCAGGAGGCTGACATTGGCAAGGTAAGAGGCTCCTATCCACATCACCTTTTCACTTCCTCATTTCCTAATCAGCATCAGCCTTTAACAGTCCACTGCTGGACTACGCCTCTCCTTTGAAAGGAGGAATTGGCCTACTATACCACGCTAGCCAAACGGGTTGGTATTGGGTTTGTATCAAGTTTTCCTTCTCTTACAGTGCTGTTCTCTGCATAATATGCTCCCTCTGTCGGCTCTTACGACATCCATGGGATGATATGGGGTGGTGACATTCCGTATTCTTAATCCGTCACCACACGGATTATGAATTATTTCCTAAGGATAAAGATAAAGATAAAGATAAAGATAAAGATAAAGATAAAGATAAAGATAAAGATAAAGATAAAGATAAAGATAAAGATAAAGATAAAGATAAAGATAAAGATAAAGATAAAGATAAAGATAAAGATAAAGATAAAGATAAAGATAAAGATAAAGATAAAGATAAAGATAAAGATAAAGATAAAGATAAAGATAAAGATAAAGATAAAGATAAAGATAAAGATAAAGATAAAGATAAAGATAAAGATAAAGATAAAGATAAAGATAAAGATAAAGATAAAGATAAAGATAAAGATAAAGATAAAGATAAAGATAAAGATAAAGATAAAGATAAAGATAAAGATAAAGATAAAGATAAAGATAAAGATAAAGATAAAGATAAAGATAAAGATAAAGATAAAGATAAAGATAAAGATAAAGATAAAGATAAAGATAAAGATAAAGATAAAGATAAAGATAAAGATAAAGATAAAGATAAAGATAAAGATAAAGATAAAGATAAAGATAAAGATAAAGATAAAGATAAAGATAAAGATAAAGATAAAGATAAAGATAAAGATAAAGATAAAGATAAAGATAAAGATAAAGATAAAGATAAAGATAAAGATAAAGATAAAGATAAAGATAAAGATAAAGATAAAGATAAAGATAAAGATAAAGATAAAGATAAAGATAAAGATAAAGATAAAGATAAAGATAAAGATAAAGATAAAGATAAAGATAAAGATAAAGATAAAGATAAAGATAAAGATAAAGATAAAGATAAAGATAAAGATAAAGATAAAGATAAAGATAAAGATAAAGATAAAGATAAAGATAAAGATAAAGATAAAGATAAAGATAAAGATAAAGATAAAGATAAAGATAAAGATAAAGATAAAGATAAAGATAAAGATAAAGATAAAGATAAAGATAAAGATAAAGATAAAGATAAAGATAAAGATAAAGATAAAGATAAAGATAAAGATAAAGATAAAGATAAAGATAAAGATAAAGATAAAGATAAAGATAAAGATAAAGATAAAGATAAAGATAAAGATAAAGATAAAGATAAAGATAAAGATAAAGATAAAGATAAAGATAAAGATAAAGATAAAGATAAAGATAAAGATAAAGATAAAGATAAAGATAAAGATAAAGATAAAGATAAAGATAAAGATAAAGATAAAGATAAAGATAAAGATAAAGATAAAGATAAAGATAAAGATAAAGATAAAGATAAAGATAAAGATAAAGATAAAGATAAAGATAAAGATAAAGATAAAGATAAAGATAAAGATAAAGATAAAGATAAAGATAAAGATAAAGATAAAGATAAAGATAAAGATAAAGATAAAAATAAAGATAAAGATAAAGATATTTTATTTTGCAAATAGGGTATACATTTTTGGTGACACTTAAAGTAAATATATACAAGTTCAGCCATATCTTACCAGTTGGCATGCAAAAATAACATAAAGAACAAAAAGAAATATGTATAATACAGCCATCAAACCAATTACACAATTTTAAAAGGAAACAATTTTAAATTAAATCAGTAAATAATTTACAGTGCCATTTAAATTGAGTCTATAAAAAGTAACTTACATTTTATGTATCAGAATGAAAAAAGGATGAGATACAACAAAATAGGTTAGATACCAAGATGGATGTCAACTAAAACTTACTTCTGATAAAAAATCTGTAATATTGTAATATGCTTTATCTGCTAAGAATTTTCGTAAAGTTTTTTTAAATAACATAGTATTAAGTAATCTCCAAGATTGAGGTATTTTATTATATACTAGCTGACCCAGCGAACTCCGTATCGCCTTTTTAAGAGTTTTTATTTAATTCCCTTTTTTCCAAGCCCCTTTTCCAAAGTTACCATTGTCTTAGCGCTTAATCTCTTATCATTCCAGGGTCTATAAATGATGCAAAAACAAACATAGATTTTTATATAATATAGACGATGCCCGGGGTACACCCGCGTTATTTAAGGCTACTGCTCCGCTCCCGTCGTCATAGCGTGATGTTATATAGCCTATAGCCTTCCTCGATAAATGGGCTACCTAACACTGAAAGAATTTTTCAAATCGGACCAGTAGTTCCTGAGATTAGCGCGTTCAACCAAACAAACAAACTCTTCAGCTTTATATATTAGTATAAGATTGAATTCCCAATTGCTTAAAATATCGGAGACGATACCCATATCGACTTAAAAAAAAATACCGTCCGCCATCTTTGATTTCCTATCCGCCATCTTTGATCACGAAATAGATGTTGTATTTGGATTCACCATCCCTTAAATCATCAGAGACGATACCCATATTGATTTTTAAAATTTTTCCCATCCGCCATCTTTGATTTCCCATCCACCATCTTGAATCACGAAATAGATGTTGTATTTGGATTCCCCACCCCTTCAAACATCGGAGACGATACCCATATTGATTTTAAAAAAATCCCATCCACCATCTTTGATCACGAAATAGATGCTGTTTTTGAATTCACCATTCCTTACAATATCGGAGACGATACCCATATCGACTTTAAAAAAATCCCGTCCGCCATCTTTAATTTCCTATCCGCCATCTTTGATCACGAAATAGATGTTGTATTTAGATTCGCCATCCCTTAAAACATCGGAGACGATAACCATATTGATTTTTTAAAACATTCTCATCCGCCATCTTTGATCACGAAATAGATGTCGGAGTTGGATTGCCCATCCCTTTAAATATCGGCGACGATACCCATATCGACTTTAAAAAGAAATCCCGTCTGCCATCTTTGATTTCCTATCCGCCATCTTTGATCACGAAATAGATGTTGTTTTTGGATTCACCATCCCTTAAATCATCAGAGACGATACCAATATTGATTGTTTAAATTTTTCCCATCCGCCATTTTTGATTTCCCATCCGCCATCTTGAATCACGAAATAGATGTTGTATTTGGATTCTCCATCCCTTTAAACATCGGAGACGATACCAATATTGATTTTTAAAATTTTTCCCATACGCCATCTTTGATTGCCCATCCGCCATCTTTGATCACGAAATAGATGTTGTATTTCGATTCTCCACCCCTTAAAATATAGAAGGCGACAGGGCCGTTCCGACCCAATGCAGCGCCTGTGTGCGAAATCTATTACTTACTTCTCTTATTCCTAACAATTCCGGCCTAAATAATTTGCCCCTCCTACGCCACCCGTGTGTGCGAAATCTGTGAAGCGCCTTTTTTGGCATCCTTTTTCGAAAATAAGTGTTATAATTAACGCATATCTCGGCGCGCGGCGCCCCTGTCACCCTAGCGCCTGTGTGCGCCGCACACATTGCACATAGGGAAGGTTCGGCCCTGGAAGGCGATACACATATTAATATTTAAAATTTTCTCATCCACCATCTTTGATTTCCCGTCCGCCATCTTGGATCACTAAATAAATTTCATATTATTAATCAGCGTCCCGAAAATCTCGAAAACGATACCCATATAGATTGTATCCTATTTGTTTAGCCTTTTTTTGCCTTTGACCCAACCCTCGTTCGTTCGGTTCGTCCTCGTTTGACCATTTTATTATTTTTGTCTGGCCCCTAAAAGTTGTGGCGTAATTTTATAATTATAGCCTATAGCCTTTCGGAATAATTGGGCTATCATAGGCAATAAAAATTTTTTAAATCCGACTGCTAGTTCCTGAGACTAGCCGACATTATGTTTTAGCCTTTTTAGCCTTTTGCCCGGCCCCAAAGGGTCGAAGCGTTATGTTATATAGCCTTCCGGAATAACTGGGCTATCGTAAACAAAAAGAATTTTTCAGATCCGACCGGTAGTTCCTGAGATTAGCGCGTTCAAACAAACAAACAAACAAACTCTTCCGCTTTATTATATTAGTATAGATGATCGGTGCCATACAGAAGACACTTTTGCGCATAAGTGCTGTCCTAGAAGTATGGAGACACATCCTACTATTGTCGCATCTATTACGTGGTACAACATCCGTCAGTCGTTCAAAGCGGTTGGGATTTGTCTTTACAAACATTGCGACTTCCAGCACATATAGGCATGGCAAAGTTAAAATATTGTGTTTTTTAAACAACGGTTCACAGCTGTCTGTAGTTTTAAGATGGAACATAGATCTTATACACCTTTTTTGTGCTTTAAAAGCAGTTTCTTTTTCACTTGAGTTTGCCCAAAATATGATTCCATATCGCAAGTGAGACTCGACAATGCCATAGTAGGCAGTGAGAAGTGCATCAGTGCTTATAATGGACGACAAGGAGTATAACGCATAAGCTGATTTACTTAACTTTTTGCAGAGTATGTCAATATGCACTTTCCAATTTAACTTATTATCTATTTCTAAACCTAAGAATCTTATATTTAGAAACTTTTAAACACTCGCGTTGCATGTTTAAGAATATATATATATAGACGGGAATTAACGCGAACATGCAAATTAGGTATTTACATACCTTATTTTGCTTGACGTTTCGAGACGGTTGCACGTCTCGTGGTCGCAAGCTGACTGGTGTGGCGATGTCATGTCTCCGAGTGCGAGGTAGAAGATTCTATTTCTACCCCCGGGTCGTTGATATTCGAAGTACCGGCGCAAAACACACTAACCGTATCTGTATATTGAACATTTGCCGTCTGCGCGTTAAAGTGGGGTGTTGTTAGCCGAATCACAGGATTCCACGCCGATGACAATTTGAAGCCCTCTTCCCGATTGAAATTTTCATGTTTTCTGATTTCAATCGCTTCACGCACAACTCTTGGGTAAAAGTGGCGTTCCGTGGAGAGGACTTGGGGACGATGAAATTCAATCCAGTGATTGGTGCCCGATTGAAGTAAATGTTCCGCAATCGCCGATTTGTTCGTTTGACGGTTCTTTACAGCTGCGATTTGCTCCTTTATACGTTCAGCGATAGTCCGCTTCGTTTGCCCTATGTAAGAGCTTCCGCAGCTGCAGTTGATTTTATAGACACCTGGGGTTTGTAGCGGTAGAACATCCTTTGGTGTGCCCACCATGTTGTATACTTTGGCCCCTGGTGTAAATACTGTCGGAATGGAGTAGTTTTTTAACTTGTCTCCTATTTTATCCGTAACACCTCTAATGTAGGGCATGTAGGTCGGTTGTCTATTTACCGCCGGATGTTTATCGCGTTTGATAGGCCGCGTCATTCGTCGTTGTACCTGGTATCCGTTTTTCCTAAGTACCTCCTGAACATGGTCTAGCTCTAGCTTCAAATGCTCAGGGTCACAGAGGTCATGTGCTCTGTTTTTGAGTGACGTCACAACGGATTGCAGGTGTCGAGGGTGGTGGTGCGACATGGCGTGTAGGTATCTATCTGTGTGCGTAGGCTTCCGGTATACGCAATGTGTTAAGGACCCATCTGGTCTCACAGTCACTTTGACATCCAAGAATGACAACGATCTGTCAGTTTCCATTTCGTAGGTGAACCTCATTTTCGGATGAATGGAGTTAAGGTGTGGCACATATTGATCTACTTCCTGCTTACCTCCTTTTACGATACTGAAGATGTCGTCCACGTATCTTTTCCAAAGCCTGATGGTCTTGGGCCCGCTGCTAAGCGCCTTTTCTTCAAAGTGTTCCATCCAGATATTAGCTAGTACCGGGGCTACTGGACTCCCCATTGCGACGCCATCGATCTGGAGGTAATATTGGCCTTGGAAGAGGAAGTAGTTGCCATCTAAGCAGTGTTTTAGTAGATCAATATAGTTGTGAGGCATATCGTTGTCACTCAGTCTGTCCCTCACTACGTCCAGACATTCCCTTATTGGAACATTGGTAAAGAGCGACTCAACGTCAAAGCTTACCATTACATCTTCCGGTTCCAATCGGATACTTTGTACGATCTGGACGAAATGACGTGAGTTCTTTACGAAAGACGGTGTCATACCGACTAATGGCTGCAACACCGATGCAACGTGCTTCGCAAGGTCGTAAGTAGGCGAGGAAATCTGACTTACGATAGGCCGCAGTGCCACGTTGGGCTTATGTACCTTAGGCAGACCATATAGCCTAGGTGGTTGGTATGGCTTGGGACCATATAACTTGCTGTACTCGTCTTCCGTGAACAGGTCCTGGTGGTCTTGTATCAGTGTTCGTATTCTGCGCGTTACTCTGGCCGTGGGGTTATATGAGACCGGTTTATACACCTTGTTATCACATAACAACTCTCGTACCTT